>CATKUP010000027.1:0-2400000 GCA_949786385.1 Onychomys leucogaster | reverse complement strand
TTGAACTAGATATGGGCCCTATGTGAAGGAAACACCGCTCTTGTGTTGTGAGAACACTCAATTTTCCTGCTGTATTAGAGACTCTAGAAAGCAAGAGCGTGCTTCTTGCTCTAAAGCAGAGTGTGATCCATGCATGAAACTATGCTGTGTGTTTCCCTTCAGAAATGGAGTTAAATTCCAGGCTCTGTGTCTTCCAACATTCAAGACTTCGTTTCACCTAATGGCAGTCACTTTTCAGCTCAAACGAACTACAACGTTCACGAACGCACTCGTTTCTCATCTTAACTGACAATCATTGAATGTTAGAGAACCAGTGCTTTGTATCAGTTTCAGAAGCAGAGTTGGACTAGATATGGTCCGTACATGTAGGAAACACCGTTCCTTTGTTCTCAGCTCACTCAAGTTTCCTGCTGCCTTACAGACTTTGGAAAGCTAGAGCTTGCTTCCTGCTCTAAAGCAGGGTGTGATCAATGGAAGAGAACTCTGTTGTGTGTTTCACTTCAGAAATGGAGTTAAATCCCAGGCTCTGAGTCTTCCTACAAGCAAGACTTCGTTTCAGGTAAGGGCAGTTACTTTAGAGCTCAAACGAACTACATCGTTCACGAAGCTCACACGTTTCTCATCTTAACTGAGAAGCTTTGGATGTAAGAGGACCTTTGCCTTGTATCAATTTCAAGCATTGTTGAACTAGATATGGTCCGTATTTATAGGAAACACTGTTCTTTTCTTCTGAGCACACTCACGTTTCCTGCGGTATTAGAGAATCTAGAAAGAAAGAGCATGCTTCTTGCTCTAAAGCAGAGTGTGATCCTTGGATGAGAACTCTGCTGTGTGTTTCACTTCACAAATGGAGTTAAATCCCAGACTCTGTGTCTTCCTACAAGCAAGACTTCGTTTCAAGTAAGGGCAGTCACTTTTCAGATCAAACGTACTACATCGTTCACGAAGCTCACACGTTTCCCATCTTAACTGACAAGCATTGAATGTTAGAGGACCAGTGCTTTGTATCAGTTTCAGAAGCAGAGTTGGACAATATATGGTCTGTATGTGTAGGAAACAATGTTCTTTTGTTCTCAGCACACTCACGTTTCCTGCTGTCTTAGAGATTCTAGAAAGCAAGAGTGTGCTTCTTGGTCTAAAGAAGAGCGTGATCAATGAATGAGAACTCTGCTGAGTGTTTCACTTCAGAAAGGGAGTAAAATCCCAGGCTCTGAGTCTTCCTACATGCAAGACTTCATTTCAGGTAAGGGCAGTTACTTACAGCTCAAACGAACTACATCGTTCACGAAGCAAAAACGTTTCTCATCTAAACTGACAAGCATTGGATGTTAGAGGACCTGAGGTTTGTTTCAGTTTCAGAAACAGAGATGAACTAGATATGGTCAGTATTTGTAGGAAACACAGTTCTTTTGTTCTCAGCACACTCACGTTTCCTGCTGTCTTAGAGACTCTAGAAAGCAAGAGTGTACTTCTTGCTCTAACGCAGAGTGTGATTTATATATGAGAACTCTGCTGTGTGTTTCACTTCAGAAATGGAGTTAAATCCCAGGCTCTGAGACTTCCTACAAGCAAGACTTCTTTTTACGTGAGGGCTGTTACTTTACAGCTCAAATGAACTACATCATTCATGAAGCTCACACGTTTCTCATCTTAACTGACAAGCATTGGATGTTAGAGGACCTGCGGTTTGTTTCATTTTCAGAAGCAGAGTTGAACTAGATATGGGCCGTATGTGTAGGAAACACCGTTCTTTTGTTCTGAGAACACTGAATTTTCTTGCTGTATTAGAGACTCTAGAAAGCAAGAGCGTGCTTCTTGCTCTAAAGCAGAGTGTAATCCATGCATGAAAACTATGCTGTGTGTTTCCCTTCAGAAATGGAGTTAAATTCCAGGCTCTGTGTCTTCCTACAAGCAAGACTTCGTTTCAAGAAAGGGCAGTCACTTTTCAGCTCAAACGAACTACATCGTTCACGAAGCTCACATGTTTCTCATCTTAACTGACAACCATTGAATGTTAGAGATCCAGTGCTTTGTATCAGTTTCAGAAGCAGAGTTGGACTAGATATGGTCTGTATGTGTAGGAAACACCGTACATTTGTTCTTAGCATACTCAAGTTTCCTGCTGTCTTAGAGACTTTGGAAAGCTAGAGTGTGCTTCTTGCTCTGAAGCAGAGTGTGATCCATGGATGAGAACTCTGTTGTGTGTTTCACTTCAGAAATGGACTTAAATCCCTTCCTCTGAGTCTTCCTACAAGCAAGACTTCGTTTCAGGTAAGGGCACTTACTTTACAGCTCAAACAAACTACATCGTTCACGAAGCTCACACGTTTCTCATCTTAACTGACAAGCATTGAATGTTAGAGGACCAGTGCTTTGTATCAGTTTCAGAAGCAGAGTTCGACTAGATATGATCCATATTTGTAGGAAAACCCGTTCATTTGGTCTCAGCACACTCAAGTTTTCTGCTGTCTTTGAGAATCTAGAAAGCTAGAGCGTCCTTCTTGCTCTAAAGTAGAGTGTGATCAATTGATGAGAACTCTGTTGTGTGTTTCACTTCAGAAATGGATTTAAATCCCAGGCTCTTAGTCTTCCTACAAGGAAGACTTCATTTTATGTAAGGGCTGTTACTTTATAGCTCAAACGAACTACATCATTCACGAAGCTCACACGTTTCTCATCTTAACTGACAAGCTTTGGATGTAAGAGGACCTTTGCTTTGTATCAATTTCAAGCATAGTTGAACTAGATATGGTCTGTATTTCTAGGAAACACTGTTCTTTTCTTCTGAGCACACTCACGTTTCCTGCGGTATTAGAGAATCTAGAAAGAAAGAGCATGCTTCTTGCTCTAAAGCAGAGTGTGATCCTTGGATGAGAACTCTGCTGTGTGTTTCACTTCACAAATGGAGTTAAATCCCAGACTCTGTGTCTTCCTACAAGCAAGACTTCGTTTCAAGTAAGGGCAGTCACTTTTCAGATCAAACGTACTACATCGTTCACGAAGCTCACACGTTTCCCATCTTAACTGACAAGCATTGAATGTTAGAGGACCAGTGCTTTGTATCAGTTTCAGAAGCAGAGTTGGACAATATATGGTCTGTATGTGTAGGAAACAATGTTCTTTTTTTGTCAGCACACTCACGTTTCCTGCTGTCTTAGAGATTCTAGAAAGCAAGAGTGTGCTTCATGGTCTAAAGAAGAGCGTGATCAATGGATGAGAACTCTGCTGTGTGTTTCACTTCAGAAAGGGAGTAAAATCCCAGGCTCTGAGTCTTCCTACATGCAAGACTTCATTTCAGGTAAGGGCAGTTACTTACAGCTCAAACGAACTACATTGTTCACGAAGCAAAAACGTTTCTCATCTAAACTGACAAGCATTGGATGTTAGAGGAACTCTGGTTTGTTTCAGTTTCAGAAACAGAGATGAACTAGATATGGTCAGTATTTGTAGGAAACACCGTTCTTTTGTTCTCAGCACACTCACGTTTCCTGCTGTCTTAGAGACTCTAGAAAGCAAGAGTGTACTTCTTGCTCTAAAGCAGAGTGTGATTTATATATGAGAACTCTGCTGTGTGTTTCACTTCAGAAATGGAGTTAAGTCCCAGGTTCTGAGTCTTCCTACAAGCAAGACTTCTTTTTACGTGAGGGCTGTTACTTTACAGCTCAAATGAACTACATCATTCATGAAGCTCACACGTTTCTCATCTTAACTGAGAAGCATTGGATGTTAGAGGACCTGAGGTTTGTTTCAGTTTCAGAAGCAGAGTTGAACTAGATATGGGCCATATGTGTAGGAAACACCGTTCTTTTGTTCTGAGAACACTGAAGTTTCCTGCTGTATTAGAGACTCTAGAAAGCAAGAGCGTGCTTCTTGCTCTAAAGCAGAGTGTGATCCATGCATGAAAACTATGCTGTGTGTTTCCCTTCAGAAATGGAGTTAAATTCCAGGCTCTGTGTCTTCCTACAAGCAAGACTTCGTTTCAAGAAAGGGCAGTCACTTTGCAGCTCAAACGAACTACAACGTTCACGAAGCTCACACGTTTCTCATCTTAACTGACAATCATTGAATGTTAGAGATCCAGTGCTTTGTATCAGTTTCAGAAGCAGAGTTGGACTAGATATGATCCGTATTTGTAGGAAAAACCGTTCATTTGGTCTCAGCACACTCAAGTTTTCTGCTGTCTTAGAGACTCTAGAAAGCTAGAGCGTGCTTCTTGCTCTAAAGCAGAGTGTGATCAATTGATGAGAACTCTGTTTTGTGTTTCACTTCAGAAATGGATTTAAATCCCATGCTCTTAGTCTTCCTACAAGGAAGACTTCGTTTCAGGTAAGGGCTGTTACTTTAGAGCTCAAACGAACTACATCATTCACGAAGCTCACACGTTTCTCATCTTAACTGACAAGCTTTGGATGTAAGAGGACCTTTGCTTTGTATCAATTTCAAGCACAGTTGAAGTAGATATGGTCCGTATTTATAGGAAACACTGTTCTTTTCTTCTGAGCACACTCACGTTTAATGCGGTATTAGAGAATCTAGAAAGAAAGAGCATGCTTCTTGCTCTAAAGCAGAGTGTGATCCTTGGATGAGAACTCTGCTGTGTGTTTCACTTCACAAATGGAGTTAAATCCCAGACTCTGTGTCTTCCTACAAGGAAGACTTCGTTTCAGTAAGGGCAGTCACTTTTCACATCAAACGTACTATATCGTTCACAAAGCTCACACGTTTCCCATCTTAACTGACAAGCATTGAATGTTAGAGGACCAGTGCTTTGTATCAGTTTCAGAAGCAGAGTTGGACAATATATGGTCTGTATGTGTAGGAAACAATGTTCTTTTGTTCTCAGCACACTCACGTTTCCTGCTGTCTTAGAGATTCTAGAAAGCAAGAGTGTGCTTCTTGGTCTAAAGAAGAGCGTGATCAATGGATGAGAACTCTGCTGTGTGTTTCACTTCAGAAAGGGAGTTAAATCCCAGGCTCTGAGTCTTCCTACATGCAAGACTTCATTTCAGGTAAGGGCAGTTACTTACAGCTCAAACGAACTACATCGTTCACGAAGCAAAAACGTTTCTCATCTAAACTGACAAGCATTGGATGTTAGAGGACCTGAGGTTTGTTTCAGTTTCAGAAGCAGAGTTGAACTAGATATGGGCCATATGTGTAGGAAACACCGTTCTTTTCTTCTGAGAACACTCAAATTTCCTGCTGTATTAGAGACTCTAGAAAGCAAGAGCGTGCTTCTTGCTCTAAAGCAGAGTGTGATCCATGCATGAAAACTATGCTGTATGTTTCCCTTCAGAAATGGAGTTAAATTCCAGGCTCTGTGTCTTCCTACAAGCAAGACTTCGTTTCAAGAAATGGCAGTCACTTTTCAGCTCAAACGAACTACATCGGTCACGAAGCTCACACGTTTCTCATCTTAACTGACAATCATTGAATGTTAGAGATCCAGTGCTTTGTATCAGTTTCAGAAGCAGAGTTGGACTAGATATGGTCCATATGTGTAGGAAACACCGTTCATTTGTTCTTAGCACACTCAAGTTTTCTGCTGTCTCAGAGACTTTGGAAAGCTAAAGCGTGCTTCTTGCTCTAAAGCAGAGTGTGATCAATGGATGAGAACTCTGTTGTGTGTTTCACTTCAGAAATGGAGTTAAATCCCTTGCTCTGAGTCTTCCTACATGCAAGATTTCGTTTCAGGTAAGGGCACTTACTTTACAGCTCAAACGAACTACATCGTTCACGAAGCACACACGTTTCTCGTCTAAATTCACAAGCATTGGATGTTAGAAGTCCTGTGGTTTCTTTCAGTTTCAGAAGCAGAGTTGAACTAGATATGGTCTGTATGTGTAGGAAACCCGTTCTTTTGTTATGAGCACACTCATGTTTAATGCTGTATTAGAGATTCCAGGAAGCAAGAGCCTGCTTCTTGCTCTGAAGCAGAGTGTGATCTATATATGAGAACTCTGCTCAGTGTTTCACTTCAGAAATGGAGTTAAATCACAGGCTCTGAGTCTTCCTACAAGCAAGATTTCGTTTCAGGTAAGTTCAGTTACTTTATAGCTCAAATGAACTACATCGTTCACGAAGCTCACACGTTTCTCATCTTAACTGACAAGCATTGGATGTTAGAGGACCTGAGGTTTGTTTCAGTTTCAGAGGCAGAGTTGAACTACATATGGGCCGTATGTGTAGGAAACACCGTACATTTGTTCTGAGAACACTCAATTTTCCTGCTGTATTAGAGACTCTAGAAAGCAAGAGCGTGCTTCTTGCTCTAATGCAGAGTGTGATCCATGCATGAAAACTGTGCTGTGTGTTTCCCTTCCGAAATGGAGTTAAATTCCAGGCTCTCTGTCTTCCTACATTGAAGACTTCGTTTCACCTAAGGGAAGTCACTTTTCAGTTCAAACGAACTACATTGGTCACGAACTTACTCGTTACTCATCTTAACTGACAATCATTGAATGTTAGAGAACCAGTGCTTTGTATCAGTTTCAGAAGGAGAGTTGGACTAGATATGGTCCGTATGTGTAGAAAACACCGATCATTTGTTCTCAGCACACTCAAGTTTCCTGCTGCCTTACAGACTTTGGAAAGCTAGAGCTTGCTTCTTGCTCTAAAGCAGAGTGTGATCAATGGAAGAGAACTCTGTTGTGTGTTTCACTTCAGAAATGGAGTTAAATCCCAGGCTCTGAGTCTTCCTACAAGCAAGACTTCGTTTCAGGTAAGGGCAGTTATTTTAGAGCTCAAACGAACTACATCATTCATGAAGCTCACACGTTTCTCATCTTAACTGACAACCTTTGGATGTTAGAGGACCTTTGCTTTGTATCAATTTCAAGCATAGTAGAACTAGATATGGTCCGTATTTATAGGAAACACTGTTCTTTTCTTCTGAGCACACTCACGTTTCCTGCTGTCTTAGAGACTCTAGAAAGCAAGAGTGTGCTTCTTGCTCTAAAGCAGAGTGTGATTTATATATGAGAACTCTGCTGTGTGTTTCACTTCAGAAATGGAGTTAAATCCCAGGCTCTGAGTCTTCCTGCAAGCAAGACTTCTTTTTATGTGAGGCCTGTTACTGTACAGCTCAAATGAACTACATCATTCATGAAGCTCACACGTTTCTCATCTTAACTGACAAGCATTGGATATTAGAGGACCTGAGGTTTGTTTCAGTTTCAGAAGCAGAGTTGAACTAGATATGGGCTGTATGTGTAGGAATCACCGTTCTTTTGTTGTGAGAACACTCAATTTTCCTGCTGTATTAGAGACTCTAGAAAGCAAGAGCGTGCTTCTTTCTCTAAAGCAGAGTGTGATCCATGCATGAAACTATGCTGTGTGTTTCCCTTCAGAAATGGAGTTAAATTCCAGGCTCTGTGTCTTCCTACATTCAAGACTTCGTTTCACCTAAGGGCAGTCACTTTTCAGTTCAAACGAACTTCATCGGTCACGAACTCACTCGTTTCTCATATTAACTGACAATCATTGAATGTTAGAGAACCAGTGCTTTGTATCAGTTTCAGAAGCAGAGTTGGACTAGATATGGTCCGTATGTGTAGGAAACACCGTTCCTCTGTTCTCAGCTCACTCAAGTTTCCTGCTGCCTTACAGACCTTGAAAACCTAGAGCTTGCTTCTTGCTCTAAAGCAGGGTGTGATCAATGGAAGAGAACTCTGTTGTGTGTTTCACTTCAGAAATGGAGTTAAATCCCAGGCTCTGAGTCTTCCTACAAGCAAGACTTCGTTTCAGGTAAGGGCAGTTACTTTAGAGCTCAAACGAACTACATCGTTCACGAAGCTCACACGTTTCTCATCTTAACTGACAAGCTTTGGATGTAAGAGGACCTTTGCTTTGTATCAATTTCAAGCATAGTTGAACTAGATATGGTCCGTATTTATTGGAAACACTGTTCTTTTCTTCTGAGCACACTCACGTTTCCTGCGGTATTAGAGAAACTAGAAAGAAAGAGCATGCTTCTTGCTCTAAAGCTGAGAGTGATCCTTGGATGAGAATTCTGCTGTGTGTTTCATTCACAAATGGAGTTTAATCCCAGGCTCTGTGTCTTCCTACAAGCAAGACTTCTTTTCAGGTAAGGGCAGTTACTTTACAGCTCAAACGAACTACATCGTTCACGAAGCACACACGTTTCTCGTCTAAATTCACAAGCATTGGATGTTAGAAGTCCTGTGGTTTCTTTCAGTTTCAGAAGCAAAGTTGAACTAGATATGGTCTGTATGTGTAGGAAACACCGTTCTTTTGTTATGAGCACACTCATGTTTCTTGCTGTATTAGAGATTCCAGGAAGCAAGAGCGTGCTTCTTGCTCTAAAGCAGAGTGTGATCTATATATGAGAACTCTGCTCTGTGTTTCACTTCAGAAATGGAGTTAAATCACAGGCTCTGAGTCTTCCTACAAGCAAGATTTCGTTTCAGGTAAGGGCAGTTACTTTACAGCTCAAATGAACTACATCGTTCACGAAGCTCACACGTTTCTCATCTTAACTGACAAGCATTGAATGTTAGAGGACCAGTGCTTTGTATCAGTTTCAGAAACAGAGTTGGACTATATATGATCCGTATTTGTAGGAAACACCGTTCATTTGGTCTCAGCACACACAAGTTTCCTGCTGCCTTACAGACTTTGGAAAGCTAGAGCTTGCTTCTTGCTCTAAAGCAGAGTGTGATCAATGGAAGAGAACTCTGTTGTGTGTTTCACTTCAGAAATGGAGTTAAATCCCAGGCTCTGAGTCTTCCCAAAAGCAAGACTTCGTTTCAGGTAAGGGCAGTTACTTTAGAGCTCAAACGAACTACATCGTTCCCGAAGCTCACACGTTTCTCATCTTAACTGACAAGCTTTGGATGTAAGAGGACCTTTGCTTTGTATCAATTTCAAGCATAGTTGTACTAGATATGGTCCGTATTTATAGGAAACACTGTTCTTTTCTTCTGAGCACACTCACGTTTCCTGCTTTATTAGAGAATCTAGAAAGAAAGAGCATGCTTCTTGCTCTAAAGCAGAGTGTGATCCTTGGATGAGAACTCTGCTGTGTGTTTCACTTCACAAATGGAGTTAAATCCCAGACTCTGTGTCTTCCTACAAGCAAGAATTCGTTTCAAGTAAGGGCAGTCACTTTTCAGATCAAACGTACTACATCGTTCACGAAGCTCACACGTTTCCCATCTTAACTGACAAGCATTGAATGTTAGAGGACCAGTGCTTAGTATCAGTTTCAGAAGCAGAGTTGGACAATATATGGTCTGTATGTGTAGGAAACAAAGTTCTTTTGTTCTCAGCACACTCACGTTTCCTGCTGTCTTAGAGATTCTAGAAAGCAAGAGTGTGCTTCTTGGTCTAAAGAAGAGCATGATCAATGGATGAGAACTCTGCTGTGTGTTTCACTTCAGAAAGGGAGTTAAATCCCAGGCTCTGAGTCTTCCTACATGCAAGACTTCAATTCAGGTAAGGGCAGTTACTTACAGCTCAAACGAACTACATCGTTCACGAAGCAAAAACGTTTCTCATCTAAACTGACAAGTTTTGGATGTTAGAGGACCTCTGGTTTTTTTCGGTTTCAGAAACAGAGATGAACTAGATATGGTCCATATTTGTAGGAAACACCGTTCTTTTGTTCTGAGACACTCAAGTTTCCTGCTGTATTAGAGTCTCTAGAAAGCAAGAGAGTGCTTCTTGCTCTAAAGCAGAGTGTGATCCATGGATGAGAACTCTGGTGTGTGTTTTCCTTCAGAAATGGAGTTAAATCCCATGCTCTGTGTCTTCCTACAAGCAAGAATTCGTTTCAGGTAAGGGCAGTCACTTTTCAACTCAAATGAACTACATCATTCATGAAGCTCACACGTTTCCCATATTAACTGCCAAGCATTGGATGTTAGAGGACCAGTGCTTTGTATCAGTTTCAGAGTCAGAGTTGGAATAGATATGGTCCGTATGTGTAGGAAACACCGTTCTTTGTTCTGAGAACACTCAAGTTTCATGCTGTCTTAGAGACTCTAAAAAGCAAGAGTGTGCTTCTTGCTCTAAAGCAGAGTGTGATTTATATATGGGAACTCTGCTGTTTGTTTCACTTCAGAAATGGAGTTCAATCTCAGGCTCTGAGTCTTCCTACAAGCAAGACTTCTTTTCAGGTAAGGGCAGTTACTTTACAGCTCAAACGAACTACACCGTTCATGAAGCTCACACGTTTCTCGTCTAAATTCACAAGCATTGGATGTTAGAAGTCCATTGTTTTCTTTCAGTTTCAGAAGCAGAGTTGAACTAGATATGGTCTGTATGTGTAGGAAACACCGTTCTTTTGTTATGAGCACACTCATGTTTCCTGCTGTATTAGAGATTCCAGGAAGCAAGATCGTGCTTCTTGGTCTAAAGCAGAGTGTGATCTATATATGAGAACTCTGCTCTGTGTTTCACTTCAGAAATGGAGTTAAATCCCAGGCTCTGAGTCTTCCTACAAGCAAGACTTCTTTTTACTTGAGGGCTGTTACTTTACAGCTCAAATGAACTACATCATTCATGAAGCTCACACGTTTCTCATCTTAACTGACAAGCATTGGATGTTAGAGGACCTGAGGTTTGTTTCAGTTTCAGAAGCAGAGTTGAACTAGATATGGGCCGCACGTGTAGGAAACACCGTTCTTTTGTTCTGAGAACACTCACTTTTCCTGCTGTATTAGAGACTCTAGAAAGCAAGAGCGTGCTTCTTGCTCTAAAGCAGAGTGTGATCCATGCATGAAAACTATGCTGTGTGTTTCCCTTCAGAAATGGAGTTAATTTCCAGGCTCTGTGTCTTCCTACATTCAAGACTTCGTTTTACCTAAGGGCAGTCACTTTTCAGTTCAAACAAACTACATCGGTCACGAAGCTCACACGTTTCTCATCTTAACTGACAATCATTGAATGTTAGAGATCCAGTGCTTTGTATCAGTTTCAGAAGCAGAGTTGGTCTAGGTATGGTCCGTATTTGTAGGAAACACCGTTCATTTGGTGTCAGCACACTCAAGTTTTCTGCTGTCTTAGAGACTCTAGAAAGCTAGAGCGTGCTTCTTGCTCTAAATCAGAGTGTGATCAATTGATGAGAACTCTTTTGTGTGTTTTACTTCAGAAATGGAGTTAAATCCCAGGCTCTGAGTCTTCCTACAAGCAAGACTTCTTTTCAGGTAAGGGCAGTTACTTTACAGCTCAAACGAACTACATCGTTCACGAAGCACACATGTTTCTTGTCTAAATTCACAAGCATTGCATGTTAGAAGTCCTGTGGTTTCTTTCAGTTTCAGAAGCAGAGTTGAACTAGATATGGTCTGTATGTGTAGGAAACACCGTTCTTCTGTTATGAGCACACTCATTTTTCCTGCTGTATTAGAGATTCCAGGAAGCAAGAGCGTGCTTCTTGCTCTAAAGCAGAGTTTGATCTATATATGAGAACTCTGCTCTGTGTTTCACTTCAGAAATGGAGTTAAATCACAGGCTCTGAGTCTTCCTAAAAGCAAGATTTCGTTTCAGGTAAGGGCAGTTAGTTTACAGCTCAAATGAACTACATCGTTCACAAAGCTCACACGTTTCTCATCTTAACTGACAAGCATTGGATGTTAGAGGACCTGAGGTTTGTTTCAGTTTCAGAAGCAGAGTTGAACTAGATATGGGCCGTATGTGTAGGAAACACCGTTCTTTTATTGTGAGAACACACAATTTTCCTTCTGTATTAGAGACTCTAGAAAGCAAGAGCGTGCTTCTTGCTCTAAAGCAGAGCGTGATCAATGGATGAGAACTCTGCTGTGGGTTTCACTTCAGAAAGGGAGTTAAATCCCAGGCTCTGAGTCTTCCTACATGCATGATTTCATTTCAGGTAAGGCCAGTTACTTACAGCTCAAACGAACTACATCGTTCACGAAGCAAAAACGTTTCTCATCTAAACTGACAAGCATTGGATGTTAGAGGTCCTCTGGGTTGTTTCAGTTTCAGAAACAGAGATGAACTAGATATGGTCCGTATGTGTAGGAAACACCGTTCTTTTGTTGTGAGAACACTCAATTTTCCTGCTGTATTAGAGACTCTAGAAAGCAAGTGCCTGCTTCTTGCTCTAAAGCAGAGTGTGATCCATGCATGAAAACTATGCTGTGTGTTTCCCTTCGGAAATGGAGTTAAATTCCAGGCTCTGTGTCTTCCTACATTCAAGACTTCGTTTCACCTAAGGGCAGTCACTTTTCAGTTCAAACGAACTACATCGGTCACGAAGCTCACACGTTTCTCATCTTAACTGACAATCATTGAATGTTAGAGATCCAGTGCTTTGTATCAGATTCAGAAGCAGAGTTGGACTAGATATGGCCCGTATGTGTAGGAAACACCGTTCATTTGTTCTTAGCACACTCATATTTCCTGCTGTCTTAGAGACTTTGGAAAGCTAGAGCGTGCTTCTTGTTCTAAAGCAGAGTGTGATCAATGGATGAGAACTCTGTTGTGTGTTTCACTTCAGAAATGGAGTTAAATCCCTTCCTCTGAGTCTTCCTACAAGCAAGACTTCGTTTTAGGTAAGGGCACTTACTTTACAGCTCAAACGAACTACATCGTTCACGAAGCTCACACGTTTCTCATCTTAACTGACAAGCATTGAATGTTAGAGGACCAGTGCTTTGTATCAGTTTCAGAAGCAGAGTTGGACTAGATATGATCCATATTTAGGAAACACCGTTCATTTGGTGTCAGCACACTCAAGTTTTCTGCTGTATTAGAGACTCTAGAAAGCAAGAGCGTGCTTCTTGCTCTAAAGCAGAGTGTGATCCATGGATGAGAACTCTGCTGTGTGTTTCCCTTCAGAAATGGAGTTAAATCCCAGGCTCTGTGTCTTCCTACAAGCACTACTTGGTTTCAGGTAAGGGCAGTCACTTTTCAGCTCAAAAGAACTACATCATTCACGAAGGTCACACGGGTTTCATCTTAAATGACAAGCATTGGATGTTAGAGGACCTGTGCTTTGTATCAATTTCAGAAGCAGAGTTGGACTACATATAGGCCGTATGTGTAGGAAACACCGTTCTTTTGTTCTGAGCACACTCATGTTTCCTGCTGTCTTAGAGACTCTAGAAAGCAAGAGCGTGCTTCTTGCTGTAAAGCAGAATGTGAACAATGGATGAGAACTCTGCTGTGTGTTTCCCTCTAGAAATGGAGTTAAATTCCAAGCTCTGTGTCTTCCTAAAAGCAAGACTTCGTGTCAGGTAAGGGCAGTTACTTTAGAGCTCAAACGAACTAGATCGTTCACGAAGCTCACACGTTTCTCATCTTAACTGACAAGCATTGAATGTTAGAGGACCATTGCTTTGTATCAGTTTCAGAAGCAGAGTTGGACTAGATATGATCCGTATTTGTAGGAAACACCGTTCATTTGGTCTCAGCACACTCATGTTTTCTGCTGTATTAGAGGCTCTAGAAAGCAAGAGAGTGCTTCTTGCTCTAAAGCAGAGTGTGATTTATATATGAGAACTCTGCTGTGTGTTTCACTTCAGAAATGGAGTTAAATCCCAGGCTCTGAGTCTTCCTACAAGCAAGATTTCTTTTTACGTGAGGGCTGTTACTTTACAGCTCAAATGAACTACATCATTCATGAAGCTCACACGTTTCTCATCTTAACTGACAATCATTGGATGTTAGAGGACCTGAGGTTTGTTTCAGTTTCAGAAGCAGAGTTGAACTAGATATGGGCCATATGTGTAGGAAACTTCGTTCATTTGTTCTTAGCACACTCAAGTTTCCTGCTGTCTTAGAGACTTTGGAAAGCTAGAGCTTGCTTCTTGCTCTAAAGCAGAGTGTGATCAATGGATGAGAACTCTGTTGTGTGTTTCACATCAGAAATGGAGTTAAATCCCTTGCTCTGTGTCTTCCTACAAGCAAGACTTCGTTTCAGGTAAGGGCACTTACTTTACAGCTCAAACGAGCTACATCGTTCACGAAGCTCACACGTTTCTCATCTTAAATGACAAGCATTGAATGTTAGAGGACCAGTGCTTTGTATCAGTTTCAGAAGCAGAGTTGGACTAGATATGATCCGTATTTTTAGGAAACACTTTTCATTTGGTCTCAGCACACTCAAGTTTTCTGCTGACTTAGAGACTCTAGAAAGCTAGAGCGTGCTTCTTGCTCTAAAGCAGAGTGTGATCAATTGATGAGAACTCTGTTTTGTGTTTCAAATCAGAAATGGAGTTAAATCCCAGGCTCTGATTCTTCCTACAAGCAAGACTTCGTTTCAGGTAAGGGCAGTTACTTTAGAGCTCAAACGAACTACATCATTCACGAAGCTCACACGTTTCTCATCTTAACTGACAATCTTTGGATGTAAGAGGACCTTTGCTTTGTATCAATTTCAAGCATAGTTGAACTAGATATGGTCCGTATTTATAGGAAACACTGTTCTTTTCTTCTGAGCACACTCACGTTTCCTGCGGTATTAGAGAATCTAGAAAGAAAGAGCATGCTTCTTGCTCTAAAGCAGAGAGTGTTCCTTGGATGAGAATTCTGCTGTGTGTTTCATTCACAAATGGAGTTTAATCCAAGGCTCTGTATCTTCCTATAAGCAAGACTTCGTTTCAAGTAAGGGTAGTCACTTTTCATATCAAACGTACTACATCGTTCACGAAGCTCACACGTTTCCCATCTTAACTGACAAGCATTGAATGTTAGAGGACCAGTGCTTTGTATCAGTTTCAGAAGCAGAGTTGGACAATATATGGTCTGTATGTGTAGGAAACAATGTTCTTTTGTTCTCAGCACACTCACGATTCCTGCTTACTTAGAGATTCTAGAAAGCAAGAGTGTGCTTCTTGGTCTAAAGCAGAGCGTGATCAGTGGATGAGAACTCTGCTGTGTGTTTCACTTCAGAAATGGAGTTAAATCCCAGGCTCTGAGTCTTCCTACAAGCAAGACTTCTTTTCAGGTAAGGGCAGTTACTTTACAGCTCAAACGAACTACATCGTTCACGAAGCACACACGTTTCTCGTCTAAATTCACAAGCATTGCATGTTAGAAGTCCTGTGGTTTCTTTCAGTTTCAGAAGCAGAGTTGAACTAGATATGGTCTGTATGTGTAGGAAACACCGTTCTTTTGTTATGAGCACAGTCATGTTTCCTGCTGTATTAGAGATTCCAGGAAGCAAGAGCGTGCTTCTTGCTCTAAAGCAGAGTGTGATCTATATATGAGAACTCTGCTCTGTGTTTCACTTCAGAAATGGAGTTAAATCACAGGCTCTGAGTCTTCCAACAAGCAAGATTTCCTTTAAGATAAGGGCAGTTACTTTACAGCTCAAATGAACTACATCGTTCACGAAGCTCACACGTTTCTCATCTTAACTGACAAGCATTGGATGTTAGAGGACCTGAGGTTTGTTTCAATTTCAGAAGCAGAGTTGAACTAGATATGTGCCGTATGTGTAGGAAACACCGTTCTTTTGATGTGAGAACACTCAATTTTCCTGATGTATTAGAGACTCTAGAAAGCAAGAGCGTGCTTCTTGCTCTAAAGCAGAGTGTGATCCATGCATGAAAACTATGCTGTGTGTTTCCCTTAAGAAATGGAGTTAAATTCCAGGCACTGTGTCTTCCTACATTCAAGACTTCGTTTGACCTAAGGGCAGTCATTTTTCAGTTCAAACGAACTACATCGGTGACGAACTCACTCGTTTCTCATCTTAACTGACAATCATTGAATGTTAGAGAACCAGTGCTTTGTATCAGTTTCAGAAGCAGAGTTGGATTAGATATGGTCCTTATGTGTAGGAAACACGATTCATTTGTTCTCAGCACACTCAATTTTCCTGCTGCCTTACAGAATTTGGAAAGCTAGAGCTTGCTTCTTGCCCTAAAGCAGAGTGTGATCAATGGAAGAGAACTCTGTTGTGTGTTTCACTTCAGAAATGGAGTTAAATCCCTGGCTCTGCGGCTTCCTACAAGCAAGACTTCTTTTCAGGTAAGGGCAGTTACTTTAGAGCTCAAACGAACTACATCGTTCACGAAGCTCACACGTTTCTCATCTTAACTGACAAGCATTGAATGTTAGATGACCAGTGCTTTGTATCAGTTTCAGAAGCAGAGTTGGACTACATATGGTCCGTATGTGTAGGAAACACCGTTCTTTGTTCTCATCACACTCACGTTTCCTGCTGTCTTAGAGACTCTAGAAAGCAAGAGTGTGCTTCTTGCTATAAAGCAGAGTGTGATCCATGCATGAAAACTATGCTGTGTGTTTCCCTTCAGAAATGGAGTTAAATTCCAGGCTCTGAGTCTTCCTACAAGCAAGACTTCTTTTTACGTGAGGGCTGTTTCTTTACAGCTCAAATGAACTACATCATTCATGAAGCTCATACGTTTCTCATCTTAACTGACAAGCATTGGATGTTAGAGGACCTGAGGTTTGTTTCAGTTTCAGAAGCAGAGTTGAACTAGATATGGTCTGTATGTGTAGGAAACACCGTTCTTTTGTTCTGAGCACACTCAAGTTTCCTGCTGTATTAGAGACTCTAGAAAGCAAGAGCGTGCTTCTTGCTCTAAAGCAGAGTGTGATCCATGCATGAAAACCATGCTGTGTGTTTCCCTTCAAAAATGGAGTTAAATTCCAGGCTCTGTGTCTTCCTACAAGCAAGAATTCGTTTCAAGAAAGGGCAGTCACTTTTCAGCGCAAACGAACTACATCGGTCACAAAGCTCACACGTTTCTCATCTTATCTGACAATCATTGAATGTTAGAGATCCAGTGCTTTGTATCAGATTCAGAAGCAGAGTTGGACTAGATATGGTACGTATGTGTAGGAAACACCGTTCATTTGTTCTTAGCACACTCAAGTTTCCTGCTCTTTTAGAGACTTTGGAAAGCTAGAGCGTGCTTCTTGCTCTAAAGCAGAGTGTGATCAATGGATGAGAACTCTGTTGTGTGTTTCACTTCAGAAATGGAGTTAAATCCCTTGCTCTGAGTCTTCCTACAAGCAAGACTTCGTTTAGGGTAAGGGCACTTACTTTACAGCTCAAACGAACTACATCGTTCACGAAGCTCACACGTTTCTCATCTTAAATGACAAGCATTGAATTTTAGAGGACCAGTGCTTTGTATCAGTTTCAGAAGCAGAGTTGGACTAGATATGATCCGTATTTGTAAGAAACACCGTTCATTTGGTCTCAGCACACTCATGTTTTCTGCTGTCTTAGAGACTCTAGAAAGCTAGAGCGTGCTTCTTGCTCTAAAGCAGAGTGTGATCAATTGATGAGAACTCTGTTGTGTGTTTCACTTCAGAAATGGAGTTAAATCCCAGGCTCTGAGTCTTCCTACAAGCAAGACTTCGTTTCAGGTAAGGGCAGTTACTTTAGAGCTCAAACGAACTACATCATTCACGAAGCTCACACGTTTCTCATCTTAACTAATAATCTTTGGATGTAAGAGGACCTTTGCTTTGTATCAATTTCAAGCATAGTTGATCTAGATATGGTCCGTATTTATAGGAAACACTGTTCTTTTCTTCTGAGCACACTCACGTTTCCTGCGGTATTAGAGAATCTAGAAAGAAAGAGCATGCTTCTTGCTCTAAAGCAGAGAGTGTTCCTTGGATGAGAATTCTGCTGTGTGTTTCATTCACAAATGGAGTTTATTCCAAGGCTCTGTATCTTCCTATAAGCAAGACTTCGTTTCAAGTAAGGGTAGTCACTTTTCATATCAAACGTACTACATCGTTCACGAAGCTCACACGTTTCCCATCTTAACTGACAAGCATTGAATGTTAGAGGACCAGTGCTTTGTATCAGTTTCAGAAGCAGAGTTGGACAATATATGGTCTGTATGTGTAGGAAACAATGTTCTTTTGTTCTCAGCACACTCACGATTCCTGCTTACTTAGAGATTCTAGAAAGCAAGAGTGTGCTTCTTGGTCTAAAGCAGAGCGTGATCAGTGGATGAGAACTCTGCTGTGTGTTTCACTTCAGAAATGGAGTTAAATCCCAGGCTCTGAGTCTTCCTACAAGCAAGACTTCTTTTCAGGTAAGGGCAGTTACTTTACAGCTCAAACGAACTACATCGTTCACGAAGCACACACGTTTCTCGTCTAAATTCACAAGCATTGCATGTTAGAAGTCCTGTGGTTTCTTTCAGTTTCAGAAGCAGAGTTGAACTAGATATGGTCTGTATGTGTAGGAAACACCGTTCTTTTGTTATGAGCACAGTCATGTTTCCTGCTGTATTAGAGATTCCAGGAAGCAAGAGCGTGCTTCTTGCTCTAAAGCAGAGTGTGATCTATATATGAGAACTCTGCTCTGTGTTTCACTTCAGAAATGGAGTTAAATCACAGGCTCTGAGTCTTCCAACAAGCAAGATTTCCTTTCAGATAAGGGCAGTTACTTTACAGCTCAAATGAACTACATCGTTCACGAAGCTCACACGTTTCTCATCTTAACTGACAAGCATTGGATGTTAGAGGACCTGAGGTTTGTTTCAATTTCAGAAGCAGAGTTGAACTAGATATGTGCCGTATGTGTAGGAAACACCGTTCTTTTGATGTGAGAACACTCAATTTTCCTGATGTATTAGAGACTCTAGAAAGCAAGAGCGTGCTTCTTGCTCTAAAGCAGAGTGTGATCCATGCATGAAAACTATGCTGTGTGTTTCCCTTAAGAAATGGAGTTAAATTCCAGGCACTGTGTCTTCCTACATTCAAGACTTCGTTTGACCTAAGGGCAGTCATTTTTCAGTTCAAACGAACTACATCGGTGACGAACTCACTCGTTTCTCATCTTAACTGACAATCATTGAATGTTAGAGAACCAGTGCTTTGTATCAGTTTCAGAAGCAGAGTTGGATTAGATATGGTCCTTATGTGTAGGAAACACGATTCATTTGTTCTCAGCACACTCAATTTTCCTGCTGCCTTACAGAATTTGGAAAGCTAGAGCTTGCTTCTTGCCCTAAAGCAGAGTGTGATCAATGGAAGAGAACTCTGTTGTGTGTTTCACTTCAGAAATGGAGTTAAATCCCTGGCTCTGCGGCTTCCTACAAGCAAGACTTCTTTTCAGGTAAGGGCAGTTACTTTAGAGCTCAAACGAACTACATCGTTCACGAAGCTCACACGTTTCTCATCTTAACTGACAAGCATTGAATGTTAGATGACCAGTGCTTTGTATCAGTTTCAGAAGCAGAGTTGGACTACATATGGTCCGTATGTGTAGGAAACACCGTTCTTTGTTCTCATCACACTCACGTTTCCTGCTGTCTTAGAGACTCTAGAAAGCAAGAGTGTGCTTCTTGCTCTAAAGCAGAGTGTGATCCATGCATGAAAACTATGCTGTGTGTTTCCCTTCAGAAATGGAGTTAAATTCCAGGCTCTGAGTCTTCCTACAAGCAAGACTTCTTTTTACGTGAGGGCTGTTTCTTTACAGCTCAAATGAACTACATCATTCATGAAGCTCATACGTTTCTCATCTTAACTGACAAGCATTGGATGTTAGAGGACCTGAGGTTTGTTTCAGTTTCAGAAGCAGAGTTGAACTAGATATGGTCTGTATGTGTAGGAAACACCGTTCTTTTGTTCTGAGCACACTCAAGTTTCCTGCTGTATTAGAGACTCTAGAAAGCAAGAGCGTGCTTCTTGCTCTAAAGCAGAGTGTGATCCATGCATGAAAACCATGCTGTGTGTTTCCCTTCAAAAATGGAGTTAAATTCCAGGCTCTGTGTCTTCCTACAAGCAAGAATTCGTTTCAAGAAAGGGCAGTCACTTTTCAGCGCAAACGAACTACATCGGTCACAAAGCTCACACGTTTCTCATCTTATCTGACAATCATTGAATGTTAGAGATCCAGTGCTTTGTATCAGATTCAGAAGCAGAGTTGGACTAGATATGGTACGTATGTGTAGGAAACACCGTTCATTTGTTCTTAGCACACTCAAGTTTCCTGCTCTTTTAGAGACTTTGGAAAGCTAGAGCGTGCTTCTTGCTCTAAAGCAGAGTGTGATCAATGGATGAGAACTCTGTTGTGTGTTTCACTTCAGAAATGGAGTTAAATCCCTTGCTCTGAGTCTTCCTACAAGCAAGACTTCGTTTAGGGTAAGGGCACTTACTTTACAGCTCAAACGAACTACATCGTTCACGAAGCTCACACGTTTCTCATCTTAAATGACAAGCATTGAATGTTAGAGGACCAGTGCTTTGTATCAGTTTCAGAAGCAGAGTTGGACTAGATATGATCCGTATTTGTAAGAAACACCGTTCATTTGGTCTCAGCACACTCATGTTTTCTGCTGTCTTAGAGACTCTAGAAAGCTAGAGCGTGCTTCTTGCTCTAAAGCAGAGTGTGATCAATTGATGAGAACTCTGTTGTGTGTTTCACTTCAGAAATGGAGTTAAATCCCAGGCTCTGAGTCTTCCTACGAGCAAGACTTCGTTTCAGGTAAGGGCAGTTACTTTAGAGCTCAAACGAACTACATCATTCACGAAGCTCACACGTTTCTCATCTTAACTAATAATCTTTGGATGTAAGAGGACCTTTGCTTTGTATCAATTTCAAGCATAGTTGAACTAGATATGGTCCGTATTTATAGGAAACACTGTTCTTTTCTTCTGAGCACACTCACGTTTCCTGCGGTATTAGAGAATCTAGAAAGAAAGAGCATGCTTCTTGCTCTAAAGCAGAGAGTGTTCCTTGGATGAGAATTCTGCTGTGTGTTTCATTCACAAATGGAGTTTATTCCAAGGCTCTGTATCTTCCTATAAGCAAGACTTCGTTTCAAGTAAGGGTAGTCACTTTTCATATCAAACGTACTACATCGTTCACGAAGCTCACGCGTTTCCCATCTTAACTGACAAGCATTGAATGTTAGAGGACCAGTGCTTTGTATCAGTTTCAGAAGCAGAGTTGGACAATATATGGTCTGTATGTGTAGGAAACAATGTTCTTTTGTTCTCAGCACACTCACGATTCCTGCTTACTTAGAGATTCTAGAAAGCAAGAGTGTGCTTCTTGGTCTAAAGCAGAGCGTGATCAGTGGATGAGAACTCTGCTGTGTGTTTCACTTCAGAAATGGAGTTAAATCCCAGGCTCTGAGTCTTCCTACAAGCAAGACTTCTTTTCAGGTAAGGGCAGTTACTTTACAGCTCAAACGAACTACATCGTTCACGAAGCACACACGTTTCTCGTCTAAATTCACAAGCATTGCATGTTAGAAGTCCTGTGGTTTCTTTCAGTTTCAGAAGCAGAGTTGAACTAGATATGGTCTGTATGTGTAGGAAACACCGTTCTTTTGTTATGAGCACAGTCATGTTTCCTGCTGTATTAGAGATTCCAGGAAGCAAGAGCGTGCTTCTTGCTCTAAAGCAGAGTGTGATCTATATATGAGAACTCTGCTCTGTGTTTCACTTCAGAAATGGAGTTAAATCACAGGCTCTGAGTCTTCCAACAAGCAAGATTTCCTTTCAGATAAGGGCAGTTACTTTACAGCTCAAATGAACTACATCGTTCACGAAGCTCACACGTTTCTCATCTTAACTGACAAGCATTGGATGTTAGAGGACCTGAGGTTTGTTTCAATTTCAGAAGCAGAGTTGAACTAGATATGTGCCGTATGTGTAGGAAACACCGTTCTTTTGATGTGAGAACACTCAATTTTCCTGATGTATTAGAGACTCTAGAAAGCAAGAGCGTGCTTCTTGCTCTAAAGCAGAGTGTGATCCATGCATGAAAACTATGCTGTGTGTTTCCCTTAAGAAATGGAGTTAAATTCCAGGCACTGTGTCTTCCTACATTCAAGACTTCGTTTGACCTAAGGGCAGTCATTTTTCAGTTCAAACGAACTACATCGGTGACGAACTCACTCGTTTCTCATCTTAACTGACAATCATTGAATGTTAGAGAACCAGTGCTTTGTATCAGTTTCAGAAGCAGAGTTGGATTAGATATGGTCCTTATGTGTAGGAAACACGATTCATTTGTTCTCAGCACACTCAATTTTCCTGCTGCCTTACAGAATTTGGAAAGCTAGAGCTTGCTTCTTGCCCTAAAGCAGAGTGTGATCAATGGAAGAGAACTCTGTTGTGTGTTTCACTTCAGAAATGGAGTTAAATCCCTGGCTCTGCGGCTTCCTACAAGCAAGACTTCTTTTCAGGTAAGGGCAGTTACTTTAGAGCTCAAACGAACTACATCGTTCACGAAGCTCACACGTTTCTCATCTTAACTGACAAGCATTGAATGTTAGATGACCAGTGCTTTGTATCAGTTTCAGAAGCAGAGTTGGACTACATATGGTCCGTATGTGTAGGAAACACCGTTCTTTGTTCTCATCACACTCACGTTTCCTGCTGTCTTAGAGACTCTAGAAAGCAAGAGTGTGCTTCTTGCTCTAAAGCAGAGTGTGATCCATGCATGAAAACTATGCTGTGTGTTTCCCTTCAGAAATGGAGTTAAATTCCAGGCTCTGAGTCTTCCTACAAGCAAGATTTCTTTTTACGTGAGGGCTGTTTCTTTACAGCTCAAATGAACTACATCATTCATGAAGCTCATACGTTTCTCATCTTAACTGACAAGCATTGGATGTTAGAGGACCTGAGGTTTGTTTCAGTTTCAGAAGCAGAGTTGAACTAGATATGGTCTGTATGTGTAGGAAACACCGTTCTTTTGTTCTGAGCACACTCAAGTTTCCTGCTGTATTAGAGACTCTAGAAAGCAAGAGCGTGCTTCTTGCTCTAAAGCAGAGTGTGATCCATGCATGAAAACCATGCTGTGTGTTTCCCTTCAAAAATGGAGTTAAATTCCAGGCTCTGTGTCTTCCTACAAGCAAGAATTCGTTTCAAGAAAGGGCAGTCACTTTTCAGCGCAAACGAACTACATCGGTCACAAAGCTCACACGTTTCTCATCTTATCTGACAATCATTGAATGTTAGAGATCCAGTGCTTTGTATCAGATTCAGAAGCAGAGTTGGACTAGATATGGTACGTATGTGTAGGAAACACCGTTCATTTGTTCTTAGCACACTCAAGTTTCCTGCTCTTTTAGAGACTTTGGAAAGCTAGAGCGTGCTTCTTGCTCTAAAGCAGAGTGTGATCAATGGATGAGAACTCTGTTGTGTGTTTCACTTCAGAAATGGAGTTAAATCCCTTGCTCTGAGTCTTCCTACAAGCAAGACTTCGTTTAGGGTAAGGGCACTTACTTTACAGCTCAAACGAACTACATCGTTCACGAAGCTCACACGTTTCTCATCTTAAATGACAAGCATTGAATGTTAGAGGACCAGTTCTTTGTATCAGTTTCAGAAGCAGAGTTGGACTAGATATGATCCGTATTTGTAAGAAACACCGTTCATTTGGTCTCAGCACACTCATGTTTTCTGCTGTCTTAGAGACTCTAGAAAGCTAGAGCGTGCTTCTTGCTCTAAAGCAGAGTGTGATCAATTGATGAGAACTCTGTTGTGTGTTTCACTTCAGAAATGGAGTTAAATCCCAGGCTCTGAGTCTTCCTACGAGCAAGACTTCGTTTCAGGTAAGGGCAGTTACTTTAGAGCTCAAACGAACTACATCATTCACGAAGCTCACACGTTTCTCATCTTAACTAATAATCTTTGGATGTAAGAGGACCTTTGCTTTGTATCAATTTCAAGCATAGTTGAACTAGATATGGTCCGTATTTATAGGAAACACTGTTCTTTTCTTCTGAGCACACTCACGTTTCCTGCGGTATTAGAGAATCTAGAAAGAAAGAGCATGCTTCTTGCTCTAAAGCAGAGAGTGATCCTTGGATGAGAATTCTGCTGTGTGTTTCATTCACAAATGGAGTTTAATCCCAGGCTCTGTATCTTCCTATAAGCAAGACTTCGTTTCAAGTAAGGGTAGTCACTTTTCATATCAAACGTACTACATCGTTCACGAAGCTCACACGTTTCCCATCTTAACTGACAAGCATTGAATGTTAGAGGACCAGTGCTTTGTATCAGTTTCAGAAGCAGAGTTGGACAATATATGGTCTGTATGTGTAGGAAACAATGTTCTTTTGTTCTCAGCACACTCACGATTCCTGCTTACTTAGAGATTCTAGAAAGCAAGAGTGTGCTTCTTGGTCTAAAGCAGAGCGTGATCAGTGGATGAGAACTCTGCTGTGTGTTTCACTTCAGAAATGGAGTTAAATCCCAGGCTCTGAGTCTTCCTACAAGCAAGACTTCTTTTCAGGTAAGGGCAGTTACTTTACAGCTCAAACGAACTACATCGTTCACGAAGCACACACGTTTCTCGTCTAAATTCACAAGCATTGCATGTTAGAAGTCCTGTGGTTTCTTTCAGTTTCAGAAGCAGAGTTGAACTAGATATGGTCTGTATGTGTAGGAAACACCGTTCTTTTGTTATGAGCACACTCATGTTTCCTGCTGTATTAGAGATTCCAGGAAGCAAGAGCGTGCTTCTTGCTCTAAAGCAGAGTGTGATCTATATATGAGAACTCTGCTCTGTGTTTCACTTCAGAAATGGAGTTAAATCACAGACTCTGAGTCTTCCAACAAGCAAGATTTCCTTTCAGATAAGGGCAGTTACTTTACAGCTCAAATGAACTACATCGTTCACGAAGCTCACACGTTTCTCATCTTAACTGACAAGCATTGGATGTTAGAGGACCTGAGGTTTGTTTCAGTTTCAGAAGCAGAGTTGAACTAGATATGGGCCGTATGTGTAGGAAACACCGTTCTTTTGTTCTGAGAACACTCAAGTTTCCTGCTGTATTAGAGACTCTAGAAAGCAAGAGCGTGCTTCTTGCTCTAAAACAGAGTGTGATCCATGCATGAAAACTATGCTGTGTGTTTCCCTTCAGAAATGGAGTTAAATTCCAGGCTCTGTGTCTTCCTACAAGCAAGACTTCGTTTCAAGAAAGGGCAGTCACTTTTCAGCTCAAACGAACTACATCGGTCACGAAGCTCACACGTTTCTCATCTTATCTGACAATCATTGAATGTTAGAGATCCAGTGCTTTGTATCAGATTCAGAAGCAGAGTTGGACTAGATATGGTCCGTATGTGTAGGAAACACCGTTCATTTGTTCTTAGCACACTCATATTTCCTGCTGTCTTAGAGACTTTGGAAAGCTAGAGCGTGCTTCTTGTTCTAAAGCAGAGTGTGATCAATGGATGAGAACTCTGTTGTGTGTTTCACTTCAGAAATGGAGTTAAATCCCTTGCTCTGAGTCTTCCTACAAGCAAGACTTCGTTTTAGGTAAGGGCACTTACTTTACAGCTCAAACGAACTACATCGTTCACGAAGCTCACACGTTTCTCATCTTAACTGACAAGCATTGAATGTTAGAGGACCAGTGCTTTGTATCAGTTTCAGAAGCAGAGTTGGACTAGATATGATCCATATTTAGGAAACACCGTTCATTTGGTGTCAGCACACTCAAGATTTCTGCTGTCTTAGAGACTCTAGAAAGCAAGAGCGTGCTTCTTGCTCTAAAGCAGAGTGTGATCCATGGATGAGAACTCTGCTGTGTGTTTCCCTTCAGAAATGGAGTTAAATCCCAGGCTCTGTGTCTTCCTACAAGCAGTACTTGGTTTCAGGTAAGGGCAGTCACTTTTCAGCTCAAAAGAACTACATCATTCACGAAGGTCACACGTGTTTCATCTTAAATGACAAGCATTGGATGTTAGAGGACCTGTGCTTTGTATCAATTTCAGAAGCAGAGTTGGACTACATATAGGCCGTATGTGTAGGAAACACCGTTCTTTTGTTCTGAGCACACTCATGTTTCCTGCTGTCTTAGAGACTCTAGAAAGCAAGAGCGTGCTTCTTGCTGTAAAGCAGAATGTAAACAATGGATGAGAACTCTGCTGTGTCTTTCCCTCTAGAAATGTAGTTAAATTCCAAGCTCTGTGTCTTCCTAAAAGCAAGACTTCGTTTCAGGTAAGGGCAGTTACTTTAGAGCTCAAACGAATTAGATCGTTCACGAAGCTCACACGTTTCTCATCTTAACTGACAAGCATTGAATGTTAGAGGACCAGTGCTTTGTATCAGTTTCAGAAGCAGAGTTGGACTAGATATGATCCGTATTTGTAGGAAACACCGTTCATTTGGTCTCAGCACACTCATGTTTTCTGCTGTATTAGAGGCTCTAGAAAGCAAGAGAGTGCTTCTTGCTCTAAAGCAGAGTGTGATGTATATATGAGAACTCTGCTGTGTGTTTCACTTCAGAAATGGAGTTAAATCCCAGGCTCTGAGTCTTCCTACAAGCAAGATTTCTTTTTACGTGAGGGCTGTTACTTTACAGCTCAAATGAACTACATCATTCATGAAGCTCACACGTTTCTCATCTTAACTGACAATCATTGGATGTTAGAGGACCTGAGGTTTGTTTCAGTTTCAGAAGCAGAGTTGAACTAGATATGGGCCATATGTGTAGGAAACACCGTTCTTTTGTTCTGAGAACACTAAAGTTTCCTTCTGTATTAGAGGCTCTAGAAAGCAAGAGCGTGCTTCTTGCTCTAAAGCACAGTGTGATCCATGCATGAAAACTATGCTGTGTGTTTCCCTTCAGAAATGGAGTTAAATTCCAGCCTCTGTGTCTTCCTACAAGCAAGACTTCGTTACAAGAAAGGGCAGTCACTTTTCAGCTCAAACGAACTACATCGGTCACGAAGCTCACACGTTTCTCATCTTATCTGACAATCATTGAATGTTAGAGATCCAGTGCTTTGTATCAGTTTCAGAAGCAGAGTTGGACTAGATATGGTCCATATGTGTACGAAACACCGTTCATTTGTTCTTAGCACACTCAAGTTTCCTGCTGTCTTAGAGACTTTGGAAAGCTAGAGCTTGCTTCTTGCTCTAAAGCAGAGTGTGATCAATGGATGAGAACTCTGTTGTGTGTTTCACTTCAGAAATGGAGTTAAGTCCCTTGCTCTGAGTCTTCCTACAAGCAAGACTTCGTTTCAGGTAAGGGCACTTACTTTACAGCTCAAACGAACTACATCGTTCACGAAGCTCACACGTTTCTCATCTTAACTGACAAGCATTGAATGTTAGAGGACCAGTGCTTTGTATCAGTTTCAGAAGCAGAGTTGGACTAGATATGATCCGTATTTTTAGGAAACACTGTTCATTTGGTCTCAGCACACTCAAGTTTTCTGCTGACTTAGAGACTCTAGAAAGCTAGAGCGTGCTTCTTGCTCTAAAGCAGAGTGTGATCAATTGATGAGAACTCTGTTTTGTGTTTCAAATCAGAAATGGAGTTAAATCCCAGGCTCTGAGTCTTCCTACAAGCAAGACTTCGTTTCAGGTAAGGGCAGTTACTTTAGAGCTCAAACGAACTACATCATTCACGAAGCTCACACGTTTCTCATCTTAACTGACAATCTTTGGATGTAAGAGGACCTTTGCTTTGTATCAATTTCAAGCATAGTTGAACTAGATATGGTCCGTATTTATAGGAAACACTGTTCTTTTCTTCTGAGCACACTCACGTTTCCTGCGGTATTAGAGAATCTAGAAAGAAAGAGCATGCTTCTTGCTCTAAAGCAGAGAGTGATCCTTGGATGAGAATTCTGCTGTGTGTTTCATTCACAAATGGAGTTTAATCCCAGGCTCTGTATCTTCCTATAAGCAAGACTTCGTTTCAAGTAAGGGTAGTCACTTTTCATATCAAACGTACTACATCGTTCACGAAGCTCACACGTTTCCCATCTTAACTGACAAGCATTGAATGTTAGAGGACCAGTGCTTTGTATCAGTTTCAGAAGCAGAGTTGGACAATATATGGTCTGTATGTGTAGGAAACAATGTTCTTTTGTTCTCAGCACACTCACGATTCCTGCTTACTTAGAGATTCTAGAAAGCAAGAGTGTGCTTCTTGGTCTAAAGCAGAGCGTGATCAGTGGATGAGAACTCTGCTGTGTGTTTCACTTCAGAAATGGAGTTAAATCCCAGGCTCTGAGTCTTCCTACAAGCAAGACTTCTTTTCAGGTAAGGGCAGTTACTTTACAGCTCAAACGAACTACATCGTTCACGAAGCACACACGTTTCTCGTCTAAATTCACAAGCATTGCATGTTAGAAGTCCTGTGGTTTCTTTCAGTTTCAGAAGCAGAGTTGAACTAGATATGGTCTGTATGTGTAGGAAACACCGTTCTTTTGTTATGAGCACACTCATGTTTCCTGCTGTATTAGAGATTCCAGGAAGCAAGAGCGTGCTTCTTGCTCTAAAGCAGAGTGTGATCTATATATGAGAACTCTGCTCTGTGTTTCACTTCAGAAATGGAGTTAAATCACAGGCTCTGAGTCTTCCAACAAGCAAGATTTCCTTTCAGATAAGGGCAGTTACTTTACAGCTCAAATGAACTACATCGTTCACGAAGCTCACACGTTTCTCATCTTAACTGACAAGCATTGGATGTTAGAGGACCTGAGGTTTGTTTCAGTTTCAGAAGCAGAGTTGAACTAGATATGGGCCGTATGTGTAGGAAACACCGTTCTTTTGTTCTGAGAACACTCAAGTTTCCTGCTGTATTAGAGACTCTAGAAAGCAAGAGCGTGCTTCTTGCTCTAAAACAGAGTGTGATCCATGCATGAAAACTATGCTGTGTGTTTCCCTTCAGAAATGGAGTTAAATTCCAGGCTCTGTGTCTTCCTACAAGCAAGACTTCGTTTCAAGAAAGGGCAGTCACTTTTCAGCTCAAACGAACTACATCGGTCACGAAGCTCACACGTTTCTCATCTTATCTGACAATCATTGAATGTTAGAGATCCAGTGCTTTGTATCAGATTCAGAAGCAGAGTTGGACTAGATATGGTCCGTATGTGTAGGAAACACCGTTCATTTGTTCTTAGCACACTCATATTTCCTGCTGTCTTAGAGACTTTGGAAAGCTAGAGCGTGCTTCTTGTTCTAAAGCAGAGTGTGATCAATGGATGAGAACTCTGTTGTGTGTTTCACTTCAGAAATGGAGTTAAATCCCTTGCTCTGAGTCTTCCTACAAGCAAGACTTCGTTTTAGGTAAGGGCACTTACTTTACAGCTCAAACGAACTACATCGTTCACGAAGCTCACACGTTTCTCATCTTAACTGACAAGCATTGAATGTTAGAGGACCAGTGCTTTGTATCAGTTTCAGAAGCAGAGTTGGACTAGATATGATCCATATTTAGGAAACACCGTTCATTTGGTGTCAGCACACTCAAGATTTCTGCTGTCTTAGAGACTCTAGAAAGCAAGAGCGTGCTTCTTGCTCTAAAGCAGAGTGTGATCCATGGATGAGAACTCTGCTGTGTGTTTCCCTTCAGAAATGGAGTTAAATCCCAGGCTCTGTGTCTTCCTACAAGCAGTACTTGGTTTCAGGTAAGGGCAGTCACTTTTCAGCTCAAAAGAACTACATCATTCACGAAGGTCACACGTGTTTCATCTTAAATGACAAGCATTGGATGTTAGAGGACCTGTGCTTTGTATCAATTTCAGAAGCAGAGTTGGACTACATATAGGCCGTATGTGTAGGAAACACCGTTCTTTTGTTCTGAGCACACTCATGTTTCCTGCTGTCTTAGAGACTCTAGAAAGCAAGAGCGTGCTTCTTGCTGTAAAGCAGAATGTGAACAATGGATGAGAACTCTGCTGTGTCTTTCCCTCTAGAAATGGAGTTAAATTCCAAGCTCTGTGTCTTCCTAAAAGCAAGACTTCGTTTCAGGTAAGGGCAGTTACTTTAGAGCTCAAACGAACTAGATCGTTCACGAAGCTCACACGTTTCTCATCTTAACTGACAAGCATTGAATGTTAGAGGACCAGTGCTTTGTATCAGTTTCAGAAGCAGAGTTGGACTAGATATGATCCGTATTTGTAGGAAACACCGTTCATTTGGTCTCAGCACACTCATGTTTTCTGCTGTATTAGAGGCTCTAGAAAGCAAGAGAGTGCTTCTTGCTCTAAAGCAGAGTGTGATGTATATATGAGAACTCTGCTGTGTGTTTCACTTCAGAAATGGAGTTAAATCCCAGGCTCTGAGTCTTCCTACAAGCAAGATTTCTTTTTACGTGAGGGCTGTTACTTTACAGCTCAAATGAACTACATCATTCATGAAGCTCACACGTTTCTCATCTTAACTGACAATCATTGGATGTTAGAGGACCTGAGGTTTGTTTCAGTTTCAGAAGCAGAGTTGAACTAGATATGGGCCATATGTGTAGGAAACACCGTTCTTTTGTTCTGAGAACACTAAAGTTTCCTTCTGTATTAGAGGCTCTAGAAAGCAAGAGCGTGCTTCTTGCTCTAAAGCACAGTGTGATCCATGCATGAAAACTATGCTGTGTGTTTCCCTTCAGAAATGGAGTTAAATTCCAGCCTCTGTGTCTTCCTACAAGCAAGACTTCGTTACAAGAAAGGGCAGTCACTTTTCAGCTCAAACGAACTACATCGGTCACGAAGCTCACACGTTTCTCATCTTATCTGACAATCATTGAATGTTAGAGATCCAGTGCTTTGTATCAGTTTCAGAAGCAGAGTTGGACTAGATATGGTCCATATGTGTACGAAACACCGTTCATTTGTTCTTAGCACACTCAAGATTCCTGCTGTCTTAGAGACTTTGGAAAGCTAGAGCTTGCTTCTTGCTCTAAAGCAGAGTGTGATCAATGGATGAGAACTCTGTTGTGTGTTTCACTTCAGAAATGGAGTTAAGTCCCTTGCTCTGAGTCTTCCTACAAGCAAGACTTCGTTTCAGGTAAGGGCACTTACTTTACAGCTCAAACGAACTACATCGTTCACGAAGCTCACACGTTTCTCATCTTAACTGACAAGCATTGAATGTTAGAGGACCAGTGCTTTGTATCAGTTTCAGAAGCAGAGTTGGAGTAGATATGATCCGTATTTTTAGGAAACACTGTTCATTTGGTCTCAGCACACTCAAGTTTTCTGCTGACTTAGAGACTCTAGAAAGCTAGAGCGTGCTTCTTGCTCTAAAGCAGAGTGTGATCAATTGATGAGAACTCTGTTTTGTGTTTCAAATCAGAAATGGAGTTAAATCCCAGGCTCTGAGTCTTCCTACAAGCAAGACTTCGTTTCAGGTAAGGGCAGTTACTTTAGAGCTCAAACGAACTACATCATTCACGAAGCTCACACGTTTCTCATCTTAACTGACAATCTTTGGATGTAAGAGGACCTTTGCTTTGTATCAATTTCAAGCATAGTTGAACTAGATATGGTCCGTATTTATAGGAAACACTGTTCTTTTCTTCTGAGCACACTCACGTTTCCTGCGGTATTAGAGAATCTAGAAAGAAAGAGCATGCTTCTTGCTCTAAAGCAGAGAGTGATCCTTGGATGAGAATTCTGCTGTGTGTTTCATTCACAAATGGAGTTTAATCCCAGGCTCTGTATCTTCCTATAAGCAAGACTTCGTTTCAAGTAAGGGTAGTCACTTTTCATATCAAACGTACTACATCGTTCACGAAGCTCACACGTTTCCCATCTTAACTGACAAGCATTGAATGTTAGAGGACCAGTGCTTTGTATCAGTTTCAGAAGCAGAGTTGGACAATATATGGTCTGTATGTGTAGGAAACAATGTTCTTTTGTTCTCAGCACACTCACGATTCCTGCTTACTTAGAGATTCTAGAAAGCAAGAGTGTGCTTCTTGGTCTAAAGCAGAGCGTGATCAGTGGATGAGAACTCTGCTGTGTGTTTCACTTCAGAAATGGAGTTAAATCCCAGGCTCTGAGTCTTCCTACAAGCAAGACTTCTTTTCATGTAAGGGCAGTTACTTTTCAGCTCAAACGAACTACATCGTTCACGAAGCACACACGTTTCTCGTCTAAATTCACAAGCATTGCATGTTAGAAGTCCTGTGGTTTCTTTCAGTTTCAGAAGCAGAGTTGAACTAGATATGGTCTGTATGTGTAGGAAACACCGTTCTTTTGTTATGAGCACACTCATGTTTCCTGCTGTATTAGAGATTCCAGGAAGCAAGAGCGTGCTTCTTGCTCTAAAGCAGAGTGTGATCTATATATGAGAACTCTGCTCTGTGTTTCACTTCAGAAATGGAGTTAAATCACAGGCTCTGAGTCTTCCAACAAGCAAGATTTCCTTTCAGATAAGGGCAGTTACTTTACAGCTCAAATGAACTACATCGTTCACGAAGCTCACACGTTTCTCATCTTAACTGACAAGCATTGGATGTTAGAGGACCTGAGGTTTGTTTCAGTTTCAGAAGCAGAGTTGAACTAGATATGGGCCGTATGTGTAGGAAACACCGTTCTTTTGTTCTGAGAACACTCAAGTTTCCTGCTGTATTAGAGACTCTAGAAAGCAAGAGCGTGCTTCTTGCTCTAAAACAGAGTGTGATCCATGCATGAAAACTATGCTGTGTGTTTCCCTTCAGAAATGGAGTTAAATTCCAGGCTCTGTGTCTTCCTACAAGCAAGACTTCGTTTCAAGAAAGGGCAGTCACTTTTCAGCTCAAACGAACTACATCGGTCACGAAGCTCACACGTTTCTCATCTTATCTGACAATCATTGAATGTTAGATATCCAGTGCTTTGTATCAGATTCAGAAGCAGAGTTGGACTAGATATGGTCCGTATGTGTAGGAAACACCGTTCATTTGTTCTTAGCACACTCATATTTCCTGCTGTCTTAGAGACTTTGGAAAGCTAGAGCGTGCTTCTTGTTCTAAAGCAGAGTGTGATCAATGGATGAGAACTCTGTTGTGTGTTTCACTTCAGAAATGGAGTTAAATCCCTTGCTCTGAGTCTTCCTACAAGCAAGACTTCGTTTTAGGTAAGGGCACTTACTTTACAGCTCAAACGAACTACATCGTTCACGAAGCTCACACGTTTCTCATCTTAACTGACAAGCATTGAATGTTAGAGGACCAGTGCTTTGTATCAGTTTCAGAAGCAGAGTTGGACTAGATATGATCCATATTTAGGAAACACCGTTCATTTGGTGTCAGCACACTCAAGATTTCTGCTGTCTTAGAGACTCTAGAAAGCAAGAGCGTGCTTCTTGCTCTAAAGCAGAGTGTGATCCATGGATGAGAACTCTGCTGTGTGTTTCCCTTCAGAAATGGAGTTAAATCCCAGGCTCTGTGTCTTCCTACAAGCAGTACTTGGTTTCAGGTAAGGGCAGTCACTTTTCAGCTCAAAAGAACTACATCATTCACGAAGGTCACACGTGTTTCATCTTAAATGACAAGCATTGGATGTTAGAGGACCTGTGCTTTGTATCAATTTCAGAAGCAGAGTTGGACTACATATAGGCCGTATGTGTAGGAAACACCGTTCTTTTGTTCTGAGCACACTCATGTTTCCTGCTGTCTTAGAGACTCTAGAAAGCAAGAGCGTGCTTCTTGCTGTAAAGCAGAATGTGAACAATGGATGAGAACTCTGCTGTGTCTTTCCCTCTAGAAATGGAGTTAAATTCCAAGCTCTGTGTCTTCCTAAAAGCAAGACTTCGTTTCAGGTAAGGGCAGTTACTTTAGAGCTCAAACGAACTAGATCGTTCACGAAGCACACACGTTTCTCATCTTAACTGACAAGCATTGAATGTTAGAGGACCAGTGCTTTGTATCAGTTTCAGAAGCAGAGTTGGACTAGATATGATCCGTATTTGTAGGAAACACCGTTCATTTGGTCTCAGCACACTCATGTTTTCTGCTGTATTAGAGGCTCTAGAAAGCAAGAGAGTGCTTCTTGCTCTAAAGCAGAGTGTGATGTATATATGAGAACTCTGCTGTGTGTTTCACTTCAGAAATGGAGTTAAATCCCAGGCTCTGAGTCTTCCTACAAGCAAGATTTCTTTTTACGTGAGGGCTGTTACTTTACAGCTCAAATGAACTACATCATTCATGAAGCTCACACGTTTCTCATCTTAACTGACAATCATTGGATGTTAGAGGACCTGAGGTTTGTTTCAGTTTCAGAAGCAGAGTTGAACTAGATATGGGCCATATGTGTAGGAAACACCGTTCTTTTGTTCTGAGAACACTAAAGTTTCCTTCTGTATTAGAGGCTCTAGAAAGCAAGAGTGTGCTTCTTGCTCTAAAGCACAGTGTGATCCATGCATGAAAACTATGCTGTGTGTTTCCCTTCAGAAATGGAGTTAAATTCCAGCCTCTGTGTCTTCCTACAAGCAAGACTTCGTTACAAGAAAGGGCAGTCACTTTTCAGCTCAAACGAACTACATCGGTCACGAAGCTCACACGTTTCTCATCTTATCTGACAAGCATTGAATGTTAGAGATCCAGTGCTTTGTATCAGTTTCAGAAGCAGAGTTGGACTAGATATGGTCCATATGTGTACGAAACACCGTTCATTTGTTCTTAGCACACTCAAGTTTCCTGCTGTCTTAGAGACTTTGGAAAGCTAGAGCTTGCTTCTTGCTCTAAAGCAGAGTGTGATCAATGGATGAGAACTCTGTTGTGTGTTTCACTTCAGAAATGGAGTTAAGTCCCTTGCTCTGAGTCTTCCTACAAGCAAGACTTCGTTTCAGGTAAGGGCACTTACTTTACAGCTCAAACGAACTACATCGTTCCCGAAGCTCACACGTTTCTCATCTTAACTGACAAGCATTGAATGTTAGAGGACCAGTGCTTTGTATCAGTTTCAGAAGCAGAGTTGGACTAGATATGATCCGTATTTTTAGGAAACACTGTTCATTTGGTCTCAGCACACTCAAGTTTTCTGCTGACTTAGAGACTCTAGAAAGCTAGAGCGTGCTTCTTGCTCTAAAGCAGAGTGTGATCAATTGATGAGAACTCTGTTTTGTGTTTCAAATCAGAAATGGAGTTAAATCCCAGGCTCTGAGTCTTCCTACAAGCAAGACTTCGTTTCAGGTAAGGGCAGTTACTTTAGAGCTCAAACGAACTACATCATTCACGAAGCTCACACGTTTCTCATCTTAACTGACAATCTTTGGATGTAAGAGGACCTTTGCTTTGTATCAATTTCAAGCATAGTTGAACTAGATATGGTCCGTATTTATAGGAAACACTGTTCTTTTCTTCTGAGCACACTCACGTTTCCTGCGGTATTAGAGAATCTAGAAAGAAAGAGCATGCTTCTTGCTCTAAAGCAGAGAGTGATCCTTGGATGAGAATTCTGCTGTGTGTTTCATTCACAAATGGAGTTTAATCCCAGGCTCTGTATCTTCCTATAAGCAAGACTTCGTTTCAAGTAAGGGTAGTCACTTTTCATATCAAACGTACTACATCGTTCACGAAGCTCACACGTTTCCCATCTTAACTGACAAGCATTGAATGTTAGAGGACCAGTGCTTTGTATCAGTTTCAGAAGCAGAGTTGGACAATATATGGTCTGTATGTGTAGGAAACAATGTTCTTTTGTTCTCAGCACACTCACGATTCCTGCTTACTTAGAGATTCTAGAAAGCAAGAGTGTGCTTCTTGGTCTAAAGCAGAGCGTGATCAGTGGATGAGAACTCTGCTGTGTGTTTCACTTCAGAAATGGAGTTAAATCCCAGGCTCTGAGTCTTCCTACAAGCAAGACTTCTTTTCATGTAAGGGCAGTTACTTTTCAGCTCAAACGAACTACATCGTTCACGAAGCACACACGTTTCTCGTCTAAATTCACAAGCATTGCATGTTAGAAGTCCTGTGGTTTCTTTCAGTTTCAGAAGCAGAGTTGAACTAGATATGGTCTGTATGTGTAGGAAACACCGTTCTTTTGTTATGAGCACACTCATGTTTCCTGCTGTATTAGAGATTCCAGGAAGCAAGAGCGTGCTTCTTGCTCTAAAGCAGAGTGTGATCTATATATGAGAACTCTGCTCTGTGTTTCACTTCAGAAATGGAGTTAAATCACAGGCTCTGAGTCTTCCAACAAGCAAGATTTCCTTTCAGATAAGGGCAGTTACTTTACAGCTCAAATGAACTACATCGTTCACGAAGCTCACACGTTTCTCATCTTAACTGACAAGCATTGGATGTTAGAGGACCTGAGGTTTGTTTCAGTTTCAGAAGCAGAGTTGAACTAGATATGGGCCGTATGTGTAGGAAACACCGTTCTTTTGTTCTGAGAACACTCAAGTTTCCTGCTGTATTAGAGACTCTAGAAAGCAAGAGCGTGCTTCTTGCTCTAAAACAGAGTGTGATCCATGCATGAAAACTATGCTGTGTGTTTCCCTTCAGAAATGGAGTTAAATTCCAGGCTCTGTGTCTTCCTACAAGCAAGACTTCGTTTCAAGAAAGGGCAGTCACTTTTCAGCTCAAACGAACTACATCGGTCACGAAGCTCACACGTTTCTCATCTTATCTGACAATCATTGAATGTTAGATATCCAGTGCTTTGTATCAGATTCAGAAGCAGAGTTGGACTAGATATGGTCCGTATGTGTAGGAAACACCGTTCATTTGTTCTTAGCACACTCATATTTCCTGCTGTCTTAGAGACTTTGGAAAGCTAGAGCGTGCTTCTTGTTCTAAAGCAGAGTGTGATCAATGGATGAGAACTCTGTTGTGTGTTTCACTTCAGAAATGGAGTTAAATCCCTTGCTCTGAGTCTTCCTACAAGCAAGACTTCGTTTTAGGTAAGGGCACTTACTTTACAGCTCAAACGAACTACATCGTTCACGAAGCTCACACGTTTCTCATCTTAACTGACAAGCATTGAATGTTAGAGGACCAGTGCTTTGTATCAGTTTCAGAAGCAGAGTTGGACTAGATATGATCCATATTTAGGAAACACCGTTCATTTGGTGTCAGCACACTCAAGATTTCTGCTGTCTTAGAGACTCTAGAAAGCAAGAGCGTGCTTCTTGCTCTAAAGCAGAGTGTGATCCATGGATGAGAACTCTGCTGTGTGTTTCCCTTCAGAAATGGAGTTAAATCCCAGGCTCTGTGTCTTCCTACAAGCAGTACTTGGTTTCAGGTAAGGGCAGTCACTTTTCAGCTCAAAAGAACTACATCATTCACGAAGGTCACACGTGTTTCATCTTAAATGACAAGCATTGGATGTTAGAGGACCTGTGCTTTGTATCAATTTCAGAAGCAGAGTTGGACTACATATAGGCCGTATGTGTAGGAAACACCGTTCTTTTGTTCTGAGCACACTCATGTTTCCTGCTGTCTTAGAGACTCTAGAAAGCAAGAGCGTGCTTCTTGCTGTAAAGCAGAATGTGAACAATGGATGAGAACTCTGCTGTGTCTTTCCCTCTAGAAATGGAGTTAAATTCCAAGCTCTGTGTCTTCCTAAAAGCAAGACTTCGTTTCAGGTAAGGGCAGTTACTTTAGAGCTCAAACGAACTAGATCGTTCACGAAGCACACACGTTTCTCATCTTAACTGACAAGCATTGAATGTTAGAGGACCAGTGCTTTGTATCAGTTTCAGAAGCAGAGTTGGACTAGATATGATCCGTATTTGTAGGAAACACCGTTCATTTGGTCTCAGCACACTCATGTTTTCTGCTGTATTAGAGGCTCTAGAAAGCAAGAGAGTGCTTCTTGCTCTAAAGCAGAGTGTGATGTATATATGAGAACTCTGCTGTGTGTTTCACTTCAGAAATGGAGTTAAATCCCAGGCTCTGAGTCTTCCTACAAGCAAGATTTCTTTTTACGTGAGGGCTGTTACTTTACAGCTCAAATGAACTACATCATTCATGAAGCTCACACGTTTCTCATCTTAACTGACAATCATTGGATGTTAGAGGACCTGAGGTTTGTTTCAGTTTCAGAAGCAGAGTTGAACTAGATATGGGCCATATGTGTAGGAAACACCGTTCTTTTGTTCTGAGAACACTAAAGTTTCCTTCTGTATTAGAGGCTCTAGAAAGCAAGAGTGTGCTTCTTGCTCTAAAGCACAGTGTGATCCATGCATGAAAACTATGCTGTGTGTTTCCCTTCAGAAATGGAGTTAAATTCCAGCCTCTGTGTCTTCCTACAAGCAAGACTTCGTTACAAGAAAGGGCAGTCACTTTTCAGCTCAAACGAACTACATCGGTCACGAAGCTCACACGTTTCTCATCTTATCTGACAAGCATTGAATGTTAGAGATCCAGTGCTTTGTATCAGTTTCAGAAGCAGAGTTGGACTAGATATGGTCCATATGTGTACGAAACACCGTTCATTTGTTCTTAGCACACTCAAGTTTCCTGCTGTCTTAGAGACTTTGGAAAGCTAGAGCTTGCTTCTTGCTCTAAAGCAGAGTGTGATCAATGGATGAGAACTCTGTTGTGTGTTTCACTTCAGAAATGGAGTTAAGTCCCTTGCTCTGAGTCTTCCTACAAGCAAGACTTCGTTTCAGGTAAGGGCACTTACTTTACAGCTCAAACGAACTACATCGTTCCCGAAGCTCACACGTTTCTCATCTTAACTGACAAGCATTGAATGTTAGAGGACCAGTGCTTTGTATCAGTTTCAGAAGCAGAGTTGGACTAGATATGATCCGTATTTTTAGGAAACACTGTTCATTTGGTCTCAGCACACTCAAGTTTTTGCTGACTTAGAGACTCTAGAAAGCTAGAGCGTGCTTCTTGCTCTAAAGCAGAGTGTGATCAATTGATGAGAACTCTGTTTTGTGTTTCAAATCAGAAATGGAGTTAAATCCCAGGCTCTGAGTCTTCCTACAAGCAAGACTTCGTTTCAGGTAAGGGCAGTTACTTTAGAGCTCAAACGAACTACATCATTCACGAAGCTCACACGTTTCTCATCTTAACTGACAATCTTTGGATGTAAGAGGACCTTTGCTTTGTATCAATTTCAAGCATAGTTGAACTAGATATGGTCCTTATTTATAGGAAACACTGTTCTTTTCTTCTGAGCACACTCACGTTTCCTGCGGTATTAGAGAATCTAGAAAGAAAGAGCATGCTTCTTGCTCTAAAGCAGAGAGTGATCCTTGGATGAGAATTCTGCTGTGTGTTTCATTCACAAATGGAGTTTAATCCCAGGCTCTGTATCTTCCTATAAGCAAGACTTCGTTTCAAGTAAGGGTAGTCACTTTTCATATCAAACGTACTACATCGTTCACGAAGCTCACACGTTTCCCATCTTAACTGACAAGCATTGAATGTTAGAGGACCAGTGCTTTGTATCAGTTTCAGAAGCAGAGTTGGACAATATATCGTCTGTATGTGTAGGAAACAATGTTCTTTTGTTCTCAGCACACTCACGATTCCTGCTTACTTAGAGATTCTAGAAAGCAAGAGTGTGCTTCTTGGTCTAAAGCAGAGCGTGATCAGTGGATGAGAACTCTGCTGTGTGTTTCACTTCAGAAATGGAGTTAAATCCCAGGCTCTGAGTCTTCCTACAAGCAAGACTTCTTTTCAGGTAAGGGCAGTTACTTTACAGCTCAAACGAACTACATCGTTCACGAAGCACACACGTTTCTCGTCTAAATTCACAAGCATTGCATGTTAGAAGTCCTGTGGTTTCTTTCAGTTTCAGAAGCAGAGTTGAACTAGATATGGTCTGTATGTGTAGGAAACACCGTTCTTTTGTTATGAGCACACTCATGTTTCCTGCTGTATTAGAGATTCCAGGAAGCAAGAGCGTGCTTCTTGCTCTAAAGCAGAGTGTGATCTATATATGAGAACTCTGCTCTGTGTTTCACTTCAGAAATGGAGTTAAATCACAGGCTCTGAGTCTTCCAACAAGCAAGATTTCCTTTCAGGTAAGGGCAGTTACTTTACAGCTCAAATGAACTACATCGTTCACGAAGCCCACACGTTTCTCATCTTAACTGACAAGCATTGGATGTTAGAGGACCTGAGGTTTGTTTCAGTTTCAGAAGCAGAGTTGAACTAGATATGTGCCGTATGTGTAGGAAACACCGTTCTTTTGATGTGAGAACACTCAATTTTCCTGATGTATTAGAGACTCTAGAAAGCAAGAGCGTGCTTCTTGCTCTAAAGCAGAGTGTGATCCATGCATGAAAACCATGCTGTGTGTTTCCCTTCAAAAATGGAGTTAAATTCCAGGCTCTGTGTCTTCCTACAAGCAAGACTTCGTTTCAAGAAAGGGCAGTCACTTTTCAGCGCAAACGAACTACATCGGTCACAAAGCTCACACGTTTCTCATCTTATCTGACAATCATTGAATGTTAGAGATCCAGTGCTTTGTATCAGATTCAGAAGCAGAGTTGGACTAGATATGGTACGTATGTGTAGGAAACACCGTTCATTTGTTCTTAGCACACTCAAGTTTCCTGCTCTTTTAGAGACTTTGGAAAGCTAGAGCGTGCTTCTTGCTCTAAAGCAGAGTGTGATCAATGGATGAGAACTCTGTTGTGTGTTTCACTTCAGAAATGGAGTTAAATCCCTTGCTCTGAGTCTTCCTACAAGCAAGACTTCATTTAGGGTAAGGGCACTTACTTTACAGCTCAAACGAACTACATCGTTCACGAAGCTCACACGTTTCTCATCTTAACTGACAAGCATTGAATGTTAGAGGACCAGTGCTTTGTATCAGTTTCAGAAGCAGAGTTGGACTAGATATGATCCGTATTTTTAGGAAACACTGTTCATTTGGTCTCAGCACACTCAAGTTTTCTGCTGACTTAGAGACTCTAGAAAGCTAGAGCGTGCTTCTTGCTCTAAAGCAGAGTGTGATCAATTGATGAGAACTCTGTTGTGTGTTTCACTTCAGAAATGGAGTTAAATCCCAGGCTCTGAGTCTTCCTACAAGCAAGACTTCGTTTCAGGTAAGGGCAGTTACTTTAGAGCTCAAACGAACTACATCATTCACGAAGCTCACACGTTTCTCATCTTAACTAATAATCTTTGGATGTAAGAGGACCTTTGCTTTGTATCAATTTCAAGCATAGTTGAACTAGATATGGTCCGTATTTATAGGAAACACTGTTCTTTTCTTCTGAGCACACTCACGTTTCCTGTGGTATTAGAGAATCTAGAAAGAAAGTGCATGCTTCTTGCTCTAAAGCAGAGAGTGATCCTTGGATGAGAACTCTGCTGTGTGTTTCCCTTCACAAATGGAGTTTAATCCCAGGCTCTGTGTTTTCCTACAAGCAAGACTTCGTTTCAATTAAGAGTAGTCACTTTTCAGATCAAACGTACTACATCGTTCACGTTCTCACACGTTTCCCATCTTAACTGACAAGCATTGAATGTTAGAGGACCAGTGCTTTGTATCAGTTTCAGAAGCAGAGTTGGACAATATATGGTCTGTATGTGTAGGAAACAATGTTCTTTTGTTCTCAGCACACTCACGTTTCCTGCTGTCTTAGAGATTCTAGAAAGCAAGAGTGTACTTCTTGGTCTAAAGGAGAGCGTGATCAATGGATGAGAACTCTGCTGTGTGTTTCACTTCAGAAAGGGAGTTAAATCCCAGGCTCTGAATCTTCCTACATGCAAGACTTCATTTCAGGTAAGGGCAGTTACTTACAGCTCAAACGAACTACATCGTTCACGAAGCAAAAACGTTTCTCATCTAAACTGACAAGCATTGGATGTTAGAGGACCTCTGGTTTGTTTCAGTTTCAGAAGCAGAGTTGAACTAGATATGGGCTGTATGTGTATGAAACACCGTTCTTTTGTTCTGAGAACACTCAAGTTTCCTGCTGTATTAGAGACTCTAGAAAGCAAGAGCGTGCTTCTTGCTCTAAAGCAGAGTGTGATCCATGCATGAAAACTATGCTGTGTGTTTCCCTTCAGAAATGGAGTTAAATGCCTGGCTCTGTGTCTTCCTACAAGCAAGACTTCGTTTCTAGAAAGGGCAGTCACTTTTCAGCTCAAACGAACTAAATCGGTCACGAAGCTCACACGTTTCTCATCTTATCTGACAATCATTGAATGTTAGAGATCCAGTGCTTTGTATCAGTTTCAGAAGCAAAGTTGGACTAGATATAGTCTGTATGTGTAGGAAACACCGTTCATTTGTTCTTATCACACTCAAGTTTCCTGCTGTCTTAGAGACTTTGGAAAGCTAGAGCATGCTTCTTGCTCTAAAGCAGAGTGTGATCAATGGATGAGAACTCTGTTGTGTGTTTCACTTCAGAAATGGAGTTAAATCCCTTGCTCTGAGTCTTCCTACAAGCAAGACTTCGTTTCAGGTAAGGGCACTTACTTTACAGGTCAAACGAACTACATCGTTCACGAAGCACACACGTTTCTCGTCTAAATTCACAAGCATTGGATGTTAGAAGTCCTTTGGTTTCTTTCAGTTTCAGAAGCAGACTTGAACTAGATATGGTCTGTATGTGTAGGAAACACCGTTCTTTTGTTATGAGCACACTCATGTTTCCTGCTGTATTAGAGATTCCAGGAAGCAAGAGCGTGCTTCTTGCTCTAAAGCAGAGTGTGATCTCTATATGAGAACTCTGCTCTGTGTTTCACTTCAGAAATGGAGTTAAATCACAGGCTCTGAGTCTTCCTACAAGCAAGATTTCGTTTCAGGTAAGGGCAGTCACTTTTCAGCTCAAATGAACTACATCGTTCACGAAGCTCACACGTTTCTCATCTTAACTGACAAGCATTGAATGTTAGAGGACCAGTGCTTTGTATCAGTTTCATAAGCAGAGTTGGACTAGATATGATCCATATTTGTAGGAAACACCGTTCATTTGGTCTCAGCGCACTCAAGTTTTCTGCTGTCTTAGAGACTCTAGAAAGCTAGAGCGTGCTTCTTGCTCTAATGCAGAGTGTGATCAATTGATGAGAACTCTGTTGTGTGTTTCAATTCAGAAATGGAGTTAAATCCCAGACTCTGTGTCTTCCTACAAGCAAGACTTCGTTTCGGGTAAGGGCAGTTACTTTAGAGCTCAAACGAACTACATCGTTCATGAAGCTCACACGTTTCTCATCTTAACTGACAAGCTTTGTATGTAAGAGGACCTTTGCTTTGTATCAATTTTAAGCACAGTTCAACTAGATATGGTCCGTATTTATAGGAAACACTGTTCTTTTCTTCTGAGCACACTCACGTTTCCTGCGGTATTAGAGAATCTAGAAAGAAACAGCATGCTTCTTGCTCTAAAGCAGAGAGTGATCCTTGGATGAGAACTCTGCTGTGTGTTTCACTTCACAAATGGAGTTAAATCCCAGAATCTGTGTCTTCCTACAAGCAAGACTTCGTTTCAAGTAAGGGCAGTCACTTTTCAGATCAAACATACTACATCGTTCACGAATCTCACACGTTTCTCATCTTATCTGACAATCATTGAATGTTAGAGATCCAGTGCTTTGTATCAGTTTCAGAAGCAGAGTTGGACTAGATATGGTCCATATGTGTAGGAAACACCGTTCATTTGTTCTTAGCACACTCAAGTTTCCTGCTGTCTTAGAGACTTTGGAAAGCTAGAGCTTGCTTCTTGCTCTAAAGCAGAGTGTGATCAATGGATGAGAACTCTGTTGTGTGTTTCACTTCAGAAATGGAGTTAAGTCCCTTGCTCTGAGTCTTCCTACAAGCAAGACTTCGTTTCAGGTAAGGGCACTTACTTTACAGCTCAAACGAACTACATCGTTCCCGAAGCTCACACGTTTCTCATCTTAACTGACAAGCATTGAATGTTAGAGGACCAGTGCTTTGTATCAGTTTCAGAAGCAGAGTTGGACTAGATATGATCCGTATTTTTAGGAAACACTGTTCATTTGGTCTCAGCACACTCAAGTTTTCTGCTGACTTAGAGACTCTAGAAAGCTAGAGCATGCTTCTTGCTCTAAAGCAGAGTGTGATCAATTGATGAGAACTCTGTTTTGTGTTTCAAATCAGAAATGGAGTTAAATCCCAGGCTCTGAGTCTTCCTACAAGCAAGACTTCGTTTCAGGTAAGGGCAGTTACTTTAGAGCTCAAACGAACTACATCATTCACGAAGCTCACACGTTTCTCATCTTAACTGACAATCTTTGGATGTAAGAGGACCTTTGCTTTGTATCAATTTCAAGCATAGTTGAACTAGATATGATCCGTATTTATAGGAAACACTGTTCTTTTCTTCTGAGCACACTCACGTTTCCTGTGGTATTAGAGAATCTAGAAAGAAAGAGCATGCTTCTTGCTCTAAAGCAGAGAGTGATCCTTGGATGAGAATTCTGCTGTGTGTTTCATTCACAAATGGAGTTTAATCCCAGGCTCTGTATCTTCCTATAAGCAAGACTTCGTTTCAAGTAAGGGTAGTCACTTTTCATATCAAACGTACTACATCGTTCACGAAGCTCACACGTTTCCCATCTTAACTGACAAGCATTGAATGTTAGAGGACCAGTGCTTTGTATCAGTTTCAGAAGCAGAGTTGGACAATATATGGTCTGTATGTGTAGGAAACAATGTTCTTTTGTTCTCAACACACTCACGATTCCTGCTTACTTAGAGATTCTAGAAAGCAAGAGTGTGCTTCTTGGTCTAAAGCAGAGCGTGATCAGTGGATGAGAACTCTGCTGTGTGTTTCACTTCAGAAATGGAGTTAAATCCCAGGCTCTGAGTCTTCCTACAAGCAAGACCTCTTTTCAGGTAAGGGCAGTTACTTTACAGCTCAAACGAACTACATCGTTCACGAAGCACACACGTTTCTCGTCTAAATTCACAAGCATTGCATGTTAGAAGTCCTGTGGTTTCTTTCAGTTTCAGAAGCAGAGTTGAACTAGATATCGTCTGTATGTGTAGGCAACACCGTTCTTTTGTTATGAGCACACTCATGTTTCCTGCTGTATTAGAGATTCCAGGAAGCAAGAGCGTGCTTCTTGCTCTAAAGCAGAGTGTGATCTATATATGAGAACTCTGCTCTGTGTTTCACTTCAGAAATGGAGTTAAATCACAGGCTCTGAGTCTTCCAACAAGCAAGATTTCCTTTCAGGTAAGGGCAGTTACTTTACAGCTCAAATGAACTACATCGTTCACGAAGCCCACACGTTTCTCATCTTAACTGACAAGCATTGGATGTTAGAGGACCTGAGGTTTGTTTCAGTTTCAGAAGCAGAGTTGAACTAGATATGTGCCGTATGTGTAGGAAACACCGTTCTTTTGATGTGAGAACACTCAATTTTCCTGATGTATTAGAGACTCTAGAAAGCAAGAGTGTGCTTCTTGCTCTAAAGCAGAGTGTGATCCATGCATGAAAACTATGCTGTGTGTTTCCCTTAAGAAATGGAGTTAAATTCCAGGCACTGTGTCTTCCTACATTCAAGACTTCGTTTGACCTAAGGGCAGTCATTTTTCAGTTCAAACGAACTACATCGGTGACGAACTCACTCGTTTCTCATCTTAACTGACAATCATTGAATGTTAGAGAACCAGTGCTTTGTATCAGTTTCAGAAGCAGAGTTGGATTAGATATGGTCCTTATGTGTAGGAAACACGATTCATTTGTTCTCAGCACACTCAATTTTCCTGCTGCCTTACAGAATTTGGAAAGCTAGAGCTTGCTTCTTGCCCTAAAGCAGAGTGTGATCAATGGAAGAGAACTCTGTTGTGTGTTTCACTTCAGAAATGGAGTTAAATCCCTGGCTCTGAGGCTTCCTACAAGCAAGACTTCGTTTCAGGTAAGGGCAGTTACTTTAGAGCTCAAACGAACTACATCCTTCACGAAGCTCACACGTTTCTCATCTTAACTGACAAGCATTGAATGTTAGATGACCAGTGCTTTGTATCAGTTTCAGAAGCAGAGTTGGACTACATATGGTCCGTATGTGTAGGAAACACCGTTCTTTGTTCTCATCACACTCACGTTTCCTGCTGTCTTACAGACTCTAGAAAGCAAGAGTGTGCTTCTTGCTCTAAAGCAGAGTGTGATCCATGCATGAAAACTATGCTGTGTGTTTCCCTTCAAAAATGGAGTTAAATTCCAAGCTCTGAGTCTTCCTACAAGCAAGACTTCTTTTTATGTGAGGGCTGTTTCTTTACAGCTCAAATGAACTACATCATTCATGAAGCTCACACGTTTCTCATCTTAACTGACAAGCATTGGATGTTAGAGGACCTGAGGTTTGTTTCAGTTTCAGAAGCAGAGTTGAACTAGATATGGGCCGTATGTGTAGGAAACACCGTTCTTTTGTTCTGAGAACACTCAAGTTTCCTGCTGTATTAGAGACTCTAGAAAGCAAGAGCGTGCTTCTTGCTCTAAAGCAGAGTGTGATCCATGCATGAAAACCATGCTGTGTGTTTCCCTTCAAAAATGGAGTTAAATTCCAGGCTCTGTGTCTTCCTACATGCAAGACTTCGTTTCAAGAAAGGGCAGTCACTTTTCAGCGCAAACGAACTACATCGGTCACAAAGCTCACACGTTTCTCATCTTATCTGACAATCATTGAATGTTAGAGATCCAGTGCTTTGTATCAGATTCAGAAGCAGAGTTGGACTAGATATGGTACGTATGTGTAGGAAACACCGTTCATTTGTTCTTAGCACACTCAAGTTTCCTGCTCTTTTAGAGACTTTGGAAAGCTAGAGCGTGCTTCTTGCTCTAAAGCAGAGTGTGATCAATGGATGAGAACTCTGTTGTGTGTTTCACTTCAGAAATGGAGTTAAATCCCTTGCTCTGAGTCTTCCTACAAGCAAGACTTCGTTTAGGGTAAGGGCACTTACTTTACAGCTCAAACGAACTACATCGTTCACGAAGCTCACACGTTTCTCATCTTAACTGACAAGCATTGAATGTTAGAGGACCAGTGCTCTGTATCAGTTTCAGAAGCAGAGTTGGACTAGATATGATCCGTATTTGTAAGAAACACCGTTCATTTGGTCTCAGCACACTCATGTTTTCTGCTGTCTTAGAGACTCTAGAAAGCTAGAGCGTGCTTCTTGCTCTAAAGCAGAGTGTGATCAATTGATGAGAACTCTGTTGTGTGTTTCACTTCAGAAATGGAGTTAAATCCCAGGCTCTGAGTCTTCCTACAAGCAAGACTTCGTTTCAGGTAAGGGCAGTTACTTTAGAGCTCAAGCGAACTACATCATTCACGAAGCTCACACGTTTCTCATCTTAACTAATAATCTTTGGATGTAAGAGGACCTTTGCTTTGTATCAATTTCAAGCATAGTTGAACTAGATATGGTCCGTATTTATAGGAAACACTGTTCTTTTCTTCTGAGCACACTCACGTTTCCTGTGGTATTAGAGAATCTAGAAAGAAAGTGCATGCTTCTTGCTCTAAAGCAGAGAGTGATCCTTGGATGAGAACTCTGCTGTGTGTTTCCCTTCACAAATGGAGTTTAATCCCAGGCTCTGTGTTTTCCTACAAGCAAGACTTCGTTTCAATTAAGAGTAGTCACTTTTCAGATCAAACGTACTACATCGTTCACGTTCTCACACGTTTCCCATCTTAACTGACAAGCATTGAATGTTAGAGGACCAGTGCTTTGTATCAGTTTCAGAAGCAGAGTTGGACAATATATGGTCTGTATGTGTAGGAAACAATGTTCTTTTGTTCTCAGCACACTCACGTTTCCTGCTGTCTTAGAGATTCTAGAAAGCAAGAGTGTACTTCTTGGTCTAAAGGAGAGCGTCATCAATGGATGAGAACTCTGCTGTGTGTTTCACTTCAGAAAGGGAGTTAAATCCCAGGCTCTGAATCTTCCTACATGCAAGACTTCATTTCAGGTAAGGGCAGTTACTTACAGCTCAAACGAACTACATCGTTCACGAAGCAAAAACGTTTCTCATCTAAACTGACAAGCATTGGATGTTAGAGGACCTCTGGTTTGTTTCAGTTTCAGAAGCAGAGTTGAACTAGATATGGGCCGTATGTGTAGGAAACACCGTTCTTTTGTTCTGAGAACACTCAAGTTTCCTGCTGTATTAGAGACTCTAGAAAGCAAGAGCGTGCTTCTTGCTCTAAAGCAGAGTGTGATCCATGCATGAAAACTATGCTGTGTGTTTCCCTTCAGAAATGGAGTTAAATGCCTGGCTCTGTGTCTTCCTACAAGCAAGACTTCGTTTCTAGAAAGGGCAGTCACTTTTCAGCTCAAACGAACTAAATCGGTCACGAAGCTCACACGTTTCTCATCTTATCTGACAATCATTGAATGTTAGAGATCCAGTGCTTTGTATCAGTTTCAGAAGCAGAGTTGGACTAGATATAGTCCGTATGTGCAGGAAACACCGTTCATTTGTTCTTATCACACTCAAGTTTCCTGCTCTCTTAGAGACTTTGGAAAGCTAGAGCATGCTTCTTGCTCTAAAGCAGAGTGTGATCAATGGATGAGAACTCTGTTGTGTGTTTCACTTCAGAAATGGAGTTAAATCCCTTGCTCTGAGTCTTCCTACAAGCAAGACTTCGTTTCAGGTAAGGGCACTTACTTTACAGGTCAAACGAACTACATCGTTCACGAAGCACACACGTTTCTCGTCTAAATTCACAAGCATTGGATGTTAGAAGTCCTTTGGTTTCTTTCAGTTTCAGAAGCAGACTTGAACTAGATATGGTCTGTATGTGTAGGAAACACCGTTCTTTTGTTATGAGCACACTCATGTTTCCTGCTGTATTAGAGATTCCAGGAAGCAAGAGCGTGCTTCTTGCTCTAAAGCAGAGTGTGATCTCTATATGAGAACTCTGCTCTGTGTTTCACTTCAGAAATGGAGTTAAATCACAGGCTCTGAGTCTTCCTACAAGCAAGATTTCGTTTCAGGTAAGGGCAGTTACTTTACAGCTCAAATGAACTACATCGTTCACGAAGCTCACACGTTTCTCATCTTAACTGACAAGCATTGAATGTTAGAGGACCAGTGCTTTGTATCAGTTTCATAAGCAGAGTTGGACTAGATATGATCCGTATTTGTAGGAAACACCGTTCATTTGGTCTCAGCGCACTCAAGTTTTCTGCTGTCTTAGAGACTCTAGAAAGCTAGAGCGTGCTTCTTGCTCTAATGCAGAGTGTGATCAATTGATGAGAACTCTGTTGTGTGTTTCAATTCAGAAATGGAGTTAAATCCCAGACTCTGTGTCTTCCTACAAGCAAGACTTCATTTCGGGGAAGGGCAGTTACTTTAGAGCTCAAACGAACTACATCGTTCATGAAGCTCACACGTTTCTCATCTTAACTGACAAGCTTTGGATGTAAGAGGACCTTTGCTTTGTATCAATTTTAAGCACAGTTCAACTAGATATGGTCCGTATTTATAGGAAACACTGTTCTTTTCTTCTGAGCACACTCACGTTTCCTGCGGTATTAGAGAATCTAGAAAGAAACAGCATGCTTCTTGCTCTAAAGCAGAGAGTGATCCTTGGATGAGAACTCTGCTGTGTGTTTCACTTCACAAATGGAGTTAAATCCCAGAATCTGTGTCTTCCTACAAGCAAGACTTCGTTTCAAGTAAGGGCAGTCACTTTTCAGATCAAACATACTACATCGTTCACGAAGCTCACACGTTTCTCATCTTATCTGACAATCATTGAATGTTAGAGATCCAGTGCTTTGTATCAGTTTCAGAAGCAGAGTTGGACTAGATATGGTCCATATGTGTAGGAAACACCGTTCATTTGTTCTTAGCACACTCAAGTTTCCTGCTGTCTTAGAGACTTTGGAAAGCTAGAGCTTGCTTCTTGCTCTAAAGCAGAGTGTGATCAATGGATGAGAACTCTGTTGTGTGTTTCACTTCAGAAATGGAGTTAAGTCCCTTGCTCTGAGTCTTCCTACAAGCAAGACTTCGTTTCAGGTAAGGGCACTTACTTTACAGCTCAAACGAACTACATCGTTCACGAAGCTCACACGTTTCTCATCTTAACTGACAAGCATTGAATGTTAGAGGACCAGTGCTTTGTATCAGTTTCAGAAGCAGAGTTGGACTAGATATGATCCGTATTTTTAGGAAACACTGTTCATTTGGTCTCAGCACACTCAAGTTTTCTGCTGACTTAGAGACTCTAGAAAGCTAGAGCGTGCTTCTTGCTCTAAAGCAGAGTGTGATCAATTGATGAGAACTCTGTTTTGTGTTTCAAATCAGAAATGGAGTTAAATCCCAGGCTCTGAGTCTTCCTACAAGCAAGACTTCGTTTCAGGTAAGGGCAGTTACTTTAGAGCTCAAACGAACTACATCATTCACGAAGCTCACACGTTTCTCATCTTAACTGACAATCTTTGGATGTAAGAGGACCTTTGCTTTGTATCAATTTCAAGCATAGTTGAACTAGATATGGTCCGTATTTATAGTAAACACTGTTCTTTTCTTCTGAGCACACTCACGTTTCCTGCGGTATTAGAGAATCTAGAAAGAAAGAGCATGCTTCTTGCTCTAAAGCAGAGAGTGATCCTTGGATGAGAATTCTGCTGTGTGTTTCATTCACAAATGGAGTTTAATCCCAGGCTCTGTATCTTCCTATAAGCAAGACTTCGTTTCAAGTAAGGGTAGTCACTTTTCATATCAAACGTACTACATCGTTCACGAAGCTCACACGTTTCCCATCTTAACTGACAAGCATTGAATGTTAGAGGACCAGTGCTTTGTATCAGTTTCAGAAGCAGAGTTGTACAATATATGGTCTGTATGTGTAGGAAACAATGTTCTTTTGTTCTCAGCACACTCACGATTCCTGCTTACTTAGAGATTCTAGAAAGCAAGAGTGTGCTTCTTGGTCTAAAGCAGAGCGTGATCAGTGGATGAGAACTCTGCTGTGTGTTTCACTTCAGAAATGGAGTTAAATCCCAGGCTCTGAGTCTTCCTACAAGCAAGACTTATTTTCAGGTAAGGGCAGTTACTTTACAGCTCAAACGAACTACATCGTTCACGAAGCACACACGTTTCTCGTCTAAATTCACAAGCATTGCATGTTAGAAGTCCTGTGGTTTCTTTCAGTTTCAGAAGCAGAGTTGAACTAGATATGGTCTGTATGTGTAGGAAACACCGTTCTTTTGTTATGAGCACACTCATGTTTCCTGCTGTATTAGAGATTCCAGGAAGCAAGAGCGTGCTTCTTGCTCTAAAGCAGAGTGTGATCTATATATGAGAACTCTGCTCTGTGTTTCACTTCAGAAATGGAGTTAAATCACAGGCTCTGAGTCTTCCAACAAGCAAGATTTCCTTTCAGGTAAGGGCAGTTACTTTACAGCTCAAATGAACTACATCGTTCACGAAGCCCACACGTTTCTCATCTTAACTGACAAGCATTGGATGTTAGAGGACCTGAGGTTTGTTTCAGTTTCAGAAGCAGAGTTGAACTAGATATGGGCCGTATGTGTAGGAAACACCGTTCTTTTGATGTGAGAACACTCAATTTTCCTGATGTATTAGAGACTCTAGAAAGCAAGAGCGTGCTTCTTGCTCTAAAGCAGAGTGTGATCCATGCATGAAAACAATGCTGTGTGTTTCCCTTAAGAAATGGAGTTAAATTCCAGGCACTGTGTCTTCCTACATTCAAGACTTCGTTTGACCTAAGGGCAGTCATTTTTCAGTTCAAACGAACTACATCGGTGACGAACTCACTCGTTTCTCATCTTAACTGACAATCATTGAATGTTAGAGAACCAGTGCTTTGTATCAGTTTCAGAAGCAGAGTTGGATTAGATATGGTCCTTATGTGTAGGAAACACGATTCATTTGTTCTCAGCACACTCAATTTTCCTGCTGCCTTACAGAATTTGGAAAGCTAGAGCTTGCTTCTTGCCCTAAAGCAGAGTGTGATCAATGGAAGAGAACTCTGTTGTGTGTTTCACTTCAGAAATGGAGTTAAATCCCTGGCTCTGAGGCTTCCTACAAGCAAGACTTCGTTTCAGGTAAGGGCAGTTACTTTAGAGCTCAAACGAACTACATCGTTCACGAAGCTCACACGTTTCTCATCTTAACTGACAAGCATTGAATGTTAGATGACCAGTGCTTTGTATCAGTTTCAGAAGCAGAGTTGGACTACATATGGTCCGTATGTGTAGGAAACACCGTTCTTTGTTCTCATCACACTCACGTTTCCTGCTGTCTTACAGACTCTAGAAAGCAAGAGTGTGCTTCTTGCTCTAAAGCAGAGTGTGATCCATGCATGAAAACTATGCTGTGTGTTTCCCTTCAGAAATGGAGTTAAATTCCAGGCTCTGAGTCTTCCTACAAGCAAGACTTCTTTTTACGTGAGGGCTGTTACTTTACAGCTCAAATGAACTACATCATTCATGAAGCTCACACGTTTCTCATCTTAACTGACAAGCATTGGATGTTAGAGGACCTGAGGTTTGTTTCAGTTTCAGAAGCAGAGTTGAACTAGATATGGGCCGTATGTGTAGGAAACACCGTTCTTTTGTTCTGAGAACACTCAAGTTTCCTGCTGTATTAGAGACTCTAGAAAGCAAGAGCGTGCTTCTTGCTCTAAAGCAGAGTGTGATCCATGCATGAAAACCATGCTGTGTGTTTCCCTTCAAAAATGGAGTTAAATTCCAGGCTCTGTGTCTTCCTACAAGCAAGACTTCGTTTCAAGAAAGGGCAGTCACTCTTCAGTGCAAACGAACTACATCGGTCACAAAGCTCACACGTTTCTCATCTTATCTGACAATCATTGAATGTTAGAGATCCAGTGCTTTGTATCAGATTCAGAAGCAGAGTTGGACTAGATATGGTACGTATGTGTAGGAAACACCGTTCATTTGTTCTTAGCACACTCAAGTTTCCTGCTCTTTTAGAGACTTTGGAAAGCTAGAGCGTGCTTCTTGCTCTAAAGCAGAGTGTGATCAATGGATGAGAACTCTGTTGTGTGTTTCACTTCAGAAATGGAGTTAAATCCCTTGCTCTGAGTCTTCCTACAAGCAAGACTTCGTTTCAGGTAAGGGCACTTACTTTACAGGTCAAACGAACTACATCGTTCACGAAGCACACACGTTTCTCGTCTAAATTCACAAGCATTGGATGTTAGAAGTCCTTTGGTTTCTTTCAGTTTCAGAAGCAGACTTGAACTAGATATGGTCTGTATGTGTAGGAAACACCGTTCTTTTGTTATGAGCACACTCATGTTTCCTGCTGTATTAGAGATTCCAGGAAGCAAGAGCGTGCTTCTTGCTCTAAAGCAGAGTGTGATCTCTATATGAGAACTCTGCTCTGTGTTTCACTTCAGAAATGGAGTTAAATCACAGGCTCTGAGTCTTCCTACAAGCAAGATTTCGTTTCAGGTAAGGGCAGTTACTTTACAGCTCAAATGAACTACATCGTTCACGAAGCTCACACGTTTCTCATCTTAACTGACAAGCATTGAATGTTAGAGGACCAGTGCTTTGTATCAGTTTCATAAGCAGAGTTGGACTAGATATGATCCGTATTTGTAGGAAACACCGTTCATTTGGTCTCAGCGCACTCAAGTTTTCTGCTGTCTTAGAGACTCTAGAAAGCTAGAGCGTGCTTCTTGCTCTAATGCAGAGTGTGATCAATTGATGAGAACTCTGTTGTGTGTTTCAATTCAGAAATGGAGTTAATTCCCAGACTCTGTGTCTTCCTACAAGCAAGACTTCATTTCGGGGAAGGGCAGTTACTTTAGAGCTCAAACGAACTACATCGTTCATGAAGCTCACACGTTTCTCATCTTAACTGACAAGCTTTGGATGTAAGAGGACCTTTGCTTTGTATCAATTTTAAGCACAGTTCAACTAGATATGGTCCGTATTTATAGGAAACACTGTTCTTTTCTTCTGAGCACACTCACGTTTCCTGCGGTATTAGAGAATCTAGAAAGAAACAGCATGCTTCTTGCTCTAAAGCAGAGAGTGATCCTTGGATGAGAACTCTGCTGTGTGTTTCACTTCACAAATGGAGTTAAATCCCAGAATCTGTGTCTTCCTACAAGCAAGACTTCGTTTCAAGTAAGGGCAGTCACTTTTCAGATCAAACATACTACATCGTTCACGAAGCTCACACGTTTCTCATCTTATCTGACAATCATTGAATGTTAGAGACCCAGTGCTTTGTATCAGTTTCAGAAGCAGAGTTGGACTAGATATGGTCCATATGTGTAGGAAACACCGTTCATTTGTTCTTAGCACACTCAAGTTTCCTGCTGTCTTAGAGACTTTGGAAAGCTAGAGCTTGCTTCTTGCTCTAAAGCAGAGTGTGATCAATGGATGAGAACTCTGTTGTGTGTTTCACTTCAGAAATGGAGTTAAGTCCCTTGCTCTGAGTCTTCCTACGAGCAAGACTTCGTTTCAGGTAAGGGCACTTACTTTACAGCTCAAACGAACTACATCGTTCACGAAGCTCACACGTTTCTCATCTTAACTGACAAGCATTGAATGTTAGAGGACCAGTGCTTTGTATCAGTTTCAGAAGCAGAGTTGGACTAGATATGATCCGTATTTTTAGGAAACACTGTTCATTTGGTCTCAGCACACTCAAGTTTTCTGCTGACTTAGAGACTCTAGAAAGCTAGAGCGTGCTTCTTGCTCTAAAGCAGAGTGTGATCAATTGATGAGAACTCTGTTTTGTGTTTCAAATCAGAAATGGAGTTAAATCCCAGGCTCTGAGTCTTCCTACAAGCAAGACTTCGTTTCAGGTAAGGGCAGTTACTTTAGAGCTCAAACGAACTACATCATTCACGAAGCTCACACGTTTCTCATCTTAACTGACAATCTTTGGATGTAAGAGGACCTTTGCTTTGTATCAATTTCAAGCATAGTTGAACTAGATATGGTCCGTATTTATAGTAAACACTGTTCTTTTCTTCTGAGCACACTCACGTTTCCTGCGGTATTAGAGAATCTAGAAAGAAAGAGCATGCTTCTTGCTCTAAAGCAGAGAGTGATCCTTGGATGAGAATTCTGCTGTGTGTTTCATTCACAAATGGAGTTTAATCCCAGGCTCTGTATCTTCCTATAAGCAAGACTTCGTTTCAAGTAAGGGTAGTCACTTTTCATATCAAACGTACTACATCGTTCACGAAGCTCACACGTTTCCCATCTTAACTGACAAGCATTGAATGTTAGAGGACCAGTGCTTTGTATCAGTTTCAGAAGCAGAGTTGTACAATATATGGTCTGTATGTGTAGGAAACAATGTTCTTTTGTTCTCAGCACACTCACGATTCCTGCTTACTTAGAGATTCTAGAAAGCAAGAGTGTGCTTCTTGGTCTAAAGCAGAGCGTGATCAGTGGATGAGAACTCTGCTGTGTGTTTCACTTCAGAAATGGAGTTAAATCCCAGGCTCTGAGTCTTCCTACAAGCAAGACTTATTTTCAGGTAAGGGCAGTTACTTTACAGCTCAAACGAACTACATCGTTCACGAAGCACACACGTTTCTCGTCTAAATTCACAAGCATTGCATGTTAGAAGTCCTGTGGTTTCTTTCAGTTTCAGAAGCAGAGTTGAACTAGATATGGTCTGTATGTGTAGGAAACACCGTTCTTTTGTTATGAGCACACTCATGTTTCCTGCTGTATTAGAGATTCCAGGAAGCAAGAGCGTGCTTCTTGCTCTAAAGCAGAGTGTGATCTATATATGAGAACTCTGCTCTGTGTTTCACTTCAGAAATGGAGTTAAATCACAGGCTCTGAGTCTTCCAACAAGCAAGATTTCCTTTCAGGTAAGGGCAGTTACTTTACAGCTCAAATGAACTACATCGTTCACGAAGCCCACACGTTTCTCATCTTAACTGACAAGCATTGGATGTTAGAGGACCTGAGGTTTGTTTCAGTTTCAGAAGCAGAGTTGAACTAGATATGGGCCGTATGTGTAGGAAACACCGTTCTTTTGATGTGAGAACACTCAATTTTCCTGATGTATTAGAGACTCTAGAAAGCAAGAGCGTGCTTCTTGCTCTAAAGCAGAGTGTGATCCATGCATGAAAACAATGCTGTGTGTTTCCCTTAAGAAATGGAGTTAAATTCCAGGCACTGTGTCTTCCTACATTCAAGACTTCGTTTGACCTAAGGGCAGTCATTTTTCAGTTCAAACGAACTACATCGGTGACGAACTCACTCGTTTCTCATCTTAACTGACAATCATTGAATGTTAGAGAACCAGTGCTTTGTATCAGTTTCAGAAGCAGAGTTGGATTAGATATGGTCCTTATGTGTAGGAAACACGATTCATTTGTTCTCAGCACACTCAATTTTCCTGCTGCCTTACAGAATTTGGAAAGCTAGAGCTTGCTTCTTGCCCTAAAGCAGAGTGTGATCAATGGAAGAGAACTCTGTTGTGTGTTTCACTTCAGAAATGGAGTTAAATCCCTGGCTCTGAGGCTTCCTACAAGCAAGACTTCGTTTCAGGTAAGGGCAGTTACTTTAGAGCTCAAACGAACTACATCGTTCACGAAGCTCACACGTTTCTCATCTTAACTGACAAGCATTGAATGTTAGATGACCAGTGCTTTGTATCAGTTTCAGAAGCAGAGTTGGACTACATATGGTCCGTATGTGTAGGAAACACCGTTCTTTGTTCTCATCACACTCACGTTTCCTGCTGTCTTACAGACTCTAGAAAGCAAGAGTGTGCTTCTTGCTCTAAAGCAGAGTGTGATCCATGCATGAAAACTATGCTGTGTGTTTCCCTTCAGAAATGGAGTTAAATTCCAGGCTCTGAGTCTTCCTACAAGCAAGACTTCTTTTTACGTGAGGGCTGTTACTTTACAGCTCAAATGAACTACATCATTCATGAAGCTCACACGTTTCTCATCTTAACTGACAAGCATTGGATGTTAGAGGACCTGAGGTTTGTTTCAGTTTCAGAAGCAGAGTTGAACTAGATATGGGCCGTATGTGTAGGAAACACCGTTCTTTTGTTCTGAGAACACTCAAGTTTCCTGCTGTATTAGAGACTCTAGAAAGCAAGAGCGTGCTTCTTGCTCTAAAGCAGAGTGTGATCCATGCATGAAAACCATGCTGTGTGTTTCCCTTCAAAAATGGAGTTAAATTCCAGGCTCTGTGTCTTCCTACAAGCAAGACTTCGTTTCAAGAAAGGGCAGTCACTTTTCAGCGCAAACGAACTACATCGGTCACAAAGCTCACACGTTTCTCATCTTATCTGACAATCATTGAATGTTAGAGATCCAGTGCTTTGTATCAGATTCAGAAGCAGAGTTGGACTAGATATGGTACGTATGTGTAGGAAACACCGTTCATTTGTTCTTAGCACACTCAAGTTTCCTGCTCTTTTAGAGACTTTGGAAAGCTAGAGCGTGCTTCTTGCTCTAAAGCAGAGTGTGATCAATGGATGAGAACTCTGTTGTGTGTTTCACTTCAGAAATGGAGTTAAATCCCTTGCTCTGAGTCTTCCTACAAGCAAGACTTCGTTTAGGGTAAGGGCACTTACTTTACAGCTCAAACGAACTACATCGTTCACGAAGCTCACACGTTTCTCATCTTAACTGACAAGCATTGAATGTTAGAGGACCAGTGCTTTGTATCAGTTTCAGAAGCAGAGTTGGACTAGATATGATCCGTATTTTTAGGAAACACTGTTCATTTGGTCTCAGCACACTCAAGTTTTCTGCTGACTTAGAGACTCTAGAAAGCTAGAGCGTGCTTCTTGCTCTAAAGCAGAGTGTGATCAATTGATGAGAACTCTGTTTTGTGTTTCAAATCAGAAATGGAGTTAAATCCCAGGCTCTGAGTCTTCCTACAAGCAAGACTTCGTTTCAGGTAAGGGCAGTTACTTTAGAGCTCAAACGAACTACATCATTCACGAAGCTCACACGTTTCTCATCTTAACTGACAATCTTTGGATGTAAGAGGACCTTTGCTTTGTATCAATTTCAAGCATAGTTGAACTAGATATGGTCCGTATTTATAGTAAACACTGTTCTTTTCTTCTGAGCACACTCACGTTTCCTGCGGTATTAGAGAATCTAGAAAGAAAGAGCATGCTTCTTGCTCTAAAGCAGAGAGTGATCCTTGGATGAGAATTCTGCTGTGTGTTTCATTCACAAATGGAGTTTAATCCCAGGCTCTGTATCTTCCTATAAGCAAGACTTCGTTTCAAGTAAGGGTAGTCACTTTTCATATCAAACGTACTACATCGTTCACGAAGCTCACACGTTTCCCATCTTAACTGACAAGCATTGAATGTTAGAGGACCAGTGCTTTGTATCAGTTTCAGAAGCAGAGTTGTACAATATATGGTCTGTATGTGTAGGAAACAATGTTCTTTTGTTCTCAGCACACTCACGATTCCTGCTTACTTAGAGATTCTAGAAAGCAAGAGTGTGCTTCTTGGTCTAAAGCAGAGCGTGATCAGTGGATGAGAACTCTGCTGTGTGTTTCACTTCAGAAATGGAGTTAAATCCCAGGCTCTGAGTCTTCCTACAAGCAAGACTTCTTTTCATGTAAGGGCAGTTACTTTACAGCTCAAACGAACTACATCGTTCACGAAGCACACACGTTTCTCGTCTAAATTCACAAGCATTGCATGTTAGAAGTCCTGTGGTTTCTTTCAGTTTCAGAAGCAGAGTTGAACTAGATATGGTCTGTATGTGTAGGAAACACCGTTCTTTTGTTATGAGCACACTCATGTTTCCTGCTGTATTAGAGATTCCAGGAAGCAAGAGCGTGCTTCTTGCTCTAAAGCAGAGTGTGATCTATATATGAGAACTCTGCTCTGTGTTTCACTTCAGAAATGGAGTTAAATCACAGGCTCTGAGTCTTCCAACAAGCAAGATTTCCTTTCAGGTAAGGGCAGTTACTTTACAGCTCAAATGAACTACATCGTTCACGAAGCCCACACGTTTCTCATCTTAACTGACAAGCATTGGATGTTAGAGGACCTGAGGTTTGTTTCAGTTTCAGAAGCAGAGTTGAACTAGATATGGGCCGTATGTGTAGGAAACACCGTTCTTTTGATGTGAGAACACTCAATTTTCCTGATGTATTAGAGACTCTAGAAAGCAAGAGCGTGCTTCTTGCTCTAAAGCAGAGTGTGATCCATGCATGAAAACAATGCTGTGTGTTTCCCTTAAGAAATGGAGTTAAATTCCAGGCACTGTGTCTTCCTACATTCAAGACTTCGTTTGACCTAAGGGCAGTCATTTTTCAGTTCAAACGAACTACATCGGTGACGAACTCACTCGTTTCTCATCTTAACTGACAATCATTGAATGTTAGAGAACCAGTGCTTTGTATCAGTTTCAGAAGCAGAGTTGGATTACATATGGTCCTTATGTGTAGGAAACACGATTCATTTGTTCTCAGCACACTCAATTTTCCTGCTGCCTTACAGAATTTGGAAAGCTAGAGCTTGCTTCTTGCCCTAAAGCAGAGTGTGATCAATGGAAGAGAACTCTGTTGTGTGTTTCACTTCAGAAATGGAGTTAAATCCCTGGCTCTGAGGCTTCCTACAAGCAAGACTTCGTTTCAGGTAAGGGCAGTTACTTTAGAGCTCAAACGAACTACATCGTTCACGAAGCTCACACGTTTCTCATCTTAACTGACAAGCATTGAATGTTAGATGACCAGTGCTTTGTATCAGTTTCAGAAGCAGAGTTGGACTACATATGGTCCGTATGTGTAGGAAACACCGTTCTTTGTTCTCATCACACTCACGTTTCCTGCTGTCTTACAGACTCTAGAAAGCAAGAGTGTGCTTCTTGCTCTAAAGCAGAGTGTGATCCATGCATGAAAACTATGCTGTGTGTTTCCCTTCAGAAATGGAGTTAAATTCCAGGCTCTGAGTCTTCCTACAAGCAAGACTTCTTTTTACGAGAGGGCTGTTACTTTACAGCTCAAATGAACTACATCATTCATGAAGCTCACACGTTTCTCATCTTAACTGACAAGCATTGGATGTTAGAGGACCTGAGGTTTGTTTCAGTTTCAGAAGCAGAGTTGAACTAGATATGGGCCGTATGTGTAGGAAACACCGTTCTTTTGTTCTGAGAACACTCAAGTTTCCTGCTGTATTAGAGACTCTAGAAAGCAAGAGCGTGCTTCTTGCTCTAAAGCAGAGTGTGATCCATGCATGAAAACCATGCTGTGTGTTTCCCTTCAAAAATGGAGTTAAATTCCAGGCTCTGTGTCTTCCTACAAGCAAGACTTCGTTTCAAGAAAGGGCAGTCACTTTTCAGCGCAAACGAACTACATCGGTCACAAAGCTCACACGTTTCTCATCTTATCTGACAATCATTGAATGTTAGAGATCCAGTGCTTTGTATCAGATTCAGAAGCAGAGTTGGACTAGATATGGTACGTATGTGTAGGAAACACCGTTCATTTGTTCTTAGCACACTCAAGTTTCCTGCTCTTTTAGAGACTTTGGAAAGCTAGAGCGTGCTTCTTGCTCTAAAGCAGAGTGTGATCAATGGATGAGAACTCTGTTGTGTGTTTCCCTTCAGAAATGGAGTTAAATCCCTTGCTCTGAGTCTTCCTACAAGCAAGACTTCGTTTAGGGTAAGGGCACTTACTTTACAGCTCAAACGAACTACATCGTTCACGAAGCTCACACGTTTCTCATCTTAACTGACAAGCATTGAATGTTAGAGGACCAGTGCTCTGTATCAGTTTCAGAAGCAGAGTTGGACTAGATATGATCCGTATTTGTAAGAAACACCGTTCATTTGGTCTCAGCACACTCATGTTTTCTGCTGTCTTAGAGACTCTAGAAAGCTAGAGCGTGCTTCTTGCTCTAAAGCAGAGTGTGATCAATTGATGAGAACTCTGTTGTGTGTTTCACTTCAGAAATGGAGTTAAATCCCAGGCTCTGAGTCTTCCTACAAGCAAGACTTCGTTTCAGGTAAGGGCAGTTACTTTAGAGCTCAAGCGAACTACATCATTCACGAAGCTCACACGTTTCTCATCTTAACTAATAATCTTTGGATGTAAGAGGACCTTTGCTTTGTATCAATTTCAAGCATAGTTGAACTAGATATGGTCCGTATTTATAGGAAACACTGTTCTTTTCTTCTGAGCACACTCACGTTTCCTGTGGTATTAGAGAATCTAGAAAGAAAGTGCATGCTTCTTGCTCTAAAGCAGAGAGTGATCCTTGGATGAGAACTCTGCTGTGTGTTTCCCTTCACAAATGGAGTTTAATCCCAGGCTCTGTGTTTTCCTACAAGCAAGACTTCGTTTCAATTAAGAGTAGTCACTTTTCAGCTCAAACGTACTACATCGTTCACGTTCTCACACGTTTCCCATCTTAACTGACAAGCATTGAATGTTAGAGGACCAGTGCTTTGTATCAGTTTCAGAAGCAGAGTTGGACAATATATGGTCTGTATGTGTAGGAAACAATGTTCTTTTGTTCTCAGCACACTCACGTTTCCTGCTGTCTTAGAGATTCTAGAAAGCAAGAGTGTACTTCTTGGTCTAAAGGAGAGCGTGATCAATGGATGAGAACTCTGCTGTGTGTTTCACTTCAGAAAGGGAGTTAAATCCCAGGCTCTGAATCTTCCTACATGCAAGACTTCATTTCAGGTAAGGGCAGTTACTTACAGCTCAAACGAACTACATCGTTCACGAAGCAAAAACGTTTCTCATCTAAACTGACAAGCATTGGATGTTAGAGGACCTCTGGTTTGTTTCAGTTTCAGAAGCAGAGTTGAACTAGATATGGGCTGTATGTGTATGAAACACCGTTCTTTTGTTCTGAGAACACTCAAGTTTCCTGCTGTATTAGAGACTCTAGAAAGCAAGAGCGTGCTTCTTGCTCTAAAGCAGAGTGTGATCCATGCATGAAAACTATGCTGTGTGTTTCCCTTCAGAAATGGAGTTAAATGCCTGGCTCTGTGTCTTCCTACAAGCAAGACTTCGTTTTCAGAAAGGGCAGTCACTTTTCAGCTCAAACGAACTAAATCGGTCACGAAGCTCACACGTTTCTCATCTTATCTGACAATCATTGAATGTTAGAGATCCAGTGCTTTGTATCAGTTTCAGAAGCAGAGTTGGACTAGATATAGTCCGTATGTGTAGGAAACACCGTTCATTTGTTCTTATCACACTCAAGTTTCCTGCTGTCTTAGAGACTTTGGAAAGCTAGAGCATGCTTCTTACTCTAAAGCAGAGTGTGATCAATGGATGAGAACTCTGTTGTGTGTTTCACTTCAGAAATGGAGTTAAATCCCTTGCTCTGAGTCTTCCTACAAGCAAGACTTCGTTTCAGGTAAGGGCACTTACTTTACAGGTCAAACGAACTACATCGTTCACGAAGCACACAAGTTTCTCGTCTAAATTCACAAGCATTGGATGTTAGAAGTCCTTTGGTTTCTTTCAGTTTCAGAAGCAGACTTGAACTAGATATGGTCTGTATGTGTAGGAAACACCGTTCTTTTGTTATGAGCACACTCATGTTTCCTGCTGTATTAGAGATTCCAGGAAGCAAGAGCGTGCTTCTTGCTCTAAAGCAGAGTGTGATCTATATATGAGAACTCTGCTCTGTGTTTCACTTCAGAAATGGAGTTAAATCACAGGCTCTGAGTCTTCCTACAAGCAAGATTTCGTTTCAGGTAAGGGCAGTTACTTTACAGCTCAAATGAACTACATCGTTCACGAAGCTCACACGTTTCTCATCTTAACTGACAAGCATTGAATGTTAGAGGACCAGTGCTTTGTATCAGTTTCATAAGCAGAGTTGAACTAGATATGATCCGTATTTGTAGGAAACACCGTTCATTTGGTCTCAGCGCACTCAAGTTTTCTGCTGTCTTAGAGACTCTAGAAAGCTAGAGCGTGCTTCTTGCTCTAATGCAGAGTGTGATCAATTGATGAGAACTCTGTTGTGTGTTTCAATTCAGAAATGGAGTTAAATCCCAGACTCTGTGTCTTCCTACAAGCAAGAATTCGTTTCAGGTAAGGGCAGTCACTTTTCAGCTCAAAGGAACTACATCATTCATGAAGCTCACACGTTTCCCATATTAACTGCCAAGCATTGGATGTTAGAGGACCACTGCTTTGTATCAGTTTCAGAGTCAGAGTTGGAATAGATATGGTCCGTATGTGTAGGAAACACCGTTCTTTGTTCTCAGCACACTCACGTTTCCTGCTGTCTTAGAGACTCTAGAAAGCAAAAGTGTGCTTCTTGCGCTAAAGCAGAGTGTGATTTATATATGAGAACTCTGCTGTGTGTTTCACTTCAGAAATGGAGTTAAATCCCAGGCTCTGAGTCTTCCTACAAGCAAGACTTCGTTTCAGATAAGGGAAGTCTCTTTTCAGCTCAAATGAACTACATCATTCACGAAGCTCACACGTTTCTCATCTTAACTGACAAGCATTGGATGTTAGAGGACCTGAGGTTTGTTTCAGTTTCAGAAGCAGAGTTGAACTAGATATGGTCCGTATGTGTAGGAAACACCGTTCATTTGTTCTTAGCACACTCAAGTTTCCTGCTGTCATAGAGACTTTGGAAAGCTATAGCGTGCTTCTTGCTCTAAAGCAGAGTGTGATCAATGGATGAGAACTCTGTTGTGTGTTTCACTTCAGAAATGGAGTTAAATCCCTTGCTCTGAGTCTTCCTACAAGCAAGACTTTGTTTCAGGTAAGGGCACTTACTTTACAGCTCAAACGAACTACATCGTTCACGAAGCTCACACGTTTCTCATCTTAACTGAGAAGCATTGGATGTTAGTGGACCTCTGGTTTGTTTCAGTTTCAGAAGGCAGTTGGACTAGATATGGGCCGTATGTATAGGAAACACCGTTCTTTTGTTCTGAGAACACTCAAGTTTTCTGCTGTATTAGAGACTCTAGAAAGCAAGAGTGTGCTTCTTGCTCTAAAGCAGAGTATGATCAATTGATGAGAACTCTGTTGTGTGTTTCACTTCAGAAATGGAGTTAAATCACAGGCTCTGAGTCTTCCTACAAGCAAGACTTCGTTTCGGCTAAGGGCTGTTACTTTAGAGCTCAAACGAACTACATCGTTCACGAAGCTCACACGTTTCTCATCTTAACTGACAATCTTTGGATGTAAGAGGACCTTTGCTTTGTATCAATTTCAAGCATAGTTGAACTAGATATGGTCCGTATTTATAGGAAACACTGTTCTTTTCTTCTGAGCACACTCACGTTTCCTGCGATATTAGAGAATCTAGAAAGAAAGAGCATGCTTCTTGCTCTAAAGCAGAGTGTGATCCTTGGATGAGAACTCTGCTGTGTGTTTCATTCACAAATGGAGTTAAATCCCAGGCTCTGTGTCTTCCTACAAGCAAGACTTCGTTTCAAGTAAGGGTAGTCACTTTTCATATCAAACATACTACATCGTTCACGAAGCTCACACGTTTCCCATCTTAACTGACAATCATTGAAAGTTAGAGGACCAGTACTTTGTATAAGTTTCAGAAGCAGAGTTGGACAATATATGGTCTGTATGTGTAGGAAACAATATTCTTTTGTTCTCAGCACACTCACGTTTCCTGCTGTCTTAGAGATTCTAGAAAGCAAGAGTGTGCTTCTTGGTCTAAAGCAGAGCGTGATCAATGGATGAGAACTCTGCTGTGTGTTTCACTTCAGAAATGGAGTTAAATCCCAGGCTCTGAGTCTTCCTACAACAAGACTTCTTTTCAGGTAAGGGCAGTTACTTTACAGCTCAAACGAACTACATCGTTCACGAAGCTCACTCATTTCTCATCTTAACTGACAAGCATTGGATGTTAGTGGACCTGTGGTTTGTTTCAGTTTCAGAAGCAGAGTTGTACTAGATATGGGCCGTATGTGTAGGAAACACCGTTCTTTTCTTGTGAGAACAATTAATTTTCCTGCTGTATTAGAGACTCTAGAAAGCAAGAGCGTGCTTCTTGCTCTAAAGCAGAGTGTGATCCATGCATGAAAACTATGCTGTGTGTTTCCCTTCAGAAATGGAGTTAAATTCCAGGCTCTGTGTCTTCCTACATTCAAGACTTCGTTTCACCTAAGGGCAGTCACTTTTCAGTTCAAACGAACTACATCGGTCACGAACTCACTCATTTCTCATCTTAACTGACAATCATTGAATGTTAGAGAACCAGTGCTTTGTATCAGTTTCAGAAAGAGAGTTGGACTAGATATGGTCCGTATGTGTAGGAAACACCGTTCATTTGTTCTCAGCACACTCAAGGTTCCTGCTGCCTTACAGACTTTGGAAAGCTAGAGCTTGCTTCTTGCTCTAAAGCAGAGTGTGATCAATGGAAGAGAACTCTGTTGTGTGTTTCACTTCAGAAATGGAGTTAAATCCCTGGCTCTGAGTCTTCCTACAAGCAAGACTTCATTTCAGGTAAGGGCCCTTACTTTAGAGCTCAAACGAACTACATCGTTCACGAAGCATACACGTTTCTCATCTTAACTGACAAGCATTGAATGTTTGAGGACCAGTGCTTTGTATCAGTTTCAGAAGGAGAGTTGGACTAGATATGGTCCGTATGTGTAGGAAACACCGTTCATTTGTTCTCAGCACACTCAAGTTTCCTGCTGTCTTAGAGACTCTAGATAGCTAGAGCGTACTTCTTGCTCTAAAGCAGAGATTGATCAATGGATGAGAACTCTGTTGTGTGTTTCACTTCAGACATGGAGTTAAATCCCAGGGTCTGAGTCTTCCTACAAGCAAGACTTCGTTTCAGGTAAGAGCAGTTACTAACAGCTCAAACGAAATACATCCTTCACGAAGCTCTCACGAATCCCATCTTAACTGACAAGCATTGGATGTTAGAGGACCTGTGGTTTGTTTCAGTTTTAGAAGCAGATTTGAACTTGATATGGCCCATATGTGTAGTAAACACCGTTGTTCTGTTCTGAGCACACTAATGTTTCCTGCTTTATTAGAGAATCTAGAAAGCAAGAGCGGTCTTCTTTCTCTAAAGCAGAGTGTGATCCATGGATGAGAACTATGCAGTGTGTTTCACTTCAGAAATAGAGTTAAATCCCAGGCTCTGAGTTTTCCTACAAGAACGACTTCATTTCAGGTAAGGGCAATTACTTTAGAGCTCAAACGCACTACATCATTCATGAAGCTCACACCTTTATCATCTTTACTGACAAGCATTGGATATTAGAGGACCTGTGCTTTGTATCTAATTCAGAGGCAGATTTCGAGTAGATATGATCCGTATGTGTAGGAAACACCGTTCTTTTGTTCTCAGCACACTCATGTTTCCTGCTGTCTTAGAGACTCTAGAAAGCAAGAGCGTGCTTCTTGCTGCAAAGCAGAGTGTGATCTATATATGAGAACTCTGCTGTATGTTTCACTTTCGAAATGGAGTTAAATCCCAGGCTCTGAGTCTTCCTACAAGGAAGACTTCGTTTCAAGTAAGGGCAGTTACTTTACAGCTCAAACGAACTACATCGTTCACGAATCTCACAAGTTTCTCATCTTAACTGACAAGCATTGGATGATAGAGGACCTGTGGTTTATTTCAGTTTCAGAAGCAGTGTTGAACTAGATATGGTCCATATGTGTAGGAAACACCGTTGTTTTGTTCTCAGCACACTCAAGTTTCCTGCTGTCTTAGAGATTCTAGAAAGCTAGAGCGTGCTTCTTGCTCTGGAGAAGAGTGTCATCAATGCATGACACCTCTGCTGTGTGTTTGACCTCAGAAATGGAGTTAAAGCCCAAGCTCTGAGTCTTCCTACAAGCAAGCCTTCGTTTCAAGTAAGGGCAGTTACTTTACAGCTCAAACGAACTACATCGTTCACGAAGCTCACACGTTTCTCATCTTTACTGACAAGCATTGGATGTTAGAGGACCTGTGGTTTGTTTCAGTTTCAGAAGCAGAGTTGAACTAGATATGGCCCGTTTGTGTAAGAAACACCGTTCTTTTTTTCTGAGCACACAAATGTTTCCTGCTGTATTAGATACTCTAGAAAGCAAGAGCGTGCTTCTTGCTCTAAAGCAGAGGGTGATCCATGGATGAGAACTATGCTGTGTGTTTCCCTTCAGAAATGGAGTTAAATTCCATGCTCTGTGTCTTCCTACAAGCAAGACTTCGTTTCAGATAAGGGAAGTCTCTTTTCAGCTCAAAAGATCTACATCGTTCACGAAGCTCACACGTCTCTCCTCTTAACTGACAAGCATCGAATGTTAGAGGACCAGTGCTTTGTATCAGTTTCAGAAGCAGATTTGGATTAGATAACTTCCGTATGTGTAGGAAACACCGTTCTTTTGTTCTCAGCACACTCAAGTTTCCTGCTGTCTTAGAGACTCTAGAAAGCAAGAGCGTGCTTCTTGCTCTAAAGCAGAGTGTGATACATGGATGAGAACTATGCTGTGTGTTTCCCTTCAGAAATGGAGTTAAATCCCTGGCTCTGAGTCATTATACAAGCAAGACTTCGTTTCAAGTAAGGGCAGTTACTTTACAGCTCAAACGAATTACATCGTTCATGAAGCTCACAAGTTTCTCATCTTAACTGACAAGCATTGGATGTTAGAGTACCTATGCTTTGTATCAATTTGAGAGGCAGAGTTCTTCTAGATATGGTCCCTATGTGTAGGAAACACCGTTCTTTTGTTCTCAGCACACTGATGTTACTGCTGTCTTAGAGACTCTAGAAAGCAAGAGCGTGCTTCTTGCTCTAAAGCAGAGTGTGATCTAAACATGAGAACTCTGCTGTGTGTTTCATTTCAGAAATGGAGTTAAATCACAGGTTCTGAGTCTTCCTACCAGCAAGATTTCGTTTCAGGTAAGGGCAGTTACTAACAGCTCAAACGAATACATCGTTCACGAAGCTCACATGTTTCTCATCTTAACGGACAAGCATTGCATGATAGAGGACCTGTGGTTTGTTTCAGTTTCAGAAGCAAGTTGAACTAGATATGGACCTTATGTGTAGGAAACACTTTTCTTTTGTTCTGAGCACACTCAAGTTTCCTGCTGTATTGGAGACTCTAGAAAGCAAGAGTGTGCTTCTTGCTCTAAAGCACAGAGTGATCCATGCATGAGAACTATGCTGTGTGTTTCCCTTCAGAAATGGAGTTAAAACCCGTGCGCTGTGTCTTCCTACAAGCAAGAATTCATTTCAGCTAAGGGCAGTCACTTTTCAGCTCAAACGAAGTACATCGTTCACAAAGCTCACACGTTTCTCATCTTAACTGACAAGCATTGGATGTTAGAGGACCAGTGCTTTGTATCAGTTTCAGAAGCAGAGTTGGACTACATATGGTCCGTATATGTAGGAAACACCATTCATTTGTTCTCAGCACACTCACGTTTCCTGGTGTCTTAGAGACTCTAGAAAGCTAGAGCGTGCTTCTTGCTCTAAAGCAGAGTGTGATCAATGGATGACAACTCTGCTGTGTGTTTCCCTTCAGAAATGGGGTTAAATCCCAGGCTCTGTGTCGTCCTACAAGCAAGACTTCGTTTAGGGTAAGGGCACTTACTTTACAGCTCAAACGAACTACATCGTTCACGAAGCTCACACGTTTCTCATCTTAACTGACAAGCATTGAATGTTAGAGGACCAGTGCTCTGTATCAGTTTCAGAAGCAGAGTTGTACTAGATATGATCCGTATTTGTAAGAAACACCGTTCATTTGGTCTCAGCACACTCATGTTTTCTGCTGTCTTAGAGACTCTAGAAAGCTAGAGCGTGCTTCTTGCTCTAAAGCAGAGTGTGATCAATTGATGAGAACTCTGTTGTGTGTTTCACTTCAGAAATGGAGTTAAATCCCAGGCTCTGAGTCTTCCTACAAGCAAGACTTCGTTTCAGGTAAGGGCAGTTACTTTAGAGCTCAAGCGAACTACATCATTCACGAAGCTCACACGTTTCTCATCTTAACTAATAATCTTTGGATGTAAGAGGACCTTTGCTTTGTATCAATTTCAAGCATAGTTGAACTAGATATGGTCCGTATTTATAGGAAACACTGTTCTTTTCTTCTGAGCACACTCACGTTTCCTGTGGTATTAGAGAATCTAGAAAGAAAGTGCATGCTTCTTGCTCTAAAGCAGAGAGTGATCCTTGGATGAGAACTCTGCTGTGTGTTTCCCTTCACAAATGGAGTTTAATCCCAGGCTCTGTGTTTTCCTACAAGCAAGACTTCGTTTCAATTAAGAGTAGTCACTTTTCAGCTCAAACGTACTACATCGTTCACGTTCTCACACGTTTCCCATCTTAACTGACAAGCATTGAATGTTAGAGGACCAGTGCTTTGTATCAGTTTCAGAAGCAGAGTTGGACAATATATGGTCTGTATGTGTAGGAAACAATGTTCTTTTGTTCTCAGCACACTCACGTTTCCTGCTGTCTTAGAGATTCTAGAAAGCAAGAGTGTACTTCTTGGTCTAAAGGAGAGCGTGATCAATGGATGAGAACTCTGCTGTGTGTTTCACTTCAGAAAGGGAGTTAAATCCCAGGCTCTGAATCTTCCTACATGCAAGACTTCATTTCAGGTAAGGGCAGTTACTTACAGCTCAAACGAACTACATCGTTCACGAAGCAAAAACGTTTCTCATCTAAACTGACAAGCATTGGATGTTAGAGGACCTCTGGTTTGTTTCAGTTTCAGAAGCAGAGTTGAACTAGATATGGGCTGTATGTGTATGAAACACCGTTCTTTTGTTCTGAGAACACTCAAGTTTCCTGCTGTATTAGAGACTCTAGAAAGCAAGAGCGTGCTTCTTGCTCTAAAGCAGAGTGTGATCCATGCATGAAAACTATGCTGTGTGTTTCCCTTCAGAAATGGAGTTAAATGCCTGGCTCTGTGTCTTCCTACAAGCAAGACTTCGTTTTCAGAAAGGGCAGTCACTTTTCAGCTCAAACGAACTAAATCGGTCACGAAGCTCACACGTTTCTCATCTTATCTGACAATCATTGAATGTTAGAGATCCAGTGCTTTGTATCAGTTTCAGAAGCAGAGTTGGACTAGATATAGTCCGTATGTGTAGGAAACACCGTTCATTTGTTCTTATCACACTCAAGTTTCCTGCTGTCTTAGAGACTTTGGAAAGCTAGAGCATGCTTCTTACTCTAAAGCAGAGTGTGATCAATGGATGAGAACTCTGTTGTGTGTTTCACTTCAGAAATGGAGTTAAATCCCTTGCTCTGAGTCTTCCTACAAGCAAGACTTCGTTTCAGGTAAGGGCACTTACTTTACAGGTCAAACGAACTACATCGTTCACGAAGCACACAAGTTTCTCGTCTAAATTCACAAGCATTGGATGTTAGAAGTCCTTTGGTTTCTTTCAGTTTCAGAAGCAGACTTGAACTAGATATGGTCTGTATGTGTAGGAAACACCGTTCTTTTGTTATGAGCACACTCATGTTTCCTGCTGTATTAGAGATTCCAGGAAGCAAGAGCGTGCTTCTTGCTCTAAAGCAGAGTGTGATCTATATATGAGAACTCTGCTCTGTGTTTCACTTCAGAAATGGAGTTAAATCACAGGCTCTGAGTCTTCCTACAAGCAAGATTTCGTTTCAGGTAAGGGCAGTTACTTTACAGCTCAAATGAACTACATCGTTCACGAAGCTCACACGTTTCTCATCTTAACTGACAAGCATTGAATGTTAGAGGACCAGTGCTTTGTATCAGTTTCATAAGCAGAGTTGAACTAGATATGATCCGTATTTGTAGGAAACACCGTTCATTTGGTCTCAGCGCACTCAAGTTTTCTGCTGTCTTAGAGACTCTAGAAAGCTAGAGCGTGCTTCTTGCTCTAATGCAGAGTGTGATCAATTGATGAGAACTCTGTTGTGTGTTTCAATTCAGAAATGGAGTTAAATCCCAGACTCTGTGTCTTCCTACAAGCAAGAATTCGTTTCAGGTAAGGGCAGTCACTTTTCAGCTCAAAGGAACTACATCATTCATGAAGCTCACACGTTTCCCATATTAACTGCCAAGCATTGGATGTTAGAGGACCACTGCTTTGTATCAGTTTCAGAGTCAGAGTTGGAATAGATATGGTCCGTATGTGTAGGAAACACCGTTCTTTGTTCTCAGCACACTCACGTTTCCTGCTGTCTTAGAGACTCTAGAAAGCAAAAGTGTGCTTCTTGCGCTAAAGCAGAGTGTGATTTATATATGAGAACTCTGCTGTGTGTTTCACTTCAGAAATGGAGTTAAATCCCAGGCTCTGAGTCTTCCTACAAGCAAGACTTCGTTTCAGATAAGGGAAGTCTCTTTTCAGCTCAAATGAACTACATCATTCACGAAGCTCACACGTTTCTCATCTTAACTGACAAGCATTGGATGTTAGAGGACCTGAGGTTTGTTTCAGTTTCAGAAGCAGAGTTGAACTAGATATGGTCCGTATGTGTAGGAAACACCGTTCATTTGTTCTTAGCACACTCAAGTTTCCTGCTGTCATAGAGACTTTGGAAAGCTATAGCGTGCTTCTTGCTCTAAAGCAGAGTGTGATCAATGGATGAGAACTCTGTTGTGTGTTTCACTTCAGAAATGGAGTTAAATCCCTTGCTCTGAGTCTTCCTACAAGCAAGACTTTGTTTCAGGTAAGGGCACTTACTTTACAGCTCAAACGAACTACATCGTTCACGAAGCTCACACGTTTCTCATCTTAACTGAGAAGCATTGGATGTTAGTGGACCTCTGGTTTGTTTCAGTTTCAGAAGGCAGTTGGACTAGATATGGGCCGTATGTATAGGAAACACCGTTCTTTTGTTCTGAGAACACTCAAGTTTTCTGCTGTATTAGAGACTCTAGAAAGCAAGAGTGTGCTTCTTGCTCTAAAGCAGAGTATGATCAATTGATGAGAACTCTGTTGTGTGTTTCACTTCAGAAATGGAGTTAAATCACAGGCTCTGAGTCTTCCTACAAGCAAGACTTCGTTTCGGCTAAGGGCTGTTACTTTAGAGCTCAAACGAACTACATCGTTCACGAAGCTCACACGTTTCTCATCTTAACTGACAATCTTTGGATGTAAGAGGACCTTTGCTTTGTATCAATTTCAAGCATAGTTGAACTAGATATGGTCCGTATTTATAGGAAACACTGTTCTTTTCTTCTGAGCACACTCACGTTTCCTGCGATATTAGAGAATCTAGAAAGAAAGAGCATGCTTCTTGCTCTAAAGCAGAGTGTGATCCTTGGATGAGAACTCTGCTGTGTGTTTCATTCACAAATGGAGTTAAATCCCAGGCTCTGTGTCTTCCTACAAGCAAGACTTCGTTTCAAGTAAGGGTAGTCACTTTTCATATCAAACATACTACATCGTTCACGAAGCTCACACGTTTCCCATCTTAACTGACAATCATTGAAAGTTAGAGGACCAGTACTTTGTATAAGTTTCAGAAGCAGAGTTGGACAATATATGGTCTGTATGTGTAGGAAACAATATTCTTTTGTTCTCAGCACACTCACGTTTCCTGCTGTCTTAGAGATTCTAGAAAGCAAGAGTGTGCTTCTTGGTCTAAAGCAGAGCGTGATCAATGGATGAGAACTCTGCTGTGTGTTTCACTTCAGAAATGGAGTTAAATCCCAGGCTCTGAGTCTTCCTACAACAAGACTTCTTTTCAGGTAAGGGCAGTTACTTTACAGCTCAAACGAACTACATCGTTCACGAAGCTCACTCATTTCTCATCTTAACTGACAAGCATTGGATGTTAGTGGACCTGTGGTTTGTTTCAGTTTCAGAAGCAGAGTTGAACTAGATATGGGCCGTATGTGTAGGAAACACCGTTCTTTTCTTGTGAGAACAATTAATTTTCCTGCTGTATTAGAGACTCTAGAAAGCAAGAGCGTGCTTCTTGCTCTAAAGCAGAGTGTGATCCATGCATGAAAACTATGCTGTGTGTTTCCCTTCAGAAATGGAGTTAAATTCCAGGCTCTGTGTCTTCCTACATTCAAGACTTCGTTTCACCTAAGGGCAGTCACTTTTCAGTTCAAACGAACTACATCGGTCACGAACTCACTCATTTCTCATCTTAACTGACAATCATTGAATGTTAGAGAACCAGTGCTTTGTATCAGTTTCAGAAAGAGAGTTGGACTAGATATGGTCCGTATGTGTAGGAAACACCGTTCATTTGTTCTCAGCACACTCAAGGTTCCTGCTGCCTTACAGACTTTGGAAAGCTAGAGCTTGCTTCTTGCTCTAAAGCAGAGTGTGATCAATGGAAGAGAACTCTGTTGTGTGTTTCACTTCAGAAATGGAGTTAAATCCCTGGCTCTGAGTCTTCCTACAAGCAAGACTTCATTTCAGGTAAGGGCCCTTACTTTAGAGCTCAAACGAACTACATCGTTCACGAAGCTCACACGTTTCTCATCTTAACTGACAAGCATTGAATGTTTGAGGACCAGTGCTTTGTATCAGTTTCAGAAGGAGAGTTGGACTAGATATGGTCCGTATGTGTAGGAAACACCGTTCATTTGTTCTCAGCACACTCAAGTTTCCTGCTGTCTTAGAGACTCTAGATAGCTAGAGCGTACTTCTTGCTCTAAAGCAGAGATTGATCAATGGATGAGAACTCTGTTGTGTGTTTCACTTCAGACATGGAGTTAAATCCCAGGGTCTGAGTCTTCCTACAAGCAAGACTTCGTTTCAGGTAAGAGCAGTTACTAACAGCTCAAACGAAATACATCCTTCACGAAGCTCTCACGAATCCCATCTTAACTGACAAGCATTGGATGTTAGAGGACCTGTGGTTTGTTTCAGTTTTAGAAGCAGATTTGAACTTGATATGGCCCGTATGTGTAGTAAACACCGTTGTTCTGTTCTGAGCACACTAATGTTTCCTGCTTTATTAGAGAATCTAGAAAGCAAGAGCGGTCTTCTTTCTCTAAAGCAGAGTGTGATCCATGGATGAGAACTATGCAGTGTGTTTCACTTCAGAAATAGAGTTAAATCCCAGGCTCTGAGTTTTCCTACAAGAACGACTTCATTTCAGGTAAGGGCAATTACTTTAGAGCTCAAACGCACTACATCATTCATGAAGCTCACACCTTTATCATCTTTACTGACAAGCATTGGATATTAGAGGACCTGTGCTTTGTATCTAATTCAGAGGCAGATTTCGAGTAGATATGATCCGTATGTGTAGGAAACACCGTTCTTTTGTTCTCAGCACACTCATGTTTCCTGCTGTCTTAGAGACTCTAGAAAGCAAGAGCGTGCTTCTTGCTGCAAAGCAGAGTGTGATCTATATATGAGAACTCTGCTGTATGTTTCACTTTCGAAATGGAGTTAAATCCCAGGCTCTGAGTCTTCCTACAAGGAAGACTTCGTTTCAAGTAAGGGCAGTTACTTTACAGCTCAAACGAACTACATCGTTCACGAATCTCACAAGTTTCTCATCTTAACTGACAAGCATTGGATGATAGAGGACCTGTGGTTTATTTCAGTTTCAGAAGCAGTGTTGAACTAGATATGGTCCATATGTGTAGGAAACACCGTTGTTTTGTTCTCAGCACACTCAAGTTTCCTGCTGTCTTAGAGATTCTAGAAAGCTAGAGCGTGCTTCTTGCTCTGGAGAAGAGTGTCATCAATGCATGACACCTCTGCTGTGTGTTTGACCTCAGAAATGGAGTTAAAGCCCAAGCTCTGAGTCTTCCTACAAGCAAGCCTTCGTTTCAAGTAAGGGCAGTTACTTTACAGCTCAAACGAACTACATCGTTCACGAAGCTCACACGTTTCTCATCTTTACTGACAAGCATTGGATGTTAGAGGACCTGTGGTTTGTTTCAGTTTCAGAAGCAGAGTTGAACTAGATATGGCCCGTTTGTGTAAGAAACACCGTTCTTTTTTTCTGAGCACACAAATGTTTCCTGCTGTATTAGATACTCTAGAAAGCAAGAGCGTGCTTCTTGCTCTAAAGCAGAGGGTGATCCATGGATGAGAACTATGCTGTGTGTTTCCCTTCAGAAATGGAGTTAAATTCCATGCTCTGTGTCTTCCTACAAGCAAGACTTCGTTTCAGATAAGGGAAGTCTCTTTTCAGCTCAAAAGATCTACATCGTTCACGAAGCTCACACGTCTCTCCTCTTAACTGACAAGCATCGAATGTTAGAGGACCAGTGCTTTGTATCAGTTTCAGAAGCAGATTTGGATTAGATAACTTCCGTATGTGTAGGAAACACCGTTCTTTTGTTCTCAGCACACTCAAGTTTCCTGCTGTCTTAGAGACTCTAGAAAGCAAGAGCGTGCTTCTTGCTCTAAAGCAGAGTGTGATACATGGATGAGAACTATGCTGTGTGTTTCCCTTCAGAAATGGAGTTAAATCCCTGGCTCTGAGTCATTATACAAGCAAGACTTCGTTTCAAGTAAGGGCAGTTACTTTACAGCTCAAACGAATTACATCGTTCATGAAGCTCACAAGTTTCTCATCTTAACTGACAAGCATTGGATGTTAGAGTACCTATGCTTTGTATCAATTTGAGAGGCAGAGTTCTTCTAGATATGGTCCCTATGTGTAGGAAACACCGTTCTTTTGTTCTCAGCACACTGATGTTACTGCTGTCTTAGAGACTCTAGAAAGCAAGAGCGTGCTTCTTGCTCTAAAGCAGAGTGTGATCTAAACATGAGAACTCTGCTGTGTGTTTCATTTCAGAAATGGAGTTAAATCACAGGTTCTGAGTCTTCCTACCAGCAAGATTTCGTTTCAGGTAAGGGCAGTTACTAACAGCTCAAACGAATACATCGTTCACGAAGCTCACATGTTTCTCATCTTAACGGACAAGCATTGCATGATAGAGGACCTGTGGTTTGTTTCAGTTTCAGAAGCAAGTTGAACTAGATATGGACCTTATGTGTAGGAAACACTTTTCTTTTGTTCTGAGCACACTCAAGTTTCCTGCTGTATTGGAGACTCTAGAAAGCAAGAGTGTGCTTCTTGCTCTAAAGCACAGAGTGATCCATGCATGAGAACTATGCTGTGTGTTTCCCTTCAGAAATGGAGTTAAAACCCGTGCGCTGTGTCTTCCTACAAGCAAGAATTCATTTCAGCTAAGGGCAGTCACTTTTCAGCTCAAACGAAGTACATCGTTCACAAAGCTCACACGTTTCTCATCTTAACTGACAAGCATTGGATGTTAGAGGACCAGTGCTTTGTATCAGTTTCAGAAGCAGAGTTGGACTACATATGGTCCGTATATGTAGGAAACACCATTCATTTGTTCTCAGCACACTCACGTTTCCTGGTGTCTTAGAGACTCTAGAAAGCTAGAGCGTGCTTCTTGCTCTAAAGCAGAGTGTGATCAATGGATGACAACTCTGCTGTGTGTTTCCCTTCAGAAATGGGGTTAAATCCCAGGCTCTGTGTCGTCCTACAAGCAAGACTTCGTTTCAGGTAAGGGCAGTCACTTTACAGCTCAAACGAACTACATCGTTCACTAAGCTCAAACGTTTCTCATCTTAACTGACAAACATTGGATATTAGAGCACCCGAGCTTTGTATCAGTTTCAGAAGCAGAGGTGGGTTAGATATGGTCCGTATGTGCAGGAAACACAGTCCTTTGTTCTCAGGACACTCACATTTCCTGCTGTCTTACAGACAATAGAAAGCAAGAGCATGCTTCTTGATCTAAAGCAGAGTGTGATCTATGGATGAGGACTCTGCTGTGTGTTTCACTTCAGAAATGTAGTTAAATCCCAGGCTCTGAATCTTCCTACAAGAAAAGTTCGTTTCAGGTAAGGGCAGTTACTTTACAGCTCAAACGAACTACATTGTTCAGGAAGCTCACATGTTTCTCATATTACCTGAGAAGCATTGGATGTTAGAGGACCTGTGCTTTGTATCAAATTCAGAGGCAGAGTTCGACTAGATATGGTCCGTATATGTAGGAAACACTGTTCTTTTGTTCTGAGCACACTCAAGTTTCCTGCTGTATTAGAGACTCTAGAAAGCAAGAGCGTGCTTCTTGCACTAAAGCAGAGTGTGATCCATGGATGATAACTATGCTGTGTGTTTCCCTTCAGAAATGGGGTTAAATCCCAGGCGCTGTGTCTTCCTACAAGCAAGATTCGTTTCAGGTAAGGGTAGTCACTTTTCAGCTCAAACGAACTACATCGTTCACGAAGCTAACAAGTTTCCCATCTTAACTGACAAGCATTGGATGTTAGAGGACCAGTGCTTTGTATCAGTTTCAGAAGCAGAGTTGGACTAGATATGGTCCATATGTGTAGGAAACACCATTCATTTGTTCTCAGCCCACTCAAGTTTCCTGCTGTCTTAGAGAATCTGGAAAGCTAGGGCGTGCTTCTTGCTCTAAAGCAGAGTGTGCTCCATGGATGAGAACTCTACTGTGTGTTTCACTTCAGAAATGGACTTAAATCCCAGGCTCTGAGTCTTCCTACAAGCAAGAATTCGTTTCAGGAAAGGGCAGTCACTTTACAGCTCAAACGAACTACATCGTTCACTAAGCTCAAACGTTTCTCATCTTAACTGACAAGCATCAGATGTTAGAGGACCCGAGCTTTGTATCAGTTTCAGAAGCAGAGTTGGATTAGATATGGTCCGTATGTGTAGGAAACACCGTTCTTTTGTTCTGAGCACACTCACGTTTCCTGGTGTCTTAGAGACTGTAGAAAGCTAGAGCGTGCTTCTTGCTCTAAAGCAGAGTGTGATCAATGGATGACAACTCTGCTGTGTGTTTCACTTCAAAAATGGAGTTAAATCCCAGGCGCTGTGTCTTCCTACAAGCAAGACTTCGTTTCAGGTAAGGGAAGTTACTTTTCAGCTCAAACGAACTACATTGTTCACGAAGCTAACAAGTCTCCCATCTTAACTGACAAGCATTGGATGTTAGAGGACCAGTCTTTGTTTCAGTTTCAGAAGAAGAATTGGACTAGATATGGTCCGTATGTGCAGGAAACACCGTTCTTTTGTTCTGAGCACACTCATGTTTCCTGCTGTCTTAGAGATTCTAGAAAGCAAGAGCGTGCTTCTTGCACTTAAGCAGGGTGTGATCCATGGATGATAACTATGCTGTGTGTTTCCCTTCAGAAATGGGGTTAAATCCCAGGCGCTGTGTCTTCCTACAAGCAAGAATTCCTTTCAGGTAAGGGTAGTCACTTTTCAGCTCAAAGGAACTACATCGTTCACGAAGCTAACAAGTTTCCATCTTAACTGACAAGCATTGGATGTTAGAGGACCAGTGCTTTGTATCAGTTTCAGAAGCAGGGATGGACTAGATATGGTCCGTATGTGCAGGAAACACCGTTCTTTTGTTCTCAGGACACTCACATTTCCTGCTGTATTAGAGACAATAGAAAGCAAGAGCGTGCTTCTTGCTCTAAAGCAGAGTGTGATCTATGGATGATGACTCTGCTGTGTGTTTCCCTTCAGAAATGTAGTTAAATCCCGGGCTCTGAGTCTTCCTACAAGAAAAGTTCGTTTCAGGTAAGGGCAGTCACTTTTCAGCTCAAACGAACTACATCGTTCACGAAACTCACACGATTCTCATCTTAACTGACAAGCATTGGAAGTTAGAGGACCAGTGCTTTGTATCAGTTTGAGAAGCAGAGTTGGACTAAATATGGTCTGTATGTGTAGGAAACACCGTTCTTTTGTTCTCAGCACACTCAAGTTCCCTACTGTCTTAGAGACTCTAGAAAGCTAGAGCGTGCTTCTTGCTCTAAAGCAGAGTGTGATCAATGGATGAGAACTATGCTGTGAGTTTCCCTTCAGAAATGGAGTTAAATTCCATGCTCTGTGTCTTCCTACAAGAAAGACTTCGTTTCAGGTAAGGGCAGTCATTTTTCAGATCAAACGAACTACATAGTTCACGTAGCTCACACGATTCTCATCTTAACTGACAAGCATTGGATGATAGAGGACCTGTCGTTTGTTTCAGTTTCAGAAGCAGAGTTGAACTAGATATGTCCTGTATGTGTAGGAAACACTGTTTTTTTGTTCTTAGCACACTCAAGTTTCCTGCTGTATTAGAGACTCTAGAAAGCAAGAGCGTGCTTCTTGCACTAAAGCAGAGTGTGATCCATGGATGATAACTATGCTGTGTGTTTCCCTTCAGAAATAGGGTTAAATCCCAGGCCCTGTGTCTTCCTACAAGCAAGACTTCGTTTCAGGTAAGGGTAGTCACTTTTCAGCTCAAATGAACTACATCGTTCACGAAGCTAACAAGTTTCCCATCTTAACTGACAAGCATTGGATGTTAGAGGACCAGTGCTTTGTATCAGTTTCAGAAGCAGAGTTGCACTAGATATGGTCCATATGTGTAGGAAACACCGTTCTTTTGTTCTGAGCACACTCACGTTTCCTGGTGTCTTAGAGACTCTAGAAAGCTAGAGCGTGCTTCTTGCTCTAAAGCAGAGTGTGATGAGTGGATGACAACTCTGCTGTGTGTTTCACTTCAGAAATGGAGTTAAATCCCAGGCGCTGTGTCTTCCTACAAGCAAGACTTCGTTTCAGGTAAGGGCAGTCACTTTTCAGCTCAAACGAACTACATTGTTCACAAAGCTAACAAGTCTCCCATCTTAACTGACAAGCATTGGATGTTAGAGGACCAGTACTTTTTTTCAGTTTCAGAAGAAGAGTTGGACTAGATATGGTCCGTATATGTAGGAAACACCGTTCTTTTGTTCTCAGCAAACTCATGTTTCCTGCTGTCTTAGAGACTCAAGAAAGCAAGAGCGTGCTTCTCTTGCTGTGAAGCAGAGTGTGATCTATATATGAGAACTCTGCTGTATGTTTCACTTCAGAAATGGAGTTAAATCCCAAGCTCTGAGTCTTCCTACAAGGAAGAGTTCGTTTGAAGTAAGGGCAGTGTCTTTACAGCTCAGACGAACTACATCGTTCACGAAGCTCACATGTTTCTCATCTTAACTGACAAGCATTGGATGATAGAGGACCTGTGGTTTGTTTCACTTTCAGAAGAAGAGTTGAACTAGATATGTCCCGTATGTGTAGGAAACACTGTTCTTTTCTTCTGAGCACACTCAAGTTTCCTGCTGTATTAGAGACTCTAGAAAGCAAGAACGTGCTTCTTGCACTAAAGCAGAGTGTGATCCATGGATGATAACTATGCTGTGTGTTTCCCTTCAGAAATGGGGTTAAATCCCAGGCGCTGTGTCTTCCTACAAGCAAGACTTCGTTTCAGGTAAGGGTAGTCACTTTTCAGCTCAAAGGAACTACATCGTTCACGAAGCTAACAAGTTTCCATCTTAACTGACAAGCATTGGATGTTAGAGGACCAGTGCTTTGTATCAGTTTCAGAAGCAGAGTTGGACTAGATATGGTCCATCAGTGTAGGAAACACCATTCATTTGTTCTCAGCCCACTCATGTTTCCTGCTGTCTTAGAGACTCTGGAAAGCTAGGGCGTGCTTCTTGCTCTAAAGCAGAGTGTGCTCCATGGATGAGAACTCTGCTGTGTGTTTCACTTCAGAAATGGACTTAAATCCCAGGCTCTGAGTCTTCCTACAAGCAAGACTTCGTTTCAGGTAAGGGCAGTCACTTTACAGCTCAAATGAACTACATCGTTCACTAAGCTCAAACGTTTCTCATCTTAACTGACAAGTATCGGATGTTAGAGGACCTGAGCTTTGTATCAGTTTCAGAAGCAGAGTTGGATTAGATATGGTCCCTATGTGTAGGAAACACCGTTCTTTTGTTCTGAGCACACTCACGTTTCCTGGTGTCTTAGAGACTCTAGAAAGCTACAGCGTGCTTCTTGCGCTAAAGCAGAGTGTGATCAATGGATGACAACTCTGCTGTGTGTTTCACTTCAGAAATGGAGTTAATGCCCTGGCTCTGAGTCTTCCTACAAGGAAGACTTCGTTATAAGTAAGGGCAGTTACTTTAAAGCTCAAACAAACTACATCGTTCACGAAGTTCACACGTTTCTCATCTTAACTGACAAGCATTGGATGTTGGAGGACCTGTAGTTTGTTTCAGTTTCAGAAGCACAGTTGAAATAGATATGGTCCGTATATGTAAGAAACACAGTTCTTTTGTTTTGAGCATACTCAAGTTTTCTGTTGTATTAGAGATTCTAGAATGCTAGAGCATTCTTCTTGCTCTAAAGCAGAGTGTGACCAGTGGATGAGAACTCTGTTGTGTGTTTCACTTTAGAAATGGAGTTAAATCCCAGGCTCTGAGTCTTCCTACAAGCAAGACATCATTTCAGGTAAGGGCAGTTACTTTACAGCTCAATCGAACTACATCGTTCACGAAGCTCACACGTTTCTCTTCTTAACTGACAAGCATTGGATGTTAGAGGACCTATGCCTGTATCAATTTGAGAGGCAGAGTTCTTGTAGATATGGTCCCTATGTGTAGGAAACACCGTTCTTTTGTTCTCAGCACACTGATGTTACTGCTGTCTTAGAGACTCTAGAAAGCAAGAGCTTGCTTCTTTCTCTAAAGCAGTATGATCTAAATATGAGACTCTGCTGTGTGTTTCATTTCAGAAATGGAGTTAAATCCCAGGTTCTGAGTCTTCCTACCAGCCAGATTTCATTTCAGGTAAGGGCAGTTACTAACAGCTCAAACGAACTACATTGTTCACGAACCTCACACCTTTCTCATCTTAACTGACAAGAATTGGATGATAGAGGACCTGTGGTTTGTTTCAGTTTCAGAAGCAGAGGTGAACTAGATATGGCCCGTATTTGTAGGAAACACTGTTCTTTTGTTCTGAGCACACTCAAGTGTCCTGGTGTCTTAGAGACTCTAGAAAGCTAGAGCGGGCTTCTTGCTCTAAAGCAGAGTGTGATCAATGGATGAGAACTCTGCTGTGTGTTTCACTTCAGAAATGGAGTTAAATCCCAGGCGCTGTGTCTTCCTACAAGCAAGACTTCCTTTCAGGTAAGGGCAGGCACTTTTCAGCTCAAACGAACTACATTGTTCACGAAGCTAACAAGTTTCCCATCTTAACTGATAAGCATTGGATGTTAGAGGACCAGTGCTTTGAATCAGTTTCAGAAGAAGAGTTGGACTAGATATGGTCCGTATGTGCAGGAAACACCGTTCTTTTGTTCTCAGGACACTCACATTTCCTGCTGTCTTAGAGACAATAGAAAGCAAGAGCATGCTTCTTGCTCTAAAGTGGAGTGTGATCTATGGATGAGGACTCTGCTGTGTGTTTCACTTCAGAAATGTAGTTAAATCCCAGGCTCTGAGTCTTCCTAAAAGAAAAGTTCGTTTCAGGTAAGGGCAGTTACATTACAGCTCTAATGAACTACATCATTCAGGAAGGTCACACGTTTCTCATATTACCTGAGAAGCATCGGATGTTAGAGGACCTTTGCTTTGTATCAAATTCAGAGGCAGAGTTCGACTAGATATGGTCCGTATATGTAGGAAACACCGTTCTTTTGTTCTCAGCAAACTCATGTTTCCTGCTGTCTTAGAGACTCTACAAAGCAAGAGCGTGCTTCTTGCTCTAAAGCAGAGTGTGATCAATGGATGAGAACTCTGCTGTGTGTTTCATTCAGAAATGGAGTTAAATCCCAGGCTCTGAGTCTTCCTACAAGCAATACTTCGTTAAAGGTAAGGGCAGTTACTTTTCAGCTCAAAGGAACTACATCGTTCACGAAGCTCACACGTTTCTCATCTTTACTGACAAGCTGGATGTTAGAGGACCTGTGGTTTGTTTCAGTTTAAGAACCACAGTTGAACTAGATATGGCCCGTATGTGTAGGAAACACCGTTCATCTGTTCTGAGCACACTAATGTTTCCTGCTGTAATAGAGACTCTAGAAAGCAAGAGCGTGCTTCTTGCTCCAAAGCAGAGTGTGATCAATGGATAACAACTCCTCTGTGTGTTTCCCTTCAGAAATGGAGTTAAATCCCAGGCGCTGTGTCTTCCTACAAGCAAGACTTCGTTTCAGGTAAGGGCAGTTACTAACAGCTCAAACGAACTACATCGTTCACAAAGCTAACACGATTCTCATCTTAACTGACAGGCATTGGATGTTAAAGGACCAGTGCTTTGTACCAATTTCTGAAGCAGAGTTGAACTAGATATGGCCCGTTTGTGTAGGAAACACCGTTCTTTTTTTCTCAGCACACTCAAGTTTCCTGCTCTCTTAGAGACTCTAGAAAGCTAGAGCGTCCTTCTTTCTCTAAAGCAGAGTGTGATCAATGGATGAGAACTCTATTGTGTGTTTCACTTCAGCAATGGAGTTAAATCCCTGGCTCTGAGTCACCTACAAGCAAGACTACGTTTCAGGTAAGGGCAGTTACTTTATAGCTCAAATGATCTACATCGTTCACGAATCTAACACGATTCTCATCTTAACTGACAAGCATTGGATGATAAAGGACTTGTGGTTTGTTTCAGTTTCAGAAGCAGAGTTGAACTAGATATGGTCCGTATGTGTAGGAAACACCGTTATTTTGTTCTCAGCACACTCATGTTTCCTGCTGTCTTAGAGATTCTAGGAAGCTACAGCGTGCTTCTTGCTCTATAGCAGAGTGTGATCAATGGATGAGAACTCTACTGTTTGTTTCACTTCAGAAATTGAGTTAAATCCCAGGCTCTGAGTCACCTACAAGAAAGACTACGTTTCAGGTAAGGGCAGATACTTTAAAGCTCAAACGAACTACATCGTTCACGAAGCTAACACGATTCTCATCTTAACTGACAAGCATTGGATGATAAAGGACTTGTGGTTTGTTTCAGTTTCAGAAGCAGAGTTCAACTATATGGCCCATATGTGTAGGAAACACCGTTCTTTTGTTCTTAGCACACTCAAGTTTCTTGCTGTATTAGAGACTCTAGAATGCAAGAGCGTGCTTCTTGCACTAAAGCTGAATGTGATCCATGGATGAGAACTATGCTGTGTGTTTCTGTTCAGAAATAGAGTTAAATTCCATGCTCTGTGTCTTCCTACAAGCAAGACTTCATTTCAGGTAAGGGGAGTCACTTTACAGCTCAAACGAACTACATCGTTCACAAAGCTCAAACGTTTCTCATCTTAACAGACAAGCATCGGATGTTAGAGGACCCTTGCTTTGTATCAGTTTCAGAAGCAGAGTTGGATTAGATATGGTCCGTATGTGTAGGAAACACCGTTCTTTTGTTCTGAGCACACTCACGTTTCCTGGTGTCTTAGAGACTCTAGAAAGCTAGAGCGTGCTTCTTGCTCTAAAGCAGAGTGTGATCAATGGATGACAACTCTGCTGTGTGTTTCACTTCAGAAATGGAGTTAAATCCCAGGCGCTGTGTCTTCCTACAAGCAAACTTCATTTCAGGTAAGGGCAGTTACTAACAGCTCAAACGAACTACATCTTTCACGATGCTAACACATTTCTCATCTTAACTGACAAGCATTGGATGATAGAGGACTTGTGGTTTGTTTCAGTTTCAGAAGCAAAGTTGAACTAGATATGGCCCATATGTGTAGGAAACACCGTTCTTTTGTTCTGAGCACACTCATGTTTGCTGAATTAGAGACTCTAGAATGCAAGAGCGTGCTTCTTGCTCTAAAGCAGTGTGTGATGCATGGATGAGAACAATGCTGTGTTTTTCTCTTCAGAAATGGAGTTAAATCCCAGGCTCTGTGTCTTCCTACAAGCTAGACTTCGTTTAAGGTAAACTCAGTCATCTTTCAGGTAAAAGAGAGCTACATTGTTCTAGGCTCACATGTTTCTCCCTCTTCACTGTAAAGCATTGGATATTAGAGAACCTGTGGTTTGTATCAGTTTCAGAAGCATAGTTGAACTAGAAATGGTATGTATGTGTAGGAAACACTGTTCTTTTTTTCTGAGCACACTCAAGTTTCTGGCTCTATTAGAGACTCTAGAAAGCAAGAGCGTGCTTCTTGCTCAAAAGCAGAGTGTTATCTATATTTGACAACTCTGATGTGTGTTTCACTTCAGAAATGGAGTTAAATCCCAGGCTCTGAGTCTTCCTACAAGCAAGACTTCATTTCAGGTAAGGGCAGTTACTAACAGCTCAAACGACCTACATCGTTCACGAAGCTCACACGTTTCTCATATTAACTGAGAAGCATTTGGTGTTAGAGGACCTTTGCTTTGTATCAATTTCAAGCAGAGTTTAACTAGATATGGTCCGTATGTATAGAAAACACCGTTCATTTCTTCTGAGCACACTCACGTTTCCTGCTGTATTAGAGACTCTAGAAAGCAAGAGCACGCTTCTTGCTCTAAAGCAGAGTGTGAGCCATGGATGAGAACTGTGTTGTGTGTTTCCCTACAGAAATGGAGTTAAATCCCAGGCTCTGAGTCTTCCTACAAGCAAGACTTTGTTTCAGGTAAGGGCAGTTACTTTACAGCTCAAATGAACTACATCATTCACGAAGCTCACACGTTTCATTTCTTAACTGACAAGAATTGGATTTTAGAGGACCTGTGGTTTGTTTCAGTTTTAGAATCAGAGTTGAACTAGATATGGCTCATATGTGTAGGAAACACCGTTCTTTTGTTCTCAGCACACTCATGTTTCCTGCTGTCTTAGAGACTCTAGAAAGCAAGAGCGTGCTTCTTGCTGCAAAGCAGAGTGTGATCTATATATGAGAACTCTGCTGTATGTTTCACTTCAGAAATGGAGTTAAATCCCAGGCTCTGAGTCTTCCTACAAGGAAGACTTCGTTTCAAGTAAGGGCAGTTACTTTACAGCTCAAACGAACTACATCATTCACGAATCTCACAAGGTTCTCATCTTAAATGACAAGCATTGGATGATAGAGGACCTGTGGTTTGTTTCAGTTTCAGAAGCAGAGTTGAACTAGATATGGCCCGTTTGTGTAAGAAACACCGTTCTTTTTTTCTGAGCACACAAATGTTTCCTGCTGTATTAGATACTCTAGAAAGCAAGAGCGTGCTTCTTGCTCTAAAGCAGAGGGTGATCCATGGATGAGAACTATGCTGTGTGTTTCCCTTCAGAAATGGAGTTAAATTCCATGCTCTGTGTCTTCCTACAAGCAAGACTTCGTTTCAGATAAGGGGAGTCTCTTTTCAGCTCAAAAGATCTACATCGTTCACGAAGCTCACATGTCTCTCCTCTTAACTGACAAGCATCGGATGTTAGAGGACCAGTGCTTTGTATCAGTTTCAGAAGCAGAGTTGGATTAGATAACTTCCGTATATGTAGGAAACACCGTTCTTTTGTTCTCAGCACAATCAAGTTTCCTGCTGTCTTAGAGACTCTAGAAAGCAAGAGCGTGCTTCTTGCTCTAAAGCAGAGTGTGATACATGGATGAGAACTATGCTGTGTGTTTCCCTTCAGAAATTGAGTTAAATCCCAGGCTCTGAGTCATTATACAAGCAAGACTTCGTTTCAAGTAAGGGCAGTTACTTTACAGCTCAAACGAATTACATCATTCATGAAGCTCACAAGTTTCTCATCTTAACTGACAAGCATTGGATGTTAGAGGACCTATGCTTTGTATCAATTTGAGAGGCAGAGTTCTTCTAGATATGGTCCCTATGTGTAGGAAACACCGTTCTTTTGTTCTCAGCACACTGATGTTACTGCTGTCTTAGAGACTCTAGAAAGCAAGAGCATGCTTCTTGCTCTAAAGCAGAGTGTGATCTAAAAATGAGAACTCTGCTGTGTGTTTCATTTCAGAAATGGAGTTAAATCACAGGTTCTGAGTCTTCCTACCAGCAAGATTTCGTTTCAGGTAAGGGCAGTTACTAACAGCTCAAACGAATACATCGTTCACGAAGCTCACATGTTTCTCATCTTAACTGACAAGCATTGGATGATAGAGGACCTGTGGTTTGTTTCAGTTTCAGAAGCAAGTTGAACTAGATATGGACCTTATGTGTAGGAAACACTTTTCTTTTGTTCTGAGCACACTCAAGTTTCCTGCTGTATTGGAGACTCTAGAAGGCAAGAGTGTGCTTCTTGCTCTAAAGCACAGAGTGATCCATGCCTGAGAACTATGCTGTGTGTTTCCCTTCAGAAATGGAGTTAAAACCCGTGCGCTGTGGCTTCCTACAAGAAAGAATTCATTTCAGGTAAGGGGAGTCACTTTACAGCTCAAACGAACTACATCGTTCACAAACCTCAAACGTTTCTCATCTTAACAGACAAGCATCGGATGTTAGAGGACCCTTGCTTTGTATCAGTTTCAGAAGCAGAGTTGGATTAGATATGGTCCGTATGTGTAGGAAACACCGTTCTTTTGTTCTGAGCACACTCACGTTTCCTGGTGTCTTAGAGACTCTAGAAAGCTAGAGCGTGCTTCTTGCTCTAAAGCAGAGTGTGATCAATGGATGACAACTCTGCTGTGTGTTTCACTTCAGAAATGGAGTTAAATCCCAGGCGCTGTGTCTTCCTACAAGCAAACTTCATTTCAGGTAAGGGCAGTTACTAACAGCTCAAACGAACTACATCTTTCACGATGCTAACACATTTCTCATCTTAACTGACAAGCATTGGATGATAGAGGACTTGTGGTTTGTTTCAGTTTCAGAAGCAAAGTTGAACTAGATATGGCCCATATGTGTAGGAAACACCGTTCTTTTGTTCTGAGCACACTCATGTTTGCTGAATTAGAGACTCTAGAATGCAAGAGCGTGCTTCTTGCTCTAAAGCAGTGTGTGATGCATGGATGAGAACAATGCTGTGTTTTTCTCTTCAGAAATGGAGTTAAATCCCAGGCTCTGTGTCTTCCTACAAGCTAGACTTCGTTTAAGGTAAACTCAGTCATCTTTCAGGTAAAAGAGAGCTACATTGTTCTAGGCTCACATGTTTCTCCCTCTTCACTGTAAAGCATTGGATATTAGAGAACCTGTGGTTTTTATCAGTTTCAGAAGCATAGTTGAACTAGAAATGGTATGTATGTGTAGGAAACACTGTTCTTTTTTTCTGAGCACACTCAAGTTTCTGGCTCTATTAGAGACTCTAGAAAGCAAGAGCGTGCTTCTTGCTCAAAAGCAGAGTGTTATCTATATTTGACAACTCTGATGTGTGTTTCACTTCAGAAATGGAGTTAAATCCCAGGCTCTGAGTCTTCCTACAAGCAAGACTTCATTTCAGGTAAGGGCAGTTACTAACAGCTCAAACGACCTACATCGTTCACGAAGCTCACACGTTTCTCATATTAACTGAGAAGCATTTGGTGTTAGAGGACCTTTGCTTTGTATCAATTTCAAGCAGAGTTTAACTAGATATGGTCCGTATGTATAGAAAACACCGTTCATTTCTTCTGAGCACACTCACGTTTCCTGCTGTATTAGAGACTCTAGAAAGCAAGAGCACGCTTCTTGCTCTAAAGCAGAGTGTGAACCATGGATGAGAACTGTGTTGTGTGTTTCCCTACAGAAATGGAGTTAAATCCCAGGCTCTGAGTCTTCCTACAAGCAAGACTTTGTTTCAGGTAAGGGCAGTTACTTTACAGCTCAAATGAACTACATCATTCACGAAGCTCACACGTTTCATTTCTTAACTGACAAGAATTGGATTTTAGAGGACCTGTGGTTTGTTTCAGTTTTAGAATCAGAGTTGAACTAGATATGGCTCATATGTGTAGGAAACACCGTTCTTTTGTTCTCAGCACACTCATGTTTCCTGCTGTCTTAGAGACTCTAGAAAGCAAGAGCGTGCTTCTTGCTGCAAAGCAGAGTGTGATCTATATATGAGAACTCTGCTGTATGTTTCACTTCAGAAATGGAGTTAAATCCCAGGCTCTGAGTCTTCCTACAAGGAAGACTTCGTTTCAAGTAAGGGCAGTTACTTTACAGCTCAAACGAACTACATCATTCACGAATCTCACAAGGTTCTCATCTTAAATGACAAGCATTGGATGATAGAGGACCTGTGGTTTGTTTCAGTTTCAGAAGCAGAGTTGAACTAGATATGGCCCGTTTGTGTAAGAAACACCGTTCTTTTTTTCTGAGCACACAAATGTTTCCTGCTGTATTAGATACTCTAGAAAGCAAGAGCGTGCTTCTTGCTCTAAAGCAGAGGGTGATCCATGGATGAGAACTATGCTGTGTGTTTCCCTTCAGAAATGGAGTTAAATTCCATGCTCTGTGTCTTCCTACAAGCAAGACTTCGTTTCAGATAAGGGGAGTCTCTTTTCAGCTCAAAAGATCTACATCGTTCACGAAGCTCACATGTCTCTCCTCTTAACTGACAAGCATCGGATGTTAGAGGACCAGTGCTTTGTATCAGTTTCAGAAGCAGAGTTGGATTAGATAACTTCCGTATATGTAGGAAACACCGTTCTTTTGTTCTCAGCACAATCAAGTTTCCTGCTGTCTTAGAGACTCTAGAAAGCAAGAGCGTGCTTCTTGCTCTAAAGCAGAGTGTGATACATGGATGAGAACTATGCTGTGTGTTTCCCTTCAGAAATTGAGTTAAATCCCAGGCTCTGAGTCATTATACAAGCAAGACTTCGTTTCAAGTAAGGGCAGTTACTTTACAGCTCAAAGGAATTACATCATTCATGAAGCTCACAAGTTTCTCATCTTAACTGACAAGCATTGGATGTTAGAGGACCTATGCTTTGTATCAATTTGAGAGGCAGAGTTCTTCTAGATATGGTCCCTATGTGTAGGAAACACCGTTCTTTTGTTCTCAGCACACTGATGTTACTGCTGTCTTAGAGACTCTAGAAAGCAAGAGCATGCTTCTTGCTCTAAAGCAGAGTGTGATCTAAAAATGAGAACTCTGCTGTGTGTTTCATTTCAGAAATGGAGTTAAATCACAGGTTCTGAGTCTTCCTACCAGCAAGATTTCGTTTCAGGTAAGGGCAGTTACTAACAGCTCAAACGAATACATCGTTCACGAAGCTCACATGTTTCTCATCTTAACTGACAAGCATTGGATGATAGAGGACCTGTGGTTTGTTTCAGTTTCAGAAGCAAGTTGAACTAGATATGGACCTTATGTGTAGGAAACACTTTTCTTTTGTTCTGAGCACACTCAAGTTTCCTGCTGTATTGGAGACTCTAGAAGGCAAGAGTGTGCTTCTTGCTCTAAAGCACAGAGTGATCCATGCCTGAGAACTATGCTGTGTGTTTCCCTTCAGAAATGGAGTTAAAACCCGTGCGCTGTGGCTTCCTACAAGAAAGAATTCATTTCAGGTAAGGGCAGTCACTTTTCAGCTCACACGAAGTACATCATTCACAAAGCTCACACGTTTCTCATCTTAACTGACAAGCATTGGATGTTAGAGGACCAGTGCGTTGTATCAGTTTCAGAAGCAGACTTGGACTATATCTGGTCCATATGTGTAGGAAACACCATTCATTTGTTCTCAGCCCACTCAAGTTTCCTGCTGTCTTAGAGAATCTGGAAAGCTAGGGCGTGCTTCTAGCTCTAAAGCAGAGTGTGATCAATGGATGACAACTCTGCTGTGTGTTTCACTTCAGAAATGGAGTTAAATCCCAGGCGCTGTGTCTTCCTACAAGCAAGACTTCGTTTCAGGTAAGGGCAGTCACCTTTCAGCTCAAACGAACTACATCGTTCACGAAGCTAACAAGTCTCCCATCTTAACTGCCAAGCATTGGATGTTAGAGGACCAGTGCTTTGTATCAGTTCCAGAAGCAGAGTTGGATTAGATAATTTCCGTATGTGTAGGAAACACCGTTCTTTTGTTCTCAGCACACTCAAGTTTCCTGCTGTCTTAGAGACTCTAGAAAGCTAGAGCGTGCTTCTTGCTCTGAAGCAGAGTGTGATCAATGGATGACAACTCTGTTGTGTGTTTCACTTCAGAAATGGAGTTAAATCCCAGGCTCTGAATCTTCCTACAAGCAATACATCGTTTCATGTAAGGGCAGTTACTTTAAAGCTCAAACGAACTACATCGTTCACAAAGCTCACACGTTTCTCATCTTAACTGACAAGCATTGGATGTTAGAGGACCTATGCTTTGTATCAATTTGAGAGGCTTAGTTCTTCTAGATATGGTCCCTATGTGTAGGAAACACCGTTCTTTTGTTCTCAGCACACTGATGTTACTGCTGTCTTAGAGACTCTAGAAAGCAAGAGCGTGCTTCTTGCTCTAAAGCAGAGTGTGATCTAAATATGAGAACTCTGCTGTGTGTTTCATTTCAGAAATGGAGTTAAATCCCAGCTTCTGAGTCTTCCTACCATCAAGATTTCATTTCAGGTAAGGGCAGTTACTAACAGCTCAAACGAACTACATCGTTCACGAAGCTCACATGTTTCTCATCTTAACTGACAAGCATTGGATGATAGAGGACCTGTGGTTTGTTTCAGTTTCAGAAGCAGAGGTGAACTAGATATGGCCCGTATGTGTCGGAATCACTGTTCTTTTGTTCTGAGCACACTCAAGTTTCCTGCTGTATTAGAGACTCTAGAAAGCAAGAGCGTGCTTCTTGCGCTAAAGCAGAGTGTGATCCATGGATGATAACTATGCTGTGTGTTTCCCTTCAGAAATGGGGTTAAATCCCAGGCTCTGTGTCTTCCCACAAGCAAGACTTCGTTTCAGATAAGGGCAGTCACTTTTCAGCTCAAACGAACTACATCATTCACGAAGCTAACAAGTTTCCCATCTTAACTGACAAGCATTGGATGTTAGAGGACCAGTGCTTCGTATCAGTTTCAGAAGCACAGTTGGACTAGATATGGTCCATATGTGTAGGAAACACCATTCATTTGTTCTCAGCCCACTCAAGTTTCCTGCTGTCTTAAGAATCTGGAAAGCTAGGGCGTGCTTCTTGCTCTAAAGCAGAGTGTGATCTATGGATGAGGACTCTGCTGTGTGTTTCACTTCAGAAATGTAGTTAAATCCCAGGCTCTTAGTCTTCCTACAAGAAAAGTTCGTTTCAGGTAAGGGCAGTTACTTTACAGCTCAAAGGAACTACATCGTTCAGGAAGCTCACACGTTTCTCATATTACCTGAGAAGCATTGGATGTTAGAGGACCTGTGCTTTGTATCAAATTCAGAGGCAGAGTTCGACTAGATATGGTCCGTATATGTAGGAAACACCGTTCTTTTGTTCTCAGCAAACTCAAGTTTCCTGCTGTCTTAGAGACTCTACAAAGCAAGAGCGTGCTTCTTGCTCTAAAGCAGAGTGTGATCAATGGATGAGAACTCTGCTGTGTGTTTCACTTCAGAAATGGAGTTAAATCCCTGGCTCTGAGTCTTCCTACAAGCAAGACTTCATTTCAGGTAAGGGCAGTTACTTTACAGCTCAAACGAACTACATCGTTCACGAAGCTAACAAGTTTCCATCTTAACTGAAAAGCATTGGATGTTAGAGGACCAGTGCTTTGTATCAGTTTCAGAAGCAGAGATGGACTAGATATGGTCTGTATGTGCAGGAAACACTGTTCTTTTGTTCTCAGGACACTCACATTTCCTGCTGTCTTAGAGACAATAGAAAGCAAGAGCGTGCTTCTTGCTCTAAAGCAGAGTGTGATCTATGGATGAGGACTCTGCTGTGTGTTTCCCCTCAGAAATGTAGTTAAATCCCGGGCTCTGAGTCTTCCTACATAAAAAGTTCGTTTCAGGTAAGGGCAGTCACTTTTCAGCGCAAATGAACTACATCGTTCACAAAGCTCACACGATTCTCATCTTAACTGACAAGCATTGGAAGTTAGAGGACCAGTGCTTTGTATCACTTTCAGAAGCAGATTTGGACTAAATATGGTCTGCATGTGTAGGAAACACCGTTCTTTTGTTCTCAGCACACTCAAATTCCCTGCTGTCTTAGAGACTCTAGAAAGCTAGAGCGTGCTTCTTGCTCTAAAGCAGAGTGTGATCAATGGATGAGAACTATGCTGTAAGTTTCCCTTCAGAAATGGAGTTAAATTCCATGCTCTGTGTCTTCCTACAAGCAAGACTTCGTTTCAGGTAAGGGCAGTCACTTTTCAGCTCAAACGAACTACATCGTTCACGAAGCTCACACGATTCTCATCTTAACTGACAAGCATTGCAGGTTAGAGGACCAGTGCTTTGTATCAATTTCAGCGGCAGAGTTCTTCTAGATATGGTCCGTATGTGTAGGAAACACCGTTCTTTCGTTCTCAGAACACTCATGTTTCCTGCTGTCTTAGAGACTCAAGAAAGCAAGAGCGTGCTTCTTGCTGTAAAGCAGAGTGTGATCTATATATGAGAAGTCTGCTGTATGTTTCACTTCAGAAATGGAGTTAAATCCCAAGCTCTGAGTCTTCCTACAAGGAAGAGTTCGTTTGAAGTAAGGGCAGTTACTTTACAGCTCAGACGAACTACATCGTTCACGAAGCTCACACGTTTCTATCTTAACTGACAAGCATTGGATGATAGAGGACCTGTGGTTTGTTTCAGTTTCAGAAGCAGAGGTGAACTAGATATGGCCCGTATGTGTCGGAAACACTGTTCTTTTGTTCTGAGCACACTCAAGTTTCCTGCTGTATTAGAGACTCTAGAAAGCAAGAGCGTGCTTCTTGCACTAAAGCAGAGTGTGATCCATGGATGATAACTATGCTGTGTGTTTCCCTTCAGAAATGGGGTTAAATCCCAGGCGCTGTGTCTTCCTATAAGCAAGACTTCGTTTCAGGTAAGGGTAGTCTCTTTTCAGCTCAAACGAACTACATCGTTCACGAAGCTAACAAGTTTCCCATCTTAACTGACAAGCATTGGATGTTAGAGGACCAGTGCTTTGTATCAGTTTCAGAAGCAGAGTTGGACTAGATATGATCCATATGTGTAGGAAACACCATTCATTTGTTCTCAGCCCACTCAAGTTTCCTGCTCTCTTAGAGAATCTGGAAAGCTAGGGCGTGCTTCTTGCTCTAAAGCAGAGTGTGCTCCATGGATGAGAACTCTACTGTGTGTTTCACTTCAGAAATGGACTTAAATCCTAGGCTCTGAGTCTTCCTACAAGCAAGACTTAGTTTCAGGTAAGGGCAGTCACTTTACAGCTCAAACGAACTACATCGTTCACTAAGCTCAAACGTTTCTCATCTTACCTGACAAGCATCAGATGTTAGAGGACCCAAGCTTTGTATCAGTTTCAGAAGCAGAGTTGGATTAGATAATTTCCGTATGTGTAGGAAACACCGTTCTTTTGTTCTGAGCACACTCACGTTTCCTGGTGTCTTAGAGACTCTAGAAAGCTAGAGCGTGCTTCTTGCTCTAAAGCAGAGTGTGATCAATGGATGACAACTCTGCTGTGTGTTGCACTTCAAAAATGGAGTTAAATCCCAGGCGCTGTGTCTTCCTACAATCAAGACTTCGTTTCAGGTAAGGGCAGTTACTTTTCAGCTAAAACGAACTACATTGTTCACGAAGCTAACAAGTCTCCCATCTTAACTGACAAGCATTGGATGTTAGAGGACCAGTGCTTTGTTTCAGTTTCAGAAGAAGTGTTGGACTAGATATGGTCCGTATGTGCAGTAAACACCGTTCTTTTGTTCTCAGGACACTCACATTTCCTGCTGTCTTAGAGACAATAGAAGGCATGAACGTGCTTCTTGCTCTAAAGCAGAGTGTGATCTATGGATGAGGACTCTGCTGTGTGTTTCACTTCAGAAATATAGTTAAATCCCAGGCTCTTAGTCTTCCTACAAGAAAAGTTCGTTTCAGGTAAGGGCAGTTACTTTACAGCTCAAACGAACTACATCGTTCAGGAAGCTCACACGTTTCTCATATTACCTGAGAAGCATTGGATGTTAGAGGACCTGTGCTTTGTATAAAATTCAGAGGCATAGTTCGACTAGATATGGTCCGTATATGTAGGAAACACCGTTCTTTTGTTCTCAACAAACTCATGTTTCCTGCTGTCTTAGAGACTCTACAAAGCAAGAGCGTGCTTCTTGCTCTAAAGCAGAGTGTGATCAATGGATGAGAACTCTGCTGTGTGTTTCACCTCAGAAATGGAGTTAAATCCCTGGCTCTGAGTCTTCCTACAAGCAAGACTTCATTTCAGGTAAGGGCAGTTACTTTACAGCTCAAACGAACTACATCGTTCACAAAGCTCACACGTTTCTCATCTTAACTGACAAGCATTGGATGTTAGAGGACCTATGCTTTGTATCAATTTGAGAGGCTTAGTTCTTCTAGATATGGTCCCTATGTGTAGGAAACACCGTTCTTTTGTTCTCAGCACACTGATGTTACTGCTGTCTTAGAGACTCTAGAAAGCAAGAGCGTGCTTCTTGCTCTAAAGCAGAGTGTGATCTAAATATGAGAACTCTGCTGTGTGTTTCATTTCAGAAATGGAGTTAAATCCCAGCTTCTGAGTCTTCCTACCATCAAGATTTCATTTCAGGTAAGGGCAGTTACTAACAGCTCAAACGAACTACATCGTTCACGAACCTCACATGTTTCTCATCTTAACTAACAAGCATTGGATGATAGAGGACCTGTGGTTTGTTTCAGTTTCAGAAGCAGAGGTGAACTAGATATGGCCCGTATGTGTCGGAATCACTGTTCTTTTGTTCTGAGCACACTCAAGTTTCCTGCTGTATTAGAGACTCTAGAAAGCAAGAGCGTGCTTCTTGCGCTAAAGCAGAGTGTGATCCATGGATGATAACTATGCTGTGTGTTTCCCTTCAGAAATGGGGTTAAATCCCAGGCTCTGTGTCTTCCCACAAGCAAGACTTCGTTTCAGATAAGGGCAGTCACTTTTCAGCTCAAACGAACTACATCATTCACGAGCTAACAAGTTTCCCATCTTAACTGACAAGCATTGGATGTTAGAGGACCAGTGCTTCGTATCAGTTTCAGAAGCAGAGTTGGACTAGATATGGTCCATATGTGTAGGAAACACCATTCATTTGTTCTCAGCCCACTCAAGTTTCCTGCTGTCTTAAGAATCTGGAAAGCTAGGGCGTGCTTCTTGCTCTAAAGCAGAGTGTGATCTATGGATGAGGACTCTGCTGTGTGTTTCACTTCAGAAATGTAGTTAAATCCCAGGCTCTTAGTCTTCCTACAAGAAAAGTTCGTTTCAGGTAAGGGCAGTTACTTTACAGCTCAAAGGAACTACATCGTTCAGGAAGCTCACACGTTTCTCATATTACCTGGGAAGCATTGGATGTTAGAGGACCTGTGCTTTGTCTCAAATTCAGAGGCAGAGTTCGACTAGATATGGTCCGTATATGTAGGAAACACCGTTCTTTTGTTCTCAGCAAACTCAAGTTTCCTGCTGTCTTAGAGACTCTACAAAGCAAGAGCGTGCTTCTTGCTCTAAAGCAGAGTGTGATCAATGGATGAGAACTCTGCTGTGTGTTTCACTTCAGAAATGGAGTTAAATCCCAGGCTCTGAATCTTCCTACAAGCAATACATCGTTTCATGTAAGGGCAGTTACTTTAAAGCTCAAACGAACTACATCGTTCACAAAGCTCACACGTTTCTCATCTTAACTGACAAGCATTGGATGTTAGAGGACCTATGCTTTGTATCAATTTGAGAGGCTTAGTTCTTCTAGATATGGTCCCTATGTGTAGGAAACACCGTTCTTTTGTTCTCAGCACACTGATGTTACTGCTGTCTTAGAGACTCTAGAAAGCAAGAGCGTGCTTCTTGCTCTAAAGCAGAGTGTGATCTAAATATGAGAACTCTGCTGTGTGTTTCACTTCAGAAATGGAGTTAAATCCCAGGCTCTGAGTCTTCCTACAAGGAAGACTTCGTTTCAAGTAAGGGCAGTTACTTTACAGCTCAAACGAACTACATCATTCACGAATCTCACAAGGTTCTCATCTTAAATGACAAGCATTGGATGATAGAGGACCTGTGGTTTGTTTCAGTTTCAGAAGCAGAGTTGAACTAGATATGGCCCGTTTGTGTAAGAAACACCGTTCTTTTTTTCTGAGCACACAAATGTTTCCTGCTGTATTAGATACTCTAGAAAGCAAGAGCGTGCTTCTTGCTCTAAAGCAGAGGGTGATCCATGGATGAGAACTATGCTGTGTGTTTCCCTTCAGAAATGGAGTTAAATTCCATGCTCTGTGTCTTCCTACAAGCAAGACTTCGTTTCAGATAAGGGGAGTCTATTTTCAGCTCAAAAGATCTACATCGTTCACGAAGCTCACATGTCTCTCCTCTTAACTGACAAGCATCGGATGTTAGAGGACCAGTGCTTTGTATCAGTTTCAGAAGCAGAGTTTGATTAGATAACTTCCGTATATGTAGGAAACACCGTTCTTTTGTTCTCAGCACAATCAAGTTTCCTGCTGTCTTAGAGACTCTAGAAAGCAAGAGCGTGCTTCTTGCTCTAAAGCAGAGTGTGATACATGGATGAGAACTATGCTGTGTGTTTCCCTTCAGAAATTGAGTTAAATCCCAGGCTCTGAGTCATTATACAAGCAAGACTTCGTTTCAAGTAAGGGCAGATACTTTACAGCTCAAACGAATTACATCATTCATGAAGCTCACAAGTTTCTCATCTTAACTGACAAGCATTGGATGTTAGAGGACCTATGCTTTGTATCAATTTGAGAGGCAGAGTTCTTCTAGATATGGTCCCTATGTGTAGGAAACACCGTTCTTTTGTTCTCAGCACACTGATGTTACTGCTGTCTTAGAGACTCTAGAAAGCAAGAGCATGCTTCTTGCTCTAAAGCAGAGTGTGATCTAAAAATGAGAACTCTGCTGTGTGTTTCATTTCAGAAATGGAGTTAAATCACAGGTTCTGAGTCTTCCTACCAGCAAGATTTCGTTTCAGGTAAGGGCAGTTACTAACAGCTCAAACGAATACATCGTTCACGAAGCTCACATGTTTCTCATCTTAACTGACAAGCATTGGATGATAGAGGACCTGTGGTTTGTTTCAGTTTCAGAAGCAAGTTGAACTAGATATGGACCTTATGTGTAGGAAACACTTTTCTTTTGTTCTGAGCACACTCAAGTTTCCTGCTGTATTGGAGACTCTAGAAGGCAAGAGTGTGCTTCTTGCTCTAAAGCACAGAGTGATCCATGCCTGAGAACTATGCTGTGTGTTTCCCTTCAGAAATGGAGTTAAAACCCGTGCGCTGTGGCTTCCTACAAGAAAGAATTCATTTCAGGTAAGGGCAGTCACCTTTCAGCTCAAACGAACTACATCGTTCACGAAGCTAACAAGTCTCCCATCTTAACTGCCAAGCATTGGATGTTAGAGGACCAGTGCTTTGTATCAGTTCCAGAAGCAGAGTTGGATTAGATAATTTCCGTATGTGTAGGAAACACCGTTCTTTTGTTCTCAGCACACTCAAGTTTCCTGCTGTCTTAGAGACTCTAGAAAGCTAGAGCGTGCTTCTTGCTCTGAAGCAGAGTGTGATCAATGGATGACAACTCTGTTGTGTGTTTCACTTCAGAAATGGAGTTAAATCCCAGGCTCTGAATCTTCCTACAAGCAATACATCGTTTCATGTAAGGGCAGTTACTTTAAAGCTCAAACGAACTACATCGTTCACAAAGCTCACACGTTTCTCATCTTAACTGACAAGCATTGGATGTTAGAGGACCTATGCTTTGTATCAATTTGAGAGGCTTAGTTCTTCTAGATATGGTCCCTATGTGTAGGAAACACCGTTCTTTTGTTCTCAGCACACTGATGTTACTGCTGTCTTAGAGACTCTAGAAAGCAAGAGCGTGCTTCTTGCTCTAAAGCAGAGTGTGATCTAAATATGAGAACTCTGCTGTGTATTTCATTTCAGAAATGGAGTTAAATCCCAGCTTCTGAGTCTTCCTACCATCAAGATTTCATTTCAGGTAAGGGCAGTTACTAACAGCTCAAACGAACTACATCGTTCACGAAGCTCACATGTTTCTCATCTTAACTGACAAGCATTGGATGATAGAGGACCTGTGGTTTGTTTCAGTTTCAGAAGCAGAGGTGAACTAGATATGGCCCGTATGTGTCGGAATCACTGTTCTTTTGTTCTGAGCACACTCAAGTTTCCTGCTGTATTAGAGACTCTAGAAAGCAAGAGCGTGCTTCTTGCGCTAAAGCAGAGTGTGATCCATGGATGATAACTATGCTGTGTGTTTCCCTTCAGAAATGGGGTTAAATCCCAGGCTCTGTGTCTTCCCACAAGCAAGACTTCGTTTCAGATAAGGGCAGTCACTTTTCAGCTCAAACGAACTACATCATTCACGAAGCTAACAAGTTTCCCATCTTAACTGACAAGCATTGGATGTTAGAGGACCAGTGCTTCGTATCAGTTTCAGAAGCAGAGTTGGACTAGATATGGTCCATATGTGTAGGAAACACCATTCATTTGTTCTCAGCCCACTCAAGTTTCCTGCTGTCTTAAGAATCTGGAAAGCTAGGGCGTGCTTCTTGCTCTAAAGCAGAGTGTGATCTATGGATGAGGACTCTGCTGTGTGTTTCACTTCAGAAATGTAGTTAAATCCCAGGCTCTTAGTCTTCCTACAAGAAAAGTTCGTTTCAGGTAAGGGCAGTTACTTTACAGCTCAAAGGAACTACATCGTTCAGGAAGCTCACACGTTTCTCATATTACCTGAGAAGCATTGGATGTTAGAGGACCTGTGCTTTGTATCAAATTCAGAGGCAGAGTTCGACTAGATATGGTCCGTATATGTAGGAAACACCGTTCTTTTGTTCTCAGCAAACTCAAGTTTCCTGCTGTCTTAGAGACTCTACAAAGCAAGAGCGTGCTTCTTGCTCTAAAGCAGAGTGTGATCAATGGATGAGAACTCTGCTGTGTGTTTCACTTCAGAAATGGAGTTAAATCCCTGGCTCTGAGTCTTCCTACAAGCAAGACTTCGTTTCAGGTAAGGGCAGTTACTTTACAGCTCAAACGAACTACATCGTTCACGAAGCTAACAAGTTTCCATCTTAACTGAAAAGCATTGGATGTTAGAGGACCAGTGCTTTGTATCAGTTTCAGAAGCAGAGATGGACTAGATATGGTCTGTATGTGCAGGAAACACTGTTCTTTTGTTCTCAGGACACTCACATTTCCTGCTGTCTTAGAGACAATAGAAAGCAAGAGCGTGCTTCTTGCTCTAAAGCAGAGTGTGATCTATGGATGAGGACTCGGCTGTGTGTTTCCCATCAGAAATGTAGTTAAATCCCGGGCTCTGAGTCTTCCTACATAAAAAGTTCGTTTCAGGTAAGGGCAGTCACTTTTCAGCGCAAATGAACTACATCGTTCACAAAGCTCACACGATTCTCATCTTAACTGACAAGCATTGGAAGTTAGAGGACCAGTGCTTTGTATCACTTTCAGAAGCAGATTTGGACTAAATATGGTCTGCATGTGTAGGAAACACCGTTCTTTTGTTCTCAGCACACTCAAATTCCCTGCTGTCTTAGAGACTCTAGAAAGCTAGAGCGTGCTTCTTGCTCTAAAGCAGAGTGTGATCAATGGATGAGAACTATGCTGTAAGTTTCCCTTCAGAAATGGAGTTAAATTCCATGCTCTGTGTCTTCCTACAAGCAAGACTTCGTTTCAGGTAAGGGCAGTCACTTTTCAGCTCAAACGAACTACATCGTTCACGAAGCTCACACGATTCTCATCTTAACTGACAAGCATTGCAGGTTAGAGGACCAGTGCTTTGTATCAATTTCAGAGGCAGAGTTCTTCTAGATATGGTCCGTATGTGTAGGAAACACCGTTCTTTCGTTCTCAGAACACTCATGTTTCCTGCTGTCTTAGAGACTCAAGAAAGCAAGAGCGTGCTTCTTGCTGTAAAGCAGAGTGTGATCTATATATGAGAAGTCTGCTGTATGTTTCACTTCAGAAATGGAGTTAAATCCCAAGCTCTGAGTCTTCCTACAAGGAAGAGTTCGTTTGAAGTAAGGGCAGTTACTTTACAGCTCAGACGAACTACATCGTTCACGAAGCTCACACGTTTCTATCTTAACTGACAAGCATTGGATGATAGAGGACCTGTGGTTTGTTTCAGTTTCAGAAGCAGAGGTGAACTAGATATGGCCCGTATGTGTTGGAAACACTGTTCTTTTGTTCTGAGCACACTCAAGTTTCCTGCTGTATTAGAGACTCTAGAAAGCAAGAGCGTGCTTCTTGCACTAAAGCAGAGTGTGATCCATGGATGATAACTATGCTGTGTGTTTCCCTTCAGAAATGGGGTTAAATCCCAGGCGCTGTGTCTTCCTATAAGCAAGACTTCGTTTCAGGTAAGTGTAGTCTCTTTTCAGCTCAAACGAACTACATCGTTCACGAAGCTAACAAGTTTCCCATCTTAACTGACAAGCATTGGATGTTAGAGGACCAGTGCTTTGTATCAGTTTCAGAAGCAGAGTTGGACTAGATATGATCCATATGTGTAGGAAACACCATTCATTTGTTCTCAGCCCACTCAAGTTTCCTGCTCTCTTAGAGAATCTGGAAAGCTAGGGCGTGCTTCTTGCTCTAAAGCAGAGTGTGCTCCATGGATGAGAACTCTACTGTGTGTTTCACTTCAGAAATGGACTTAAATCCTAGGCTCTGAGTCTTCCTACAAGCAAGACTTAGTTTCAGGTAAGGGCAGTCACTTTACAGCTCAAACGAACTACATCGTTCACTAAGCTCAAACGTTTCTCATCTTACCTGACAAGCATCAGATGTTAGAGGACCCAAGCTTTGTATCAGTTTCAGAAGCAGAGTTGGATTAGATAATTTCCGTATGTGTAGGAAACACCGTTCTTTTGTTCTGAGCACACTCACGTTTCCTGGTGTCTTAGAGACTCTAGAAAGCTAGAGCGTGCTTCTTGCTCTAAAGCAGAGTGTGATCAATGGATGACAACTCTGCTGTGTGTTGCACTTCAAAAATGGAGTTAAATCCCAGGCGCTGTGTCTTCCTACAATCAAGACTTCGTTTCAGGTAAGGGCAGTTACTTTTCAGCTAAAACGAACTACATTGTTCACGAAGCTAACAAGTCTCCCATCTTAACTGACAAGCATTGGATGTTAGAGGACCAGTGCTTTGTTTCAGTTTCAGAAGAAGTGTTGGACTAGATATGGTCCGTATGTGCAGTAAACACCGTTCTTTTGTTCTCAGGACACTCACATTTCCTGCTGTCTTAGAGACAATAGAAGGCATGAACGTGCTTCTTGCTCTAAAGCAGAGTGTGATCTATGGATGAGGACTCTGCTGTGTGTTTCACTTCAGAAATATAGTTAAATCCCAGGCTCTTAGTCTTCCTACAAGAAAAGTTCGTTTCAGGTAAGGGCAGTTACTTTACAGCTCAAACGAACTACATCGTTCAGGAAGCTCACACGTTTCTCATATTACCTGAGAAGCATTGGATGTTAGAGGACCTGTGCTTTGTATAAAATTCAGAGGCATAGTTCGACTAGATATGGTCCGTATATGTAGGAAACACCGTTCTTTTGTTCTCAACAAACTCATGTTTCCTGCTGTCTTAGAGACTCTACAAAGCAAGAGCGTGCTTCTTGCTCTAAAGCAGAGTGTGATCAATGGATGAGAACTCTGCTGTGTGTTTCACCTCAGAAATGGAGTTAAATCCCTGGCTCTGAGTCTTCCTACAAGCAAGACTTCGTTTCAGGTAAGGGCAGTTACTTTACAGCTCAAACGAACTACATCGTTCACAAAGCTCACACGTTTCTCATCTTAACTGACAAGCATTGGATGTTAGAGGACCTATGCTTTGTATCAATTTGAGAGGCTTAGTTCTTCTAGATATGGTCCCTATGTGTAGGAAACACCGTTCTTTTGTTCTCAGCACACTGATGTTACTGCTGTCTTAGAGACTCTAGAAAGCAAGAGCGTGCTTCTTGCTCTAAAGCAGAGTGTGATCTAAATATGAGAACTCTGCTGTGTGTTTCATTTCAGAAGTGGAGTTAAATCCCAGCTTCTGAGTCTTCCTACCATCAAGATTTCATTTCAGGTAAGGGCAGTTACTAACAGCTCAAACGAACTACATCGTTCACGAACCTCACATGTTTCTCATCTTAACTAACAAGCATTGGATGATAGAGGACCTGTGGTTTGTTTCAGTTTCAGAAGCAGAGGTGAACTAGATATGGCCCGTATGTGTCGGAATCACTGTTCTTTTGTTCTGAGCACACTCAAGTTTCCTGCTGTATTAGAGACTCTAGAAAGCAAGAGCGTGCTTCTTGCGCTAAAGCAGAGTGTGATCCATGGATGATAACTATGCTGTGTGTTTCCCTTCAGAAATGGGGTTAAATCCCAGGCTCTGTGTCTTCCCACAAGCAAGACTTCGTTTCAGATAAGGGCAGTCACTTTTCAGCTCAAACGAACTACATCATTCACGAGCTAACAAGTTTCCCATCTTAACTGACAAGCATTGGATGTTAGAGGACCAGTGCTTCGTATCAGTTTCAGAAGCAGAGTTGGACTAGATATGGTCCATATGTGTAGGAAACACCATTCATTTGTTCTCAGCCCACTCAAGTTTCCTGCTGTCTTAAGAATCTGGAAAGCTAGGGCGTGCTTCTTGCTCTAAAGCAGAGTGTGATCTATGGATGAGGACTCTGCTGTGTGTTTCACTTCAGAAATGTAGTTAAATCCCAGGCTCTTAGTCTTCCTACAAGAAAAGTTCGTTTCAGGTAAGGGCAGTTACTTTACAGCTCAAAGGAACTACATCGTTCAGGAAGCTCACACGTTTCTCATATTACCTGGGAAGCATTGGATGTTAGAGGACCTGTGCTTTGTCTCAAATTCAGAGGCAGAGTTCGACTAGATATGGTCCGTATATGTAGGAAACACCGTTCTTTTGTTCTCAGCAAACTCAAGTTTCCTGCTGTCTTAGAGACTCTACAAAGCAAGAGCGTGCTTCTTGCTCTAAAGCAGAGTGTGATCAATGGATGAGAACTCTGCTGTGTGTTTCACTTCAGAAATGGAGTTAAATCCCTGGCTCTGAGTCTTCCTACAAGCAAGACTTCATTTCAGGTAAGGGCAGTTACTTTACAGCTCAAACGAACTACATCGTTCACGAAGCTAACAAGTTTCCATCTTAACTGAAAAGCATTGGATGTTAGAGGACCAGTGCTTTGTATCAGTTTCAGAAGCAGAGATGGACTAGATATGGTCTGTATGTGCAGGAAACACTGTTCTTTTGTTCTCAGGACACTCACATTTCCTGCTGTCTTAGAGACAATAGAAAGCAAGAGCGTGCTTCTTGCTCTAAAGCAGAGTGTGATCTATGGATGAGGACTCTGCTGTGTGTTTCCCATCAGAAATGTAGTTAAATCCCGGGCTCTGAGTCTTCCTACAAGGAAGAGTTCGTTTGAAGTAAGGGCAGTTACTTTACAGCTCAGACGAACTACATCGTTCACGAAGCTCACACGTTTCTATCTTAACTGACAAGCATTGGATGATAGAGGACCTGTGGTTTGTTTCAGTTTCAGAAGCAGAGGTGAACTAGATATGGCCCGTATGTGTCAGAAACACTGTTCTTTTGTTCTGAGCACACTCAAGTTTCCTGCTGTATTAGAGACTCTAGAAAGCAAGAGCGTGCTTCTTGCACTAAAGCAGAGTGTGATCCATGGATGATAACTATGCTGTGCGTTTCCCTTCAGAAATTGGGTTAAATCCCAGGCGCTGTGTCTTCCTATAAGCAAGACATCGTTTCAGGTAAGGGTAGTCTCTTTTCAGCTCAAACGAACTACATCGTCACGAAGCTAACAAGTTTCCCATCTTAACTGACAAGCATTGGATGTTAGAGGACCAGTGCTTTGTATCAGTTTCAGAAGCAGAGTTGGACTAGATATGATCCATATGTGTAGGAAACACCATTCATTTGTTCTCAGCCCACTCAAGTTTCCTGCTCTCTTAGAGAATCTGGAAAGCTAGGGCGTGCTTCTTGCTCTAAAGCAGAGTGTGCTCCATGGATGAGAACTCTGCTGTGTGTTTCACCTCAGAAATGGAGTTAAATCCCTGGCTCTGAGTCTTCCTACAAGCAAGACTTCATTTCAGGTAAGGGCAGTTACTTTACAGCTCAAACGAACTACATCGTTCACGAAGCTCACACGTTTCTCATCTTGACTGACAAGAATTGGATGTTAGAGGACCTGTGGTTTGTTTCATTTTAAGGACCACAGTTGAACTTGATATGGCCCGTATGTGTAGGAAACACCGTTCATCTGTTCTGAGCACACTCAAGTTTCCTGCTGTATTAGAGATTCTAGAAAGCAAGCGCGTGCTTCTTGCTCTAAATGCCGGTGTGATCTATGGATGAGGACTCTGCTGTGTGTTTCCCTTCAGAAATGTAGTTAAATCCCGGGCTTTGAGTCTTCTGTCAAGAAAAGTTCGTTTCAGGTAAGGGCAGTCACTTTTCAACTCAAACGAACTACATCATTCACGAAGCTCACACGATTCTCATCTTAACTGACAAGCATCAGATGTTAGAGGACCCGAGCTTTGTATCAGTTTCAGAAGCAGAGTTGGATTAGATATGGTCCGTATGTGTAGGAAACACCGTTCTTTTGTTCTGAGCACACTCACGTTTCCTGGTGTCTTAGAGACTCTAGAAAGCTAGAGCGTGCTTCTTGCTCTAAAGCAGAGTGTGATCAGTGGATGACAACTCTGCTGTGTGTTTCACTTCAAAAATGGAGTTAAATCCCAGGCGCTGTGTCTTCCTACGATCAAGACTTCGTTTCAGGTAAGGGCAGTTACTTTTCAGCTAAAACGAACTACATTGTTCACGAAGCTAACAAGTCTCCCATCTTAACTGACAAGCATTGGATGTTAGAGGACCAGTGCTTTGTTGCAGTTTCAGAAGAAGAGTTGGACTAGATATGGTCCGTATGTGCAGGAAACACCGTTCTTTTGTTCTCAGGACACTCACATTTCCTGCTGTCTTAGAGACAATAGAAAGCATGAGCGTGCTTCTTGCTCTAAAGCAGAGTGTGATCTATGGATGAGGACTCTGCTGTGTGTTTCACTTCAGAAATGTAGTTAAATCCCAGGCTCTTAGTCTTCCTACAAGAAAAGTTCGTTTCAGGTAAGGGCAGTTACTTTACACCTCAAACGAACTACATCGTTCAGGAAGCTCACACGTTTCTCATATTACCTGAGAAGCATTGGATGTTAGAGGACCTGTGCTTTGTATCAAATTCAGAGGCAGAGTTCGACTAGATATGGTCCGTATGTGTCGAAAACACTGTTCTTTTGTTCTGAGCACACTCAAGTTTCCTGCTGTATTAGAGACTCTAGAAAGCAAGAGCGTGCTTCTTGCACTAAAGCAGAGTGTGATCTATGGATGATAACTCTGCTGTGTGTTTCCCTTCAAAAATGGAGTTAAATCCCAGGCGCTGTGTCTTCCTACAATCAAGACTTCGTTTCTGGTAAGGGCAGTTACTTTTCAGCTCAAACGAACTACATTGTTCACGAAGCTAACAAGTCTCCCATCTTAACTGACAAGCATTGGATGTTAGAGGACCAGTGCTTTGTTTCAGTTTCAGAAGAAGAGTTGGACTAGATATGGTCCGTATGTGCAGGAAACACCGTTCTTTTGTTCTCAGGACACTCACATTTCCTGCTGTCTTAGAGACAATAGAAAGCATGAGCGTGCTTCTTGCTCTAAGGCAGAGTGTGATCTATGGATGAGGACTCTGCTGTGTGTATCACTTCAGAAATATAGTTAAATCCCAGGCTCTTAGTCTTCCTACAAGAAAAGTTCGTTTCAGGTAAGGGCAGTTACTTTACAGCTCAAAGGAACTACATCGTTCAGGAAGCTCACACGTTTCTCATATTACCTGAGAAGCATTGGATGTTAGAGGACCTGTGCTTCGTATCAAATTCAGAGGCAGAGTTCGACTAGATATGGTCCGTATATGTAGGAAACACCGTTATTTTGTTCTCAGCAAACTCATGTTTCCTGCTGTCTTAGAGACTCTACAAAGCAAGAGCGTGCTTCTTGCTCTAAAGCAGAGTGTGATCAATGGATGAGAACTCTGCTGTGTGTTTCACTTCAGAAATGGAGTTAAATCCCTGGCTCTGAGTCTTCCTACAAGCAAGACTTCGTTTCAGGTAAGGGCAGTTACTTTACAGCTCAAACGAACTACATCGTTCACGAAGCTCACATGTTTCTCAATTTAACTGACAAGAATTGGATGTTAGAGGACCTGTGGTTTGTTTCATTTTAAGAACCACAGTTGAACTAGATATGGCCCGTATGTGTAGGAAACACCGTTCATTTGTTCTGAGCACACTCAAGTTTCCTGCTGTATTAGAGATTCTAGAAAGCAAGAGCGTGCTTCTTGCACTTAAGCAGAGTGTGATCCATGGATGATAACTATGCTGTGTGTTTCCCTTCAGAAATGGGGTTAAATCCCAGGCGCTGTGTCTTCCTACAAGCAAGACTTCCTTTCAGGTAAGGGTAGTCACTTTTCAGCTCAAAGGAACTACATCGTTCACGAAGCTAACAAGTTTCCATCTTAACTGACAAGCATTGGATGTTAGAGGACCAGTGCTTTGTATCAGTTTCAGAAGCAGAGTTGGACTAGATATGCTCCATATGTGTAGGAAACACCATTCATTTGTTCTCAGCCCACTCAAGTTTCCTGCTGTCTTAGAGAATCTGGAAAGCTAGGGTGTGCCTCTTGCTCTAAAGCAGAGTGTGCTCCATGGATGAGAACTCTACTGTGTGTTTCACTTCAGAAATGGACTTAAATCCCAGGCTCTGAGTCTTCCTACAAGCAAGACTTTGTTTCAGGTAAGGGCAGTCACTTTACAGCTCAAACGAACTACATCGTTCACTAAGCTCAAACGTTTCTCATCTTAACTGAGAAGCATCAGATGTTAGAGGACCCGAGCTTTGTATCAGTTTCAGAAGCAGAGTTGGATTAGATATGGTCCGTATGTGTAGGAAACACCGTTCTTTTGTTCTGAGCACACTCACGTTTCCTGGTGTCTTAGAGACTCTAGAAAGCTAGAGCGTGCTTCTTGCTCTAAAGCAGAGTGTGATCAATGGATGACAACTCTGCTGTGTGTTTCACTTCAAAAATGGAGTTAAATCCCAGGCGCTGTGTCTTCCTACAATCAAGACTTCGTTTCAGGTAAGGGCAGTTACTTTTCAGCTCAAACGAACTACATTGTTCACGAAGCTAACAAGTCTCCCATCTTAACTGACAAGCATTGGATGTTAGAGGACCAGTGCTTTGTTTCAGTTTCAGAAGAAGAGTTGGACTAGATATGGTCCGTATATGCAGGAAACACCGTTCTTTTGTTCTCAGGACACTCACATTTCCTGCTGTCTTAGAGACAATAGAAAGCATGAGCGTGCTTCTTGCTCTAAAGCAGAGTGTGATCTATGGATGAGGACTCTGCTGTGTGTTTCACTTCAGAAATATAGTTAAATCCCAGGCTCTTAGTCTTCCTACAAGAAAAGTTCGTTTCAGGTAAGGGCAGTTACTTTACAGCTCAAACGAACTACAACGTTCAGGAAGCTCACACGTTTCTCATATTACCTGAGAAGCATTGGATGTTAGAGGACCTGTGCTTTGTATCAAATTCAGAGGCAGAGTTCGACTAGATATGATCCGTATATGTAGGAAACACCGTTCTTTTGTTCTCAGCAAACTCATGTTTCCTGCTGTCTTAGAGACTCTACAAAGCAAGAGCGTGCTTCTTGCTCTAAAGCAGAGTGTGATCAATGGATGAGAACTCTGCTGTGTGTTTCACTTCAGAAATGGAGCTAAATCCCTGGCTCTGAGTCTTCCTACAAGCAAGACTTCGTTTCAGGTAAGGGCAGTTACTTTACAGCTCAAACGAACGACATCGTTCACGAAGCTCACACGTTTCTCATCTTAACTGACAAGAATTGGATGTTAGAGGACCTGTGGTTTGTTTCATTTTAAGAACCACAGTTGAACTAGATATGGCCCGTATGTGTAGGAAACACCGTTCATCTGTTCTGAGCACACTCAAGTTTCCTGCTGTATTAGAGATTCTAGAAAGCAAGAGCGTGCTTCTTGCACTTAAGCGGAGTCTGATCCATGGATGATAACTATGCTGTGTGTTTCCCTTCAGAAATGGGGTTAAATCCCAGGCGCTGTGTCTTCCTACAAGCAAGACTTCCTTTCAGGTAAGGGTAGTCACTTTTCAGCTCAAAGGAACTACATCGTTCACGAAGCTAACAAGTTTCCATCTTAACTGACAAGCATTGGATGTTAGAGGACCAGTGCTTTGTATCAGTTTCAGAAGCAGAGATGGACTAGATATGGTCCGTATGTGCAGGAAACACCGTTCTTTTGTTCTCAGGACACTCACATTTCCTGCTGTCTTAGAGACAATAGAAAGCAAGAGCGTGCTTCTTGCTCTAAAGCAGAGTGTGATCTATGGATGAGGACTCAGCTGTGTGTTTCCCTTCAGAAATGTAGTTAAATCCCGGGCTCTGAGTCTTCCTACAAGTAAAGTTCGTTTCAGGTAAGGGCAGTCACTTTTCAGCTCAAACGAACTACATCCATCGTTCACGAAGCGCACACGATTCTCATCTTAACTGACAAGCATCAGATGTTAGAGGACCCGAGCTTTGTATCAGTTTCAGAAGCAGAGTTGGATTAGATATGGTCCGTATGTGTAGGAAACACCGTTCTTTTGTTCTGAGCACACTCACGTTTCCTGGTGTCTTAGAGACTCTAGAAAGCTAGAGCGTGCTTCTTGCTCTAAAGCAGAGTGTGATCAATGGATGACAACTCTGCTGTGTGTTGCACTTCAAAAATGGAGTTAAATCCCAGGCGCTGTGTCTTCCTACAATCAAGACTTCGTTTCAGGTAAGGGCAGTTACTTTTCAGCTAAAACGCACTACACTGTTCACGAAGCTAACAAGTCTCCCATCTTAACTGACAAGCATTGGATGTTAGAGGACCAGTGCTTTGTTTCAGTTTCAGAAGAAGAGTTGGACTAGATATGGTCCGTATGTGCAGGAAACACCGTTCTTTTGTTCTCAGGACACTCACATTTCCTGCTGTCTTAGAGACAATAGAAAGCATGAGCGTGCTTCTTGCTCTAAAGCAGAGTGTGATCTATGGATGAGGACTCTGCTGTGTGTTTCACTTCAGAAATATAGTAAAATCCCAGGCTCTTAGTCTTCCTACAAGAAAAGTTCGTTTCAGGTAAGGGCAGTTACTTTACTGCTCAAACGAACTACATCGTTCAGGAAGCTCACACGTTTCTCATATTACCTGAGAAGCATTGGATGTTAGAGGACCTGTGCTTCGTATCAAATTCAGAGGCAGAGTTCGACTAGATATGGTCCGTATATGTAGGAAACACCGTTCTTTTGTTCTCAGCAAACTCATGATTCCTGCTGTCTTAGAGACTCTACAAAGCAAGAGCGTGCTTCTTGCTCTAAAGCAGAGTGTGATCAATGGATGAGAACTCTGCTGTGTGTTTCACTTCAGAAATGGAGTTAAATCCCTGGCTCTGAGTCTTCCTACAAGCAAGACTTCGTTTCAGGTAAGGGCAGTTACTTTACAGCTCAAACGAACTACATCGTTCACGAAGCTCACACGTTTCTCAATTTAACTGACAAGAATTGGATGTTAGAGGACCTGTGGTTTGTTTCATTTTAAGAACCACAGTTGAACTAGATATGGCCCGTATGTGTAGGAAACACCGTTCATTTGTTCTGAGCACACTCAAGTTTCCTGCTGTATTAGAGATTCTAGAAAGGAAGAGCGTGCTTCTTGCACTTAAGCAGAGTGTGATCCATGGATGATAACTATGCTGTGTGTTTCCCTTCAGAAATGGGGTTAAATCCCAGGCGCTGTGTCTTCCTACAAGCAAGACTTCCTTTCAGGTAAGGGTAGTCACTTTTCAGCTCAAAGGAACTACATCGTTCACGAAGCTAACAAGTTTCCATCTTAACTGACAAGCATTGGATGTTAGAGGACCAGTGCTTTGTATCAGTTTCAGAAGGAGAGATGGACTAGATATGGTCCGTATGTGCAGGAAACACCGTTCTTTTGTTCTCAGGACACTCACATTTCCTGCTGTCTTAGAGACAATAGAAAGCAAGAGCGTGCTTCTTGCTCTAAAGCAGAGTGTGATCTATGGATGAGGACTCTGCTGTGTGTTTCCCTTCAGAAATGTAGTTAAATCCCGGGCTCTGAGTCTTCCTACAAGAAAAGTTCGTTTCAGGTAAGGGCAGTCACTTTTCAGCTCAAACGAACTACATCGTTCACGAAGCTCACACGATTCTCATCTTAACTGACAAGCATCAGATGTTAGAGGACCCGAGCTTTGTATCAGTTTCAGAAGCAGAGTTGGATTAGATATGGTCCGTATGTGTAGGAAACACCGTTCTTTTGTTCTGAGCACACTCACGTTTCCTGGTGTCTTAGAGACTCTAGAAAGCTAGAGCGTGCTTCTTGCTCTAAAGCAGAGTGTGATCAATGGATGACAACTCTGCTGTGTGTTGCACTTCAAAAATGGAGTTAAATCCCAGGCGCTGTGTCTTCCTACAATCAAGACTTCGTTTCAGGTAAGGGCAGTTACTTTTCAGCTCAAACGAACTACATTGTTCACGAAGCTAACAAGTCTCCCATCTTAACTGACAAGCATTGGATGTTAGAGGGCCAGTGCTTTGTTTCAGTTTCAGAAGAAGAGTTGGACTAGATATGGTCCGTATGTGCAGGAAACACCGTTCTTTTGTTCTCAGGACACTCACATTTCCTGCTGTCTTAGAGACAATAGAAAGCATGTGCGTGCTTCTTGCTCTAAAGCAGAGTGTGATCTATGGATGAGGACTCTGCTGTGTGTTTCACTTCAGAAATGTAGTTAAATCCCAGGCTCTTAGTCTTCCTACAAGAAAAGTTCGTTTCAGGTAAGGGCAGTTACTTTACAGCTCAAACGAACTACAACGTTCAGGAAGCTCACACGTTTCTCATATTACCTGAGAAGCATTGGATGTTAGAGGACCTGTGCTTTGTCTCAAATTCAGAGGCAGAGTTCGACTAGATATGGTCCGTATATGTAGGAAACACCGTTCTTTTGTTCTCAGCAAACTCATGTTTCCTGCTGTCTTAGAGACTCTACAAAGCAAGAGCGTGCTTCTTGCTCTAAAGCAGAGTGTGATCAATGGATGAGAACTCTGCTGTGTGTTTCACTTCAGAAATGGAGCTAAATCCCTGGCTCTGAGTCTTCCTACAAGCAAGACTTCGTTTCTGGTAAGGGCAGTTACATTACAGCTCAAACGAACTACATCGTTCACGAAGCTCACACGTTTCTCATCTTAACTGACAAGAATTGGATGTTAGAGGACCTGTGGTTTGTTTCATTTTAAGAACCACAGTTGAACTAGATATGGCCAGTATGTGTAGGAAACACCGTTCATCTGTTCTGAGCACACTCAAGTTTCCTGCTGTATTAGAGATTCTAGAAAGGAAGAGCGTGCTTCTTGCACTTAAGCAGAGTGTGATCCATGGATGATAACTATGCTGTGTGTTTCCCTTCAGAAATGGGGTTAAATCCCAGGCGCTGTGTCTTCCTACAAGCAAGACTTCCTTTCAGGTAAGGGTAGTCACTTTTCAGCTCAAAGGAACTACATCGTTCACGAAGCTAACAAGTTTCCATCTTAACTGACAAGCATTGGATGTTAGAGGACCAGTGCTTTGTATCAGTTTCAGAAGCAGAGATGGACTAGATATGGTCCGTATGTGCAGGAAACACCGTTCTTTTGTTCTCAGGACACTCACATTTCCTGCTGTCTTAGAGACAATAGAAAGCAAGAGCGTGCTTCTTGCTCTAAAGCAGAGTGTGATCTATGGATGAGGACTCAGCTGTGTGTTTCCCTTCAGAAATGTAGTTAAATCCCGGGCTCTGAGTCTTCCTACAAGAAAAGTTCGTTTCAGGTAAGGGCAGTCACTTTTCAGCTCAAACGAACTACATCGTTCACGAAGCTCACACGATTCTCATCTTAACTGACAAGCATCAGATGTTAGAGGACCCGAGCTTTGTATCAGTTTCAGAAGCAGAGTTGGATTAGATATGGTCCGTATGTGTAGGAAACACCGTTCTTTTGTTCTGAGCACACTCACGTTTCCTGGTGTCTTAGAGACTCTAGAAAGCTAGAGCGTGCTTCTTGCTCTAAAGCAGAGTGTGATCAATGGATGACAACTCTGCTGTGTGTTGCACTTCAAAAATGGAGTTAAATCCCAGGCGCTGTGTCTTCCTACAATCAAGACTTCGTTTCAGGTAAGGGCAGTTACTTTTCAGCTAAAACGAACTACATTGTTCACGAAGCTAACAAGTCTCCCATCTTAACTGACAAGCATTGGATGTTAGAGGACCAGTGCTTTGTTTCAGTTTCAGAAGAAGAGTTGGACTAGATATGGTCCGTATGTGCAGGAAACACCGTTCTTTTGTTCTCAGGACACTCACATTTCCTGCTGTCTTAGAGACAATAGAAAGCATGAGCGTGCTTCTTGCTCTAAAGCAGAGTGTGATCTATGGATGAGGACTCTGCTGTGTGTTTCACTTCAGAAATATAGTTAAATCCCAGGCTCTTAGTCTTCCTACAAGAAAAGTTCGTTTCAGGTAAGGGCAGTTACTTTACTGCTCAAACGAACTACATCGTTCAGGAAGCTCACACGTTTCTCATATTACCTGAGAAGCATTGGATGTTAGAGGACCTGTGCTTTGTATCAAATTCAGAGGCAGAGTTCGACTAGATATGGTCCGTATATGTAGGAAACACCGTTCTTTTGTTCTCAGCAAACTCATGTTTCCTGCTGTCTTAGAGACTCTACAAAGCAAGAGCGTGCTTCTTGCTCTAAAGCAGAGTGTGATCAATGGATGAGAACTCTGCTGTGTGTTTCACTTCAGAAATGGAGCTAAATCCCTGGCTCTGAGTCTTCCTACAAGCAAGACTTCGTTTCAGGTAAGGGCAGTTACTTTACAGCTCAAACGAACGACATCGTTCACGAAGCTCACACGTTTCTCATCTTAACTGACAAGAATTGGATGTTAGAGGACCTGTGGTTTGTTTCATTTTAAGAACCACAGTTGAACTAGATATGGCCCGTATGTGTAGGAAACACCGTTCATCTGTTCTGAGCACACTCAAGTTTCCTGCTGTATTAGAGATTCTAGAAAGCAAGAGCGTGCTTCTTGCACTTAAGCGGAGTCTGATCCATGGATGATAACTATGCTGTGTGTTTCCCTTCAGAAATGGGGTTAAATCCCAGGCGCTGTGTCTTCCTACAAGCAAGACTTCCTTTCAGGTAAGGGTAGTCACTTTTCAGCTCAAAGGAACTACATCGTTCACGAAGCTAACAAGTTTCCATCTTAACTGACAAGCATTGGATGTTAGAGGACCAGTGCTTTGTATCAGTTTCAGAAGCAGAGATGGACTAGATATGGTCCGTATGTGCAGGAAACACCGTTCTTTTGTTCTCAGGACACTCACATTTCCTGCTGTCTTAGAGACAATAGAAAGCAAGAGCGTGCTTCTTGCTCTAAAGCAGAGTGTGATCTATGGATGAGGACTCAGCTGTGTGTTTCCCTTCAGAAATGTAGTTAAATCCCGGGCTCTGAGTCTTCCTACAAGTAAAGTTCGTTTCAGGTAAGGGCAGTCACTTTTCAGCTCAAACGAACTACATCCATCGTTCACGAAGCGCACACGATTCTCATCTTAACTGACAAGCATCAGATGTTAGAGGACCCGAGCTTTGTATCAGTTTCAGAAGCAGAGTTGGATTAGATATGGTCCGTATGTGTAGGAAACACCGTTCTTTTGTTCTGAGCACACTCACGTTTCCTGGTGTCTTAGAGACTCTAGAAAGCTAGAGCGTGCTTCTTGCTCTAAAGCAGAGTGTGATCAATGGATGACAACTCTGCTGTGTGTTGCACTTCAAAAATGGAGTTAAATCCCAGGCGCTGTGTCTTCCTACAATCAAGACTTCGTTTCAGGTAAGGGCAGTTACTTTTCAGCTAAAACGCACTACACTGTTCACGAAGCTAACAAGTCTCCCATCTTAACTGACAAGCATTGGATGTTAGAGGACCAGTGCTTTGTTTCAGTTTCAGAAGAAGAGTTGGACTAGATATGGTCCGTATGTGCAGGAAACACCGTTCTTTTGTTCTCAGGACACTCACATTTCCTGCTGTCTTAGAGACAATAGAAAGCATGAGCGTGCTTCTTGCTCTAAAGCAGAGTGTGATCTATGGATGAGGACTCTGCTGTGTGTTTCACTTCAGAAATATAGTAAAATCCCAGGCTCTTAGTCTTCCTACAAGAAAAGTTCGTTTCAGGTAAGGGCAGTTACTTTACTGCTCAAACGAACTACATCGTTCAGGAAGCTCACACGTTTCTCATATTACCTGAGAAGCATTGGATGTTAGAGGACCTGTGCTTCGTATCCAATTCAGAGGCAGAGTTCGACTAGATATGGTCCGTATATGTAGGAAACACCGTTCTTTTGTTCTCAGCAAACTCATGATTCCTGCTGTCTTAGAGACTCTACAAAGCAAGAGCGTGCTTCTTGCTCTAAAGCAGAGTGTGATCAATGGATGAGAACTCTGCTGTGTGTTTCACTTCAGAAATGGAGTTAAATCCCTGGCTCTGAGTCTTCCTACAAGCAAGACTTCGTTTCAGGTAAGGGCAGTTACTTTACAGCTCAAACGAACTACATCGTTCACGAAGCTCACACGTTTCTCAATTTAACTGACAAGAATTGGATGTTAGAGGACCTGTGGTTTGTTTCATTTTAAGAACCACAGTTGAACTAGATATGGCCCGTATGTGTAGGAAACACCGTTCATTTGTTCTGAGCACACTCAAGTTTCCTGCTGTATTAGAGATTCTAGAAAGGAAGAGCGTGCTTCTTGCACTTAAGCAGAGTGTGATCCATGGATGATAACTATGCTGTGTGTTTCCCTTCAGAAATGGGGTTAAATCCCAGGCGCTGTGTCTTCCTACAAGCAAGACTTCCTTTCAGGTAAGGGTAGTCACTTTTCAGCTCAAAGGAACTACATCGTTCACGAAGCTAACAAGTTTCCATCTTAACTGACAAGCATTGGATGTTAGAGGACCAGTGCTTTGTATCAGTTTCAGAAGGAGAGATGGACTAGATATGGTCCGTATGTGCAGGAAACACCGTTCTTTTGTTCTCAGGACACTCACATTTCCTGCTGTCTTAGAGACAATAGAAAGCAAGAGCGTGCTTCTTGCTCTAAAGCAGAGTGTGATCTATGGATGAGGACTCTGCTGTGTGTTTCCCTTCAGAAATGTAGTTAAATCCCGGGCTCTGAGTCTTCCTACAAGAAAAGTTCGTTTCAGGTAAGGGCAGTCACTTTTCAGCTCAAACGAACTACATCGTTCACGAAGCTCACACGATTCTCATCTTAACTGACAAGCATCAGATGTTAGAGGACCCGAGCTTTGTATCAGTTTCAGAAGCAGAGTTGGATTAGATATGGTCCGTATGTGTAGGAAACACCGTTCTTTTGTTCTGAGCACACTCACGTTTCCTGGTGTCTTAGAGACTCTAGAAAGCTAGAGCGTGCTTCTTGCTCTAAAGCAGAGTGTGATCAATGGATGACAACTCTGCTGTGTGTTGCACTTCAAAAATGGAGTTAAATCCCAGGCGCTGTGTCTTCCTACAATCAAGACTTCGTTTCAGGTAAGGGCAGTTACTTTTCAGCTCAAACGAACTACATTGTTCACGAAGCTAACAAGTCTCCCATCTTAACTGACAAGCATTGGATGTTAGAGGGCCAGTGCTTTGTTTCAGTTTCAGAAGAAGAGTTGGACTAGATATGGTCCGTATGTGCAGGAAACACCGTTCTTTTGTTCTCAGGACACTCACATTTCCTGCTGTCTTAGAGACAATAGAAAGCATGTGCGTGCTTCTTGCTCTAAAGCAGAGTGTGATCTATGGATGAGGACTCTGCTGTGTGTTTCACTTCAGAAATGTAGTTAAATCCCAGGCTCTTAGTCTTCCTACAAGAAAAGTTCGTTTCAGGTAAGGGCAGTTACTTTACAGCTCAAACGAACTACAACGTTCAGGAAGCTCACACGTTTCTCATATTACCTGAGAAGCATTGGATGTTAGAGGACCTGTGCTTTGTCTCAAATTCAGAGGCAGAGTTCGACTAGATATGGTCCGTATATGTAGGAAACACCGTTCTTTTGTTCTCAGCAAACTCATGTTTCCTGCTGTCTTAGAGACTCTACAAAGCAAGAGCGTGCTTCTTGCTCTAAAGCAGAGTGTGATCAATGGATGAGAACTCTGCTGTGTGTTTCACTTCAGAAATGGAGCTAAATCCCTGGCTCTGAGTCTTCCTACAAGCAAGACTTCGTTTCTGGTAAGGGCAGTTACTTTACAGCTCAAACGAACTACATCGTTCACGAAGCTCACACGTTTCTCATCTTAACTGACAAGAATTGGATGTTAGAGGACCTGTGGTTTGTTTCATTTTAAGAACCACAGTTGAACTAGATATGGCCAGTATGTGTAGGAAACACCGTTCATCTGTTCTGAGCACACTCAAGTTTCCTGCTGTATTAGAGATTCTAGAAAGGAAGAGCGTGCTTCTTGCACTTAAGCAGAGTGTGATCCATGGATGATAACTATGCTGTGTGTTTCCCTTCAGAAATGGGGTTAAATCCCAGGCGCTGTGTCTTCCTACAAGCAAGACTTCCTTTCAGGTAAGGGTAGTCACTTTTCAGCTCAAAGGAACTACATCGTTCACGAAGCTAACAAGTTTCCATCTTAACTGACAAGCATTGGATGTTAGAGGACCAGTGCTTTGTATCAGTTTCAGAAGCAGAGATGGACTAGATATGGTCCGTATGTGCAGGAAACACCGTTCTTTTGTTCTCAGGACACTCACATTTCCTGCTGTCTTAGAGACAATAGAAAGCAAGAGCGTGCTTCTTGCTCTAAAGCAGAGTGTGATCTATGGATGAGGACTCAGCTGTGTGTTTCCCTTCAGAAATGTAGTTAAATCCCGGGCTCTGAGTCTTCCTACAAGAAAAGTTCGTTTCAGGTAAGGGCAGTCACTTTTCAGCTCAAACGAACTACATCGTTCACGAAGCTCACACGATTCTCATCTTAACTGACAAGCATCAGATGTTAGAGGACCCGAGCTTTGTATCAGTTTCAGAAGCAGAGTTGGATTAGATATGGTCCGTATGTGTAGGAAACACCGTTCTTTTGTTCTGAGCACACTCACGTTTCCTGGTGTCTTAGAGACTCTAGAAAGCTAGAGCGTGCTTCTTGCTCTAAAGCAGAGTGTGATCAATGGATGACAACTCTGCTGTGTGTTGCACTTCAAAAATGGAGTTAAATCCCAGGCGCTGTGTCTTCCTACAATCAAGACTTCGTTTCAGGTAAGGGCAGTTACTTTTCAGCTAAAACGAACTACATTGTTCACGAAGCTAACAAGTCTCCCATCTTAACTGACAAGCATTGGATGTTAGAGGACCAGTGCTTTGTTTCAGTTTCAGAAGAAGAGTTGGACTAGATATGGTCCGTATGTGCAGGAAACACCGTTCTTTTGTTCTCAGGACACTCACATTTCCTGCTGTCTTAGAGACAATAGAAAGCATGAGCGTGCTTCTTGCTCTAAAGCAGAGTGTGATCTATGGATGAGGACTCTGCTGTGTGTTTCACTTCAGAAATATAGTTAAATCCCAGGCTCTTAGTCTTCCTACAAGAAAAGTTCGTTTCAGGTAAGGGCAGTTACTTTACTGCTCAAACGAACTACATCGTTCAGGAAGCTCACACGTTTCTCATATTACCTGAGAAGCATTGGATGTTAGAGGACCTGTGCTTTGTATCAAATTCAGAGGCAGAGTTCGACTAGATATGGTCCGTATATGTAGGAAACACCGTTCTTTTGTTCTCAGCAAACTCATGTTTCCTGCTGTCTTAGAGACTCTACAAAGCAAGAGCGTGCTTCTTGCTCTAAAGCAGAGTGTGATCAATGGATGAGAACTCTGCTGTGTGTTTCACTTCAGAAATGGAGCTAAATCCCTGGCTCTGAGTCTTCCTACAAGCAAGACTTCGTTTCAGGTAAGGGCAGTTACTTTACAGCTCAAACGAACGACATCGTTCACGAAGCTCACACGTTTCTCATCTTAACTGACAAGAATTGGATGTTAGAGGACCTGTGGTTTGTTTCATTTTAAGAACCACAGTTGAACTAGATATGGCCCGTATGTGTAGGAAACACCGTTCATCTGTTCTGAGCACACTCAAGTTTCCTGCTGTATTAGAGATTCTAGAAAGCAAGAGCGTGCTTCTTGCACTTAAGCGGAGTCTGATCCATGGATGATAACTATGCTGTGTGTTTCCCTTCAGAAATGGGGTTAAATCCCAGGCGCTGTGTCTTCCTACAAGCAAGACTTCCTTTCAGGTAAGGGTAGTCACTTTTCAGCTCAAAGGAACTACATCGTTCACGAAGCTAACAAGTTTCCATCTTAACTGACAAGCATTGGATGTTAGAGGACCAGTGCTTTGTATCAGTTTCAGAAGCAGAGATGGACTAGATATGGTCCGTATGTGCAGGAAACACTGTTCTTTTGTTCTCAGGACACTCACATTTCCTGCTGTCTTAGAGACAATAGAAAGCAAGAGCGTGCTTCTTGCTCTAAAGCAGAGTGTGATCTATGGATGAGGACTCAGCTGTGTGTTTCCCTTCAGAAATGTAGTTAAATCCCGGGCTCTGAGTCTTCCTACAAGTAAAGTTCGTTTCAGGTAAGGGCAGTCACTTTTCAGCTCAAACGAACTACATCGTTCACGAAGTGCACACGATTCTCATCTTAACTGACAAGCATCAGATGTTAGAGGACCCGAGCCTTGTATCAGTTTCAGAAGCAGAGTTGGATTAGATATGGTCCGTATGTGTAGGAAACACCGTTCTTTTGTTCTGAGCACACTCACGTTTCCTGGTGTCTTAGAGACTCTAGAAAGCTAGAGCGTGCTTCTTGCTCTAAAGCAGAGTGTGATCAATGGATGACAACTCTGCTGTGTGTTGCACTTCAAAAATGGAGTTAAATCCCAGGCGCTGTGTCTTCCTACAATCAAGACTTCGTTTCAGGTAAGGGCAGTTACTTTTCAGCTAAAACGCACTACACTGTTCACTAAGCTAACAAGTCTCCCATCTTAACTGACAAGCATTGGATGTTAGAGGACCAGTGCTTTGTTTCAGTTTCAGAAGAAGAGTTGGACTAGATATGGTCCGTATGTGCAGGAAACACCGTTCTTTTGTTCTCAGGACACTCACATTTCCTGCTGTCTTAGAGACAATAGAAAGCATGAGCGTGCTTCTTGCTCTAAAGCAGAGTGTGATCTATGGATGAGGACTCTGCTGTGTGTTTCACTTCAGAAATATAGTAAAATCCCAGGCTCTTAGTCTTCCTACAAGAAAAGTTCGTTTCAGGTAAGGGCAGTTACTTTACTGCTCAAACGAACTACATCGTTCAGGAAGCTCACACGTTTCTCATATTACCTGAGAAGCATTGGATGTTAGAGGACCTGTGCTTCGTATCCAATTCAGAGGCAGAGTTCGACTAGATATGGTCCGTATATGTAGGAAACACCGTTCTTTTGTTCTCAGCAAACTCATGATTCCTGCTGTCTTAGAGACTCTACAAAGCAAGAGCGTGCTTCTTGCTCTAAAGCAGAGTGTGATCAATGGATGAGAACTCTGCTGTGTGTTTCACTTCAGAAATGGAGTTAAATCCCTGGCTCTGAGTCTTCCTACAAGCAAGACTTCGTTTCAGGTAAGGGCAGTTACTTTACAGCTCAAACGAACTACATCGTTCACGAAGCTCACACGTTTCTCAATTTAACTGACAAGAATTGGATGTTAGAGGACCTGTGGTTTGTTTCATTTTAAGAACCACAGTTGAACTAGATATGGCCCGTATGTGTAGGAAACACCGTTCATTTGTTCTGAGCACACTCAAGTTTCCTGCTGTATTAGAGATTCTAGAAAGCAAGAGCGTGCTTCTTGCACTTAAGCAGAGTGTGATCCATGGATGATAACTATGCTGTGTGTTTCCCTTCAGAAATGGGGTTAAATCCCAGGCGCTGTGTCTTCCTACAAGCAAGACTTCCTTTCAGGTAAGGGTAGTCACTTTTCAGCTCAAAGGAACTACATCGTTCACGAAGCTAACAAGTTTCCATCTTAACTGACAAGCATTGGATGTTAGAGGACCAGTGCTTTGTATCAGTTTCAGAAGCAGAGTTGGACTAGATATGGTCCATATGTGTAGGAAACACCATTCATTTGTTCTCAGCCCACTCAAGTTTCCTGCTGTCTTAGAGAATCTGGAAAGCTAGGGTGTGCCTCTTGCTCTAAAGCAGAGTGTGCTCCATGGATGAGAACTCTACTGTGTGTTTCACTTCAGAAATGGACTTAAATCCCAGGCTCTGAGTCTTCCTACAAGCAAGACTTTGTTTCAGGTAAGGGCAGTCACTTTACAGCTCAAACGAACTACATCGTTCACTAAGCTCAAACGTTTCTCATCTTAACTGAGAAGCATCAGATGTTAGAGGACCCGAGCTTTGTATCAGTTTCAGAAGCAGAGTTGGATTAGATATGGTCCGTATGTGTAGGAAACACCGTTCTTTTGTTCTGAGCACACTCACGTTTCCTGGTGTCTTAGAGACTCTAGAAAGCTAGAGCGTGCTTCTTGCTCTAAAGCAGAGTGTGATCAATGGATGACAACTCTGCTGTGTGTTGCACTTCAAAAATGGAGTTAAATCCCAGGCGCTGTGTCTTCCTACAATCAAGACTTCGTTTCAGGTAAGGGCAGTTACTTTTCAGCTCAAACGAACTACATTGTTCACGAAGCTAACAAGTCTCCCATCTTAACTGACAAGCATTGGATGTTAGAGGACCAGTGCTTTGTTTCAGTTTCAGAAGAAGAGTTGGACTAGATATGGTCCGTATATGCAGGAAACACCGTTCTTTTGTTCTCAGGACACTCACATTTCCTGCTGTCTTAGAGACAATAGAAAGCATGAGCGTGCTTCTTGCTCTAAAGCAGAGTGTGATCTATGGATGAGGACTCTGCTGTGTGTTTCACTTCAGAAATATAGTTAAATCCCAGGCTCTTAGTCTTCCTACAAGAAAAGTTCGTTTCAGGTAAGGGCAGTTACTTTACAGCTCAAACGAACTACAACGTTCAGGAAGCTCACACGTTTCTCATATTACCTGAGAAGCATTGGATGTTAGAGGACCTGTGCTTTGTATCAAATTCAGAGGCAGAGTTCGACTAGATATGATCCGTATATGTAGGAAACACCGTTCTTTTGTTCTCAGCAAACTCATGTTTCCTGCTGTCTTAGAGATTCTACAAAGCAAGAGCGTGCTTCTTGCTCTAAAGCAGAGTGTGATCAATGGATGAGAACTCTGCTGTGTGTTTCACTTCAGAAATGGAGCTAAATCCCTGGCTCTGAGTCTTCCTACAAGCAAGACTTCGTTTCAGGTAAGGGCAGTTACTTTACAGCTCAAACGAACGACATCGTTCACGAAGCTCACACGTTTCTCATCTTAACTGACAAGAATTGGATGTTAGAGGACCTGTGGTTTGTTTCATTTTAAGAACCACAGTTGAACTAGATATGGCCCGTATGTGTAGGAAACACCGTTCATCTGTTCTGAGCACACTCAAGTTTCCTGCTGTATTAGAGATTCTAGAAAGCAAGAGCGTGCTTCTTGCACTTAAGCGGAGTCTGATCCATGGATGATAACTATGCTGTGTGTTTCCCTTCAGAAATGGGGTTAAATCCCAGGCGCTGTGTCTTCCTACAAGCAAGACTTCCTTTCAGGTAAGGGTAGTCACTTTTCAGCTCAAAGGAACTACATCGTTCACGAAGCTAACAAGTTTCCATCTTAACTGACAAGCATTGGATGTTAGAGGACCAGTGCTTTGTATCAGTTTCAGAAGCAGAGATGGACTAGATATGGTCCGTATGTGCAGGAAACACCGTTCTTTTGTTCTCAGGACACTCACATTTCCTGCTGTCTTAGAGACAATAGAAAGCAAGAGCGTGCTTCTTGCTCTAAAGCAGAGTGTGATCTATGGATGAGGACTCAGCTGTGTGTTTCCCTTCAGAAATGTAGTTAAATCCCGGGCTCTGAGTCTTCCTACAAGTAAAGTTCGTTTCAGGTAAGGGCAGTCACTTTTCAGCTCAAACGAACTACATCCATCGTTCACGAAGCGCACACGATTCTCATCTTAACTGACAAGCATCAGATGTTAGAGGACCCGAGCTTTGTATCAGTTTCAGAAGCAGAGTTGGATTAGATATGGTCCGTATGTGTAGGAAACACCGTTCTTTTGTTCTGAGCACACTCACGTTTCCTGGTGTCTTAGAGACTCTAGAAAGCTAGAGCGTGCTTCTTGCTCTAAAGCAGAGTGTGATCAATGGATGACAACTCTGCTGTGTGTTGCACTTCAAAAATGGAGTTAAATCCCAGGCGCTGTGTCTTCCTACAATCAAGACTTCGTTTCAGGTAAGGGCAGTTACTTTTCAGCTAAAACGCACTACACTGTTCACGAAGCTAACAAGTCTCCCATCTTAACTGACAAGCATTGGATGTTAGAGGACCAGTGCTTTGTTTCAGTTTCAGAAGAAGAGTTGGACTAGATATGGTCCGTATGTGCAGGAAACACCGTTCTTTTGTTCTCAGGACACTCACATTTCCTGCTGTCTTAGAGACAATAGAAAGCATGAGCGTGCTTCTTGCTCTAAAGCAGAGTGTGATCTATGGATGAGGACTCTGCTGTGTGTTTCACTTCAGAAATATAGTAAAATCCCAGGCTCTTAGTCTTCCTACAAGAAAAGTTCGTTTCAGGTAAGGGCAGTTACTTTACTGCTCAAACGAACTACATCGTTCAGGAAGCTCACACGTTTCTCATATTACCTGAGAAGCATTGGATGTTAGAGGACCTGTGCTTCGTATCAAATTCAGAGGCAGAGTTCGACTAGATATGGTCCGTATATGTAGGAAACACCGTTCTTTTGTTCTCAGCAAACTCATGATTCCTGCTGTCTTAGAGACTCTACAAAGCAAGAGCGTGCTTCTTGCTCTAAAGCAGAGTGTGATCAATGGATGAGAACTCTGCTGTGTGTTTCACTTCAGAAATGGAGTTAAATCCCTGGCTCTGAGTCTTCCTACAAGCAAGACTTCGTTTCAGGTAAGGGCAGTTACTTTACAGCTCAAACGAACTACATCGTTCACGAAGCTCACACGTTTCTCAATTTAACTGACAAGAATTGGATGTTAGAGGACCTGTGGTTTGTTTCATTTTAAGAACCACAGTTGAACTAGATATGGCCCGTATGTGTAGGAAACACCGTTCATTTGTTCTGAGCACACTCAAGTTTCCTGCTGTATTAGAGATTCTAGAAAGGAAGAGCGTGCTTCTTGCACTTAAGCAGAGTGTGATCCATGGATGATAACTATGCTGTGTGTTTCCCTTCAGAAATGGGGTTAAATCCCAGGCGCTGTGTCTTCCTACAAGCAAGACTTCCTTTCAGGTAAGGGTAGTCACTTTTCAGCTCAAAGGAACTACATCGTTCACGAAGCTAACAAGTTTCCATCTTAACTGACAAGCATTGGATGTTAGAGGACCAGTGCTTTGTATCAGTTTCAGAAGGAGAGATGGACTAGATATGGTCCGTATGTGCAGGAAACACAGTTCTTTTGTTCTCAGGACACTCACATTTCCTGCTGTCTTAGAGACAATAGAAAGCAAGAGCGTGCTTCTTGCTCTAAAGCAGAGTGTGATCTATGGATGAGGACTCTGCTGTGTGTTTCCCTTCAGAAATGTAGTTAAATCCCGGGCTCTGAGTCTTCCTACAAGAAAAGTTCGTTTCAGGTAAGGGCAGTCACTTTTCAGCTCAAACGAACTACATCGTTCACGAAGCTCACACGATTCTCATCTTAACTGACAAGCATCAGATGTTAGAGGACCCGAGCTTTGTATCAGTTTCAGAAGCAGAGTTGGATTAGATATGGTCTGTATGTGTAGGAAACACCGTTCTTTTGTTCTGAGCACACTCACGTTTCCTGGTGTCTTAGAGACTCTAGAAAGCTAGAGCGTGCTTCTTGCTCTAAAGCAGAGTGTGATCAATGGATGACAACTCTGCTGTGTGTTGCACTTCAAAAATGGAGTTAAATCCCAGGCGCTGTGTCTTCCTACAATCAAGACTTCGTTTCAGGTAAGGGCAGTTACTTTTCAGCTCAAACGAACTACATTGTTCACGAAGCTAACAAGTCTCCCATCTTAACTGACAAGCATTGGATGTTAGAGGGCCAGTGCTTTGTTTCAGTTTCAGAAGAAGAGTTGGACTAGATATGGTCCGTATGTGCAGGAAACACCGTTCTTTTGTTCTCAGGACACTCACATTTCCTGCTGTCTTAGAGACAATAGAAAGCATGTGCGTGCTTCTTGCTCTAAAGCAGAGTGTGATCTATGGATGAGGACTCTGCTGTGTGTTTCACTTCAGAAATGTAGTTAAATCCCAGGCTCTTAGTCTTCCTACAAGAAAAGTTCGTTTCAGGTAAGGGCAGTTACTTTACAGCTCAAACGAACTACAACGTTCAGGAAGCTCACACGTTTCTCATATTACCTGAGAAGCATTGGATGTTAGAGGACCTGTGCTTTGTCTCAAATTCAGAGGCAGAGTTCGACTAGATATGGTCCGTATATGTAGGAAACACCGTTCTTTTGTTCTCAGCAAACTCATGTTTCCTGCTGTCTTAGAGACTCTACAAAGCAAGAGCGTGCTTCTTGCTCTAAAGCAGAGTGTGATCAATGGATGAGAACTCTGCTGTGTGTTTCACTTCAGAAATGGAGCTAAATCCCTGGCTCTGAGTCTTCCTACAAGCAAGACTTCGTTTCTGGTAAGGGCAGTTACTTTACAGCTCAAACGAACTACATCGTTCACGAAGCTCACACGTTTCTCATCTTAACTGACAAGAATTGGATGTTAGAGGACCTGTGGTTTGTTTCATTTTAAGAACCACAGTTGAACTAGATATGGCCAGTATGTGTAGGAAACACCGTTCATCTGTTCTGAGCACACTCAAGTTTCCTGCTGTATTAGAGATTCTAGAAAGGAAGAGCGTGCTTCTTGCACTTAAGCAGAGTGTGATCCATGGATGATAACTATGCTGTGTGTTTCCCTTCAGAAATGGGGTTAAATCCCAGGCGCTGTGTCTTCCTACAAGCAAGACTTCCTTTCAGGTAAGGGTAGTCACTTTTCAGCTCAAAGGAACTACATCGTTCACGAAGCTAACAAGTTTCCATCTTAACTGACAAGCATTGGATGTTAGAGGACCAGTGCTTTGTATCAGTTTCAGAAGCAGAGATGGACTAGATATGGTCCGTATGTGCAGGAAACACCGTTCTTTTGTTCTCAGGACACTCACATTTCCTGCTGTCTTAGAGACAATAGAAAGCAAGAGCGTGCTTCTTGCTCTAAAGCAGAGTGTGATCTATGGATGAGGACTCAGCTGTGTGTTTCCCTTCAGAAATGTAGTTAAATCCCGGGCTCTGAGTCTTCCTACAAGAAAAGTTCGTTTCAGGTAAGGGCAGTCACTTTTCAGCTCAAACGAACTACATCGTTCACGAAGCTCACACGATTCTCATCTTAACTGACAAGCATCAGATGTTAGAGGACCCGAGCTTTGTATCAGTTTCAGAAGCAGAGTTGGATTAGATATGGTCCGTATGTGTAGGAAACACCGTTCTTTTGTTCTGAGCACACTCACGTTTCCTGGTGTCTTAGAGACTCTAGAAAGCTAGAGCGTGCTTCTTGCTCTAAAGCAGAGTGTGATCAATGGATGACAACTCTGCTGTGTGTTGCACTTCAAAAATGGAGTTAAATCCCAGGCGCTGTGTCTTCCTACAATCAAGACTTCGTTTCAGGTAAGGGCAGTTGCTTTTCAGCTAAAACGAACTACATTGTTCACGAAGCTAACAAGTCTCCCATCTTAACTGACAAGCATTGGATGTTAGAGGACCAGTGCTTTGTTTCAGTTTCAGAAGAAGAGTTGGACTAGATATGGTCCGTATGTGCAGGAAACACCGTTCTTTTGTTCTCAGGACACTCACATTTCCTGCTGTCTTAGAGACAATAGAAAGCATGAGCGTGCTTCTTGCTCTAAAGCAGAGTGTGATCTATGGATGAGGACTCTGCTGTGTGTTTCACTTCAGAAATATAGTTAAATCCCAGGCTCTTAGTCTTCCTACAAGAAAAGTTCGTTTCAGGTAAGGGCAGTTACTTTACTGCTCAAACGAACTACATCGTTCAGGAAGCTCACACGTTTCTCATATTACCTGAGAAGCATTGGATGTTAGAGGACCTGTGCTTTGTATCAAATTCAGAGGCAGAGTTCGACTAGATATGGTCCGTATATGTAGGAAACACCGTTCTTTTGTTCTCAGCAAACTCATGTTTCCTGCTGTCTTAGAGACTCTACAAAGCAAGAGCGTGCTTCTTGCTCTAAAGCAGAGTGTGATCAATGGATGAGAACTCTGCTGTGTGTTTCACTTCAGAAATGGAGTTAAATCCCTGGCTCTGAGTCTTCCTACAAGCAAGACTTCGTTTCAGGTAAGGGCAGTTACTTTACAGCTCAAACGAACTACATCGTTCACGAAGCTCACACGTTTCTCAATTTAACTGACAAGAATTGGATGTTAGAGGACCTGTGGTTTGTTTCATTTTAAGAACCACAGTTGAACTAGATATGGCCCGTATGTGTAGGAAACACCGTTCATTTGTTCTGAGCACACTCAAGTTTCCTGCTGTATTAGAGATTCTAGAAAGCAAGAGCGTGCTTCTTGCACTTAAGCAGAGTGTGATCCATGGATGATAACTATGCTGTGTGTTTCCCTTCAGAAATGGGGTTAAATCCCAGGCGCTGTGTCTTCCTACAAGCAAGACTTCCTTTCAGGTAAGGGTAGTCACTTTTCAGCTCAAAGGAACTACATCGTTCACGAAGCTAACAAGTTTCCATCTTAACTGACAAGCATTGGATGTTAGAGGACCAGTGCTTTGTATCAGTTTCAGAAGGAGAGATGGACTAGATATGGTCCGTATGTGCAGGAAACACCGTTCTTTTGTTCTCAGGACACTCACATATCCTGCTGTCTTAGAGACAATAGAAAGCAAGAGCGTGCTTCTTGCTCTAAAGCAGAGTGTGATCTATGGATGAGGACTCTGCTGTGTGTTTCCCTTCAGAAATGTAGTTAAATCCCGGGCTCTGAGTCTTCCTACAAGAAAAGTTCGTTTCAGGTAAGGGCAGTCACTTTTCAGCTCAAACGAACTACATCGTTCCCGAAGCGCACACGATTCTCATCTTAACTGACAAGCATCAGATGTTAGAGGACCCGAGCTTTGTATCAGTTTCAGAAGCAGAGTTGGATTAGATATGGTCCGTATGTGTAGGAAACACCGTTCTTTTGTTCTGAGCACACTCACGTTTCCTGGTGTCTTAGAGACTCTAGAAAGCTAGAGTGTGCTTCTTGCTCTAAAGCAGAGTGTGATCAATGGATGACAACTCTGCTGTGTGTTGCACTTCAAAAATGGAGTTAAATCCCAGGCGCTGTGTCTTCCTACAATCAAGACTTCGTTTCAGGTAAGGGCAGTTACTTTTCAGCTAAAACGAACTACATTGTTCACGAAGCTAACAAGTCTCCCATCTTAACTGACAAGCATTGGATGTTAGAGGACCAGTGCTTTGTTTCAGTTTCAGAAGAAGAGTTGGACTAGATATGGTCCGTATGTGCAGGAAACACCGTTCTTTTGTTCTCAGGACACTCACATTTCCTGCTGTCTTAGAGACAATAGAAAGCATGAGCGTGCTTCTTGCTCTAAAGCAGAGTGTGATCTATGGATGAGGACTCTGCTGTGTGTTTCACTTCAGAAATATAGTTAAATCCCAGGCTCTTAGTCTTCCTACAAGAAAAGTTCGTTTCAGGTAAGGGCAGTTACTTTACTGCTCAAACGAACTACATCGTTCAGGAAGCTCACACGTTTCTCATATTACCTGAGAAGCATTGGATGTTAGAGGACCTGTGCTTTGTATCAAATTCAGAGGCAGAGTTCGACTAGATATGGTCCGTATATGTAGGAAACACCGTTCTTTTGTTCTCAGCAAACTCATGTTTCCTGCTGTCTTAGAGACTCTACAAAGCAAGAGCGTGCTTCTTGCTCTAAAGCAGAGTGTGATCAATGGATGAGAACTCTGCTGTGTGTTTCACTTCAGAAATGGAGTTAAATCCCTGGCTCTGAGTCTTCCTACAAGCAAGACTTCGTTTCAGGTAAGGGCAGTTACTTTACAGCTCAAACGAACTACATCGTTCACGAAGCTCACACGTTTCTCAATTTAACTGACAAGAATTGGATGTTAGAGGACCTGTGGTTTGTTTCATTTTAAGAACCACAGTTGAACTAGATATGGCCCGTATGTGTAGGAAACACCGTTCATTTGTTCTGAGCACACTCAAGTTTCCTGCTGTATTAGAGATTCTAGAAAGCAAGAGCGTGCTTCTTGCACTTAAGCAGAGTGTGATCCATGGATGATAACTATGCTGTGTGTTTCCCTTCAGAAATGGGGTTAAATCCCAGGCGCTGTGTCTTCCTACAAGCAAGACTTCCTTTCAGGTAAGGGTAGTCACTTTTCAGCTCAAAGGAACTACATCGTTCACGAAGCTAACAAGTTTCCATCTTAACTGACAAGCATTGGATGTTAGAGGACCAGTGCTTTGTATCAGTTTCAGAAGGAGAGATGGACTAGATATGGTCCGTATGTGCAGGAAACACCGTTCTTTTGTTCTCAGGACACTCACATATCCTGCTGTCTTAGAGACAATAGAAAGCAAGAGCGTGCTTCTTGCTCTAAAGCAGAGTGTGATCTATGGATGAGGACTCTGCTGTGTGTTTCCCTTCAGAAATGTAGTTAAATCCCGGGCTCTGAGTCTTCCTACAAGAAAAGTTCGTTTCAGGTAAGGGCAGTCACTTTTCAGCTCAAACGAACTACATCGTTCACGAAGCTCACACGATTCTCATCTTAACTGACAAGCATCAGATGTTAGAGGACCCGAGCTTTGTATCAGTTTCAGAAGCAGAGTTGGATTAGATATGGTCCGTATGTGTAGGAAACACCGTTCTTTTGTTCTGAGCACACTCACGTTTCCTGGTGTCTTAGAGACTCTAGAAAGCTAGAGCGTGCTTCTTGCTCTAAAGCAGAGTGTGATCAATGGATGACAACTCTGCTGTATGTTGCACTTCAAAAATGGAGTTAAATCCCAGGCGCTGTGTCTTCCTACAATCAAGACTTCGTTTCAGGTAAGGGCAGTTACTTTTCAGCTAAAACGAACTACATTGTTCACGAAGCTAACAAGTCTCCCATCTTAACTGACAAGCATTGGATGTTAGAGGACCAGTGCTTTGTTTCAGTTTCAGAAGAAGAGTTGGACTAGATATGGTCCGTATGTGCAGGAAACACCGTTCTTTTGTTCTCAGGACACTCACATTTCCTGCTGTCTTAGAGACAATAGAAAGCATGAGCGTGCTTCTTGCTCTAAAGCAGAGTGTGATCTATGGATGAGGACTCTGCTGTGTGTTTCACTTCAGAAATATAGTTAAATCCCAGGCTCTTAGTCTTCCTACAAGAAAAGTTCGTTTCAGGTAAGGGCAGTTACTTTACTGCTCAAACGAACTACATCGTTCAGGAAGCTCACACGTTTCTCATATTACCTGAGAAGCATTGGATGTTAGAGGACCAGTGCTTTGTATCAAATTCAGAGGCAGAGTTCGACTAGATATGGTCCGTATATGTAGGAAACACCGTTCTTTTGTTCTCAGCAAACTCATGTTTCCTGCTGTCTTAGAGACTCTACAAAGCAAGAGCGTGCTTCTTGCTCTAAAGCAGAGTGTGATCAATGGATGAGAACTCTGCTGTGTGTTTCACTTCAGAAATGGAGTTAAATCCCTGGCTCTGAGTCTTCCTACAAGCAAGACTTCGTTTCAGGTAAGGGCAGTTACTTTACAGCTCAAACGAACTACATCGTTCACGAAGCTCACACGTTTCTCAATTTAACTGACAAGAATTGGATGTTAGAGGACCTGTGGTTTGTTTCATTTTAAGAACCACAGTTGAACTAGATATGGCCCGTATGTGTAGGAAACACCGTTCATTTGTTCTGAGCACACTCAAGTTTCCTGCTGTATTAGAGATTCTAGAAAGCAAGAGCGTGCTTCTTGCACTTAAGCAGAGTGTGATCCATGGATGATAACTATGCTGTGTGTTTCCCTTCAGAAATGGGGTTAAATCCCAGGCGCTGTGTCTTCCTACAAGCAAGACTTCCTTTCAGGTAAGGGTAGTCACTTTTCAGCTCAAAGGAACTACATCGTTCACGAAGCTAACAAGTTTCCATCTTAACTGACAAGCATTGGATGTTAGAGGACCAGTGCTTTGTATCAGTTTCAGAAGGAGAGATGGACTAGATATGGTCCGTATGTGCAGGAAACACCGTTCTTTTGTTCTCAGGACACTCACATATCCTGCTGTCTTAGAGACAATAGAAAGCAAGAGCGTGCTTCTTGCTCTAAAGCAGAGTGTGATCTATGGATGAGGACTCTGCTGTGTGTTTCCCTTCAGAAATGTAGTTAAATCCCGGGCTCTGAGTCTTCCTACAAGAAAAGTTCGTTTCAGGTAAGGGCAGTCACTTTTCAGCTCAAACGAACTACATCGTTCACGAAGCGCACACGATTCTCATCTTAACTGACAAGCATCAGATGTTAGAGGACCCGAGCTTTGTATCAGTTTCAGAAGCAGAGTTGGATTAGATATGGTCCGTATGTGTAGGAAACACCGTTCTTTTGTTCTGAGCACACTCACGTTTCCTGGTGTCTTAGAGACTCTAGAAAGCTAGAGCGTGCTTCTTGCTCTAAAGCAGAGTGTGATCAATGGATGACAACTCTGCTGTGTGTTGCACTTCAAAAATGGAGTTAAATCCCAGGCGCTGTGTCTTCCTACAATCAAGACTTCGTTTCAGGTAAGGGCAGTTACTTTTCAGCTAAAACGAACTACATTGTTCACGAAGCTAACAAGACTCCCATCTTAACTGACAAGCATTGGATGTTAGAGGACCAGTGCTTTGTTTCAGTTTCAGAAGAAGAGTTGGACTAGATATGGTCCGTATGTGCAGGAAACACCGTTCTTTTGTTCTCAGGACACTCACATTTCCTGCTGTCTTAGAGACAATAGAAAGCATGAGCGTGCTTCTTGCTCTAAAGCAGAGTGTGATCTATGGATGAGGACTCTGCTGTGTGTTTCACTTCAGAAATATAGTTAAATCCCAGGCTCTTAGTCTTCCTACAAGAAAAGTTCGTTTCAGGTAAGGGCAGTTACTTTACTGCTCAAACGAACTACATCGTTCAGGAAGCTCACACGTTTCTCATATTACCTGAGAAGCATTGGATGTTAGAGGACCTGTGCTTTGTATCAAATTCAGAGGCAGAGTTCGACTAGATATGGTCCGTATATGTAGGAAACACCGTTCTTTTGTTCTCAGCAAACTCATGTTTCCTGCTGTCTTAGAGACTCTACAAAGCAAGAGCGTGCTTCTTGCTCTAAAGCAGAGTGTGATCAATGGATGAGAACTCTGCTGTGTGTTTCACTTCAGAAATGGAGTTAAATCCCTGGCTCTGAGTCTTCCTACAAGCAAGACTTCGTTTCAGGTAAGGGCAGTTACTTTACAGCTCAAACGAACTACATCGTTCACGAAGCTCACACGTTTCTCAATTTAACTGACAAGAATTGGATGTTAGAGGACCTGTGGTTTGTTTCATTTTAAGAACCACAGTTGAACTAGATATGGCCCGTATGTGTAGGAAACACCGTTCATTTGTTCTGAGCACACTCAAGTTTCCTGCTGTATTAGAGATTCTAGAAAGCAAGAGCGTGCTTCTTGCACTTAAGCAGAGTGTGATCCATGGATGATAACTATGCTGTGTGTTTCCCTTCAGAAATGGGGTTAAATCCCAGGCGCTGTGTCTTCCTACAAGCAAGACTTCCTTTCAGGTAAGGGTAGTCACTTTTCAGCTCAAAGGAACTACATCGTTCACGAAGCTAACAAGTTTCCATCTTAACTGACAAGCATTGGATGTTAGAGGACCAGTGCTTTGTATCAGTTTCAGAAGGAGAGATGGACTAGATATGGTCCGTATGTGCAGGAAACACCGTTCTTTTGTTCTCAGGACACTCACATATCCTGCTGTCTTAGAGACAATAGAAAGCAAGAGCGTGCTTCTTGCTCTAAAGCAGAGTGTGATCTATGGATGAGGACTCTGCTGTGTGTTTCCCTTCAGAAATGAAGTTAAATCCCGGGCTCTGAGTCTTCCTACAAGAAAAGTTCGTTTCAGGTAAGGGCAGTCACTTTTCAGCTCAAACGAACTACATCGTTCACGAAGCTCACACGATTCTCATCTTAACTGACAAGCATCAGATGTTAGAGGACCCGAGCTTTGTATCAGTTTCAGAAGCAGAGTTGGATTAGATATGGTCCGTATGTGTAGGAAACACCGTTCTTTTGTTCTGAGCACACTCACGTTTCCTGGTGTCTTAGAGACTCTAGAAAGCTAGAGCGTGCTTCTTGCTCTAAAGCAGAGTGTGATCAATGGATGACAACTCTGCTGTGTGTTGCACTTCAAAAATGGAGTTAAATCCCAGGCGCTGTGTCTTCCTACAATCAAGACTTCGTTTCAGGTAAGGGCAGTTACTTTTCAGCTCAAACGAACTACATTTTTCACGAAGCTAACAAGTCTCCCATCTTAACTGACAAGCATTGGATGTTAGAGGACCAGTGCTTTGTTTCAGTTTCAGAAGAAGAGTTGGACTAGATATGGTCCGTATGTGCAGGAAACACCGTTCTTTTGTTCTCAGGACACTCACATTTCCTGCTGTCTTAGAGACAATAGAAAGCATGAGCGTGCTTCTTGCTCTAAAGCAGAGTGTGATCTATGGATGAGGACTCTGCTGTGTGTTTCACTTCAGAAATATAGTTAAATCCCAGGCTCTTAGTCTTCCTACAAGAAAAGTTCGTTTCAGGTAAGGGCAGTTACTTTACTGCTCAAACGAACTACATCGTTCAGGAAGCTCACACGTTTCTCATATTACCTGAGAAGCATTGGATGTTAGAGGACCTGTGCTTTGTATCAAATTCAGAGGCAGAGTTCGACTAGATATGGTCCGTATATGTAGGAAACACCGTTCTTTTGTTCTCAGCAAACTCATGTTTCCTGCTGTCTTAGAGACTCTACAAAGCAAGAGCGTGCTTCTTGCTCTAAAGCAGAGTGTGATCAATGGATGAGAACTCTGCTGTGTGTTTCACTTCAGAAATGGAGTTAAATCCCTGGCTCTGAGTCTTCCTACAAGCAAGACTTCGTTTCAGGTAAGGGCAGTTACTTTACAGCTCAAACGAACTACATCGTTCACGAAGCTCACACGTTTCTCAATTTAACTGACAAGAATTGGATGTTAGAGGACCTGTGGTTTGTTTCATTTTAAGAACCACAGTTGAACTAGATATGGCCCGTATGTGTAGGAAACACCGTTCATTTGTTCTGAGCACACTCAAGTTTCCTGCTGTATTAGAGATTCTAGAAAGCAAGAGCGTGCTTCTTGCACTTAAGCAGAGTGTGATCCATGGATGATAACTATGCTGTGTGTTTCCCTTCAGAAATGGGGTTAAATCCCAGGCGCTGTGTCTTCCTACAAGCAAGACTTCCTTTCAGGTAAGGGTAGTCACTTTTCAGCTCAAAGGAACTACATCGTTCATGAAGCTAACAAGTTTCCATCTTAACTGACAAGCATTGGATGTTAGAGGACCAGTGCTTTGTATCAGTTTCAGAAGGAGAGATGGACTAGATATGGTCCGTATGTGCAGGAAACACCGTTCTTTTGTTCTCAGGACACTCACATTTCCTGCTGTCTTAGAGACAATAGAAAGCAAGAGCGTGCTTCTTGCTCTAAAGCAGAGTGTGATCTATGGATGAGGACTCTGCTGTGTGTTTCCCTTCAGAAATGTAGTTAAATCCCGGGCTCTGAGTCTTCCTACAAGAAAAGTTCGTTTCAGGTAAGGGCAGTCACTTTTCAGCTCAAACGAACTACATCGTTCACGAAGCGCACACGATTCTCATCTTAACTGACAAGCATCAGATGTTAGAGGACCCGAGCTTTGTATCAGTTTCAGAAGCAGAGTTGGATTAGATATGGTCCGTATGTGTAGGAAACACCGTTCTTTTGTTCTGAGCACACTCACGTTTCCTGGTGTCTTAGAGACTCTCGAAAGCTAGAGCGTGCTTCTTGCTCTAAAGCAGAGTGTGATCAATGGATGACAACTCTGCTGTGTGTTGCACTTCAAAAATGGAGTTAAATCCCAGGCGCTGTGTCTTCCTACAATCAAGACTTCGTTTCAGGTAAGGGCAGTTACTTTTCAGCTCAAACGAACTACATTTTTCACGAAGCTAACAAGTCTCCCATCTTAACTGACAAGCATTGGATGTTAGAGGACCAGTGCTTTGTTTCAGTTTCAGAAGAAGAGTTGGACTAGATATGGTCCGTATGTGCAGGAAACACCGTTCTTTTGTTCTCAGGACACTCACATTTCCTGCTGTCTTAGAGACAATAGAAAGCATGTGCGTGCTTCTTGCTCTAAAGCAGAGTGTGATCTATGGATGAGGACTCTGCTGTGTGTTTCACTTCAGAAATATAGTTAAATCCCAGGCTCTTAGTCTTCCTACAAGAAAAGTTCGTTTCAGGTAAGGGCAGTTACTTTACTGCTCAAACGAACTACATCGTTCAGGAAGCTCACACGTTTCTCATATTACCTGAGAAGCATTGGATGTTAGAGGACCTGTGCTTTGTATCAAATTCAGAGGCAGAGTTCGACTAGATATGGTCCGTATATGTAGGAAACACCGTTCTTTTGTTCTCAGCAAACTCATGTTTCCTGCTGTCTTAGAGACTCTACAAAGCAAGAGCGTGCTTCTTGCTCTAAAGCAGAGTGTGATCAATGGATGAGAACTCTGCTGTGTGTTTCACTTCAGAAATGGAGTTAAATCCCTGGCTCTGAGTCTTCCTACAAGCAAGACTTCGTTTCAGGTAAGGGCAGTTACTTTACAGCTCAAACGAACTACATCGTTCACGAAGCTCACACGTTTCTCAATTTAACTGACAAGAATTGGATGTTAGAGGACCTGTGGTTTGTTTCATTTTAAGAACCACAGTTGAACTAGATATGGCCCGTATGTGTAGGAAACACCGTTCATTTGTTCTGAGCACACTCAAGTTTCCTGCTGTATTAGAGATTCCAGAAAGCAAGAGCGTGCTTCTTGCACTTAAGCAGAGTGTGATCCATGGATGATAACTATGCTGTGTGTTTCCCTTCAGAAATGGGGTTAAATCCCAGGCGCTGTGTCTTCCTACAAGCAAGACTTCCTTTCAGGTAAGGGTAGTCACTTTTCAGCTCAAAGGAACTACATCGTTCATGAAGCTAACAAGTTTCCATCTTAACTGACAAGCATTGGATGTTAGAGGACCAGTGCTTTGTATCAGTTTCAGAAGGAGAGATGGACTAGATATGGTCCGTATGTGCAGGAAACACCGTTCTTTTGTTCTCAGGACACTCACATTTCCTGCTGTCTTAGAGACAATAGAAAGCAAGAGCGTGCTTCTTGCTCTAAAGCAGAGTGTGATCTATGGATGAGGACTCTGCTGTGTGTTTCCCTTCAGAAATGTAGTTAAATCCCGGGCTCTGAGTCTTCCTACAAGAAAAGTTCGTTTCAGGTAAGGGCAGTCACTTTTCAGCTCAAACGAACTACATCGTTCACGAAGCTCACACGATTCTCATCTTAACTGACAAGCATCAGATGTTAGAGGACCCGAGCTTTGTATCAGTTTCAGAAGCAGAGTTGGATTAGATATGGTCCGTATGTGTAGGAAACACCGTTCTTTTGTTCTGAGCACACTCACGTTTCCTGGTGTCTTAGAGACTCTAGAAAGCTAGAGCGTGCTTCTTGCTCTAAAGCAGAGTGTGATCAATGGATGACAACTCTGCTGTGTGTTGCACTTCAAAAATGGAGTTAAATCCCAGGCGCTGTGTCTTCCTACAATCAAGACTTCGTTTCAGGTAAGGGCAGTTACTTTTCAGCTAAAACGAACTACATTGTTCACGAAGCTAACAAGTCTCCCATCTTAACTGACAAGCATTGGATGTTAGAGGACCAGTGCTTTGTTTCAGTTTCAGAAGAAGAGTTGGACTAGATATGGTCCGTATGTGCAGGAAACACCGTTCTTTTGTTCTCAGGACACTCACATTTCCTGCTGTCTTAGAGACAATAGAAAGCAAGAGCGTGCTTCTTGCTCTAAAGCAGAGTGTGATCTATGGATGAGGACTCTGCTGTGTGTTTCCCTTCAGAAATGTAGTTAAATCCCGGGCTCTGAGTCTTCCTACAAGAAAAGTTCGTTTCAGGTAAGGGCAGTCACTTTTCAGATCAAACGAACTACATCGTTCACGAAGCTCACACGATTCTCATCTTAACTGACAAGCATCAGATGTTAGAGGACCCGAGCTTTGTATCAGTTTCAGAAGCAGAGTTGGATTAGATATGGTCCGTATGTGTAGGAAACACCGTTCTTTTGTTCTGAGCACACTCACGTTTCCTGGTGTCTTAGAGACTCTAGAAAGCTAGAGCGTGCTTCTTGCTCTAAAGCAGAGTGTGATCAATGGATGACAACTCTGCTGTGTGTTGCACTTCAAAAATGGAGTTAAATCCCAGGCGCTGTGTCTTCCTACAATCAAGACTTCGTTTCAGGTAAGGGCAGTTACTTTTCAGCTAAAACGAACTACATTGTTCACGAAGCTAACAAGTCTCCCATCTTAACTGACAAGCATTGGATGTTAGAGGACCAGTGCTTTGTTTCAGTTTCAGAAGAAGAGTTGGACTAGATATGGTCCGTATGTGCAGGAAACACCGTTCTTTTGTTCTCAGGACACTCACATTTCCTGCTGTCTTAGAGACAATAGAAAGCATGAGCGTGCTTCTTGCTCTAAAGCAGAGTGTGATCTATGGATGAGGACTCTGCTGTGTGTTTCACTTCAGAAATATAGTTAAATCCCAGGCTCTTAGTCTTCCTACAAGAAAAGTTCGTTTCAGGTAAGGGCAGTTACTTTACTGCTCAAACGAACTACATCGTTCAGGAAGCTCACACGTTTCTCATATTACCTGAGAAGCATTGGATGTTAGAGGACCTGTGCTTTGTATCAAATTCAGAGGCAGAGTTCGACTAGATATGGTCCGTATATGTAGGAAACACCGTTCTTTTGTTCTCAGCAAACTCATGTTTCCTGCTGTCTTAGAGACTCTACAAAGCAAGAGCGTGCTTCTTGCTCTAAAGCAGAGTGTGATCAATGGATGAGAACTCTGCTGTGTGTTTCACTTCAGAAATGGAGTTAAATCCCTGGCTCTGAGTCTTCCTACAAGCAAGACTTCGTTTCAGGTAAGGGCAGTTACTTTACAGCTCAAACGAACTACATCGTTCACGAAGCTCACACGTTTCTCAATTTAACTGACAAGAATTGGATGTTAGAGGACCTGTGGTTTGTTTCATTTTAAGAACCACAGTTGAACTAGATATGGCCCGTATGTGTAGGAAACACCGTTCATTTGTTCTGAGCACACTCAAGTTTCCTGCTGTATTAGAGATTCTAGAAAGCAAGAGCGTGCTTCTTGCACTTAAGCAGAGTGTGATCCATGGATGATAACTATGCTGTGTGTTTCCCTTCAGAAATGGGGTTAAATCCCAGGCGCTGTGTCTTCCTACAAGCAAGACTTCCTTTCAGGTAAGGGTAGTCACTTTTCAGCTCAAAGGAACTACATCGTTCACGAAGCTAACAAGTTTCCATCTTAACTGACAAGCATTGGATGTTAGAGGACCAGTGCTTTGTATCAGTTTCAGAAGGAGAGATGGACTAGATATGGTCCGTATGTGCAGGAAACACCGTTCTTTTGTTCTCAGGACACTCACATATCCTGCTGTCTTAGAGACAATAGAAAGCAAGAGCGTGCTTCTTGCTCTAAAGCAGAGTGTGATCTATGGATGAGGACTCTGCTGTGTGTTTCCCTTCAGAAATGTAGTTAAATCCTGGGCTCTGAGTCTTCCTACAAGAAAAGTTCGTTTCAGGTAAGGGCAGTCACTTTTCAGCTCAAACGAACTACATCGTTCACGAAGCGCACACGATTCTCATCTTAACTGACAAGCATCAGATGTTAGAGGACCCGAGCTTTGTATCAGTTTCAGAAGCAGAGTTGGATTAGATATGGTCCGTATGTGTAGGAAACACCGTTCTTTTGTTCTGAGCACACTCACGTTTCCTGGTGTCTTAGAGACTCTAGAAAGCTAGAGCGTGCTTCTTGCTCTAAAGCAGAGTGTGATCAATGGATGACAACTCTGCTGTGTGTTGCACTTCAAAAATGGAGTTAAATCCCAGGCGCTGTGTCTTCCTACAATCAAGACTTCGTTTCAGGTAAGGGCAGTTACTTTTCAGCTCAAACGAACTACATTTTTCACGAAGCTAACAAGTCTCCCATCTTAACTGACAAGCATTGGATGTTAGAGGACCAGTGCTTTGTTTCAGTTTCAGAAGAAGAGTTGGACTAGATATGGTCCGTATGTGCAGGAAACACCGTTCTTTTGTTCTCAGGACACTCACATTTCCTGCTGTCTTAGAGACAATAGAAAGCATGTGCGTGCTTCTTGCTCTAAAGCAGAGTGTGATCTATGGATGAGGACTCTGCTGTGTGTTTCACTTCAGAAATATAGTTAAATCCCAGGCTCTTAGTCTTCCTACAAGAAAAGTTCGTTTCAGGTAAGGGCAGTTACTTTACTGCTCAAACGAACTACATCGTTCAGGAAGCTCACACGTTTCTCATATTACCTGAGAAGCATTGGATGTTAGAGGACCTGTGCTTTGTATCAAATTCAGAGGCAGAGTTCGACTAGATATGGTCCGTATATGTAGGAAACACCGTTCTTTTGTTCTCAGCAAACTCATGTTTCCTGCTGTCTTAGAGACTCTACAAAGCAAGAGCGTGCTTCTTGCTCTAAAGCAGAGTGTGATCAATGGATGAGAACTCTGCTGTGTGTTTCACTTCAGAAATGGAGTTAAATCCCTGGCTCTGAGTCTTCCTACAAGCAAGACTTCGTTTCAGGTAAGGGCAGTTACTTTACAGCTCAAACGAACTACATCGTTCACGAAGCTCACACGTTTCTCAATTTAACTGACAAGAATTGGATGTTAGAGGACCTGTGGTTTGTTTCATTTTAAGAACCACAGTTGAACTAGATATGGCCCGTATGTGTAGGAAACACCGTTCATTTGTTCTGAGCACACTCAAGTTTCCTGCTGTATTAGAGATTCTAGAAAGCAAGAGCGTGCTTCTTGCACTTAAGCAGAGTGTGATCCATGGATGATAACTATGCTGTGTGTTTCCCTTCAGAAATGGGGTTAAATCCCAGGCGCTGTGTCTTCCTACAAGCAAGACTTCCTTTCAGGTAAGGGTAGTCACTTTTCAGCTCAAAGGAACTACATCGTTCATGAAGCTAACAAGTTTCCATCTTAACTGACAAGCATTGGATGTTAGAGGACCAGTGCTTTGTATCAGTTTCAGAAGGAGAGATGGACTAGATATGGTCCGTATGTGCAGGAAACACCGTTCTTTTGTTCTCAGGACACTCATATTTCCTGCTGTCTTAGAGACAATAGAAAGCAAGAGCGTGCTTCTTGCTCTAAAGCAGAGTGTGATCTATGGATGAGGACTCTGCTGTGTGTTTCCCTTCAGAAATGTAGTTAAATCCCGGGCTCTGAGTCTTCCTACAAGAAAAGTTCGTTTCAGGTAAGGGCAGTCACTTTTCAGCTCAAACGAACTACATCGTTCACGAAGCTCACACGATTCTCATCTTAACTGACAAGCATCAGATGTTAGAGGACCCGAGCTTTGTATCAGTTTCAGAAGCAGAGTTGGATTAGATATGGTCCGTATGTGTAGGAAACACCGTTCTTTTGTTCTGAGCACACTCACGTTTCCTGGTGTCTTAGAGACTCTAGAAAGCTAGAGCGTGCTTCTTGCTCTAAAGCAGAGTGTGATCAATGGATGACAACTCTGCTGTGTGTTGCACTTCAAAAATGGAGTTAAATCCCAGGCGCTGTGTCTTCCTACAATCAAGACTTCGTTTCAGGTAAGGGCAGTTACTTTTCAGCTAAAACGAACTACATTGTTCACGAAGCTAACAAGTCTCCCATCTTAACTGACAAGCATTGGATGTTAGAGGACCAGTGCTTTGTTTCAGTTTCAGAAGAAGAGTTGGACTAGATATGGTCCGTATGTGCAGGAAACACCGTTCTTTTGTTCTCGGGACACTCACATTTCCTGCTGTCTTAGAGACAATAGAAAGCATGAGCGTGCTTCTTGCTCTAAAGCAGAGTGTGATCTATGGATGAGGACTCTGCTGTGTGTTTCACTTCAGAAATATAGTTAAATCCCAGGCTCTTAGTCTTCCTACAAGAAAAGTTCGTTTCAGGTAAGGGCAGTTACTTTACTGCTCAAACGAACTACATCGTTCAGGAAGCTCACACGTTTCTCATATTACCTGAGAAGCATTGGATGTTAGAGGACCTGTGCTTTGTATCAAATTCAGAGGCAGAGTTCGACTAGATATGGTCCGTATATGTAGGAAACACCGTTCTTTTGTTCTCAGCAAACTCATGTTTCCTGCTGTCTTAGAGACTCTACAAAGCAAGAGCGTGCTTCTTGCTCTAAAGCAGAGTGTGATCAATGGATGAGAACTCTGCTGTGTGTTTCACTTCAGAAATGGAGTTAAATCCCTGGCTCTGAGTCTTCCTACAAGCAAGACTTCGTTTCAGGTAAGGGCAGTTACTTTACAGCTCAAACGAACTACATCGTTCACGAAGCTCACACGTTTCTCAATTTAACTGACAAGAATTGGATGTTAGAGGACCTGTGGTTTGTTTCATTTTAAGAACCACAGTTGAACTAGATATGGCCCGTATGTGTAGGAAACACCGTTCATTTGTTCTGAGCACACTCAAGTTTCCTGCTGTATTAGAGATTCTAGAAAGCAAGAGCGTGCTTCTTGCACTTAAGCAGAGTGTGATCCATGGATGATAACTATGCTGTGTGTTTCCCTTCAGAAATGGGGTTAAATCCCAGGCGCTGTGTCTTCCTACAAGCAAGACTTCCTTTCAGGTAAGGGTAGTCACTTTTCAGCTCAAAGGAACTACATCGTTCACGAAGCTAACAAGTTTCCATCTTAACTGACAAGCATTGGATGTTAGAGGACCAGTGCTTTGTATCAGTTTCAGAAGGAGAGATGGACTAGATATGGTCCGTATGTGCAGGAAACACCGTTCTTTTGTTCTCAGGACACTCACATATCCTGCTGTCTTAGAGACAATAGAAAGCAAGAGCGTGCTTCTTGCTCTAAAGCAGAGTGTGATCTATGGATGAGGACTCTGCTGTGTGTTTCCCTTCAGAAATGTAGTTAAATCCCGGGCTCTGAGTCTTCCTACAAGAAAAGTTCGTTTCAGGTAAGGGCAGTCACTTTTCAGCTCAAACGAACTACATCGTTCACGAAGCGCACACGATTCTCATCTTAACTGACAAGCATCAGATGTTAGAGGACCCGAGCTTTGTATCAGTTTCAGAAGCAGAGTTGGATTAGATATGGTCCGTATGTGTAGGAAACACCGTTCTTTTGTTCTGAGCACACTCACGTTTCCTGGTGTCTTAGAGACTCTAGAAAGCTAGAGCGTGCTTCTTGCTCTAAAGCAGAGTGTGATCAATGGATGACAACTCTGCTGTGTGTTGCACTTCAAAAATGGAGTTAAATCCCAGGCGCTGTGTCTTCCTACAATCAAGACTTCGTTTCAGGTAAGGGCAGTTACTTTTCAGCTCAAACGAACTACATTTTTCACGAAGCTAACAAGTCTCCCATCTTAACTGACAAGCATTGGATGTTAGAGGACCAGTGCTTTGTTTCAGTTTCAGAAGAAGAGTTGGACTAGATATGGTCCGTATGTGCAGGAAACACCGTTCTTTTGTTCTCAGGACACTCACATTTCCTGCTGTCTTAGAGACAATAGAAAGCATGTGCGTGCTTCTTGCTCTAAAGCAGAGTGTGATCTATGGATGAGGACTCTGCTGTGTGTTTCACTTCAGAAATGTAGTTAAATCCCAGGCTCTTAGTCTTCCTACAAGAAAAGTTCGTTTCAGGTAAGGGCAGTTACTTTACAGCTCAAACGAACTACAACGTTCAGGAAGCTCACACGTTTCTCATATTACCTGAAAAGCATTGGATGTTAGAGGACCTGTGCTTTGTATCAAATTCAGAGGCAGAGTTCGACTAGATATGGTCCGTATATGTAGGAAACACCGTTCTTTTGTTCTCAGCAAACTCATGTTTCCTGCTGTCTTAGAGACTCTACAAAGCAAGAGCGTGCTTCTTGCTCTAAAGCAGAGTGTGATCAATGGATGAGAACTCTGCTGTGTGTTTCACTTCAGAAATGGAGCTAAATCCCTGGCTCTGAGTCTTCCTACAAGCACGACTTCGTTTCTGGTAAGGGCAGTTACTTTACAGCTCAAACGAACTACATCGTTCACGAAGCTCACACGTTTCTCATCTTAACTGACAAGAATTGGATGTTAGAGGACCTGTGGTTTGTTTCATTTTAAGAACCACAGTTGAACTAGATATGGCCAGTATGTGTAGGAAACACCGTTCATCTGTTCTGAGCACACTCAAGTTTCCTGCTGTATTAGAGATTCTAGAAAGCAAGAGCGTGCTTCTTGCACTTAAGCAGAGTGTGATCCATGGATGATAACTATGCTGTGTGTTTCCCTTCAGAAATGGGGTTAAATCCCAGGCGCTGTGTCTTCCTACAAGCAAGACTTCCTTTCAGGTAAGGGTAGTCACTTTTCAGCTCAAAGGAACTACATCGTTCACGAAGCTAACAAGTTTCCATCTTAACTGACAAGCATTGGATGTTAGAGGACCAGTGCTTTGTATCAGTTTCAGAAGCAGAGATGGACTAGATATGGTCCGTATGTGCAGGAAACACCGTTCTTTTGTTCTCAGGACACTCACATTTCCTGCTGTCTTAGAGACAATAGAAAGCAAGAGCATGCTTCTTGCTCTAAAGCAGAGTGTGATCTATGGATGAGGACTCAGCTGTGTGTTTCCCTTCAGAAATGTAGTTAAATCCCGGGCTCTGAGTCTTCCTACAAGAAAAGTTCGTTTCAGGTAAGGGCAGTCACTTTACAGCTCAAACAAACTACATCGTTCACGAAGCTCACACGATTCTCATCTTAACTGACAAGCATCAGATGTTAGAGGACCCGAGCTTTGTATCAGTTTCAGAAGCAGAGTTGGATTAGATATGGTCCGTATGTGTAGGAAACACCGTTCTTTTGTTCTGAGCACACTCACGTTTCCTGGTGTCTTAGAGACTCTAGAAAGCTAGAGCGTGCTTCTTGCTCTAAAGCAGAGTGTGATCAATGGATGACAACTCTGCTGTGTGTTGCACTTCAAAAATGGAGTTAAATCCCAGGCGCTGTGTCTTCCTACAATCAAGACTTCGTTTCAGGTAAGGGCAGTTACTTTTCAGCTCAAACGAACTACATTGTTCACGAAGCTAACAAGTCTCCCTTCTTAACTGACAAGCATTGGATGTTAGAGGACCAGTGCTTTGTTTCAGTTTCAGAAGAAGAGTTGGACTAGATATGGTCCGTATGTGCAGGAAACACCGTTCTTTTGTTCTCAGGACACTCACATTTCCTGCTGTCTTAGAGACAATAGAAAGCATGTGCGTGCTTCTTGCTCTAAAGCAGAGTGTGATCTATGGATGAGGACTCTGCTGTGTGTTTCACTTCAGAAATGTAGTTAAATCCCAGGCTCTTAGTCTTCCTACAAGAAAAGTTCGTTTCAGGTAAGGGCAGTTACTTTACAGCTCAAACGAACTACATCGTTCAGGAAGCTCACACGTTTCTCATATTACCTGAGAAGCATTGGATGTTAGAGGACCTGTGCTTTGTATCAAATTCAGAGGCAGAGTTCGACTAGATATGGTCTGTATATGTAGGAAACACCGTTCTTTTGTTCTCAGCAAACTCATGTTTCCTGCTGTCTTAGAGACTCTACAAAGCAAGAGCGTGCTTCTTGCTCTAAAGCAGAGTGTGATCAATGGATGAGAACTCTGCTGTGTGTTTCACTTCAGAAATGGAGTTAAATCCCTGGCTCTGAGTCTTCCTACAAGCAAGACTTCGTTTCATGTAAGGGCAGTTACTTTACAGCTCAAACGAACTACATCGTTCACGAAGCTCACACGTTTCTCAATTTAACTGACAAGAATTGGATGTTAGAGGACCTGTGGTTTGTTTCATTTTAAGAACCACAGTTGAACTAGATATGGCCCGTATGTGTAGGAAACACCGTTCATTTGTTCTGAGCACACTCAAGTTTCCTGCTGTATTAGAGATTCTAGAAAGCAAGAGCGTGCTTCTTGCACTTAAGCAGAGTGTGATCCATGGATGATAACTATGCTGTGTGTTTCCCTTCAGAAATGGGGTTAAATCCCAGGCGCTGTGTCTTCCTACAAGCAAGACTTCCTTTCAGGTAAGGGTAGTCACTTTTCAGCTCAAAGGAACTACATCGTTCACGAAGCTAACAAGTTTCCATCTTAACTGACAAGCATTGGATGTTAGAGGACCAGTGCTTTGTATCAGTTTCAGAAGCAGAGATGGACTAGATATGGTCCGTATGTGCAGGAAACACCGTTCTTTTGTTCCCAGGACACTCACATTTCCTGCTGTCTTAGAGACAATAGAAAGCAAGAGCGTGCTTCTTGCTCTAAAGCAGAGTGTGATCTATGGATGAGGACTCTGCTGTGTGTTTCCCTTCAGAAATGTAGTTAAATCCCGGGCTCTGAGTCTTCCTACAAGAAAAGTTCGTTTCAGGTAAGGGCAGTCACTTTTCAGCTCAAACGAACTACATCGTTCACGAAGCTCACACGATTCTCATCTTAACTGACAAGCATCAGATGTTAGAGGACCCGAGTTTTGTATCAGTTTCAGAAGCAGAGTTGGATTAGATATGGTCCGTATGTGTAGGAAACACCGTTCTTTTGTTCTGAGCACACTCACGTTTCCTGGTGTCTTAGAGACTCTAGAAAGCTAGAGCGTGCTTCTTGCTCTAAAGCAGAGTGTGATCAATGGATGACAACTCTGCTGTGTGTTGCACTTCAAAAATGGAGTTAAATCCCAGGCGCTGTATCTTCCTACAATCAAGACTTCGTTTCAGGTAAGGGCAGTTACTTTTCAGCTCAAACGAACTACATTGTTCACGAAGCTAACAAGTCTCCCATCTTAACTGACAAGCATTGGATGTTAGAGGACCAGTGCTTTGTTTCAGTTTCAGAAGAAGAGTTGGACTAGATATGGTCCGTATGTGCAGGAAACACCGTTCTTTTGTTCTCAGGACACTCACATTTCCTGCTGTCTTAGAGACAATAGAAAGCATGTGCGTGCTTCTTGCTCTAAAGCAGAGTGTGATCTATGGATGAGGACTCTGCTGTGTGTTTCACTTCAGAAATGTAGTTAAATCCCAGGCTCTTAGTCTTCCTACAAGAAAAGTTCGTTTCAGGTAAGGGCAGTTACTTTACAGCTCAAACGAACTACATCGTTCAGGAAGCTCACACGTTTCTCATATTACCTGAGAAGCATTGGATGTTAGAGGACCTGTGCTTTGTATCAAATTCAGAGGCAGAGTTCGACTAGATATGGTCTGTATATGTAGGAAACACCGTTCTTTTGTTCTCAGCAAACTCATGTTTCCTGCTGTCTTAGAGACTCTACAAAGCAAGAGCGTGCTTCTTGCTCTAAAGCAGAGTGTGATCAATGGATGAGAACTCTGCTGTGTGTTTCACTTCAGAAATGGAGTTAAATCCCTGGCTCTGAGTCTTCCTACAAGCAAGACTTCGTTTCATGTAAGGGCAGTTACTTTACAGCTCAAACGAACTACATCGTTCACGAAGCTCACACGTTTCTCAATTTAACTGACAAGAATTGGATGTTAGAGGACCTGTGGTTTGTTTCATTTTAAGAACCACAGTTGAACTAGATATGGCCCGTATGTGTAGGAAACACCGTTCATTTGTTCTGAGCACACTCAAGTTTCCTGCTTTATTAGAGATTCTAGAAAGCAAGAGCGTGCTTCTTGCACTTAAGCAGAGTGTGATCCATGGATGATAACTATGCTGTGTGTTTCCCTTCAGAAATGGGGTTAAATCCCAGGCGCTGTGTCTTCCTACAAGCAAGACTTCCTTTCAGGTAAGGGTAGTCACTTTTCAGCTCAAAGGAACTACATCGTTCACGAAGCTAACAAGTTTCCATCTTAACTGACAAGCATTGGATGTTAGAGGACCAGTGCTTTGTATCAGTTTCAGAAGCAGAGATGGACTAGATATGGTCCGTATGTGCAGGAAACACCGTTCTTTTGTTCTCAGGACACTCACATTTCCTGCTGTCTTAGAGACAATAGAAAGCAAGAGCGTGCTTCTTGCTCTAAAGCAGAGTGTGATCTATGGATGAGGACTCTGCTGTGTGTTTCCCTTCAGAAATGTAGTTAAATCCCGGGCTCTGAGTCTTCCTACAAGAAAAGTTCGTTTCAGGTAAGGGCAGTCACTTTTCAGCTCAAACGAACTACATCGTTCACGAAGCTCACACGATTCTCATCTTAACTGACAAGTATCAGATGTTAGAGGACCCGAGTTTTGTATCAGTTTCAGAAGCAGAGTTGGATTAGATATGGTCCGTATGTGTAGGAAACACCGTTCTTTTGTTCTGAGCACACTCACGTTTCCTGGTGTCTTAGAGACTCTAGAAAGCTAGAGCGTGCTTCTTGCTCTAAAGCAGAGTGTGATCAATGGATGACAACTCTGCTGTGTGTTGCACTTCAAAAATGGAGTTAAATCCCAGGCGCTGTATCTTCCTACAATCAAGACTTCGTTTCAGGTAAGGGCAGTTACTTTTCAGCTCAAACGAACTACATTGTTCACGAAGCTAACAAGTCTCCCATCTTAACTGACAAGCATTGGATGTTAGAGGACCAGTGCTTTGTTTCAGTTTCAGAAGAAGAGTTGGACTAGATATGGTCCGTATGTGCAGGAAACACCGTTCTTTTGTTCTCAGGACACTCACATTTCCTGCTGTCTTAGAGACAATAGAAAGCATGAGCGTGCTTCTTGCTCTAAAGCAGAGTGTGATCTATGGATGAGGACTCTGCTGTGTGTTTCACTTCAGAAATGTAGTTAAATCCCAGGCTCTTAGTCTTCCTACAAGAAAAGTTCGTTTCATGTAAGGGCAGTTACTTTACAGCTCAAACGAACTACAACGTTCAGGAAGCTCACACGTTTCTCATATTACCTGAGAAGCATTGGATGTTAGAGGACCTGTGCTTTGTATCAAATTAAGAGGCAGAGTTCGACTAGATATGGTCCGTATATGTAGGAAACACCGTTCTTTTGTTCTCAGCAAACTCATGTTTCCTGCTGTCTTAGAGACTCTACAAAGCAAGTGCGTGCTTCTTGCTCTAAAGCAGAGTGTGATCAATGGATGAGAACTCTGCTGTGTGTTTCACTTCAGAAATGGAGCTAAATCCCTGGCTCTGAGTCTTCCTACAAGCAAGACTTCGTTTCAGGTAAGGGCAGTTACTTTTCAGCTCAAAAGAACTACATTGTTCACGAAGCTAACAAGTCTCCCACCTTAACTGACAAGCATTGGATGTTAGAGGACCAGTGCTTTGTTTCAGTTTCAGAAGAAGAGTTGGACTAGATATGGTCCGTATGTGCAGGAAACACCGTTCTTTTGTTCTCAGGACACTCACATTTCCTGCTGTCTTAGAGACAATAGAAAGCATGAGCGTGCTTCTTGCTCTAAAGCAGAGTGTGATCTATGGATGAGGACTCTGCTGTGTGTTTCACTTCAGAAATGTAGTTAAATCCCAGGCTCTTAGTCTTCCTACAAGAAAAGTTCGTTTCATGTAAGGGCAGTTACTTTACAGCTCAAACGAACTACAACGTTCAGGAAGCTCACACGTTTCTCATATTACCTGAGAAGCATTGGATGTTAGAGGACCTGTGCTTTGTATCAAATTAAGAGGCAGAGTTCGACTAGATATGGTCCGTATATGTAGGAAACACCGTTCTTTTGTTCTCAGCAAACTCATGTTTCCTGCTGTCTTAGAGACTCTACAAAGCAAGTGCGTGCTTCTTGCTCTAAAGCAGAGTGTGATCAATGGATGAGAACTCTGCTGTGTGTTTCACTTCAGAAATGGAGCTAAATCCCTGGCTCTGAGTCTTCCTACAAGCAAGACTTCGTTTCAGGTAAGGGCAGTTACTTTTCAGCTCAAAAGAACTACATTGTTCACGAAGCTAACAAGTCTCCCACCTTAACTGACAAGCATTGGATGTTAGAGGACCAGTGCTTTGTTTCAGTTTCAGAAGAAGAGTTGGACTAGATATGGTCCGTATGTGCAGGAAACACCGTTCTTTTGTTCTCAGGACACTCACATTTCCTGCTGTCTTAGAGACAATAGAAAGCATGTGCGTGCTTCTTGCTCTAAAGCAGAGTGTGATCTATGGATGAGGACTCTGCTGTGTGTTTCACTTCAGAAATGTAGTTAAATCCCAGGCTCTTAGTCTTCCTACAAGAAAAGTTCGTTTCAGGTAAGGGCAGTTACTTTACAGCTCAAACGAACTACATCGTTCAGGAAGCTCACACGTTTCTCATATTACCTGAGAAGAATTGGATGTTAGAGGACCTGTGCTTTTTATCAAATTCAGAGGCAGAGTTCGACTAGATTTGGTCTGTATATGTAGGAAACACCGTTCTTTTGTTCTCAGCAAACTCATGTTTCCTGCTGTCTTAGAGACTCTACAAAGCAAGAGCGTGCTTCTTGCTCTAAAGCAGAGTGTGATCAATGGATGAGAACTCTGCTGTGTGTTTCACTTCAGAAATGGAGCTAAATCCCTGGCTCTGAGTCTTCCTACAAGCAAGACTTCGTTTCTGGTAAGGGCAGTTACTTTACAGCTCAAACGAACTACATCGTTCACGAAGCTCACACGTTTCTCAATTTAACTGACAATAATTGGATGTTAGAGGACCTGTGCTTTGTATCAAATTCAGAGGCAGAGTTCGACTAGATATGGTCCGTATGTGTAGGAAACACCGTTCTTTTGTTCTGAGCACACTCACGTTTCCTGGTGTCTTAGAGACGCTAGAAAGCTAGAGCGTGCTTCTTGCTCTAAAGCAGAGTGTGATCAATGGATGACAACTCTGCTGTGTGTTTCCCTTCACAAATGGGGTTAAATCTCAGGCGCTGTGTCTTCCTACAAGCAAGACTTCCTTTCAGGTAAGGGTAGTCACTTTTCAGCTCAAAGGAACTACATCTTTCACGAAGCTCACACGTTTCTCAATTTAACTGACAAGAATTGGATGTTAGAGGACCTGTGGTTTGTTTCATTTTAAGAACCACAGTTGAACTAGATATGGCCCGTATGTGTAGGAAACACCGTTCATTTGTTCTGAGCACACTCAAGTTTCCTGCTGTATTAGAGATTCTAGAAAGCAAGAGCGTGCTTCTTGCACTTAAGCAGAGTGTGATCCATGGATGATAACTATGCTGTGTGTTTCACTTCAGAAATGTAGTTAAATCCCAGGCTCTTAGTCTTCCTACAAGAAAAGTTCGTTTCATGTAAGGGCAGTTACTTTACAGCTCAAACGAACTACAACGTTCACGAAGCTCACACGATTCTCATCTTAACTGACAAGCATCAGATGTTAGAGGACCCGAATTTTGTATCAGTTTCAGAAGCAGAGTTGGATTAGATATGGTCCGTATGTGTAGGAAACACCGTTCTTTTGTTCTGAGCACACTCACGTTTCCTGGTGTCTTAGAGACTCTAGAAAGCTAGAGCGTGCTTCTTGCTCTAAAGCAGAGTGTGATCAATGGATGACAACTCTGCTGTGTGTTGCACTTCAAAAATGGAGTTAAATCCCAGGCGCTGTGTCTTCCTACAATCAAGACTTCGTTTCAGGTAAGGGCAGTTACTTTTCAGCTCAAACGAACTACATTTTTCACGAAGCTAACAAGTCTCCCATCTTAACTGACAAGCATTGGATGTTAGAGGACCAGTGCTTTGTTTCAGTTTCAGAAGAAGAGTTGGACTAGATATGGTCCGTATGTGCAGGAAACACCGTTCTTTTGTTCTCAGGACACTCACATTTCCTGCTGTCTTAGAGACAATAGAAAGCATGTGCGTGCTTCTTGCTCTAAAGCAGAGTGTGATCTATGGATGAGGACTCTGCTGTGTGTTTCACTTCAGAAATGTAGTTAAATCCCAGGCTCTTAGTCTTCCTACAAGAAAAGTTCGTTTCAGGTAAGGGCAGTTACTTTACAGCTCAAACGAACTACAACGTTCAGGAAGCTCACACGTTTCTCATATTACCTGAGAAGCATTGGATGTTAGAGGACCTGTGCTTTGTATCAAATTCAGAGGCAGAGTTCGACTAGATATGGTCCGTATATGTAGGAAACACCGTTCTTTTGTTCTCAGCAAACTCATGTTTCCTGCTGTCTTAGAGACTCTACAAAGCAAGAGCGTGCTTCTTGCTCTAAAGCAGAGTGTGATCAATGGATGAGAACTCTGCTGTGTGTTTCACTTCAGAAATGGAGCTAAATCCCTGGCTCTGAGTCTTCCTACAAGCACGACTTCGTTTCTGGTAAGGGCAGTTACTCTACAGCTCAAACGAACTACATCGTTCACGAAGCTCACACGTTTCTCATCTTAACTGACAAGAATTGGATGTTAGAGGACCTGTGGTTTGTTTCATTTTAAGAACCACAGTTGAACTAGATATGGCCAGTATGTGTAGGAAACACCGTTCATCTGTTCTGAGCACACTCAAGTTTCCTGCTGTATTAGAGATTCTAGAAAGCAAGAGCGTGCTTCTTGCACTTAAGCAGAGTGTGATCCATGGATGATAACTATGCTGTGTGTTTCCCTTCAGAAATGGGGTTAAATCCCAGGCGCTGTGTCTTCCTACAAGCAAGACTTCCTTTCAGGTAAGGGTAGTCACTTTTCAGCTCAAAGGAACTACATCGTTCACGAAGCTAACAAGTTTCCATCTTAACTGACAAGCATTGGATGTTAGAGGACCAGTGCTTTGTATCAGTTTCAGAAGCAGAGATGGACTAGATATGGTCCGTATGTGCAGGAAACACCGTTCTTTTGTTCTCAGGACACTCACATTTCCTGCTGTCTTAGAGACAATAGAAAGCAAGAGCGTGCTTCTTGCTCTAAAGCAGAGTGTGATCTATGGATGAGGACTCAGCTGTGTGTTTCCCTTCAGAAATGTAGTTAAATCCCGGGCTCTGAGTCTTCCTACAAGAAAAGTTCGTTTCAGGTAAGGGCAGTCACTTTACAGCTCAAACAAACTACATCGTTCACGAAGCTCACACGATTCTCATCTTAACTGACAAGCATCAGATGTTAGAGGACCCGAGCTTTGTATCAGTTTCAGAAGCAGAGTTGGATTAGATATGGTCCGTATGTGTAGGAAACACCGTTCTTTTGTTCTGAGCACACTCACGTTTCCTGGTGTCTTAGAGACTCTAGAAAGCTAGAGCGTGCTTCTTGCTCTAAAGCAGAGTGTGATCAATGGATGACAACTCTGCTGTGTGTTGCACTTCAAAAATGGAGTTAAATCCCAGGCGCTGTGTCTTCCTACAATCAAGACTTCGTTTCAGGTAAGGGCAGTTACTTTTCAGCTCAAACGAACTACATTGTTCACGAAGCTAACAAGTCTCCCTTCTTAACTGACAAGCATTGGATGTTAGAGGACCAGTGCTTTGTTTCAGTTTCAGAAGAAGAGTTGGACTAGATATGGTCCGTATGTGCAGGAAACACCGTTCTTTTGTTCTCAGGACACTCACATTTCCTGCTGTCTTAGAGACAATAGAAAGCATGTGCGTGCTTCTTGCTCTAAAGCAGAGTGTGATCTATGGATGAGGACTCTGCTGTGTGTTTCACTTCAGAAATGTAGTTAAATCCCAGGCTCTTAGTCTTCCTACAAGAAAAGTTCGTTTCAGGTAAGGGCAGTTACTTTACAGCTCAAACGAACTACATCGTTCAGGAAGCTCACACGTTTCTCATATTACCTGAGAAGCATTGGATGTTAGAGGACCTGTGCTTTGTATCAAATTCAGAGGCAGAGTTCGACTAGATATGGTCTGTATATGTAGGAAACACCGTTCTTTTGTTCTCAGCAAACTCATGTTTCCTGCTGTCTTAGAGACTCTACAAAGCAAGAGCGTGCTTCTTGCTCTAAAGCAGAGTGTGATCAATGGATGAGAACTCTGCTGTGTGTTTCACTTCAGAAATGGAGTTAAATCCCTGGCTCTGAGTCTTCCTACAAGCAAGACTTCGTTTCATGTAAGGGCAGTTACTTTACAGCTCAAACGAACTACATCGTTCACGAAGCTCACACGTTTCTCAATTTAACTGACAAGAATTGGATGTTAGAGGACCTGTGGTTTGTTTCATTTTAAGAACCACAGTTGAACTAGATATGGCCCGTATGTGTAGGAAACACCGTTCATTTGTTCTGAGCACACTCAAGTTTCCTGCTGTATTAGAGATTCTAGAAAGCAAGAGCGTGCTTCTTGCACTTAAGCAGAGTGTGATCCATGGATGATAACTATGCTGTGTGTTTCCCTTCAGAAATGGGGTTAAATCCCAGGCGCTGTGTCTTCCTACAAGCAAGACTTCCTTTCAGGTAAGGGTAGTCACTTTTCAGCTCAAAGGAACTACATCGTTCACGAAGCTAACAAGTTTCCATCTTAACTGACAAGCATTGGATGTTAGAGGACCAGTGCTTTGTATCAGTTTCAGAAGCAGAGATGGACTAGATATGGTCCGTATGTGCAGGAAACACCGTTCTTTTGTTCTCAGGACACTCACATTTCCTGCTGTCTTAGAGACAATAGAAAGCAAGAGCGTGCTTCTTGCTCTAAAGCAGAGTGTGATCTATGGATGAGGACTCTGCTGTGTGTTTCCCTTCAGAAATGTAGTTAAATCCCGGGCTCTGAGTCTTCCTACAAGAAAAGTTCGTTTCAGGTAAGGGCAGTCACTTTTCAGCTCAAACGAACTACATCGTTCACGAAGCTCACACGATTCTCATCTTAACTGACAAGCATCAGATGTTAGAGGACCCGAGTTTTGTATCAGTTTCAGAAGCAGAGTTGGATTAGATATGGTCCGTATGTGTAGGAAACACCGTTCTTTTGTTCTGAGCACACTCACGTTTCCTGGTGTCTTAGAGACTCTAGAAAGCTAGAGCGTGCTTCTTGCTCTAAAGCAGAGTGTGATCAATGGATGACAACTCTGCTGTGTGTTGCACTTCAAAAATGGAGTTAAATCCCAGGCGCTGTGTCTTCCTACAATCAAGACTTCGTTTCAGGTAAGGGCAGTTACTTTTCAGCTCAAACGAACTACATTGTTCACGAAGCTAACAAGTCTCCCATCTTAACTGACAAGCATTGGATGTTAGAGGACCAGTGCTTTGTTTCAGTTTCAGAAGAAGAGTTGGACTAGATATGGTCCGTATGTGCAGGAAACACCGTTCTTTTGTTCTCAGGACACTCACATTTCCTGCTGTCTTAGAGACAATAGAAAGCATGAGCGTGCTTCTTGCTCTAAAGCAGAGTGTGATCTATGGATGAGGACTCTGCTGTGTGTTTCACTTCAGAAATGTAGTTAAATCCCAGGCTCTTAGTCTTCCTACAAGAAAAGTTCGTTTCATGTAAGGGCAGTTACTTTACAGCTCAAACGAACTACAACGTTCAGGAAGCTCACACGTTTCTCATATTACCTGAGAAGCATTGGATGTTAGAGGACCTGTGCTTTGTATCAAATTAAGAGGCAGAGTTCGACTAGATATGGTCCGTATATGTAGGAAACACCGTTCTTTTGTTCTCAGCAAACTCATGTTTCCTGCTGTCTTAGAGACTCTACAAAGCAAGTGCGTGCTTCTTGCTCTAAAGCAGAGTGTGATCAATGGATGAGAACTCTGCTGTGTGTTTCACTTCAGAAATGGAGCTAAATCCCTGGCTCTGAGTCTTCCTACAAGCAAGACTTCGTTTCAGGTAAGGGCAGTTACTTTTCAGCTCAAAAGAACTACATTGTTCACGAAGCTAACAAGTCTCCCACCTTAACTGACAAGCATTGGATGTTAGAGGACCAGTGCTTTGTTTCAGTTTCAGAAGAAGAGTTGGACTAGATATGGTCCGTATGTGCAGGAAACACCGTTCTTTTGTTCTCAGGACACTCACATTTCCTGCTGTCTTAGAGACAATAGAAAGCATGTGCGTGCTTCTTGCTCTAAAGCAGAGTGTGATCTATGGATGAGGACTCTGCTGTGTGTTTCACTTCAGAAATGTAGTTAAATCCCAGGCTCTTAGTCTTCCTACAAGAAAAGTTCGTTTCAGGTAAGGGCAGTTACTTTACAGCTCAAACGAACTACATCGTTCAGGAAGCTCACACGTTTCTCATATTACCTGAGAAGAATTGGATGTTAGAGGACCTGTGCTTTTTATCAAATTCAGAGGCAGAGTTCGACTAGATTTGGTCTGTATATGTAGGAAACACCGTTCTTTTGTTCTCAGCAAACTCATGTTTCCTGCTGTCTTAGAGACTCTACAAAGCAAGAGCGTGCTTCTTGCTCTAAAGCAGAGTGTGATCAATGGATGAGAACTCTGCTGTGTGTTTCACTTCAGAAATGGAGCTAAATCCCTGGCTCTGAGTCTTCCTACAAGCAAGACTTCGTTTCTGGTAAGGGCAGTTACTTTACAGCTCAAACGAACTACATCGTTCACGAAGCTCACACGTTTCTCAATTTAACTGACAATAATTGGATGTTAGAGGACCTGTGCTTTGTATCAAATTCAGAGGCAGAGTTCGACTAGATATGGTCCGTATGTGTAGGAAACACCGTTCTTTTGTTCTGAGCACACTCACGTTTCCTGGTGTCTTAGAGACGCTAGAAAACTAGAGCGTGCTTCTTGCTCTAAAGCAGAGTGTGATCAATGGATGACAACTCTGCTGTGTGTTTCCCTTCACAAATGGGGTTAAATCTCAGGCGCTGTGTCTTCCTACAAGCAAGACTTCCTTTCAGGTAAGGGTAGTCACTTTTCAGCTCAAAGGAACTACATCTTTCACGAAGCTCACACGTTTCTCAATTTAACTGACAAGAATTGGATGTTAGAGGACCTGTGGTTTGTTTCATTTTAAGAACCACAGTTGAACTAGATATGGCCCGTATGTGTAGGAAACACCGTTCATTTGTTCTGAGCACACTCAAGTTTCCTGCTGTATTAGAGATTCTAGAAAGCAAGAGCGTGCTTCTTGCACTTAAGCAGAGTGTGATCCATGGATGATAACTATGCTGTGTGTTTCACTTCAGAAATGTAGTTAAATCCCAGGCTCTTAGTCTTCCTACAAGAAAAGTTCGTTTCATGTAAGGGCAGTTACTTTACAGCTCAAACGAACTACAACGTTCACGAAGCTCACACGATTCTCATCTTAACTGACAAGCATCAGATGTTAGAGGACCCGAATTTTGTATCAGTTTCAGAAGCAGAGTTGGATTAGATATGGTCCGTATGTGTAGGAAACACCGTTCTTTTGTTCTGAGCACACTCACGTTTCCTGGTGTCTTAGAGACTCTAGAAAGCTAGAGCGTGCTTCTTGCTCTAAAGCAGAGTGTGATCAATGGATGACAACTCTGCTGTGTGTTGCACTTCAAAAATGGAGTTAAATCCCAGGCGCTGTGTCTTCCTACAATCAAGACTTCGTTTCAGGTAAGGGCAGTTACTTATCAGCTAAAACGAACTACATTGTTCACGAAGCTAACAAGTCTCCCATCTTAACTGACAAGCATTGGATGTTAGAGGACCAGTGCTTTGTTTCAGTTTCAGAAGAAGAGTTGGACTAGATATGGTCCGTATGTGCAGGAAACACCGTTCTTTTGTTCTCAGGACACTCACATTTCCTGCTGTCTTAGAGACAATAGAAAGCATGAGCGTGCTTCTTGCTCTAAAGCAGAGTGTGATCTATGGATGAGGACTCTGCTGTGTGTTTCACTTCAGAAATATAGTTAAATCCCAGGCTCTTAGTCTTCCTACAAGAAAAGTTCGTTTCAGGTAAGGGCAGTTACTTTACTGCTCAAACGAACTACATCGTTCAGGAAGCTCACACGTTTCTCATATTACCTGAGAAGCATTGGATGTTAGAGGACCTGTGCTTTGTATCAAATTCAGAGGCAGAGTTCGACTAGATATGGTCCGTATATGTAGGAAACACCGTTCTTTTGTTCTCAGCAAACTCATGTTTCCTGCTGTCTTAGAGACTCTACAAAGCAAGAGCGTGCTTCTTGCTCTAAAGCAGAGTGTGATCAATGGATGAGAACTCTGCTGTGTGTTTCACTTCAGAAATGGAGTTAAATCCCTGGCTCTGAGTCTTCCTACAAGCAAGACTTCGTTTCAGGTAAGGGCAGTTACTTTACAGCTCAAACGAACTACATCGTTCACGAAGCTCACACGTTTCTCAATTTAACTGACAAGAATTGGATGTTAGAGGACCTGTGGTTTGTTTCATTTTAAGAACCACAGTTGAACTAGATATGGCCCGTATGTGTAGGAAACACCGTTCATTTGTTCTGAGCACACTCAAGTTTCCTGCTGTATTAGAGATTCTAGAAAGCAAGAGCTTGCTTCTTGCACTTAAGCAGAGTGTGATCCATGGATGATAACTATGCTGTGTGTTTCCCTTCAGAAATGGGGTTAATCCCAGGCGCTGTGTCTTCCTACAAGCAAGACTTCCTTTCAGGTAAGGGTAGTCACTTTTCAGCTCAAAGGAACTACATCGTTCACGAAGCTAACAAGTTTCCATCTTAACTGACAAGCATTGGATGTTAGAGGACCAGTGCTTTGTATCAGTTTCAGAAGGAGAGATGGACTAGATATGGTCCGTATGTGCAGGAAACACCGTTCTTTTGTTCTCAGGACACTCACATATCCTGCTGTCTTAGAGACAATAGAAAGCAAGAGCGTGCTTCTTGCTCTAAAGCAGAGTGTGATCTATGGATGAGGACTCTGCTGTCTGTTTCCCTTCAGAAATGTAGTTAAATCCCGGGCTCTGAGTCTTCCTACAACAAAAGTTCGTTTCAGGTAAGGGCAGTCACTTTTCAGCTCAAACGAACTACATCGTTCACGAAGCGCACACGATTCTCATCTTAACTGACAAGCATCAGATGTTAGAGGACCCGAGCTTTGTATCAGTTTCAGAAGCAGAGTTGGATTAGATATGGTCCGTATGTGTAGGAAACACCGTTCTTTTGTTCTGAGCACACTCACGTTTCCTGGTGTCTTAGAGACTCTAGAAAGCTAGAGCGTGCTTCTTGCTCTAAAGCAGAGTGTGATCAATGGATGACAACTCTGCTGTGTGTTGCACTTCAAAAATGGAGTTAAATCCCAGGCGCTGTGTCTTCCTACAATCAAGACTTCGTTTCAGGTAAGGGCAGTTACTTTTCAGCTCAAACGAACTACATTTTTCACGAAGCTAACAAGTCTCCCATCTTAACTGACAAGCATTGGATGTTAGAGGACCAGTGCTTTGTTTCAGTTTCAGAAGAAGAGTTGGACTAGATATGGTCCGTATGTGCAGGAAACACCGTTCTTTTGTTCTCAGGACACTCACATTTCCTGCTGTCTTAGAGACAATAGAAAGCATGTGCGTGCTTCTTGCTCTAAAGCAGAGTGTGATCTATGGATGAGGACTCTGCTGTGTGTTTCACTTCAGAAATGTAGTTAAATCCCAGGCTCTTAGTCTTCCTACAAGAAAAGTTCGTTTCAGGTAAGGGCAGTTACTTTACAGCTCAAACGAACTACATCGTTCAGGAAGCTCACACGTTTCTCATATTACCTGAGAAGCATTGGATGTTAGAGGACCTGTGCTTTGTATCAAATTCAGAGGCAGAGTTCGACTAGATATGGTCCGTATATGTAGGAAACACCGTTCTTTTGTTCTCAGCAAACTCATGTTTCCTGCTGTCTTAGAGACTCTACAAAGCAAGAGCGTGCTTCTTGCTCTAAAGCAGAGTGTGATCAATGGATGAGAACTCTGCTGTGTGTTTCACTTCAGAAATGGAGTTAAATCCCTGGCTCTGAGTCTTCCTACAAGCAAGACTTCGTTTCAGGTAAGGGCAGTTACTTTACAGCTCAAACGAACTACATCGTTCACGAAGCTCACACGTTTCTCATCTTAACTGACAAGAATTGGATGTTAGAGGACCTGTGGTTTGTTTCATTTTAAGAACCACAGTTGAACTAGATATGGCCCGTATGTGTAGGAAATACCGTTCATCTGTTCTGAGCACACTCAAGTTTCCTGCTGTATTAGAGATTCTAGAAAGCAAGAGCGTGCTTCTTGCACTTAAGCAGAGTGTGATCCATGGATGATAACTATGCTGTGTGTTTCCCTTCAGAAATGGGGTTAAATCCCAGGCGCTGTGTCTTCCCACAAGCAAGACTTCCTTTCAGGTAAGGGTAGTCACTTTTCAGCTCAAAGGAACTACATCGTTCACGAAGCTAACAAGTTTCCATCTTAACTGACAAGCATTGGATGTTAGAGGACCAGTGCTTTGTATCAGTTTCAGAAGCAGAGATGGACTAGATATGGTCCGTATGTGCAGGAAACACCGTTCTTTTGTTCTCAGGACACTCACATTTCCTGCTGTCTTAGAGACAATAGAAAGCAAGAGCGTGCTTCTTGCTCTAAAGCAGAGTGTGATCTATGGATGAGGACTCTGCTGTCTGTTTCCCTTCAGAAATGTAGTTAAATCCCGGGCTCTGAGTCTTCCTACAAGAAAAGTTCGTTTCAGGTAAGGGCAGTCACTTTTCAGCTCAAACGAACTACATCGTTCACGAAGCTCACACGATTCTCATCTTAACTGACAAGCATTGGAAGTTAGAGGACCAGTGCTTTGTATCAGTTTGAGAAGCAGAGTTGGACTAAATATGGTCTGTATGTGTAGGAAACACCGTTCTTTTGTTCTCAGCACACTCAAGTTCCCTGCTGTCTTAGAGACTCTAGAAAGCAAGAGCGTGCTTCTTGCACTAAAGCAGAGTGTGATCCATGGATGATAACTATGCTGTGTGTTTCCCTTCAGAAATGGGGTTAAATCCCAGGCGCTGTGTCTTCCTACAAGCAAGACTTCGTTTCAGGTAAGGGCAGTCACTTTTCAGCTCAAACGAACTACATCGTTCACGAAGCTAACAAGTTTCCCATCTTAACTGACAAGCATTGGATGTTAGAGGACCAGTGCTTTGTATCAGTTTCAGAAGCAGAGTTGGACTAGATATGGTCCATATGTTTAGGAAACACCGTTCTTTTGTTTTGAGCACACTCACGTTTCCTGGTGTCTTAGAGACTCTAGAAAGCTAGAGCGTGCTTCTTGCTCTAAAGCAGAGTGTGATCAGTGGATGACAACTCTGCTCTGTGTTTCACTTCAGAAATGGAGCTAAATCCCAGGCGCTGTGTCTTCCTACAAGCAAGACTTCGTTTCAGGTAAGGGCAGTCACTTTTCAGCTCAAACGAACTACATTGTTCACGAAGCTAACAAGTCTCCCATCTTAACTGACAAGCATTGGATGTTTGAGGACCAGTACTTTTTTTCAGTTTCAGAAGAAGAATTGGACTAGATATGGTCCGTATGTGCAGGAAACACCTTTCTTTTGTTCTCAGGACACTCACATTTCCTGCTGTCTTAGAGACAATAGAAAGCAAGAGCGTGCTTCTTGCTCTAAAGCAGAGTGTGATCAATGGATGAGGACTCTGCTGTGAGTTTCACTTCAGAAATGTATTTAAATCCCAGGCTCTGAGTCTTCCTACAAGAAAAGTTCGTTTCAGGTAAGGGCAGTTACTTTACAGCTCAAACGAACTACATCGTTCAGGAAGCTCACACGTTTCTCATATTACCTGAGAAGCATTGGATGTTAGAGGACCAGTGCTTTGTATCAATTTCAGAGGCAGATTCTTCTAGATATGGTCCGTATATGTAGGAAACACCGTTCTTTTGTTCTGAGCACACTCACGTTTTCTGGTGTCTTAGAGACTCTAGAAAGCTAGAGCGTGCTTCTTGCTCTAAAGCAGAGTGTGATCAATGGATGACAACTCTGCTGTGTCTTTCACTTCAGAAATGGAGTTAAATCCCAGGCGCTGTGTCTTCCTACAAGGAAGACTTCGTTATAAGTAAGGGCAGTTACTTTAAAGCTCAAACAAACTACATCGTTCACGAAGTTCACACGTTTCTCATCTTAACTGACAAGCATTGGATGTTGGAGGACCTGTAGTTTGTTTCAGTTTCATAAGCACAGTTGAAATAGATATGGTCCGTATATGTAAGAAACACCATTCTTTTGTTTTGAGCACACTCAAGTTTTCTGCTGTATTAGAGATTCTAGAATGCTAGAGCGTGCTTCTTGCTCTAAAGCAGAGTGTGACCAATGGAAGAGAACTCTGTTGTGTGTTTCACTTTAGAAATGGAGTTAAATCCCAGGCTCTGAGTCTTCCTACAAGCAAGACATCATTTCAGGTAAGGGCAGTTACTTTACAGCTCAAACGAACTACATCGTTCACGAAGCTCACACGTTTCTCTTCTTAACTGACAAGCATTGGATGTTAGAGGACCTATGCTTTGCAGAGTTCTTGTAGATATGGTCCCTATGTGTAGGAAACACCGTTCTTTTGTTCTCAGCACACTGATGTTACTGCTGCCTTAGAGACTCTAGAAAGCAACAGCGTGCTTCTTTCTCTAAAGCAGAGTGTGATCTAAATATGAGAACTCTGCTGTGTGTTTCATTTCAGAAATGGAGTTAAATCCCAGGTTCTGAGTCTTCCTACCAGCAAAATTTCATTTCAGGTAAGGGCAGTTACTAACAGCTCAAACGAACTACATTGTTCACGAACCTCACACGTTTCTCATCTTAACTGACAAGCATTGGATGATAGAGGACCTGTGGTTTCTTTCAGTTTCAGAAGCAGAGGTGAACTAGATATGGCCCGTATGTGTAGGAAACACTGTTCTTTTGTTCTGAGCACACTCAAGTTTCCTGGTGTCTTAGAGACTCTAGAAAGCTAGAGCAGGCTTCTTGCTCTAAAGCAGAGTGTGATCAATGGAAGAGAACGCTGCTGTGTGTTTCACTTCAGAAATAGAGTTAAATCCCAGGTTCTGAGTCTTCCTACCAGCAAGATTTCATTTGAGGTAAGGGCAGTTACTAACAGCTCAAACGAACTACATCGTTCACGAACCTCACACGTTTCTCATCTTAACTGACAAGCATTGGATGATAGAAGATCTGTGGTTTGATTCTGTTTCAGAAGCAGAGGTGAAATAGATATGGCCCGTATGTGTAGGAAACACTGTTCTTTTGTTCTGAGCACACTCAAGTTTCCGGGTGTCTTAGAGACTCTAGAAAGCTAGAGTGTGCTTCTTGCTCTAAAGCAGAATGTGATCAATGGAAGACAACTCTGCTGTGTGTTTCACTTCAGAAATGGAGTTAAATCCCAGGCGCTGTGTCTTCCCACAAGCAAGACTTCGTTTCAGATAAGGGCAGTCACTTTTCAGCTCAAACGAACTACATCGTTCACGAAGCTAACAAGTTTCCCATCTTAACTGACAAGCATTGGATGTTAGAGGACCAGTGCTTTGAATCAGTTTCAGAAGAAGTGTTGGACAGTATATGGTCCGTATGTGCAGGAAACACCTTTCTTTTGTTCTCAGGACACTCACATTTCCTGCTGTCTTAGAGACAATAGAAAGCAAGAGCGTGCTTCTTGCTCTAAAGCAGAGTGTGATCTATGGATGAGGACTCTGCTATGTGTTTCACTTCAGAAATGTAGTTAAATCCCAGGCTCTGAGTCTTCCTACAAGAAAAGTTCGTTTCAGGTAAGGGCAGTTACTTTACAGCTCTAATGAACTACATCCTTCAGGAAGCTCACACATTTCTCATATTACCAGAGAAGCATCGGATGTTAGAGGACCTGTGCTTTGTATCAAATTCAGAGGCAGAGTTCGACTAGATATGGTCCATATATGTAGGAAACACCGTTCTTTTGTTCTCAGCAAACTCATGTTTCCTGCTGTCTTAGAGACTCTACAAAGCAAGAGTGTGCTTCTTGCCCTAAAGAAGAGTGTGATCAATGGATGAGAACTCTGCTGTGTGTTTCACTTCAGAAATGGAGTTAAATCCCTGGCTTTGAGTCTTCCTACAAGTAAGAGTTCGTTTCAGGTAAGGGCAGTTACTTTTCAGCTCAAAGGAACTACATCGTTCACGAAGCTCCCATGTTTCTCATCTTAACTGACAAGCATTGGATGTTATAGGACCCGTGGTTTGTTTCAGTTTAAGAACCACAGTTGAACTAGATATGGCCCGTATGTGTAGGAAACACCGTTCATCTGTTCTGAGCACACTAATGTATCCTGCTGTAATAGAGACTCTAGAAAGCAAGAGCGTGCTTCATGCTCGAAAGCAGAGTGTGATCCATGGATGATAACTATGCTGTGTGTTTCCCTTCAGAAATGGCGTTAAATCCGAAGCGCTGTGTCTTCCTACAAGCAAGACTTCGTTTCAGGTAAGGGCAGTCACTTTTCAGCTCAAACGAACTACATCCTTCACGAAGCTAACAAGTCTCCCATCTTAACTGACAAGCATTGGATGTTAGAGGACCAGTGCTTTATTTCAGTTTCAGAAGAAGTGTTGGACTAGATATGGTCCGTATGTGCAGGAAACACCGTTCTTCTGTTCTCAGGACACTCACATTTCCTGCTGTCTTAGAGACAATAGAAAGCAAGAGCTTGCTTCTTGCTCTAAAGCAGAGTGTGATCTATTGATGAGGACTCTGCTGTGTGTTTCACTTCAGAAATGGAGTTAAATTCCAGGCTCTGTGTCTTCCTCTAAGCAAGACTTCGTTTCAGGTAAGGCCAGTCACTTTTCAGCTCAAACGAACTACATCGTTCACGAAGCTCACACGTTTCTCATCTTAACTGACAAGCATTGGATGTTAGAGTACCAGTGCTTTTTATCAGTTTTAGAAGCAGAGTTGGCCTAAATATGGTCTGTATGTGTTGGAAACACCGTTCTTTTCTTCTCAGCACACTCAATTTCCTGCTGTCTTAGAGACTCTAGAAAGCTAGAGCGTGCTTCTTGCTCTAAAGCAGAGTGTGATCAATGGATGAGAACTCTGTTGTGTGTTTCACTTCAGAAATCGAGTTAAATCCCTTGCTCTGAGTCTTCCTACAAGCAAGACTTCGTTTTAGGTAAGGGCACTTACTTTACAGCTCAAACGAACTACATCGTTCACGAAGCTCACACGTTTCTCATCTTAACTGACAAGCATTGGATATTAGAGGACCTATGCTTTGTATCAATTTGAGAGGCAGAGTTTTCTAGATATGGTCCCTATGTGTAGGAAACACCGTTCTTTTGTTCTCAGCACACTGATGTTACTGCTGTCTTAGAGACTCTAGAAAGCAAGAGCGTGCTTCTTGCTGTAAAGCAGAGTGTGATCTATGGATGAGGATTCTGCTGTGTGTTTCACTTCAGAAATGGAGTTAAATCCCAGGCTCTGAGTCTTCCTACAAGAAAAGTTCGTTTCAGGTAAGGGCAGTTACTTTACAGCTCAAAAGAACTACATCCTTCAGGAAGCTCACACGTTCCTCATATTACCTGAGAAGCATTGGATATTAGAGGACCTGTGCTTTGTATCAAATTCAGAGGCAGAGTTCGACTAGATATGGTCCGTATATGTAGGAAACACCGTTCTTTTGTTCTCAGCAAACTCATGTTTCCCGCTGTCTTAGAGACTCTACAAAGCAAGAGCGTGCTTCTTGCTCTAAAGCAGAGTGTGGTCAATGGATGAGAACTCTGCTGTGTGTTTCACTTCAGAAATGGAGTTAAATCCCTGGCTCTGAGTCTTCCTACAAGCAAGACTTCGTTTCAGGTAAGGGCAGTTACTTTACAGCTCAAAAGAACTACATCATTCACGAAGCTCACACGTTTCTCATCTTAACTGACAAGCATTGGATGTTAGAGGACCTGTGGTTTGTTTCAGTTTAAGAACCACAGTTGAACTAGATATGGCCCGTATGTGTAGGAAACACTGTTCATCTGTTCTGAGCACACTAATGTTTCCTGCTGTAATAGAGACTCTAGAAAGCAAGAGCGTGCTTCTTGCTCTAAATCAGTGTGTGATCCATGGATGAGAACAATGCTGTGTGTTTCCCTTCAGAAATGGAGTTAAATTCCAGGCTCTGTGTCTTCCTCTAAGCAAGACTTCGTTTCAGATAAGGGCAGTCACTTTTCAGCTCAAACGAACTACATCGTTCACGAAGCTCACACGTTTCTCATCTTAACTGACAAGCATTGGATATTAGAGGACCAGTGCTATGTATCAGTTTCAGAAGCAGAGTTGGACTAAATATGGTCTGTATGTGTAGGAAACACCGTTCTTTTGTTTTGAGCACACTCAAGTTTTCTGCTGTATTAGACATTCTAGAAAGCTAGAGCGTGCTTCTTGCTCTAAAGCAGAGTGTGACCAATGGATGAGAACTCTGCTGTGTGTTTCACTTCAGAAATGGAGTTAAAGCCCAGGCTCTGAGTCTTCCTACGAGGAAGATTTCGTTTCAAGTAAGGGCAGTTACTTTAGAGCTCAAACAAACTACATCGTTCACGAAGCTCAGACGTTTCTCATCTTAAAAGAGAAGCATTGGATGTTGGAGGACCTGAGGTTTGTTTCAGTTTCAGAAGCACAGTTGAAATAGATATGGTCCGTATGTGTAAGAAACACCGTTCTTTTGTTTTGAGCACACTCAAGTTTTCTGCTGTATTAGATATTCTAGAAAGCTAGAGGGTGCTTCTTGCTCTAAAGCAGAGTGTGACCAATGGATGAGAACTCTGTTGTGTGTTTCACTTCAGAAATGGAGTTAAATCCCAGGCTCTGAGTCTTCCTACAAGCAAGCCATCGTTTCAGATAAGGGCAGTCACTTTTCAGCTCAAACGAACTACATCGTTCACGAAGCTCACACGTTTCTCATCTTAACTGACAAGCATTGGATGTTAGAGGACCTATGCTTTGTATCAATTTCAGAGGCAGAGTTCTTCTAGATATGATCCCTATGTGTAGGAAACACCGTTCTTTTGTTCTCAGCACACTGATGTTACTGCTGTCTTAGAGACTCTATTAAGCAAGAGCGTGCTTCTTGCTCTAAAGCAGAGGGTGATCTAAACATGAGAACTCTGCTGTGTGTTTCATTTCAGAAATGGAGTTAAATCCCAGGTTCTGAGTCTTCCTACCAGCAAGATTTCAATTCAGGTAAGGGCAGTTACTAACAGCTCAAACGAACTACATCGTTCACGAAGCTCACATGTTTCTCATCTTAACTGACAAGCATTGGATGATAGAGGACCTGTGGTTTGTTTCAGTTTCAGAAGCAGAGTTGAACTCGATATGGCCCGTATGTGTAGGAAACACTGTTCTTTTGTTCTGAGCACACTCAAGTTTCCTGCTGTATTAGAGACTCTAGAAAGCCAGAGCATGCTTCTTGCTCTAAAGCAGAGTGTGATCTATGGATGAGGACTCTGCTGTGTGTTTCACTTCAGAAATGGAGGTAAATCCCAGGCTCTGAATCTTCCTACAAGAAAAGTTCGTTTCAGGTAAGGGCAGTTAATTTACAGCTCAAACAAACTACATCCTTCAGGAAGCTCACACGTTTCTCATATTACCTGAGAAGCATTGGATGTTAGAGGACCTGTGCTTTGTATCAAATTCAGAGGCAGAGTTCGACTAGATATGGACCGTATATGTAGGAAACACCGTTCTTTTGTTCTCAGCAAACTCATGTTTCCTGCTGTCTTAGAGACTCTACAAAGCAAGAGCGTGCTTCTTGCTCTAAAGCAGAGTGTGATCCATGGATGATAACTATGCTGTGTGTTTCCCTTCAGAAATGGGGTTAAATCCCATGCGCTGTGTCTTCCTACAAGCAAGACTTCGTTTCAGGTAAGGGCAGTCACTTTTGAGCTCAAACGAACTACATCGTTCACGAAGCTAACAAGTTTCCCATCTTAACTGACAAGCATTGGATGTTAGAGGACCAGTGCTTTGTATCAGTTTCAGAAGCAGAGTTGGACTAGATATTGTCCGTATGTGTAGGAAACACCATTCATTTGTTCTCTGCCCACTCAAGTTTCCTGCTGTCTTAGAGACTCTGGAAAGCTAGGGCGTGCTTCTTGCTCTAAAGCAGAGTGTGATGCATGGATGAGAACTCTGCTGTTTGTTTCACTTCAGAAATGGACTTAAATCCCAGGCTCTGAGTCTTCCTACAAGCAAGACTTCGTTTCAGGTAAGGGCAGTCACTTTACAGCTCAAACGAACTACATTGTTCACGAAGCTCACACGTTTCTCATCTTAACTGACAAGAATCAGATGCTAGAGGACCCGTGCTTTGTATCAGTTTCAGAAGCAGAGTTGGATTAGATATGGTCCGTATGTGTAGGAAACACCGTTCTTTTGTTCTGAGCACACTCACGTTTCCTGGTTTCTTAGAGACTCTAGAAAGCTAGAGCGTGCTTCTTGCTCCAAAGCAGAGTGTGAACAATGGATGACAACTCTGCTGTGTGTTTCACTTCAGAAATGGAGTTAAATCCCAGGCGCTGTGTCTTCCTACAAGCAAGACTTCGTTTCAGGTAAGAGCAGTCACTTTTCAGCTCAAACGAACTAGATCGTTAACGAAGCTAACAAGTTTCCCATCTTATCTGCCAAGGATTGGATGTTAGAGGACCAGTGCTTTGTATCAGTTTCAGAAGAAGAGTTGGACTAGATATGGTCCGTATGTGCAGGAAACACCGTTCATTTGTTCTCAGGACACGCACATTTCCTGCTGTCTTAGAGACAATAGAAAGCAAGAGCTTGCTTCTTGCTCTAAAGCAGAGTGTGATCTATGGATGAGGAGTCTGCTGTGTGTTTCACTTCAGAAATGGAGTTAAATCCCAGGCTCTGTGTCTTCCTCCAAGCAAGACTTCGTTTCAGGTAAGGGCAGTCACTTTTCAGCTCAAACGAACTACATCATTCACGAAGCTAACAAGTGTCCCATCTTAACTGACAAGCATTGGATGTTAGAGGACCAGTGTTTTGTATCAGTTTCAGAAGCAGAGTTGGACTAGATATGGTCCGTATGTGTAGGAAACACCATTCATTTGTTCTCAGCCCACTCAAGTTTCCTGCTGTCTTAGATACTCTGGAAAGCTAGGGTGTGCTTCTTGCTCTAAAGCAGAGTGTGATCCATGGATGAGAACTCTGCTGTGTGTTTCACTTCAGAAATGGACTTAAATCCCAGGCTCTGAGTCTTCCTACAAGCAAGACTTGGTTTCAGGTAAGAGCAGTCACTTTACAGCTCAAACGAACTACATCGTTCATGAAGCTCACACGTTTCTCATCTTAACTGACAAGAATCAAATGCTAGAGGACCCGTGCTTTGTATCAGTTTCAGAAGCAGAGTTGGATTAGATATGGTCCGTATGTGTAGGAAACATCGTTCTTTTGTTCTGAGCACACTCACGTTTCCTGGTGTCTTAGAGACTCTAGAAAGCTAGAGCGTGCTTCTTTCTCTGAAGGAGAGTGTGATCAATGGATGACAACTCTGCTGTGTGTTTAACTTCAGAAATGGAGTTAAAGCCCAGGCTCTGAGTCTTCCTACAAGGAAGACTTCGTTTCAAGTAAGGGCAGTTACTTTACAGCTCAAACGAAGTATATCGTTCACGAAGCTCACATGTTTCTCATCTTAACTGACAAGCATTGGATGATAGAGGACCTGTGGTTTGTTTCAGTTTCAGAAGCAGAGTTGAACGAGATATGTCCCGTATGTGTAGGAAACACTGTTCTTTTGTTATGAGCACACTCATGTTTCCTGCTGTATTAGAGACTCTAGAAAGCCAGAGCATGCTTCTTGCTCTAAAGCAGAGTGTGATCCATGGATGATAACTATGCTGTGTGTTTCCCTTCAGAAATGGGGTTAAATCCCAGGCACTGTGTCTTCCTACAAGCAAGACTTCGTTTCAGGTAAGGGCAGTCACTTTTCAGATCAAACGAACTACATCGTTCACGAAGCTCACACGATTCTCATCTTAACTGACAAGCATCAGATGTTAGAGGACCCGAGCTTTGTATCAGTTTCAGAAGCAGAGTTGGATTAGATATGGTCCGTATGTGTAGGAAACACCGTTCTTTTGTTCTGAGCACACTCACGTTTCCTGGTGTCTTAGAGACTCTAGAAAGCTAGAGCGTGCTTCTTGCTCTAAAGCAGAGTGTGATCAATGGATGACAACTCTGCTGTGTGTTTCACTTCACAAATTGAGTTAAATCCCAGGTGCTGTGTCTTCCTACAAGCAAGACTTCGTTTCAGGTAAGGGCAGTCACTTATCAGCTCAAACGAACTACATCGTTCACGAAGCTAACAAGTTTCCCATCTTATCTGACAAGCATTGGATGTTAGAGGACCAGTGCTTTATATCAGGTTCAGAAGAAGAGTTGGACTAGATATGGTCCGTATGTGCAGGAAACACCGTTCTGTTGTTCTGAGCACACTCACGTTTCCTGGTGTATTAGAGACAATAGAAAGCAAGAGCTTGCTTCTTGCTCTAAAGCAGAGTGTGATCTATGGATGAGGACTCTGCTGTGTGTTTCACTTCAGAAATGGAGTTAAATCCAGGCTCTGAGTCTTCCTACAAGAAAAATTCGTTTCAGGTAAGGGCAGTTACTTTACAGCTCAAACGAACTACATCCTTCAGGAAGTTCACACGTTTCTCATATTACCTGAGAAGCATTGGATGTTAGAGGACCTGTGCTTTATATCAAATTCAGAGGCAGAGTTCGACTAGATATGGTCCGTATATGTAGGAAACACCGTTCTTTTGTTCTCAGCAAACTCATGTTTCCTGCTGTCTTAGAGACTCTACAAAGCAAGAGTGTGCTTCTTGCTCTAAAGCAGAGTGTGGTCAATTGATGAGAACTCTGCCGTGTGTTTAACTTCAGAAATGGAGTTAAATCCCTGGCTCTGAGTCTTCCTACAAGCAAGATTTCGTTTCAGGTAAGGGCAGTTACTTTACAGCTCAAACGAACTACATCGTTCACGAAGCTCACACGTTTCTCATCTTAACAGACAAGCATTTGATGTTGGAGGACCTGTGGTTTGTTTCAGTTTCAGAAGCACAGTTGAAATAGATATGGTCCGTATGTGTAAGAAACACCGTTCTTTTATTTTGAGCACACTCAAGTTTTCTGCTGTATTAGAGATTCTAGAAAGATAGAGCATGCTTCTTGCTCTAAAGGAGAGTGTGACCAATGGATGAGAACTCTGTTGTGTGTTTCACTTCAGAAATGGAGTTAAATTCCAGGCTCTGAGTCTTCCTACAAGCAAGCCATCGTTTCAGGTAAGGGCATTTAATTTACAGCTCAAACGAACTGCATCGTTCACGAAGCTCACACGTTTCTCATCTTAACTGACAAGCATTGGATGTTAGAGGACCTCTGCTTTGTATCAATTTCAGAGGCAGAGTTCTTCTAGATATGATCCCTATGTGTAGGAAACACCGTTCTTTTGTTCTCAGCACACTGATGTTACTGCTGTCTTAGAGACTCTATTAAGCAAGAGCGTGCTTCTTGCTCTAAAGCAGAGTGTGATCTAAACATGAGAACTCTGCTGTGTGTTTCATTTCAGAAATGGAGTTAAATCCCAGGTTCTGAGTCTTCCTACCAGCAAGATTTCAATTCAGGTAAGGGCAGTTACTAACAGCTCAAACGAACTACATAGTTCACGAAGCTCACATGTTTCTCATCTTAACTGACAAGCATTGGATGATAGAGGACCTGTGGTTTGTTTCAGTTTCAGAAGCAGAGTTGAACTAGATATGGCCCGTATGTGTAGGAAACACTGTTCTTTTGTTCTGAGCACACTCAAGTTTCCTGCTGTATTAGAGACTCTAGAAAGCCAGAGCGTGCTTCTTGCTCTAAAGCAGAGTTTGATCCATGGATGATAACTATGCTGTGTGTTTCCCTTCAGAAATGGGGTTAAATCCCAGGCTCTGTGTCTTCCTACAAGCAAGACTTCTTTTCAGGTAAGGGCAGTCACTTTTGAGCTCAAACGAACTACATCGTTCACGAAGCTAACAAGTTTCCCATCTTAACTGACAAGCATTGGATGTTAGAGGACCAGTGCTTTGTATCAGTTTCAGAAGCAGAGTTGACTAGATATGGTCCGTATGTATAGGAAACACCATTCAATTGTTCTCAGCCCACTCAAGTTTCCTGCTGTCTTAGAGACTCTGGAAAGCTAGGGCGTGCTTCTTGCTCTAAAGCAGAGATTGATCTATATATGAACTCTGCTGTGTGTTTCACTTCAGAAATGAAGTTAAATCCCAGGCTCTGAGTCTTCCTACAAGCAAGACTTCGTTTCAGGTAAGGGCAGTTACTAACACCTCAAACCAACTACATCTTTCACGAAGCTAACACATTTCTCATCTTAACTGACAAGCATTGGATGATAGAGGACTTGTGGTTTGTTTCAGATTCAGAAGCAGAGTTGAACTAGATATGGCCCGTATCTGTAGGAAACACCAATCTTTTGTTCTGAGCACACTCAAGTTTGCTGTATTAGAGACTGTAGAATGCAAGAGCGTGCTTCTTGCTCTAAAGCAGTGTTTGATCCATGGATGAGAACTATGCTGTGTGTTTCTCTTCAGAAATGGAGTTAAATTCCATGCTCTGTGTCTTCCTACAAGCAAGACTATGTTTCAGGTAAGGGCAGTCACTTTTCAGCTCAAACGAACTACATCGTTCACGAAGCTCACACTTTTCTCATCTTAAATGACAACCATTGGATGTTAGAGGACCTGTGGTTTGTTTCAGTTTTAGAATCAGTGTTGAACTAGATATGGCTCGTATGTGTAGGAAACACCATACTTTTGTTGTGAGCACACTCATGTTTCCTGCTGTATTAGAGACTCTAGAAAGCAAGAGCGTGCTTCTTGTTCTAAAGCTGAGTGTATTTCATGGATGAGAACTGTGCTGTGTGTTTCCCTTCAGAAATGGAGTAAATTCCCAGGATCTGTGTCTTCCTACAAGCAAGACTTCTTTTAAGGTAAACTCAGTAACCTTTCAGCTCAAACAAAGCTAGATCGTTCACGAAGATCACTCATTTCTCGCTCTTAACTGTAAATCACAGGATATTAAAGGACCTGTGGTTTGTATCAGTTTCAGAAGCAGTGTTGAACTAGATATGGTCCGTATATGTAGGAAACACTCTTCTGTTTTCTGACCACACTCACGTTTTCTGATTTATTAGAGATTCTAGAAATCAAGAGCGTGCTTCGTGCTCTAAAGAAGAGTGTGTTTCATGGATGAGAACTGTGCGGTGTGTTTCCCTTCAAAATGGAGTTAAATCCCAGGCTCTGTGTCTGCCTACAAGCAAGACATCTTTTCAGGTAAACTCAGTCTCCTTTTAGCTCAAACAAAGCTAGATCATTCACGAAGCTCACACGTTTCTCGCTCTTAAATGTAAATCATTGGATATTAGAGGACCTGTGGTTTGTATCAGTTTCAGAAGCAGAGTTGAACTAGATATGGTGTGTATGTGTAGGAAACACCGTTCTTTTCTTCTGACCACACTCACGTTTCCTGCTTTATTTGAGATTCTAGAAAGCAAGAGCGTGCTCCGTGCTCTAAAGAAGAGTGTGTTTCATGGATGAGGACTGTGCGGTGTGTTTCCCTTCAGAAATGGAGTTAAATGCCAGGCTCTGTGTCTTCCTACAAGCAAGACTTCTTTTAAGGTAAACTCAGTCACCTTTCAGCTCAAACAATGCTACATCGTTCTAGGCTCACACGTTTCTTGCTCTTAACTGGAAAGCATTGGATGTTAGAGGAACTGTGGTTTCTAAAACTTTCAGAAGCAGAGTTGAAATAGATATGGTCTGTACGTGTAGGAACCACCGTTCTTTTTTTTCTGAGAACACTCACGATTCCTGCTGTATTAGAGACCCTATAAAGCAAGACCGTGTTTCTTGCTCTAATGCAGACTGTGTTTCACGGATGAGAAATGTGCTGTGTGTTTCCCTTCAGAAATGGAGTTAAATCCCAGGATCTGTGTCTTCCTACAAGCAAGACATCTTTTCAGGTAACCTCAGTCACATTTCAGCTCAAACAAAGCTAGATTGTTCACGAAGCTCACTCGTTTGTCGCTCTTAACTGTAAAGCACTGGATATTAGAGGACCTGTGGTTTGTGTCAGTTTCAGAAGCAGAGTTGAACTAGATATGGTCCGTATGTGTAGGAAACACTGTTCTTTTTTTCTGACCGCACTCCCTTTACCTGTTTTATTAGAGATTCTACAAAGCAAGAGTGTGCTTCTAGTTCCTAAAGCAGAGTGTGTTTCATGGATGAGAACTGTGCTGTGTGTTTCCCTTCAGAAATGGAGTTAAATCCCAGGCTCTTTGTCTACCTACAAGCAAGACATCTTTTCAGGTAAACTCAGTCACCTTTTAGCTCAAACAAAGCTAGATCACTCACGAAGCTCACACGTTTCTCGCTCTTAACTGTAAATCATTGGATATTAGAGGATCTGTGGTTCGCATCAGTTTCAGAAGCAGAGTTGAACTAGATATGGTCTGTATGTGTAGGAAACACCGTTCTTTTCTTGTGACCACACTCATGTTTCCTTCTTTATTAGAGATTCTAGAAAGCAAAAGCGTGCTTTGTGCTCTAAAGAAGAGTGTGTTTCATGGTTGAGAACTGTGCGGTGTGTTTCCCTTCAGAAATGGAGTTAAATCCCAGGCTCTGTGTCTTCCTACAAGCTAGACTTCGTTTAAGGTAAACTTAGTCATCTTTCAGGTAAAACAGAGCTACATTGTTCTAGGCTCACACGTTTCTCGCTCTTCACTGTAAACCATTGGATATTAGAGAACCTGTGGTTTGTATCAGTTTCAGAAGCAGAGTTGAACTAGCAATGGTCGGTTTGTGTAGGAAACACCGTTCTATTTTTCTGAGCACACTCAAGTTTCTGGCTCTATTAGAGACTCTAGAAATCAAGAGCGTGCTTCTTGCTCTAAAGCAGAGTGTGTTTCATGGATGAGAACTGTGCTGTGTGTTTCCCTTCACAAATGGAGTTAAATCCCAGGCTCCGTGTGTGCCTACAAGCAAGACATCTTTTCAGGTAAACTCAGTCACCTTTCAGCTCAAACAAAGCTAGATCATGCACATAGCTCACACGTTTCTCTCTCTTAACTGAAAAGCATTTGATGTTAGAGGTACTGTGGTTTCTATCACTTTCAGAAGCAGAGTTGAACTCGATATGGTCTGTATGTGTAGGAACCACCATTCTTTTGTTCTGAGCACACTCACGTTTCCTGCTGTAATAGAGACTCTAGAAAGCATGACCGTGCTTCTTGCTCTAAAGCAGACTGTGTTTCATGGATGAGAACTATGCTGTGTGTTTCCCTTCAGAAATGGAGTTAAATTCCAGGCTCTGTGTCTTCCTACAAGCAAGATTTCTTTTAAGGTAAACTCAGTCACCTTTCAGCTCAAACAAAGCTACATCGTTCTAGGCTCACACGTTTCTTGCTCTTAAATGTACAGCATTGGATGTTAGAGGAACTGTGGTTTCTATCACTTTCAGAAGCAGAGTTGAACTAGATATGGTGTGTATGTGTAGGAAACACCGTTCTTTTCTTCTGACCACACTCACGTTTCCTGCTTTATTTGAGATTCTAGAAAGCAAGAGCGTGCTTCGTGCTCTAAAGAAGAGTGTGTTTCATGGATGAGGACTGTGCGATGTGTTTCCCTTCAGAAATGGAGTTAAATGCCAGGCTCTGTGTCTTCCTACAAGCAAGACTTCTTTTAAGGTAAACTCAGTCACCTTTCAGCTCAAACAATGCTACATCGTTCTAGGCTCACACATTTCTTGCTCTTAACTGGAAAGCATTGGATGTTAGAGGAACTGTGGTTTCTAAAACTTTCAGAAGCAGAGTTGAAATAGATATGGTCTGTACGTGTAGGATCCACAGTTCTTTTTTTTCTGAGAACACTCACGATTCCTGCTGTATTAGAGACCCTATAAAGCAAGACCGTGTTTCTTGCTCTAAAGCAGACTGTGTTTCATGGATGAGAAATGTGCTGTGTGTTTCCCTTCAGAAATGGAGTTAAATCCCAGGCGCTGTGTCTTCCTACAAGCAAGAAATCTTTTCAGGTAACCTCAGTCACATTTCAGCTCAAACAAAGCTAGATCGCTCATGAAGCTCACTCGTTTGTCGCTCTTAACTGTAAAGCACTGGATATTAGAGGACCTGTGGTTTGTGTCAGTTTCAGAAGCAGAGTTGAACTAGATATGGTCCGTATGTGTAGGAAACACTGTTCTTTTTTCTGACCGCACTCCCTTTACCTGCTTTATTAGAGATTCTACAAAGCAAGAGTGTGCTTCTTGTTCCTAAAGCAGAGTGTGTTTCATTGATGAGAACTGTGCTGTGTGTTTCCCTTCAGAAATGAAGTTAAATCCCAGGCTCTGTGTCTTCCTACAAGCTAGACTTCATTTAAGGTAAACTCAGTCATCTTTCAGGTAAAACGGAGCTACATTGTTCTAGGCTCACACTTTTCTCGCTCTTCTCTGTAAAGCATTGGATATTAGAGAACCTGTGGTTTGTATCAGTTTCAGAAGCAGAGTTGAACTAGCAATGGTCCGTATGTGTAGGAAACACTGTTCTTTTTTCCGAGCACACTCAAATTTCTGGCTCTATTAGAGACTCTAGAAATCAAGAGCATGCTTCTTGCTCTAAAGCAGAATGTGTTACATGGATGAGAACTGTGCTGTGTGTTTCCCTTCACAAATGGAGATAAATCCCAGGCTCCGTGTCTGCCTACAAGCAAGACACCTTTTCAGGTAAACTCAGTCACCTTTCAGCTAAAACAAAGCTAGATCATGCACATAGCTCACACGTTTCTCTCTCTTAAGTGAAAAGCATTGGATGTTAGAGGTACTGTGGTTTCTTTCACTTTCAGAAGCAGAGTTGAACTAGATATGGTCTGTATGTGTAGGAACCACCGTTCTTTTGTTCCTAGCACACTCACGTTTCCTGCTGTAATAGAGACTCTAGAAAGCATGACCGTGCTTCTTGCTCTAAAGCAGACTGTGTTTCATGGATGAGAACTATGTTGTGTGTTTCCCTTCAGAAATGGAGTTAAATTCCAGGCTCTGTGTCTTCCTACAAGCAAGATTTCTTTTAAGGTAAACTCAGTCACCTTTCAGCTCAAACAAAGCTACATCGTTCTAGGCTCACACGTTTCTTGCTCTTAAATGTACAGCATTGGATGTTAGAGGAACTGTGGTTTCTATCACTTTCAGAAGCAGAGTTGAACTAGATATGGTCTGTATGTGTAGGAACCACCGTTCTATTGTTTTGAGAACACTCACGTTTCCTGCTCTATTAGAGACCCTTGAAAGCAAGACCGTGTTTCTTGCTCTAAAGCAGACTGTGTTTCATGGATGAGAAATGTGCTGTGTGTTTCCCTTCAAAAATGGAGTTAAATCCCAGGCTCTGTTTCTTCCTACAAGCAAGACATCTTTTCAGGTAAACTCAGTCACATTTCAGCTCAAACAAAGCTAGATCGCTCACGAAGCTCACTCGTTTCTCGCTCTTAGCTGTAAAGCACTGGATATTAGAGGACCTGTTGTTTGTATCAGTTTCAGAAGCAGAGTTGAACTAGATATGGTCCGTATATGTAGGAAACACTCTTCTGTTTTCTGACCACACTCATGTTTTCTGCTTTATTAGAGATTCTAGAAATCAAGAGCGTGCTTCGTGCTCTAAAGAAGAGTGTGTTTCATGGATGAGAACTGTGCGGTGTGTTTCCCTTCAAAATGGAGTTAAATCCCAGGCTCTGTGTCTGCCTACAAGCAAGACATCTTTTCAGGTAAACTCAGTCTCCTTTTAGCTCAAACAAAGCTAGATCATTCACGAAGCTCACACGTTTCTCGCTCTTAAATGTAAATCATTGGATATTAGAGGACCTTTGGTTTGTATCAGTTTCAGAAGCAGAGTTGAACTAGATATGGTGTGTATGTGTAGGAAACACCGCTCTTTTCTTCTGACCACACTTACGTTTCCTGCTTTATTTGAGATTCTAGAAAGCAAGAGCGTGCATCGTGCTCTAAAGAAGAGTGTGTTTCATGGATGAGGACTGTGCAGTGTGTTTCCCCTCAGAAATGGAGTTAAATGCCAGGCTCTGTGTCTTCCTACAAGCAAGACTTCTTTTAAGGTAAACTCAGTCACCTTTCAGCTCAAACAATGCTACATCTTTCTAGGCTCACAGGTTTCTTGCTCTTAACTGGAAAGCATTGGATGTTAGAGGAACTGTGGTTTCTAAAACTTTCAGAAGCAGAGTTGAACTCGATATGGTCTGTACGTGTAGGAACCACCGTTCTTTTTTTTCTGAGAACACTCACGATTCCTGCTGTATTAGAGACTCTAGAAAGCAAGACCGTGCTTCTTGCTCTAAAGCAGACTGTGTTTCATGGATGAGAAATGTGCTGTGTGTTTCCCTTCAGAAATGGAGTTAAATCCCAGGCTCTGTGTCTTCCTACAAGCAAGACAACTTTTCAGGTAACCTCAGTCACATTTCAGCTCAAACAAAGCTAGATCGTTCACGAAGCTCACTCGTTTGTCGCTCTTAACTGTAAAGCACTGGATATTAGAGGAACTGTGGTTTGTGTCAGTTTCAGAAGCAGAGTTGAACTAGATATGGTCCGTATGTGTAGGAAACACTGTTCTTTTTTCTGACCGCACTCCCTTTACCTGCTTTATTAGAGATTCTACAAAGCAAGAGTGTGCTTCTTTTTCCTAAAGCAGAGTGTGTTTCATGGATGAGAACTGTGCTGTGTGTTTCCCTTCAGAAAGGAAGTTAAATCCCAGGCTCTGTGTCTTCCTACAAGCTAGACTTCATTTAAGGTAAACTCAGTCATCTTTCAGGTAAAACAGAGCTAAATTGTTCTAGGCTCACACTTTTCTCGCTCTTCACTGTAAAGCATTGGATATTAGAGAACCTGTGGTTTGTATCAGTTTCAGAAGCAGAGTTGAACTAGCAATGGTCCGTATGTGTAGGAAACACTGTTCTTTTTTCCAAGCACACTCAAATTTCTGGCTCTATTAGAGACTCTAGAAATCAAGAGCATGCTTCTTGCTCTAAAGCAGAATGTGTTACATGGATGAGAACTGTGCTGTGTGTTTCCCTTCACAAATGGAGATAAATCCCAGGCTCCGTGTCTGCCTACAAGCAAGACACCTTTTCAGGTAAACTCAGTCACCTTTCAGCTCAAACAAAGCTAGATCATGCACATAGCTCACACGTTTCTCTCTCTTAAGTGAAAAGCATTGGATGTTAGAGGTACTGTGGTTTCTATCACTTTCAGAAGCAGAGTTGAACTAGATATGGTCTGCATGTGTAGGAACCACCGTTCTTTTGTTCTGAGCACACTCACATTTCCTACTGTATTAGAGAGTCTAGAAAGCAAGACCGTGCTTCTTGCTCAAAAGCAGACTGTGTTTCATGGATGAGAACTATGCTGTGTGTTTCCCTTCAGAAATGGAGTTAAATCCCAGGCGCTGTGTCTTCCTACAAGCAAGACATCTTTTCAGGTAAACTCAGTCACATATCAGCTCAAACAAAGCTAGATCGTTCACGAGGCTCACTCGTTTCTCACTCTTAACTGTAAAGCACTGGATATTAGAGGACCTGTGGTTTGTGTCAGTTTCAGAAGCAGAGTAGAACTAGATATGGTCCGTATGTGTAGGAAACACCGTTTTTTTTTTCTGAGCACACTCAAGTTTCTGGCTCTATTAGAGACTCTAGAAATCAAGAGCGTGCTTCTTGCTCCTAAAGCAGATAGTGTTTCATGGATGACAACTGTGCTGTGTGTTTCCCTTCAGATGTGGAGTTAAATCCCAGGCTCTATGTCTGCCTTCATGCAAGACATCTTTTCAGGTTTACTCAGTCACCTTTTAGCTCAAACAAAGCTAGATCATTCACGAAGCTCACACGTTTCTCGCTCTTAACTGTAAATCATTGGATATTAGAGGATCTGTGGTTCGTATCAGTTTCAGAAGCAGAGTTGAACTAGATATGGTCTGTATGTGTAGGAAACACCGTTCTTTTATTCTGACCACACTCACGTTTCCTGCATTATTAGAGATTCTAGAAAGCAAGAGCGTGCTTCTTGCTCTAAAGCAGAGTGTGTTTCATGGATGAGAACTGTGCTGTGTGTTTCCCTTCAGAAATGGAGTTAAATCTCAGGCTCTGTGTATTTCTACAAGCAAGACATCGGTTCAGGTAAACTCAGTTACCTTTCAGCTCAAACAAACCTACTTCGTTCATGTACCTCACACGTTTCTCGCTCTTAAATGAAAAGCATTGGATGTTAGAGGAACTGTGGTTTCCATCACTTTCAGAAGCAGAGTTGAACTAGATATGGTCTGTATGTGTAGGAACCACCGTTCTTTTGTTCTGAGAACACTCACGTTTCCTTCTGTATTAGAGACTCTAGAAAGCAAGACTGTGCTTCTTGCTCTAAGGCAGACTGTGTTTCATGGATGAGAAATGTGCTGTGTGTTTCCCTTCAGAAATGGAGTTAAATCCCAGGCGCTGTGTCTTCCTACAAGCAAGACATCTTTTCAGGTAAACTCAGTCACATATCAGCTCAAACAAAGCTAGATCGTTCACGAGGCTCACTCGTTTCTCACTCTTAACTGTAAAGCACTGGATATTAGAGGACCTGTGGTTTGTGTCAGTTTCAGAAGCAGAGTAGAACTAGATATGGTCCGTATGTGTAGGAAACACCGTTTTTTTTTTTCTGAGCACACTCAAGTTTCTGGCTCTATTAGAGACTCTAGAAATCAAGAGCGTGCTTCTTGCTCCTAAAGCAGATAGTGTTTCATGGATGACAACTGTGCTGTGTGTTTCCCTTCAGATGTGGAGTTAAATCCCAGGCTCTATGTCTGCCTTCATGCAAGACATCTTTTCAGGTTTACTCAGTCACCTTTTAGCTCAAACAAAGCTAGATCATTCACGAAGCTCACACGTTTTTCGCTCTTAACTGTAAATCATTGGATATTAGAGGACCTGTGGTTCATATCAGTTTCAGAAGCAGAGTTGAACTAGATATGGTCTGTATGTGTAGGAACCACCGTTCTTTTGTTCTGAGCACACTCACGTTTCCTACTGTATGAGAGAATCTAGAAAGCAAGACCGTGCTTCTTGCTCTAAAGCAGACTGTGTTTCATGGATGAGAACTATGCTGTGTGTTTCCCTTCAGATATGGAGTTACATCCCAGGCTCTGTGTCTTCCTACAAGGAAGACTTAGTTTAATTTAAACTCAGTCACCTTTCAGCTCAAACAAAGCTACATCGTTCTAGGATCACACGTTTCTTGCTCTTAAGTGTAAAGCATTGGATGTTAGAGGACCTGTGATTTGTATCAGTTTCAGAAGCAGAGTTCAACTAGCAATGGTCTGTATGTCTAGGAAACACTGTTCTTTTTTTCTGAGCACACTCAATTTTCTGGCTCTATTAGAGACTCTAGAAATCAAGACCATGCTTCTTGCTCTAAAGCAGACTATGTTTCATGGATGAGAACTGTGCTGTGTGTTTCCCATCAGAAATGGAGTTAAATCTCAGGGTCTGTGTCTTTCTACAAGCAAGACTTCGGTTCAGGTAAACTCAGTTACTTTCATCTCATACAAATCTACATTGTTCACGTAGCTCACAAGTTTCTCGCTCTTAAATGAAAGCATTGGATGTTAGAGGACCTACGGTTCGTATCAGTTTCAGAAGCAGAGTTGAACTAGATATGGTCTGTATGTTTAGGAAACACCGTTCTTTTATTCTGAGCACACTCAAGTTTCTGGCTCTATTAGAGACTCTAGAATCTAGAGCGTGATTCTTGCTCTAAAGCAGATGTGTTTCATGGATGAGACTGTGCTGTGTGTTTCCCTTCAGAAATGTAGTTAAATCGCGGGCTCTGTGTCTGCCTACAAGCAAGACACTTTTTCTGGTAAACTCAGTCACCTTTTAGCTCAAACAAAGCTAGATCATTCACGAAGCCCACACGTTTTTCGCTCTTATCTGTAAAGCATTGGATATTAGAGGACCTACGGTTTGTATCAGTTTCAGAAGCAGAGTTGAACAAGATATGGTCTGTATGTGTAGGAACCACCGTTCTTTTGTTCTGAGCACACTCACGTTTCCTACTGTATTAGAGACTCTAGAAAGCAAAACCATGCTTTTTGTTCTGAAGCAGACTGTGTTTCATGGATGAGAATTATGCTGTTTGTTTCCCTTCAGAAATGGAGTTAAATCCCAGGCTCTGTGTCTTCCTGCAAGGAAGACTTCGTTTAAGGTAAACTCAGTCACCTTTCAGCTCAAACAAAGCTACATCATTCTTGCATCACACGTTTCTTGCTCTTAACTGTAAAGCATTGGATGTTAGAGGACCTGTGGTTTGTATCAGTTTCAGAAGCATAGTTGAACTAGCAATGGTCTGTATGTCTAGGAAACACCGTTCTTTTTTCTGAGCACACTCAAGTTTCTGGCTCTATTAGAGACTCTAGAAATCAAAACCATGCTTCTTGCTGTAAAGCAGAGTGTGTTTCATGGATGAGAACTGTGCTGTGTGTTTCCCTTCAGAAATGGAGTTAAATCTCAGGCTCTGTGTCTTTCTACAAGCAAGACTTCGGTTCAGGTAATCTCAGTTACCTTTCAGCTCAAACAAAACTACTTCGTTCATGTACCTCACACGTTTCTCACTCTTAAATGAAAAGCATTGGATGTTAGAGGAACTGTGGTTTCCATCACTTTCAGAAGCAGAGTTGAACTAGATATGGTCTGTATGTGTAGGAACCACCGTTCTTTTGTTCTGAGAACACTCACATTTCCTGGTGTATTAGAGACTCGAGAAAGCAAGACAGTGCTTCTTGCTCTAAAGCAGACTGTGTTTCATGGATGAGAAATGTGCTGTGTGTTTCCCTTCAGAAATGGAGTTAAATCCCAGGCTCTGTGTCTGCCTACAAGCACGACATCTTTTCAGGTAAACTCAGTCACATTTCAGCTCAAACAAAGCTAGATCGTTCAAGAAGCTCACACGTTTCTCGCTCTTAACTGTAAATCATTGGATATTAGAGGATCTGTGGTTTGTATCAGTTTCAGAAGCAGAGTTGAACTAGATATAGTCTGTATGTGTAGGAAACACCGTTCTTTTCTTCTGACCACACTCACGTTTCCTGCTTTATTAGAGATTCTAGAAAGTAAGAGCGTGCTTCCTGCTCTAAAGAAGAGTCTGTTTCATGGTGGAGAACTGTGCGGTGTGTTTCCCTTCAGAAATGGAGTTAAATCCCAGGCTCTTTGTCTTCCTACAAGCAAGACTTCGTTTGAGGTAAACTCAGTCACCTTTCAGCTCAAACAAATCTACATCGTTCTAGGCTCACACGTTTCCTGCTCTTAACTGTAAAGCATTGGATGTTAGAGGACCTGTGCTCTGTATCAGTTTCAGAAGCAGAGTTGAACTAGATATGATCTGTATGTGTAGGAAACACCGTTCTTTTGTTCTGAGCACACTCACGTTTCCTGCTGTATTAGAGACTGTAGAAAAAAGACCGTGCTTCTTGCTCTAAAGCAGACTGCGTTTCATGGATGAGAAATGTGCTGTGTGTTTCCCTTCAGAAATGGAATTAAATCCCAGGCTCTGTGTCTTCCTACAAGCAAGACATCTTTTCAGGTAAACTCAGTCATATTACAGCTCAAACAAAGCTAGATCGTTCACGAAGCTCACTCGTTACTCGCTCTTAACTGTAAAGCACTGGATATTAGAGGACCTTTGGTTTGTATCAGTTTCAGAAGCAGAGTTGAACTAGATATGGTCCGTATGTGTAGGAAACACCGTTCTTTTTTCTGACCGCACTCACTTTACCTTCTTTATTAGAGATTATAAAAAGCAAGAGTGTGCTTCTTGCTCCTATTCAGAGTGTGTTTCATGGATGAAAATTGTGCTTTGTGTTTTCATTCAGAAATGGAGTTAAATCCCAGGCTCTGTGCCTTCCTACAAGCAAGACTTCGTTTAAGGTAAACTCAATCACCTTTTAGCAGAAACAAAGCTAGATAGTTCACAAAGCACACTCGTTTCTCGCTCTTAACTCTAAAGCATTGGATATTAGAGGACCTGTGGTTTGTATCAGTTTCAGAAGCAGAGTTGAACTAGCAATGGTACGTATGTGTAGGAACCACCGTTCTCTTTTTGTGAGCACACTCAAGATTCTGGCTCTATTAGAGACTCTAGAAATCAAGAGCGTGCTTCTTGCTCTAAAGCAGAGTGTGTTTCATGGATGAGAACTGTGCTTTGTATTTCCCTTCAGAAATGGAGTTAAATCCCAGGGTCTGTGTCTTCCTGCAAGGAAGACTTCGTTTAAGGTAAACTCAGTCACCTTTCAGCTCAAACAAAGCTACATCATTCTTGCATCACACGTTTCTTGCTCTTAACTGTAAAGCATTGGATGTTAGAGGACCTGTGGTTTGTATCAGTTTAGGAAGCATAGTTGAACTAGCAATGGTCTGTATGTCTAGGAAACACCGTTCTTTTTTTCTGAGCACACTCAAGTTTCTGGCTCATTTAGAGACTCTAGAAATCAAGACCATGCTTCATGCTCTAAAGCAGAGTGTGTTTCATGAAAGAGAACTGTGCTGTGTGTTTCCCTTCAGAAATGGAGTTAAATCTCACGCTCTGTGTCTTTCTACAAGCAAGACTTCGGTTCAGGTAAACTCAGTTACCTTTCAGCTCAAACAAAACTACTTCGTTCATGTACCTCACACGTTTCTCCTTTTAAATGAAAAGCATTGGATGTTAGAGGAACTGTGGTTTCCATCACTTTCAGAAGCAGAGTTGAACTAGATATGGTCTGTATGTGTAGGAACCACCGTTCTTTTGTTCTGAGAAGACTCACGTTTCCTGCTGTATTAGAGGATGTAGAAAGCAAGACCGTGCTTCTTGCTCTAAAGCAGACTGTGTTTCATGGATGAGAAATGTGCTGTGTGTTTCCCTTCAGAAATGGAGTTAAATCCCAGGCTCTGTGTCTTCCTACAAGCAAGACATCTTTTCAGGTAAACTCAGTCACATTTCAGCGCAAACAAAGCTAGATCGTTCCCGAAGCTCACTCGTTTCTCACTCTTAACTGTAAAGCACTGGATATTAGAGGACCTGTGGTTTGTGTCAGTTTCAGAAGCAGAGTAGAACTAGATATGATCCGTATGTGTAGAAAACACCGTTCTTTTTTTCTGTGCACACTCAAGTTTCTGGCTCTATTAGGACTCTAGAAATCAAGAGCGTGCTTCTTGCTCCTATAGCAGAATGTGTTTCATGGATGAAAACTGTGCTGTGTGTTTCCCTTCAGAGATGGAGTTAAATCCCAGGCTCTGTGTCTGCCTACATGCAAGACATCTTTTCAGGTAATCTCAGTCACCTTTTAGCTCAAACAAAGCTAGATCATTCACGAAGCTCACACGTTTTTCACTCTTAACTGTAAATCATTGGATATTAGAGGACCTGTGGTTCATATCAGTTTCAGAAGTAGAGTTGAACTAGATATGGTCTGTATGTGTAGGAACCACCGTTCTTTTGTTCTGAGCACACTCACTTTTCCTACTGTATTAGAGACTCTAGAAAGCAAGACCGTGCTTCTTGCTCTAAAGCACACTGTGTTTCATGGATGAGAACTATGCTGTGTGTTTCCCTTCAGATATGGACTTAAATCCCAGGTCTGTGTCTTCCTACAAGGAAGACTTAGTTTAATTTAAACTCAGTCACCTTTCAGCTCAAACAAAGCTACATCGTTCTAGGCTCACAGGTTTCTTGCTCTTAACTGTAAAGCATTGGATGTTAGAGGACCTGTGGTTTGTATCAGTTTCAGAAGCAGAGTTCAACTAGCAATGGTCTGTATGTCTAGGAAACACCGTTCTGTTTTTCTGAGCACACTCAAGTTTCTGGCTCTATTAGAGACTCTAGAAATCAAGACCATGCTTCTTGCTATAAAGCAGACAGTGTGTCATGGATGAGAACTGTGCTGTGTGTTTTCCTTCAGAAATGGAGTTAATTGTCAGGCTCTTTGTCTTTCTACAAGCAAGACTTCGGTTCAGGTAAACTCAGTTAACTTTCAGCTCAAACAAAACTACATTGTTCACGTAGCTCACAAGTTTCTCGCTCTTAAATGAAAAGCATTGGATGTTAGAAAAACTGTGGTTTCTATCACTTTCAGAAGCAGAGTTGAACTAGATTTGGTCTATATGTGTAGGAACCACCATTCTTTTGTTGTGAGCACACTCACGGTTCCTACTCTATTAGAGAGTCTAGAAAGCAAGACCGTGCTTCTTGCTCTAAACCAGACTATGTTTCATGGATGAGATCTGTGCTATGTGTTTCCCTTCAGAAATGGAGTTAAAACCCTGGCTCTGTGTTTTCCTACAAGAAAGACTTCGTTTAAAGTAAACTCAGTCACCTTTCAGCTCAAACAAAGCTACATCATTCTAGGCTCACACGTTTCTCGCTCTTAACTGTAAAGCATTGGATATCAGAGGACCTGTGGTTTGTATCAGGTTCAGAAGCAGAGTTGAACGAGCAATGGTCCGTATGTTTAGGAAACACCGTTCTTTTTTTCTGAGCACACTCAAGTTTCTGGCTCTATTAGAGACTCTAGAATCTATAGCGTGATTCTTGCTCTAAAGCAGATGTGTTTCATGGATGAGACTGTGCTGTGTGTTTCACTTCAGAAATGTAGTTTAATCCCAGGCTCTGTGTCTGCCTACAAGCAAGACAGCTTTTCAGTTAAACTCAGTCACCAATCCGCACAAACAAAGCTAGATCATTCACAAAGCTCACACGTTTTTCGCTCTTATCTGTAAAGCATTGGATATTAGAGGACCTACAGTTCGTATCAGTTTCAGAAGCAGAGTTGAACTAGATATGGTCTGTATGTGTAGGAACCACCGTTCTTTTGTTCTGAGCACACTCACGTTTCCTACTGTATTAGAGAATCTAGAAAGTAAAACCGTGCTTCTTGCTCTAAAGCAGACTGTGTTTCATGGATGAGAATTATGCTGTGTGTTTCCCTTCAGAAATGGAGTTAAATCCCAGGCTCTGTGTCTTCCTGAAAGGAAGACTTCGTTTAAGGTAAACTCAGTCACCTTTCAGCTCAAACAAAGCTACATCATTCTAGGATCACACGGTTCTTGCTCTTAACTGTAAAGCATTGGATGTTAGAGGACCTGTGGTTTGTTTCAGTTTCAGAAGCAGAGTTGAACTAGCAATGGTCTGTATGTCTAGGAAACACCGTTCTTTTTTTCTGAGCACACTCAAGTTTCTGGTTCTATTAGAGACTCTAGAAATTTAGACAATGCTTCTTGCTCTAAAGCAGAGTGTGTTTCATGGATGAGAACTGTGCTGTGTGTTTCCCTTCAGAAATGGAGTTAAATCTCTGGCTCTGTGTCTTTCTACAAGCAAGACTTCGGTTCAGGTAAACTCAGTTACCTTTCAGGTCAAAAAAAACTTCTTCGTTCATGTACCTCACAAGTTTCTCTCTCTTCAATGAAAAGCATTGGATGTTAGAGGAACTGTGGTTTCTATCACTTTCAGAAGCAGAGTTAACTAGATATGGTCTGTATGTGTAGGAACCACCGTTCTTTTGTTCTGAGAAGACTCACGTTTCCTGCTGTATTAGAGGCTGTAGAAAGCAAGACCGTGCTTCTTGCTCTAAAGCAGACTGTGTTTCATGGATGAGAAATGTGCTGTGTGTTTCCCTTCAGAAATGGAGTTAAATCCCAGGCTCTGTGTCTTCCTACAAGCAAGACATCTTTTCAGGTAAACTCAGTCACATTTCAGCGCAAACAAAGCTAGATCGTTCCCGAAGCTCACTCGTTTCTCACTCTTAACTGTAAAGCACTGGATATTAGAGGACCTGTGGTTTGTGTCAGTTTCAGAAGCAGAGTAGAACTAGATATGGTCCGTATGTGTAGAAAACACCGTTCTTTTTTTCTGTGCACACTCAAGTTTCTGGCTCTATTAGGACTCTAGAAATCAAGAGCGTGCTTCTTGCTCCTATAGCAGAATGTGTTTCATGGATGAAAACTGTGCTGTGTGTTTCCCTTCAGAGATGGAGTTAAATCCCAGGCTCTGTGTCTGCCTACATGCAAGACATCTTTTCAGGTAATCTCAGTCACCTTTTAGCTCAAACAAAGCTAGATCATTCACGAAGCTCACACGTTTTTCACTCTTAACTGTAAATCATTGGATATTAGAGGACCTGTGGTTCATATCAGTTTCAGAAGTAGAGTTGAACTAGATATGGTCTGTATGTGTAGGAACCACCGTTCTTTTGTTCTGAGCACACTCACTTTTCCTACTGTATTAGAGACTCTAGAAAGCAAGACCGTGCTTCTTGCTCTAAAGCACACTGTGTTTCATGGATGAGAACTATGCTGTGTGTTTCCCTTCAGATATGGACTTAAATCCCAGGTCTGTGTCTTCCTACAAGGAAGACTTAGTTTAATTTAAACTCAGTCACCTTTCAGCTCAAACAAAGCTACATCGTTCTAGGCTCACAGGTTTCTTGCTCTTAACTGTAAAGCATTGGATGTTAGAGGACCTGTGGTTTGTATCAGTTTCAGAAGCAGAGTTCAACTAGCAATGGTCTGTATGTCTAGGAAACACCGTTCTGTTTTTCTGAGCACACTCAAGTTTCTGGCTCTATTAGAGACTCTAGAAATCAAGACCATGCTTCTTGCTATAAAGCAGACAGTGTGTCATGGATGAGAACTGTGCTGTGTGTTTTCCTTCAGAAATGGAGTTAATTGTCAGGCTCTTTGTCTTTCTACAAGCAAGACTTCGGTTCAGGTAAACTCAGTTAACTTTCAGCTCAAACAAAACTACATTGTTCACGTAGCTCACAAGTTTCTCGCTCTTAAATGAAAAGCATTGGATGTTAGAAAAACTGTGGTTTCTATCACTTTCAGAAGCAGAGTTGAACTAGATTTGGTCTATATGTGTAGGAACCACCATTCTTTTGTTGTGAGCACACTCACGGTTCCTACTCTATTAGAGAGTCTAGAAAGCAAGACCGTGCTTCTTGCTCTAAACCAGACTATGTTTCATGGATGAGATCTGTGCTATGTGTTTCCCTTCAGAAATGGAGTTAAAACCCTGGCTCTGTGTTTTCCTACAAGAAAGACTTCGTTTAAAGTAAACTCAGTCACCTTTCAGCTCAAACAAAGCTACATCATTCTAGGCTCACACGTTTCTCGCTCTTAACTGTAAAGCATTGGATATCAGAGGACCTGTGGTTTGTATCAGGTTCAGAAGCAGAGTTGAACGAGCAATGGTCCGTATGTTTAGGAAACACCGTTCTTTTTTTCTGAGCACACTCAAGTTTCTGGCTCTATTAGAGACTCTAGAATCTATAGCGTGATTCTTGCTCTAAAGCAGATGTGTTTCATGGATGAGACTGTGCTGTGTGTTTCACTTCAGAAATGTAGTTTAATCCCAGGCTCTGTGTCTGCCTACAAGCAAGACAGCTTTTCAGTTAAACTCAGTCACCAATCCGCACAAACAAAGCTAGATCATTCACAAAGCTCACACGTTTTTCGCTCTTATCTGTAAAGCATTGGATATTAGAGGACCTACAGTTCGTATCAGTTTCAGAAGCAGAGTTGAACTAGATATGGTCTGTATGTGTAGGAACCACCGTTCTTTTGTTCTGAGCACACTCACGTTTCCTACTGTATTAGAGAATCTAGAAAGTAAAACCGTGCTTCTTGCTCTAAAGCAGACTGTGTTTCATGGATGAGAATTATGCTGTGTGTTTCCCTTCAGAAATGGAGTTAAATCCCAGGCTCTGTGTCTTCCTGAAAGGAAGACTTCGTTTAAGGTAAACTCAGTCACCTTTCAGCTCAAACAAAGCTACATCATTCTAGGATCACACGGTTCTTGCTCTTAACTGTAAAGCATTGGATGTTAGAGGACCTGTGGTTTGTTTCAGTTTCAGAAGCAGAGTTGAACTAGCAATGGTCTGTATGTCTAGGAAACACCGTTCTTTTTTTCTGAGCACACTCAAGTTTCTGGTTCTATTAGAGACTCTAGAAATTTAGACAATGCTTCTTGCTCTAAAGCAGAGTGTGTTTCATGGATGAGAACTGTGCTGTGTGTTTCCCTTCAGAAATGGAGTTAAATCTCTGGCTCTGTGTCTTTCTACAAGCAAGACTTCGGTTCAGGTAAACTCAGTTACCTTTCAGGTCAAAAAAAACTTCTTCGTTCATGTACCTCACAAGTTTCTCTCTCTTCAATGAAAAGCATTGGATGTTAGAGGAACTGTGGTTTCTATCACTTTCAGAAGCAGAGTTAACTAGATATGGTCTGTATGTGTAGGAACCACCGTTCTTTTGTTCTGAGAAGACTCACGTTTCCTGCTGTATTAGAGGCTGTAGAAAGCAAGACCGTGCTTCTTGCTCTAAAGCAGACTGTGTTTCATGGATGAGAAATGTGCTGTGTGTTTCCCTTCAGAAATGGAGTTAAATCCCAGGCTCTGTGTCTTCCTACAAGCAAGACATCTTTTCAGGTAAACTCAGTCACATTTCAGCGCAAACAAAGCTAGATCGTTCCCGAAGCTCACTCGTTTCTCACTCTTAACTGTAAAGCACTGGATATTAGAGGACCTGTGGTTTGTGTCAGTTTCAGAAGCAGAGTAGAACTAGATATGGTCCGTATGTGTAGAAAACACCGTTCTTTTTTTCTGTGCACACTCAAGTTTCTGGCTCTATTAGGACTCTAGAAATCAAGAGCGTGCTTCTTGCTCCTATAGCAGAATGTGTTTCATGGATGAAAACTGTGCTGTGTGTTTCCCTTCAGAGATGGAGTTAAATCCCAGGCTCTGTGTCTGCCTACATGCAAGACATCTTTTCAGGTAATCTCAGTCACCTTTTAGCTCAAACAAAGCTAGATCATTCACGAAGCTCACACGTTTTTCACTCTTAACTGTAAATCATTGGATATTAGAGGACCTGTGGTTCATATCAGTTTCAGAAGTAGAGTTGAACTAGATATGGTCTGTATGTGTAGGAACCACCGTTCTTTTGTTCTGAGCACACTCACTTTTCCTACTGTATTAGAGACTCTAGAAAGCAAGACCGTGCTTCTTGCTCTAAAGCACACTGTGTTTCATGGATGAGAACTATGCTGTGTGTTTCCCTTCAGATATGGACTTAAATCCCAGGTCTGTGTCTTCCTACAAGGAAGACTTAGTTTAATTTAAACTCAGTCACCTTTCAGCTCAAACAAAGCTACATCGTTCTAGGCTCACAGGTTTCTTGCTCTTAACTGTAAAGCATTGGATGTTAGAGGACCTGTGGTTTGTATCAGTTTCAGAAGCAGAGTTCAACTAGCAATGGTCTGTATGTCTAGGAAACACCGTTCTGTTTTTCTGAGCACACTCAAGTTTCTGGCTCTATTAGAGACTCTAGAAATCAAGACCATGCTTCTTGCTATAAAGCAGACAGTGTGTCATGGATGAGAACTGTGCTGTGTGTTTTCCTTCAGAAATGGAGTTAATTGTCAGGCTCTTTGTCTTTCTACAAGCAAGACTTCGGTTCAGGTAAACTCAGTTAACTTTCAGCTCAAACAAAACTACATTGTTCACGTAGCTCACAAGTTTCTCGCTCTTAAATGAAAAGCATTGGATGTTAGAAAAACTGTGGTTTCTATCACTTTCAGAAGCAGAGTTGAACTAGATTTGGTCTATATGTGTAGGAACCACCATTCTTTTGTTGTGAGCACACTCACGGTTCCTACTCTATTAGAGAGTCTAGAAAGCAAGACCGTGCTTCTTGCTCTAAACCAGACTATGTTTCATGGATGAGATCTGTGCTATGTGTTTCCCTTCAGAAATGGAGTTAAAACCCTGGCTCTGTGTTTTCCTACAAGAAAGACTTCGTTTAAAGTAAACTCAGTCACCTTTCAGCTCAAACAAAGCTACATCATTCTAGGCTCACACGTTTCTCGCTCTTAACTGTAAAGCATTGGATATCAGAGGACCTGTGGTTTGTATCAGGTTCAGAAGCAGAGTTGAACGAGCAATGGTCCGTATGTTTAGGAAACACCGTTCTTTTTTTCTGAGCACACTCAAGTTTCTGGCTCTATTAGAGACTCTAGAATCTATAGCGTGATTCTTGCTCTAAAGCAGATGTGTTTCATGGATGAGACTGTGCTGTGTGTTTCACTTCAGAAATGTAGTTTAATCCCAGGCTCTGTGTCTGCCTACAAGCAAGACAGCTTTTCAGTTAAACTCAGTCACCAATCCGCACAAACAAAGCTAGATCATTCACAAAGCTCACACGTTTTTCGCTCTTATCTGTAAAGCATTGGATATTAGAGGACCTACAGTTCGTATCAGTTTCAGAAGCAGAGTTGAACTAGATATGGTCTGTATGTGTAGGAACCACCGTTCTTTTGTTCTGAGCACACTCACGTTTCCTACTGTATTAGAGAATCTAGAAAGTAAAACCGTGCTTCTTGCTCTAAAGCAGACTGTGTTTCATGGATGAGAATTATGCTGTGTGTTTCCCTTCAGAAATGGAGTTAAATCCCAGGCTCTGTGTCTTCCTGAAAGGAAGACTTCGTTTAAGGTAAACTCAGTCACCTTTCAGCTCAAACAAAGCTACATCATTCTAGGATCACACGGTTCTTGCTCTTAACTGTAAAGCATTGGATGTTAGAGGACCTGTGGTTTGTTTCAGTTTCAGAAGCAGAGTTGAACTAGCAATGGTCTGTATGTCTAGGAAACACCGTTCTTTTTTTCTGAGCACACTCAAGTTTCTGGTTCTATTAGAGACTCTAGAAATTTAGACAATGCTTCTTGCTCTAAAGCAGAGTGTGTTTCATGGATGAGAACTGTGCTGTGTGTTTCCCTTCAGAAATGGAGTTAAATCTCTGGCTCTGTGTCTTTCTACAAGCAAGACTTCGGTTCAGGTAAACTCAGTTACCTTTCAGGTCAAAAAAAACTTCTTCGTTCATGTACCTCACAAGTTTCTCTCTCTTCAATGAAAAGCATTGGATGTTAGAGGAACTGTGGTTTCTATCACTTTCAGAAGCAGAGTTAACTAGATATGGTCTGTATGTGTAGGAACCACCGTTCTTTTGTTCTGAGAAGACTCACGTTTCCTGCTGTATTAGAGGCTGTAGAAAGCAAGACCGTGCTTCTTGCTCTAAAGCAGACTGTGTTTCATGGATGAGAAATGTGCTGTGTGTTTCCCTTCAGAAATGGAGTTAAATCCCAGGCTCTGTGTCTTCCTACAAGCAAGACATCTTTTCAGGTAAACTCAGTCACATTTCAGCGCAAACAAAGCTAGATCGTTCCCGAAGCTCACTCGTTTCTCACTCTTAACTGTAAAGCACTGGATATTAGAGGACCTGTGGTTTGTGTCAGTTTCAGAAGCAGAGTAGAACTAGATATGGTCCGTATGTGTAGAAAACACCGTTCTTTTTTTCTGTGCACACTCAAGTTTCTGGCTCTATTAGGACTCTAGAAATCAAGAGCGTGCTTCTTGCTCCTATAGCAGAATGTGTTTCATGGATGAAAACTGTGCTGTGTGTTTCCCTTCAGAGATGGAGTTAAATCCCAGGCTCTGTGTCTGCCTACATGCAAGACATCTTTTCAGGTAATCTCAGTCACCTTTTAGCTCAAACAAAGCTAGATCATTCACGAAGCTCACACGTTTTTCACTCTTAACTGTAAATCATTGGATATTAGAGGACCTGTGGTTCATATCAGTTTCAGAAGTAGAGTTGAACTAGATATGGTCTGTATGTGTAGGAACCACCGTTCTTTTGTTCTGAGCACACTCACTTTTCCTACTGTATTAGAGACTCTAGAAAGCAAGACCGTGCTTCTTGCTCTAAAGCACACTGTGTTTCATGGATGAGAACTATGCTGTGTGTTTCCCTTCAGATATGGACTTAAATCCCAGGTCTGTGTCTTCCTACAAGGAAGACTTAGTTTAATTTAAACTCAGTCACCTTTCAGCTCAAACAAAGCTACATCGTTCTAGGCTCACAGGTTTCTTGCTCTTAACTGTAAAGCATTGGATGTTAGAGGACCTGTGGTTTGTATCAGTTTCAGAAGCAGAGTTCAACTAGCAATGGTCTGTATGTCTAGGAAACACCGTTCTGTTTTTCTGAGCACACTCAAGTTTCTGGCTCTATTAGAGACTCTAGAAATCAAGACCATGCTTCTTGCTATAAAGCAGACAGTGTGTCATGGATGAGAACTGTGCTGTGTGTTTTCCTTCAGAAATGGAGTTAATTGTCAGGCTCTTTGTCTTTCTACAAGCAAGACTTCGGTTCAGGTAAACTCAGTTAACTTTCAGCTCAAACAAAACTACATTGTTCACGTAGCTCACAAGTTTCTCGCTCTTAAATGAAAAGCATTGGATGTTAGAAAAACTGTGGTTTCTATCACTTTCAGAAGCAGAGTTGAACTAGATTTGGTCTATATGTGTAGGAACCACCATTCTTTTGTTGTGAGCACACTCACGGTTCCTACTCTATTAGAGAGTCTAGAAAGCAAGACCGTGCTTCTTGCTCTAAACCAGACTATGTTTCATGGATGAGATCTGTGCTATGTGTTTCCCTTCAGAAATGGAGTTAAAACCCTGGCTCTGTGTTTTCCTACAAGAAAGACTTCGTTTAAAGTAAACTCAGTCACCTTTCAGCTCAAACAAAGCTACATCATTCTAGGCTCACACGTTTCTCGCTCTTAACTGTAAAGCATTGGATATCAGAGGACCTGTGGTTTGTATCAGGTTCAGAAGCAGAGTTGAACGAGCAATGGTCCGTATGTTTAGGAAACACCGTTCTTTTTTTCTGAGCACACTCAAGTTTCTGGCTCTATTAGAGACTCTAGAATCTATAGCGTGATTCTTGCTCTAAAGCAGATGTGTTTCATGGATGAGACTGTGCTGTGTGTTTCACTTCAGAAATGTAGTTTAATCCCAGGCTCTGTGTCTGCCTACAAGCAAGACAGCTTTTCAGTTAAACTCAGTCACCAATCCGCACAAACAAAGCTAGATCATTCACAAAGCTCACACGTTTTTCGCTCTTATCTGTAAAGCATTGGATATTAGAGGACCTACAGTTCGTATCAGTTTCAGAAGCAGAGTTGAACTAGATATGGTCTGTATGTGTAGGAACCACCGTTCTTTTGTTCTGAGCACACTCACGTTTCCTACTGTATTAGAGAATCTAGAAAGTAAAACCGTGCTTCTTGCTCTAAAGCAGACTGTGTTTCATGGATGAGAATTATGCTGTGTGTTTCCCTTCAGAAATGGAGTTAAATCCCAGGCTCTGTGTCTTCCTGAAAGGAAGACTTCGTTTAAGGTAAACTCAGTCACCTTTCAGCTCAAACAAAGCTACATCATTCTAGGATCACACGGTTCTTGCTCTTAACTGTAAAGCATTGGATGTTAGAGGACCTGTGGTTTGTTTCAGTTTCAGAAGCAGAGTTGAACTAGCAATGGTCTGTATGTCTAGGAAACACCGTTCTTTTTTTCTGAGCACACTCAAGTTTCTGGTTCTATTAGAGACTCTAGAAATTTAGACAATGCTTCTTGCTCTAAAGCAGAGTGTGTTTCATGGATGAGAACTGTGCTGTGTGTTTCCCTTCAGAAATGGAGTTAAATCTCTGGCTCTGTGTCTTTCTACAAGCAAGACTTCGGTTCAGGTAAACTCAGTTACCTTTCAGGTCAAAAAAAACTTCTTCGTTCATGTACCTCACAAGTTTCTCTCTCTTCAATGAAAAGCATTGGATGTTAGAGGAACTGTGGTTTCTATCACTTTCAGAAGCAGAGTTAACTAGATATGGTCTGTATGTGTAGGAACCACCGTTCTTTTGTTCTGAGAAGACTCACGTTTCCTGCTGTATTAGAGGCTGTAGAAAGCAAGACCGTGCTTCTTGCTCTAAAGCAGACTGTGTTTCATGGATGAGAAATGTGCTGTGTGTTTCCCTTCAGAAATGGAGTTAAATCCCAGGCTCTGTGTCTTCCTACAAGCAAGACATCTTTTCAGGTAAACTCAGTCACATTTCAGCGCAAACAAAGCTAGATCGTTCCCGAAGCTCACTCGTTTCTCACTCTTAACTGTAAAGCACTGGATATTAGAGGACCTGTGGTTTGTGTCAGTTTCAGAAGCAGAGTAGAACTAGATATGGTCCGTATGTGTAGAAAACACCGTTCTTTTTTTCTGTGCACACTCAAGTTTCTGGCTCTATTAGGACTCTAGAAATCAAGAGCGTGCTTCTTGCTCCTATAGCAGAATGTGTTTCATGGATGAAAACTGTGCTGTGTGTTTCCCTTCAGAGATGGAGTTAAATCCCAGGCTCTGTGTCTGCCTACATGCAAGACATCTTTTCAGGTAATCTCAGTCACCTTTTAGCTCAAACAAAGCTAGATCATTCACGAAGCTCACACGTTTTTCACTCTTAACTGTAAATCATTGGATATTAGAGGACCTGTGGTTCATATCAGTTTCAGAAGTAGAGTTGAACTAGATATGGTCTGTATGTGTAGGAACCACCGTTCTTTTGTTCTGAGCACACTCACTTTTCCTACTGTATTAGAGACTCTAGAAAGCAAGACCGTGCTTCTTGCTCTAAAGCACACTGTGTTTCATGGATGAGAACTATGCTGTGTGTTTCCCTTCAGATATGGACTTAAATCCCAGGTCTGTGTCTTCCTACAAGGAAGACTTAGTTTAATTTAAACTCAGTCACCTTTCAGCTCAAACAAAGCTACATCGTTCTAGGCTCACAGGTTTCTTGCTCTTAACTGTAAAGCATTGGATGTTAGAGGACCTGTGGTTTGTATCAGTTTCAGAAGCAGAGTTCAACTAGCAATGGTCTGTATGTCTAGGAAACACCGTTCTGTTTTTCTGAGCACACTCAAGTTTCTGGCTCTATTAGAGACTCTAGAAATCAAGACCATGCTTCTTGCTATAAAGCAGACAGTGTGTCATGGATGAGAACTGTGCTGTGTGTTTTCCTTCAGAAATGGAGTTAATTGTCAGGCTCTTTGTCTTTCTACAAGCAAGACTTCGGTTCAGGTAAACTCAGTTAACTTTCAGCTCAAACAAAACTACATTGTTCACGTAGCTCACAAGTTTCTCGCTCTTAAATGAAAAGCATTGGATGTTAGAAAAACTGTGGTTTCTATCACTTTCAGAAGCAGAGTTGAACTAGATTTGGTCTATATGTGTAGGAACCACCATTCTTTTGTTGTGAGCACACTCACGGTTCCTACTCTATTAGAGAGTCTAGAAAGCAAGACCGTGCTTCTTGCTCTAAACCAGACTATGTTTCATGGATGAGATCTGTGCTATGTGTTTCCCTTCAGAAATGGAGTTAAAACCCTGGCTCTGTGTTTTCCTACAAGAAAGACTTCGTTTAAAGTAAACTCAGTCACCTTTCAGCTCAAACAAAGCTACATCATTCTAGGCTCACACGTTTCTCGCTCTTAACTGTAAAGCATTGGATATCAGAGGACCTGTGGTTTGTATCAGGTTCAGAAGCAGAGTTGAACGAGCAATGGTCCGTATGTTTAGGAAACACCGTTCTTTTTTTCTGAGCACACTCAAGTTTCTGGCTCTATTAGAGACTCTAGAATCTATAGCGTGATTCTTGCTCTAAAGCAGATGTGTTTCATGGATGAGACTGTGCTGTGTGTTTCACTTCAGAAATGTAGTTTAATCCCAGGCTCTGTGTCTGCCTACAAGCAAGACAGCTTTTCAGTTAAACTCAGTCACCAATCCGCACAAACAAAGCTAGATCATTCACAAAGCTCACACGTTTTTCGCTCTTATCTGTAAAGCATTGGATATTAGAGGACCTACAGTTCGTATCAGTTTCAGAAGCAGAGTTGAACTAGATATGGTCTGTATGTGTAGGAACCACCGTTCTTTTGTTCTGAGCACACTCACGTTTCCTACTGTATTAGAGAATCTAGAAAGTAAAACCGTGCTTCTTGCTCTAAAGCAGACTGTGTTTCATGGATGAGAATTATGCTGTGTGTTTCCCTTCAGAAATGGAGTTAAATCCCAGGCTCTGTGTCTTCCTGAAAGGAAGACTTCGTTTAAGGTAAACTCAGTCACCTTTCAGCTCAAACAAAGCTACATCATTCTAGGATCACACGGTTCTTGCTCTTAACTGTAAAGCATTGGATGTTAGAGGACCTGTGGTTTGTTTCAGTTTCAGAAGCAGAGTTGAACTAGCAATGGTCTGTATGTCTAGGAAACACCGTTCTTTTTTTCTGAGCACACTCAAGTTTCTGGTTCTATTAGAGACTCTAGAAATTTAGACAATGCTTCTTGCTCTAAAGCAGAGTGTGTTTCATGGATGAGAACTGTGCTGTGTGTTTCCCTTCAGAAATGGAGTTAAATCTCTGGCTCTGTGTCTTTCTACAAGCAAGACTTCGGTTCAGGTAAACTCAGTTACCTTTCAGGTCAAAAAAAACTTCTTCGTTCATGTACCTCACAAGTTTCTCTCTCTTCAATGAAAAGCATTGGATGTTAGAGGAACTGTGGTTTCTATCACTTTCAGAAGCAGAGTTAACTAGATATGGTCTCTATGTGTAGGAACCACCGATCTTTTGTTCTGAGAACACTCATGTTTCCTGCTGTATTAGAGACTCTAGAAAGCAAGACCGTGCTTCTTGCTCTAAAGCAGACTGTGTTTCATGGATGAGAAATGTGCTGTGTGTTTCCCTTCAGAAATGGAGTTAAATCCCAGGCTCTGTGTCTTCCTACAAGCAAGACATCTTTTCAGGTAAACTCAGTCACATTTCAGCTCAAACAAAGCTAGATCGTTCACGAAGCTCACTCGTTTCTCACTCTTAACTGTAAAGCATTGGATGTTAGAGGACCTGTGGTTTGTATCAGTTTCAGAAGCAGAGTTGAACTAGCAATGGTCTGTATGTCTAGGAAACACCGTTTTTTTTTTCTGAGCACACTCAAGATTCTGGCTCTATTAGAGAATCTTGAAATCAAGACCATGCTTCTTGCTCTAAAGCAGAGTGTGTTTCATGGATGAGAACTGTGCTGTGTGTTTCCCTTCAGAAATGGAGTTAAATCTCAGGCTCTGTGTCTTCCTACAAGGAAGACTTCGTTTAAGGTAAACTCAGTCACCTTTCAGTTCAAACAAATCTACATCATTCTAGGACCACACGTTTCTTGCTCTTAACTGTAAAGCATTGGATATTAGAGGACCTGCGGTTTGTATCACTTTCAGAAGCAGAGTTGAACTAGCAATGGTCCGTATGTGTAGGAAACACCGTTCTTTTTTCTGAGCACACTCACGTTTCCTACTCTATTAGAGATTCTAGAAAGCAAGACCGTGCTTCTTGCCCTAAAGCAGACTGTGTTTCATGGATGAGAACTGTGCTGTGTGTTTCCCTTCAGAAATGGAGTTAAAACCCAGGCTCTGGGTTTTCCTACAAGCAAGACTTCGTTTAAGGTAATCTCTGTCACCTTTCAGCTCAAACAATGCTACATCGTTCTAGGCTCACACGTTTCACGCTCTTAACTGTAAAGCATTGGATATTAGAGGACCTGTGGTTTGTATCAGGTTCAGAAGCAGAGTTGAACGAGCAATGGTCCGTATGTTTAGGAAACACCGTTCTTTTTTTCTGAGCACACTCAAGTTTATGGCTCTATTAGAGACTCTAGAATCTAGAGCGTGCTTCTTGCGCTAAAGCAGATGTGTTTCATGGATGAGACTGTGCTGTGTGTTTCCCTTCAGAAATGTAGTTAAATCCCAGGCTCTGTGTCTGCCTACAAGGAAGACATCTTTTCAGGTAATCTCAGTCACCATTCCGCTCAAACAAAGCTAGATCGTTCTAGGCTCACACGTTTCTTGCTCTTAACTGTAAAGCATTGGATATTCGAGGAACTGTGGTTTCTATCACTTTCAGAAGCAGAGTTTAACTAGATAGGGTCTGTATGTGTAGGAACCACCGTTCTTTTGTTCTGAGAACACTCACGTTTCCTGCTGTATTAGATACACTGGAAAGCAAGAACGTGCTTCTTGCTCTAAAGCAGACTGTGTTTCATGGATGAGAAATGTGCTGTGTGTTTCCCTTCAGAAATGGTGTTAAATCCCAGGCTCTGTGTCTTCCTTCAAACAAGACATTTTTTCAGGTAAACTCAGTCACATTTCAGCTCAAACAAACTAGATCGTTCACGAAGGTCACTCGTTTCTTACTCTTAACTTTAAAGCACTGGATATTAGAGGAGCTGTGGTTTGTATCAGTTTCAGAAGCAGAGTTGAACTAGATATGGTCCGTATTTGTAGGAAACACCGTTCTTTTTTCTGACCACACTCACTTTACCTGCTTTATTAGAGATTCTAAAAAGCAAGTGTGTGCTTCTTGCTCCTAAAGCAGAGTGTGTTCATGGATGAGAACTGTGCTTTGTGATTCCCTTCGGAAATGTAGTTAAATCCCAGCCTCTGTGTCTGCCTACATGCAAGACATCTTTTCAGGTAAACTCAGTCAACTTCCAGCTCAAACAAAGCTAGATCGTTCACGAAGCTCACTCGTTTCTCGCTCTTAACTGTAAAGCATTGGATATTAGAGGACCTGTGGTTCATATCAGTTTCAGAAGCAGAGTTGAACTAGATATGGTCTGTATGTGTAGGAAACACCGTTCTTTTGTTCTGAGCACACTCACGTTTCCTACTGTATTAGAGACTCTAGAAAGCAAAACCGTGCTTCTTGCTGTAAAGCAGACTGTGTTTCATGGATGAGAAATGTGCTGTGTGTTTCCCTTCAAAATGGAGTTAACTCCCAGGCTCTGTGTTTTCCTACAAGCAAGACATCTTTTCAGGTAAACTCAGTCACATTTCAGCTCAAACAAAGCTAGATTGTTCACGAAGCTCACTCGTTTCTCACTCTTAAGTGTAAAGCACTAGATATTAGAGGACATGTGGTTTGTATCAGTTTCAGAAGCAGAGTAGAACTAGATATGGTCCGTAAGTGTAGGAACACCATTCTTTTTTCGTACCACACTCACTTTACCTGCTGTATTAGAGATTCTATAAATCAAGAGTGTGCTACTTGCTCCTATAGCAGAGTGTACTCCATGGATGAGAACTGTGCTTTGTGATTCCCTTCGTAAATGTAGTTAAATCCCAGGCTCTGTGTCTTCCTACAAGCAAGACTTTGTTTAAGGTAAACTCAGTCACCTTTCAGCTCAAACAAAGCTAGATCGTTCACGAAGCTCACTCGTTTCTCGCTCTTAACTGTAAAGCATTGGATATTAGAGGACCTGTGGTTTGTATCCGTTTCAGAACAAGAGTAGAACTAGCAATGGTCCGTATGTTTAGGAAACACCGTTCTATTATTCTGAGCACACTCAAGTTTATGGCTCTATTAGAGACTCTAGAATCTAGAGCTTGCTTCTTGCTCTAAAGCAGATGTGTTTCATGGATGAGACTGTGCTGTGTGTTTCCCTAAAGAAATGTAGTTAAATCCCAGGCTCTATGTCTGCCTACAAGCAAGACATCTTTTCAGGTAATCTCAGTCACCGTTCCTCTCAAAAAAAGCTAGATCGTTCATGAAGCTCACTCGTTTCTCACTCTTAACTGTAAAGCACTGGATATTAGAGGACCTGTGGTTTGTATTAGTTTCAGAAGCAGAGTAGAACTAGATATGGTCCGTATGTGTAGGAAACACCGTTCTTTTTTCGGACCACACTCACTTTACCTGCTTTATTAGAGATTCTAAAAAGCAAGAGTGTGCTTCTTGCTCCTAAAGCAGAGTGTGTTTCATAGATGAGAACTGTGCTTTGTGTTTCTCTTCAGAAATGGAGTTAAATTCCAGGCTCTGTGTCTTCCTACAAGCAAGACTTCTTTTCAGGTAAACTCAGTCACCTTTCAGCTCAAACAAAGCTACATCGTTCTAGGCTCACACGTTTCTTGCTCTTAACTGTAAAGCATTGGATGTTAGAGGACCTGTGGTCTGTATCAGTTTCAGAAGCAGAGTTGAACTAGATATGGTCTGTATGTGTAGGAACCACCGTTCTTTTGTTCTGAGCACACTCACGTTTCCTGCTGTATTAAAGAATCTAGAAACAAGACCGTGCCTCTTGCTCTAAAGCAGACTATGTTTCATGGATGAGAACTATGCTGTGTGTTTCCCTTCAGAAATGGAGTTAAATCCCAGGCTCTGTGTCTTCCTACAAGCAAGACATCTTTTCAGGTAAACTCAGACACATTTCAGCTCAAACAAAGCTAGATCGTTCACGAAGCTCACTCGTTTCTCGCTCTTTACTTTAAAGCATTGGATATTAGAAGACCTCTGGTTTGTATCATTTTCAGAAGCAGAGTTGAACTAGCAATGGTCCGTATGTGGTGGAAACACCGTTCATTTTTCTGAGCACACTCAAGTTTCTGGCTCTATTAGAGACTCTAGAAATCAAGAGCGTGCTTCTTCCTCTAAAGCAGAGTGTGTTTCATGGATGAGAACTGTGCCTTGTGTTTCCCTTCAGAAATGGAGTTAAATCCCAGTCTCTGTGTCTTCCTACAAGGAAGACTTCGTTTAAGGTAAACTCAGTCACCTTTCAGTTCAAACAAAGCTACATCATTCTAGGACCACACGTTTCTTGCTCTTAACTGTAAAGCATTGGATATTAGAGGACCTGTGGTTTGTATCACTTTCAGAAGCAGAGTTGAACTAGCAATGGGCCGTATGTGTAGGAAACACTGTTCTTTTTTCTGACCACACTCACTTTACCTGCTTTATTAGACATTCTAAAAAGCAAGAGTGTGCTTCTTGCTCCTAAAGCAGAGAGTGTTTCATGCATGAAAACTGTGCTTTGTGATTCCCTTCAGAAATGGAGTTAAATCCCAGGCTCTGTGTCTTCCTACAAGCAAGACTTCATTTAAGGTAAACTCAGTCACCTTTCGGCTCAAACAAAGCTAGATCATTCACGAAGCTCACTCGTTTCTCGCTCTTAACTCTAAAGCATTGAATATTATAGTACCTGTGGTTTGTATCAGTTTCAGAAGAGGAGTTGAACTAGCAATGGTCTGTATGTCTAGGAACCACCGTTCTTTTGCTCTGAGCACACTCACGTTTCCTAATCTATTAGAGATTCTATAAAGCAAGACGGTGCTTCTTGCTCTAAAGCAGACTGTGTTTCATGGATGAGAACTGTGCTGTGTGTTTCCCTTCAGAAATGGAGATAAAACCCTGGCTCTGTGTTTTCCTACAAGCAAGACTTCGTTCAAGGTAAACTCTGTCACCTTTCAGCTCAAACAATGGTACATCGTTCTACGCTCACACGTTTCTCGTTCTTAACTGTAAAGCATTGGATATTAGAGGACCTGTGGTTTGTATCAGTTTCAGAAGCAGAGTTGAACTAGCAATGGTCCGTATGTCTAGGAAACACCGTTCTTTTTTTCTGAGCACACTCAAGTCTCTGGCTCTATTATAGACTCTAGAATCTAGAGCGTGCTTCTTGCTCTAAAGCAGATGTGTTTCATGGATGAGACTGTGCTGTGTGTTTCCCTTCAGAAATGTAGTTACATCCCAGGCTCTGTGTCTGCCTACAAGCAAGACATCTTTCCAGGTAAACTCAGTCACATTTCAGCTCAAACAAAGCTAGATCATTCACGAAGCTCACTTGTTTCTCACTCTTAACTCTAAAGCATTGGATATTAGAGGACCTGTGGTTTGTATCAGTTTCAGAAGCAGAGTTGAACTAGTAATGGTCCGTATGTGTAGGAAACACCGTTCATTTTTCTGAGCACACTCAAGTTTCTGGCTCTATTAGAGACTCTAGAAATCAAGAGCGTGCTTCTTGCTCTAAAGCAGAGTGTGTTCATGGATGAGAACTGTGCTGTGTGTTTCCCTTCAGAAATGGAGTTAAATCCCAGTCTCTGTGTCTTCCTACAAGGAAGACTTCGTTCAAGGTAAACTCAGTCACCTTTCAGCTCAAACAAAGCTACATCATTCTAGGATCACACGTTTCTTGCTCTTAACTGTAAAGCATTGGATATTAGAGGACCTGTGGTTTGTATCACTTTCAGAAGCAGAGTTGAACTAGCAATGGTCCGTATGTGTAGGAAACACCGTTCTTTTTCTGACCACAATCATTTTACCTGCTTTATTAGAGATTCTAAAAAGTAAGAGTGTGCTTCTTGATCCTAAAGCAGAGTGTGTTTCATGGATGAGAACTGTGCTTTGTGATTCCCTTCAGAAATGGAGTTAAATCCCAGGCTCTGTGTCTTCCTACAAACAAGACTTCGTTTAAGGTAAACTCAGTCACCTTTCAGCTCAAACAAAGCTAGATCGTTCACGAAGCTCACTCGTTTCTCGCTCTTAACTCTAAAGCGTTGGATATTAGAGAAACTGTGGTTTGTATCAGTTTCAGAAGCAGAGTTGAACTAGCAATGGTCTGTATGTCTAGGAACCACCGTTTTTTTTTTCTGAGCACACTCACGTTTCCTACTGAATTAGAGATTCTAGAAAGCAAGACCATGCTTCTTACTCTAAAGAAGACTGTATTTCATGCATGAGAACTGTGCAGTGTGTTTCCCTTCAGAAATGGAGTTTTAACCCAGGCTCTGTGTTTTCCTACAAGCAAGACTTCGTTTAAGGTAAACTCTGTCACCTTTCAGCTCAAACAATGGTACTTCGTTCTAGGCTCACACGTTTCTCGCTCTTAACTGTAAAGCATTGGATATTAGAGGACCTGTGGTTTGTATCCGATTCAGAAGCAGAGTTGAACTAGCAATGGTCCGTATGTTTAGGAACCACCAATCTTTTGTTCTGAGAACACTCACGTTTCCTGCTGTATTAGAGACTCTAGAAAGCAAGACCGTGCTTCTTGCTCTAAAGCAGACTGTGTTTCATGGATGAGAAATGTGCTGTGTGTTTCCCTTCAGAAATGGAGTTAAATCCCAAGCTCTGTGTCTTCCTAGAAGAAAGTCTTCATATCAGGTAGATGCAGTCACTTTTCAGCTCAAAGTAACTACATCGTTCATGAAGGTCACACGTTTCTCCTCTTAACTGACAAGCATTGGATGTTAGAGGACCTGTGGTTTGTGTCAGTTTCAGAAGCAGAGTAGAACTAGATAGGGTCCGTATGTGTAGGAAACACCATTCTTTTTTCGGACCACACTCACTTTACCTGCTTTATTAGAGATTCTAAAAAGCAAGAGCGTGCTTCTTGCTCTAAAGCAGAGTGTGTTTCATGGATGAGAACTATGCTGTGTGTTTCCCTTCAGAAATGGAGTTAAATCCCAGGCTCTGTGTCTTCCTACAAACAAGACTTCGTTTAAGGTAAACTCAGTCACCTTTCAGCTCAAACAATGCTAGATCAGTCTAGGCTCACACGTTTCTCGCTCTTAACTGTAAAGCATTGGGTATTAGAGGACCTGTGGATTGTATCCATTTCAGAAGCAGAGTTGAACTAGCAATGGTCCGTATGTTTAGGAAACACCATTCATTTTTTCTGAGCACACTCAAGTTTCTGGCTCTATTAGAGACTCTAGAATCTAGAGCGCGCTTCTTGCTCTAAAGCAGATGTGTTTCATGGATGAGAACTGTGCTGTGTGTTTCCCTTCAGAAATGTAGTTAAATCCCAGGCTCTGTGTCTGCCTACAAGCAAGACATCTTTTCAGGTAAACTCAGTCACATTTCAGCTCAAACAAAGCTAGATCGTTCACGAAGCTCACTCGTTTCTCACTCTTAACTCTAAAGCATTTGATATTAGAGGACCTGTGCTTTGTATCAGTTTCAGAAGCAGAGTTGAACTAGCAATGGTCCATATGTGTAGGAAACACCGTTCTTTTTTCTGACCACACTCACTTTACCTGCTTTATTAGAGATTCTAAAAAGCAAGAGTGTGCTTCTTGATCCTAAAGCAGAGTGTGTTTCATGGATGAGAACTGTGCTTTGTGATTCCCTTCAGAAATGGAGTTAAATCCCAGGCTCTGTGTCTTCCTACAAGCAAGACTTCGTTTAAGGTAAACTCAGTCACCATTCCGCTTAAACAAAGCTAGATCATTCACGAAGCTCACACGTTTCTCGCTCTTAACTGTAAAGAATTGTATATTAGAGGACCTACGGTTCGTATCAGTTTCAGAAGCAGAGTTGAACTAGATATGGTCTGTTTGTGTAGGAAACACTGTTCTTTTCTTCTAACCACACTCACGTTTCCTGATTTATTAGAGATTCTAGAAAGCAAGAGCGTGCTTCGTGCACTAAAGAAGAGTGTGTTTCATTGATGAGAACTGTGTGGTGTTTTTCCCTTCAGAAATGGAGTTAAATCCCAGGCTCTGTGTCTTCCTACAAGCAAGACTTCGTTTAAGGTAACCTCAGTCACCTTTCAGCTCAAACAAAGCTACATCGTTCTAGGCTCACACGTTTCTTGCTCTTAACTGTAAAGCATTGGATGTTAGAGGAACTGTGGTTTCTATCACTTTCAGAAGCAGAGTTGAACTAGATATGGTCTGTATGTGTAGGAACCACCGATCTTTTGTTCTGAGAACACTCACGTTTCCTGCTGTATTAGAGACTCTAGAAAGCAAGACCGTGCTTCTTGCTCTAAAGCAGACTGTGTTTCATGGATGAGAAATGTGCTGTGTGTTTCCCTTCAGAAATGGAGTTAAATCCCAAGCTCTGTGTCTTCCTAGAAGAAATTCTTCATATCAGGTAAATGCAGTCACTTTTCAGCTCAAAGTAACTACATCGTTCATGAAGCTCACACGTTTCTCCTCTTAACTGACAAGCATTGGATGTTAGAGGACCTGTGGTTTGTGTCAGTTTCAGAAGCAGAGTAGAACTAGATAGGGTCCGTATGTGTAGGAAACACCATTCTTTTTTCGGACCACACTCACTTTACCTGCTTTATTAGAGATTCTAAAAAGCAAGAGCGTGTTTCTTGCTCTAAAGCAGAGTGTGTTTCATGGATGAGAACTATGCTGTGTGTTTCCCTTCAGAAATGGAGTTAAATCCCAGGCTCTGTGTTTTCCTACAAGGAAGACTCCGTTTAAGGTAAACTCTGTCACCTTTCAGCTCAAACAAAGCTACATCGTTCTAGGATCACACGTTTCTTGGTCTTAACTGTAAAGCATTGGATGTTAGAGGACCTGTGGTTTGTATCAGTTTCAGAAGCAGAGTTGAACTAGCAATGGTCTGTACGTCTAGGAAACACCGTTCTTTTTTTCTGAGCACACTCAAGTTTCTGGCTCTATTAGAGACTCTAGAAATCAAGACCATGCTTCTTGCTCTAAAGCAGAGTGTGCTTCATGGATGAGAACTGTGCTGTGTGTTTCCCTTCAGAAATGGAGTTAAATCTCAGGCTCTGTATCTTTCTACAAGCAAGACTTCGGTTCAGGTAAACTCAGTTAACTTTCAGCTCAAACAAAACTACATCGTTCACGTAGCTCACACGTTTCTCGCTCTTAAATGAAAAGCATTGGATGTTAGAAGAACTGCGATTTCTATCTCTTTCAGAAGCAGAGTTGAACTAGATATGGTCTGTATGTGTAGGAACCACCGTTTTTTTTTTTTCTGAGCACACTCACGTTTCCTACTGTATTAGAGATTCTAGAAAGCAAGACCGTGCTTCTTGCTCTAAAGAAGACTGTATTTCATGCATGAGAACTGTGATGTGTGTTTCCCTTCAGAAATGCAGTTTTAACAAAGGCTCTGTGTTTTCCTAAAAGCAAGATTTCGTTTAAGGTAAACTCAGTCACCTTTCAGCTCAAACAATGCTACATCAGTCTAGGCTCACACGTTTCTCGCTCTTAACTGTAAAGCATTGGATATTAGAGGACCTGTGGATTGTATCCATTTCAGAAGCAGAGTTGAACTAGCAATGGTCCGTATGTTTAGGAAACACCATTCATTTTTTCTGAGCACACTCAAGTTTCTGGCTCTATTAGAGACTCTAGAATCTAGAGCGCGCTTCTTGCTCTAAAGCAGATGTGTTTCATGGATGAGAACTGTGCTGTGTGTTTCCCTTCAGAAATGTAGTTAAATCCCAGGCTCTGTGTCTGCCTACAAGCAAGACATCTTTTCAGGTAAACTCAGTCACATTTCAGCTCAAACAAAGCTAGATCGTTCACGAAGCTCACTCGTTTCTCACTCTTAACTCTAAAGCATTTGATATTAGAGGACCTGTGCTTTGTATCAGTTTCAGAAGCAGAGTTGAACTAGCAATGGTCCGTATGTGTAGGAAACACCGTTCTTTTTTCTGACCACACTCACTTTACCTGCTTTATTAGAGATTCTAAAAAGCAAGAGTGTGCTTCTTGATCCTAAAGCAGAGTGTGTTTCATGGATGAGAACTGTGCTTTGTGATTCCCTTCAGAAATGGAGTTAAATCCCAGGCTCTGTGTCTTCCTACAAGCAAGACTTCGTTTAAGGTAAACTCAGTCACCATTCCGCTTAAACAAAGCTAGATCATTCACGAAGCTCACACGTTTCTCGCTCTTAACTGTAAAGAATTGTATATTAGAGGACCTACGGTTCGTATCAGTTTCAGAAGCAGAGTTGAACTAGATATGGTCTGTTTGTGTAGGAAACACTGTTCTTTTCTTCTAACCACACTCACGTTTCCTGATTTATTAGAGATTCTAGAAAGCAAGAGCGTGCTTCATGCACTAAAGAAGAGTGTGTTTCATTGATGAGAACTGTGTGGTGTTTTTCCCTTCAGAAATGGAGTTAAATCCCAGGCTCTGTGTCTTCCTACAAGCAAGACTTCGTTTAAGGTAACCTCAGTCACCTTTCAGCTCAAACAAAGCTACATCGTTCTAGGCTCACACGTTTCTTGCTCTTAACTGTAAAGCATTGGATGTTAGAGGAACTGTGGTTTCTATCACTTTCAGAAGCAGAGTTGAACTAGATATGGTCTGTATGTGTAGGAACCACCGATCTTTTGTTCTGAGAACACTCACGTTTCCTGCTGTATTAGAGACTCTAGAAAGCAAGACCGTGCTTCTTGCTCTAAAGCAGACTGTGTTTCATGGATGAGAAATGTGCTGTGTGTTTCCCTTCAGAAATGGAGTTAAATCCCAAGCTCTGTGTCTTCCTAGAAGAAATTCTTCATATCAGGTAAATGCAGTCACTTTTCAGCTCAAAGTAACTACATCGTTCATGAAGCTCACACGTTTCTCCTCTTAACTGACAAGCATTGGATGTTAGAGGACCTGTGGTTTGTGTCAGTTTCAGAAGCAGAGTAGAACTAGATAGGGTCCGTATGTGTAGGAAACACCATTCTTTTTTCGGACCACACTCACTTTACCTGCTTTATTAGAGATTCTAAAAAGCAAGAGCGTGCTTCTTGCTCTAAAGCAGAGTGTGTTTCATGGATGAGAACTATGCTGTGTGTTTCCCTTCAGAAATGGAGTTAAATCCCAGGCTCTGTGTTTTCCTACAAGGAAGACTCCGTTTAAGGTAAACTCTGTCACCTTTCAGCTCAAACAAAGCTACATCGTTCTAGGATCACACGTTTCTTGGTCTTAACTGTAAAGCATTGGATGTTAGAGGACCTGTGGTTTGTATCAGTTTCAGAAGCAGAGTTGAACTAGCAATGGTCTGTACGTCTAGGAAACACCGTTCTTTTTTTCTGAGCACACTCAAGTTTCTGGCTCTATTAGAGACTCTAGAAATCAAGACCATGCTTCTTGCTCTAAAGCAGAGTGTGCTTCATGGATGAGAACTGTGCTGTGTGTTTCCCTTCAGAAATGGAGTTAAATCTCAGGCTCTGTATCTTTCTACAAGCAAGACTTCGGTTCAGGTAAACTCAGTTAACTTTCAGCTCAAACAAAACTACATCGTTCACGTAGCTCACACGTTTCTCGCTCTTAAATGAAAAGCATTGGATGTTAGAAGAACTGCGATTTCTATCTCTTTCAGAAGCAGAGTTGAACTAGATATGGTCTGTATGTGTAGGAACCACCGTTTTTTTTTTTTTCTGAGCACACTCACGTTTCCTACTGTATTAGAGATTCTAGAAAGCAAGACCGTGCTTCTTGCTCTAAAGAAGACTGTATTTCATGCATGAGAACTGTGATGTGTGTTTCCCTTCAGAAATGCAGTTTTAACAAAGGCTCTGTGTTTTCCTAAAAGCAAGATTTCGTTTAAGGTAAACTCAGTCACCTTTCAGCTCAAACAATGCTACATCAGTCTAGGCTCACACGTTTCTCGCTCTTAACTGTAAAGCATTGGATATTAGAGGACCTGTGGATTGTATCCATTTCAGAAGCAGAGTTGAACTAGCAATGGTCCGTATGTTTAGGAAACACCATTCATTTTTTCTGAGCACACTCAAGTTTCTGGCTCTATTAGAGACTCTAGAATCTAGAGCGCGCTTCTTGCTCTAAAGCAGATGTGTTTCATGGATGAGAACTGTGCTGTGTGTTTCCCTTCAGAAATGTAGTTAAATCCCAGGCTCTGTGTCTGCCTACAAGCAAGACATCTTTTCAGGTAAACTCAGTCACATTTCAGCTCAAACAAAGCTAGATCGTTCACGAAGCTCACTCGTTTCTCACTCTTAACTCTAAAGCATTTGATATTAGAGGACCTGTGCTTTGTATCAGTTTCAGAAGCAGAGTTGAACTAGCAATGGTCCGTATGTGTAGGAAACACCGTTCTTTTTTCTGACCACACTCACTTTACCTGCTTTATTAGAGATTCTAAAAAGCAAGAGTGTGCTTCTTGATCCTAAAGCAGAGTGTGTTTCATGGATGAGAACTGTGCTTTGTGATTCCCTTCAGAAATGGAGTTAAATCCCAGGCTCTGTGTCTTCCTACAAGCAAGACTTCGTTTAAGGTAAACTCAGTCACCATTCCGCTTAAACAAAGCTAGATCATTCACGAAGCTCACACGTTTCTCGCTCTTAACTGTAAAGAATTGTATATTAGAGGACCTACGGTTCGTATCAGTTTCAGAAGCAGAGTTGAACTAGATATGGTCTGTTTGTGTAGGAAACACTGTTCTTTTCTTCTAACCACACTCACGTTTCCTGATTTATTAGAGATTCTAGAAAGCAAGAGCGTGCTTCGTGCACTAAAGAAGAGTGTGTTTCATTGATGAGAACTGTGTGGTGTTTTTCCCTTCATAAATGGAGTTAAATCCCAGGCTCTGTGTCTTCCTACAAGCAAGACTTCGTTTAAGGTAACCTCAGTCACCTTTCAGCTCAAACAAAGCTACATCGTTCTAGGCTCACACGTTTCTTGCTCTTAACTGTAAAGCATTGGATGTTAGAGGAACTGTGGTTTCTATCACTTTCAGAAGCAGAGTTGAACTAGATATGGTCTGTATGTGTAGGAACCACCGATCTTTTGTTCTGAGAACACTCACGTTTCCTGCTGTATTAGAGACTCTAGAAAGCAAGACCGTGCTTCTTGCTCTAAAGCAGACTGTGTTTCATGGATGAGAAATGTGCTGTGTGTTTCCCTTCAGAAATGGAGTTAAATCCCAGGCTCTGTGTCTTCCTACAAGCAAGACAACTTTTCAGGTAAACTCAGTCACATTTCAGCTCAAACAAAGCTAGATCGTTCACGAAGCTCACTCGTTTCTCACTCTTAACTGTAAAGCACTGGATATTAGAGGACCTGTGGTTTGTGTCAGTTTCAGGAGCAGAGTAGAACTAGATAGGGTCTGTATGTGTAGGAAACACCGTTCTTTTTTCGGACCACACTCACTTTACCTGCTTTATTAGAGATTCTAAAAAGCAAGAGCGTGCTTCTTGCTCTAAAGAAGAGTGTGTTTCATGGATGAGAACTATGCTGTGTGTTTCCCTTCAGAAATGGAGTTAAATCCCAGGCTCTGTGTTTTCCTACAAGGAAGACTCCGTTTAAGGTAAACTCAGTCATCTTTCAGCTCAAACAAAGCAACATCGTTCTAGGATCACACGTTTCTTGGTCTTAACTGTAAAGCATTGGATGTTAGAGGACCTGTGGTTTGTGTCAGTTTCAGAAGCACAGTTGAACTAGCAATGGTCTGTACGTCTAGGAAACACCGTTCTTTTTTTCTGAGCACACTCAAGTTTCTGGCTCTATTAGAGACTCTAGAATCTAGAGCGCGCTTCTTGCTCTAAAGCAGATGTGTTTCATGGATGAGAACTGTGCTGTGTGTTTCCCTTCAGAAATGTAGTTAAATCCCAGGCTCTGTGTCTGCCTACAAGCAAGACATCTTTTCAGGTAAACTCAGTCACCATTCCGCTCAAACAAAGCTAGACCATTCACGAAGCTCACACGTTTCTCGCTCTTAAATGTCAAGCATTGGATATTAGAGGACCTATGCTTCGTATCAGTTTCAGAAGCAGAGTTGAACTAGATATGGTCTGTATGTGTAGGAAACACCGTTCCTTTTTTCTGAGCACACTCATGTTTCCTACTGTATTAGAGATTCTAGAAAGCAAGACCGTGCTTCTTGCTCTAAAGCAGACTGTTTTTATGCATGAGAACTGTGCTGTGTGTTTCCCTTCAGAATTGGAGATTTAACCCAGGCTCTGTGTTTTCCTACAAGCAAGACTTTGTTTAAGGTAAACTGAGTCACCTTTCAGCTCAAACAATGCTACATCGGTCTAGGCTCACACGTTTCTCGCTCATAACTGTAAAGCATTGGATATTAGAGGACCTGTGGTTTGTATCCGTTTAAGAAGCAGAGTTGAACTAGCAATGGTCCGTATATTTAGGAAACACCGTTTTTTTTTCTGAGCACACTCAAGTTTCTGGCTCTCTTAGAGACTCTAAAATCTAGAGCGTGCTTCTTGCTCTAAAGCAGATGTTTTTCATGGATGAGAACTGTGCTGTGTGTTTCCCTGCAGAAATGGAATTAAATCCCAGGCTCTGTGTCTTCCTACAAGCCAGACATCTTTTCAGGTAAACTCAGTCACATTTCAGCTCAAACAAAGCTAGATCATTCACGAAGCTCACTCGTTTCTCACTCTTAACTCTAAAGCATTGGATATTAGAGGACCTGTGGTTTGTATCAGTTTCAGAAGCAGAGTTGAACTAGCAATGGTCCGTATGTGCAGGAAACACCGTTCATTTTTCTGAGCACACTCAAGTTTCTGGGTCTATTAGAGACTCTAGAAATCAAGAGCATGCTTCTTGCTCTAAAGCAGAGTGTGTTCATGGATGAGAACTGTGCTGTGTGTTTCCCTTCAGAAATGGAGTTAAATCCCATTCTCTGTGTCTTCCTACAAGGAAGCCTTCGTTTAAGGTAAACTCAGTCACCTTTCAGCTCAAACAAAGCTACATCATTCTAGGATCACACGTTTCTTGCTCTTAACTGTAAAGCATTGGATATTAGAGGACCTGTGGTTTGCAACACTTTCAGAAGCAGAGTTGAACTAGCAATGGTCCGTATGTGTAGGAAACACCGTTCTTTTTTCGGACCACACTCACTTTACCTGCTTTATTAGAGATTCTAAAAAGCAAGAGTGTGCTTCTTACACCTAAAGCAGAGTGTGTTTCATGGATGAGAACTGTGCTTTTTGATTCCCTTCAGAAATGGAGTTAAATCCCAGGCTCTGTGTCTTCCTACAAGCAAGACTTCGTTTAAGGTAAACTCAGTCACCATTCTGCTCAAACAAAGCTAGATCATTCACGAAGCTCACACGTTTCTCGCTCTTAACTGTAAAGCATTGGATATTAGAGGACCTACGGTTCGTATCAGTTTCAGAAGCAGAGTTGAACTAGATATGGTCTGTTTGTGTAGGAAACACCGTTCTTTTCTTCTAACCACACTCACGTTTCCTGATTTATTAGAGATTCTAGAAATCAAGAGCGTGCTTCGTGCTCTAAAGAAGAGTGTGTTTCATTGATGAGAACTGTGTGGTGTCTTTCCCTTCAGAAATGGAGTTAAATCCCAGGCTCTGTGTCTTCCTACAAGCAAGACTTCGTTTAAGGTAAACTCAGTCACCTTTCAGCTCAAACAAAGCTACATCATTCTAGGCTCACACATTTCTTGCTCTTAACTGTAAAGCATTGGATGTTAGAGGAACTGTGGTTTCTATCACTTTCAGAAGCAGAGTTGAACTAGATATGGTCTGTATGTGTAGGAACCACCGATCTTTTGTTCTGAGAACACTCACGTTTCCTGCTGTATTAGAGACTCTAGAAAGCAAGACCGTGCTTCTTGCTCTAAAGCAGACTGTGTTTCATGGATGAGAAATGTGCTGTGTGTTTCCCTTCAGAAATGGAGTTAAATCCCAGGCTCTGTGTCTTCCTAAAAGCAAGACAACTTTTCAGGTAAACTCAATCACATTTCAGCTCAAACAAAGCTAGATCGTTCACGAAGCTCACTCGTTTCTCACTCTTAACTGTAAAGCACTGGATATTAGAGGACCTGTGGTTTGTGTCAGTTTCAGAAGCAGAGTAGAACTAGATAGGGTCCGTATGTGTAGGAAACACCTTTCTTTTTTCGGACCAAACTCACTTTACCTGCTTTATTAGAGATTCTAAAAAGCAAGAGCGTGCTTCTTGCTCTAAAGCAGAGTGTGTTTCATGGATGAGATCTGTGCTGTGTGTTTCCCTTCAGAAATGGAGTTAAATCCCAGGCTCTGTGTTTTCCTACAAGGAAGACTCCGTTTAAGGTAAACTCTGTCACCTTTCAGCTCAAACAAAGCTACATCGTTCTAGGATCACACGTTTCTTGGTCTTAACTGTAAAGCATTGGATGTTAGAGGACCTGTGGTTTGTATCAGTTTCAGAAGCAGAGTTGAACTAGCAATGGTCTGTACGTCTAGGAAACACCGTTCTTTTTTTCTGAGCACACTCAAGTTTCTGGCTCTATTAGAGACTCTAGAATCTAGAGCGCGCTTCTTGCTCTAAAGCAGATGTGTTTCATGGATGAGAACTGTGCTGTGTGTTTCCCTTCAGAAATGTAGTTAAATCCCAGGCTCTGTGTCTGCCTACAAGCAAGACATCTTTTCAGGTAAACTCAGTCACCATTCCGCTCAAACAAAGCTAGACCATTCACGAAGCTCACACGTTTCTCGCTCTTAAATGTCAAGCATTGGATATTAGAGGACCTATGCTTCGTATCAGTTTCAGAAGCAGAGTTGAACTAGATATGGTCTGTATGTGTAGGAAACACCGTTCCTTTTTTCTGAGCACACTCATGTTTCCTACTGTATTAGAGATTCTAGAAAGCAAGACCGTGCTTCTTGCTCTAAAGCAGACTGTTTTTATGCATGAGAACTGTGCTGTGTGTTTCCCTTCAGAATTGGAGATTTAACCCAGGCTCTGTGTTTTCCTACAAGCAAGACTTTGTTTAAGGTAAACTGAGTCACCTTTCAGCTCAAACAATGCTACATCGGTCTAGGCTCACACGTTTCTCGCTCATAACTGTAAAGCATTGGATATTAGAGGACCTGTGGTTTGTATCCGTTTCAGAAGCAGAGTTGAACTAGCAATGGTCCGTATATTTAAGAAACACCGTTTTTTTTTTCTGAGCACACTCAAGTTTCTGGCTCTATTAGAGACTCTAGAATCTAGAGCGTGCTTCTTGCTCTAAAGCAGATGTTTTTCATGGATGAGAACTGTGCTGTGTGTTTCCCTGCAGAAATGGAATTAAATCCCAGGCTCTGTGTCTTCCTACAAGCCAGACATCTTTTCAGGTAAACTCAGTCACATTTCAGCTCAAACAAAGCTAGATCATTCACGAAGCTCACTCGTTTCTCACTCTTAACTCTAAAGCATTGGATATTAGAGGACCTGTGGTTTGTATCAGTTTCAGAAGCAGAGTTGAACTAGCAATGGTCCGTATGTGCAGGAAACACCGTTCATTTTTCTGAGCACACTCAAGTTTCTGGGTCTATTAGAGACTCTAGAAATCAAGAGCATGCTTCTTGCTCTAAAGCAGAGTGTGTTCATGGATGAGAACTGTGCTGTGTGTTTCCCTTCAGAAATGGAGTTAAATCCCATTCTCTGTGTCTTCCTACAAGGAAGCCTTCGTTTAAGGTAAACTCAGTCACCTTTCAGCTCAAACAAAGCTACATCATTCTAGGATCACACGTTTCTTGCTCTTAACTGTAAAGCATTGGATATTAGAGGACCTGTGGTTTGTAACACTTTCAGAAGCAGAGTTGAACTAGCAATGGTCCGTATGTGTAGGAAACACCGTTCTTTTTTCTGACCACACTCACTTTACCTGCTTTATTAGAGATTCTAAAAAGCAAGAGTGTGCTTCTTACACCTAAAGCAGAGTGTGTTTCATGGATGAGAACTGTGCTTTTTGATTCCCTTCAGAAATGGAGTTAAATCCCAGGCTCTGTGTCTTCCTACAAGCAAGACTTCGTTTAAGGTAAACTCAGTCACCATTCTGCTCAAACAAAGCTAGATCATTCACGAAGCTCACACGTTTCTTGCTCTTAACTGTAAAGCATTGGATATTAGAGGACCTACGGTTCGTATCAGTTTCAGAAGCAGAGTTGAACTAGATATGGTCTGTTTGTGTAGGAAACACCGTTCTTTTCTTCTAACCACACTCACGTTTCCTGATTTATTAGAGATTCTAGAAATCAAGAGCGTGCTTCGTGCTCTAAAGAAGAGTGTGTTTCATTGATGAGAACTGTGTGGTGTCTTTCCCTTCAGAAATGGAGTTAAATCCCAGGCTCTGTGTCTTCCTACAAGCAAGACTTCGTTTAAGGTAAACTCAGTCACCTTTCAGCTCAAACAAAGCTACATCATTCTAGGCTCACACATTTCTTGCTCTTAACTGTAAAGCATTGGATGTTAGAGGAACTGTGGTTTCTATCACTTTCAGAAGCAGAGTTGAACTAGATATGGTCTGTATGTGTAGGAACCACCGATCTTTTGTTCTGAGAACACTCACGTTTCCTGCTGTATTAGAGACTCTAGAAAGCAAGACCGTGCTTCTTGCTCTAAAGCAGACTGTGTTTCATGGATGAGAAATGTGCTGTGTGTTTCCCTTCAGAAATGGAGTTAAATCCCAGGCTCTGTGTCTTCCTAAAAGCAAGACAACTTTTCAGGTAAACTCAATCACATTTCAGCTCAAACAAAGCTAGATCGTTCACGAAGCTCACTCGTTTCTCACTCTTAACTGTAAAGCACTGGATATTAGAGGACCTGTGGTTTGTGTCAGTTTCAGAAGCAGAGTAGAACTAGATAGGGTCCGTATGTGTAGGAAACACCTTTCTTTTTTCGGACCAAACTCACTTTACCTGCTTTATTAGAGATTCTAAAAAGCAAGAGCGTGCTTCTTGCTCTAAAGCAGAGTGTGTTTCATGGATGAGATCTGTGCTGTGTGTTTCCCTTCAGAAATGGAGTTAAATCCTAGGCTCTGTGTTTTCCTACAAGGAAGACTCCGTTTAGGGTAAACTCTGTCACCTTTCAGCTCAAACAAAGCTACATCGTTCTAGGATCACACGTTTCTTGGTCTTAACTGTAAAGCATTGGATGTTAGAGGACCTGTGGTTTGTATCAGTTTCAGAAGCAGAGTTGAACTAGCAATGGTCTGTACGTCTAGGAAACACCGTTCTTTTTTTCTGAGCACACTCAAGTTTCTGGCTCTATTAGAGACTCTAGAATCTAGAGCGCGCTTCTTGCTCTAAAGCAGATGTGTTTCATGGATGAGAACTGTGCTGTGTGTTTCCCTTCAGAAATGTAGTTAAATCCCAGGCTCTGTGTCTGCCTACAAGCAAGACATCTTTTCAGGTAAACTCAGTCACCATTCCGCTCAAACAAAGCTAGACCATTCACGAAGCTCACACGTTTCTCGCTCTTAAATGTCAAGCATTGGATATTAGAGGACCTATGCTTCGTATCAGTTTCAGAAGCAGAGTTGAACTAGATATGGTCTGTATGTGTAGGAAACACCGTTCCTTTTTTCTGAGCACACTCATGTTTCCTACTGTATTAGAGATTCTAGAAAGCAAGACCGTGCTTCTTGCTCTAAAGCAGACTGTTTTTATGCATGAGAACTGTGCTGTGTGTTTCCCTTCAGAATTGGAGATTTAACCCAGGCTCTGTGTTTTCCTACAAGCAAGACTTTGTTTAAGGTAAACTCAGTCACCTTTCAGCTCAAACAATGCTACATCGGTCTAGGCTCACACGTTTCTCGCTCATAACTGTAAAGCATTGGATATTAGAGGACCTGTGGTTTGTATCCGTTTCAGAAGCAGAGTTGAACTAGCAATGGTCCGTATATTTAGGAAACACCGTTTTTTTTTTCTGAGCACACTCAAGTTTCTGGCTCTATTAGAGACTCTAGAATCTAGAGCGTGCTTCTTGCTCTAAAGCAGATGTTTTTCATGGATGAGAACTGTGCTGTGTGTTTCCCTGCAGAAATGGAATTAAATCCCAGGCTCTGTGTCTTCCTACAAGCCAGACATCTTTTCAGGTAAACTCAGTCACATTTCAGCTCAAACAAAGCTAGATCATTCACGAAGCTCACTCGTTTCTCACTCTTAACTCTAAAGCATTGGATATTAGAGGACCTGTGGTTTGTATCAGTTTCAGAAGCAGAGTTGAACTAGCAATGGTCCGTATGTGCAGGAAACACCGTTCATTTTTCTGAGCACACTCAAGTTTCTGGGTCTATTAGAGACTCTAGAAATCAAGAGCATGCTTCTTGCTCTAAAGCAGAGTGTGTTCATGGATGAGAACTGTGCTGTGTGTTTCCCTTCAGAAATGGAGTTAAATCCCATTCTCTGTGTCTTCCTACAAGGAAGCCTTCGTTTAAGGTAAACTCAGTCACCTTTCAGCTCAAACAAAGCTACATCATTCTAGGATCACACGTTTCTTGCTCTTAACTGTAAAGCATTGGATATTAGAGGACCTGTGGTTTGTAACACTTTCAGAAGCAGAGTTGAACTAGCAATGGTCCGTATGTGTAGGAAACACCGTTCTTTTTTCTGACCACACTCACTTTACCTGCTTTATTAGAGATTCTAAAAAGCAAGAGTGTGCTTCTTACACCTAAAGCAGAGTGTGTTTCATGGATGAGAACTGTGCTTTTTGATTCCCTTCAGAAATGGAGTTAAATCCCAGGCTCTGTGTCTTCCTACAAGCAAGACTTCGTTTAAGGTAAACTCAGTCACCATTCTGCTCAAACAAAGCTAGATCATTCACGAAGCTCACACGTTTCTCGCTCTTAACTGTAAAGCATTGGATATTAGAGGACCTACGGTTCGTATCAGTTTCAGAAGCAGAGTTGAACTAGATATGGTCTGTTTGTGTAGGAAACACCGTTCTTTTCTTCTAACCACACTCACGTTTCCTGATTTATTAGAGATTCTAGAAATCAAGAGCGTGCTTCGTGCTCTAAAGAAGAGTGTGTTTCATTGATGAGAACTGTGTGGTGTCTTTCCCTTCAGAAATGGAGTTAAATCCCAGGCTCTGTGTCTTCCTACAAGCAAGACTTCGTTTAAGGTAAACTCAGTCACCTTTCAGCTCAAACAAAGCTACATCATTCTAGGCTCACACATTTCTTGCTCTTAACTGTAAAGCATTGGATGTTAGAGGAACTGTGGTTTCTATCACTTTCAGAAGCAGAGTTGAACTAGATATGGTCTGTATGTGTAGGAACCACCGATCTTTTGTTCTGAGAACACTCACGTTTCCTGCTGTATTAGAGACTCTAGAAAGCAAGACCGTGCTTCTTGCTCTAAAGCAGACTGTGTTTCATGGATGAGAAATGTGCTGTGTGTTTCCCTTCAGAAATGGAGTTAAATCCCAGGCTCTGTGTCTTCCTAAAAGCAAGACAACTTTTCAGGTAAACTCAATCACATTTCAGCTCAAACAAAGCTAGATCGTTCACGAAGCTCACTCGTTTCTCACTCTTAACTGTAAAGCACTGGATATTAGAGGACCTGTGGTTTGTGTCAGTTTCAGAAGCAGAGTACAACTAGATAGGGTCCGTATGTGTAGAAACACCGTTCATTTTTCTGAGCACACTCAAGTTTCTGGGTCTATTAGAGACTCTAGAAATCAAGAGCATGCTTCTTGCTCTAAAGCAGAGTGTGCTCATGGATGAGAACTGTGCTGTGTGTTTCCCTTCAGAAATGGAGTTAAATCCTATTCTCTGTGTCTTCCTACAAGGAAGACTTCGTTTAAGGTAAACTCAGTCACCTTTCAGCTCAAACAAAGCTACATCATTCTAGGATCACACGTTTCTTGCTCTTAACTGTAAAGCATTGGATATTAGAGGACCTGTGGTTTGCAACACTTTCAGAAGCAGAGTTGAACTAGCAATGGTCCGTATGTGTAGGAAACACCGTTCTTTTTTCTGACCACACCCACTTTACCTGCTTTATTAGAGATTCTAAAAAGCAAGAGTGTGCTTCTTGATCCTAAAGCAGAGTGTGTTTCATGGATGAGAACTGTGCGTTGTGATTCCCTTCAGAAATGGAGTTAAATCCCAGGCTCTGTGTCTTCCTACAAGCAAGACTTCGTTTAAGGTAAACTCAGTCACCTTTCAGCTCAAACAAAGCTAGATCGTTCACGAAGCTCACTCGTTTCTCGCTCTTAACTCTAAAGCATTGGATATTAGAGAACCTGTGGTTTGTATCAGATTCAGAAGCAGAGTTGAACTAGCAATGGTCTGTATGTCTAAGAACCACTGTTTTTTTTTCTGAGCACACTCACGTTTCCTACTGTATTAGAGATTCTAGAAAGCAAGACCGTGCTTCTTGCTCTAAAGAAGACTGTATTTCATGCATGAGAACTGTGCAGTGTGTTTCCGTTCAGAAATGGAGTTTTAACCCAGGCTCTGTGTTTTCCTACAAGCAAGACTTCATTTAAGGTAAACTCTGTCACCTTTCAGCTCAAACAATGGTACATCGTTCTAGGCTCACACGTTTCTCGCTCTTAACTGTAAAGCATTGGATATTAGAGGACCTGTGGTTTGTATCCGTTTCAGAAGCAGATTAGAACTAGCAATGGTCCGTATGTTTAGGAAACACCATTCTTTTTTTCTGAGCACACTCAAGTTTCTGGCTCTATTACAGAATCTAGAATCTAGAGCGCGCTTCTTGCTCTAAAGCAGATGTGTTTCATGGATGAGAACTGTGCTGTGTGTTTCCCTTCAGAAATGTAGTTAAATCCCAGGCTCTGTGTCTGCCTACAAGCAAGACATCTTTTCAGGTAAACTCAGTCACCATTCCGCTCAAACAAAGCTAGACCATTCACGAAGCTCACACGTTTCTTGCTCTTAACTGACAAGCATTGGATATTAGAGGACCTATGCTTCGTATCAGTTTCAGAAGCAGAGTTGAACTAGATATGGTCTGTATGTGTAGGAAACACCGTTCCTTTTTTCTGAGCACACTCATGTTTCCTACTCTATTAGTGATTCTAGAAAGCAAGACCGTGCTTCTTGCTCTAAAGCAGACTGTTTTTATGCATGAGAACTGTGCTGTGTGTTTCCCTTCAGAATTGGAGATTTAACCCAGGCTCTGTGTTTTCCTACAAGCAAGACTTCGTTTAAGGTAAACTCAGTCACCTTTCAGCTCAAACAATGCTACATCGGTCTAGGCTCACACGTTTCTCGCTCTTAAATGTAAAGCATTGGATATTAGAGGACCTGTGGTTTGTATCCGTTTCAGAAGCAGATTTGAACTAGCAATGGTCCGTATATTTAGGAAACACCATTCTTTTTTAATGAGCACACTCAAGTTTCTGGCTCTTTTAGAGACTCTAGAATCTAGAGCGTGCTTCTTGCTCTAAAGCAGAGTGTGTTCATGGATGAGAACTGTGCTGTGTGTTTCCCTTCAGAAATGGAGTTAAATCCCATTCTCTGTGTCTTCCTACAAGGAAGATTTCGTTTAAGGTAAACTCAGTCACCTTTCAGCTCAAAAAAAGCTACATCATTCTAGGATCACACGTTTCTTGCTCTTAACTGTAAAGCATTGGATATTAGAGGACCTGTGGTTTGTATCACTTTCAGAAGCAGAGTTGAACTAGCAATGGTCCGTATGTGTAGGAAACACCGTTCTTTTTTCTGACCACACTCACTTTACCTGCTTTATTAGAGATTCTAAAAAGCAAGAGTGTGCTTCTTGATCCTAAAGCAGAGTGTGTTTCATGGATGAGAACTGTGCGTTGTGATTCCCTTCAGAAATGGAGTTAAATCCCAGGCTCTGTGTCTTCCTACAAGCAAGACTTCGTTTAAGGTAAACTCTGTCACCTTTCAGCTCAAACAAAGCTAGATCGTTCACGAAGCTCACTCGTTTCTCGCTCTTAACTCTAAAGCATTGGATATTAGAGAACCTGTGGTTTGTATCAGATTCAGAAGCAGAGTTGAACTAGCAATGGTCTGTATGTCTAAGAACCACCGTTTTTTTTTTCTGAGCACACTCACGTTTCCTACTGTATTAGAGATTCTAGAAAGCAAGACCGTGCTTCTTGCTCTAAAGAAGACTGTATTTCATGCATGAGAACTGTGCAGTGTGTTTCCGTTCAGAAATGGAGTTTTAACCCAGGCTCTGTGTTTTCCTACAAGCAAGACTTCATTTAAGGTAAACTCTGTCACCTTTCAGCTCAAACAATGGTACATCGTTCTAGGCTCACACGTTTCTCGCTCTTAACTGTAAAGCATTGGATATTAGAGGACCTGTGGTTTGTATCCGTTTCAGAAGCAGAGTAGAACTAGCAATGGTCCGTATGTTTAGGAAACACCATTCTTTTTTTCTGAGCACACTCAAGTTTCTGGCTCTATTACAGAATCTAGAATCTAGAGCGCGCTTCTTGCTCTAAAGCAGATGTGTTTCATGAATGAGAACTGTGCTGTGTGTTTCCCTTCAGAAATGTAGTTAAATCCCAGGCTCTGTGTCTGCCTACAAGCAAGACATCTTTTCTGGTAAACTCAGTCACCATTCCGCTCAAACAAAGCTAGATCATTCACGAAGCTCACACGTTTCTCACTCTTAATTGTAAAGCATTGGATATTAGAGGACCTAGGGTTCGTATCAGTTTCAGAAGCAGAGTTGAACTAGATATGGTCTGTTTGTGTAGGAAACACCGTTCTTTTCTTCTAACCACACTCACGTTTCCTGATTTATTAGAGATTCTAGAAAGCAAGAGCGTGCTTCTTGCTCTAAAGAAGAGTGTGTTTCATTGATGAGAACTGTGGGGTGTGTTTCCCTTCAGAAATGGAGTTAAATCCCAGGCTCTGTGTTTTCCTACAAGCAAGACTTCGTTTAAGGTAAACTCAGTCACCTTTCAGCTCAAACAATGCTACATCAGTCTAGGCTCACACGTTTCTCGCTCTTAACTGTAAAGCATTGGATATTAGAGGACCTGTGGTTTGTATCCATTTCAGAAGCAGAGTTGAACTAGCAATGGTCTGTATGTTTAAGAAACACCATTCTTTTTTTCTGAGCACACTCAAGTTTCTGGCTCTATTAGAGACTCTAGAATCTAGAGCACGCTTCTTGCTCTAAAGCAGATGTGTTTCATGGATGAGAACTGTGCTGTGTGTTTCCCTTCAGAAATGTAGTTAAATCCCAGGCTCTGTGCCTGCCTACAAGCAAGACATCTTTTCAGGTAAACTCAGTCACCCTTCCGCTCAAACAAAGCTAGATCATTCACGAAGCTCACATGTTTCTTGCTCTTAACTGCCAAGCATTGGATATTAGAGGACCTATGGTTCCTATCAGTTTCAGAAGCAGAGTTGAACTAGATATGGTCTGTATGTGTAGGAAACACCGTTCTTTTCTTCTAACCACAAACACGTTTCCACTTTATTAGAGAATCTAGAAAGCAACAGCGTGCTTCTTGCTCTAAAGCAGACTGTGTTTCATGGATGAGAACTGTGCTGTGTGTTTCTCTTCAGAAATGGTGTTAAATTCCAAGCTCTGTGTCTTCCTACAAGCAAGACTTCTTTTCAGGTAAACTCAGTCACCTTTCAGCTCAAACAAAGCTAGATCGTTCACGAAGCTCACTCGTTTCTCGCTCTTAACTCTAAAGCATTGTATATTAGAGGACCTGTAGTTTGTATCAGTTTCAGAAGCAGAGTTGAACTAGCAATGGTCCGTATGTGTATGAAACACCGTTCATTTTTCTGAGCACACTCAAGTTTCTGGCTCTATTAGAGACTCTAGAAATCAAGAGCGTACTTCTTGCTCTAAAGCAGAGTGTGTTTCATGGATGAGAATTGTGCTGTGTGTTTCCCTTCAGAAATGGAGTTAAATCCCAGTCTCTGTGTCTTCCTACAAGGAAGACTTCGTTTAAGGTAAACTCAGGCACCTTTCAGCTCAATCAAAGCTACATCATTCTAGGATCACACATTTCTTGCTCTTAATTGTAAAGCATTGGATATTAGAGGACCTGTGGTTTGTATCAGTTTCAGAAGCAGAGTTGAAATAGCCATGGTCTGTATGTGTAGGAAACACCGTTCTTTTTTCTGACCACACTCACTTTACCTGCTTTTTTAGAGATTCTAAAAAGCAAGAGTGTGCTTCTTGCTCCTAAGGCAGAGTGTGTTTCATGGATGAGAACTGTGCTTTGTGATACCTTTAGAATTGGAGTTAAATCCCAGGCTCTGTGTCTTCCTACAAGCAAGACTTCGTTTATGGTAAACTCAGTCACCTTTCAGCTCAAGCAAAGCTAGATCGTTCACGAAGCTCACTCGTTTCTCGCTCTTAAATCTAAAGCATTGGACATAAGAGGACCTGTGGTTTGTATCAGTTTCAGAAGCAGAGTTGAACTAGCAATGGTCTGTATGTCTAGGAAACACCGTTCTTTTTTTCTGAGCACACTCAAGTTTCAGGCTCTAGTAGAGACTCTAGAAATCAAGACCATGCTTCTTGCTCTAAAGCAGAGTGTGTTTTATGGATGAGAACTGTGCTGCGTATTTCCCTTCAGAAATGGAGTTAATTCTCAGGCTCTGTGTCTTTCTACAATCAAGACATCTTTTCAGGTAAACTCAGTCACCATTCCGCTCAAACAAAGCTAGACCATTCACGAAGCTCACACGTTTCTCGCTCTTAACTGTCAAGCATTGGATATTAGAGGACCTATGCTTCGTATCAGTTTCAGAAGCAGAGTTGAACTAGATATGGTCTGTATGTGTAGGAAACACCGTTCCTTTTTTCTGAGCACACTCATGTTTCCTACTCTATTAGAGATTCTAGAAAGCAAGACCGTGCTTCTTGCTCTAAAGCAGACTGTTTTTATGCATGAGAACTGTGCTGTGTGTTTCCCTTCAGAATTGGAGATTTAACCCAGGCTCTGTGTTTTCCTACAAGCAAGACTTCGTTTAAGGTAAACTCAGTCACCTTTCAGCTCAAACAATGCTACATCGGTCTAGGCTCACACGTTTCTCGCTCTTAAATGTAAAGCATTGGATATTAGAGGACCTGTGGTTTGTATCCGTTTCAGAAGCAGAGTTGAACTAGCAATGGTCCGTATATTTAGGAAACACCATTCTTTTTTAATGAGCACACTCAAGTTTCTGGCTCTTTTAGAGACTCTAGAATCTAGAGCGTGCTTCTTGCTCTAAAGCAGATGTTTTTCATGGATGAGAACTGTGCTGTGTTTTTCCCTGCATAAATGGAGTTAAATCCCAGGCTCTGTGTCTTCCTACAAGCCAGACATCCTTTCAGGTAAACTCAGTCACATTTCAGCTCAAACAAAGCTACATCATTCACGAAGCTCACTCGTTTCTCACTCTTAACTCTAAAGCATTGGATATTAGAGGACCTGTGGTTTGTATCAGTTTGAGAAGCAGAGTTGAACTAGCAATGGTCCGTATGTGTAGAAACACCGTTCATTTTTCTGAGCACACTCAAGTTTCTGGGTCTATTAGAGACTCTAGAAATCAAGAGCGTGCTTCTTGCTCTAAAGCAGAGTGTGTTCATGGATGAGAACTGTGCTGTGTGTTTCCCTTCAGAAATGGAGTTAAATCCCATTCTCTGTGTCGTCCTACAAGGAAGACTTCTTTTAAGGTAAACTCAGTCACCTTTCAGCTCAAAAAAAGCTACATCATTCTAGGATCACACGTTTCTTGCTCTTAACTGTAAAGCATTGGATATTAGAGGACCTGTGGTTTGTATCACTTTCAGAAGCAGAGTTGAACTAGCAATGGTCCGTATGTGTAGGAAACACCGTTCTTTTTTCTGACCACACTCACTTTACCTGCTTTATTAGAGATTCTAAAAAGCAAGAGTGTGCTTCTTGAATCTAAAGCAGAGTGTGTTTCATGGATGAGAACTGTGCGTTGTGATTCCCTTCAGAAATGGAGTTAAATCCCAGGCTCTGTGTCTTCCTACAAGCAAGACTTCGTTTAAGGTAAACTCAGTCACCTTTCAGCTCAAACAAAGCTAGATCGTTCACGAAGCTCACTCGTTTCTCGCTCTTAACTCTAAAGCATTGGATATTAGAGAACCTGTGGTTTGTATCAGATTCAGAAGCAGAGTTGAACTAGCAATGGTCTGTATGTCTAAGAACCACCGTTTTTTTTTTTCTGAGCACACTCACGTTTCCTACTGTATTAGAGATTCTAGAAAGCAAGACCGTGCTTCTTGCTCTAAAGAAGACTTATTTCATGCATGAGAACTGTGCAGTGTGTTTCCGTTCAGAAATGGAGTTTTAACCCAGGCTCTGTGTTTTCCTACAAGCAAGACTTCATTTAAGGTAAACTCTGTCACCTTTCAGCTCAAACAATGGTACATCGTTCTAGGCTCACACGTTTCTCGCTCTTAACTGTAAAGCATTGGATATTAGAGGACCTGTGGTTTGTTTCCATTTCAGAAGCAGAGTAGAACTAGCAATGGTCCGTATGTTTAGGAAACACCATTCTTTTTTTCTGAGCACACTCAAGTTTCTGGCTCTATTACAGAATCTAGAATCTAGAGCGCGCTTCTTGCTCTAAAGCAGATGTGTTTCATGAATGAGAACTGTGCTGTGTGTTTCCCTTCAGAAATGTAGTTAAATCCCAGGCTCTGTGTCTGCCTACAAGCAAGACATTTTTTCATGTAAACTCAGTCACCATTCCGCTCAAACAAAGGTAGATCATTCACGAAGCTCACACGTTTCTCACTCTTAACTGTAAAGCATTGGATATTAGAGGACCTACGGTTCGTATCAGTTTCTGAAGCAGAGTTGAACTAGATATGGTCTGTTTGTGTAGGAAACACCGTTCTTTTCTTCTAACCACACTCACGTTTCCTGATTTATTAGGGATTCTAGAAAGCAAGAGCGTGCTTCGTGCTCTAAAGAAGAGTGTGTTTCATTGATGAGAACTGTGTGGTGTGTTTCCCTTCAGAAATGGAGTTAAATCCCAGGCTCTGTGTTTTCCTACAAGCAAGACTTCGTTTAAGGTAAACTCAGTCACCTTTCAGCTCAAACAATGCTACATCAGTCTAGGCTCACACGTTTCTCGCTCTTAACTGTAAAGCATTGGATATTAGAGGACCTGTGGTTTGTATCCATTTCAGAAGCAGAGTTGAACTAGCAATGGTCTGTATGTTTAGGAAACACCATTCTTTTTTTCTGAGCACACTCAAGTTTCTGGCTCTATTAGAGACTCTAGAATCTAGAGCGCGCTTCTTGCTCTAAAGCAGATGTGTTTCATGGATGAGAACTGTGCTGTGTGTTTCCCTTCAGAAATGTAGTTAAATCCCAGGCTCTGTGCCTGCCTACAAGCAAGACATCTTTTCAGGTAAACTCAGTCACCATTCCGCTCAAACAAAGCTAGATCATTCACGAAGCTCACACGTTTCTTGCTCTTAACTGCCAAGCATTGGATATTAGAGGACCTATGGTTCCTATCAGTTTCAGAAGCAGAGTTGAACTAGATATGGTCTGTATGTGTAGGAAACACCGTTCTCTTCTTCTAACCACAAACACGTTTCCACTTTATTAGAGAATCTAGAAAGCAACAGCGTGCTTCTTGCTCTAAAGCAGATGTGTTTCATGGATGAGAACTGTGCTGTGTGTTTCCCTTCAGAAATGTAGTTAAATCCCAGGCTCTGTGCCTGCCTACAAGCAAGACATCTTTTCAGGTAAACTCAGTCACCATTCCGCTCAAACAAAGCTAGATCATTCACGAAGCTCACACGTTTCTTGCTCTTAACTGCCAAGCATTGGATATTAGAGGACCTATGGTTCCTATCAGTTTCAGAAGCAGAGTTGAACTAGATATGGTCTGTATGTGTAGGAAACACCGTTCTCTTCTTCTAACCACAAACACGTTTCCACTTTATTAGAGAATCTAGAAAGCAACAGCGTGCTTCTTGCTCTAAAGCAGACTGTGTTTCATGGATGAGAACTGTGCTGTGTGTTTCTCTTCAGAAATGGAGTTAAATTCCAGGCTCTGTGTCTTCCTACAAGCAAGACTTCTTTTCAGGTAAACTCAGTCACCTTTCAGCTCAAACAAAACTACATCGATCTAGGCTCACACGTTTCTTGCTCTTAACTGTAAAGCATTGGATGTTAGAGGACATGTGGTCTGTATCAGTTTCAGAAGCAGAGTTGAACTAGATATGGTCTGTATGTGTAGGAACCACCGTTCTTTTGTTCTGAGCACACTCACGTTTCCTGCTGTATTAGAGACTCTAGAAACAAGACCGTGCTTTTGCTCTAAAGAAGACTGTGTTTCATGGATGAGAACTATGCTGTGTGTTTCCCTTCAGAAATGGAGTTAAATCCCAGGCTCTGTGTATTCCTACAAGCAAGACACCTTTTCAGGTAAACTCAGTCACATTTCAGCTCAAATAAAGCTAGATCGTTCACGAAGCTCACTCGTTTCTCGCTCTTAACTGTAAAGCATTGGATATTAGAGGACCTGTGGTTTGTATCCGTTTCAGAAGCAGAGTTGAACTAGCAATGGTCCGTATGTTTAGGAAACACCATTCTTTTTTTCTGAGCATACTCAAGTTTCTGGCTCTATTAGAGACTCTAGAATCTAGAGCGTGCTTCTTGCTCTAAAGCAGATGTTTTTCATGGATGAGAACTGTGCTGTGTGTTTCCCTTCAGAATTGTAGTTAAATCCCAGGCTCTGTGTATTCCTACAAGCAAGACACCTTTTCAGGTAAACTCAGTCACATTTCAGCTCAAATAAAGCTAGATCGTTCACGAAGCTCACTCGTTTCTCGCTCTTAACTGTAAAGCATTGGATATTAGAGGACCTATGGTTCCTATCAGTTTCAGAAGCAGATTTGAACTAGATATGGTCTGTATGTGTAGGAAACACCGTTCTTTTCATCTAACCACAAACACGTTTCCACTTTATTAGAGAATCTAGAAAGCAACAGCGTGCTTCTTGCTCTAAAGCAGACTGTGTTTCATGGATGAGAACTGTGCTTTGTGTTTCCCTTCAGAAATGGAGTTAAATCCCAGGCTCTGTTTCTTCCTACAAGCAAGACTTCGTTTAAGGTAAACTCAGTCACCTTTCAGCACAAACAAAGCTAGATCGTTCACGAAGCTCACTCTTTTCTCGCTCTTAACTCTAAAGCATTGGATATTAGAGGAACTGTGGTTTCTATCACTTTCAGAAGCAGAGTTGAACTAGATATGGTCTGTATGTGTAGGAACCACCGTTCTTTTGTTCTGAGAACACTCACGTTTCCTGCTGTATTAGAGACTCTAGAAAGCAAGACCGTGCTTCTTGCTCTAAAGCAGACTGTGTTTCATGGATGAGAAATGTGCTGTGTGTTTCCCTCAGAAATGGAGATAAATCCCAGGCTCTGTGTCTTCCTACAAGCAAGATATCTTTTCAGGTAAACTCAGTCACATTTCAGCTCAAACAAAGCTAGATCGTTCACGAAGCTCACTCATTTCACACTCTTAACTGTAAAGCACTGGATATTAGAGGACCTGTTGTTTGTTTCAGTTTCAGAAGCAGAGTAGAACTAGATATGGTCCGTATGTGTAGCAAACACCGTTCTTTTTTCGGACCACACTCACTTTACCTGCTTTATTAGAGATTCTAAAAAGCAAGAGTGTGCTTCTTGCTCCTAAAGCAGAGTGTGTTTCATGGATGAGAACTGTGCTTTGTGTTTCCCTTCAGAAATGGAGTTAAATCCCAGGCTCTGTGTCTTCCTACAAGCAAGACTTCGTTTAAGGTAAACTCAGTCACCTTTCAGCTCAAACAAAGCTAGATCGTTCACGAAGCTCACTCTTTTCTCGCTCTTAACTCTAAAGCATTGGATATTAGAGGACCTGTGGTTTGTATCAGTTTCAGAAGCAGAGTTGAACTAGCAATGGTCTGTATGTCTAGGAAACAAAGTTCTTTTTTTCTGAGCACACTCAAGTTTCTGGCTCTATTAGAGACTCTAGAAATCAAGACCATGCTTCTTGCTCTAAAGCAGAGTGTGTTTCATGGATGAGAACTGTGCTGTGTGTTTCCCTTCAGAAATGGAGTTAAATCTCAGGCTCTGTGTCTTTCTACAAGCAAGACTTTGGTTCAGGTAAACTCAGTTACCTTTCAGCTCAAACAAAACTACTTCGTTCACGTACCTCACACGTTTCTCGCTCTTAAATGAAAATCATTGGATGTTAGAAGAACTGTGGTTTTTATCACTTTCAGAAGCAGAGTTGTACTAGATATGGTCTGTATGTGTAGGAACCACCGTTCTTTTGTTCTGAGCACACTCACGTTTCCTACTCTATTAGAGATTCTAGAAAGCAAGACCGTGCTTCTTGCTCTAAAGCAGACTGTGTTTCCTGGATGAGAACTGTGCTGTGTGTTTCCCTTCAGAAATGGAGTTAAACCCCAGGCTCTGTGTCTTTCTACAAGCAAGACTTCGTTTAAGGTAAACTCTGTCACCTTTCAGATCAAACAATGCTACATCGTTCTAGGCTCACACGTTTCTCGCTCTTAACTGTAAAGCATTGGATATTAGAGGACCTGTGGTTTGTATCCGTTTCAGAAGCAGAGTTGAACTAGCAATGGTCTGTATGTCTAGGAAACAAAGTTCTTTTTTTCTGAGCACACTCAAGTTTCTGGCTCTATTAGAGACTCTAGAATCTAGAGCATGCTTCTTGCTCTAAAGCAGATGTTTTTCATGGATGAGAACTGTGCTGTGTGTTTCCCTTCAGAATTGTAGTTAAATCCCAGGCTCTGTGTCTGCATAAAGGCAAGACATCTTTTCAGGTAAACTCAGTCACCATTCCGCTCAAACAAAGCTAGATCAATCACGAAGCTCACACATTTCTTGCTCTTAACTGCCAAGCATTCCATATTAGAGGACCTATGGTTCCTATCAGTTTCAGAAGCAGATTTGAACTAGATATGGTCTGTATGTGTAGGAAACACCGTTCTTTTCTTCTAACCACAAACACGTTTCCACTTTATTAGAGAATCTAGAAAGCAACAGCGTGCTTCTTGCTCTAAAGCAGACTGTGTTTCATGGATGAGAACGGTGCTGTGTGTTTCCCTTCAGAAATGGAGTTAAATCCCAAGCTCTGTGTCTTCCTACAAGCAAGACTTCGTTTAAGGTAAACTCAGTCACCTTTCAGCTCAAACAAAGCTAGATTGTTCACGAAGCTCACTCTTTTCTCGCTCTTAACTCTAAAGCATTGGATATTAGAGGAACTGTGGTTTCTATCACTTTCAGAAGCAGAGTTGAACTAGATATGGTCCGTATGTGTAGGAACCACCGTTCTTTTGTTCTGAGAACACTCACGTTTCCTGCTGTATTAGAGACTCTAGAAAGCAAGACCGTGCTTCTTGCTCTAAAGCAGAATGTGTTTCATGGATGAGAAATGTGCTGTGTGTTTCCCTCAGAAATGGAGTTAAATCCCAGGCTCTGTGTCTTCCTACAAGCAAGATATCTTTTCAGGTAAACTCAGTCACATTTCAGCTCAAACAAAGCTAGATCGTTCACGAAGCTCACTCATTTCACACTCTTAACTGTAAAGCACTGGATATTAGAGGACCTGTTGTTTGTTTCAGTTTCAGAAGCAGAGTAGAACTAGATATGGTCCGTATGTGTAGGAAACACCGTTCTTTTTTCGGACCACACTCACTTTACCTGCTTTATTAGAGATTCTAAAAAGCAAGAGTGTGCTTCTTGCTCCTAAAGCAGAGTGTGTTTCATGGATGAGAACTGTGCTTTGTGTTTCCCTTCAGAAATGGAGTTAAATCCCAGGCTCTGTGTCTTCCTACAAGCAAGACTTCGTTTAAGGTAAACTCAGTCACCTTTCAGCTCAAACAAAGCTAGAATGTTCACGAAGCTCACTCTTTTCTCGCTCTTAACTCTAAAGCATTGGATATTAGAGGAACTGTGGTTTCTATCACTTTCAGAAGCAGAGTTGAACTAGATATGGTCTGTATGTGTAGGAACCACCGTTCTTTTGTTCTGAGCACACTCACGTTTCCTGCTGTATTAGAGACTCTAGAAACAAGACCGTGCTTTTGCTCTAAAGAAGACTGTGTTTCATGGATGAGAACTATGCTGTGTGTTTCCCTTCAGAAATGGAGTTAAATCCCAGGCTCTGTTTATTCCTACAAGCAAGACACCTTTTCAGGTAAACTCAGTCACATTTCAGCTCACATAAAGCTAGATCGTTCACGAAGCTCACTCGTTTCTCGCTCTTAACTGTAAAGCATTGGATATTAAAGGACCTGTGGTTTGTATCCGTTTCAGAAGCAGAGTTGAACTAGCAATGGTCCGTATGTTTAGGAAACACCATTCTTTTTTTCTGAGCATACTCAAGTTTCTGGCTCTATTAGAGACTCTAGAATCTAGAGCGTGCTAATTGCTCTAAAGCAGATGTTTCTCATGGATGAGACTGTGCTGTGTGTTTCCCTTCAGAAATGTAGTTAAAGCCCAGGCTCTGTGTCTGCCTACAAGCAAGACATCTTTTCAGGTAAACTCAGTCACCATTCCGCTCAAACAAAGCTAGATCATTCACGAAGCTCACACATTTCTTGCTCTTAACTGCCAAGCATTGGATATTAGAGGACCTATGGTTCCTATCAGTTTCAGAAGCAGAGTTGAACTAGATATGGTCTGTATGTGTAGGAAACACCGTTCTTTTCTTCTAACCACAAACACGTTTCCACTTTATTAGAGAATCTAGAAAGCAACAGAGTGCTTCTTGTTCTAAAGCAGACTGTGTTTCATGGATGAGAACTGTGCTGTGTGTTTCTCTTCAGAAATGGAGTTAAATTCCAGGCTCTGTGTCTTCCTACAAGCAAGACTTCTTTTCAGGTAAACTCAGTCACCTTTCAGCTCAAACAAAGCTACATCGATCTAGGCTCACACGTTTCCTGCTCTTAACTGTAAAGCATTGGATGTTAGAGGACATGTGGTCTGTATCAGTTTCAGAAGCAGAGTTGAACTAGATATGGTCTGTATGTGTTGGAACCACCGTTCTTTGTTCTGAGCACACTCACGTTTCCTGCTGTATTAGAGACTCTAGAAACAAGACCGTGCTTTTGCTCTAAAGAAGACTGTGTTTCATGGATGAGAACTATGCTGTGTGTTTCCCTTCAGAAATGGAGTTAAATCCCAGGCTCTGTGTATTCCTACAAGCAAGACACCTTTTCAGGTAAACTCAGTCACATTTCAGCTCAAATAAAGCTAGATCGTTCACGAAGCTCACTCGTTTCTCGCTCTTAAGTGTAAAGCATTGGATATTAGAGGACCTGTGGTTTGTATCCGTTTCACAAGCAGAGTTGAACTAGCAATGGTCCGTATGTTTAGGAAACACCATTCTTTTTTTCTGAGCATACTCAAGTTTCTGGCTCTATTAGAGACTCTAGAATCTAGAGCGTTCTTCTTGCTGTAAAGCAGATGTTTTTCATGGATGAGAACTGTGCTGTGTGTTTCCCTTCAGAAATGTAGTTAAATCCCAGGCTCTGTGTCTGCCTACAAGCAAGACATCTTTTCAGGTAAACTCAGTCACCATTCTGCTCAAACAAAGCTAGATCATTCACGAAGCTCACACGTTTCTTGCTCTTAACTGCCAAGCATTGGATTTTAGAGGACCTATGGTTCCTATCAGTTTCAGAAGCAGAGTTGAACTAGATATGGTCTGTACGTGTAGGAAACACCGTTCTTTTCTTCTAACCACAAACACGTTTCCACTTTATTAGAGAATCTAGAAAGCAACAGCGTGCTTCTTGCTCTAAAGCAGACTGTGTTTCATGGATGAGAACTGTGCTGTGTTTTTCTCTCAGAAATGGTGTTAAATTCCAGGCTCTGTGTCTTCCTACAAGGAAGACTTCTTTTCAGGTAAACTCAGTCACCTTTCAGCTCAAACAAAGCTAGATCGTTCACGAAGCTCACTCATTTCACACTCTTAACTGTAAAGCACTGGATATTAGAGGACCTGTGGTTTGTTTCAGTTTCAGAAGCAGAGTAGAACTAGATATGGTCCGTATGTGTATGAAACACCGTTCATTTTTCTGAGCACACTCAAGTTTCTGGCTCTATTAGAGACTCTAGAAATCAAGAGCGTGCTTCTTGCTCTAAAGCAGAGTGTGTTTCATGGATGAGAACTGTGCTGTGTGTTTCCCTGCAGAAATGGAGTTAAATCCCAGGCTCTGTGTCTTCCTACAAGCAAGACTTCGTTTAAGGTAAACTCAGTCACCTTTCAGCTCAAACAAAGCTACATCGTTATAGGCTCACACGTTTCTTGCTCTTAACTGTAAAGCATTGGATGTTAGAGGAACTGTGGTTTCTATCACTTTCAGAAGCAGAGTTGAACTAGATATGGTCTGTATGTCTAGGAAACACCGTTCTTTTTTTCTGAGCACACTCAAGTTTCTGGCTCTGTTAGAGAATCTAGAAATCAAGACCATGCTTCTTGCTCTAAAGCAGAGTGTGTTTCATGGATGAGAACTGTGCTGTGTGTTTCCCTTCAGAAATGGAGTTAAATCTCAGGCTCTGTGTCTTTCTACAAGCAAGACTTCGGTTCAGGTAAACTCAGGTACCTTTCAGCTCAAACAAAACTACTTCGTTCACGTACCTCACACGTTTCTCTCTCTTAAATGAAAATCATTGGATGTTAGAAGAACTGTGGTTTCTATCACTTTCAGAAGCAGAGTTGTACTAGATATGGTCTGTATGTGTAGGAAACACCGTTCTTTTTTTCTGAGCACACTCACGTTTCCTACTCTATTAGAGACTCTAGAAAGCAAGAGCGTGCTTTGTGCTCTAAAGAAGAGTGTGTTTCATTGATGAGAACTGTGCGGTGTGTTTCCCTTCAGAAATGGAGTTAAATCACAGGCTCTGTGTCTTCCTACAAGCAAGACATCTTTTCAGGTAAACTCAGTCACCTTTTAGCTCAAACAAAGCTAGATCATTCACGAAGCTCACACGTTTTTCGCTCTTAACTGTAAATCATTGGATATTAGAGGACCTGTGGTTCATATCAGTTTCAGAAGCAGAGTTGAACTAGATATGGTCTGTATGTGTAGGAACCACCTTTCTTTTGTTCTGAGCACACTCACTTTTCCTACTGTATTAGAGACTCTAGAAAGCAAGACCGTGCTTCTTGCTCTAAAGCACACTGTGTTTCATGGATGAGAACTATGCTGTGTGTATTAGAGATTCTAGAAAGCAAGACCGTGCTTCTTGCCCTAAAGAAGACTGTAATTCATGCATGAGAACTGTGCAGTGTGTTTCCGTTTAGAAATGGAGTTTTAACCCAGGCTCTGTGTTTTCCTACAAGCAAGACACTCACGTTTCCTGATTTATTAGAGATTCTAGAAAGCAAGAGCGTGCTTCGTGCTCTAAAGAAGAGTGTGTTTCATTGATGAGAACTGTGTGGTGTGTTTCCCTTCAGAAATGGAGTTAAATCCCAGTCTCTGTGTTTTCCTACAAGCAAGACTTCGTTTAAGGTAAACTCAGTCACCTTTCAGCTCAAACAATGCTACATCAGTCTAGGCTCACACGTTTCTCGCTCTTAAATGTAAAGCATTGGATATTAGAGGACCTGTGGTTTGTATCCATTTTAGAAGCAGAGTTGAACTAGCAATGGTCTGTATGTTTAAGAAACACCATTCTTTTTTTCTGAGCACACTCAAGTTTCTGGCTCTATTAGAGACTCTAGAATCTAGAGCGCGCTTCTTGCTCTAAAGCAGATGTGTTTCATGGATGAGAACTGTGCTGTGTGTTTCCCTTCAGAAATGTAGTTAAATCCCAGGCTCTGTGCCTGCCTACAAGCAAGACATTTTTTCAGGTAAACTCAGTCACCATTCCGCTCAAACAAAGCTAGATCATTCACGAAGCTCACACGTTTCTTGCTCTTAACTGCCAAGCATTGGATATTAGAAGACCTATGGTTCCTATCAGTTTCAGAAGCAGAGTTGAACTAGATATGGTCTGTATGTGTAGGAAACACCGTTCTTTCTTCTAACCACAAACACGTTTCCACTTTATTAGAGAATCTAGAAAGCAACAGCGTGCTTCTTGCTCTAAAGCAGACTGTGTTTCATGGATGAGAACTGTGCTGTGTGTTTCTCTTCAGAAATGGTGTTAAATTCCAGGCTCTGTGTCTTCCTACAAGGAAGACTTCGTTTAAGGTAAACTCAGTCACCTTTCAGCTCAAACAAAACTACATCGTTCACGTAGCTCACACGTTTCTCGCTCTTAAATGAAAAGCATTGGATGTTAGAAGAACTGCAATTTCTATCTCTTTCAGAAGCAGAGTTGAACTAGATATGGTCTGTATGTGTAGGAACCACCGTTTTTTTTTTTCTGAGCACACTCACGTTTCCTACTGTATTAGAGATTCTAGAAAGCAAGACCGTGATTCTTGCTCTAAAGAAGACTGTATTTCATGCATGATTACTGTGATGTGTGTTTCCCTTCAGAAATGGAGTTTTAACAAAGGCTCTGTGTTTTCTTAAAAGCAAGATTTCGTTTAAGGTAAACTCAGTCACCTTTCAGCTCAAACAATGCTACATCAGTCTAGGCTCACACGTTTCTCGCTCTTAACTGTAAAGCATTGGATATTAGAGGACCTGTGGTTTGTTTCCATTTCAGAAGCAGAGTTGAACTAGCAATGGTCCGTATGTTTAGGAAACACCATTCTTTTTTTCTGAGCACACTCAAGTTTCTGGCTCTATTAGAGACTCTAGAATCTAGAGCGCGATTCTTGCTCTAAAGCAGATGTTTTTCATGGATGAGAACTGTGCTGTGTGTTTCCCTTCAGAAATGTAGTTAAATCCCAGGCTCTGTGTCTGCCTACAAGCAAGACATCTTTTCAGGTAAACTCAGTCACATTTCAGGTCAAACAAAGCTAGATCGTTCACGAAGCTCACTCGTTTCTCACTCTTAACTCTAAAGCATTTGATATTAGAGGACCTGTGCTTTGTATCAGTTTCAGAAGCAGAGTTGAACTAGCAATGGTCCGTATGTGTAGGAAACACCGTTCTTTTTTCTGACCACACTCACTTTACCTGCTTTATTAGAGATTATAAAAAGCAAGAGTGTGCTTCTTGATCCTAAAGCAGAGTGTGTTTCATGGATGAGAACTGTGCTTTGTGATTCCCTTCAGAAATGGAGTTAAATCCCAGGCTCTGTGTCTTCCTACAAGCAAGACTTCGTTTAAGGTAAACTCAGTCACCATTCCGCTTAAACAAAGCTAGATCATTCACGAAGCTCACACGTTTCTCGCTCTTAACTGTAAAGCATTGGATATTAGAGGACCTACGGTTCGTATCAGTTTCAGAAGCAGAGTTGAACTAGATATGGTCTGTATGTGTAGGAACCACCGATCATTTGTTCTGAGAACACTCACGTTTCCTGCTGTATTAGAGACTCAAGAAAGCGAGACCGTGCTTCTTGCTCTAAAGCAGACTGTGTTTCATGGATGAGAAATGTGCTGTGTGTTTCCCTTCAGAAATGGAGTTAAATCCCAGGCTCTGTGTATTCCTACAAGCAAGACAACTTCTCAGGTAAACTCAGTCACATTTCAGCTCAAACAAAGCTAGATCGTTCACGAAGCTCACTCGTTTCTCACTCTTTACTGTAAAGCACTGGATATTAGAGGACCTGTGGTTTGTGTCAGTTTCAGAAGCAGAGTAGAACTAGACAGGTTCCGTATGAGTAGGAAACACCGTTCTTTTTTCGGACCACACTCACTTTACCTGCTTTATTAGAGATTCTAAAAAGCAAGAGCGTGCTTCTTGCTCTAAAGCAGAGTGTGTTTCATGGATGAGAACTATGCTGTGTGTTTCCCTTCAGAAATGGAGTTAAATCCCAGGCTCTGTGTTTTCCTACAAGGAAGACTCCGTTTAAGGTAAACTCAGTCACCTTTCAGCTCAAACAAAGCAACATCGTTCTAGGATCACACGTTTCTTGGTCTTAACTGTAAAGCATTGGATGTTAGAGGACCTGTGGTTTGTATCAGTTTCAGAAGCAGAGTTGAACTAGCAATGGTCTGTACGTCTATGAAACACCATTCTTTTTTTCTGAGCACACTCAAGTTTCTGGCTCTATTAGAGACTCTAGAATCTAGAGCGCGCTTCTTGCTCTAAAGCAGATGTGTTTCATGGATGAGAACTGTCCTGTGTGTTTCCCTTCAGAAATGTAGTTAAATCCCAGGCTCTGTGTCTGCCTACAAGCAAGACATCTTTTCAGGTAAACTCAGTCACCATTCCGCTCAAACAAAGCTAGACCATTCACGAAGCTCACACGTTTCTCGCTCTTAACTGTCAAGCATTGTATATTAGAGGACCTATGCTTCGTATCAGTTTCAGAAGCAGAGTTGAACTAGATATGGTCTGTATGTGTAGGAAACACCGTTCCTTTTTTCTGAGCACACTCATGTTTCCTACTGTATTAGAGATTCTAGAAAGCAAGACCGTGCTTCTTGCTCTAAAGCAGACTGTTTTTATGCATGAGAACTGTGCTGTGTGTTTCCCTTCAGAATTGGAGATTTAACCCAGGCTCTGTGTTTTCCTACAAGCAAGACTTCGTTTAAGGTAAACTCAGTCACCTTTCAGCTCAAACAATGCTACATCAGTCTAGGCTCACACGTTTCTCGCTCTTAACTGTAAAGCATTGGATATTAGAGGACCTACGGTTCGTATCAGTTTCAGAAGCAGAGTTGAACTAGATATGGTCTGTTTGTGTAGGAAACACCGTTCTTTTCTTCTAACCACACTCACGTTTCCTGATTTATTAGAGATTCTAGAAAGCAAGAGCGTGCTTCGTGCTCTAAAGAAGAGTGTGTTTCATTGATGAGAACTGTGTGGTGTCTTTCCCTTCAGAAATGGAGTTAAATCCAAGGCTCTGTGTCTTCCTACAAGCAAGACTTCGTTTAAGGTAAACTCAGTCATCTTTCAGCTCAAACAAAGCTACATCGTTCTAGGCTCACACGTTTCTTGCTCTTAACTGTAAAGCATTGGATGTTAGAGGAACTGTGGTTTCTATCCCTTTCAGAAGCAGAGTTGAACTAGATATGGTCTGTATGTGTAGGAACCACCGATCTTTTGTTCTGAGAACACTCACGTTTCCTGCTGTATTAGAGACTCTAGAAAGCAAGACCGTGCTTCTTGCTCTAAAGCAGACTGTGTTTCATGGATGAGAAATGTGCTGTGTGTTTCCCTTCAGAAATGGAGTTAAATCCCAGGCTCTGTGTCTTCCTACAATAAGACAACTTTTCAGGTAAACTCAATCACATTTCAGCTCAAACAAAGCTAGATCGTTCACGAAGCTCACTCGTTTCTCACTCTTAACTGTAAAGCACTGGATATTAGAGGACCTGTGGTTTGTGTCAGTTTCAGAAGCAGAGTTGAACTAGATAGGGTCCGTATGTGTAGGAAACACCGTTCTATTTTGCGGACCACACTCACTTGACCTGCTTTATTAGAGATTCTAAAAAGCAAGAGCGTGCTTCTTGCTCTAAAGCAGAGTGTGTTTCATGGATGAGATCTATGCTGTGTGTTTCCCTTCAGAAATGGAGTTAAATCCCAGGCTCTGTGTTTTCCTACAAGGAAGACTCCGTTTAAGGTAAACTCAGTCACCTTTCAGCTCAAACAATGCTACATCGTTCTAGGATCACACGTTTCTTGGTCTTAACTGTAAAGCATTGGATGTTAGAGGACCTGTGGTTTGTATCAGTTTCAGAAGCAGAGTTGAACTAGCAATGGTCTGTACGTCTAGGAAACACCGTTCTTTTTTTCTGAGCACACTCAAGTTTCTGGCTCTATTAGAGACTCTAGAATCTAGAGCGCGCTTCTTGCTCTAAAGCAGATGTGTTTCATGGATGAGAACTGTGCTGTGTGTTTCCCTTCAGAAATGTAGTTATCCCCAGGCTCTGTGTCTGCCTACAAGCAAGACATCTTTTCAGGTAAACTCAGTCACCATTCCGCTCAAACAAAGCTAGACCATTCACGAAGCTCACACGTTTCTCGCTCTTAACTGTCAAGCATTGGATATTAGAGGACCTATGCTTCGTATCAGTTTCAGAAGCAGAGTTGAACTAGATATGGTCTGTATGTGTAGGAAACACCGTTCCTTTTTTCTGAGCACACTCATGTTTCCTACTGTATTAGAGATTCTAGAAAGCAAGACCGTGCTTCTGGCTCTAAAGCAGACTGTTTTTATGCATGAGAACTGTGCTGTGTGTTTCCCTTCAGAATTGGAGATTTAACCCAGGCTCTGTGTTTTCCTACAAGCAAGACTTTGTTTAAGGTAAACTCAGTCACCTTTCAGCTCAAACAATGCTACATCGGTCTAGGCTCACACGTTTCTCGCTCTTAACTGTAAAGCATTGGATATTAGAGGACCTATGGTTCGTATCAGTTTCAGAAGCAGAGTTGAACTAGATATGGTCTGTTTGTGTAGGAAACACCGTTCTTTTCTTCTAACCACACTCACGTTTCCTGATTTATTAGAGATTCTAGAAAGCAAGAGCGTGCTTTGTGCTCTAAAGAAGAGTGTGTTTCATTGATGAGAACTGTGTGGTGTCTTTCCCTTCAGAAATGGAGTTAAATCCCAGGCTCTGTGTCTTCCTACAAGCAAGACTTCGTTTAAGGTAAACTCAGTCACCTTTCAGCTCAAACAAAGCTACATCATTCTAGGCTCACACGTTTCTTGCTCTTAACTGTAAAGCATTGGATGTTAGAGGAACTTGTGGTTTCTATCCCTTTCAGAAGCAGAGTTGAACTAGATATGGTCTGTATGTGTAGGAACCACCGATCTTTTGTTCTGAGAACACTCACGTTTCCTGCTGTATTAGAGACTCTAGAAAGCAAGACCGTGCTTCTTGCTCTAAAGCAGACTGTGTTTCATGGATGAGAAATGTGCTGTGTGTTTCCCTTCAGAAATGGAGTTAAATCCCAGGCTCTGTGTCTTCCTACAAGCAAGACAACTTTTCAGGTAAACTCAATCACATTTCAGCTCAAACAAAGCTAGATCGTTCACGAAGCTCACTCGTTTTTCACTCTTAACTGTAAAGCACTGGATATTAGAGGACCTGTGGTTTGTGTCAGTTTCAGTAGCAGAGTAGAACTGGATAGGGTCCGTATGTGTAGGAAACACCGTTCTATTTTGCGGACCACACTCACTTTACCTGCTTTATAAGAGATTCTAAAAAGCAAGAGCGTGCTTCTTGCTCTAAAGCAGAGTGTGTTTCATGGATGAGATCTATGCTGTGTGTTTCCCTTCAGAAATGGAGTTAAATCCCAGGCTCTGTGTTTTCCTACAAGGAAGACTCCGTTTAAGGTAAACTCAGTCACCTTTCAGCTCAATCAAAGCTACATCGTTCTAGGATCACACGTTTCTTGGTCTTAACTGTAAAGCATTGGATGTTAGAGGACCTGTGGTTTGTATCAGTTTCAGAAGCAGAGTTGAACTAGCAATGGTCTGTACGTCTAGGAAACACCGTTCTTTTTTTCTGAGCACACTCAAGTTTCTGGCTCTATTAGAGACTCTAGAATCTAGAGCGCGCTTCTTGCTCTAAAGCAGATGTGTTTCATGGATGAGAACTGTGCTGTGTGTTTCCCTTCAGAAATGTAGCTAAATCCCAGGCTCTGTGTCTGCCTACAAGCAAGACATCTTTTCAGGTAAACTCAGTCACCATTCCGCTCAAACAAAGCTAGACCATTCACGAAGCTCACACGTTTCTCGCTCTTAACTGTCAAGCATTGGATATTAGAGGACCTATGCTTCGTATCAGTTTCAGAAGCAGAGTTGAACTAGATATGGTCTGCATGTGTAGGAAACACCGTTCCTTTTTTCTGAGCACACTCATGTTTCTACTGTATTAGAGATTCTAGAAAGCAAGACCGTGCTTCTTGCTCTAAAGCAGACTGTTTTTATGCATGAGAACTGTGCTGTGTGTTTCCCTTCAGAATTGGAGATTTAACCCAGGCTCTGTGTTTTCCTACAAGCAAGACTTCGTTTAAGGTAAACTCAGTCACCTTTCAGCTCAAACAATGCTACATCGGTCTAGGCTCACACGTTTCTCGCTCTTAAATGTAAAGCTTTGTATATTAGAGGACCTGTGGTTTGTATCCGTTTCAGAAGCAGAGTTGAACTAGCAATGGTCCGTATATTTAGGAAACACCGTTCTTTTTTAATGAGCACACTCAAGTTTCTGGCTCTATTAGAGACTCTAGAATCTAGAGCGTGCTTCTTGCTCTAAAGCAGATGTTTTTCATGTATGAGAACTGTGCTGTGTGTTTCCCTGCAGAAATGGAGTTAAATCCCAGGCTCTGTGTCTTCCTACAAGCCAGACATCTTGTCAGGTAAACTCAGTCACATTTCAGCTCAAACAAAGCTAGATCATTCACGAAGCTCACTCGTTTCTCACTCTTAATTCTAAAGCATTGGATATTAGAGGACCTGTGGTTTGTATCAGTTTAGGAAGCAGAGTAGAACTAGCAATGGTCCGTATGTGTAGGAAACACCGTTCATTTTTCTGAGCACACTCAAGTTTCTGGGTCTATTAGAGACTCTAGAAATCAAGAGCGTGCTTCTTGCTCTAAAGCAGAGTGTGTTCATGGATGAGAACTGTGCTGTGTGTTTCCCTTCAGAAATGGAGTTAAATCCCATTCTCTGTGTCTTCCTACAAGGAAGACTTCGTTTAAGGTAAACTCAGTCACCTTTCAGCTCAAACAAAGCTACATCATTCTAGGATCACACGTTTCTTGCTCTTAACTGTAAAGCATTGGATATTAGAGAACCTGTGGTTTGTATCAGATTCAGAAGCAGAGTTGAACTAGCAATGGTCTGTATGTCTAAGAACCACCGTTTTTTTTTTCTGAGCACACTCACGTTTCCTACTGTATTAGAGATTCTAGAAAGCAAGACCGTACTTCGTGCTCTAAAGAAGAGTGTGTTTCATTGATGAGAACTGTGTGGTGTGTTTCCCTTCAGAAATGGAGTTAAATCCCAGGCTCTGTGTTTTCCTACAAGCAAGACTTCGTTTAAGGTAAACTCAGTCACCTTTCAGCTCAAACAATGCTACATCAGTCTAGGCTCACACGTTTCTCGCTCTTAAATGTAAAGCATTGGATATTAGAGGACCTGTGGTTTGTATCCATTTCAGAAGCAGAGTTGAACTAGCAATGGTCTGTATGTTTAAGAAACACCATTCTTTTTTTCTGAGCACACTCAAGTTTCTGGCTCTATTAGAGACTCTAGAATCTAGAGCGCGCTTCTTGCTCTAAAGCAGATGTGTTTCATGGATGAGAACTGTGCTGTGTGTTTCCCTTCAGAAATGTAGTAAAATCCAGGCTCTGTGCCTGCCTGCAAGCAAGACATATTTTCAGGTAAACTCAGTCACCATTCCGCTCAAACAAAGCTAGATCATTCACGAAGCTCACACGTTTCTTGCTCTTAACTGCCAAGCATTGGATATTAGAGGACCTGTGGTTTGTATCAGTTTCAGAAGCAGAGTTGAACTAGCAATGGTCTGTATGTCTAGGAAACACCGTTCTTTTTTTCTGAGCACACTCAAGTTTCTGGCTCTATTAGAGACTCTAGAAATCAAGACCATGCTTCTTGCTCTAAAGCAGAGTGTGTTTCATGGATGAGAACTGTGCTGTGTGTTTCCCTTCAGAAATGGAGTTAAATCTCAGGCTCTGTGTCTTTCTACAAGCAAGACTTTGGTTCAGGTAAACTCAGTTACCTTTCAGCTCAAACAAAACTACTTCGTTCACGTACCTCACACGTTTCTCGCTCTTAAATGAAAATCATTGGATGTTAGAAGAACTGTGGTTTTTATCACTTTCAGAAGCAGAGTTGTACTAGACATGGTCTGTATGTGTAGGAACCACCGTTCTTTTGTTCTGAGCACACTCACGTTTCCTACTCTATTAGAGATTCTAGAAAGCAAGACCGTGCTTCTTGCTCTAAAGCAGACTGTGTTTCCTGGATGAGAACTGTGCTGTGTGTTTCCCTTCAGAAATGGAGTTAAAACCCAGGCTCTGTGTTTTTCTACAAGCAAGACTTCGTTTAAGGTAAACTCTGTCACCTTCCAGATCAAACAATGCTACATCATTCTAGGCTCACACGTTTCTCGCTCTTAACTGTAAAGCATTGGATATTAGAGGACCTGTGGTTTGTATCCGTTTCAGAAGCAGAGTTGAACTAGCAATGGTCCGTATATTTAGGAAACACCGTTCTTTTTTTCTGAGCACACTCAAGTTTCTGGCTCTATTAGAGACTCTAGAATCTAGAGCGTGCTTCTTGCTCTAAAGCAGATGTTTTTCATGGATGAGAACTGTGCTGTGTGTTTCCCTTCAGAATTGTAGTAAATCCCAGGCTCTGTGTCTGCATACAGGCAAGACATCTTTTCAGGTAAACTCAGTCACCATTCCGCTCAAACAAAGCTAGATCATTCACGAAGCTCACACGTTTCTTGCTCTTAACTGCCAAGCATTCCATATTAGAGGACCTATGGTTCCTATCAGTTTCAGAAGCAGATTTGAACTAGATATGGTCTGTATGTGTAGGAAACACCGTTCTTTTCTTCTAACCACAAACACGTTTCCACTTTATTAGAGAATCTAGAAAGCAACAGCGTGCTTCTTGCTCTAAAGCAGACTGTGTTTCATGGATGAGAACTGTGCTTTGTGTTTCCCTTCAGAAATGGAGTTAAATCCCAGGCTCTGTGTCTTCCTACAAGCAAGACTTCGTTTAAGGTAAACTCAGTCACCTTTCAGCTCAAACAAAGCTAGATCGTTCACAAAGCTCACTCTTTTCTCGCTCTTAACTCTAAAGCATTGGATATTAGAGGAAATGTGGTTTCTATCACTTTCAGAAGCAGAGTTGAACTAGATATGGTCTGTATGTGTAGGAACCACCGTTCTTTTGTTCTGAGAACACTCACGTTTCCTGCTGTATTAGAGACTCTAGAAAGCAAGACCGTGCTTCTTGCTCTAAAGCAGACTGTGTTTCATGGATGAGAAATGTGCTGTGTGTTTCCCTCAGAAATGGAGTTAAATCCCAGGCTCTGTGTCTTCCTACAAGCAAGACATCTTTTCAGGTAAACTCAGTCACATTTCAGCTCAAACAAAGCTAGATCGTTCACGAAGCTCACTCATTTCACACTCTTAACTGTAAAGCACTGGATATTAGAGGACCTGTTGTTTGTTTCAGTTTCAGAAGCAGAGTAGAACTAGATATGGTCCGTATGTGTAGCAAACACCGTTCTTTTTTCGGACCACACTCACTTTCCCTGCTTTATTAGAGATTCTAAAAAGCAAAAGTGCTTCTTGCTCCTAAAGCAGAGTGTGTTTCATGGATGAGAACTGTGCTTTGTGTTTCCCCTCAGAAATGGAGTTAAATCCCAGGCTCTGTGTCTTCCTACAAGCAAGACTTCGTTTAAGGTAAACTCAGTCACCTTTCAGCTCAAACAAAGCTAGATCGTTCACGAAGCTCACTCTTTTCTCGCTCTTAACTCTAAAGCATTGGATATTAGAGGACCTGTGGTTTGTATCAGTTTCAGAGGCAGAGTTGAACTAGCAATGGTCTGTATGTCTAGGAAACACCGTTCTTTTTTTCTGAGCACACTCAAGTTTCTGGCTCTATTAGAGACTCTAGAAATCAAGACCATGCTTCTTGCTCTAAAGCAGAGTGTGTTTCATGGATGAGAACTGTGCTGTGTGTTTCCCTTCAGAAATGGAGTTAAATCTCAGGCTCTGTGTCTTTCTACAAGCAAGAGTTTGGTTCAGGTAAACTCAGTTACCTTTCAGCTCAAACAAAACTACTTCGTTCACGTACCTCACACGTTTCTCGCTCTTAAATGAAAATCATTGGATGTTAGAAGAACTGTGGTTTTTATCACTTTCAGAAGCAGAGTTGTACTAGATATGGTCTGTATGTGTAGGAACCACCGTTCTTTTGTTCTGAGCACACTCACGTTTCCTACTCTATTAGAGATTCTAGAAAGCAAGACCGTGCTTCTTGCTCTAAAGCAGACTGTGTTTCCTGGATGAGAACTGTGCTGTGTGTTTCCCTTCAGAATTGTAGTTAAATCCCAGGCTCTGTGTCTGCATACAGGCAAGACATCTTTTCAGGTAAACTCAGTCACCATTCCGCTCAAACAAAGCTAGATCATTCACGAAGCTCACACGTTTCTTGCTCTTAACTGCCAAGCATTCCATATTAGAGGACCTATGGTTCCTATCAGTTTCAGAAGCAGATTTGAACTAGATATGGTCTGTATGTGTAGGAAACACCGTTCTTTTCTTCTAACCACAAACACGTTTCCACTTTATTAGAGAATCTAGAAAGCAACAGCGTGCTTCTTGCTCTAAAGCAGACTGTGTTTCATGGATGAGAACTGTGCTTTGTGTTTCCCTTCAGAAATGGAGTTAAATCCCAGGCTCTGTGTCTTCCTACAAGCAAGACTTCGTTTAAGGTAAACTCAGTCACCTTTCAGCTCAAACAAAGCTAGATCGTTCACAAAGCTCACTCTTTTCTCGCTCTTAACTCTAAAGCATTGGATATTAGAGGAACTGTGGTTTCTATCACTTTCAGAAACAGAGTTGAACTAGATATGGTCTGTATGTGTAGGAACCACCGTTCTTTTGTTCTGAGAACACTCACGTTTCCTGCTGTATTAGAGACTCTAGAAAGCAAGACCGTGCTTCTTGCTCTAAAGCAGACTGTGTTTCATGGATGAGAAATGTGCTGTGTGTTTCCCTCAGAAATGGAGTTAAATCCCAGGCTCTGTGTCTTCCTACAAGCAAGACATCTTTTCAGGTAAACTCAGTCACATTTCAGCTCAAACAAAGCTAGATCGTTCACGAAGCTCACTCATTTCACACTCTTAACTGTAAAGCACTGGATATTAGAGGACCTGTTGTTTGTTTCAGTTTCAGAAGCAGAGTAGAACTAGATATGGTCTGTATGTGTAGGAAACACCGTTCTTTTCTTCTAACCACAAACACGTTTCCACTTTATTAGAGAATCTAGAAAGCAACAGCGTGCTTCTTGCTCTAAAGCAGACTGTGTTTCATGGATGAGAACTGTGCTTTGTGTTTCCCTTCAGAAATGGAGTTAAATCCCAGGCTCTGTGTCTTCCTACAAGCAAGACTTCGTTTAAGGTAAACTCAGTCACCTTTCAGCTCAAACAAAGCTAGATCGTTCACGAAGCTCACTCTTTTCTCGCTCTTAACTCTAAAGCATTGGATATTAGAGGAACTGTGGTTTCTATCACTTTCAGAAGAAGAGTTGAACTAGATATGGTCTGTATGTGTAGGAACCACCGTTCTTTTGTTCTGAGAACACTCACGTTTCCTGCTGTATTAGAGACTCTAGAAAGCAAGACCGTGCTTCTTGCTCTAAAGCAGACTGTGTTTCATGGATGAGAAATGTGCTGTGTGTTTCCCTCAGAAATGGAGTTAAATCCCAGGCTCTGTGTCTTCCTACAAGCAAGACATCTTTTCAGGTAAACTCAGTCACATTTCAGCTCAAACAAAGCTAGATCGTTCACGAAGCTCACTCATTTCACACTCTTAACTGTAAAGCACTGGATATTAGAGGACTTGTTGTTTGTTTCAGTTTCAGAAGCAGAGTAGAACTAGATATGGTCCGTATGTGAAGCAAACACCGTTCTTTTTTCAGACCACACTCACTTTACCTGCTTTATTAGAGATTCTAAAAAGCAAGAGTGTGCTTCTTGCTCCTAAAGCAGAGTGTGTTTCATGGATGAGAACTGTGCTTTGTGTTTCCCTTCAGAAATGGAGTTAAATCCCAGGCTCTGTGTCTTCCTACAAGCAAGACTTCGTTTAAGGTAAACTCAGTCACCTTTCAGCTCAAACAAAGCTAGATCGTTCACGAAGCTCACTCTTTTCTCGCTCTTAACTCTAAAACATTGGATATTAGAGGACCTGTGGTTTGTATCAGTTTCAGAAGCAGAGTTGAACTAGCAATGGTCTGTATGTCTAGGAAACACCGTTCTTTTTTTCTGAGCACACTCAAGTTTCTGGCTCTATTAGAGACTCTAGAAATCAAGACCATGCTTCTTGCTCTAAAGCAGAGTGTGTTTCATGGATGAGAACTGTGCTGTGTGTTTCCCTTCAGAAATGGAGTTAAATCTCAGGCTCTGTGTCTTTCTACAAGCAAGACTTTGGTTCAGGTAAACTCAGTTACCTTTCAGCTCAAACAAAACTACTTCGTTCACGTACCTCACACGTTTCTCGCTCTTAAATGAAAATCATTGGATGTTAGAAGAACTGTGGTTTTTATCACTTTCAGAAGCAGAGTTGTACTAGATATGGTCTGTATGTGTAGGAAACACCGTTCTTTTGTTCTGAGCACACTCATGTTTCCTACTCTATTAGAGATTCTAGAAAGCAAGACCGTGCTTCTTGCTCTAAAGCAGACTGTGTTTCCTGGATGAGAACTGTGCTGTGTGTTTCCCTTCAGAAATGGAGTTAAAACCCAGGCTCTGTGTTTTTCTACAAGCAAGACTTCGTTTAAGGTAAACTCTGTCACCTTTCAGATCAAACAATGCTACATCGTTCTAGGCTCACACGTTTCTCGCTCTTAACTGTAAAGCATTGGATATTAGAGGACCTGTGGTTTGTATCCGTTTCAGAAGCAGAGTTGAAATAGCAATGGTCCGTATATTTAGGAAACACCGTTCTTTTTTTCTGAGCACACTCAAGTTTCTGGCTCTATTAGAGACTCTAGAATCTAGAGCGTGCTTCTTGCTCTAAAGCAGATGTTTTTCATGGATGAGACTGTGCTGTGTGTTTCCCTTCAGAATTGTAGTTAAATCCCAGGCTCTGTGTCTGCATACAGGCAAGACATCTTTTCAGGTAAACTCAGTCACCATTCCGCTCAAACAAAGCTAGATCATTCACGAAGCTCACACGTTTCTTGCTCTTAACTGCCAAGCATTCCATATTAGAGGACCTATGGTTCCTATCAGTTTCAGAAGCAGATTTGAACTAGATATGGTCTGTATGTGTAGGAAACACCGTTCTTTTCTTCTAACCACAAACACGTTTCCACTTTATTAGAGAATCTAGAAAGCAACAGCGTGCTTCTTGCTCTAAAGCAGACTGTGTTTCATGGATGAGAACTGTGCTTTGTGTTTCCCTTCAGAAATGGAGTTAAATCCCAGGCTCTGTGTCTTCCTACAAGCAAGACTTCGTTTAAGGTAAACTCAGTCACCTTTCAGCTCAAACAAAGCTAGATCGTTCACAAAGCTCACTCTTTTCTCGCTCTTAACTCTAAAGCATTGGATATTAGAGGAACTGTGGTTTCTATCACTTTCAGAAGCAGAGTTGAACTAGATATGGTCTGTATGTGTAGGAACCACCGTTCTTTTGTTCTGAGAACACTCACGTTTCCTGCTGTATTAGAGACTCTAGAAAGCAAGACCGTGCTTCTTGCTCTAAAGCAGACTGTGTTTCATGGATGAGAAATGTGCTGTGTGTTTCCCTCAGAAATGGAGTTAAATCCCAGGCTCTGTGTCTTCCTACAAGCAAGACATCTTTTCAGGTAAACTCAGTCACATTTCAGCTCAAACAAAGCTAGACCGTTCACGAAGCTCACTCATTTCACACTCTTAACTGTAAAGCACTGGATATTAGAGGACCTGTTGTTTGTTTCAGTTTCAGAAGCAGAGTAGAACTAGATATGGTCCGTATGTGTAGCAAACACCGTTCTTTTTTCGGACCACACTCACTTTACCTGCTTTATTAGAGATTCTAAAAAGCAAGAGTGTGCTTCTTGCTCCTAAAGCAGAGTGTGTTTCATGGATGAGAACTGTGCTTTGTGTTTCCCTTCAGAAATGGAGTTAAATCCCAGGCTCTGTGTCTTCCTACAAGCAAGACTTCGTTTAAGGTAAACTCAGTCACCTTTCAGCTCAAACAAAGCTAGATCGTTCACGAAGCTCACTCTTTTCTCGCTCTTAACTCTAAAACATTGGATATTAGAGGACCTGTGGTTTGTATCAGTTTCAGAAGCAGAGTTGAACTAGCAATGGTCTGTATGTCTAGGAAACACCGTTCTTTTTTTCTGAGCACACTCAAGTTTCTGGCTCTATTAGAGACTCTAGAAATCAAGACCATGCTTCTTGCTCTAAAGCAGAGTGTGTTTCATGGATGAGAACTGTGCTGTGTGTTTCCCTTCAGAAATGGAGTTAAATCTCAGGCTCTGTGTCTTTCTACAAGCAAGACTTTGGTTCAGGTAAACTCAGTTACCTTTCAGCTCAAACAAAACTACTTTGTTCACGTACCTCACACGTTTCTCGCTCTTAAATGAAAATCATTGGATGTTAGAAGAACTGTGGTTTTTATCACTTTCAGAAGCAGAGTTGTACTAGATATGGTCTGTATGTGTAGGAACCACCGTTCTTTTGTTCTGAGCACACTCACGTTTCCTACTCTATTAGAGATTCTAGAAAGCAAGACCGTGCTTCTTGCTCTAAAGCAGACTGTGTTTCCTGGATGAGAACTGTGCTGTGTGTTTCCCTTCAGAAATGGAGTTTAAACCCAGGCTCTGTGTTTTTCTACAAGCAAGACTTCGTTTAAGGTAAACTCTGTCACCTTTCAGATCAAACAATGCTACATCGTTCTAGGCTCACACGTTTCTCGCTCTTAACTGTAAAGCATTGGATATTAGAGGACCTGTGGTTTGTATCCGTTTCAGAAGCAGAGTTGAACTAGCAATGGTCCGTATATTTAGGAAACACCGTTCTTTTTTTCTGAGCACACTCAAGTTTCTGGCTCTATTAGAGACTCTAGAATCTAGAGCGTGCTTCTTGCTCTAAAGCAGATGTTTTTCATGGATGAGACTGTGCTGTGTGTTTCCCTTCAGAATTGTAGTTAAATCCCAGGCTCTGTGTCTGCATACAGGCAAGACATCTTTTCAGGTAAACTCAGTCACCATTCCGCTCAAACAAAGCTAGATCGTTCACGAAGCTCACACGTTTCTTGCTCTTAACTGCCAAGCATTCCATATTAGAGGACCTATGGTTCCTATCAGTTTCAGAAGCAGATTTGAACTAGATATGGTCTGTATGTGTAGGAAACACCGTTCTTTTCTTCTAACCACAAACACGTTTCCACTTTATTAGAGAATCTAGAAAGCAACAGCGTGCTTCTTGCTCTAAAGCAGACTGTGTTTCATGGATGAGAACTGTGCTTTGTGTTTCCCTTCCGAAATGGAGTTAAATCCCAGGCTCTGTGTCTTCCTACAAGCAAGACTTCGTTTAAGGTAAACTCAGTCACCTTTCAGCTCAAACAAAGCTAGATCGTTCACGAAGCTCACTCTTTTCTCGCTCTTAACTCTAAAACATTGGATATTAGAGGACCTGTGGTTTGTATCAGTTTCAGAAGCAGAGTTGAACTATCAATGGTCTGTATGTGTAGGAACCACCGTTCTTTTTTTCTGAGCACACTCAAGTTTCTGGCTCTATTAGAGACTCTAGAAATCAAGACCATGCTTCTTGCTCTAAAGCAGAGTGTGTTTCATGGATGAGAACTGTGCTGTGTGTTTCCCTTCAGAAATGGAGTTAAATCTCAGGCTCTGTGTCTTTCTACAAGCAAGACTTTGGTTCAGGTAAACTCAGTTACCTTTCAGCTCAAACAAAACTACTTCGTTCACGTACCTCACACGTTTCTCGCTCTTAAATGAAAATCATTGGATGTTAGAAGAACTGTGGTTTTTATCACTTTCAGAAGCAGAGATGTACTAGATATGGTCTGTATGTGTAGGAACCACCGTTCTTTTGTTCTGAGCACACTCACGTTTCCTACTCTATTAGAGATTCTAGAAAGCAAGACCGTGCTTCTTGCTCTAAAGCAGACTGTGTTTCCTGGATGAGAACTGTGCTGTGTGTTTCCCTTCAGAAATGGAGTTAAAACCCAGGCTCTGTGTTTTTCTACAAGCAAGACTTCGTTTAAGGTAAACTCTGTCACCTTTCAGATCAAACAATGCTACATCGTTCTAGGCTCACACGTTTCTCGCTCTTAACTGTAAAGCATTGGATATTAGAGGACCTGTGGTTTGTATCCGTTTCAGAAGCAGAGTTGAACTAGCAATGGTCCGTATATTTAGGAAACACCGTTCTTTTTTTCTGAGCATACTCAAGTTTCTGGCTCTATTAGAGACTCTAGAATCTAGAGCGTGCTTCTTGCTCTAAAGCAGATGTTTTTCATGGATGAGAACTGTGCTGTGTGTTTCCCTTCAGAATTGTAGTTAAATCCCAGGCTCTGTGTCTGCATACAGGCAAGACATCTTTTCAGGTAAACTCAGTCACCATTCCGCTCAAACAAAGCTAGATCATTCACGAAGCTCACACGTTTCTTGCTCTTAACTGCCAAGCATTCCATATTAGAGGACCTATGGTTCCTATCAGTTTCAGAAGCAGATTTGAACTAGATATGGTCTGTATGTGTAGGAAACACCGTTCTTTTCTTCTAACCACAAACACGTTTCCACTTTATTAGAGAATCTAGAAAGCAACAGCGTGCTTCTTGCTCTAAAGCAGACTGTGTTTCATGGATGAGAACTGTGCTTTGTGTTTCCCTTCCAAAATGGAGTTAAATCCCAGGCTCTGTGTCTTCCTACAAGCAAGACTTCGTTTAAGGTAAACTCAGTCACCTTTCAGCTCAAACAAAGCTAGATCGTTCACGAAGCTCACTCTTTTCTCGCTCTTAACTCTAAAGCATTGGATATTAGAGGAACTGTGGTTTCTATCACTTTCAGAAGAAGAGTTGAACTAGATATGGTCTGTATGTGTAGGAACCACCGTTCTTTTGTTCTGAGAACACTCACGTTTCCTGCTGTATTAGAGACTCTAGAAAGCAAGACCGTGCTTCTTGCTCTAAAGCAGACTGTGTTTCATGGATGAGAAATGTGCTGTGTGTTTCCCTCAGAAATGGAGTTAAATCCCAGGCTCTGTGTCTTCCTACAAGCAAGACATCTTTTCAGGTAAACTCAGTCACATTTCAGCTCAAACAAAGCTAGATCGTTCACGAAGCTCACTCATTTCACACTCTTAACTGTAAAGCACTGGATATTAGAGGACTTGTTGTTTGTTTCAGTTTCAGAAGCAGAGTAGAACTAGATATGGTCCGTATGTGAAGCAAACACCGTTCTTTTTTCAGACCACACTCACTTTACCTGCTTTATTAGAGATTCTAAAAAGCAAGAGTGTGCTTCTTGCTCCTAAAGCAGAGTGTGTTTCATGGATGAGAACTGTGCTTTGTGTTTCCCTTCAGAAATGGAGTTAAATCCCAGGCTCTGTGTCTTCCTACAAGCAAGACTTCGTTTAAGGTAAACTCAGTCACCTTTCAGCTCAAACAAAGCTAGATCGTTCACGAAGCTCACTCTTTTCTCGCTCTTAACTCTAAAACATTGGATATTAGAGGACCTGTGGTTTGTATCAGTTTCAGAAGCAGAGTTGAACTAGCAATGGTCTGTATGTCTAGGAAACACCGTTCTTTTTTTCTGAGCACACTCAAGTTTCTGGCTCTATTAGAGACTCTAGAAATCAAGACCATGCTTCTTGCTCTAAAGCAGAGTGTGTTTCATGGATGAGAACTGTGCTGTGTGTTTCCCTTCAGAAATGGAGTTAAATCTCAGGCTCTGTGTCTTTCTACAAGCAAGACTTTGGTTCAGGTAAACTCAGTTACCTTTCAGCTCAAACAAAACTACTTCGTTCACGTACCTCACACGTTTCTCGCTCTTAAATGAAAATCATTGGATGTTAGAAGAACTGTGGTTTTTATCACTTTCAGAAGCAGAGTTGTACTAGATATGGTCTGTATGTGTAGGAACCACCGTTCTTTTGTTCTGAGCACACTCATGTTTCCTACTCTATTAGAGATTCTAGAAAGCAAGACCGTGCTTCTTGCTCTAAAGCAGACTGTGTTTCCTGGATGAGAACTGTGCTGTGTGTTTCCCTTCAGAAATGGAGTTAAAACCCAGGCTCTGTGTTTTTCTACAAGCAAGACTTCGTTTAAGGTAAACTCTGTCACCTTTCAGATCAAACAATGCTACATCGTTCTAGGCTCACACGTTTCTCGCTCTTAACTGTAAAGCATTGGATATTAGAGGACCTGTGGTTTGTATCCGTTTCAGAAGCAGAGTTGAACTAGCAATGGTCCGTATATTTAGGAAACACCGTTCTTTTTTTCTGAGCACACTCAAGTTTCTGGCTCTATTAGAGACTCTAGAATCTAGAGCGTGCTTCTTGCTCTAAAGCAGATGTTTTTCATGGATGAGACTGTGCTGTGTGTTTCCCTTCAGAATTGTAGTTAAATCCCAGGCTCTGTGTCTGCATACAGGCAAGACATCTTTTCAGGTAAACTCAGTCACCATTCCGCTCAAACAAAGCTAGATCATTCACGAAGCTCACACGTTTCTTGCTCTTAACTGCCAAGCATTCCATATTAGAGGACCTATGGTTCCTATCAGTTTCAGAAGCAGATTTGAACTAGATATGGTCTGTATGTGTAGGAAACACCGTTCTTTTCTTCTAACCACAAACACGTTTCCACTTTATTAGAGAATCTAGAAAGCAACAGCGTGCTTCTTGCTCTAAAGCAGACTGTGTTTCATGGATGAGAACTGTGCTTTGTGTTTCCCTTCAGAAATGGAGTTAAATCCCAGGCTCTGTGTCTTCCTACAAGCAAGACTTCGTTTAAGGTAAACTCAGTCACCTTTCAGCTCAAACAAAGCTAGATCGTTCACAAAGCTCACTCTTTTCTCGCTCTTAACTCTAAAGCATTGGATATTAGAGGAACTGTGGTTTCTATCACTTTCAGAAGCAGAGTTGAACTAGATATGGTCTGTATGTGTAGGAACCACCGTTCTTTTGTTCTGAGAACACTCACGTTTCCTGCTGTATTAGAGACTCTAGAAAGCAAGACCGTGCTTCTTGCTCTAAAGCAGACTGTGTTTCATGGATGAGAAATGTGCTGTGTGTTTCCCTCAGAAATGGAGTTAAATCCCAGGCTCTGTGTCTTCCTACAAGCAAGACATCTTTTCAGGTAAACTCAGTCACATTTCAGCTCAAACAAAGCTAGATCGTTCACGAAGCTCACTCATTTCACACTCTTAACTGTAAAGCACTGGATATTAGAGGACCTGTTGTTTGCTTCAGTTTCAGAAGCAGAGTAGAACTAGATATGGTCCGTATGTGTAGCAAACACCGTTCTTTTTTCGGACCACACTCACTTTACCTGCTTTATTAGAGATTCTAAAAAGCAAGAGTGTGCTTCTTGCTCCTAAAGCAGAGTGTGTTTCATGGATGAGAACTGTGCTTTGTGTTTCCCTTCAGAAATGGAGTTAAATCCCAGGCTCTGTGTCTTCCTACAAGCAAGACTTCGTTTAAGGTAAACTCAGTCACCTTTCAGCTCAAACAAAGCTAGATCGTTCACGAAGCTCACTCTTTTCTCGCTCTTAACTCTAAAACATTGGATATTAGAGGACCTGTGGTTTGTATCAGTTTCAGAAGCAGAGTTGAACTAGCAATGGTCTGTATGTCTAGGAAACACCGTTCTTTTTTTCTGAGCACACTCAAGTTTCTGGCTCTATTAGAGACTCTAGAAATCAAGACCATGCTTCTTGCTCTAAAGCAGAGTGTGTTTCATGGATGAGAACTGTGCTGTGTGTTTCCCTTCAGAAATGGAGTTTATTCTCAGGCTCTGTGTCTTTCTACAAGCAAGACTTTGGTTCAGGTAAACTCAGTTACCTTTCAGCTCAAACAAAACTACTTCGTTCACGTACCTCACACGTTTCTCGCTCTTAAATGAAAATCATTGGATGTTAGAAGAACTGTGGTTTTTATCACTTTCAGAAGCAGAGTTGTACTAGATATGGTCTGTATGTGTAGGAACCACCGTTCTTTTGTTCTGAGCACACTCATGTTTCCTACTCTATTAGAGATTCTAGAAAGCAAGACCGTGCTTCTTGCTCTAAAGCAGACTGTGTTTCCTGGATGAGAACTGTGCTGTTTGTTTCCCTTCAGAAATGGAGTTTAAACCCAGGCTCTGTGTTTTTCTACAAGCAAGACTTCGTTTAAGGTAAACTCTGTCACCTTTCAGATCAAACAATGCTACATCGTTCTAGGCTCACACGTTTCTCGCTCTTAACTGTAAAGCATTGGATATTAGAGGACCTGTGGTTTGTATCCGTTTCAGAAGCAGAGTTGAACTAGCAATGGTCCGTATATTTAGGAAACACCGTTCTTTTTTTCTGAGCACACTCAAGTTTCTGGCTCTATTAGAGACTCTAGAATCTAGAGCGTGCTTCTTGCTCTAAAGCAGATGTTTTTCATGGATGAGACCTGTGCTGTGTGTTTCGCTTCAGAATTGTAGTTAAATCCCAGGCTCTGTGTCTGCATACAGGCAAGACATCTTTTCAGGTAAACTCAGTCTCCATTCCGCTCAAACAAAGCTAGATCATTCACGAAGCTCACACGTTTCTTGCTCTTAACTGCCAAGCATTCCATATTAGAGGACCTATGGTTCCTATCAGTTTCAGAAGCAGATTTGAACTAGATATGGTCTGTATGTGTAGGAAACACCGTTCTTTTCTTCTAACCACAAACACGTTTCCACTTTATTAGAGAATCTAGAAAGCAACAGCGTGCTTCTTGCTCTAAAGCAGACTGTGTTTCATGGATGAGAACTGTGCTTTGTGTTTCCCTTCAGAAATGGAGTTAAATCCCAGGCTCTGTGTCTTCCTACAAGCAAGACTTTGTTTAAGGTAAACTCAGTCACCTTTCAGCTCAAACAAAGCTAGATCGTTCACGAAGCTCACTCTTTTCTCGCTCTTAACTCTAAAGCATTGGATATTAGAGGACCTGTGGTTTGTATCAGTTTCAGAGGCAGAGTTGAACTAGCAATGGTCTGTATGTCTAGGAAACACCGTTCTTTTTTTCTGAGCACACTCAAGTTTCTGGCTCTATTAGAGACTCTAGAAATCAAGACCATGCTTCTTGCTCTAAAGCAGAGTGTGTTTCATGGATGAGAACTGTGCTGTGTGTTTCCCTTCAGAAATGGAGTTAAATCTCAGGCTCTGTGTCTTTCTACAAGCAAGACTTTGGTTCAGGTAAACTCAGTTACCTTTCAGCTCAAACAAAACTACTTCGTTCACGTACCTCACACGTTTCTCGCTCTTAAATGAAAATCATTGGATGTTAGACAAACTGTGGTTTTTATCACTTTCAGAAGCAGAGTTGTACTAGATATGGTCTGTATGTGTAGGAACCACCGTTCTTTTGTTCTGAGCACACTCACGTTTCCTACTCTATTAGAGATTCTAGAAAGCAAGACCGTGCTTCTTGCTCTAAAGCAGACTGTGTTTCCTGGATGAGAACTGTGCTGTGTGTTTCCCTTCAGAAATGGAGTTAAAACCCAGGCTCTGTGTTTTTCTACAAGCAAGACTTCGTTTAAGGTAAACTCTGTCACCTTTCAGATCAAACAATGCTACATCGTTCTAGGCTCACACGTTTCTCGCTCTTAACTGTAAAGCATTGGATATTAGAGGACCTGTGGTTTGTATCCGTTTCAGAAGCAGAGTTGAACTAGCAATGGTCCGTATATTTAGGAAACACCGTTCTTTTTTTCTGAGCACACTCAAGTTTCTGGCTCTATTAGAGACTCTAGAATCTAGAGCGTGCTTCTTGCTCTAAAGCAGATGTTTTTCATGGATGAGAACTGTGCTGTGTGTTTCCCTTCAGAATTGTAGTTAAATCCCAGGCTCTGTGTCTGCATACAGGCAAGACATCTTTTCAGGTAAACTCAGTCTCCATTCCGCTCAAACAAAGCTAGATCATTCACGAAGCTCACACGTTTCTTGCTCTTAACTGCCAAGCATTCCATATTAGAGGACCTATGGTTCCTATCAGTTTCAGAAGCAGATTTGAACTAGATATGGTCTGTATGTGTAGGAAACACCGTTCTTTTCTTCTAACCACAAACACGTTTCCACTTTATTAGAGAATCTAGAAAGCAACAGCGTGCTTCTTGCTCTAAAGCAGACTGTGTTTCATGGATGAGAACTGTGCTTTGTGTTTCCCTTCAGAAATGGAGTTAAATCGCAGGCTCTGTGTCTTCCTACAAGCAAGACTTCGTTTAAGGTAAACTCAGTCACCTTTCAGCTCAAACAAAGCTAGATCGTTCACGAAGCTCACTCTTTTCTCGCTCTTAACTCTAAAGCATTGGATATTAGAGGAACTGTGGTTTCTATCACTTTCAGAAGCAGAGTTGAACTAGATATGGTCTGTATGTGTAGGAACCACCGTTCTTTTGTTCTGAGAACACTCACGTTTCCTGCTGTATTAGAGACTCTAGAAAGCAAGACCGTGCTTCTTGCTCTAAAGCAGACTGTGTTTCATGGATGAGAAATGTGCTGTGTGTTTCCCTCAGAAATGGAGTTAAATCCCAGGCTCTGTGTCTTCCTACAAGCAAGACATCTTTTCAGGTAAACTCAGTCACATTTCAGCTCAAACAAAGCTAGATCGTTCACGAAGCTCACTCATTTCACACTCTTAACTGTAAAGCACTGGATATTAGAGGACCTGTTGTTTGTTTCAGTTTCAGAAGCAGAGTAGAAGTAGATATGGTCCGTATGTGTAGCAAACACCGTTCTTTTTTGGACCACACTCACTTTACCTGCTTTATTAGAGATTCTAAAAAGCAAGAGTGTGCTTCTTGCTCCTAAAGCAGAGTGTGTTTCATGGATGAGAACTGTGCTGTGTGTTTCCCTTCAGAAATGGAGTTAAATCCCAGGCTCTGTGTCTTCCTACAAGCAAGACTTCGTTTAAGGTAAACTCAGTCACCTTTCAGCTCAAACAAAGCTAGATCGTTCACGAAGCTCACTCTTTTCTCGCTCTTAACTCTAAAGCATTGGATATTAGAGGACCTGTGGTTTGTATCAGTTTCAGAAGCAGAGTTGAACTAGCAATGGTCTGTATGTCTAGGAAACAAAGTTCTTTTTTTCTGAGCACACTCAAGTTTCTGGCTCTATTAGAGACTCTAGAAATCAAGACCATGCTTCTTGCTCTAAAGCAGAGTGTGTTTCATGGATGAGAACTGTGCTGTGTGTTTCCCTTCAGAAATGGAGTTAAATCTCAGGCTCTGTGTCTTTCTACAAGCAAGACTTTGGTTCAGGTAAACTCAGTTACCTTTCAGCTCAAACAAAACTACTTCGTTCACGTACCTCACACGTTTCTCGCTCTTAAATGAAAATCATTGGATGTTTGAAGAACTGTGGTTTTTATCACTTTCAGAAGCAGAGTTGTACTAGATATGGTCTGTATGTGTAGGAACCACCGTTCTTTTGTTCTGAGCACACTCACGTTTCCTACTCTATTAGAGATTCTAGAAAGCAAGACCGTGCTTCTTGCTCTAAAGCAGACTGTGTTTCCTGGATGAGAACTGTGCTGTGTGTTTCCCTTCAGAAATGGAGTTAAAACCCAGGCTCTGTGTTTTTCTACAAGCAAGACTTCGTTTAAGGTAAACTCTGTCACCTTTCAGATCAAACAATGCTACATCGTTCTAGGCTCACACGTTTCTCGCTCTTAACTGTAAAGCATTGGATATTAGAGGACCTGTGGTTTGTATCCGTTTCAGAAGCAGAGTTGAACTAGCAATGGTCCGTATATTTAGGAAACACCGTTCTTTTTTTCTGAGCACACTCAAGTTTCTGGCTCTATTAGAGACTCTAGAATCTAGAGCGTGCTTCTTGCTCTAAAGCAGATGTTTTTCATGGATGAGAACTGTGCTGTGTGTTTCCCTTCAGAATTGTAGTTAAATCCCAGGCTCTGTGTCTGCATACAGGCAAGACATCTTTTCAGGTAAACTCAGTCACCATTCCGCTCAAACAAAGCTAGATCATTCACGAAGCTCACACGTTTCTTGCTCTTAACTGCCAAGCATTCCATATTAGAGGACCTATGGTTCCTATCAGTTTCAGAAGCAGATTTGAACTAGATATGGTCTGTATGTGTAGGAAACACCGTTCTTTTCTTCTAACCACAAACACGTTTCCACTTTATTAGAGAATCTAGAAAGCAACTGCGTGCTTCTTGCTCTAAAGCAGACTGTGTTTCATGGATGAGAACTGTGCTTTGTGTTTCCCTTCAGAAATGGAGTTAAATCCCAGGCTCTGTGTCTTCCTACAAGCAAGACTTTGTTTAAGGTAAACTCAGTCACCTTTCAGCTCAAACAAAGCTAGATCGTTCACGAAGCTCACTCTTTTCTCGCTCTTAACTCTAAAGCATTGGATATTAGAGGAACTGTGGTTTCTATCACTTTCAGAAGCAGAGTTGAACTAGATATGGTCTGTATGTGTAGGAACCACCGTTCTTTTGTTCTGAGAACACTCACGTTTCCTGCTGTATTAGAGACTCTAGAAAGCAAGACCGTGCTTCTTGCTCTAAAGCAGACTGTGTTTCATGGATGAGAAATGTGCTGTGTGTTTCCCTCAGAAATGGAGTTAAATCCCAGGCTCTGTGTCTTCCTACAAGCAAGACATCTTTTCAGGTAAACTCAGTCACATTTCAGCTCAAACAAAGCTAGATCGTTCACGAAGCTCACTCATTTCACACTCTTAACTGTAAAGCACTGGATATTAGAGGACCTGTTGTTTGTTTCAGTTTCAGAAGCAGAGTAGAACTAGATATGGTCCGTATGTGTAGCAAACACCGTTCTTTTTTCGGACCACACTCACTTTACCTGCTTTATTAGAGATTCTAAAAAGCAAGAGTGTGCTTCTTGCTCCTAAAGCAGAGTGTGTTTCATGGATGAGAACTGTGCTGTGTGTTTCCCTTCAGAAATGGAGTTAAATGCCAGGCTCTGTGTCTTCCTACAAGCAAGACTTCGTTTAAGGTAAACTCAGTCACCTTTCAGCTCAAACAAAGCTAGATCGTTCACGAAGCTCACTCTTTTCTCGCTCTTAACTCTAAAGCATTGGATATTAGAGGACCTGTGGTTTGTATCAGTTTCAGAAGCAGAGTTGAACTAGCAATGGTCTGTATGTCTAGGAAACAAAGTTCTTTTTTTCTGAGCACACTCAAGTTTCTGGCTCTATTAGAGACTCTAGAAATCAAGACCATGCTTCTTGCTCTAAAGCAGAGTGTGTTTCATGGATGAGAACTGTGCTGTGTGTTTCCCTTCAGAAATGGAGTTAAATCTCAGGCTCTGTGTCTTTCTACAAGCAAGACTTTGGTTCAGGTAAACTCAGTTACCTTTCAGCTCAAACAAAACTACTTCGTTCACGTACCTCACACGTTTCTCGCTCTTAAATGAAAATCATTGGATGTTTGAAGAACTGTGGTTTTTATCACTTTCAGAAGCAGAGTTGTACTAGATATGGTCTGTATGTGTAGGAACCACCGTTCTTTTGTTCTGAGCACACTCACGTTTCCTACTCTATTAGAGATTCTAGAAAGCAAGACCGTGCTTCTTGCTCTAAAGCAGACTGTGTTTCCTGGAAGAGAACTGTGCTGTGTGTTTCCCTTCAGAAATGGAGTTAAAACCCAGGCTCTGTGTCTTTCTACAAGCAAGACTTCGTTTAAGGTAAACTCTGTCACCTTTCAGATCAAACAATGCTACATCGTTCTAGGCTCACACGTTTCTCGCTCTTAACTGTAAAGCATTGGATATTAGAGGACCTGTGGTTTGTATCCGTTTCAGAAGCAGAGTTGAACTAGCAATGGTCCGTATATTTAGGAAACACCGTTCTTTTTTTCTGAGCACACTCAAGTTTCTGGCTCTATCAGAGACTCTAGAATCTAGAGCATGCTTCTTGCTCTAAAGCAGATGTTTTTCATGGATGAGAACTGTGCTGTGTGTTTCCCTTCAGAATTGTAGTTAAATCCCAAGCTCTGTGTCTGCATACAGGCAAGACATCTTTTCAGGTAAACTCAGTCACCATTCCGCTCAAACAAAGCTAGATCATTCACGAAGCTCACACGTTTCTTGCTCTTAACTGCCAAGCATTCCATATTAGAGGACCTATGGTTCCTATCAGTTTCAGAAGCAGATTTGAACTAGATATGGTCTGTATGTGTAGGAAACACCGTTCTTTTCTTCTAACCACAAACACGTTTCCACTTTATTAGAGAATCTAGAAAGCAACAGCGTGCTTCTTGCTCTAAAGCAGACTGTGTTTCATGGATGAGAACTGTGCTGTGTGTTTCCCTTCAGAATTGGAGTTAAATCCCAGGCTCTGTGTCTTCCTACAAGCAAGACTTCGTTTAAGGTAAACTCAGTCACCTTTCAGCTCAAACAAAGCTAGATTGTTCACGAAGCTCACTCTTTTCTCGCTCTTAACTCTAAAGCATTGGATATTAGAGGAACTGTGGTTTCTATCACTTTCAGAAGCAGAGTTGAACTAGATATGGTCTGTATGTGTAGGAACCACCGTTCTTTTGTTCTGAGAACACTCACGTTTCCTGCTGTATTAGAGACTCTAGAAAGCAAGACCGTGCTTCTTGCTCTAAAGCAGACTGTGTTTCATGGATGAGAAATGTGCTGTGTGTTTCCCTCAGAAATGGAGTTAAATCCCAGGCTCTGTGTCTTCCTACAAGCAAGACATCTTTTCAGGTAAACTCAGTCACATTTCAGCTCAAACAAAGCTAGATCATTCACAAAGCTCACTCATTTCACACTCTTAACTGTAAAGCACTGGATATTAGAGGACTTGTTGTTTGTTTCAGTTTCAGAAGCAGAGTAGAACTAGATATGGTCCGTATGTGAAGCAAACACCGTTCTTTTTTCAGACCACACTCACTTTACCTGCTTTATTAGAGATTCTAAAAAGCAAGAGTGTGCTTCTTGCTCCTAAAGCAGAGTGTGTTTCATGGATGAGAACTGTGCTGTGTGTTTCCCTTCAGAAATGGAGTTAAATCCCAGGCTCTATGTCTTCCTACAAGCAAGACTTCGTTTAAGGTAAACTCAGTCACCTTTCAGCTCAAACAAAGCTAGATCGTTCACGAAGCTCACTCTTTTCTCGCTCTTAACTCTAAAGCATTGGATATTAGAGGACCTGTGGTTTGTATCAGTTTCAGAAGCAGAGTTGAACTAGCAATGGTCTGTATGTCTAGGAAACAAAGTTCTTTTTTTCTGAGCACACTCAAGTTTCTGGCTCTATTAGAGACTCTAGAAATCAAGACCATGCTTCTTGCTCTAAAGCAGAGTGTGTTTCATGGATGAGAACTGTGCTGTGTGTTTCCCTTCAGAAATGGAGTTAAATCTCAGGCTCTGTGTCTTTCTACAAGCAAGACTTTGGTTCAGGTAAACTCAGTTACCTTTCAGCTCAAACAAAACTACTTCGTTCACGTACCTCACACGTTTCTCGCTCTTAAATGAAAATCATTGGATGTTTGAAGAACTGTGGTTTTTATCACTTTCAGAAGCAGAGTTGTACTAGATATGGTCTGTATGTGTAGGAACCACCGTTCTTTTGTTCTGAGCACACTCACGTTTCCTACTCTATTAGAGATTCTAGAAAGCAAGACCGTGCTTCTTGCTCTAAAGCAGACTGTGTTTCCTGGAAGAGAACTGTGCTGTGTGTTTCCCTTCAGAAATGGAGTTAAAACCCAGGCTCTGTGTCTTTCTACAAGCAAGACTTCGTTTAAGGTAAACTCTGTCACCTTTCAGATCAAACAATGCTACATCGTTCTAGGCTCACACGTTTCTCGCTCTTAACTGTAAAGCATTGGATATTAGAGGACCTGTGGTTTGTATCCGTTTCAGAAGCAGAGTTGAACTAGCAATGGTCCGTATATTTAGGAAACACCGTTCTTTTTTTCTGAGCACACTCAAGTTTCTGGCTCTATCAGAGACTCTAGAATCTAGAGCATGCTTCTTGCTCTAAAGCAGATGTTTTTCATGGATGAGAACTGTGCTGTGTGTTTCCCTTCAGAATTGTAGTTAAATCCCAAGCTCTGTGTCTGCATACAGGCAAGACATCTTTTCAGGTAAACTCAGTCACCATTCCGCTCAAACAAAGCTAGATCATTCACGAAGCTCACACGTTTCTTGCTCTTAACTGCCAAGCATTCCATATTAGAGGACCTATGGTTCCTATCAGTTTCAGAAGCAGATTTGAACTAGATATGGTCTGTATGTGTAGGAAACACCGTTCTTTTCTTCTAACCACAAACACGTTTCCACTTTATTAGAGAATCTAGAAAGCAACAGCGTGCTTCTTGCTCTAAAGCAGACTGTGTTTCATGGATGAGAACTGTGCTGTGTGTTTCCCTTCAGAATTGGAGTTAAATCCCAGGCTCTGTGTCTTCCTACAAGCAAGACTTCGTTTAAGGTAAACTCAGTCACCTTTCAGCTCAAACAAAGCTAGATTGTTCACGAAGCTCACTCTTTTCTCGCTCTTAACTCTAAAGCATTGGATATTAGAGGAACTGTGGTTTCTATCACTTTCAGAAGCAGAGTTGAACTAGATATGGTCTGTATGTGTAGGAACCACCGTTCTTTTGTTCTGAGAACACTCACGTTTCCTGCTGTATTAGAGACTCTAGAAAGCAAGACCGTGCTTCTTGCTCTAAAGCAGACTGTGTTTCATGGATGAGAAATGTGCTGTGTGTTTCCCTCAGAAATGGAGTTAAATCCCAGGCTCTGTGTCTTCCTACAAGCAAGACATCTTTTCAGGTAAACTCAGTCACATTTCAGCTCAAACAAAGCTAGATCATTCACAAAGCTCACTCATTTCACACTCTTAACTGTAAAGCACTGGATATTAGAGGACTTGTTGTTTGTTTCAGTTTCAGAAGCAGAGTAGAACTAGATATGGTCCGTATGTGAAGCAAACACCGTTCTTTTTTCAGACCACACTCACTTTACCTGCTTTATTAGAGATTCTAAAAAGCAAGAGTGTGCTTCTTGCTCCTAAAGCAGAGTGTGTTTCATGGATGAGAACTGTGCTGTGTGTTTCCCTTCAGAAATGGAGTTAAATCCCAGGCTCTGTGTCTTCCTACAAGCAAGACTTCGTTTAAGGTAAACTCAGTCACCTTTCAGCTCAAACAAAGCTAGATCGTTCACGAAGCTCACTCTTTTCTCGCTCTTAACTCTAAAGCATTGGATATTAGAGGACCTGTGGTTTGTATCAGTTTCAGAAGCAGAGTTGAACTAGCAATGGTCTGTATGTCTAGGAAACAAAGTTCTTTTTTTCTGAGCACACTCAAGTTTCTGGCTCTATTAGAGACTCTAGAAATCAAGACCATGCTTCTTGCTCTAAAGCAGAGTGTGTTTCATGGATGAGAACTGTGCTGTGTGTTTCCCTTCAGAAATGGAGTTAAATCTCAGGCTCTGTGTCTTTCTACAAGCAAGACTTTGGTTCAGGTAAACTCAGTTACCTTTCAGCTCAAACAAAACTACTTCGTTCACGTACCTCACACGTTTCTCGCTCTTAAATGAAAATCATTGGATGTTTGAAGAACTGTGGTTTTTATCACTTTCAGAAGCAGAGTTGTACTAGATATGGTCTGTATGTGTAGGAACCACCGTTCTTTTGTTCTGAGCACACTCACGTTTCCTACTCTATTAGAGATTCTAGAAAGCAAGACCGTGCTTCTTGCTCTAAAGCAGACTGTGTTTCCTGGAAGAGAACTGTGCTGTGTGTTTCCCTTCAGAAATGGAGTTAAAACCCAGGCTCTGTGTCTTTCTACAAGCAAGACTTCGTTTAAGGTAAACTCTGTCACCTTTCAGATCAAACAATGCTACATCGTTCTAGGCTCACACGTTTCTCGCTCTTAACTGTAAAGCATTGGATATTAGAGGACCTGTGGTTTGTATCCGTTTCAGAAGCAGAGTTGAACTAGCAATGGTCCGTATATTTAGGAAACACCGTTCTTTTTTTCTGAGCACACTCAAGTTTCTGGCTCTATCAGAGACTCTAGAATCTAGAGCATGCTTCTTGCTCTAAAGCAGATGTTTTTCATGGATGAGAACTGTGCTGTGTGTTTCCCTTCAGAATTGTAGTTAAATCCCAAGCTCTGTGTCTGCATACAGGCAAGACATCTTTTCAGGTAAACTCAGTCACCATTCCGCTCAAACAAAGCTAGATCATTCACGAAGCTCACACGTTTCTTGCTCTTAACTGCCAAGCATTCCATATTAGAGGACCTATGGTTCCTATCAGTTTCAGAAGCAGATTTGAACTAGATATGGTCTGTATGTGTAGGAAACACCGTTCTTTTCTTCTAACCACAAACACGTTTCCACTTTATTAGAGAATCTAGAAAGCAACAGCGTGCTTCTTGCTCTAAAGCAGACTGTGTTTCATGGATGAGAACTGTGCTGTGTGTTTCCCTTCAGAATTGGAGTTAAATCCCAGGCTCTGTGTCTTCCTACAAGCAAGACTTCGTTTAAGGTAAACTCAGTCACCTTTCAGCTCAAACAAAGCTAGATTGTTCACGAAGCTCACTCTTTTCTCGCTCTTAACTCTAAAGCATTGGATATTAGAGGAACTGTGGTTTCTATCACTTTCAGAAGCAGAGTTGAACTAGATATGGTCTGTATGTGTAGGAACCACCGTTCTTTTGTTCTGAGAACACTCACGTTTCCTGCTGTATTAGAGACTCTAGAAAGCAAGACCGTGCTTCTTGCTCTAAAGCAGACTGTGTTTCATGGATGAGAAATGTGCTGTGTGTTTCCCTCAGAAATGGAGTTAAATCCCAGGCTCTGTGTCTTCCTACAAGCAAGACATCTTTTCAGGTAAACTCAGTCACATTTCAGCTCAAACAAAGCTAGATCATTCACAAAGCTCACTCATTTCACACTCTTAACTGTAAAGCACTGGATATTAGAGGACTTGTTGTTTGTTTCAGTTTCAGAAGCAGAGTAGAACTAGATATGGTCCGTATGTGAAGCAAACACCGTTCTTTTTTCAGACCACACTCACTTTACCTGCTTTATTAGAGATTCTAAAAAGCAAGAGTGTGCTTCTTGCTCCTAAAGCAGAGTGTGTTTCATGGATGAGAACTGTGCTGTGTGTTTCCCTTCAGAAATGGAGTTAAATCCCAGGCTCTGTGTCTTCCTACAAGCAAGACTTCGTTTAAGGTAAACTCAGTCACCTTTCAGCTCAAACAAAGCTAGATCGTTCACGAAGCTCACTCTTTTCTCGCTCTTAACTCTAAAGCATTGGATATTAGAGGACCTGTGGTTTGTATCAGTTTCAGAAGCAGAGTTGAACTAGCAATGGTCTGTATGTCTAGGAAACAAAGTTCTTTTTTTCTGAGCACACTCAAGTTTCTGGCTCTATTAGAGACTCTAGAAATCAAGACCATGCTTCTTGCTCTAAAGCAGAGTGTGTTTCATGGATGAGAACTGTGCTGTGTGTTTCCCTTCAGAAATGGAGTTAAATCTCAGGCTCTGTGTCTTTCTACAAGCAAGACTTTGGTTCAGGTAAACTCAGTTACCTTTCAGCTCAAACAAAACTACTTCGTTCACGTACCTCACACGTTTCTCGCTCTTAAATGAAAATCATTGGATGTTTGAAGAACTGTGGTTTTTATCACTTTCAGAAGCAGAGTTGTACTAGATATGGTCTGTATGTGTAGGAACCACCGTTCTTTTGTTCTGAGCACACTCACGTTTCCTACTCTATTAGAGATTCTAGAAAGCAAGACCGTGCTTCTTGCTCTAAAGCAGACTGTGTTTCCTGGAAGAGAACTGTGCTGTGTGTTTCCCTTCAGAAATGGAGTTAAAACCCAGGCTCTGTGTCTTTCTACAAGCAAGACTTCGTTTAAGGTAAACTCTGTCACCTTTCAGATCAAACAATGCTACATCGTTCTAGGCTCACACGTTTCTCGCTCTTAACTGTAAAGCATTGGATATTAGAGGACCTGTGGTTTGTATCCGTTTCAGAAGCAGAGTTGAACTAGCAATGGTCCGTATATTTAGGAAACACCGTTCTTTTTTTCTGAGCACACTCAAGTTTCTGGCTCTATCAGAGACTCTAGAATCTAGAGCATGCTTCTTGCTCTAAAGCAGATGTTTTTCATGGATGAGAACTGTGCTGTGTGTTTCCCTTCAGAATTGTAGTTAAATCCCAAGCTCTGTGTCTGCATACAGGCAAGACATCTTTTCAGGTAAACTCAGTCACCATTCCGCTCAAACAAAGCTAGATCATTCACGAAGCTCACACGTTTCTTGCTCTTAACTGCCAAGCATTCCATATTAGAGGACCTATGGTTCCTATCAGTTTCAGAAGCAGATTTGAACTAGATATGGTCTGTATGTGTAGGAAACACCGTTCTTTTCTTCTAACCACAAACACGTTTCCACTTTATTAGAGAATCTAGAAAGCAACAGCGTGCTTCTTGCTCTAAAGCAGACTGTGTTTCATGGATGAGAACTGTGCTGTGTGTTTCCCTTCAGAATTGGAGTTAAATCCCAGGCTCTGTGTCTTCCTACAAGCAAGACTTCGTTTAAGGTAAACTCAGTCACCTTTCAGCTCAAACAAAGCTAGATTGTTCACGAAGCTCACTCTTTTCTCGCTCTTAACTCTAAAGCATTGGATATTAGAGGAACTGTGGTTTCTATCACTTTCAGAAGCAGAGTTGAACTAGATATGGTCTGTATGTGTAGGAACCACCGTTCTTTTGTTCTGAGAACACTCACGTTTCCTGCTGTATTAGAGACTCTAGAAAGCAAGACCGTGCTTCTTGCTCTAAAGCAGACTGTGTTTCATGGATGAGAAATGTGCTGTGTGTTTCCCTCAGAAATGGAGTTAAATCCCAGGCTCTGTGTCTTCCTACAAGCAAGACATCTTTTCAGGTAAACTCAGTCACATTTCAGCTCAAACAAAGCTAGATCATTCACAAAGCTCACTCATTTCACACTCTTAACTGTAAAGCACTGGATATTAGAGGACTTGTTGTTTGTTTCAGTTTCAGAAGCAGAGTAGAACTAGATATGGTCCGTATGTGAAGCAAACACCGTTCTTTTTTCAGACCACACTCACTTTACCTGCTTTATTAGAGATTCTAAAAAGCAAGAGTGTGCTTCTTGCTCCTAAAGCAGAGTGTGTTTCATGGATGAGAACTGTGCTGTGTGTTTCCCTTCAGAAATGGAGTTAAATCCCAGGCTCTATGTCTTCCTACAAGCAAGACTTCGTTTAAGGTAAACTCAGTCACCTTTCAGCTCAAACAAAGCTAGATCGTTCACGAAGCTCACTCTTTTCTCGCTCTTAACTCTAAAGCATTGGATATTAGAGGACCTGTGGTTTGTATCAGTTTCAGAAGCAGAGTTGAACTAGCAATGGTCTGTATGTCTAGGAAACAAAGTTCTTTTTTTCTGAGCACACTCAAGTTTCTGGCTCTATTAGAGACTCTAGAAATCAAGACCGTGCTTCTTGCTCTAAAGCAGACTGTGTTTCCTGGAAGAGAACTGTGCTGTGTGTTTCCCTTCAGAAATGGAGTTAAAACCCAGGCTCTGTGTCTTTCTACAAGCAAGACTTCGTTTAAGGTAAACTCTGTCACCTTTCAGATCAAACAATGCTACATCGTTCTAGGCTCACACGTTTCTCGCTCTTAACTGTAAAGCATTGGATATTAGAGGACCTGTGGTTTGTATCCGTTTCAGAAGCAGAGTTGAACTAGCAATGGTCCGTATATTTAGGAAACACCGTTCTTTTTTTCTGAGCACACTCAAGTTTCTGGCTCTATTAGAGACTCTAGAATCTAGAGCGTGCTTCTTGCTCTAAAGCAGATGTTTTTCATGGATGAGACCTGTGCTGTGTGTTTCGCTTCAGAATTGTAGTTAAATCCCAGGCTCTGTGTCTGCATACAGGCAAGACATCTTTTCAGGTAAACTCAGTCTCCATTCCGCTCAAACAAAGCTAGATCATTCACGAAGCTCACACGTTTCTTGCTCTTAACTGCCAAGCATTCCATATTAGAGGACCTATGGTTCCTATCAGTTTCAGAAGCAGATTTGAACTAGATATGGTCTGTATGTGTAGGAAACACCGTTCTTTTCTTCTAACCACAAACACGTTTCCACTTTATTAGAGAATCTAGAAAGCAACAGCGTGCTTCTTGCTCTAAAGCAGACTGTGTTTCATGGATGAGAACTGTGCTTTGTGTTTCCCTTCAGAAATGGAGTTAAATCCCAGGCTCTGTGTCTTCCTACAAGCAAGACTTTGTTTAAGGTAAACTCAGTCACCTTTCAGCTCAAACAAAGCTAGATCGTTCAAGAAGCTCACTCTTTTCTCGCTCTTAACTGTAAAGCATTGGATATTAGAGGACCTGTGGTTTGTATCAGTTTCAGAGGCAAAGTTGAACTAGCAATGGTCTGTATGTCTAGGAAACACCGTTCTTTTTTCTGAGCACACTCAAGTTTCTGGCTCTATTAGAGACTCTAGAAATCAAGACCATGCTTCTTGCTCTAAAGCAGAGTGTGTTTCATGGATGAGAACTGTGCTGTGTGTTTCCCTTCAGAAATGGAGTTAAATCTCAGGCTCTGTGTCTTTCTACAAGCAAGACTTTGGTTCAGGTAAACTCAGTTACCTTTCAGCTCAAACAAAACTACTTCGTTCACGTACCTCACACGTTTCTCGCTCTTAAATGAAAATCATTGGATGTTAGACAAACAGTGGTTTTTATCACTTTCAGAAGCAGAGTTGTACTAGATATGGTCTGTATGTGTAGGAACCACCGTTCTTTTGTTCTGAGCACACTCACGTTTCCTACTCTATTAGAGATTCTAGAAAGCAAGACCGTGCTTCTTGCTCTAAAGCAGACTGTGTTTCCTGGATGAGAACTGTGCTGTGTGTTTCCCTTCAGAAATGGAGTTAAAACCCAGGCTCTGTGTTTTTCTACAAGCAAGACTTCGTTTAAGGTAAACTCTGTCACCTTTCAGATCAAACAATGCTACATCGTTCTAGGCTCACACGTTTCTCGCTCTTAACTGTAAAGCATTGGATATTAGAGGACCTGTGGTTTGTATCCGTTTCAGAAGCAGAGTTGAACTAGCAATGGTCCGTATATTTAGGAAACACCGTTCTTTTTTTCTGAGCACACTCAAGTTTCTGGCTCTATTAGAGACTCTAGAATCTAGAGCGTGCTTCTTGCTCTAAAGCAGATGTTTTTCATGGATGAGAACTGTGCTGTGTGTTTCCCTTCAGAATTGTAGTTAAATCCCAGGCTCTGTGTCTGCATACAGGCAAGACATCTTTTCAGGTAAACTCAGTCACCATTCCGCTCAAACAAAGCTAGATCATTCACGAAGCTCACACGTTTCTTGCTCTTAACTGCCAAGCATTCCATATTAGAGGACCTATGGTTCCTATCAGTTTCAGAAGCAGATTTGAACTAGATATGGTCTGTATGTGTAGGAAACACCGTTCTTTTCTTCTAACCACAAACACGTTTCCACTTTATTAGAGAATCTAGAAAGCAACAGCGTGCTTCTTGCTCTAAAGCAGACTGTGTTTCATGGATGAGAACTGTGCTTTGTGTTTCTCTTCAGAAATGGAGTTAAATCCCAGGCTCTGTGTCTTCCTACAAGCAAGACTTCGTTTAAGGTAAACTCAGTCACCTTTCAGCTCAAACAAAGCTAGATCGTTCACGAAGCTCACTCTTTTCTCGCTCTTAACTCTAAAGCATTGGATATTAGAGGAACTGTGGTTTCTATCACTTTCAGAAGCAGAGTTGAACTAGATATGGTCTGTATGTGTAGGAACCACCGTTCTTTTGTTCTGAGAACACTCACGTTTCCTGCTGTATTAGAGACTCTAGAAAGCAAGACCGTGCTTCTTGCTCTAAAGCAGACTGTGTTTCATGGATGAGAAATGTGCTGTGTGTTTCCCTCAGAAATGGAGTTAAATCCCAGGCTCTGTGTCTTCCTACAAGCAAGACATCTTTTCAGGTAAACTCAGTCACATTTCAGCTCAAACAAAGCTAGATCGTTCACGAAGCTCACTCATTTCACACTCTTAACTGTAAAGCACTGGATATTAGAGGACCTGTTGTTTGTTTCAGTTTCAGAAGCAGAGTAGAAGTAGATATGGTCCGTATGTGTAGCAAACACCGTTCTTTTTTGGACCACACTCACTTTACCTGCTTTATTAGAGATTCTAAAAAGCAAGAGTGTGCTTCTTGCTCCTAAAGCAGAGTGTGTTTCATGGATGAGAACTGTGCTGTGTGTTTCCCTTCAGAAATGGAGTTAAATCCCAGGCTCTGTGTCTTCCTACAAGCAAGACTTCGTTTAAGGTAAACTCAGTCACCTTTCAGCTCAAACAAAGCTAGATCGTTCACGAAGCTCACTCTTTTCTCGCTCTTAACTCTAAAGCATTGGATATTAGAGGACCTGTGGTTTGTATCAGTTTCAGAAGCAGAGTTGAACTAGCAATGGTCTGTATGTCTAGGAAACAAAGTTCTTTTTTTCTGAGCACACTCAAGTTTCTGGCTCTATTAGAGACTCTAGAAATCAAGACCATGCTTCTTGCTCTAAAGCAGAGTGTGTTTCATGGATGAGAACTGTGCTGTGTGTTTCCCTTCAGAAATGGAGTTAAATCTCAGGCTCTGTGTCTTTCTACAAGCAAGACTTTGGTTCAGGTAAACTCAGTTACCTTTCAGCTCAAACAAAACTACTTCGTTCACGTACCTCACACGTTTCTCGCTCTTAAATGAAAATCATTGGATGTTTGAAGAACTGTGGTTTTTATCACTTTCAGAAGCAGAGTTGTACTAGATATGGTCTGTATGTGTAGGAACCACCGTTCTTTTGTTCTGAGCACACTCACGTTTCCTACTCTATTAGAGATTCTAGAAAGCAAGACCGTGCTTCTTGCTCTAAAGCAGACTGTGTTTCCTGGATGAGAACTGTGCTGTGTGTTTCCCTTCAGAAATGGAGTTAAAACCCAGGCTCTGTGTTTTTCTACAAGCAAGACTTCGTTTAAGGTAAACTCTGTCACCTTTCAGATCAAACAATGCTACATCGTTCTAGGCTCACACGTTTCTCGCTCTTAACTGTAAAGCATTGGATATTAGAGGACCTGTGGTTTGTATCCGTTTCAGAAGCAGAGTTGAACTAGCAATGGTCCGTATATTTAGGAAACACCGTTCTTTTTTTCTGAGCACACTCAAGTTTCTGGCTCTATTAGAGACTCTAGAATCTAGAGCGTGCTTCTTGCTCTAAAGCAGATGTTTTTCATGGATGAGAACTGTGCTGTGTGTTTCCCTTCAGAATTGTAGTTAAATCCCAGGCTCTGTGTCTGCATACAGGCAAGACATCTTTTCAGGTAAACTCAGTCACCATTCCGCTCAAACAAAGCTAGATCATTCACGAAGCTCACACGTTTCTTGCTCTTAACTGCCAAGCATTCCATATTAGAGGACCTATGGTTCCTATCAGTTTCAGAAGCAGATTTGAACTAGATATGGTCTGTATGTGTAGGAAACACCGTTCTTTTCTTCTAACCACAAACACGTTTCCACTTTATTAGAGAATCTAGAAAGCAACAGCGTGCTTCTTGCTCTAAAGCAGACTGTGTTTCATGGATGAGAACTGTGCTTTGTGTTTCCCTTCAGAAATGGAGTTAAATCCCAGGCTCTGTGTCTTCCTACAAGCAAGACTTCGTTTAAGGTAAACTCAGTCACCTTTCAGCTCAAACAAAGCTAGATCGTTCACGAAGCTCACTCTTTTCTCGCTCTTAACTCTAAAGCATTGGATATTAGAGGAACTGTGGTTTCTATCACTTTCAGAAGCAGAGTTGAACTAGATATGGTCTGTATGTGTAGGAACCACCGTTCTTTTGTTCTGAGAACACTCACGTTTCCTGCTGTATTAGAGACTCTAGAAAGCAAGACCGTGCTTCTTGCTCTAAAGCAGACTGTGTTTCATGGATGAGAAATGTGCTGTGTGTTTCCCTCAGAAATGGAGTTAAATCCCAGGCTCTGTGTCTTCCTACAAGCAAGACATCTTTTCAGGTAAACTCAGTCACATTTCAGCTCAAACAAAGCTAGATCGTTCACGAAGCTCACTCATTTCACACTCTTAACTGTAAAGCACTGGATATTAGAGGACCTGTTGTTTGTTTCAGTTTCAGAAGCAGAGTAGAACTAGATATGGTCCGTATGTGTAGCAAACACCGTTCTTTTTTCGGACCACACTCACTTTACCTGCTTTATTAGAGATTCTAAAAAGCAAGAGTGTGCTTCTTGCTCCTAAAGCAGAGTGTGTTTCATGGATGAGAACTGTGCTGTGTGTTTCCCTTCAGAAATGGAGTTAAATCCCAGGCTCTGTGTCTTCCTACAAGCAAGACTTCGTTTAAGGTAAACTCAGTCACCTTTCAGCTCAAACAAAGCTAGATCGTTCACGAAGCTCACTCTTTTCTCGCTCTTAACTCTAAAGCATTGGATATTAGAGGACCTGTGGTTTGTATCAGTTTCAGAAGCAGAGTTGAACTAGCAATGGTCTGTATGTCTAGGAAACAAAGTTCTTTTTTTCTGAGCACACTCAAGTTTCTGGCTCTATTAGAGACTCTAGAAATCAAGACCATGCTTCTTGCTCTAAAGCAGAGTGTGTTTCATGGATGAGAACTGTGCTGTGTGTTTCCCTTCAGAAATGGAGTTAAATCTCAGGCTCTGTGTCTTTCTACAAGCAAGACTTTGGTTCAGGTAAACTCAGTTACCTTTCAGCTCAAACAAAACTACTTCGTTCACGTACCTCACACGTTTCTCGCTCTTAAATGAAAATCATTGGATGTTTGAAGAACTGTGGTTTTTATCACTTTCAGAAGCAGAGTTGTACTAGATATGGTCTGTATGTGTAGGAACCACCGTTCTTTTGTTCTGAGCACACTCACGTTTCCTACTCTATTAGAGATTCTAGAAAGCAAGACCGTGCTTCTTGCTCTAAAGCAGACTGTGTTTCCTGGAAGAGAACTGTGCTGTGTGTTTCCCTTCAGAAATGGAGTTAAAACCCAGGCTCTGTGTCTTTCTACAAGCAAGACTTCGTTTAAGGTAAACTCTGTCACCTTTCAGATCAAACAATGCTACATCGTTCTAGGCTCACACGTTTCTCGCTCTTAACTGTAAAGCATTGGATATTAGAGGACCTGTGGTTTGTATCCGTTTCAGAAGCAGAGTTGAACTAGCAATGGTCCGTATATTTAGGAAACACCGTTCTTTTTGTCTGAGCACACTCAAGTTTCTGGCTCTATTAGAGACTCTAGAATCTAGAGCGTGCTTCTTGCTCTAAAGCAGATGTTTTTCATGGATGAGACCTGTGCTGTGTGTTTCGCTTCAGAATTGTAGTTAAATCCCAGGCTCTGTGTCTGCATACAGGCAAGACATCTTTTCAGGTAAACTCAGTCTCCATTCCGCTCAAACAAAGCTAGATCATTCACGAAGCTCACACGTTTCTTGCTCTTAACTGCCAAGCATTCCATATTAGAGGACCTATGGTTCCTATCAGTTTCAGAAGCAGATTTGAACTAGATATGGTCTGTATGTGTAGGAAACACCGTTCTTTTCTTCTAACCACAAACACGTTTCCACTTTATTAGAGAATCTAGAAAGCAACAGCGTGCTTCTTGCTCTAAAGCAGACTGTGTTTCATGGATGAGAACTGTGCTTTGTGTTTCCCTTCAGAAATGGAGTTAAATCCCAGGCTCTGTGTCTTCCTACAAGCAAGACTTCGTTTAAGGTAAACTCAGTCACCTTTCAGCTCAAACAAAGCTAGATCGTTCACGAAGCTCACTCTTTTCTCGCTCTTAACTCTAAAGCATTGGATATTAGAGGAACTGTGGTTTCTATCACTTTCAGAAGCAGAGTTGAACTAGATATGGTCTGTATGTGTAGGAACCACCGTTCTTTTGTTCTGAGAACACTCACGTTTCCTGCTGTATTAGAGACTCTAGAAAGCAAGACCGTGCTTCTTGCTCTAAAGCAGACTGTGTTTCATGGATGAGAAATGTGCTGTGTGTTTCCCTCAGAAATGGAGTTAAATCCCAGGCTCTGTGTCTTCCTACAAGCAAGACATCTTTTCAGGTAAACTCAGTCACATTTCAGCTCAAACAAAGCTAGATCGTTCACGAAGCTCACTCATTTCACACTCTTAACTGTAAAGCACTGGATATTAGAGGACCTGTTGTTTGTTTCAGTTTCAGAAGCAGAGTAGAACTAGATATGGTCCGTATGTGTAGCAAACACCGTTCTTTTTTCGGACCACACTCACTTTACCTGCTTTATTAGAGATTCTAAAAAGCAAGAGTGTGCTTCTTGCTCCTAAAGCAGAGTGTGTTTCATGGATGAGAACTGTGCTGTGTGTTTCCCTTCAGAAATGGAGTTAAATCCCAGGCTCTGTGTCTTCCTACAAGCAAGACTTCGTTTAAGGTAAACTCAGTCACCTTTCAGCTCAAACAAAGCTAGATCGTTCACGAAGCTCACTCTTTTCTCGCTCTTAACTCTAAAGCATTGGATATTAGAGGACCTGTGGTTTGTATCAGTTTCAGAAGCAGAGTTGAACTAGCAATGGTCTGTATGTCTAGGAAACAAAGTTCTTTTTTTCTGAGCACACTCAAGTTTCTGGCTCTATTAGAGACTCTAGAAATCAAGACCACGCTTCTTGCTCTAAAGCAGAGTGTGTTTCATGGATGAGAACTGTGCTGTGTGTTTCCCTTCAGAAATGGAGTTAAATCTCAGGCTCTGTGTCTTTCTACAAGCAAGACTTTGGTTCAGGTAAACTCAGTTACCTTTCAGCTCAAACAAAACTACTTCGTTCACGTACCTCACACGTTTCTCGCTCTTAAATGAAAATCATTGGATGTTTGAAGAACTGTGGTTTTTATCACTTTCAGAAGCAGAGTTGTACTAGATATGGTCTGTATGTGTAGGAACCACCGTTCTTTTGTTCTGAGCACACTCACGTTTCCTACTCTATTAGAGATTCTAGAAAGCAAGACCGTGCTTCTTGCTCTAAAGCAGACTGTGTTTCCTGGAAGAGAACTGTGCTGTGTGTTTCCCTTCAGAAATGGAGTTAAAACCCAGGCTCTGTGTCTTTCTACAAGCAAGACTTCGTTTAAGGTAAACTCTGTCACCTTTCAGATCAAACAATGCTACATCGTTCTAGGCTCACACGTTTCTCGCTCTTAACTGTAAAGCATTGGATATTAGAGGACCTGTGGTTTGTATCCGTTTCAGAAGCAGAGTTGAACTAGCAATGGTCCGTATATTTAGGAAACACCGTTCTTTTTGTCTGAGCACACTCAAGTTTCTGGCTCTATTAGAGACTCTAGAATCTAGAGCGTGCTTCTTGCTCTAAAGCAGATGTTTTTCATGGATGAGACCTGTGCTGTGTGTTTCGCTTCAGAATTGTAGTTAAATCCCAGGCTCTGTGTCTGCATACAGGCAAGACATCTTTTCAGGTAAACTCAGTCTCCATTCCGCTCAAACAAAGCTAGATCATTCACGAAGCTCACACGTTTCTTGCTCTTAACTGCCAAGCATTCCATATTAGAGGACCTATGGTTCCTATCAGTTTCAGAAGCAGATTTGAACTAGATATGGTCTGTATGTGTAGGAAACACCGTTCTTTTCTTCTAACCACAAACACGTTTCCACTTTATTAGAGAATCTAGAAAGCAACAGCGTGCTTCTTGCTCTAAAGCAGACTGTGTTTCATGGATGAGAACTGTGCTTTGTGTTTCCCTTCAGAAATGGAGTTAAATCCCAGGCTCTGTGTCTTCCTACAAGCAAGACTTTGTTTAAGGTAAACTCAGTCACCTTTCAGCTCAAACAAAGCTAGATCGTTCAAGAAGCTCACTCTTTTCTCGCTCTTAACTGTAAAGCATTGGATATTAGAGGACCTGTGGTTTGTATCAGTTTCAGAGGCAGAGTTGAACTAGCAATGGTCTGTATGTCTAGGAAACACCGTTCTTTTTTCTGAGCACACTCAAGTTTCTGGCTCTATTAGAGACTCTAGAAATCAAGACCATGCTTCTTGCTCTAAAGCAGAGTGTGTTTCATGGATGAGAACTGTGCTGTGTGTTTCCCTTCAGAAATGGAGTTAAATCTCAGGCTCTGTGTCTTTCTACAAGCAAGACTTTGGTTCAGGTAAACTCAGTTACCTTTCAGCTCAAACAAAACTACTTCGTTCACGTACCTCACACGTTTCTCGCTCTTAAATGAAAATCATTGGATGTTAGACAAACAGTGGTTTTTATCACTTTCAGAAGCAGAGTTGTACTAGATATGGTCTGTATGTGTAGGAACCACCGTTCTTTTGTTCTGAGCACACTCACGTTTCCTACTCTATTAGAGATTCTAGAAAGCAAGACCGTGCTTCTTGCTCTAAAGCAGACTGTGTTTCCTGGATGAGAACTGTGCTGTGTGTTTCCCTTCAGAAATGGAGTTAAAACCCAGGCTCTGTGTTTTTCTACAAGCAAGACTTCGTTTAAGGTAAACTCTGTCACCTTTCAGATCAAACAATGCTACATCGTTCTAGGCTCACACGTTTCTCGCTCTTAACTGTAAAGCATTGGATATTAGAGGACCTGTGGTTTGTATCCGTTTCAGAAGCAGAGTTGAACTAGCAATGGTCCGTATATTTAGGAAACACCGTTCTTTTTTTCTGAGCACACTCAAGTTTCTGGCTCTATTAGAGACTCTAGAATCTAGAGCGTGCTTCTTGCTCTAAAGCAGATGTTTTTCATGGATGAGAACTGTGCTGTGTGTTTCCCTTCAGAATTGTAGTTAAATCCCAGGCTCTGTGTCTGCATACAGGCAAGACATCTTTTCAGGTAAACTCAGTCACCATTCCGCTCAAACAAAGCTAGATCATTCACGAAGCTCACACGTTTCTTGCTCTTAACTGCCAAGCATTCCATATTAGAGGACCTATGGTTCCTATCAGTTTCAGAAGCAGATTTGAACTAGATATGGTCTGTATGTGTAGGAAACACCGTTCTTTTCTTCTAACCACAAACACGTTTCCACTTTATTAGAGAATCTAGAAAGCAACAGCGTGCTTCTTGCTCTAAAGCAGACTGTGTTTCATGGATGAGAACTGTGCTTTGTGTTTCTCTTCAGAAATGGAGTTAAATCCCAGGCTCTGTGTCTTCCTACAAGCAAGACTTCGTTTAAGGTAAACTCAGTCACCTTTCAGCTCAAACAAAGCTAGATCGTTCACGAAGCTCACTCTTTTCTCGCTCTTAACTCTAAAGCATTGGATATTAGAGGAACTGTGGTTTCTATCACTTTCAGAAGCAGAGTTGAACTAGATATGGTCTGTATGTGTAGGAACCACCGTTCTTTTGTTCTGAGAACACTCACGTTTCCTGCTGTATTAGAGACTCTAGAAAGCAAGACCGTGCTTCTTGCTCTAAAGCAGACTGTGTTTCATGGATGAGAAATGTGCTGTGTGTTTCCCTCAGAAATGGAGTTAAATCCCAGGCTCTGTGTCTTCCTACAAGCAAGACATCTTTTCAGGTAAACTCAGTCACATTTCAGCTCAAACAAAGCTAGATCGTTCACGAAGCTCACTCATTTCACACTCTTAACTGTAAAGCACTGGATATTAGAGGACCTGTTGTTTGTTTCAGTTTCAGAAGCAGAGTAGAAGTAGATATGGTCCGTATGTGTAGCAAACACCGTTCTTTTTTGGACCACACTCACTTTACCTGCTTTATTAGAGATTCTAAAAAGCAAGAGTGTGCTTCTTGCTCCTAAAGCAGAGTGTGTTTCATGGATGAGAACTGTGCTGTGTGTTTCCCTTCAGAAATGGAGTTAAATCCCAGGCTCTGTGTCTTCCTACAAGCAAGACTTCGTTTAAGGTAAACTCAGTCACCTTTCAGCTCAAACAAAGCTAGATCGTTCACGAAGCTCACTCTTTTCTCGCTCTTAACTCTAAAGCATTGGATATTAGAGGACCTGTGGTTTGTATCAGTTTCAGAAGCAGAGTTGAACTAGCAATGGTCTGTATGTCTAGGAAACAAAGTTCTTTTTTTCTGAGCACACTCAAGTTTCTGGCTCTATTAGAGACTCTAGAAATCAAGACCATGCTTCTTGCTCTAAAGCAGAGTGTGTTTCATGGATGAGAACTGTGCTGTGTGTTTCCCTTCAGAAATGGAGTTAAATCTCAGGCTCTGTGTCTTTCTACAAGCAAGACTTTGGTTCAGGTAAACTCAGTTACCTTTCAGCTCAAACAAAACTACTTCGTTCACGTACCTCACACGTTTCTCGCTCTTAAATGAAAATCATTGGATGTTTGAAGAACTGTGGTTTTTATCACTTTCAGAAGCAGAGTTGTACTAGATATGGTCTGTATGTGTAGGAACCACCGTTCTTTTGTTCTGAGCACACTCACGTTTCCTACTCTATTAGAGATTCTAGAAAGCAAGACCGTGCTTCTTGCTCTAAAGCAGACTGTGTTTCCTGGATGAGAACTGTGCTGTGTGTTTCCCTTCAGAAATGGAGTTAAAACCCAGGCTCTGTGTTTTTCTACAAGCAAGACTTCGTTTAAGGTAAACTCTGTCACCTTTCAGATCAAACAATGCTACATCGTTCTAGGCTCACACGTTTCTCGCTCTTAACTGTAAAGCATTGGATATTAGAGGACCTGTGGTTTGTATCCGTTTCAGAAGCAGAGTTGAACTAGCAATGGTCCGTATATTTAGGAAACACCGTTCTTTTTTTCTGAGCACACTCAAGTTTCTGGCTCTATTAGAGACTCTAGAATCTAGAGCGTGCTTCTTGCTCTAAAGCAGATGTTTTTCATGGATGAGAACTGTGCTGTGTGTTTCCCTTCAGAATTGTAGTTAAATCCCAGGCTCTGTGTCTGCATACAGGCAAGACATCTTTTCAGGTAAACTCAGTCACCATTCCGCTCAAACAAAGCTAGATCATTCACGAAGCTCACACGTTTCTTGCTCTTAACTGCCAAGCATTCCATATTAGAGGACCTATGGTTCCTATCAGTTTCAGAAGCAGATTTGAACTAGATATGGTCTGTATGTGTAGGAAACACCGTTCTTTTCTTCTAACCACAAACACGTTTCCACTTTATTAGAGAATCTAGAAAGCAACAGCGTGCTTCTTGCTCTAAAGCAGACTGTGTTTCATGGATGAGAACTGTGCTTTGTGTTTCCCTTCAGAAATGGAGTTAAATCCCAGGCTCTGTGTCTTCCTACAAGCAAGACTTCGTTTAAGGTAAACTCAGTCACCTTTCAGCTCAAACAAAGCTAGATCGTTCACGAAGCTCACTCTTTTCTCGCTCTTAACTCTAAAGCATTGGATATTAGAGGAACTGTGGTTTCTATCACTTTCAGAAGCAGAGTTGAACTAGATATGGTCTGTATGTGTAGGAACCACCGTTCTTTTGTTCTGAGAACACTCACGTTTCCTGCTGTATTAGAGACTCTAGAAAGCAAGACCGTGCTTCTTGCTCTAAAGCAGACTGTGTTTCATGGATGAGAAATGTGCTGTGTGTTTCCCTCAGAAATGGAGTTAAATCCCAGGCTCTGTGTCTTCCTACAAGCAAGACATCTTTTCAGGTAAACTCAGTCACATTTCAGCTCAAACAAAGCTAGATCGTTCACGAAGCTCACTCATTTCACACTCTTAACTGTAAAGCACTGGATATTAGAGGACCTGTTGTTTGTTTCAGTTTCAGAAGCAGAGTAGAACTAGATATGGTCCGTATGTGTAGCAAACACCGTTCTTTTTTCGGACCACACTCACTTTACCTGCTTTATTAGAGATTCTAAAAAGCAAGAGTGTGCTTCTTGCTCCTAAAGCAGAGTGTGTTTCATGGATGAGAACTGTGCTGTGTGTTTCCCTTCAGAAATGGAGTTAAATCCCAGGCTCTGTGTCTTCCTACAAGCAAGACTTCGTTTAAGGTAAACTCAGTCACCTTTCAGCTCAAACAAAGCTAGATCGTTCACGAAGCTCACTCTTTTCTCGCTCTTAACTCTAAAGCATTGGATATTAGAGGACCTGTGGTTTGTATCAGTTTCAGAAGCAGAGTTGAACTAGCAATGGTCTGTATGTCTAGGAAACAAAGTTCTTTTTTTCTGAGCACACTCAAGTTTCTGGCTCTATTAGAGACTCTAGAAATCAAGACCATGCTTCTTGCTCTAAAGCAGAGTGTGTTTCATGGATGAGAACTGTGCTGTGTGTTTCCCTTCAGAAATGGAGTTAAATCTCAGGCTCTGTGTCTTTCTACAAGCAAGACTTTGGTTCAGGTAAACTCAGTTACCTTTCAGCTCAAACAAAACTACTTCGTTCACGTACCTCACACGTTTCTCGCTCTTAAATGAAAATCATTGGATGTTTGAAGAACTGTGGTTTTTATCACTTTCAGAAGCAGAGTTGTACTAGATATGGTCTGTATGTGTAGGAACCACCGTTCTTTTGTTCTGAGCACACTCACGTTTCCTACTCTATTAGAGATTCTAGAAAGCAAGACCGTGCTTCTTGCTCTAAAGCAGACTGTGTTTCCTGGAAGAGAACTGTGCTGTGTGTTTCCCTTCAGAAATGGAGTTAAAACCCAGGCTCTGTGTCTTTCTACAAGCAAGACTTCGTTTAAGGTAAACTCTGTCACCTTTCAGATCAAACAATGCTACATCGTTCTAGGCTCACACGTTTCTCGCTCTTAACTGTAAAGCATTGGATATTAGAGGACCTGTGGTTTGTATCCGTTTCAGAAGCAGAGTTGAACTAGCAATGGTCCGTATATTTAGGAAACACCGTTCTTTTTGTCTGAGCACACTCAAGTTTCTGGCTCTATCAGAGACTCTAGAATCTAGAGCATGCTTCTTGCTCTAAAGCAGATGTTTTTCATGGATGAGAACTGTGCTGTGTGTTTCCCTTCAGAATTGTAGTTAAATCCCAAGCTCTGTGTCTGCATACAGGCAAGACATCTTTTCAGGTAAACTCAGTCACCATTCCGCTCAAACAAAGCTAGATCATTCACAAAGCTCACACGTTTCTTGCTCTTAACTGCCAAGCATTCCATATTAGAGGACCTATGGTTCCTATCAGTTTCAGAAGCAGATTTGAACTAGATATGGTCTGTATGTGTAGGAAACACCGTTCTTTTCTTCTAACCACAAACACGTTTCCACTTTATTAGAGAATCTAGAAAGCAACAGCGTGCTTCTTGCTCTAAAGCAGACTGTGTTTCATGGATGAGAACTGTGCTGTGTGTTTCCCTTCAGAATTGGAGTTAAATCCCAGGCTCTGTGTCTTCCTACAAGCAAGACTTCGTTTAAGGTAAACTCAGTCACCTTTCAGCTCAAACAAAGCTAGATTGTTCACGAAGCTCACTCTTTTCTCGCTCTTAACTCTAAAGCATTGGATATTAGAGGAACTGTGGTTTCTATCACTTTCAGAAGCAGAGTTGAACTAGATATGGTCTGTATGTGTAGGAACCACCGTTCTTTTGTTCTGAGAACACTCACGTTTCCTGCTGTATTAGAGACTCTAGAAAGCAAGACCGTGCTTCTTGCTCTAAAGCAGACTGTGTTTCATGGATGAGAACTGTGCTGTGTGTTTCCCTCAGAGATGGAGTTAAATCTCAGGCTCTGTGTCTTCCTACAAGCAAGACATCTTTTCAGGTAAACTCAGTCACATTTCAGCTCAAACAAAGCTAGATCATTCACAAAGCTCACTCATTTCACACTCTTAACTGTAAAGCACTGGATATTAGAGGACTTGTTGTTTGTTTCAGTTTCAGAAGCAGAGTAGAACTAGATATGGTCCGTATGTGAAGCAAACACCGTTCTTTTTTCAGACCACACTCACTTTACCTGCTTTATTAGAGATTCTAAAAAGCAAGAGTGTGCTTCTTGCTCCTAAAGCAGAGTGTGTTTCATGGATGAGAACTGTGCTGTGTTTTTCCCTTCAGAAATGGAGTTAAATCCCAGGCTCTGTGTCTTCCTACAAGCAAGACTTCGTTTAAGGTAAACTCAGTCACCTTTCAGCTCAAACAAAGCTAGATCGTTCACGAAGCTCACTCTTTTCTATCTCTTAAATCTAAAGCATTGGATATTAGAGGACCTGTGGTTTGTATCAGTTTCAGAAGCAGAGTTGAACTAGCAATGGTCTGTATGTCTAGGAAACAAAGTTCTTTTTTTCTGAGCACACTCAAGTTTCTGGCTCTATTAGAGACTCTAGAAATCAAGACCATGCTTCTTGCTCTAAAGCAGAGTGTGTTTCATGGATGAGAACTGTGCTGTGTGTTTCCCTTCAGAAATGGAGTTAAATCTCAGGCTCTGTGTCTTTCTACAAGCAAGACTTCGTTTAAGGTAAACTCAGTTACCTTTCAGCTCAAACAAAACTACTTCGTTCACGTACCTCACACGTTTCTCGCTCTTAAATGAAAATCATTGGATGTTTGAAGAACTGTGGTTTTTATCACTTTCAGAAGCAGAGTTGTACTAGATATGGTCTGTATGTGTAGGAACCACCGTTCTTTTGTTCTGAGCACACTCACGTTTCCTACTCTATTAGAGATTCTAGAAAGCAAGACCGTGCTTCTTGCTCTAAAGCAGACTGTGTTTCCTGGAAGAGAACTGTGCTGTGTGTTTCCCTTCAGAAATGGAGTTAAAACCCAGGCTCTGTGTCTTTCTACAAGCAAGACTTCGTTTAAGGTAAACTCTGTCACCTTTCAGATCAAACAATGCTACATCGTTCTAGGCTCACACGTTTCTCGCTCTTAACTGTAAAGCATTGGATATTAGAGGACCTGTGGTTTGTATCCGTTTAAGAAGCAGAGTTGAACTAGCAATGGTCCGTATATTTAGGAAACACAGTTCTTTTTTTCTGAGCACACTCAAGTTTCTGGCTCTATCAGAGACTCTAGAATCTAGAGCATGCTTCTTGCTCTAAAGCAGATGTTTTTCATGGATGAGAACTGTGCTGTGTGTTTCCCTTCAGAATTGTAGTTAAATCCCAAGCTCTGTGTCTGCATACAGGCAAGACATCTTTTCAGGTAAACTCAGTCACCATTCCGCTCAAACAAAGCTAGATCATTCACGAAGCTCACACGTTTCTTGCTCTTAACTGCCAAGCATTCCATATTAGAGGACCTATGGTTCCTATCAGTTTCAGAAGCAGATTTGAACTAGATATGGTCTGTATGTGTAGGAAACACCGTTCTTTTCTTCTAACCACAAACACGTTTCCACTTTATTAGAGAATCTAGAAAGCAACAGCGTGCTTCTTGCTCTAAAGCAGACTGTGTTTCATGGATGAGAACTGTGCTGTGTGTTTCCCTTCAGAATTGGAGTTAAATCCCAGGCTCTGTGTCTTTCTACAAGCAAGACTTCGTTTAAGGTAAACTCAGTCACCTTTCAGCTCAAACAAAGCTAGATTGTTCACGAAGCTCACTCTTTTCTCGCTCTTAACTCTAAAGCATTGGATATTAGAGGAACTGTGGTTTCTATCACTTTCAGAAGCAGAGTTGAACTAGATATGGTCTGTATGTGTAGGAACCACCGTTCTTTTGTTCTGAGAACACTCACGTTTCCTGCTGTATTAGAGACTCTAGAAAGCAAGACCGTGCTTCTTGCTCTAAAGCAGACTGTGTTTCATGGATGAGAAATGTGCTGTGTGTTTCCCTCAGAAATGGAGTTAAATCCCAGGCTCTGTGTCTTCCTACAAGCAAGACATCTTTTCAGGTAAACTCAGTCACATTTCAGCTCAAACAAAGCTAGATCATTCACAAAGCTCACTCATTTCACACTCTTAACTGTAAAGCACTGGATATTAGAGGACTTGTTGTTTGTTTCAGTTTCAGAAGCAGAGTAGAACTAGATATGGTCCGTATGTGAAGCAAACTCCGTTCTTTTTTCAGACCACACTCACTTTACCTTCTTTATTAGAGATTCTAAAAAGCAAGAGTGTGCTTCTTGCTCCTAAAGCAGAGTGTGTTTCATGGATGAGAACTGTGCTTTGTGTTTCCCTTCAGAAATGGAGTTAAATCCCAGGCTCTGTGTCTTCCTACAAGCAAGACTTCGTTTAAGGTAAACTCAGTCACCTTTCAGCTCAAACAAAGCTAGATCGTTCACGAAGCTCACTCTTTTCTCGCTCTTAACTCTAAAACATTGGATATTAGAGGACCTGTGGTTTGTATCAGTTTCAGAAGCAGAGTTGAACTAGCAATGGTCTGTATGTGTAGGAACCACCGTTCTTTTTTTCTGAGCACACTCAAGTTTCTGGCTCTATTAGAGACTCTAGAAATCAAGACCATGCTTCTTGCTCTAAAGCAGAGTGTGTTTCATGGATGAGAACTGTGCTGTGTGTTTCCCTTCAGAAATGGAGTTAAATCTCAGGCACTGTGTCTTTCTACAAGCAAGACTTCGGTTCAGGTAAACTCAGTTACCTTTCAGCTCAAACAAAACTACTTCGTTCACGTACCTCACACGTTTCTCGCTCTTAAATGAAAATCATTGGATGTTAGAAGAACTGTGGTTTTTATCACTTTCAGAAGCAGAGTTGTACTAGATATGGTCTGTATGTGTAGGAACCACCGTTCTTTTGTTCTGAGCACACTCACGTTTCCTACTCTATTAGAGATTCTAGAAAGCAAGACCGTGCTTCTTGCTCTAAAGCAGACTGTGTTTCCTGGATGAGAACTGTGCTGTGTGTTTCCCTTCAGAAATGGAGTTAAAACCCAGGCTCTGTGTTTTTCTACAAGCAAGACTTCGTTTAAGGTAAACTCTGTCACCTTTCAGATCAAACAATGCTACATCGTTCTAGGCTCACACGTTTCTCGCTCTTAACTGTAAAGCATTGGATATTAGAGGACCTGTGGTTTGTATCCGTTTCAGAAGCAGAGTTGAACTAGCAATGGTCCGTATATTTAGGAAACACCGTTCTTTTTTTCTGAGCACACTCAAGTTTCTGGCTCTATTAGAGACTCTAGAATCTAGAGCGTGCTTCTTGCTCTAAAGCAGATGTTTTTCATGGATGAGAACTGTGCTGTGTGTTTCCCTTCAGAATTGTAGTTAAATCCCAGGCTCTGTGTCTGCATACAGGCAAGACATCTTTTCAGGTAAACTCAGTCACCATTCCGCTCAAACAAAGCTAGATCATTCACGAAGCTCACACGTTTCTTGCTCTTAACTGCCAAGCATTCCATATTAGAGGACCTATGGTTCCTATCAGTTTCAGAAGCAGATTTGAACTAGATATGGTCTGTATGTGTAGGAAACACCGTTCTTTTCTTCTAACCACAAACACGTTTCCACTTTATTAGAGAATCTAGAAAGCAACAGCGTGCTTCTTGCTCTAAAGCAGACTGTGTTTCATGGATGAGAACTGTGCTTTGTGTTTCCCTTCAGAAATGGAGTTAAATCCCAGGCTCTGTGTCTTCCTACAAGCAAGACTTCGTTTAAGGTAAACTCAGTCACCTTTCAGCTCAAACAAAGCTAGATCGTTCACGAAGCTCACTCTTTTCTCGCTCTTAACTCTAAAGCATTGGACATTAGAGGAACTGTGGTTTCTATCACTTTCAGAAGCAGAGTTGAACTAGATATGGTCTGTATGTGTAGGAACCACCGTTCTTTTGTTCTGAGAACACTCACGTTTCCTGCTGTATTAGAGACTCTAGAAAGCAAGACCGTGCTTCTTGCTCTAAAGCAGACTGTGTTTCATGGATGAGAAATGTGCTGTGTGTTTCCCTCAGAAATGGAGTTAAATCCCAGGCTCTGTGTCTTCCTACAAGCAAGACATCTTTTCAGGTAAACTCAGTCACATTTCAGCTCAAACAAAGCTAGATCATTCACAAAGCTCACTCATTTCACACTCTTAACTGTAAAGCACTGGATATTAGAGGACTTGTTGTTTGTTTCAGTTTCAGAAGCAGAGTAGAACTAGATATGGTCCGTATGTGAAGCAAACTCCGTTCTTTTTTCAGACCACACTCACTTTACCTTCTTTATTAGAGATTCTAAAAAGCAAGAGTGTGCTTCTTGCTCCTAAAGCAGAGTGTGTTTCATGGATGAGAACTGTGCTTTGTGTTTCCCTTCAGAAATGGAGTTAAATCCCAGGCTCGGTGTCTTCCTACAAGCAAGACTTCGTTTAAGGTAAACTCAGTCACCTTTCAGCTCAAACAAAGCTAGATCGTTCACGAAGCTCACTCTTTTCTCGCTCTTAACTCTAAAACATTGGATATTAGAGGACCTGTGGTTTGTATCAGTTTCAGAAGCAGAGTTGAACTAGCAATGGTCTGTATGTGTAGGAACCACCGTTCTTTTTTTCTGAGCACACTCAAGTTTCTGGCTCTATTAGAGACTCTAGAAATCAAGACCATGCTTCTTGCTCTAAAGCAGAGTGTGTTTCATGGATGAGAACTGTGCTGTGTGTTTCCCTTCAGAAATGGAGTTAAATCTCAGGCTCTGTGTCTTTCTACAAGCAAGACTTTGGTTCAGGTAAACTCAGTTACCTTTCAGCTCAAACAAAACTACTTCGTTCACGTACCTCACACGTTTCTCGCTCTTAAATGAAAATCATTGGATGTTAGAAGAACTGTGGTTTTTATCACTTTCAGAAGCAGAGATGTACTAGATATGGTCTGTATGTGTAGGAACCACCGTTCTTTTGTTCTGAGCACACTCACGTTTCCTACTCTATTAGAGATTCTAGAAAGCAAGACCGTGCTTCTTGCTCTAAAGCAGACTGTGTTTCCTGGATGAGAACTGTGCTGTGTGTTTCCCTTCAGAAATGGAGTTAAAACCCAGGCTCTGTGTTTTTCTACAAGCAAGACTTCGTTTAAGGTAAACTCTGTCACCTTTCAGATCAAACAATGCTACATCGTTCTAGGCTCACACGTTTCTCGCTCTTAACTGTAAAGCATTGGATATTAGAGGACCTGTGGTTTGTATCCGTTTCAGAAGCAGAGTTGAACTAGCAATGGTCCGTATATTTAGGAAACACCGTTCTTTTTTTCTGAGCACACTCAAGTTTCTGGCTCTATTAGAGACTCTAGAATCTAGAGCGTGCTTCTTGCTCTAAAGCAGATGTTTTTCATGGATGAGAACTGTGCTGTGTGTTTCCCTTCAGAATTGTAGTTAAATCCCAGGCTCTGTGTCTGCATACAGGCAAGACATCTTTTCAGGTAAACTCAGTCACCATTCCGCTCAAACAAAGCTAGATCATTCACGAAGCACACACGTTTCTTGCTCTTAACTGCCAAGCATTCCATATTAGAGGACCTATGGTTCCTATCAGTTTCAGAAGCAGATTTGAACTGGATATGGTCTGTATGTGTAGGAAACACCGTTCTTTTCTTCTAACCACAAACATGTTTCCACTTTATTAGAGAATCTAGAAAGCAACAGCGTGCTTCTTGCTCTAAAGCAGACTGTGTTTCATGGATGAGAACTGTGCTTTGTGTTTCCCTTCAGAAATGGAGTTAAATCCCAGGCTCTGTGTCTTCCTACAAGCAAGACTTCGTTTAAGGTAAACTCAGTCACCTTTCAGCTCAAACAAAGCTAGATCGTTCACGAAGCTCACTCTTTTCTCGCTCTTAACTCTAAAGCATTGGACATTAGAGGAACTGTGGTTTCTATCACTTTCAGAAGCAGAGTTGAACTAGATATGGTCTGTATGTGTAGGAACCACCGTTCTTTTGTTCTGAGAACACTCACGTTTCCTGCTGTATTAGAGACTCTAGAAAGCAAGACCGTGCTTCTTGCTCTAAAGCAGACTGTGTTTCATGGATGAGAAATGTGCTGTGTGTTTCCCTCAGAGATGGAGTTAAATCCCAGGCTCTGTGTCTTCCTACAAGCAAGACATCTTTTCAGGTAAACTCAGTCACATTTCAGCTCAAACAAAGCTAGATCGTTCACGAAGCTCACTCATTTCACACTCTTAACTGTAAAGCACTGGATATTAGAGGACCTGTGGTTTGTTTCAGTTTCAGAAGCAGAGTAGAACTAGATATGGTCCGTATGTGTAGCAAACACCGTTCTTTTTTCGGACCACACTCACTTTACCTGCTTTATTAGAGATTCTAAAAAGCAAGAGTGTGCTTCTTGCTCCTAAAGCAGAGTGTGTTTCATGGATGAGAACTGTGCTGTGTGTTTCCCTTCAGAAATGGAGTTAAATCCCAGGCTCTGTGTCTTCCTACAAGCAAGACTTCGTTTAAGGTAATCTCAGTCACCTTTCAGCTCAAACAAAGCTAGATCGTTCACGAAGCTCACTCTTTTCTCGCTCTTAACTCTAAAGCATTGGATATTAGAGGACCTGTGGTTTGTATCAGTTTCAGAAGCAGAGTTGAACTAGCAATGGTCTGTATGTCTAGGAAACAAAGTTCTTTTTTTCTGAGCACACTCAAGTTTCTGGCTCTATTAGAGACTCTAGAAATCAAGACCATGCTTCTTGCTCTAAAGCAGAGTGTGTTTCATGGATGAGAACTGTGCTGTGTGTTTCCCTTCAGAAATGGAGTTAAATCTCAGGCACTGTGTCTTTCTACAAGCAAGACTTTGGTTCAGGTAAACTCAGTTACCTTTCAGCTCAAACAAACCTACTTCGTTCACGTACCTCACACGTTTCTCGCTCTTAAATGAAAATCATTGGATGTTAGAAGAACTGTGGTTTTTATCACTTTCAGAAGCAGAGTTGTACTAGATATGGTCTGTATGTGTAGGAACCACCGTTCTTTTGTTCTGAGCACACTCAAGTTTCTGGCTCTATTAGAGACTCTAGAATCTAGAGCGTGCTTCTTGCTCTAAAGCAGATGTTTTTCATGGATGAGAACTGTGCTGTGTGTTTCCCTTCAGAATTGTAGTTAAATCCCAGGCTCTGTGTCTGCATACAGGCAAGACATCTTTTCAGGTAAACTCAGTCACCATTCCGCTCAAACAAAGCTAGATCATTCACGAAGCTCACACGTTTCTTGCTCTTAACTGCCAAGCATTCCATATTAGAGGACCTATGGTTCCTATCAGTTTCAGAAGCAGATTTGAACTAGATATGGTCTGTATGTGTAGGAAACACCGTTCTTTTCTTCTAACCACAAACACGTTTCCACTTTATTAGAGAATCTAGAAAGCAACAGCGTGCTTCTTGCTCTAAAGCAGACTGTGTTTCATGGATGAGAACTGTGCTTTGTGTTTCCCTTCAGAAATGGAGTTAAATCCCAGGCTCTGTGTCTTCCTACAAGCAAGACTTCGTTTAAGGTAAACTCAGTCACCTTTCAGCTCAAACAAAGCTAGATCGTTCACGAAGCTCACTCTTTTCTCGCTCTTAACTCTAAAGCATTGCATATTAGAGGAACTGTGGTTTCTATCACTTTCAGAAGCAGAGTTGAACTAGATATGGTCTGTATGTGTAGGAACCACCGTTCTTTTGTTCTGAGAACACTCACGTTTCCTGCTGTATTAGAGACTCTAGAAAGCAAGACCGTGCTTCTTGCTCTAAAGCAGACTGTGTTTCATGGATGAGAAATGTGCTGTGTGTTTCCCTCAGAAATGGAGTTAAATCCCAGGCTCTGTGTCTTCCTACAAGCAAGACATCTTTTCAGGTAAACTCAGTCACATTTCAGCTCAAACAAAGCTAGATCGTTCACGAAGCTCACTCATTTCACACTCTTAACTGTAAAGCACTGGATATTAGAGGACCTGTGGTTTGTTTCAGTTTCAGAAGCAGAGTAGAACTAGATATGGTCCGTATGTGTAGCAAACACCGTTCTTTTTTCGGACCACACTCACTTTACCTGCTTTATTAGAGATTCTAAAAAGCAAGAGTGTGCTTCTTGCTCCTAAAGCAGAGTGTGTTTCATGGATGAGAACTGTGCTTTGTGTTTCCCTTCAGAAATGGAGTTAAATCCCAGGCTCTGTGTCTTCCTACAAGCAAGACTTCGTTTAAGGTAAACTCAGTCACCTTTCAGCTCAAACAAAGCTAGATCGTTCACGAAGCTCACTCTTTTCTCGCTCTTAACTCTAAAGCATTGGATATTAGAGGACCTGTGGTTTGTATCAGTTTCAGAAGCAGAGTTGAACTAGCAATGGTCTGTATGTCTAGGAAACACCGTTCTTTTTTTCTGAGCACACTCAAGTTTCTGCCTCTATTAGAGACTCTAGAAATCAAGACCATGCTTCTTGCTCTAAAGCAGAGTGTGTTTCATGGATGAGAACTGTGCTGTGTGTTTCCCTTCAGAAATGGAGTTAAATCTCAGGCTCTGTGTCTTTCTACAAGCAAGACTTTGGTTCAGGTAAACTCAGTTACCTTTCAGCTCAAACAAAACTACTTCGTTCACGTACCTCACACGTTTCTCGCTCTTAAATGAAAATCATTGGATGTTTGAAGAACTGTGGTTTTTATCACTTTCAGAAGCAGAGTTGTACTAGATATGGTCTGTATGTGTAGGAACCCCGTTCTTTTGTTCTGAGCACACTCACGTTTCCTACTCTATTAGAGATTCTAGAAAGCAAGACCGTGCTTCTTGCTCTAAAGCAGACTGTGTTTCCTGGATGAGAACTGTGCTGTGTGTTTCCCTTCAGAAATGGAGTTAAAACACAGGCTCTGTGTTTTTCTACAAGCAAGACTTCGTTTAAGGTAAACTCTGTCACCTTTCAGCTCAAACAAAACTACATCGATCTAGGCTCACACGTTTCTTGCTCTTAACTGTAAAGCATTGGATGTTAGAGGACATGTGGTCTGTATCAGTTTCAGAAGCAGAGTTGAACTAGATATGGTCTGTATGTGTTGGAACCACCGTTCTTTTGTTCTGAGCACACTCACGTTTCCTGCTGTATTAGAGACTCTAGAATCTAGAGCGTGCTTCTTGCTGTAAAGCAGATGTTTCTAATGGATGAGACTGTGCTGTGTGTTTCCCTTCAGAAATGTAGTTAAAGCCCAGGCTCTGTGTCTGCCTACAAGCAAGACATCTTTTCAGGTAAACTCAGTCACCATTCCGCTCAAACAAAGCTAGATCATTCACGAAGCTCACACATTTCTTGCTCTTAACTGCCAAGCATTGGATATTAGAGGACCTATGGTTCCTATCAGTTTCAGAAGCAGAGTTGAACTAGATATGGTCTGTATGTGTAGGAAACACCGTTCTTTTCTTCTAACCACAAACACGTTTCCACTTTATTAGAGAATCTAGAATGCAACAGAGTGATTCTTGTTCTAAAGCAGACTGTGTTTCATGGATGAGAACTGTGCTGTGTGTTTCTCTTCAGAAATGGAGTTAAATTCCAGGCTCTGTGTCTTCCTACAAGCAAGACTTCTTTTCAGGTAAACTCAGTCACCTTTCAGCTCAAACAAAGCTACATCGATCTAGGCTCACACGTTTCTTGCTCTTAACTGTAAAGCATTGGATGTTAGAGGACATGTGGTCTGTATCAGTTTCAGAAGCAGAGTTGAACTAGATATGGTCTGTATGTGTAGGAACCACCGTTCTTTGTTCTGAGCACACTCACGTTTCCTGCTGTATTAGAGACTCTAGAAACAAGACCGTGCTTTTGCTCTAAAGAAGACTGTATTTCATGGATGAGAACTATGCTGTGTGTTTCCCTTCAGAAATGGAGTTAAATCCCAGGCTCTGTGTATTCCTACAAGCAAGACACCTTTTCAGGTAAACTCAGTCACATTTCAGCTCAAATAAAGCTAGATCGTTCACAAAGCTCACTTGTTTCTCGCTCTTAACTGTAAAGCATTGGATATTAGAGGACCTGTGGTTTGTATCCGTTTCACAAGCAGAGTTGAACTAGCAATGGTCCGTATGTTTAGGAAACACCATTCTTTTTTTCTGAGCATACTCAAGTTTCTGGCTCTATTAGAGACTCTAGAATCTAGAGCGTTCTTCTTGCTGTAAAGCAGATGTTTTTCATGGATGAGAACTGTGCTGTGTGTTTCCCTTCAGAAATGTAGTTAAATCCCAGGCTCTGTGTCTGCCTACAAGCAAGACAGCTTTTCAGGTAAACTCAGTCACCATTCTGCTCAAACAAAGCTAGATCATTCACGAAGCTCACACGTTTCTTGCTCTTAACTGCCAAGCATTGGATATTAGAGGACCTATGGTTCCTATCAGTTTCAGAAGCAGAGTTGAACTAGATATGGTCTGTACGTGTAGGAAACACCGTTCTTTTCTTCTAACCACAAACACGTTTCCACTTTATTAGAGAATCTAGAAAGCAACAGCGTGCTTCTTGCTCTAAAGCAGACTGTGTTTCATGGATGAGAACTGTGCTGTGTTTTTCTCTCAGAAATGGTGTTAAATTCCAGGCTCTGTGTCTTCCTACAAGGAAGACTTCTTTTCAGGTAAACTCAGTCACCTTTCAGCTCAAACAAAGCTAGATCGTTCACGAAGCTCACTCATTTCACACTCTTAAGTGTAAAGCACTGGATATTAGAGGACCTGTGGTTTGTTTCAGTTTCAGAAGCAGAGTAGAACTAGATATGGTCCGTATGTGTAGCAAACACCGTTCTTTTTTCGGACCACACTCACATTACCTGCTTTATTAGAGATTCTAAAAAGCAAGAGTGTGCTTCTTGCTCCTAAAGCAGAGTGTGTTTCATGGATGAGAACTGTGCTTTGTGTTTCCCTTCAGAAATGTAGTTAAATCCCAGGCTCTGTGTCTGCCTACAAGCAAGACATCTTTTCAGGTAAGCTCAGTCACCATTCAGCTCAAACAAAGCTAGATCATTCACGAAGCTCACACGTTTCTTGCTCTTAACTGCCAAGCATTAGATATTAGAGGACCTATGGTTCCTATCAGTTTCAGAAGCAGAGTTGAACTAGATATGGTCTGTATGTGTAGGAAACACCGTTCTTTTCTTCTAACCACAAACACGTTTCCACTTTATTAGAGAATCTAGAAAGCAACAGCGTGCTTCTTGCTCTAAAGCAGACTGTGTTTCATGGATGAGAACTGTGCTGTGTGTTTCTCTTCAGAAATGGTGTTAAATTCCAGGCTCTGTGTCTTCCTACAAGCAAGACTTCTTTTCAGGTAAACTCAGTCACCTTTCAGCTCAAACAAAGCTAGATCGTTCACGAAGCTCACTCGTTTCTCGCTCTTAACTCTAAAGCATTGTATATTAGAGGACCTGTAGTTTGTATCAGTTTCAGAAGCAGAGTTGAACTAGCAATGGTCTGTATGTCTAGGAAACACCGTTCTTTTTTCTGAGCACACTCAAGTTTCTGGCTCTATTAGAGACTCTAGAAATCAAGACCATGCTTCTTGCTCTAAAGCAGAGTGTGTTTCATGGATGAGAACTGTGCTGTGTGTTTCCCTTCAGAAATGGAGTTAAATCTCAGGCTCTGTGTCTTTCTACAAGCAAGACTTCGGTTCAGGTAAACACAGTTACATTTCAGCTCAAACATATCTACATCATTCACGTAGCTCACACGTTTCTCGCTCTTAAATGAAAAGCATTGGATATTAGAAGAACTGTGGTTTCTATCTCTTTCAGAAGCAGGGTTGAACTAGATATGGTCTGTATGTGTAGGAACCACCGTTCTTTTGTTCTGAGCACACTCACGTTTCCTACTGTATTAGAGATTCTAGAAAGCAAGACCGTGCTTCTTGCTCTAAAGCAGACTGTATTTCATGCTTGAGAACTGTGCTGTGTGTTTCCCTTCAGAAATGGAGTTTTAACCCAGGCTCTGTGTTTTCCTACAAGCAAGACTTCGTGTAAGGTAAACTCAGTCACCTTTCTGCTCAAACAATGCTACATCGGTCTAGGCTCACACGTTTCTCGCTCTTAACTGTAAAGCATTGGATATTAGAGGACCTGTGGTTTGTATCCGTTTCAGAAGCAGAGTTGAACTAGCAATGGTCCGTATGTGTAGGAAACACCGTTCTTTTTTTCTGAGCACACTCAAGTTTCTGGCTCTATTAGAGACTCTAGAATCTAGAGCGTGCTTCTTGCTGTAAAGCAGATGTGTTTCATGGATGAGAACTGTGCTGTGTGTTTCCCTTCAGAAATGTAGTTAAGTTCTAGGCTCTGTGTCTGCCTACAAGCAAGACATCTTTTCAGGTATACTCAGTCACCATTCTGCTCAAACAAAGCTAGACCATTCACGAAGCTCACACGTTTCTTGCTCTTAACTGTCAAGCCTTGGATATTAGAAGACCTATGCTTCGTTTCAGCTTCAGAAGCAGAGTGGAACTAGATATGGTCTGTATGTGTAGGAACCACCGTTCTTTTTTTCTGAGCACACTCAAGTTTCCTGCTGTATTAGAGATTCTAGAAAGCAAGAGCGTGCTTTGTGCTCTAAAGAAGAGCGTGTTTCATTGATGAGAACTGTGCGGTGTGTTTCCTTTCAGAAATGTAGTTAAACCCCACGCTCTGTGTTTTCCTACAAGCAAGACTTTGTTTCAGGTAAGGGCAGTCACTTTTTAGCTCAAACAAACTACATCGTTCACGAAGCTCACACGTTTCTCATCTTAACTGACAAGCATCGGATGTTAGAGGACCAGTGCTTTGTTTCAGTTTCAGAAGCAGAGTTGAGCTAGATATGGTCCGTATGTGTAGGAAACACTGTTCTTTTGTTCTGAGCACACTCAAGTTTCCTGCTGTATTAGACAATCTAGAAAGAAAGAGCATGCTTCTTGCTCTAAAGCAGACTGTGATCCATGCATGAGAACTATGCTGTGTGTTTCCCTTCAGAAATGGAGTTAAATCCCAGGATCTGTGTCTTCCTAAAATCAAGACTTCATTTCAGGTAAGGGCAGTTACTTTACACCTCAAACGAACTACATCGTTCACGAAGCTAACACGTTTCTCATCCTAACTGACAAGCATTGGTAGTTAGAGGACCAGTGCTTTGTATCAGTTTCAGAAGCAGATTTGGACTAGATATGGTACGTATGTGTAGGAAAAACCGTTCATTTGTTCTCAGAACACTCAAGTTTCCTGCTGTCTTAGAGACTCTAGAAAGCTAGAGCGTGCTTCTTGCTCTAAAGCAGAGTGCGATCAATGGATGAGAAATCTGTTGTGTGTTTCACTTCAGAAATGGAGTTAAATGCCTGGCTCTGAGTCTTCCTATAAGCAATACTTCGTTTCAGGTAAGGGCAGTCACTTTTCAGCTCAAAGGAACTACCTCGTTCACGAACCTCACACGTTTCTCATCTTAACTGAGAAGCATTGTATGTAGAGGACCTTTGCTTTGTATCAATTTCAAGCAAAGATGAACTAGATATGGTCGGTATGTATAGGAAACACGTTTCTTTTCTTCTGAGCACACTCATGTTTCCTGCTGTATTAGAGAATCTTGAAAGCAAGAGCGTGCTTCTTGCTCTAAAGCAGAGTGTGATCCATAGATGAGAACTGTGTTGTGTGTTTCCCTTAAAAAATGGAGTTAAACCCCAGCCTCTGTGTTTTCCTACAGGCAAGACTTCTTTTCAGGTAAGGGCAGTCACTTTTCAGCTCAAACGAACTACATCGTTCACGAAGCTCACACTTTTCTCATCTAAACTGACAAGCATTGTATGTTAGAGGACCAGTGCTTTGTATCAGTTTCAACAGCAGAGTTGGACTAGATTTGGTCCGTATGTAAAGGAAACACCGTTCATTTGTTCTGAGCACACCCACGTTTCCTGATGTATTAGAGAATCTAGAAAGCTAGAGCGTGCTTCTTGCTCTAAATCAGAGTGTGATCAATGGATGAGAACTCTGCTGTGTGTTTCCCTTCAGAAATGGAGTTAAATCCCAGCCTCTGAGTCTTCCTACAATAAAGACTTCGATTCAAGTAAGGGCAGTTACGTTACAGCTCAAACAAACTACATCATTCACGAAGCTCACACGTTTCTCACCTTAAATGACAAGCATTTGATGTTAGAGGACCTGTGGTTTCTTTCAGTTTCAGAAGCAGAGTTGAACTATATATGGTCCGTATGTGTAGGAAACACCTTCATTTGTTCTGAGCACAATCTAGTTTCCTGCTGTATTAGAGATTCTAGAAAGCAAGAGCATGCTTCTTGCTCTAAAGCATAGTATGATCCATCGATGAGAACTCTGCTGTCTGTTTCCCTTCAGAAGAGGAGTTAAATCCCAGGCTGTGTGTCTTCCCACAATCAATACTTCGTTTCAGGTAAGGGCAGTCACTTTTCAGCTCAAACGAACTACATCGTTCACGAAGCTCACACGTTTCTCATCTTAACTGACAAGCATCAGATGTTAGAGGACCAGTGCTTTGTATCAGTTTGAGAAGCAGAGTTGGACTAGATATGGTCGGTATGTGTAGGAAACACCGTTCTTTTGTTCTCAGCACACTCAGGTTTCCTGCTGTCTTAGAGACTCTAGAAAGCAAGAGCGTGCTTCTTGCTCTAAAGCAGAGTGTAATCAAGAGTTGAGAACTCTGCTGCGTGTTTGACTTAAGAAATGGAGCTAAATCCCAGGTTCTGAGTCTTCCTACAAGCAAGACTTCGTTTCAGGTAAGTGCAGTTTCTTTACAGCTCAAAGGAATTACATCGTTCATGAAGCTCACACGTTTCTTATTTTAACTGAGAACCATTGGATGTTAGAGGACCGTTGCTTTGTATCAATTTCAAGCAGAGTTGAACTACATATGGTCCGTATGTATAGGAAACACCGTTCTTTTCTTATGAGCACACTCATGTATCCTGCGGTATTAGAGATTTCAGAAAGCAAGAGCGTGCTTCTTGCTCTAAAGCAGAGTGTGATCAATGGATGAGAACTCTGCTGTGTGTTTCACTTCAGAAATGGAGTTAAATCCCAGGCTCTGAGTCTTCCTACAAGCAAGACTTCGTTTCATTAAGGGCAGTAACTTTACAGCTCAAACGAACTACATCTTACACGAAGCTCACACGTTTCTCATCTTAACTGACAAGCATCGGATGTTAGAGGACCAGTGCTTTGTATCAGTTTCAGAAGCAGAGATGTACTAGATATGGTCCGTATGTGTAGGAAACACTGTTCTTTGGTTCTCAGCACACTCAGGTTTCCTGCTGTCTTAGAGACTGTAGAAAGCAAGAGCGTGCTTCTTGCTCTAAAGCAGAGTGTGATCAATGGATGAGAACACTGCTCTGTGTTTCACTTCAGAAATGGAGTTAAATCCCAGGTTCTGAGTCTTCCTACAAGGAAGACTTCGATTCAAGTAAGGGCAGTTACTTTACAGCTCAAACGAACTACATCGTTCACGAAGCTCACAGGTTTCTCAATTTAACTGACAAGCATCGGATGTTAGTGGACCTGTGCTTTGTATCAATTTCAGAGGGAGAGTTGGACTAGATATGGTCCGTATGTGTAGGAAACACCGTTGTTCTTTTCTCAGCACACTCATGATTCCTGCTGTCTGAGAGACTCTAGAAAGCAAGAGCGTGCTTATTGCTCTAAAGCAGAGTGTGATGTATATATGAGTTCTGCTGTGTGTTTCACTTCAGAAATGGAGTTAAATCCCAGGCTCTGTGTCTTCCTACAAGCACTACTTCTTTTCAGTTTAGGGCAGTCACTTTTCAGCTCAAACAAACTATATCGTTCACGAATCTCACACGTTTCTCATCTTAAATTACAAGCATTGGATGTTAGAGGACCTATGCTTTGTATCAATTTCAGAGGCAGTGTTGGACTAGATATGGTCTGTATGTGTATGAAACACTGTTATTTTGTTCTCAGCACACTCATGTTTCCTGCTGTCTTAGAGAATCTAGAAAGCAAGAGCGTGCTTCTTGCTCTAAAGCAGAGTGTGATCTATATATGAGAACTCTGCTGTGTGGTTCACTTCAGAAATGGAGTTAAATCCCAGGCTCTGAGTCTCCCTACAAGCATGACTTCGTTTAGGTAAGGGCAGTTACCTTACAGCTAAACGAACTACATCGTTCATGAAGCTAACACGTTTCTCATCTTAACTGACAAGCATTGGATGTTAGAGGACAAGTGCTTTGTATCAGTTTCAGCAGCAGAGTTGGACTAGATGTGGTCCATATGTGTAGGAAACACCGTTCATTTGTTCTGAGCACACTCACGTTTCGTGCTGTATTAGAGACTCTAGAAAGCAAGAGCGTGCTTCTTGCTCTAAAGCAGAGTGTGATCTATGGATGAGAACTATGCTGTGTCTTTCACTTAAGAAATGGAGTTTAATCCCTTTCTCTGTGTCTTCCTACATTCAAGACTTCGTTTCAGGTAAGGGCAGTGTCTTTTCAGCTCAAACGAACTACATTGTTCATGAAGCTAACACGTTTCTCCTCTTAACTGACAAGCATTGGATGTTAGCGGACCAGTGCTTTCTATCAGTTTCAGAAGCACAGTTGGACTAGATATGGTCCGTATGTGTAGGAAACACCGTTCATTTGTTCTGAGCAAACTCTAGTTTCCTGCTCTATTAGAGATTCTAGAAAGCAAGAGCGTTCTTCTTGCTCTAAAGCAGAGGGTGATCAATGGAAGAGAACTAGGCTGTGTGTTTCCCTTCAGAAGTGGAGTTAAATCCCAGGCTCTGTGTCTTCCTAAAAGCACTACTTCGTTTCAGGTAAGGGCAGTCACTTTTCAGCTCAAACGAACTACATGGTTCACGAAGCTCACACGTTTATCATCTTAAATGACAAGCATTGGATGTTACAGGACCTATGCTTTGTATCAATTTCAGAGGCAGAGTTGGACTAGATATGGTCTGTATGTGTATGAAACACTGTTCTTTTTTTCTCAACACACTCATGTTTCCTGCTGTCTTAGAGAATCTAGAAAGCAAGAGTGTGCTTCTTGCTCTAAAGCAGAGTGTGATCTATATATGAGAACTCTGCTGTGTGGTTCACTTCAGAAATGGAGTTAAATCCCAGGCTCTGAGTCTCCCTACAAGCATGACTTCGTTTAGGTGAGGGCAGTTACCTTACAGCTAAACGAACTACATCGTTCATGAAGCTAACACGTTTCTCATCTTAACTGACAAGCATTGGATGTTAGAGGACAAGTGCTTTGTATCAGTTTCAGCAGCAGAGTTGGACTAGATGTGGTCCATATGTGTAGGAAACACCGTTCATTTGTTCTGAGCACACTCACGTTTCGTGCTGTATTAGAGACTCTAGAAAGCAAGAGCGTGCTTCTTGCTCTAAAGCAGAGTGTGATCTATGGATGAGAACTATGCTGTGTCTTTCACTTAAGAAATGGCGTTTAATCCCTTTCTCTGTGTCTTCCTACATTCAAGACTTCGTTTCAGGTAAGGGCAGTGTCTTTTCAGCTCAAACGAACTACATTGTTCATGAAGCTAACACGTTTCTCCTCTTAACTGACAAGCATTGGATGTTAGCGGACCAGTGCTTTCTATCAGTTTCAGAAGCACAGTTGGACTAGATATGGTCCGTATGTGTAGGAAACACCGTTCATTTGTTCTGAGCAAACTCTAGTTTCCTGCTCTATTAGAGATTCTAGAAAGCAAGAGCGTTCTTCTTGCTCTAAAGCAGAGGGTGATCAATGGAAGAGAACTATGCTGTGTGTTTCCCTTCAGAAGTGGAGTTAAATCCCAGGCTCTGTGTCTTCCTAAAAGCACTACTTCGTTTCAGGTAAGGGCAATCACTTTTCAGCTCAAACGAACTACATGGTTCACGAAGCTCACACGTTTATCATCTTAAATGACAAGCATTGGATGTTAGAGGACCTATGCTTTGTATCAATTTCAGAGGCAGAGTTGGACTAGATATGGTCTGTATGTGTATGAAACACTGTTCTTTTTTTCTCAACACACTCATGTTTCCTGCTGTCTTAGAGAATCTAGAAAGCAAGAGCGTGCTTCTTGCTCTAAAGCAGAGTGTGATCTATACATGAGAAATCTGCTGTGTGTTTCACTTCAGAAATGGAGTTAACCCCACACTGTGAGTCTCCCTACAAGAGAGACTTCCATACAGGTAAGGGCAGTTACTTTATAGCTAAACGAACTACATCGTTCATGAAGCTCACACATTTCTCATCTTAACTGACAAGCATTGGATGTTAGAGGACCAGTTCTTTGTATCAGTTTCAGCAGCAGAGTTGGACTAGATGTGATCTGTATGTGTAGGAAACACCGTTCCTTAGTTCTGAGCACACTCACGTTTCCTGCTCTATTAGAGAATCTAGAAAGCAAGAGCGTGCTTCTTGCTCTAAGGCAGAGTGTGATCCATGGATGAGAACTGTGTGGTGTGTTTCACTTCAGAAATGGAGTTAAACCCCAGGTTATGTGTCTTCCTACAAGCAAGACTTCGTTTCAGGTAAGGACAGTCACTTTTCAGCTCAAACAAACTACATCGTTCACGAAGCTCACACGTTTCTCATCTTAACTGACAAGCATTGGATGTTAGAGGACCTCTGGTTGGTTTCAGTTTCAGGAGCAGAAATGAACTAGATATGGTCTGTATGTGTATGAAACACCATTCTTGGTTATGAGCACACTCAAATTTACTGCTGTATTAGAGAATCTAGAAAGCAAGAGAGTGCTTCTTGCCATAAAGCAGAGTGTGATCCATGGATGAGAACTATGCTGTGTGTTTCCCTTTGGAAATGGAGTTAAATCCCAGGCTCTGTGTCTTCCTACAAGCACTACTTTGCTTCAGGTAAGGGCAGTCACTTTTCAGCTCAAACAAACTACATCGTTCACGAAGCTCATACGTCTCTCATCTTAACTGACAAGCATCAGATGTTAGAAGACTAGTTCTTTGTATCAGATTCAGAAGCAGAGGTGTACTAGATATGGTCCATATGTGTAGGAAACTCCGTTCTTTTGTTCTGAGCACACTCAGGTTTCCTGCTGTCCTAGAGACTCTGGAAAGCAAGAGCGTGCTTCTTGCTCTAAAACAGAGTGTGATCCATGGATGAGAACTATGCTGTGTGTTTCCCTTCAGAAATGGAGTTAAATCCCAGTCTCTGTGTCTTCCTACATTTATGTCTTCGTTTCAGGTAAGGGCAGTCACTTTTCAGCTCAAACGAACTACATCGTTCACGAAGCTAACACGTTTCTCCTCTTAACTGACAAGCATTGGATGTCAGAGGACCAGTGCTTTGTATCAGTTTCAGAAGCAGAGTTGGACTAGATATGGTCCGTATGTGTAGGAAACACCGTTCATTTTTTCTTAGCAAACTCTAGTTTCCTGCTCTATTAGAGATTCTAGAAAGCAAGAGCGTTCTTCTTGCTCTAAAGCAGAGTGTGATCAATGGAAGAGAACTAGGCTGTGTGTTTCCCTTCAGAAGTGGAGTTAAATCCCAGGCTCTGTGTCTTCCTAAAAGCACTACTTCGTTTCAGATAAGGGCAGTCACTTTTCAGCTCAAAAGAACTACATCGTTCATGAAGCTCACACGTTTCTCATCTTAAATGACAAGCATTGGATGTTAGAGGACCTATGCTTTGTATCAATTTCAGAGGCAGAGATGGACTAGATATGGTCTGTATGTGTATGAAACAACGTTCTTTTGTTCTCAGCACACTCATGTTTCCTGCTGTCTTAGAGAATCTAGAAAGCAAGAGCGTGCTTAATGCTCTAAAGCAGAGTGTGATCTATATATGAGAACTCTGTGGTGTGTTTCACTTTAGAAATCTAGTTAAACCCCAGGCTCTGAGTCTCCCTACAAGCAAGACATCGTTTCAGGTAAGGGCAGCTACTTCACAGCTAAACGAACTACATCGTTCACGAAGCTCACACGTTTCTCATCATAACTGACAAGCATTGGATGTTAGAGGACCAGTGCTTTGTATCAGTTTCAGAATCAGATTTTGGACTAGATATGGTACGTATGTGTAGGAAAAACCGTTCATTTGTTCTCAGCACACTCAAGTTTCCTGCTGTCTTAGAGACTCTAGAAAGCAAGAGCATGCTTCTTGCTATAAAGCAGAGTGCGATCAATGGATGAGAACTCTGTTGTGTGTTTCACTTCAGAAATGGAGTTAAATGCCTGGCTCTGAGTCTTCCTATAAGCAATACTTCGTTTCAGGTAAGGGCAGTCACTATTCAGCACAAACGAACTACCTCGTACACGAACCTCACACTTTTCTCATCTTAACTGAGAAGCATTGGATGTAGAGGACTTTTGCTTTCTACCAATTTCAAGCAAAGTTGAACTACATATGGTCCGTATGTATAGGAAACACGTTTCTTTTCTTCTGAGCACACTCACGTTTTCTGCTGTATTAGAGAATCTTGAAAGCAAGAGCGTGCTTCTTGCTCCAAAGCAGAGTGTGATCCATGGATGAGAACTGTGTTGTGTGTTTCCCTTAAGAAATGGAGTTAAACCCAAGGCTCTGTGTTTTCCTGCAAGCAAGACTTCGTTTCAGGTAAGGGCAGTCACTTTTCAGCTCAAACGAACTACATCGTTAATGAAGCTCACACGTTTCTCATCTTAACTGACAAGCATCGGATGTTAGAGGACCAGTGCTTTGTTTCAGTTTCAGAAGCAGAGTTGAGCTAGATATGGTCCGTATGCGTAGGAAACTCATTTCTTTTGTTCTGAGCAAACTCTAGTTTCCTGCTCTATTAGAGATTCTAGAAAGCAAGAGCATGCTTCTTGCTCTAAAGCAGAGTGTTATCAATTCAAGAGAACTATGCTGTGTGTTTCCCTTCAGAAGTGGAGTTAAATCCCAGGCTCTGTGTCTTCCTAAAAGCACTACTTCGTTTCAGGTAAGGGCAGTCACTTTTCAGCTCAAAAGAACTACATCGTTCACAAAGCTCACACGTTTCTCATCTTAAATAACAAGCATTGGATGTTAGAGAACCTATGCTTTGTATCAATTTCAGAGGCAGAGTTGGACTAAATATGTTCTGTATGTGTATGAAACAACGTTCTTTTGTTCTCAGCACACTCATGTTTCCTGCTGTCTTAGAGAATCTAGAAAGCAAGAGTGTGCTTCTTGCTATAAAGCAGAGTGCGATCAATGGATGAGAACTCTGTTGTGTGTTTCACTTCAGAAATGGAGTTAAAGACCAGGCTCTGAGTCTTCCTATAAGCAATGCTTCGTTTCAGGTAAGGGCAGTCACTTTTCAGCTCAAACGAACTACATCATTCAGGAACCTCACATGTTTCTCATCTTAACTGAGAAGTATTGGATGTTAGAGGACCTTTGCTTTGTATCAATTTCAAGCAAAGTTGAACTAGATATGGTCCGTATGTATAGGAAACACCTTTCTTTTCTTCTGAGCGCACTCACGTTTCCTGCTGTATTAGAGAATCTAGAAAGCAAGAGCGTGCTTCTTGCTCTAAAGCAGAGTATGATCCATCGATGAGAACTATGCTGTGTGTTTCGCTTCAGAAATGGAGTTAAATCCCAGGCTCTGTGTCTTCCCACAATCAATACTTCGTTTCAGGTAAGGGCAGTCACTCTTCAGCTCAAACGAACTACATCGTTCACGAAGCTCACACCTTTCTCATCTTAACTGACAAGCATCGGATGTTACAGGACCAGTGCTTTGTATCAGTTTGAGAAGCAGAGTTGGACTAGATATGGTCGGTATGTGTAGGAAACACCGTTCTTTTGTTCTCAGCACACTCAGGTTTCCTGCTGTCTTAGAGACTCTAGAAAGCAAGAGCGTGCTTCTTGCTCTAAAGCAGAGTGTAATCAATAGTTGAGAACTCTGCTGCGTGTTTCACTTAAGAAATGGAGCTAAATCCCAGGTTCTGAGTCTTCCTACAAGCAAGACTTCGTTTCAGGTAAGTGCAGTTTCTTTTCAGCTCAAAGGAATTACATCATTCATGAAGCTCACGCGTTTCTTATTTTAACTGAGAACCATTGGATGTTAGAGGACCATTGCTTTGTATCAATTGCAAGCAGAGTTGAACTACATATGGTCCGTAAGTATACGAAACACCGTTCTTTTCAAATGAGCACACTCATGTATCCTGCGGTATTAGAGACTTCAGAAAGCAAGAGCGTGCTTCTTGCTCTAAAGCAGAGTGTGATCAATGGATGAGAACTCTGCTCTGTGTTTCACTTCAGAAATGGAGTTAAATCCCAGGCTCTGAGTCTTCCTACAAGCAAGACTTCGTTTCAGGTAAGGGCAGTTACTTTACTGCTCAAACGAACTACATCGTTCATGAAGCTCACACGTTTCTCATCTTAACTGACAAGCATCGGATGTTAGAGGACCAGTGCTTTGTATCAGTTTCAGAAGCAGAGATGTACTAGATATGGTCCGTATGTGTAGGAAACACTGTTCTTTGGTTCTCAGCACACTCAGGTTTCCTGCTGTCTTAGAGACTGAGAAAGCAAGAGCGTGCTTCTTGCTCTAAAGCAGAGTGTGATCAATGGATGAGAACTCTGCTGTGTGTTTCACTTCAGAAATGGAGTAAAATTCCAGGCTCTGTGTCTTCCTACAAGCAAGACTTCGTTTTAGGTATGGGCAGTCACTTTTCATCTCAAACGAACTACATCGTTCACGGAGTTCACACGTTTCTCATCTTAACAGACAAGCATTGGATGTTAGAGGACCAGTGCTTTGTGTCAGTTTCAGAAACAGAGTTGGACTAGATATGGTCCCTATGTGTAGGAAACACCGTTCTTTTGTTCTCAGCGCACTCACGTTTCCTGCTGTCTTAGAGACTTTAGAAAGCAAGAGCGTGCATCTCGCTCTAAAGCAGAGTGTGATCCATGGATGAGAACTATGCTGTGTGTTTCCCTTCAGAAATGGAGTTAAATCCCAGATTCTGTGTCTTCCTACAAGCAAGACTTCGTTTCAGGTAAGGGCAGTCACTTTTCTGCTCAAACGAACTACATCGTTCATGAAGCTCACACGTTTCCCATCTCAACTGACAAGCATTGGATGTTAGAGGACTACTGCTTTGTATCAGTATCAGAAGAAGATTTGGACTACATATGGTCCGTATGTGTAGGAAACTCCGTTCTTTTGTTCTGGGCACACTCAGATTGCCTGCTGTATTAGAGACTCTAGAAAGCAAGAGCGTGCTTCTCCCTCTAAAGCAGAGTGTGATCCATGGATGAGAACTCTGCTGTGTGTTTCCCTTCAGAGATGGAGTTAAATCCCAGGCTCTGTGTCTTACTACAAGCAAGACTTCGTTACAGGTAAGGGCAGTCACTTTTCAGTTCAAAGGAACTACTTCATTCTCAAAGCTCACACGTTTCTCATCTTAACTGACAAACATTGGATGTTAGAGGACCAGTGCTTTGTGTCAGTTTCAGAAGCAGAGTTTGACTAGATATGGTCCATATGTGTAGGAAACACCGTTCTTTTGTTCTCAGCGCACTCACGTTTCCTGCTGTGTTAGAGACTCCAGAAAGCAAGAGCGTGCTTCTCGCTCTAAAGCAGAGTGTGATCCATGGATGAGAACTATGCTGTGTGTTTCCCTTCATAAATGGAGTTAAATCTCAATCTCTGTGTCTTCCTAGAAGCAAGACTTCGTTTCAGGTAACGGCAGTCACTTTTCAGCTCAAACGAACTACATCGTTCACTGAGCTGACACATTTCTCTTCTTTACATACAAGCATTGGATGTTAGAGGACCAGTGCTTTGTATCAGTTTCAGAAACAGAGTTGAACTAGATATGGTCCGTATGTGTAGGAAACACCGTTCTTTTGTTCTCAGCACACACACGTTTACTGCTGTCTTAGAGACTCTAGAAAGCAATAGCGTGCTTCTTGTTCTAAAGCAGAGTGTGATCAATGGATGATTACACTGCTGTGTGTTTCACTCCAGAAATGGAGTTAAATCCCAGGCTCTGAGTCTTCCTACAAGCAAGACTTCGAATCAGGTAAGGGCAGTCACTTTTCTGCTCAAACGATCTACATCGTTCACGAAGCTCACACGTTTCTCATCTTAACTGACAAACATTGGATGTTAGAGGACCAGTGCTTTGTGTCAGTTTCAGAAACAGAGTTGGACTAGATATGGTCCGTATGTGTAGGAAACACCGTTCTTTTGTTCTCAGCGCACTCATGTTTCCTGCTGTCTTAGAGACTTTAGAAAGCAAGAGCGTGCTTCTCGCTCTAAAGCAGAGTGTGATCCATGGATGAGAACTATGCTGTGTGTTTCACTTCAGAAGTGGAGTTAAATCCCAGGCTCTGAGTCTTCCTACAAGCAAGAATTCGTTTCAGGTGAGGGCAGTCACTTTTCTGCTCAAACGAACTACATCGTTCATGAAGCTCACACATTTCGCATCGTAACTGACAAGCATTGGATGTTAGAGGACCATTGCTTTGTATCAGTTTCAGAAGCAGAATTGGACTAGATATGGTCCGTATGTGTAGGAAACACTGTTCTTTTGTTCTCAGCACACTCACATTTCCTGCTGTCTTAGAGACTTTAGAAAGCAAGAGCGTGCTTCTCGCTCTAAAGCAGAGTGTGATCCATGGATGAGAACTATGCTGTGTGTTTCCCTTCAGAAATGGAGTTAAATTCCAGGCTCTGTGTCTTCCTACAAGCAAGACTTCGATTCAGGTAAGGGCAGGCACTTTTCTTCTCAAACAAACTCCATCGTTCACGGAGCTCACACGATTCTCACCTTAACAGACAAGCATTGGATGTTAGAGGACCAGCGCTTTGTGTCAGTTTAAGAAGCAGAGTTGGACTTGTTATGGTCCGTATGTGTAGGAAACACCGTTCTTTTGTTCTCAGCAAAATCACATTTCCTGCTGTCTTAGGGACTCTAGCAAGCAAGAGCGTGCTTCTTGTTCTAAAGCAGAGTGTGATCAATGGATGATTACACTGCTGTGTGTTTCACTCCAGAAATGGAGTTAAATCCCAGGCTCTGAGTCTTCCTACAAGCAAGACTTCGATTCAGGTAAGGGCAGTCACTTTTCAGTTCAAAGGAACTACATCATTCACAAAGCTCACAAGTTTCTCATCTTAAGTGACAAGCATAGTATGTTAGAGGACCAGTGCTTTGTATCAGTTTCAGAAGCAGAGTTGGACTAGATATGGTCCGTATATGTAGGAAACACTGTTCTTTTGTTCTCAGCACACTCACATTTCCTGCTGTCTTAGAGACTTTAGAAAGCAAGAGCGTGCTTCTCGCTCTAAAGCAGAGTGTGATCCATGGATGAGAACTATGCTGTGTGTTTCCCTTCAGAAATGGAGTTAAATTCAAGGCTCTGTGTCTTCCTACAAGCAAGACTTCGTTTTAGGTATGGGCAGTCACTTTTCAGCTCAAACGAACTACATCATTCACGGAGCTCACACGTTTCTCATCTTAACAGACAAGCAATGGATGTTAGAGGACCAGTGCTTTGTGTCAGTTTCAGAAACAGAGTTGGACTAGATATGGTCCCTATGTGTAGGAAACACCGTTCTTTTGTTCTCAGCGCACTCACGTTTCCTGCTCTCTTAGAGACTTTAGAAAGCAAGAGCGTGCATCTCGCTCTAAAGCAGAGTGTGATCCATGGATGAGAACTATGCTGTGGGTTTCCCTTCAGAAATGGAGTTAAATCCCAGATTCTGTGTCTTCCTACAAGCAAGACTTCGTTTCAGGTAAGGGCAGTCACTTTTCTGCTCAAACGAACTACATCGTTCATGAAGCTCACACGTTTCCCATCTCAACTGACAAGCATTGGATGTTAGAGGACTACTGCTTTGTATCAGTTTCAGAAGCAGAGTTGGACTACATATGGTCCGTATGTGTAGGAAACTCCGTTCTTTTGTTCTGGGCACACTCAGATAGCCTGCTGTATTAGAGACTCTAGAAAGCAAGAGCGTGCTTCTCGCTCTAAAGCAGAGTGTGATCCATGGATGAGAACTCTGCTGTGTGTTTCCCTTCAGAGATGGAGTTAAATCCCAGGCTCTGTGTCTTACTACAAGCAAGACTTCGTTACAGGTAAGGGCAGTCACTTTTCAGTTCAAAGGAACTACTTCATTCTCAAAGCTCACACGTTTCTCATCTTAACTGACAAACATTGGATGTTAGAGGACCAGTGCTTTGTGTCAGTTTCAGAAGCAGAGTTGGACTAGATATGGTCCATATGTGTAGGAAACACCGTTCTTTTGTTCTCAGCGCACTCACGTTTCCTGCTGTGTTAGAGACTCCAGAAAGCAAGAGCGTGCTTCTCGCTCTAAAGCAGAGTGTGATCCATGGATGAGAACTATGCTGTGTGTTTCCCTTCATAAATGGAGTTAAATCTCAATCTCTGTGTCTTCCTAGAAGCAAGACTTCGTTTCAGGTAACGGCAGTCACTTTTCAGCTCAAACGAACTACATCGTTCACTGAGCTCACACATTTCTCTTCTTTACATACAAGCATTGGATGTTAGAGGACCAGTGCTTTGTATCAGTTTCAGAAACAGAGTTGAACTAGATATGGTCCGTATGTGTAGGAAACACCGTTCTTTTGTTCTCAGCACACACACGTTTCCTGCTGTCTTAGAGACTCTAGAAAGCAAGAGCGTGCTTCTTGTTCTAAAGCAGAGTGTGATCAATGGATGATTACACTGCTGTGTGTTTCACTCCAGAAATGGAGTTAAATCCCAGGCTCTGAGTCTTCCTACAAGCAAGACTTCGATTCAGGTAAGGGCAGTCACTTTTCTGCTCAAACGATCTACATCGTTCACGAAGCTCACACGTTTCACATCTTAACTGACAAGCATTGGATGTTAGAGTGTCAGTGCTTTGTATCAGTTTCAGAAGCAGATTTAGACTACATATGGTCTGTATGTGTAGGAAACTCCGTTCTTTTGTTCTGGGCACACTCATATTACCTGCTATATTAGAGACTCTAAAAGCAAGAGCGTGCTTCTCGCTCTAAAGCAGAGTGTGATCCATGGATGAGAAAAATGCTGTGTGTTTCGCTTCAGAAATGGAGTTAAATCCCAGGCTCTGTGTCTTCCTACAATCAAGACTTCGTTTCAGGTAAGGGCAGTCACTTTTCAGTTCAAAGGAACTACATCATTCACAAAGCTCACAAGTTTCTCATCTTAAGTGACAAGCATAGTATGTTAGAGGACCAGTGCTTTGTATCAGTTTCAGAAGCAGAGTTGGACTAGATATGGTCCGTATGTGTAGGAAACACTGTTCTTTTGTTCTCAGCACACTCACATTTCCTGCTGTCTTAGAGACTTTAGAAAGCAAGAGCGTGCTTCTCGCTCTAAAGCAGAGTGTGATCCATGGATGAGAACTATGCTGTGTGTTTCCCTTCAGAAATGGAGTTAAATTCAAGGCTCTGTGTCTTCCTACAAGCAAGACTTCGTTTTAGGTATGGGCAGTCACTTTTCAGCTCAAACGAACTACATCGTTCACGGAGCTCACACGTTTCTCATCTTAACAGACAAGCAATGGATGTAAGAGGACCAGTGCTTTGTGTCAGTTTCAGAAACAGAGTTGGACTAGATATGGTCCCTATGTGTAGGAAACACCGTTCTTTTGTTCTCAGCGCACTCACGTTTCCTGCTCTCTTAGAGACTTTAGAAAGCAAGAGCGTGCATCTCGCTCTAAAGCAGAGTGTGATCCATGGATGAGAACTATGCTGTGTGTTTCCCTTCAGAAATGGAGTTAAATCCCAGATTCTGTGTCTTCCTACAAGCAAGACTTCGTTTCAGGTAAGGGCAGTCACTTTTCTGCTCAAACGAACTACATCGTTCATGAAGCTCACACGTTTCCCATCTCAACTGACAAGCATTGGATGTTAGAGGACTACTGCTTTGTATCAGTTTCAGAAGCAGAGTTGGACTACATATGGTCCGTATGTGTAGGAAACTCCGTTCTTTTGTTCTGGGCACACTCAGATAGCCTGCTGTATTAGAGACTCTAGAAAGCAAGAGCGTGCTTCTCGCTCTAAAGCAGAGTGTGATCCATGGATGAGAACTCTGCTGTGTGTTTCCCTTCAGAGATGGAGTTAAATCCCAGGCTCTGTGTCTTACTACAAGCAAGACTTCGTTACAGGTAAGGGCAGTCACTTTTCAGTTCAAAGGAACTACTTCATTCTCAAAGCTCACACGTTTCTCATCTTAACTGACAAACATTGGATGTTTGAGGACCAGTGCTTTGTGTTAGTTTCAGAAGCAGAGTTGGACTAGATATGGTCCATATGTGTAGGAAACACCGTTCTTTTGTTCTCAGCGCACTCACGTTTCCTGCTGTGTTAGAGACTCCAGAAAGCAAGAGCGTGCTTCTCGCTCTAAAGCAGAGTGTGATCCATGGATGAGAACTATGCTGTGTGTTTCCCTTCATAAATGGAGTTAAATCTCAATCTCTGTGTCTTCCTAGAAGCAAGACTTCGTTTCAGGTAACGGCAGTCACTTTTCAGCTCAAACGAACTACATCGTTCACTGAGCTCACACATTTCTCTTCTTTACATACAAGCATTGGATGTTAGAGGACCAGTGCTTTGTATCAGTTTCAGAAACAGAGTTGAACTAGATATGGTCCGTATGTGTAGGAAACACCGTTCTTTTGTTCTCAGCACACACACGTTTCCTGCTGTCTTAGAGACTCTAGAAAGCAAGAGCGTGCTTCTTGTTCTAAAGCAGAGTGTGATCAATGGATGATTACACTGCTGTGTGTTTCACTCCAGAAATGGAGTTAAATCCCAGGCTCTGAATCTTCCTACAAGCAAGACTTCGATTCAGGTAAGGGCAGTCACTTTTCTGCTCAAACGATCTACATCGTTCACGAAGCTCACACGTTTCACATCTTAACTGACAAGCATTGGATGTTAGAGTGTCAGTGCTTTGTATCAGTTTCAGAAGCAGATTTAGACTACATATGGTCTGTATGTGTAGGAAACTCCGTTCTTTTGTTCTGGGCACACTCATATTACCTGCTATATTAGAGACTCTAAAAGCAAGAGCGTGCTTCTCGCTCTAAAGCAGAGTGTGATCCATGGATGAGAAAAATGCTGTGTGTTTCGCTTCAGAAATGGAGTTAAATCCCAGGCTCTGTGTCTTCCTACAATCAAGACTTCGTTTCAGGTAAGGGCAGTCACTTTTCAGTTCAAAGGAACTACATCATTCACAAAGCTCACAAGTTTCTCATCTTAAGTGACAAGCATAGTATGTTAGAGGACCAGTGCTTTGTATCAGTTTCAGAAGCAGAGTTGGACTAGATATGGTCCGTATGTGTAGGAAACACTGTTCTTTTGTTCTCAGCACACTCACATTTCCTGCTGTCTTAGAGACTTTAGAAAGCAAGAGCGTGCTTCTCGCTCTAAAGCAGAGTGTGATCCATGGATGAGAACTATGCTGTGTGTTTCCCTTCAGAAATGGAGTTAAATTCAAGGCTCTGTGTCTTCCTACAAGCAAGACTTCGTTTTAGGTATGGGCAGTCACTTTTCAGCTCAAACGAACTACATCGTTCACGGAGCTCACACGTTTCTCATCTTAACAGACAAGCAATGGATGTAAGAGGACCAGTGCTTTGTGTCAGTTTCAGAAACAGAGTTGGACTAGATATGGTCCCTATGTGTAGGAAACACCGTTCTTTTGTTCTCAGCGCACTCACGTTTCCTGCTCTCTTAGAGACTTTAGAAAGCAAGAGCGTGCATCTCGCTCTAAAGCAGAGTGTGATCCATGGATGAGAACTATGCTGTGTGTTTCCCTTCAGAAATGGAGTTAAATCCCAGATTCTGTGTCTTCCTACAAGCAAGACTTCGTTTCAGGTAAGGGCAGTCACTTTTCTGCTCAAACGAACTACATCGTTCATGAAGCTCACACGTTTCCCATCTCAACTGACAAGCATTGGATGTTAGAGGACTACTGCTTTGTATCAGTTTCAGAAGCAGAGTTGGACTACATATGGTCCGTATGTGTAGGAAACTCCGTTCTTTTGTTCTGGGCACACTCAGATAGCCTGCTGTATTAGAGACTCTAGAAAGCAAGAGCGTGCTTCTCGCTCTAAAGCAGAGTGTGATCCATGGATGAGAACTCTGCTGTGTGTTTCCCTTCAGAGATGGAGTTAAATCCCAGGCTCTGTGTCTTACTACAAGCAAGACTTCGTTACAGGTAAGGGCAGTCACTTTTCAGTTCAAAGGAACTACTTCATTCTCAAAGCTCACACGTTTCTCATCTTAACTGACAAACATTGGATGTTTGAGGACCAGTGCTTTGTGTCAGTTTCAGAAGCAGAGTTGGACTAGATATGGTCCATATGTGTAGGAAACACCGTTCTTTTGTTCTCAGCGCACTCACGTTTCCTGCTGTGTTAGAGACTCCAGAAAGCAAGAGCGTGCTTCTCGCTCTAAAGCAGAGTGTGATCCATGGATGAGAACTATGCTGTGTGTTTCCCTTCATAAATGGAGTTAAATCTCAATCTCTGTGTCTTCCTAGAAGCAAGACTTCGTTTCAGGTAACGGCAGTCACTTTTCAGCTCAAACGAACTACATCGTTCACTGAGCTCACACATTTCTCTTCTTTACATACAAGCATTGGATGTTAGAGGACCAGTGCTTTGTATCAGTTTCAGAAACAGAGTTGAACTAGATATGGTCCGTATGTGTAGGAAACACCGTTCTTTTGTTCTCAGCACACACACGTTTCCTGCTGTCTTAGAGACTCTAGAAAGCAAGAGCGTGCTTCTTGTTCTAAAGCAGAGTGTGATCAATGGATGATTACACTGCTGTGTGTTTCACTCCAGAAATGGAGTTAAATCCCAGGCTCTGAGTCTTCCTACAAGCAAGACTTCGATTCAGGTAAGGGCAGTCACTTTTCTGCTCAAACGATCTACATCGTTCACGAAGCTCACACGTTTCTCATCTTAACTGACAAGCATTGGATATTAGAGGGTCAGTGTTTGTATCAGTTTCAGAAGCAGATTTGGACTACATATGGTCTGTATGTGTAGGAAACTCCGTTCTTTTGTTCTGGGCACACTCATATTACCTGCTATATTAGAGACTCTAAAAGCAAGAGCGTGCTTCTCGCTCTAAAGCAGAGTGTGATCCATGGATGAGAAAAATGCTGTGTGTTTCGTTTCAGAAATGGAGTTAAATCCCAGGCTCTGTGTCTTCCTACAATCAAGACTTCGTTTCAGGTAAGGGCAGTCACTTTTCAGTTCAAAGGAACTACATCATTCACAAAGCTCACAAGTTTCTCATCTTAAGTGACAAGCATAGTATGTTAGAGGACCAGTGCTTTGTATCAGTTTCAGAAGCAGAGTTGGACTAGATTTGGTCCGTATGTGTAGGAAACACTGTTCTTTTGTTCTCAGCACACTCACATTTCCTGCTGTCTTAGAGACTTTAGAAAGCAAGAGCGTGCTTCTCGCTCTAAAGCAGAGTGTGATCCATGGATGAGAACTATGCTGTGTGTTTCCCTTCAGAAATGGAGTTAAATTCCAGGCTCTGTGTCTTCCTACAAGCAAGACTTCGTTTCAGGTAAGGGCAGTCACTTTTCTGCTCAAACGAACTACATCGTTCATGAAGCTCACACGTTTCCCATCTCAACTGACAAGCATTGGATGTTAGAGGACTACTGCTTTGTATCAGTTTCAGAAGCAGAGTTGGACTACATATGGTCCGTATGTGTAGGAAACTCCGTTCTTTTGTTCTGGGCACACTCAGATTGCCTGCTGTATTAGAGACTCTAGAAAGCAAGAGCGTGCTTCTCGCTCTAAAGCAGAGTGTGATCCATGGATGAGAACTCTGCTGTGTGTTTCCCTTCAGAGATGGTGTTAAATCCCAGGCTCTGTGTCTTACTACAAGCAAGATTTCGTTACAGGAAAGGGCAGTCACTTTTCAGTTCAAAGGAAGTACTTCATTCTCAAAGCTCACACGTTTCTCATCTTAACTGACAAACATTGGATGTTAGAGGACCAGTGCTTTGTGTCAGTTTCAGAAGCAGAGTTGGACTAGATATGGTCCATATGTGTAGGAAACACCGTTCTTTTGTTCTCAGCGCACTCACGTTTCCTGCTGTGTTAGAGACTCCAGAAAGCAAGAGCGTGCTTCTCGCTCTAAAGCAGAGTGTGATCCATGGATGAGAACTATGCTGTGTGTTTCCCTTCATAAATGGAGTTAAATCTCAATCTCTGTGTCTTCCTAGAAGCAAGACTTCGTTTCAGGTAACGGCAGTCACTTTTCAGCTCAAACGAACTACATCGTTCACTGAGCTCACACATTTCTCTTCTTTACATACAAGCATTGCATGTTAGAGGACCAGTGCTTTGTATCAGTTTCAGAAACAGAGTTGAACTAGATATGGACTGTATGTGTAGGAAACACCGTTCTTTTGTTCTCAGCACACACACGTTTCCTGCTGTCTTAGAGACTCTAGAAAGCAAGAGCGTGCTTCTTGTTCTAAAGCAGAGTGTGATCAATGGATGATTACACTGCTGTGTGTTTCACTCCAGAAATGGAGTTAAATCCCAGGCTCTGAGTCTTCCTACAAGCAAGACTTCGTTTCAGGTAAGGGCAGTCACTTTTCCGCTCAAAGGAACTACATCCTTCACGAAGCTCACACGTTGTTCATCTTAACTGACAAGCATTGGATGTTAGAGGGTCAGTGCTTTGTATCAGTTTCAGAAGCAGATTTGGACTACATATGGTCTGTAGGTGTAGGAAACACAGTTCTTTTGTTCTTTGCACACTCATATTACCTGCTATCTTAGAGACTCTAAAAGCAAGAGCGTGCTTCTCGCTCTAAAGCAGAGTGTGATCCATGGATGAGAAAAATGCTGTGTGTTTCCCTTCAGAAATGGAGTTAAATCCCAGGCTCTGAGTCTTCCTACAAGCAAGACTTCGTTTCAGGTAAGGGCAGTCACTTTTCAGTTCAAAGGAACTACATCATTCACAAAGCTCACAAGTTTCTCATCTTAAGTGACAAGCATAGTATGTTAGAGGACCAGTGCTTTGTATCAGTTTCAGAAGCAGAGTTGGACTAGATATGGTCCGTATGTGTAGGAAACACTGTTCTTTTGTTCTCAGCACACTCACATTTCCTGCTGTCTTAGAGACTTTAGAAAGCAAGAGCGTGCTTCTCGCTCTAAAGCAGAGTGTGATCCATGGATGAGAACTATGCTGTGTGTTTCCTTCAGAAATGGAGATAAATTCCAGGCTCTGTGTCTTCCTACAAGCAAGACTTCGTTTTAGGTATGGGCAGTCACTTTTCAGCTCAAACGAACTACATCGTTCACGGAGCTCACACGTTTCTCATCTTAACCGACAAGCATTGGATGTTAGAGGACCAGTGCTTTGTGTCAGTTTCAGAAATAGAGTTGGACTAGATATGGTCCCTATGTGTAGGAAACACCGTTCTTTTGTTCTCAGCCAACTCACGTTTCCTGCTGTCTTAGAGACTTTAGAAAGCAAGAGCGTGCATCTCGCTCTAAAGCAGAGTGTGATCCATGGATGAGAACTATGCTGTGTGTTTCCCTTCAGAAATGGAGTTAAATCCCAGATTCTGTGTCTTCCTACAAGCAAGACTTCGTTTCAGGTAAGGGCAGTCACTTTTCTGCTCAAACGAACTACATCGTTCATGAAGCTCACACGTTTCCCATCTCAACTGACAAGCATTGGATGTTAGAGGACTACTGTTTTGTATCAGTTTCAGAAGCAGAGTTGGACTACATATGGTCCGTATGTGTAGGAAACTCCGTTCTTTTGTTCTGGGCACACTCAGATTGCCTGCTGTATTAGAGACTCCAGAAAGCAAGAGCGTGCTTCTCGCTCTAAAGCAGAGTGTGATACATGGATGAGAACTCTGCTGTGTGTTTCCCTTCAGAGATGGAGTTAAATCCCAGGCTCTGTGTCTTACTACAAGCAAGACTTCATTACAGGTAAGGGCAGTCACTTTTCAGTTCAAAGGAACTACATCATTCTCAAAGCTCACACGTTTCTCATCTTAACTGACAAACATTGGATGTTAGAGGACGAGTGCTTTGTGTCAGTTTCAGAAACAGAGTTGGACTAGATATGGTCCGTATGTGTAGGAAACACCGTTCTTTTGTTCTCAGCGCACTCACGTTTCCTGCTGTGTTAGAGACTCCAGAAAGCAAGAGCGTGCTTCTCGCTCTAAAGCAGAGTGTGATCCATGGATGAGAACTATGCTGTGTGTTTCCCTTCAGAAATGGAGTTAAATTCCAGGCTCTGTGTCTTCCTACAAGCAAGACTTCCTTTTAGGTATGGGCAGTCACTTTTCAGCTCAAACGAACTACATCGTTCACTGAGCTCACACATTTCTCTTCTTTACATACAAGCATTGGATGTTAGAGGACCAGTGCTTTGTATCAGTTTCAGAAACAGAGTTGAACTAGATATGGTCTGTATGTGTAGGAAACACCGTTCTTTTGTTCTCAGCACACACACGTTTCCTGCTGTCTTAGAGACTCTAGAAAGCAAGAGCGTGCTTCTTGTTCTAAAGCAGAGTGTGATCAATGGATGATTACACTGCTGTGTGTTTCACTCCAGAAATGGAGTTAAATCCCAGGCTCTGAGTCTTCCTACAAGCAAGACTTCGATTCAGGTAAGGGCAGTCACTTTTCTGCTCAAACGATCTACATCGTTCACGAAGCTCACACGTTTCTCATCTTAACTGACAAGCATTGGATGTTAGAGTGTCAGTGCTCTGTATCAGTTTGAGAAGCAGATTTGGACTACATATGGTCTGTATGTGTAGGAAACACAGTTCTTTTGTTCTGGGCACACTCATATTACCTGCTATATTAGAGACTCTAAAAGCAAGAGCGTGCTTCTCGCTCTAAAGCAGAGTGTGATCCATGGATGAGAAAAATGCTCTGTGTTTCCCTTCAGAAATGGAGTTAAATCCCAGGCTCTGTGTCTTCCCACAATCAAGACTTCGTTTCAGGTAAGGGCAGTCACTTTTCAGTTCAAAGGAACTACATCATTCACAAAGCTCACAGGTTTCTCATCTTAAGTTACAAGCATAGTATGTTAGAGGACCAGTGCTTTGTATCAGTTTCAGAAGCAGAGTTGGACTAGATATGGTCCGTATGTGTAGGAAACACTGTTCTTTTGTTCTCAGCACACTCACATTTCCTGCTGTCTTAGAGACTTTAGAAAGCAAGAGCGTGCTTCTCGCTCTAAAGCAGAGTGTGATCCATGGATGAGAACTATGCTGTGTGTTTCCTTCAGAAATGGAGATAAATTCCAGGCTCTGTGTCTTCCTACAAGCAAGACTTCGTTTTAGGTATGGGCAGTCACTTTTCAGCTCAAACGAACTACATCGTTCACGGAGCTCACACGTTTCTCATCTTAAGAGACAAGCATTGGATGTTAGAGGACCAGTGCTTTGTGTCAGTTTCAGAAATAGAGTTGGACTAGATATGGTCCCTATGTGTAGGAAACACCGTTCTTTTGTTCTCAGCCAACTCACGTTTCCTGCTGTCTTAGAGAATTTAGAAAGCAAGAGCGTGCATCTCGCTCTAAAGCAGAGTGTGATCCATGGATGAGAACTATGCTGTGTGTTTCCCTTCAGAAATGGAGTTAAATCCCAGATTCTGTGTCTTCCTACAAGCAAGACTTCGTTTCAGGTAAGGGCAGTCACTTTTCTGCTCAAACGAACTACATCGTTCATGAAGCTCACACGTTTCCCATCTCAACTGACAAGCATTGGATGTTAGAGGACTACTGCTTTGTATCAGTTTCAGAAGAAGAGTTGGACTACATATGGTCCGTATGTGTAGGAAACTCCGTTCTTTTGTTCTGGGCACACTCAGATTGCCTGCTGTATTAGAGACTCTAGAAAGCAAGAGCGTGCTTCTCGCTCTAAAGCAGAGTGTGATCCATGGATGAGAACTCTGCTGTGTGTTTCCCTTCAGAGATGGAGTTAAATCCCAGGCTCTGTGTCTTACTACAAGCAAGACTTCGTTACAAGTAAGGGCAGTCACTTTTCAGTTCAAAGGAACTACATCATTCTCAAAGCTCACACGTTTCTCATCTTAACTGACAAACATTGGATGTTAGAGGACCAGTGCTTTGTATCAGTTTCAGAAGCAGAGGTGGACTAGATATGGTCCGTATGTGTAGGAAACACCGTTCTTTTGTTCTCAGTGCACTCATGTTTCCTGCTGTCTTAGAGACTTTAGAAAGCAAGAGCGTGCTTCTTGCTCTAAAGCAGAGTGTGATCCATGGATGAGAACTATGCTGTGTGTTTCCCTTCAGAAGTGGAGTTAAATCCCAGGCTCTGAGTCTTCCTACAAGCAAGACTTCGTTTCAGGTAACGGCAGTCACTTTTCAGCTCAAACGAACTACATCGTTCACTGAGCGCACACATTTCTCTTCTTTACATACAAGCATTGGATGTTAGAGGACCAGTGCTTTGTATCAGTTTCAGAAACAGAGTTGAACTAGATATGGTCCGTATGTGTAGGAAACACCGTTCTTTTGTTCTCAGCACACACGTTTCCTGCTGTCTTAGAGACTCTAGAAAGCAAGAGCGTGCTTCTTGTTCTAAAGTAGAGTGTGATCAATGGATGATTACACTGCTGTGTGTTTCACTCCAGAAATGGAGTTAAATCCCAGGCTCTGAGTCTTCCTACAAGCAAGACTTCGTTTCAGGTAAGGGCAGTCACTTTTCAGCTCAAACAAACTACATCGTTCACGGAGCTCACACGTTTCTCATCTTAACAGACAAGCATTGGATGTTAGAGGACCAGTGCTTTGTGTCAGTTTCAGAAACAGAGTTGGACTAGATATGGTCCCTATGTGTAGGAATCACCGTTCTTTTGTTCTCAGCACACTCACGTTTCCTGCTGTCTTAGAGACTTTAGAAAGCAAGAGCGTGCTTCTCGCTCTAAAGCAGAGTGTGATCCATGGATGAGAACTATGCTGTGTGTTTCCTTCAGAAATGGAGATAAATTCCAGGCTCTGTGTCTTCCTACAAGCAAGACTTCGTTTTAGGTATGTGCAGTCACTTTTCAGCTCAAACGAACTACATCGTTCACGGAGCTCACACGTTTCTCATCTTAAGAGACAAGCATTGGATGTTAGAGGACCAGTGCTTTGTGTCAGTTTCAGAAATAGAGTTGGACTAGATATGGTCCCTATGTGTAGGAAACACCGTTCTTTTGTTCTCAGCCAACTCACGTTTCCTGCTGTCTTAGAGAATTTAGAAAGCAAGAGCGTGCATCTCGCTCTAAAGCAGAGTGTGATCCATGGATGAGAACTATGCTGTGTGTTTCCCTTCAGAAATGGAGTTAAATCCCAGATTCTGTGTCTTCCTACAAGCAAGACTTCGTTTCAGGTAAGGGCAGTCACTTTTCTGCTCAAACGAACTACATCGTTCATGAAGCTCACACGTTTCCCATCTCAACTGACAAGCATTGGATGTTAGAGGACTACTGTTTTGTATCAGTTTCAGAAGAAGAGTTGGACTACATATGGTCCGCATGTGTAGGAAACTCCGTTCTTTTGTTCTGGGCACACTCAGATTGCCTGCTGTATTAGAGACTCCAGAAAGCAAGAGCGTGCTTCTCGCTCTAAAGCAGAGTGTGATCCATGGATGAGAACTCTGCTGTGTGTTTCCCTTCAGAGATGGAGTTAAATCCCAGGCTCTGTGTCTTCTTACAATCAAGACTTCGTTTCAGGTAAGGGCAGTCACTTTTCAGTTCAAAGGAACTACATCATTCACAAAGCTCACAAGTTTCTCATCTTAAGTGACAAGCATAGTATGTTAGAGGACCAGTGCTTTGTATCAGTTTCAGAAGCAGAGTTGGACTAGATATGGTCCGTATGTGTAGGAAACACCGTTCTTTTGTTCTCAGCGCACTCACGTTTCCTGCTGTGTTAGAGACTCCAGAAAGCAAGAGCGTGCTTCTCGCTCTAAAGCAGAGTGTGATCCATGGATGAGAACTATGCTGTGTGTTTCCCTTCAGAAATGGAGTTAAATTCCAGGCTCTGTGTCTTCCTACAAGCAAGACTTCGTTTTAGGTATGGGCAGTCACTTTTCAGCTCAAACGAACTACATCGTTCATGGAGCTCACACGTTTCTCATCTTAACAGACAAGCATTGGATGTTAGAGGACCAGTGCTTTGTGTCAGTTTCAGAAACAGAGTTGGACTAGATATGGTCCCTATGTGTAGGAAACACCGTTCTTTTGTTCTCAGCGCACTCACGTTTGCTGCTGTCTTAGAGACTTTAGAAAGCAAGAGCGTGCATCTCGCTCTAAAGCAGAGTGTGATCCATGGATGAGAACTATGCTGTGTGTTTCCCTTCAGAAATGGAGTTAAATCCCAGATTCTGTGTCTTCCTACAAGCAAGACTACGTTTCAGGTAAGGGCAGTCACTTTTCTGCTCAAACGAACTACATCGTTCATGAAGCTCACACGTTTCCCATCTCAACTGACAAGCATTGGATGTTAGAGGACTACTGCTTTGTATCAGTTTCAGAAGAAGAGTTGGACTACATATGGTCCGTATGTGTAGGAAACTCCGTTCTTTTGTTCTGGGCACACTCAGATTGCCTGCTGTATTAGAGACTCTAGAAAGCAAGAGCGTGCTTCTCGCTCTAAAGCAGAGTGTGATCCATGGATGAGAACTCTGCTGTGTGTTTCCCTTCAGAGATGGAGTTAAATCCCAGGCTCTGTGTCTTACTACAAGCAAGACTTCGTTACAAGTAAGGGCAGTCACTTTTCAGTTCAAAGGAACTACATCATTCTCAAAGCTCACACGTTTCTCATCTTAACTGACAAACATTGGATGTTAGAGGACCAGTGCTTTGTATCAGTTTCAGAAGCAGAGGTGGACTAGATATGGTCCGTATGTGTAGGAAACACCGTTCTTTTGTTCTCAGTGCACTCATGTTTCCTGCTGTCTTAGAGACTTTAGAAAGCAAGAGCGTGCTTCTTGCTCTAAAGCAGAGTGTGATCCATGGATGAGAACTATGCTGTGTGTTTCCCTTCAGAAGTGGAGTTAAATCCCAGGCTCTGAGTCTTCCTACAAGCAAGACTTCGTTTCAGGTAACGGCAGTCACTTTTCAGCTCAAACGAACTACATCGTTCACTGAGCGCACACATTTCTCTTCTTTACATACAAGCATTGGATGTTAGAGGACCAGTGCTTTGTATCAGTTTCAGAAACAGAGTTGAACTAGATATGGTCCGTATGTGTAGGAAACACCGTTCTTTTGTTCTCAGCACACACGTTTCCTGCTGTCTTAGAGACTCTAGAAAGCAAGAGCGTGCTTCTTGTTCTAAAGTAGAGTGTGATCAATGGATGATTACACTGCTGTGTGTTTCACTCCAGAAATGGAGTTAAATCCCAGGCTCTGAGTCTTCCTACAAGCAAGACTTCGTTTCAGGTAAGGGCAGTCACTTTTCAGCTCAAACAAACTACATCGTTCACGGAGCTCACACGTTTCTCATCTTAACAGACAAGCATTGGATGTTAGAGGACCAGTGCTTTGTGTCAGTTTCAGAAACAGAGTTGGACTAGATATGGTCCCTATGTGTAGGAATCACCGTTCTTTTGTTCTCAGCACACTCACGTTTCCTGCTGTCTTAGAGACTTTAGAAAGCAAGAGCGTGCATCTCGCTCTAAAGCAGAGTGTGATCCATGGATGAGAACTATGCTGTGTGTTTCCCTTCAGAAATGGAGTGAAATCCCAGATTCTGTGTCTTCCTACAAGCAAGACTTCGTTTCAGGTAAGGGCAGTCACTTTTCTGCTCAAACGAACTACATCGTTCATGAAGCTCACACGTTTCCCATCTCAACTGACAAGCATTGGATGTTAGAGGACTACTGCTTTCTATCAGTTTCAGAAGCAGAGTTGGACTACATATGGTCCATATGTGTAGGAAACTCCGTTCTTTTGTTCTGGGCACACTCAGATTGCCTGCTGTATTAGAGACTCTAGAAAGCAAGAGCTTGCTTCTCGCTCTAAAGCAGAGTGTGATCCATGGATGAGAACTCTGCTGTGTGTTTCACTTCTGAGATGGAGTTAAATCCCAGGCTCTGTGTCTTACTACAAGCAAGACTTCGTTACAGGTAAGGGCAGTCACTTTTCAGTTCAAATGAACTACTTCATTCTCAAAGCTCACACGTTTCTCATCTTTACTGACAAACATTGGATGTTAGAGGACCAGTGCTTTGTGTTAGTTTCAGAAGCAGAGTTGGACTAGATATGGTCCATATGTGTAGGAAACACCGTTCTTTTGTTCTCAGCGCACTCACGTTTCCTGCTGTGTTAGAGACTCCAGAAAGCAAGAGCGTGCTTCTCGCTCTAAAGCAGAGTGTGATCCATGGATGAGAACTATGCTGTGTGTTTCCCTTCATAAATGGAGTTAAATCTCAATCTCTGTGTCTTCCTAGAAGCAAGACTTCGTTTCAGGTAACGGCAGTCACTTTTCAGCTCAAACGAACTACATCGTTCACTGAGCTCACACATTTCTCTTCTTTACATACAAGCATTGGATGTTAGAGGACCAGTGCTTTGTATCTGTTTCAGAAACAGAGTTGAAATAGATATGGTCCGTATGTGTAGGAAACACCGTTCTTTTGTTCTCAGCACACACACGTTTCCTGCTGTCTTAGAGACTCTAGAAAGCAAGAGCGTGCTTCTTGTTCTAAAGCAGAGTGTGATCAATGGATGATTACACTGCTGTGTGTTTCACTCCAGAAATGGAGTTAAATCCCAGGCTCTGAGTCTTCCTACAAGCAAGACTTCGTTTCAGGTAAGGGCAGTCACTTTTCCGCTCAAATGAACTACATCCTTCACGAAGCTCACACGTTGCTCATCTTAACTGACAAGCATTGGATGTTAGAGGGTCAGTGGTTTGTATCAGTTTCAGAAGCAGATTTGGACTACATATGGTCTGTAGGTGTAGGAAACACAGTTCTTTTGTTCTGGGCACACTCATATTACCTGCTATATTAGAGACTCTAAAAGCAAGAGCGTGCTTCTCGCTCTAAAGCAGAGTGTGATCCATGGATGAGAAAAATGCTGTGTGTTTCCCTTCAGAAATGGAGTTAAATCCCAGGCTCTGTGTCTTCCTACAAGCAAGACTTCATTTCAGGTAAGGGCAGTCACTTTTCAGTTCAAAGGAACTACATCATTCACAAAGCTCACGGGTTTCTCATCTTAAGTGACAAGCATAGGATGTTAGAGGACCAGTGCTTTGTATCAGTTTCAGAAGCAGAGGTGGACTAGATATGGTCCGTATGTGTAGGAAACACTGTTCTTTTGTTCTCAGCACACTCACATTTCCTGCTGTCTTAGAGACTTTAGAAAGCAAGAGCGTGCTTCTCGCTCTAAAGCAGAGTGTGATCCATGGATGAGAACTATGCTGTGTGTTTCCCTTCAGAAATGGAGTTAAATTCCAGGCTCTGTGTCTTCCTACAAGCAAGACTTCGTTTCAGGTAAGGGCAGTCACTTTTCAGCTCAAACGAACTACATCGTTCACGGAGCTCACACGTTTCTCATCTTAACAGACAAGCATTGGATGTTAGAGGACCAGTGATTTGTGTCAGTTTCAGAAACAGAGTTGGACTAGATATGGTCCATATGTGTAGGAAACACCGTTCTTTTGTTCTCAGTGCACTCATGTTTCCTGCTGTCTTAGAGACTTTAGAAAGCAAGAGCGTGCTTCTTGCTCTAAAGCAGAGTGTGATCCATGGATGAGAACTATGCTGTGTGTTTCCCTTCAGAAGTGGAGTTAAATCCCAGGCTCTGAGTCTTCCTACAAGCAAGACTTCGTTTCAGGTAACGGCAGTCACTTTTCAGCTCAAACGAACTACATCGTTCACTGAGCTCACACATTTCTCTTCTTTACATACAAGCATTGGATGTTAGAGGACCAGTGCTTTGTATCAGTTTCAGAAGCAGATTTGGACTACATATGGTCTGTATGTGTAGGAAACACAGTTCTTTTGTTCTGGGCACACTCATATTACCTGCTATATTAGAGACTCTAAAAGCAAGAGCGTGCTTCTCGCTCTAAAGCAGAGTGTGATCCATGGATGAGAAAAATGCTGTGTGTTTCCCTTCAGAATTGGAGTTAAATCCCAGGCTCTGTGTCTTCCCACAAGCAAGACTTCGTTTCAGGTAAGGGCAGTCACTTTTCAGTTCAAAGGAACTACATCATTCACAAAGCTCACAGGTTTCTCATCTTAAGTGACAAGCATAGGATGTTAGAGGACCAGTGCTTTGTATCAGTTTCAGAAGCAGAGTTGGACTAGATATGGTCCGTATGTGTAGGAAACACTGTTCTTTTGTTCTCAGCACACTCACATTTCCTTCTGTCTTAGAGAATTTAGAAAGCAAGAGCGTGCTTCTCGCTCTAAAGCAGAGTGTGATCCATGGATGAGAACTATGCTGTGTGTTTCCCTTCAGAAATGGAGTTAAATTCCAGGCTCTGTGTCTTCCTACAAGCAAGACTTCGTTTAAGGTAAGGGCAGTCACTTTTCTGCTCAAACGAACTACATCGTTCACGAAGCTCACACGTTTCTCATCTTAACTGACAAGCATTGGATGTTAGAGGGTCAGTGCTTTGTATCAGTTTCAGAAGAAGATTTGGACTACATATGGTCTGTATGTGTAGGAAACACAGTTCTTTTGTTCTGGGCACACTCATATTACCTGCTATATTAGAGACTCTAAAAGCAAGAGCGTGCTTCTCGCTCTAAAGCAGAGTCTGATCCATGGATGAGAAAAATGCTGTGTGTTTTCCTTCAGAAATGGAGTTAAATCCCAGGCTCTGTGTCTAACTACAAGCAAGACTTCGTTACAGGTAAGGGCAGTCACCTTTCTGCTCAAAGGAACTACATCGTTCATGAAGCTCACACGTTTCCCATCTTAACTGACAAGCATTGGATGTTAGAGGACCAGTGATTTGTATCAGTTTCAGAAGAGGAGTTGGACTAGATATGGTCCCTATGTGTAGGAAACACCGTTCTTTTGTTCTCAGTGCACTCACGTTTCCTGCTGTGTTAGAGACTGCAGAAAGCAAGAGCGTGCTTCTCGCTCTAAATCAGAGTGTGATCCATGGATGAGAACTATGGTGTGTGTTTCCCTTCATAAATGGAGTTAAATCTCCATCTCTGTGTCTTCCTAGAAGCAAGACTTCGTTTCAGGTAACGGCAGTCACTTTTCAGCTCAAACGAACTACATTGTTCACTGAGCTCACACATTTCTCTTCTTTTCATACAAGCATTGGATGTTAGAGGACCAGTGCTTTGTATCTGTATCAGAAACAGAGTTGAACTACATATGGTCCGTATGTGTAGGAAACACCGTTCTTTTGTTCTCAGCACACACACGTTTCCTGCTGTCTTAGAGACTCTAGAAAGCAAGAGCGTGCTTCTTGTTCTAAAGCAGAGTGTGATCAATGGATGATTACACTGCTTTGTGTTTCACTCCAGAAATGCAGTTAAATCCCAGGCTCTGAGTCTTCCTACAAGCAAGACTTTGATTCAGGTAAGGGCAGTCACTTTTCCGCTCAAACGAACTACATCGTTCATGAAGCTCACACGTTTCCCATCTTAACTAACAAGCATTGGATGTTAGAGGACTACTGCTTTGTATCAGTTTCAGAAGAAGAGTTGGACTACATATGGTCCGTATGTGTAGGAAACTCCCTTCTTTTGTTCTGGGCACACTCAGATTGCCTGCTGTATTAGAGACTCTAGAAAGCAAGAGCGTGCTTCTCGCTCTAAAGCAGAGTGTGATCCATGGATGAGAACTCTGCTGTGTGTTTCCCTTCAGAGATGGAGTTAAATCCCAGGCTCTGTGTCTTACTACAAGCAAGACTTTGTTACAGGTAAGGGCAGTCACTTTTCAGTTCAAAGGAACTACATCATTCTCAAAGCTCACACCTTTCTCATCTTAATTGACAAACATTGGATGTTAGAGGACCAGTGCTTTGTGTCAGTTTCAGAAACAGAGTTGGACTAGATATGGTCCGTATGTGTAGGAAACACCGTTCTTTTGTTCTCAGCGCACTCACGTTTCCTGCTGTGTTAGAGACTCCAGAAAGCAAGAGCGTGCTTCTCGCTCTAAAGCAGACTGTGATCCATGGATGAGAACTATGGTGTGTGTTTCCCTTCATAAATGGAGTTAAATCTCAATCTCTGTGTCTTCCTAGAAGCAAGACTTCGTTTCAGGTAACGGCAGTCACTTTTCAGCTCAAACGAACTACATCGTTCACTGAGCTCACACATTTCTCTTCTTTTCATACAAGCAATGGATGTTAGAGGACCAGTGCTTTGTATCTGTTTCAGAAACAGAGTTGAACTAGATATGGTCCGTATGTGTAGGAAACACCGTTCTTTTGTTCTCAGCACACACACGTTTCCTGCTATCTTAGAGACTCTAGAAAGCAAGAGCGTGCTTCTTGTTCTAAAGCAGAGTGTGATCAATGGATGATTACACTGCTGTGTGTTTCACTCCAGAAATGCAGTTAAATCTCAGGCTCTGAGTCTTCCTACAAGCAAGACTTCGATTCAGGTAAGGGCAGTCACTTTTCCGCTCAAACGAACTACATCGTTCACGAAGCTCACACGTTGCTCATCTTAACTGACAAGCATTGGATGTTAGAGGGTCAGTGCTTTGTATCAGTTTCAGAAGCAGATTTGGACTACAAATGGTCTGTATGTGTAGGAAACACAGTTCTTTTGTTCTGGGCACACTCATATTACCTGCTATATTAGAGACTCTAAAAGCAAGAGCGTGCTTCTCGCTCTAAAGCAGAGTGTGATCCATGGATGAGAAAAATGCTGTGTGTTTCCCTTCAGAATTGGAGTTAAATCCCAGGCTCTGTGTCTTCCCACAAGCAAGACTTCGTTTCAGGTAAGGGCAGTCACTTTTCAGTTCAAAGGAACTACATCATTCACAAAGCTCACAGGTTTCTCATCTTAAGTGACAAGCATAGGATGTTAGAGGACCAGTGCTTTGTATCAGTTTCAGAAGCAGAGTTGTACTATATATGGTCCGTATGTGTAGGAAACACTGTTCTATTGTTCTCAGCACACTCACATTTCCTGCTGTCTTAGAGACTTTAGAAAGCGAGAGCGTGCTTCTCGCTCTAAAGCAGAGTGTGATCCATGGATGAGAACTATGCTGTGTGTTTCCCTTCAGAAATGGAGTTAAATTCCAGGCTCTGTGTCTTCCTACAAGCAAGACTTCGTTTCAGGTAAGGGCAGTCACTTTTCTGCTCAAACGAACTACATCGTTCATGAAGCTCACACGTTTCCCATCTTAACTGACAAGCATAGGATGTTAGAGGACCAGTGCTTTGTATCAGTTTCAGAAGCAGATTTGGACTACATATGGTCTGTATGTGTTGGAAACTCCGTTCTTTTGTTCTGGGCACACTCAGATTGCCTGCTGTATTAGAGACTCCAGAAAGCAAGAGCGTGCTTCTCGCTCTAAAGCAGAGTGTGATCCATGGATGAGAACTCTGCTGTGTGTTTCCCTTCAGAGATGGAGTTAAATCCCAGGCTCTGTGTCTTCTTACAATCAAGACTTCGTTTCAGGTAAGGGCAGTCACTTTTCAGTTCAAAGGAACTACATCATTCACAAAGCTCACAAGTTTCTCATCTTAAGTGACAAGCATAGTATGTTAGAGGACCAGTGCTTTGTATCAGTTTCAGAAGCAGAGTTGGACTAGATATGGTCCGTATGTGTAGGAAACACCGTTCTTTTGTTCTCAGCGCACTCACGTTTCCTGCTGTGTTAGAGACTCCAGAAAGCAAGAGCGTGCTTCTCGCTCTAAAGCAGAGTGTGATCCATGGATGAGAACTATGCTGTGTGTTTCCCTTCAGAAATGGAGTTAAATTCCAGGCTCTGTGTCTTCCTACAAGCAAGACTTCGTTTTAGGTATGGGCAGTCACTTTTCAGCTCAAACGAAGTACATCGTTCATGGAGCTCACACGTTTCTCATCTTAACAGACAAGCATTGGATGTTAGAGGACCAGTGCTTTGTGTCAGTTTCAGAAACAGAGTTGGACTAGATATGGTCCCTATGTGTAGGAAACACCGTTCTTTTGTTCTCAGCGCACTCACGTTTGCTGCTGTCTTAGAGACTTTAGAAAGCAAGAGCGTGCATCTCGCTCTAAAGCAGAGTGTGATCCATGGATGAGAACTATGCTGTGTGTTTCCCTTCAGAAATGGAGTTAAATCCCAGATTCTGTGTCTTCCTACAAGCAAGACTACGTTTCAGGTAAGGGCAGTCACTTTTCTGCTCAAACGAACTACATCGTTCATGAAGCTCACACGTTTCCCATCTCAACTGACAAGCATTGGATGTTAGAGGACTACTGCTTTGTATCAGTTTCAGAAGAAGAGTTGGACTACATATGGTCCGTATGTGTAGGAAACTCCGTTCTTTTGTTCTGGGCACACTCAGATTGCCTGCTGTATTAGAGACTCTAGAAAGCAAGAGCGTGCTTCTCGCTCTAAAGCAGAGTGTGATCCATGGATGAGAACTCTGCTGTGTGTTTCCCTTCAGAGATGGAGTTAAATCCCAGGCTCTGTGTCTTACTTCAAGCAAGACTTCGTTACAAGTAAGGGCAGTCACTTTTCAGTTCAAAGGAACTACATCATTCTCAAAGCTCACACGTTTCTCATCTTAACTGACAAACATTGGATGTTAGAGGACCAGTGCTTTGTATCAGTTTCAGAAGCAGAGGTGGACTAGATATGGTCCGTATGTGTAGGAAACACCGTTCTTTTGTTCTCAGTGCACTCATGTTTCCTGCTGTCTTAGAGACTTTAGAAAGCAAGAGCGTGCTTCTTGCTCTAAAGCAGAGTGTGATCCATGGATGAGAACTATGCTGTGTGTTTCCCTTCAGAAGTGGAGTTAAATCCCAGGCTCTGAGTCTTCCTACAAGCAAGACTTCGTTTCAGGTAACGGCAGTCACTTTTCAGCTCAAACGAACTACATCGTTCACTGAGCGCACACATTTCTCTTCTTTAAATACAAGCATTGGATTTTAGAGGACCAGTGCTTTGTATCAGTTTCAGAAACAGAGTTGAACTAGATATGGTCCGTATGTGTAGGAAACACCGTTCTTTTGTTCTCAGCACACACGTTTCCTGCTGTCTTAGAGACTCTAGAAAGCAAGAGCGTGCTTCTTGTTCTAAAGCAGAGTGTGATCAATGGATGATTACACTGCTGTGTGTTTCACTCCAGAAATGGAGTTAAATCCCAGGCTCTGAGTCTTCCTACAAGCAAGACTTCGTTTCAGGTAAGGGCAGTCACTTTTCCGCTCAAAGGAACTACATCCTTCACGAAGCTCACACGTTGCTCATCTTAACTGACAAGCATTGGATGTTAGAGGGTCAGTGCTTTTTATCAGTTTCAGAAGCAGATTTGGACTACATATGGTCTGTAGGTGTAGGAAACACAGTTCTTTTGTTCTGGGCACACTCATATTACCTGCTATATTAGAGACTCTAAAAGCAAGAGCGTGCTTCTCGCTCTAAAGCAGAGTGTGATCCATGGATGAGAAAAATGCTGTGTGTTTCCCTTCAGAAATGGAGTTAAATCCCAGGCTCTGTGTCTTCCTACAAGCAAGACTTCGTTGCAGGTAAGGGCAGTCACTTTTCAGCTCAAACGAACTACATCGTTCACGGAGCTCACACGTTTCTCATCTTAACAGACAAGCATTGGATGTTAGAGGACCAGTGATTTGTGTCAGTTTCAGAAACAGAGTTGGACTACATATGGTCCATATGTGTAGGAAACACCGTTCTTTTGTTCTCAGCACATTCACATTTCCTGCTGTCTTAGAGACTTTAGAAAGCAAGAGCGTGCTTCTCGCTCTAAAGCAGAGTGTGATCCATGGATGAGAACTATGCTGTGTGTTTCCCTTCAGAAATGGAGTTAAATTCCAGGCTCTGTGTCTTCCTACAAGCAAGACTTCGTTTTAGGTATGGGCAGTCACTTTTCAGCTCAAACAAACTACATCGTTCACGGAGCTCACACGTTTCTCATCTTAACAGACAAGCATTGGATGTTAGAGGACCAGTGCTTTGTGTCAGTTTCAGAAACAGAGTTGGACTAGATATGGTCCCTATGTGTAGGAAACACCGTTCATTGTTCTCAGCACACTCACGTTTCCTGCTGTCTTAGAGACTTTAGAAAGCAAGAGCGTGCATCTCGCTCTAAAGCAGAGTGTGATCCATGGATGAGAACTATGCTGTGTGTTTCCCTTCAGAAATGGAGTGAAATCCCAGATTCTGTGTCTTCCTACAAGCAAGACTTCGTTTCAGGTAAGGGCAGTCACTTTTCTGCTCAAACGAACTACATCGTTCATGAAGCTCACACGTTTCCCATCTCAACTGACAAGCATTGGATGTTAGAGGACTACTGCTTTGTATCAGTTTCAGAAGCAGAGTTGGACTACATATGGTCCATATGTGTAGGAAACTCCGTTCTTTTGTTCTGGGCACACTCAGATTGCCTGCTGTATTAGAGACTCTAGAAAGCAAGAGCGTGCTTCTCGCTCTAAAGCAGAGTGTGATCCATGGATGAGAACTCTGCTGTGTGTTTCACTTCTGAGATGGAGTTAAATCCCAGGCTCTGTGTCTTACTACAAGCAAGACTTCGTTACAGGTAAGGGCAGTCACTTTTCAGTTCAAATGAACTACTTCATTCTCAAAGCTCACACGTTTCTCATCTTTACTGACAAACATTGGATGTTAGAGGACCAGTGCTTTGTGTTAGTTTCAGAAGCAGAGTTGGACTAGATATGGTCCATATGTGTAGGAAACACCGTTCTTTTGTTCTCAGCGCACTCACGTTTCCTGCTGTGTTAGAGACTCCAGAAAGCAAGAGCGTGCTTCTCGCTCTAAAGCAGAGTGTGATCCATGGATGAGAACTATGCTGTGTGTTTCCCTTCATAAATGGAGTTAAATCTCAATCTCTGTGTCTTCCTAGAAGCAAGACTTCGTTTCAGGTAACGGCAGTCACTTTTCAGCTCAAACGAACTACATCGTTCACTGAGCTCACACATTTCTCTTCTTTACATACAAGCATTGGATGTTAGAGGACCAGTGCTTTGTATCAGTTTCAGAAACAGAGTTGAACTAGATATGGTCCGTATGTGTAGGAAACACCGTTCTTTTGTTCTCAGCACACACACGTTTCCTGCTGTCTTAGAGACTCTAGAAAGCAAGAGCGTGCTTCTTGTTCTAAAGCAGAGTGTGATCAATGGATGATTACACTGCTGTGTGTTTCACTCCAGAAATGGAGTTAAATCCCAGGCTCTGAGTCTTCCTACAAGCAAGACTTCGTTTCAGGTAAGGGCAGTCACTTTTCCGCTCAAAGGAACTACATCCTTCACGAAGCTCACACGTTGCTCATCTTAACTGACAAGCATTGGATGTTAGAGGGTCAGTGCTTTGTATCAGTTTCAGAAGCAGATTTGGACTACATATGGTCTGTAGGTGTAGGAAACACAGTTCTTTTGTTCTGGGCACACTCATATTACCTGCTATATTAGAGACTCTAAAAGCAAGAGCGTGCTTCTCGCTCTAAAGCAGAGTGTGATCCATGGATGAGAAAAATGCTGTGTGTTTCCCTTCAGAAATGGAGTTAAATCCCAGGCTCTGTGTCTTCCTACAAGCAAGACTTCATTTCAGGTAAGGGCAGTCACTTTTCAGTTCAAAGGAACTACATCATTCACAAAGCTCACGGGTTTCTCATCTTAAGTGACAAGCATAGGATGTTAGAGGACCAGTGCTTTGTATCAGTTTCAGAAGCAGAGGTGGACTAGATATGGTCCGTATGTGTAGGAAACACTGTTCTTTTGTTCTCAGCACACTCACATTTCCTGCTGTCTTAGAGACTTTAGAAAGCAAGAGCGTGCTTCTCGCTCTAAAGCAGAGTGTGATCCATGGATGAGAACTATGCTGTATGTTTCCCTTCAGAAATGGAGTTAAATTCCAGGCTCTGTGTCTTCCTACAAGCAAGACTTCGTTTCAGGTAAGGGCAGTCACTTTTCAGCTCAAACGAACTACATCGTTCACGGAGCTCACACGTTTCTCATCTTAACAGACAAGCATTGGATGTTAGAGGACCAGTGATTTGTGTCAGTTTCAGAAACAGAGTTGGACTAGATATGGTCCATATGTGTAGGAAACACCGTTCTTTTGTTCTCAGTGCACTCATGTTTCCTGCTGTCTTAGAGACTTTAGAAAGCAAGAGCGTGCTTCTTGCTCTAAAGCAGAGTGTGATCCATGGATGAGAACTATGCTGTGTGTTTCCCTTCAGAAGTGGAGTTAAATCCCAGGCTCTGAGTCTTCCTACAAGCAAGACTTCGTTTCAGGTAACGGCAGTCACTTTTCAGCTCAAACGAACTACATCGTTCACTGAGCGCACACATTTCTCTTCTTTACATACAAGCATTGGATGTTAGAGGACCAGTGCTTTGTATCAGTTTCAGAAACAGAGTTGAACTAGATATGGTCTGTATGTGTAGGAAACACCGTTCTTTTGTTCCCAGCACACACACGTTTCCTGCTGTCTTAGAGACTCTAGAAAGCAAGAGCGTGCTTCTTGTTCTAAAGCAGAGTGTGATCAATGGATGATTACACTGCTGTGTGTTTCACTCCATAAATGGTGTTAAATCCCAGGCTCTGAGTCTTCCTACAAGCAAGACTTCAATTCAGGTAAGGGCAGTAACTTTTCTGCTCAAACGAACTACATCGTTCACGAAGCTCACACGTTTCTCATCTTAACTGACAAGCATTGGATGTTAGAGGGTCAGTGCTTTGTATCAGTTTCATAAGCAGATTTGGACTACATATGGTCTGTATGTGTAGGAAACACAGTTCTTTTTTTCTGGGCACACTCATATTACCTGCTATATTAGAGACTCTAAAAGCAAGAGCGTGCTTCTCGCTCTAAAGCAGAGTCTGATCCATGGATGAGAAAAATGCTGTGTGTTTCCCTTCAGAAATGGAGTTAAATCCCAGGCTCTGTGTCTAACTACAAGCAAGATATCGTTACAGGTAAGGGCAGTCACTTTTCAGTTCAAAGGAACTACATCATTCTCAAAGCTCACACGTTTCTCATCTTAACTGACAAACATTGGATGTTAGAGGATCAGTGCTTTGTGTCAGTTTCAGAAACAGAGTTGGACTACATATGGTCCGTATGTGTAGGAAACACCGTTCTTTTGTTCTCAGCGCACTCACATTTCCTGCTGTCTTAGAGACTTTAGAAAGCAAGAGCGTGCTTCTCGCTCTAAAGCAGAGTGTGATCCATGGATGAGAACAATGCTGTGTGTTTCCCTTCAGAAGTGGAGTTAAATCCCAGGCTCTGTGTCTTCCTACAAGCAAGACTTCGTTTAAGGTAAGGGCAGTCACCTTTCTGCTAAAACGAACTACATCGTTCATGAAGCTCACACGTTTCCCATCTTAACTGACAAGCATTGGATGTTAGAGGACCAGTGATTTGTATCAGTTTCAGAAGAGGAGTTGGACTAGATATGGTCCGTATGTGTAGGAAACACCGTTCTTTTGTTCTCAGCGCACTCACGTTTCCTGCTGTGTTAGAGACTCCAGAAAGCAAGAGCGTGCTTCTCGCTCTAAAGCAGAGTGTGATCCATGGATGAGAACTATGGTGTGTGTTTCCCTTCATAAATGGAGTTAAATCTCAATCTCTGTGTCTTCCTAGAAGCAAGACTTCGTTTCAGGTAACGGCAATCACTTTTCAGCTCAAACGAACTACATCGTTCACTGAGCTCACAGATTTCACTTCTTTTCATACAAGCATTGGATGTTAGAGGATCAGTGCTTTGTATCTGTTTCAGAAACAGAGTTGAACTAGATATGGTCCGTATGTGTAGGAAACACCGTTCTTTTGTTCTCAGCACACACACGTTTCCTGCTGTCTTAGAGACTCTAGAAAGCAAGAGCGTGCTTCTGGTTCTAAAGCAGAGTGTGATCAATGGATGATTACACTGCTGTATGTTTCACTCCAGAAATGCAGTTAAATCCCAGGCTCTGAGTCTTCCTACAAGCAAGACTTCGATTCAGGTAAGGGCAGTCACTTTTCCGCTCAAACGAACTACATCGTTCACGAAGCTCACATGTTGCTCATCTTAACTGACAAGCATTGGATGTTAGAGGGTCAGTGCTTTGTATCAGTTTCAGAAGCAGATTTGGACTACATATGGTCCGTATGTGTAGGAAACACTGTTCTTTTGTTCTCAGCACACTCACATTTCCTTCTGTCTTAGAGAATTTAGAAAGCAAGAGCGTGCTTCTCGCTCTAAAGCAGAGTGTGATCCATGGATGAGAACTATGCTGTGTGTTTCCCTTCAGAAATGGAGTTAAATTCCAGGCTCTGTGTCTTCCTACAAGCAAGACTTCGTTTAAGGTAAGGGCAGTCACTTTTCTGCTCAAACGAACTACATCGTTCACGAAGCTCACACGTTTCTCATCTTAACTGACAAGCATTGGATGTTAGAGGGTCAGTGCTTTGTATCAGTTTCAGAAGCAGATTTGGACTACATATGGTCTGTATGTGTAGGAAACACAGTTTTTTTGTTCTGGGCACACTCATATTACCTGCTATATTAGAGACTCTAAAAGCAAGAGCGTGCTTCTCGCTCTAAAGCAGAGTCTGATCCATGGATGAGAAAAATGCTGTGTGTTTCCCTTCAGAAATGGAGTTAAATCCCAGGCTCTGTGTCTAACTACAAGCAAGACTTCGTTACAGGTAAGGGCAGTCACCTTTCTGCTCAAAGGAACTACATCGTTCATGAAGCTCACACGTTTCCCATCTTAACTGACAAGCATTGGATGTTAGAGGACCAGTGACTTGTATCAGTTTCAGAAGAGGAGTTGGACTAGATATGGTCCGTATGTGTAGGAAACACCGTTCTTTTGTTCTCAGCGCACTCACGTTTCCTGCTGTGTTAGAGACTCCAGAAAGCAAGAGCGTGCTTCTCGCTCTAAAGCAGAGTGTGATCCATGGATGAGAACTATGGTGTGTGTTTCCCTTCATAAATGGAGTTAAATCTCAATCTCTGTGTCTTCCTAGAAGCAAGACTTCGTTTCAGGTAACGGCAGTCACTTTTCAGCTCAAACGAACTACATCGTTCACTGAGCTCACACATTTCTCTTCTTTTCAAACAAGCATTGGATGTTAGAGGACCAGTGCTTTGTATCTGTTTCAGAAACAGAGTTGAAATAGATATGGTCCGTATGTGTAGGAAACACCGTTCTTTTGTTCTCAGCACACACACGTTTCCTGCTGTCTTAGAGACTCTAGAAAGCAAGAGCGTGCTTCTTGTTCTAAAGCAGAGTGTGATCAATGGATGATTACACTGCTGTGTGTTTCACTCCAGAAATGCAGTGAAATCTCAGGCTCTGAGTCTTCCTACAAGCAAGACTTCGATTCAGGTAAGGGCAGTCACTTTTCCGCTCAAAGGAACTACATCGTTCACGAAGCTCACACGTTGCTCATCTTAACTGACAAGCATTGGATGTTAGAGGGTCAGTGCTTTGTATCAGTTTCAGAAGCAGATTTGGACTACAAATGGTCTGTATGTGTAGGAAACACAGTTCGTTTGTTCTGGGCACACTCATATTACCTGCTATATTAGAGACTCTAAAAGCAAGAGCGTGCTTCTCGCTCTAAAGCAGAGTGTGATCCATGGATGAGAAAAATGCTGTGTGTTTCCCTTCAGAATTGGAGTTAAATCCCAGTCTCTGTGTCTTCCCACAAGCAAGACTTCGTTTCAGGTAAGGGCAGTCACTTTTCAGTTCAAAGGAACTACATCATTCACAAAGCTCACAGGTTTCTCATCTTAAGTGACAAGCATAGGATGTTAGAGGACCAGTGCTTTGTATCAGTTTCAGAAGCAGAGTTGTACTATATATGGTCCGTATGTGTAGGAAACACTGTTCTTTTGTTCTCAGCACACTCACATTTCCTGCTGTCTTAGAGACTCTAGAAAGCAAGAGCGTGCTTCTGGTTCTAAAGCAGAGTGTGATCAATGGATGATTACACTGCTGTATGTTTCACTCCAGAAATGCAGTTAAATCCCAGGCTCTGAGTCTTCCTACAAGCAAGACTTCGATTCAGGTAAGGGCAGTCACTTTTCTGCTCAAACGAACTACATCGTTCACGAAGCTCACATGTTGCTCATCTTAACTGACAAGCATTGGATGTTAGAGGGTCAGTGCTTTGTATCAGTTTCAGAAGCAGATTTGGACTACATATGGTCTGTATGTGTAGGAAACACAGTTCTTTTGTTCTGGGCACACTCATATTACCTGCTATATTAGAGACTCTAAAAGCAAGAGCGTGCTTCTCACTCTAAAGCAGAGTGTGATCCATGGATGAGAAAAATGCTGTGTGTTTCCCTTCAGAATTGGAGTTAAATCCCAGGCTCTGTGTCTTCCCACAAGCAAGACTTCGTTTCAGGTAAGGGCAGTCACTTTTCAGTTCAAAGGAACTACATCATTCACAAAGCTCACAGGTTTCTCATCTTAAGTGACAAGCATAGGATGTTAGAGGACCAGTGCTTTGTATCAGTTTCAGAAGCAGAGTTGGACTAGATATGGTCCGTATGTGTAGGAAACACTGTTCTTTTGTTCTCAGCACACTCACATTTCCTTCTGTCTTAGAGAATTTAGAAAGCAAGAGCGTGCTTCTCGCTCTAAAGCAGAGTGTGATCCATGGATGAGAACTATGCTGTGTGTTTCCCTTCAGAAATGGAGTTAAATTCCAGGCTCTGTGTCTTCCTACAAGCAAGACTTCGTTTAAGGTAAGGGCAGTCACTTTTCTGCTCAAACGAACTACATCGTTCACGAAGCTCACACGTTTCTCATCTTAACTGACAAGCATTGGATGTTAGAGGGTCAGTGCTTTGTATCAGTTTCAGAAGCAGATTTGGACTACATATGGTCTGTATGTGTAGGAAACACAGTTCTTTTGTTCTGGGCACACTCATATTACCTGCTATATTAGAGACTCTAAAAGCAAGAGCGTGCTTCTCGCTCTAAAGCAGAGTCTGATCCATGGATGAGAAAAATGCTGTGTGTTTCCCTTCAGAAATGGAGTTAAATCCCAGGCTCTGTGTCTAACTACAAGCAAGACTTCGTTACAGGTAAGGGCAGTCACCTTTCTGCTCAAAGGAACTACATCGTTCATGAAGCTCACACGTTTCCCATCTTAACTGACAAGCATTGGATGTTAGAGGACCAGTGATTTGTATCAGTTTCAGAAGAGGAGTTGGACTAGATATGGTCCCTATGTGTAGGAAACACCGTTCTTTTGTTCTCAGTGCACTCACGTTTCCTGCTGTGTTAGAGACTCCAGAAAGCAAGAGCGTGCTTCTCGCTCTAAAGCAGAGTGTGATCCATGGATGAGAACTATGGTGTGTGTTTCCCTTCATAAATGGAGTTAAATCTCCATCTCTGTGTCTTCCTAGAAGCAAGACTTCGTTTCAGGTAACGGCAGTCACTTTCAGCTCAAACGAACTACATTGTTCACTGAGCTCACACATTTCTCTTCTTTTCATACAAGCATTGGATGTTAGAGGACCAGTGCTTTGTATCTGTATCAGAAACAGAGTTGAACTAGATATGGTCCGTATGTGTAGGAAACACCGTTCTTTTGTTCTCAGCACACACACGTTTCCTGCTGTCTTAGAGACTCTAGAAAGCAAGAGCGTGCTTCTTGTTCTAAAGCAGATTGTGATCAATGGATGATTACACTGCTTTGTGTTTCACTCCAGAAATGCAGTTAAATCCCAGGCTCTGAGTCTTCCTACAAGCAAGACTTTGATTCAGGTAAGGGCAGTCACTTTTCCGCTCAAACGAACTACATCGTTCATGAAGCTCACACGTTTCCCATCTTAACTGACAAGCATTGGATGTTAGAGGACTACTGCTTTGTATCAGTTTCAGAAGAAGAGTTGGACTACATATGGTCCGTATGTGTAGGAAACTCCCTTCTTTTGTTCTGGGCACACTCAGATTGCCTGCTGTATTAGAGACTCTAGAAAGCAAGAGCGTGCTTCTCGCTCTAAAGCAGAGTGTGATCCATGGATGAGAACTCTGCTGTGTGTTTCCCTTCAGAGATGGAGTTAAATCCCAGGCTCTGTGTCTTACTACAAGCAAGACTTTGTTACAGGTAAGGGCAGTCACTTTTCAGTTCAAAGGAACTACATCATTCTCAAAGCTCACACGTTTCTCATCTTAATTGACAAACATTGGATGTTAGAGGACCAGTGCTTTGTGTCAGTTTCAGAAACAGAGTTGGACTAGATATGGTCCGTATGTGTAGGAAACACCGTTCTTTTGTTCTCAGCGCACTCACGTTTCCTGCTGTGTTAGAGACTCCAGAAAGCAAGAGCGTGCTTCTCGCTCTAAAGCAGACTGTGATCCATGGATGAGAACTATGGTGTGTGTTTCCCTTCATAAATGGAGTTAAATCTCAATCTCTGTGTCTTCCTAGAAGCAAGACTTCGTTTCAGGTAACGGCAGTCACTTTTCAGCTCAAACGAACTACATCGTTCACTGAGCTCACACATTTCTCTTCTTTTCATACAAGCAATGGATGTTAGAGGACCAGTGCTTTGTATCTGTTTCAGAAACAGAGTTGAACTAGATATGGTCCTTATGTGTAGGAAACACCGTTCTTTTGTTCTCAGCACACACACGTTTCCTGCTGTCTTAGAGACTCTAGAAAGCAAGAGCGTGCTTCTTGTTCTAAAGCAGAGTGTGATCAATGGATGATTACACTGCTGTGTGTTTCACTCCAGAAATGCAGTTAAATCTCAGGCTCTGAGTCTTCCTACAAGCAAGACTTCGATTCAGGTAAGGGCAGTCACTTTTCCGCTCAAACGAACTACATCGTTCACGAAGCTCACACGTTGCTCATCTTAACTGACAAGCATTGGATGTTAGAGGGTCAGTGCTTTGTATCAGTTTCAGAAGCAGATTTGGACTACAAATGGTCTGTATGTGTAGGAAACACAGTTCTTTTGTTCTGGGCACACTCATATTACCTGCTATATTAGAGACTCTAAAAGCAAGAGCGTGCTTCTCGCTCTAAAGCAGAGTGTGATCCATGGATGAGAAAAATGCTGTGTGTTTCCCTTCAGAATTGGAGTTAAATCCCAGGCTCTGTGTCTTCCCACAAGCAAGACTTCGTTTCAGGTAAGGGCAGTCACTTTTCAGTTCAAAGGAACTACATCATTCACAAAGCTCACAGGTTTCTCATCTTAAGTGACAAGCATAGGATGTTAGAGGACCAGTGCTTTGTATCAGTTTCAGAAGCAGAGTTGTACTATATATGGTCCGTATGTGTAGGAAACACTGTTCTATTGTTCTCAGCACACTCACATTTCCTGCTGTCTTAGAGACTTTAGAAAGCGAGAGCGTGCTTCTCGCTCTAAAGCAGAGTGTGATCCATGGATGAGAACTATGCTGTGTGTTTCCCTTCAGAAATGGAGTTAAATTCCAGGCTCTGTGTCTTCCTACAAGCAAGACTTCGTTTAAGGTAAGGGCAGTCACTTTTCTGCTCAAACGAACTACATCGTTCATGAAGCTCACACGTTTCCCATCTTAACTGACAAGCATAGGATGTTAGAGGACCAGTGCTTTGTATCAGTTTCAGAAGCAGATTTGGACTACATATGGTCTGTATGTGTAGGAAACACACTTCTTTTGTTCTGGGCACACTCATATTACCTGCTATATTAGAGACTCTAAAAGCAAGAGCGTGCTTCTCGCTCTAAAGCAAAGTCTGATCCATGGATGAGAAAAATGCTGTGTGTTTCCCTTCAGAAATAGAGTTAAATCCCAGGCTCTGTGTCTAACTACAAGCAAGAATTCGTTTCAGGTAAGGGCAGTCACCTTTCTGCTCAAAGGAACTACATCGTTCATGAAGCTCACACTTTTCCCATCTTAACTGACAAGCATTGGATGTTAGAGGACCAGTGATTTGTATCAGTTTCAGAAGAGGAGTTGGACTAGATATGGTCCCTATGTGTAGGAAACACCGTTCTTTTGTTCTCAGTGCACTCACGTTTCCTGCTGTGTTAGAGACTCCAGAAAGCAAGAGCGTGCTTCTCGCTCTAAAGCAGAGTGTGATCCATGGATGAGAACTATGGTGTGTGTTTCCCTTCATAAATGGAGTTAAATCTCCATCTCTGTGTCTTCCTAGAAGCAAGACTTCGTTTCAGGTAACGGCAGTCACTTTTCAGCTCAAACGAACTACATTGTTCACTGAGCTCACACATTTCTCTTCTTTTCATACAAGCATTGGATGTTAGAGGACCAGTGCTTTGTATCTGTATCAGAAACAGAGTTGAACTAGATATGGTCCGTATGTGTAGGAAACACCGTTCTTTTGTTCTCAGCACACACACGTTTCCTGCTGTCTTAGAGACTCTAGAAAGCAAGAGCGTGCTTCTTGTTCTAAAGCAGAGTGTGATCAATGGATGATTACACTGCTTTGTGTTTCACTCCAGAAATGCAGTTAAATCCCAGGCTCTGAGTCTTCCTACAAGCAAGACTTTGATTCAGGTAAGGGCAGTCACTTTTCCGCTCAAACGAACTACATCGTTCATGAAGCTCACACGTTTCCCATCTTAACTGACAAGCATTGGATGTTAGAGGACTACTGCTTTGTATCAGTTTCAGAAGAAGAGTTGGACTACATATGGTCCGTATGTGTAGGAAACTCCCTTCTTTTGTTCTGGGCACACTCAGATTGCCTGCTGTATTAGAGACTCTAGAAAGCAAGAGCGTGCTTCTCGCTCTAAAGCAGAGTGTGATCCATGGATGAGAACTCTGCTGTGTGTTTCCCTTCAGAGATGGAGTTAAATCCCAGGCTCTGTGTCTTACTACAAGCAAGACTTTGTTACAGGTAAGGGCAGTCACTTTTCAGTTCAAAGGAACTACATCATTCTCAAAGCTCACACGTTTCTCATCTTAATTGACAAACATTGGATGTTAGAGGACCAGTGCTTTGTGTCAGTTTCAGAAACAGAGTTGGACTAGATATGGTCCGTATGTGTAGGAAACACCGTTCTTTTGTTCTCAGCGCACTCACGTTTCCTGCTGTGTTAGAGACTCCAGAAAGCAAGAGCGTGCTTCTCGCTCTAAAGCAGACTGTGATCCATGGATGAGAACTATGGTGTGTGTTTCCCTTCATAAATGGAGTTAAATCTCAATCTCTGTGTCTTCCTAGAAGCAAGACTTCGTTTCAGGTAACGGCAGTCACTTTTCAGCTCAAACGAACTACATCGTTCACTGAGCTCACACATTTCTCTTCTTTTCATACAAGCATTGGATGTTAGAGGACCAGTGCTTTGTATCTGTTTCAGAAACAGAGTTGAACTAGATATGGTCCGTATGTGTAGGAAACACCGTTCTTTTGTTCTCAGCACACACACGTTTCCTGCTGTCTTAGAGACTCTAGAAAGCAAGAGCGTGCTTCTTGTTCTAAAGCAGAGTGTGATCAATGGATGATTACACTGCTGTGTGTTTCACTCCAGAAATGCAGTTAAATCCCAGGCTCTGAGTCTTCCTACAAGCAAGACTTCGATTCAGGTAAGGGCAGTCACTTTTCCGCTCAAACGAACTACATCGTTCACGAAGCTCACACGTTGCTCATCTTAACTGACAAGCATTGGATGTTAGAGGGTCAGTGCTTTTTATCAGTTTCAGAAGCAGATTTGGACTACATATGGTCTGTATGTGTAGGAAACACAGTTCTTTTGTTCTGGGCACACTCATATTACCTGCTATATTAGAGACTCTAAAAGCAAGAGCGTGCTTCTCACTCTAAAGCAGAGTGTGATCCATGGATGAGAAAAATGCTGTGTGTTTCCCTTCAGAATTGGAGTTAAATCCCAGGCTCTGTGTCTTCCCACAAGCAAGACTTCGTTTCAGGTAAGGGCAGTCACTTTTCAGTTCAAAGGAACTACATCATTCACAAAGCTCACAGGTTTCTCATCTTAAGTGACAAGCATAGGATGTTAGAGGACCAGTGCTTTGTATCAGTTTCAGAAGCAGAGTTGAACTAGATATGGTCCGCATGTGTAGGAAACTCTGTTCTTTTGTTCTCAGCACACTCACATTTCCTGCTGTCTTAGAGACTTTAGAAAGCGAGAGCGTGCTTCTCGCTCTAAAGCAGAGTGTGATCCATGGATGAGAACTATGCTGTGTGTTTCACTTCAGAAATGGAGTTAAATTCCAGGCTCTGTGTCTTCCTACAAGCAAGACTTCGTTTAAGGTAAGGGCAGTCACTTTTCTGCTCAAACGAACTACATCGTTCATGAAGCTCACACGTTTCCCATCTTAACTGACAAGCATTGGATGTTAGAGGACTACTGCTTTCTATCAGTTTCAGAAGAAGAGTTGGACTACATATGGTCCGTATGTGTAGGAAACTCCCTTCTATTGTTCTGGGCACACTCAGATTGCCTGCTGTATTAGAGACTCTAGAAAGCAAGAGCGTGCTTCTCGCTCTAAAGCAGAGTGTGATCCATGGATGAGAAAAATGCTGTGTGTTTCCCTTCAGAGATGGAGTTAAATCCCAGGCTCTGTGTCTTACTACAAGCAAGACTTCGTTCCAGGTAAGGGCAGTCACTTTTCAGTTCAAAGGAACTACATCATTCTCAAAGCTCACATGTTTCTCATCTTAATTGACAAACATTGGATGTTAGAGGACCAGTGCTTTGTGTCAGTTTCAGAAACAGAGTTGGACTAGATATGGTCCGTATGTGTAGGAAACACCGTTCTTTTGTTCTCAGCGCACTCACGTTTCCTGCTGTCTTAGAGACTTTAGAAAGCAAGAGCGTGCTTCTCGCTCTAAAGCAGAGTGTGATCCATGGATGAGAACTATGCTGTGTGTTTCCCTTCAGAAATGGAGTTAAATCACAGATTCTGTGTCTTCCTACAAGCAAGACTTCGTTTAAGGTAAGGGCAGTTACTTTCCTGCTCAAACGAACTACATCGTTCATGAAGCTCACACGATTCGATCTTAACTGACAAGCATTGGATGTTAGAGGACCAGTGCATTGTATCAGTTTCAGAAGAAGAGTTGGACTACATATGGTCCATATTTGTAGGAAACTCCGTTCTTTGTTCTGGGCACAATCAGATTTCCTGCTGTATTAGAGACTCTAGAAAGCAAGAGCGTGCTTCTTGCTGTAAAACAGAGGGTTATCCATGGGTGAGAACTATGCTGTGTGTTTCCCTTCAGAAATGGAGTTAAATCCCAATCTCTGTGTCTTCCTACAAGCAAGACTTCCTTTCAGGTAATGGCAGTCACTTTTCAGCTCAAACGAACTACATCGTTCACTGAGCTCACACGTTTCTCATCTTAACTGACAAGCATTGGATTTTAGAGGACCAGTGATTTGTATCAGTTTCAGAAGAGGAGTTGGACTAGATATGGTCCCTATGTGTAGGAAACACCGTTCTTTTGTTCTCAGCGCACTCACGTTTCCTGCTGTCTTAGAGACTCTAGAAAGCAAGAGCGTGCTTCTCGCTCTAAAGCAGAGTGTGATCCATGGATGAGAACTATGGTGTGTGTTTCCCTTCATAAATGGACTTAAATCTCAATCTCTGTGTCTTCCTAGAAGCAAGACTTCGTTTCAGGTAACGGCAGTCACTTTTCAGCTCAAACGAACTACATCGTTCATTGAGCTCACACATTTCTCTTCTTTTCATACAAGCATTGGATGTTTGAGGACCAGTGCTTTGTATCTGTTTCTGAAACAGAGTTGAAGTAGATATGGTCCGTATGTGTAGGAAACACCGTTCTTTTGTTCTCAGCACACACGTTTCCTGCTGTCTTAGAGACTCTAGAAAGCAAGAGCGTGCTTCTTGTTCTAAAGCAGAGTGTGATCAATGGATGATTACACTGCTGTGTGTTTCACTCCAGTAATGCAGTTAAATCCCAGGCTCTGAGTCCTCCTACAAGCAAGACTTCGATTCAGGTAAGGGCAGTCACTTTTCCGCTCAAACGAACTACATCGTTCACGAAGCTCACACGTTGCTCATCTTAACTGACAAGCATTGGATGTTAGAGGGTCAGTGCTTTGTATCAGTTTCAGAAGCAGATTTGGACTACATATGGTCTGTATGTGTAGGAAACACAGTTCTTTTGTTCTGGGCACACTCATATTACCTGCTATATTAGAGACTCTAAAAGCAAGAGCGTGCTTCTCGCTCTAAAGCAGAGTGTGATCCATGGATGAGAAAAATGCTGTGTGTTTCCCTTCAGAATTGGAGTTAAATCCCAGGCTCTGTGTCTTCCCACAAGCAAGACTTCGTTTCAGGTAAGGGCAGTCACTTTTCAGTTCAAAGGAACAACTTCATTCACAAAGCTCACAGGTTTCTCATCTTAAGTGACAACCATAGGATGTTAGAGGACCAGTGCTTTGTATCAGTTTCAGAAGCAGAGTTGGACTAGATGTGGTCCGTATGTGTAGGAAACTCTGTTCTTTTGTTCTCAGCACACTCACATTTCCTGCTGTCTTAGAGACTTTAGAAAGCGAGAGCGTGCTTCTCGCTCTAAAGCAGAGTGTGATCCATGGATGAGAACTATGCTGTGTGTTTCCCTTCAGAAATGGAGTTAAATTCCAGGCTCTGTGTCTTCCTACAAGCAAGACTTCGTTTAAGGTAAGGGCAGTCACTTTTCTGCTCAAACGAACTACATCGTTCATGAAGTTCACACGTTTCTCATCTTAACTGACAAGCATTGGATGTTAGAGGGTCAGTGCTTTGTATCAGTTTCAGAAGCAGATTTGGACTACATATGGTCTGTATGTGTAGGAAACACAGTTTTTTTGTTCTGGGCACACTCATATTACCTGCTATATTAGAGACTCTAAAAGCAAGAGCGTGCTTCTCGCTCTAAAGCAGAGTCTGATCCATGGATGAGAAAAATGCTGTGTGTTTCCCTTCAGAAATGGAGTTAAATCCCAGGCTCTGTGTCTAACTACAAGCAAGACTTCGTTACAGGTAAGGGCAGTCACCTTTCTGCTCAAAGGAACTACATCGTTCATGAAGCTCACACGTTTCCCATCTTAACTGACAAGCATTGGATGTTAGAGGACCAGTGACTTGTATCAGTTTCAGAAGAGGAGTTGGACTAGATATGGTCCGTATGTGTAGGAAACACCGTTCTTTTGTTCTCAGCGCACTCACGTTTCCTGCTGTGTTAGAGACTCCAGAAAGCAAGAGCGTGCTTCTCGCTCTAAAGCAGAGTGTGATCCATGGATGAGAACTATGGTGTGTGTTTCCCTTCATAAATGGAGTTAAATCTCAATCTCTGTGTCTTCCTAGAAGCAAGACTTCGTTTCAGGTAACGGCAGTCACTTTTCAGCTCAAACGAACTACATCGTTCACTGAGCTCACACATTTCTCTTCTTTTCAAACAAGCATTGGATGTTAGAGGACCAGTGCTTTGTATCTGTTTCAGAAACAGAGTTGAAATAGATATGGTCCGTATGTGTAGGAAACACCGTTCTTTTGTTCTCAGCACACACACGTTTCCTGCTGTCTTAGAGACTCTAGAAAGCAAGAGCGTGCTTCTTGTTCTAAAGCAGAGTGTGATCAATGGATGATTACACTGCTGTGTGTTTCACTCCAGAAATGCAGTGAAATCTCAGGCTCTGAGTCTTCCTACAAGCAAGACTTCGATTCAGGTAAGGGCAGTCACTTTTCCGCTCAAAGGAACTACATCGTTCACGAAGCTCACACGTTGCTCATCTTAACTGACAAGCATTGGATGTTAGAGGGTCAGTGCTTTGTATCAGTTTCAGAAGCAGATTTGGACTACAAATGGTCTGTATGTGTAGGAAACACAGTTCGTTTGTTCTGGGCACACTCATATTACCTGCTATATTAGAGACTCTAAAAGCAAGAGCGTGCTTCTCGCTCTAAAGCAGAGTGTGATCCATGGATGAGAAAAATGCTGTGTGTTTCCCTTCAGAATTGGAGTTAAATCCCAGTCTCTGTGTCTTCCCACAAGCAAGACTTCGTTTCAGGTAAGGGCAGTCACTTTTCAGTTCAAAGGAACTACATCATTCACAAAGCTCACAGGTTTCTCATCTTAAGTGACAAGCATAGGATGTTAGAGGACCAGTGCTTTGTATCAGTTTCAGAAGCAGAGTTGTACTATATATGGTCCGTATGTGTAGGAAACACTGTTCTTTTGTTCTCAGCACACTCACATTTCCTGCTGTCTTAGAGACTCTAGAAAGCAAGAGCGTGCTTCTGGTTCTAAAGCAGAGTGTGATCAATGGATGATTACACTGCTGTATGTTTCACTCCAGAAATGCAGTTAAATCCCAGGCTCTGAGTCTTCCTACAAGCAAGACTTCGATTCAGGTAAGGGCAGTCACTTTTCTGCTCAAACGAACTACATCGTTCACGAAGCTCACATGTTGCTCATCTTAACTGACAAGCATTGGATGTTAGAGGGTCAGTGCTTTGTATCAGTTTCAGAAGCAGATTTGGACTACATATGGTCTGTATGTGTAGGAAACACAGTTCTTTTGTTCTGGGCACACTCATATTACCTGCTATATTAGAGACTCTAAAAGCAAGAGCGTGCTTCTCACTCTAAAGCAGAGTGTGATCCATGGATGAGAAAAATGCTGTGTGTTTCCCTTCAGAATTGGAGTTAAATCCCAGGCTCTGTGTCTTCCCACAAGCAAGACTTCGTTTCAGGTAAGGGCAGTCACTTTTCAGTTCAAAGGAACTACATCATTCACAAAGCTCACAGGTTTCTCATCTTAAGTGACAAGCATAGGATGTTAGAGGACCAGTGCTTTGTATCAGTTTCAGAAGCAGAGTTGGACTAGATATGGTCCGTATGTGTAGGAAACACTGTTCTTTTGTTCTCAGCACACTCACATTTCCTTCTGTCTTAGAGAATTTAGAAAGCAAGAGCGTGCTTCTCGCTCTAAAGCAGAGTGTGATCCATGGATGAGAACTATGCTGTGTGTTTCCCTTCAGAAATGGAGTTAAATTCCAGGCTCTGTGTCTTCCTACAAGCAAGACTTCGTTTAAGGTAAGGGCAGTCACTTTTCTGCTCAAACGAACTACATCGTTCACGAAGCTCACACGTTTCTCATCTTAACTGACAAGCATTGGATGTTAGAGGGTCAGTGCTTTGTATCAGTTTCAGAAGCAGATTTGGACTACATATGGTCTGTATGTGTAGGAAACACAGTTCTTTTGTTCTGGGCACACTCATATTACCTGCTATATTAGAGACTCTAAAAGCAAGAGCGTGCTTCTCGCTCTAAAGCAGAGTCTGATCCATGGATGAGAAAAATGCTGTGTGTTTCCCTTCAGAAATGGAGTTAAATCCCAGGCTCTGTGTCTAACTACAAGCAAGACTTCGTTACAGGTAAGGGCAGTCACCTTTCTGCTCAAAGGAACTACATCGTTCATGAAGCTCACACGTTTCCCATCTTAACTGACAAGCATTGGATGTTAGAGGACCAGTGATTTGTATCAGTTTCAGAAGAGGAGTTGGACTAGATATGGTCCCTATGTGTAGGAAACACCGTTCTTTTGTTCTCAGTGCACTCACGTTTCCTGCTGTGTTAGAGACTCCAGAAAGCAAGAGCGTGCTTCTCGCTCTAAAGCAGAGTGTGATCCATGGATGAGAACTATGGTGTGTGTTTCCCTTCATAAATGGAGTTAAATCTCCATCTCTGTGTCTTCCTAGAAGCAAGACTTCGTTTCAGGTAACGGCAGTCACTTTCAGCTCAAACGAACTACATTGTTCACTGAGCTCACACATTTCTCTTCTTTTCATACAAGCATTGGATGTTAGAGGACCAGTGCTTTGTATCTGTATCAGAAACAGAGTTGAACTAGATATGGTCCGTATGTGTAGGAAACACCGTTCTTTTGTTCTCAGCACACACACGTTTCCTGCTGTCTTAGAGACTCTAGAAAGCAAGAGCGTGCTTCTTGTTCTAAAGCAGATTGTGATCAATGGATGATTACACTGCTTTGTGTTTCACTCCAGAAATGCAGTTAAATCCCAGGCTCTGAGTCTTCCTACAAGCAAGACTTTGATTCAGGTAAGGGCAGTCACTTTTCCGCTCAAACGAACTACATCGTTCATGAAGCTCACACGTTTCCCATCTTAACTGACAAGCATTGGATGTTAGAGGACTACTGCTTTGTATCAGTTTCAGAAGAAGAGTTGGACTACATATGGTCCGTATGTGTAGGAAACTCCCTTCTTTTGTTCTGGGCACACTCAGATTGCCTGCTGTATTAGAGACTCTAGAAAGCAAGAGCGTGCTTCTCGCTCTAAAGCAGAGTGTGATCCATGGATGAGAACTCTGCTGTGTGTTTCCCTTCAGAGATGGAGTTAAATCCCAGGCTCTGTGTCTTACTACAAGCAAGACTTTGTTACAGGTAAGGGCAGTCACTTTTCAGTTCAAAGGAACTACATCATTCTCAAAGCTCACACGTTTCTCATCTTAATTGACAAACATTGGATGTTAGAGGACCAGTGCTTTGTGTCAGTTTCAGAAACAGAGTTGGACTAGATATGGTCCGTATGTGTAGGAAACACCGTTCTTTTGTTCTCAGCGCACTCACGTTTCCTGCTGTGTTAGAGACTCCAGAAAGCAAGAGCGTGCTTCTCGCTCTAAAGCAGACTGTGATCCATGGATGAGAACTATGGTGTGTGTTTCCCTTCATAAATGGAGTTAAATCTCAATCTCTGTGTCTTCCTAGAAGCAAGACTTCGTTTCAGGTAACGGCAGTCACTTTTCAGCTCAAACGAACTACATCGTTCACTGAGCTCACACATTTCTCTTCTTTTCATACAAGCAATGGATGTTAGAGGACCAGTGCTTTGTATCTGTTTCAGAAACAGAGTTGAACTAGATATGGTCCTTATGTGTAGGAAACACCGTTCTTTTGTTCTCAGCACACACACGTTTCCTGCTGTCTTAGAGACTCTAGAAAGCAAGAGCGTGCTTCTTGTTCTAAAGCAGAGTGTGATCAATGGATGATTACACTGCTGTGTGTTTCACTCCAGAAATGCAGTTAAATCTCAGGCTCTGAGTCTTCCTACAAGCAAGACTTCGATTCAGGTAAGGGCAGTCACTTTTCCGCTCAAACGAACTACATCGTTCACGAAGCTCACACGTTGCTCATCTTAACTGACAAGCATTGGATGTTAGAGGGTCAGTGCTTTGTATCAGTTTCAGAAGCAGATTTGGACTACAAATGGTCTGTATGTGTAGGAAACACAGTTCTTTTGTTCTGGGCACACTCATATTACCTGCTATATTAGAGACTCTAAAAGCAAGAGCGTGCTTCTCGCTCTAAAGCAGAGTGTGATCCATGGATGAGAAAAATGCTGTGTGTTTCCCTTCAGAATTGGAGTTAAATCCCAGGCTCTGTGTCTTCCCACAAGCAAGACTTCGTTTCAGGTAAGGGCAGTCACTTTTCAGTTCAAAGGAACTACATCATTCACAAAGCTCACAGGTTTCTCATCTTAAGTGACAAGCATAGGATGTTAGAGGACCAGTGCTTTGTATCAGTTTCAGAAGCAGAGTTGTACTATATATGGTCCGTATGTGTAGGAAACACTGTTCTATTGTTCTCAGCACACTCACATTTCCTGCTGTCTTAGAGACTTTAGAAAGCGAGAGCGTGCTTCTCGCTCTAAAGCAGAGTGTGATCCATGGATGAGAACTATGCTGTGTGTTTCCCTTCAGAAATGGAGTTAAATTCCAGGCTCTGTGTCTTCCTACAAGCAAGACTTCGTTTAAGGTAAGGGCAGTCACTTTTCTGCTCAAACGAACTACATCGTTCATGAAGCTCACACGTTTCCCATCTTAACTGACAAGCATAGGATGTTAGAGGACCAGTGCTTTGTATCAGTTTCAGAAGCAGATTTGGACTACATATGGTCTGTATGTGTAGGAAACACACTTCTTTTGTTCTGGGCACACTCATATTACCTGCTATATTAGAGACTCTAAAAGCAAGAGCGTGCTTCTCGCTCTAAAGCAAAGTCTGATCCATGGATGAGAAAAATGCTGTGTGTTTCCCTTCAGAAATAGAGTTAAATCCCAGGCTCTGTGTCTAACTACAAGCAAGAATTCGTTTCAGGTAAGGGCAGTCACCTTTCTGCTCAAAGGAACTACATCGTTCATGAAGCTCACACTTTTCCCATCTTAACTGACAAGCATTGGATGTTAGAGGACCAGTGATTTGTATCAGTTTCAGAAGAGGAGTTGGACTAGATATGGTCCCTATGTGTAGGAAACACCGTTCTTTTGTTCTCAGTGCACTCACGTTTCCTGCTGTGTTAGAGACTCCAGAAAGCAAGAGCGTGCTTCTCGCTCTAAAGCAGAGTGTGATCCATGGATGAGAACTATGGTGTGTGTTTCCCTTCATAAATGGAGTTAAATCTCCATCTCTGTGTCTTCCTAGAAGCAAGACTTCGTTTCAGGTAACGGCAGTCACTTTTCAGCTCAAACGAACTACATTGTTCACTGAGCTCACACATTTCTCTTCTTTTCATACAAGCATTGGATGTTAGAGGACCAGTGCTTTGTATCTGTATCAGAAACAGAGTTGAACTAGATATGGTCCGTATGTGTAGGAAACACCGTTCTTTTGTTCTCAGCACACACACGTTTCCTGCTGTCTTAGAGACTCTAGAAAGCAAGAGCGTGCTTCTTGTTCTAAAGCAGAGTGTGATCAATGGATGATTACACTGCTTTGTGTTTCACTCCAGAAATGCAGTTAAATCCCAGGCTCTGAGTCTTCCTACAAGCAAGACTTTGATTCAGGTAAGGGCAGTCACTTTTCCGCTCAAACGAACTACATCGTTCATGAAGCTCACACGTTTCCCATCTTAACTGACAAGCATTGGATGTTAGAGGACTACTGCTTTGTATCAGTTTCAGAAGAAGAGTTGGACTACATATGGTCCGTATGTGTAGGAAACTCCCTTCTTTTGTTCTGGGCACACTCAGATTGCCTGCTGTATTAGAGACTCTAGAAAGCAAGAGCGTGCTTCTCGCTCTAAAGCAGAGTGTGATCCATGGATGAGAACTCTGCTGTGTGTTTCCCTTCAGAGATGGAGTTAAATCCCAGGCTCTGTGTCTTACTACAAGCAAGACTTTGTTACAGGTAAGGGCAGTCACTTTTCAGTTCAAAGGAACTACATCATTCTCAAAGCTCACACGTTTCTCATCTTAATTGACAAACATTGGATGTTAGAGGACCAGTGCTTTGTGTCAGTTTCAGAAACAGAGTTGGACTAGATATGGTCCGTATGTGTAGGAAACACCGTTCTTTTGTTCTCAGCGCACTCACGTTTCCTGCTGTGTTAGAGACTCCAGAAAGCAAGAGCGTGCTTCTCGCTCTAAAGCAGACTGTGATCCATGGATGAGAACTATGGTGTGTGTTTCCCTTCATAAATGGAGTTAAATCTCAATCTCTGTGTCTTCCTAGAAGCAAGACTTCGTTTCAGGTAACGGCAGTCACTTTTCAGCTCAAACGAACTACATCGTTCACTGAGCTCACACATTTCTCTTCTTTTCATACAAGCATTGGATGTTAGAGGACCAGTGCTTTGTATCTGTTTCAGAAACAGAGTTGAACTAGATATGGTCCGTATGTGTAGGAAACACCGTTCTTTTGTTCTCAGCACACACACGTTTCCTGCTGTCTTAGAGACTCTAGAAAGCAAGAGCGTGCTTCTTGTTCTAAAGCAGAGTGTGATCAATGGATGATTACACTGCTGTGTGTTTCACTCCAGAAATGCAGTTAAATCCCAGGCTCTGAGTCTTCCTACAAGCAAGACTTCGATTCAGGTAAGGGCAGTCACTTTTCCGCTCAAACGAACTACATCGTTCACGAAGCTCACACGTTGCTCATCTTAACTGACAAGCATTGGATGTTAGAGGGTCAGTGCTTTTTATCAGTTTCAGAAGCAGATTTGGACTACATATGGTCTGTATGTGTAGGAAACACAGTTCTTTTGTTCTGGGCACACTCATATTACCTGCTATATTAGAGACTCTAAAAGCAAGAGCGTGCTTCTCACTCTAAAGCAGAGTGTGATCCATGGATGAGAAAAATGCTGTGTGTTTCCCTTCAGAATTGGAGTTAAATCCCAGGCTCTGTGTCTTCCCACAAGCAAGACTTCGTTTCAGGTAAGGGCAGTCACTTTTCAGTTCAAAGGAACTACATCATTCACAAAGCTCACAGGTTTCTCATCTTAAGTGACAAGCATAGGATGTTAGAGGACCAGTGCTTTGTATCAGTTTCAGAAGCAGAGTTGAACTAGATATGGTCCGCATGTGTAGGAAACTCTGTTCTTTTGTTCTCAGCACACTCACATTTCCTGCTGTCTTAGAGACTTTAGAAAGCGAGAGCGTGCTTCTCGCTCTAAAGCAGAGTGTGATCCATGGATGAGAACTATGCTGTGTGTTTCACTTCAGAAATGGAGTTAAATTCCAGGCTCTGTGTCTTCCTACAAGCAAGACTTCGTTTAAGGTAAGGGCAGTCACTTTTCTGCTCAAACGAACTACATCGTTCATGAAGCTCACACGTTTCCCATCTTAACTGACAAGCATTGGATGTTAGAGGACTACTGCTTTCTATCAGTTTCAGAAGAAGAGTTGGACTACATATGGTCCGTATGTGTAGGAAACTCCCTTCTATTGTTCTGGGCACACTCAGATTGCCTGCTGTATTAGAGACTCTAGAAAGCAAGAGCGTGCTTCTCGCTCTAAAGCAGAGTGTGATCCATGGATGAGAAAAATGCTGTGTGTTTCCCTTCAGAGATGGAGTTAAATCCCAGGCTCTGTGTCTTACTACAAGCAAGACTTCGTTCCAGGTAAGGGCAGTCACTTTTCAGTTCAAAGGAACTACATCATTCTCAAAGCTCACATGTTTCTCATCTTAATTGACAAACATTGGATGTTAGAGGACCAGTGCTTTGTGTCAGTTTCAGAAACAGAGTTGGACTAGATATGGTCCGTATGTGTAGGAAACACCGTTCTTTTGTTCTCAGCGCACTCACGTTTCCTGCTGTCTTAGAGACTTTAGAAAGCAAGAGCGTGCTTCTCGCTCTAAAGCAGAGTGTGATCCATGGATGAGAACTATGCTGTGTGTTTCCCTTCAGAAATGGAGTTAAATCACAGATTCTGTGTCTTCCTACAAGCAAGACTTCGTTTAAGGTAAGGGCAGTTACTTTCCTGCTCAAACGAACTACATCGTTCATGAAGCTCACACGATTCGATCTTAACTGACAAGCATTGGATGTTAGAGGACCAGTGCATTGTATCAGTTTCAGAAGAAGAGTTGGACTACATATGGTCCATATTTGTAGGAAACTCCGTTCTTTGTTCTGGGCACAATCAGATTTCCTGCTGTATTAGAGACTCTAGAAAGCAAGAGCGTGCTTCTTGCTGTAAAACAGAGGGTTATCCATGGGTGAGAACTATGCTGTGTGTTTCCCTTCAGAAATGGAGTTAAATCCCAATCTCTGTGTCTTCCTACAAGCAAGACTTCCTTTCAGGTAATGGCAGTCACTTTTCAGCTCAAACGAACTACATCGTTCACTGAGCTCACACGTTTCTCATCTTAACTGACAAGCATTGGATTTTAGAGGACCAGTGATTTGTATCAGTTTCAGAAGAGGAGTTGGACTAGATATGGTCCCTATGTGTAGGAAACACCGTTCTTTTGTTCTCAGCGCACTCACGTTTCCTGCTGTCTTAGAGACTCTAGAAAGCAAGAGCGTGCTTCTCGCTCTAAAGCAGAGTGTGATCCATGGATGAGAACTATGGTGTGTGTTTCCCTTCATAAATGGACTTAAATCTCAATCTCTGTGTCTTCCTAGAAGCAAGACTTCGTTTCAGGTAACGGCAGTCACTTTTCAGCTCAAACGAACTACATCGTTCATTGAGCTCACACATTTCTCTTCTTTTCATACAAGCATTGGATGTTTGAGGACCAGTGCTTTGTATCTGTTTCTGAAACAGAGTTGAAGTAGATATGGTCCGTATGTGTAGGAAACACCGTTCTTTTGTTCTCAGCACACACGTTTCCTGCTGTCTTAGAGACTCTAGAAAGCAAGAGCGTGCTTCTTGTTCTAAAGCAGAGTGTGATCAATGGATGATTACACTGCTGTGTGTTTCACTCCAGTAATGCAGTTAAATCCCAGGCTCTGAGTCCTCCTACAAGCAAGACTTCGATTCAGGTAAGGGCAGTCACTTTTCCGCTCAAACGAACTACATCGTTCACGAAGCTCACACGTTGCTCATCTTAACTGACAAGCATTGGATGTTAGAGGGTCAGTGCTTTGTATCAGTTTCAGAAGCAGATTTGGACTACATATGGTCTGTATGTGTAGGAAACACAGTTCTTTTGTTCTGGGCACACTCATATTACCTGCTATATTAGAGACTCTAAAAGCAAGAGCGTGCTTCTCGCTCTAAAGCAGAGTGTGATCCATGGATGAGAAAAATGCTGTGTGTTTCCCTTCAGAATTGGAGTTAAATCCCAGGCTCTGTGTCTTCCCACAAGCAAGACTTCGTTTCAGGTAAGGGCAGTCACTTTTCAGTTCAAAGGAACAACTTCATTCACAAAGCTCACAGGTTTCTCATCTTAAGTGACAACCATAGGATGTTAGAGGACCAGTGCTTTGTATCAGTTTCAGAAGCAGAGTTGGACTAGATGTGGTCCGTATGTGTAGGAAACTCTGTTCTTTTGTTCTCAGCACACTCACATTTCCTGCTGTCTTAGAGACTTTAGAAAGCGAGAGCGTGCTTCTCGCTCTAAAGCAGAGTGTGATCCATGGATGAGAACTATGCTGTGTGTTTCCCTTCAGAAATGGAGTTAAATTCCAGGCTCTGTGTCTTCCTACAAGCAAGACTTCGTTTAAGGTAAGGGCAGTCACTTTTCTGCTCAAACGAACTACATCGTTCATGAAGTTCACACGTTTCCCATCTTAACTGACAAGCATTGGATGTTAGAGGACTACTGCTTTGTATCAGTTTCAAAAGAAGAGTTGGACTACATATGGTCCGTATGTGTAGGAAACTCCCTTCTTTTATTCTGGGCACACTCAGATTGCCTGCTGTATTAGAGACTCTAGAAAGCAAGAGCCTGCTTCTCACTCTAAAGCAGAGTGTGATCCATGGATGAGAACTCTGCTGTGTGTTTCCCTTCAGAGATGGAGTTAAATCCCAGGCTCTGTGTCTTACTATAAGCAAGACTTCGTTACAGGTAAGGGCAGTCACTTTTCAGTTCAAAGGAACTACATCATTCTCAAAGCTCACACGTTTCTCATCTTAATTGACAAACATTGGATGTTAGAGGACCAGTGCTTTGTGTCAGTTTCAGAAACAGAGTTGGACTAGATATGGTCCGTATGTGTAGGAAACACCGTTCTTTTGTTCTCAGCGCAATCACGTTTCCTGCTGTCTTAGAGACTTTAGAAAGCAAGAGCGTGCTTCTCGCTCTAAAGCAGAGTGTGATCCATGGATGAGAACTATGCTGTGTGTTTCCCTTCAGAAATGGAGTTAAATCACAGATTCTGTGTCTTTCTACAAGCAAGACTTCGTTTAAGGTAAGGGCAGTCACTTTCCTGCTCAAACGAACTACATCGTTCATGAAGCTCACACGTTTCCCATCTTAACTGACAAGCATTGGATGTTAGAGGACCAGTGCATTGTATCAGTTTCAGAAGAAGAGTTCGACTACATATGGTCCGTATTTGTAGGAAACTCCGTTCTTTGTTCTGGGCACAATCAGATTTCCTGCTGTATTAGAGACTCTAGAAAGCAAGAGCGTGCTTCTTGCTGTAAAACAGAGGGTTATCGATGGGTGAGAACTATGCTGTGTGTTTCCCTTCAGAAATGGAGTTAAATCCCAATCTCTGTGTCTTCCTACAAGCAAGACTTCCTTTCAGGTAACGGCAGTCACTTTTCAGCTCAAACGAACTACATCGTTCACTGAGCTCACACATTTCTCTTCTTTTCATACAAGCATTGGATGTTAGAGGACCAGTGCTTTGTATCAGTTTCAGAAGAAGAGTTGGACTACATATGGTCTGTATGTGTAGGAAACTCCGTTCTTTGTTCTGGGCACACTCAGATTGCCTGCTGTATTAGAGACTATAGAAAGCAAGAGCGTGCTTCTTGCTGTAAAGCAGAGTGTTATCCATGGGTGAGATCTATGCTGTGTGTTTCCCTTTAGAAATGGAGTTAAATTAAAATCTCTGTGTCTTCCTACAAGCAAGACTTCGTTTCAGGTAACAGCAGTCACTTTTCAGCTCAAACGAATTACATCGTTCACTGAGCTCACACATTTCTCATCTTAACAGACAAGCATTGGATGTTAGAGGACCAGTGCTTTGTATCAGTTTAAGAAGGAGAGTTGGACTAGATATGGTCTGTATGTGTAGGAAACACCTTTCTTTTCTTCTCAGCACACTCACGTTTCCTGCTGTCTTAGAGACTCTAGAAAGCAAGAGCGTGCTTCTTGTTCTAAAGCAGATTGTGATCAATGGTTGATTACACTGCAGTGTGTTTTACTTCAGAAATGGAGTTAAATCCCAGACTCTGTGTCTTCCTACAAGCAAGACTTCCATTCAGGAAAGGGCAGTCACTTTTCTGCTCAAACGAACTACATCGTTCATGAAGCTCACACGTTTCTCATCTTAACTGACAAGCATTGGATGTTAGAGGGTCAGTGCTTTGTATCAGTTTCAGAAGCAGATTTGGACTACATATGGTCTGTATGTGTAGGAAACACAGTTCTTTTGTTCTGGGCACACTCATATTACAGGCTATATTAGAGACTCTAAAAGCAAGAGCGTGCTTCTCACTCTAAAGCAGAGTGTGATCCATGGATGAGAACTATGCTGTGTGTTTCCCATCAGAAATGGAGTTAAATTCCAGGCTCTGTGTCTTACTACAAGCAAGATTCGTTACAGGTAAGGGCAGTCACTTTTCAGTTCAAAGGAACTACATCATTCTCAAAGCTCACACGTTTCTCATCTTAACTGACAAGCATTGGATGTTAGTGGACCAGTGCTTTGTGTTAGTTTCAGAAACAGAGTTGGACTAGATATGGTCCGTATGTGTAGGAAACACCGTTCTTTTGTTCTCAGCGCACTCATGTTTCCTGCTGTATTAGAGAATTTAGAAAGCAAGAGCGTGCTTCTCGCTCTAAAGCAGAGTGTGATCCATGGATGAGAACTATGCTGTGTGTTTCCCTTCAGAAATGGAGTTAAATCCCAGGCTCTGTGTCTTCCTACAAGCAAGACTTCGTTTCAGGTAAGGGCAGTCACTTTTCTGCTCAAACGAACTAAATCGTTCACGAAGATCACACGTTTCTCTTCTTAACTGACAAGCATTGGATGTTAGAGGACCAGTGAATTATATCAGTTTCAGAAGCAGATTTGGACTACATATGGTCCGTATGTGTAGGAAACACCGTACATTTGTTCTGGGCACACTCAGATTGCTGCTGTATTAGAGACTCTAGAAAGCAAGAGCGTGCATCTCGCTCTAAAGCAGAGTGTGATCCATGGATGAGAACTCTGCTGTGTGTTTCCCTTCAGAGATGGAGTTAAATCCCAGGCTCTGTGTCTAACTGCAAGTAAGACTTCGTTACAGGTAAGGGCAGTCACTTTTCAGTTCAAAGGAACTACATCATTCTCAAAGCTCACACGTTTCTCATCTTAACTGACAAACATTGGATGTTAGAGGACCAGTGCTTTGTGTCAGTTTCAGAAACAGAATTGGACTACATATGGTCCGTATGTGTAGGAAACACCGTTCTTTTGTTCTCAGCGCACTCACGTTTCCTGCTGTCTTAGAGACTTTAGTAAGCAAGAGCGTGCTTCTCGCTCTAAAGCAGAGTGTGATCCATGGATGAGAACTATGCTGTGTGTTTCCCTTCAGAAGTGGAGTTAAATCCCAGACTCTGTGTCTTCCTACAAGCAAGACTTCGTTTCAGGTAAGGGCAGTCACCTTTCTGCTCAAACGAACTACATCGTTCATGAAGCTCACACGTTTCCCATCTTAACTGACAACCATTGGATGTTAGAGGACCAGTGATTTGTATCAGTTTCAGAAGAGGAGTTGGACTAGATATGTTCCATATGTGTAGGAAACACCGTTCTTTTGTTCTCAGCGCACTCACGTTTCCTGCTGTGTTAGAGACTCCAGAAAGCAAGAGCGTGCTTCTCGCTCTAAAGCAGAGTGTGATCCATTGATGAGAACTATGGTGTGTGTTTCCCTTCATAAATGGAGTTAAATCTCAATCTCTGTGTCTTCCTAGAAGCAAGACTTCGTTTCAGGTAACGGCAGTCACTTTTCAGCTCAAACGAACTACATCGTTCACTGAGCTCACACATTTCTCTTCTTTTCATACAAGCATTGGATGTTAGAGGACCAGTGCTTTGTATCAGTTTCAGAAGCAGAGTTGGACTAGATATGGTCCGTATGTGTAGGAAACACTGTTCTTTTGTTCTCAGCACACTCACATTTCCTGCTGTATTAGAGACTTTAGAAAGCAAGAGCGTGCTTTTCGCTCTAAAGCAGAGTGTGATCCATGGATGAGAACTATGCTGTGTTTTTCCCTTCAGAAATGGAGTTAAATTCCAGGCTCTGTGTCTTCCTACAAGCAAACTTCGTTTAAGGTAAGGGCAGTCACTTTTCTGCTCAAACGAACTACATCGTTCATGAAGCTCACACGTTTCCCATCTTAACTGACAAGCTTTGGATGTTAGAGGACTACTGCTTTGTATCAGTTTCAGAAGAAGAGTTGGACTACATATGGTCCGTATGTGTAGGAAACTCCCTTCTTTTCTTCTGGGCACACTCAGATTGCCTCCTGTATTAGAGACTCTAGAAAGCAAGAGCGTGCTTCTCGCTCTAAAGCAGAGTGTGATCCATGGATGAGAACTCTGCTGTGTGTTTCCCTTCAGAGATGGAGTTAAATCCCAGGCTCTGTGTCTTACTACAAGCAAGACATCGTTACAGGTAAGGGCAGTCACTTTTCTGCTCAAACGAACATCATCGTTCATGAAGCTCACACGTTTCCCATCTTAACTGACAAGCAATGGATGTTAGAGGACCAGTGCTTTGTATCAGTTTCAGAAGAAGAGTTGGACTACATATGGTCTGTATGTGTAGGAAACTCCGTTCTTTCTTCTGGGCACAATCAGATTTCCTGCTGTATTAGAGACTCTAGAAAGCAAGAGCGTGCTTCCTGCTGTAAAACAGAGTGTTATCCATGGGTGAGAACTATGATGTGTGTTTCCCTTCAGAGATGGAGTTAAATCCCAGGCTCTGTGTCTTACTACAAGCAAGACTTCGTTTCAGGTAACGGCAGTCACTTTTCAGCTCAAACGAACTACATCGTTCACTGAGCTCACACATTTCTCATCTTAACAGACAAGCATTGGATGTTAGAGGACCAGTGCTTTGTATCAGTTTAAGAAGGAGAGTTGGACTAGATATGGTCCGTATGTGTAGGAAACACCGTTCTTTTGTTCTCAGCACACGCACGTTTCCTGCTGTCTTAGAGACTCTAGAAAGCAAGAGCGTGCTTCTTGTTCTAAAGCAGAGTGTCATCAATGGATGAGAACACTGCTGTGTGTTTCCCTTCAGAAATGGAGTTAAATACCAGGCTCTGAGTCTTCCTACAAGCAAGACTTCGTTTCAGGTAAGGGCAGTCACTTTTCTGCTCAAACGAACTACATCGTTCACGAAGATCACATGTTTCTCATCTTAAATGACAAGGATTGGATGTTAGAGGACCAGTGAATTGTATCAGTTTCAGAAGCAGATTTGGACTACATATGGTCTGTATGTGTAGGAAACACCGTACATTTGTTCTGGGCACACTCAGATTTCCTGCTGTATTAGAGACTCTAGAAAGCAAGATCGTGCTTCTCGCTCTAAAGCAGAGTGTGATCAATGGATGAGAACTCTGCTGTGTGTTTCCCTTCAGAGATGGAGTTAAATCCCAGGCTCTGTGTCTTACTACAAGCAAGATTTCGTTACAGGTAAGGGCAGTCACTTTTCAGTTCAAAGGAACTACATCATTCTCAAAGCTCACACGTTTCTCATCTTAACTGACAAGCATTGGATGTGAGGACCAGTGCTTTGTATCAGTTTCAGAAGCAGAGTTGGACTAGATATGGTCCATATGTGTAGGAAACACCGTTCTTTTGTTCTCAGCACACTCACTTTCCCTCTGGCTTAGAGAATTTAGAAAGCAAGAGCGTGCTTCTCGCTCTAAAGCAGAGTGTGATCCATGGATGTGAACTATGCTGTGTGTTTCCCTTCAGAAATGGAGTTAAATCCCAGACTCTGTGTCTTCCTACAAGCAAGACTTCGTTTCAGGTAAGGGCAGTCACTTTTCTGCTCAAACGAACTACATCGTTCATGAAGCTCACACGTTTCCTATCTTAACTGACAAGCATTGGATGTTAGAGGACTAGTGCTTTGTATCAGTTTCAGAAGAAGAGTTGGACTACATATGGTCCGTATGTGTAGGAAACTCTGTTCTTTGTTCTTCGCACAATCAGATTTCCTGCTGTATTAGAGACTATAGAAAGCAAGAGCGTGCTTCTTGCTGTAAAGCAGAGTGTTATCCATGGGTGAGAACTATGCTGTGTGTTTCCCTTCAGAAATGGATTTAAATCCCAATCTCTGTGTCTTCCTACAAGCAAGACTTCGTTTCAGGTAAGGGCAGTCACTTTTCAGCTCAAACAAACTACATCGTTCATGGAGCTCACACGTTTCTCATCTTAACAGACAAGCATTGGATGTTAGAAGACCAGTGCTTTGTATCAGTTTAAGAAGCAGAGTTGGACTAGATATGGTCCGTGTGTGTAGGAAACACAGTTCTTTTGTTCTCAGCAAAATCACGTTTCCTGGTCTCTTAGAGACTCCAGAAAGCAAGAGCGTGCTTCTTGTTCTAAAGCAGAGTATGATCTATGGATGAGAACACTGCTGTGTGTTTCACTTCAGAAATGGAGTTAAATCCCAGGCTCTGAGTCTTCCTACAAGCAAGACTTCGTTTAAGGTAAGGGCAGTCACTTTTCTGCTCAAACGAACTACATTGTTCATGAAGCTCACACGTTTCCCATCTTAACTGACAAGCATTGGATGTTAGAGGACCAGTGCTTTGTATCAGTTTCAGAAGAAGAGTTGGACTACATATGGTCCGTATGTGTAGGAAACTCCGTTCTTTGTTCTGGCCACAATCAGATTTCCTGCTGTATTTGAGACTCTAGAAAGCAAGAGCGTGCTTCTTGCTGTAAAGCAGAGTGTTATCCATGGGTGAGATCTATGCTGTGTGTTTCCCTTTAGAAATGGAGTTAGATTAAAATCTCTGTGTCTTCCTACAAGCAAGACTTCGTTTCAGGTAACAGCAGTCACTTTTCAGCTCAAACGAACTACATCGTTCACTGAGCTCACACATTTCTCATCTTAACAGACAAGCATTGGATGTTAGAGGACCAGTGCTTTGTATCAGTTTAAGAAGCAGAGTTGGACTAGATATGGTCCGTATGTGTAGGAAACACCTTTCTTTTCTTCTCAGCACACTCACGTTTCCTGCTGTCTTAGAGAATCTAGAAAGCAAGAGCGTGCTTCTTGTTCTAAAGCAGATTGTGATCAATGGATGATTACACTGCAGTGTGTTTTACTTCAGAAATGGAGTTAAATCCCATGCTCTGAGTCTTCCTACAAGCAAGACTTCCATTCAGGAAAGGGCAGTCACTTTTCTGCTCAAACGAACTACATCGTTCACGAAGCTCACACGTTTCTCATCTTAACTGACAAGCATTGGATGTTAGAGGGTCAGTGCTTTGTATCAGTTTCATAAGCAGATTTGGACTACATATGGTCTGTATGTGTAGGAAACACAGTTCTTTTGTTCTGGGCACACTCATATTACCTGCTATATTAGAGACAATAAAAGCAAGAGCGTGCTTCTCGCTCTAAAGCAGAGTGTGACCCTGGATGAGAACTATGCTGTGTGTTTCCCTTCAGAAATGGAGTTAAATCCCAGGCTCTGTGTCTTACTACAAGCAAGATTCGTTACAGGTAAGGGCAGTCACTTTTCAGTTCAAAGGAACTACATCATTCTCAAAGCTCACACGTTTCTCATCTTAACTGACAAGCATTGGATGTTAGTGGACCAGTGCTTTGTGTTAGTTTCAGAAACAGAGTTGGACTAGATATTGTCCGTATGTGTAGGAAACACCGTTCATTTGTTCTCAGCGCACTCACGTTTCCTGCTGTATTAGAGACTTTAGAAAGCAAGAGCGTGCTTCTCGCTCTAAAGCAGAGTGTGATCCATGGATGAGAACTATGCTGTGTGTTTCCCTTCAGAAATGGAGTTAAATCCCAGGCTCTGTGTCTTCCTACAAGCAAGACTTCGTTTAAGGTAAGGGCAGTCACTTTTCTGCTCAAACGAACTACATCGTTCATGAAGCTCACACGTTTCCCATCTTAACTGACAAGCAATGGATGTTAGAGGACCAGTGCTTTGTATCAGTTTCAGAAGAAGAGTTGGACTACATATGGTCTGTATGTGTAGGAAACTCCGTTCTTTCTTCTGGGCACAATCAGATTTCCTGCTGTATTAGAGACTCTAGAAAGCAAGAGCGTGCTTCCTGCTGTAAAACAGAGTGTTATCCATGGGTGAGAACTATGATGTGTGTTTCCCTTCAGAAATGGAGTTAAATCCCAATCTCTGTGTCTTCCTACAAGCAAGACTTCGTTTCAGGTAACGGCAGTCACTTTTCAGCTCAAACGAACTACATCGTTCACTGAGCTCACACATTTCTCATCTTAACAGACAAGCATTGGATGTTAGAGGACCAGTGCTTTGTATCAGTTTAAGAAGGAGAGTTGGACTAGATATGGTCCGTATGTGTAGGAAACACCGTTCTTTTGTTCTCAGCACACGCACGTTTCCTGCTGTCTTAGAGACTCTAGAAAGCAAGAGCGTGCTTCTTGTTCTAAAGCAGAGTGTCATCAATGGATGAGAACACTGCTGTGTGTTTCCCTTCAGAAATGGAGTTAAATACCAGGCTCTGAGTCTTCCTACAAGCAAGACTTCGTTTAAGGTAAGGGCAGTCACTTTTCTGCTCAAACGAACTACATCGTTCATGAAGCTCACACGTTTCCCATCTTAACTGACAAGCATTGGATGTTAGAGGACCAGTGCTTTGTATCAGTTTCAGAAGAAGAGTTGGACTACATATGGTCAGTATGTGTAGGAAACTCCGTTCTTTGTTCTGGGCACAATCAGATTTCCTGCTGTATTTGAGACTCTAGAAAGCAAGAGCGTGCTTCTTGCTGTAAAGCAGAGTGTTATCCATGGGTGAGATCTATGCTGTGTGTTTCCCTTTAGAAATGGAGTTAGATTAAAATCTCTGTGTCTTCCTACAAGCAAGACTTCGTTTCAGGTAACAGCAGTCACTTTTCAGCTCAAACGAACTACATCGTTCACTGAGCTCACACATTTCTCATCTTAACAGACAAGCATTGGATGTTAGAGGACCAGTGCTTTGTATCAGTTTAAGAAGGAGAGTTGGACTAGATATGGTCCGTATGTGTAGGAAACACCTTTCTTTTCTTCTCAGCACACTCACGTTTCCTGCTGTCTTAGAGACTCTAGAAAGCAAGAGCGTGCTTCTTGTTCTAAAGCAGATTGTGATCAATGGATGATTACACTGCAGTGTGTTTTACTTCAGAAATGGAGTTAAATCCCATGCTCTGAGTCTTCCTACAAGCAAGACTTCCATTCAGGAAAGGGCAGTCACTTTTCTGCTCAAACGAACTACATCGTTCATGAAGCTCACACGTTTCTCATCTTAACTGACAAGCATTGGATGTTAGAGGGTCAGTGCTTTGTATCAGTTTCAGAAGAAGAGTTGGACTACATATGGTCCGTATGTGCAGGAAACTCCGTTCTTTTGTTCAGGGGACACTCAGATTGCCTGCTGTATTAGAGACTCTAGAAAGCAAGAGCGTGCTTCTCGCTCTAAAGCAGAGTGTGATCCATGGATGAGAACTCTGCTGTTTGTTTCCCTTCAGAGATGGAGTTAAATCCCAGGCTCTGTGTCTTACTACAAGCAAGACTTCGTTACAGGTAAGGGCAGTCACTTTTCAGTTCAAAGGAACTACATCATTCTCAAAGCTCACACGTTTCTCATCTTAACTGACAAGCATTGGATGTTAGAGGACCAGTGCTTTGTATCAGTTTCAGAAGAAGAGTTGGACTACATATGGTCCGTATGTGTAGGAAACTCCGTTCTTTGTTCTGGGCACAATCAGATTTCCTGGTGTATTAGAGACTCTAGAAAGCAAGAGCGTGCTTCTTGCTGTAAAGCAGAGTGTTATCCATGGGTGAGAACTATGCTGCGTGTTTCCCTTCAGAAAAGGAGTTAAATCCCAAATCTGTGTCTTCCTACAAGCAAGAATTCGTTTCAGGTAAGGGCAGTCACTTTTCAGCTCAAACAAACTACATCGTTCATGGACCTCACACGTTTCTCATCTTAACTGACAAGCATTGGATGTTAGAGGGTCAGTGCTTTGTATTAGTTTCAGAAGCACATTTGGACTACATATGGTCTGTATGTGTAGGAAACACAGTTCTTTTGTTCTGGGCACACTCATATTACCTGCTATATTAGAGACTCTAAAAGCAAGAGCGTGCTTCTCGTTCTAAAGCAGAGTCTGATCCATGGATGAGAAAAATGCTGTGTGTTTCCCTTCAGAAATGGAGTTAAATCCCAGGCTCTGTGTCTTCCTACAAGCAAGACTTCGTTTCAGGTAAGGGCAGTCACTTTTCAGTTCAAAGGAACGACATCATTCACAAAGCTCACACATTTCTCATCTTAAGTGACAAGCATAGGATGTTAGAGGACCAGTGCTTTGTATCAGTTTCAGAAGCAGAGTTGGACTAGATATGGTCCATATGTGTGGGAAACACTGTTCTTTTGTTCTCAGCACACTCACATTTCCTGCTGTCTTAGAGACTTTAGAAAGCAAGAGCGTGCTTCTCGCTCTAAAGCAGAGTGTGATCCATGGATGAGAACTATGCTGTGTGTTTCTCTTCAGAAATGGAGTTAAATTCCAGGCTCTGTGTCTTCCTACAAGCAAGACTTCGTTTCAGGTAAGGGCAGTCACTTTTCAGCTCAAACGAATTACATCGTTCACGGAGCTCACACGTTTCTCATCTTAACAGACAAGCATTGGATGTTAGAGGACCAGTGCTTTGTGTCAGTTTCAGAAACAGGGTTGGACTAGATATGGTCCCTATGTGTAGGAAACACCGTTCTTTTGTTCTCAGCGCACTCACGTTTCCTGCAGTCTTAGAGACTTTAGAAAGCAACAGCGTGCTTCTCGCTCTAAAGCAGAGTGTGATCCATGGATGAGAACTATGCTGTGTGTTTCCCTTCAGAAATGGAGTTAAATCCCAGATTCTTTGTCTTCCTACAAGCAAGACTTCTTTCAGGTAACGGCAGTCACTTTCCTGCTCAAATGAACTACATCGTTCACGAACATCACACGTTTCTCATCTTAACTGACAAGCATTGGATGTTAGAGGACCAGTGAATTGTATCAGTTTCAGAAGCAGATTTGGACTACATATGGTCCGTATGTGTAGGAAACACCGTACATTTGTTCTGGGCACACTCAGATTGCCTGCTGTATTAGAGACTCTAGAAAGCAAGATCGTGCTTCTCGCTCTAAAGCTGAGTGTGATCAATGGATGAGAACTCTGCTGTGTGTTTCCCTTCAGAGATGGAGTTAAATCCCAGGCTCTGTGTCTTACTACAAGCAAGACTTCGTTTCAGGTAACGGCAGTCACTTTTCAGCTCAAACGAACTACATCGTTCACTGAGCTCACACATTTCTCATCTTAACAGCCAAGCATTGGATGTTAGAGGACCAGTGCTTTGTATCAGTTTAAGAAGGAGAGTTGGACTAGATATGGTCCGTATGTGTAGGAAACACCGTTCTTTTGTTCTCAGCACACGCACGTTTCCTGCTGTCTTAGAGACTCTAGAAAGCAAGAGCGTGCTTCTTGTTCTAAAGCAGAGTGTCATCAATGGATGAGAACACTGCTGTGTGTTTCCCTTCAGAAATGGAGTTAAATACCAGGCTCTGAGTCTTCCTACAAGCAAGACTTCGTTTCAGGTAACAGCAGTCACTTTTCTGCTCAAACGAACTACATCGTTCACGAAGATCACATGTTTCTCATCTTAACTGACAAGGATTGGATGTTAGAGGACCAGTGAATTGTATCAGTTTCAGAAGCAGATTTGGACTACATATTGTCCATATGTGTAGGAAACACCGTACATTTGTTCTGGGCACACTCAGATTTCCTGCTGTATTAGAGACTCTAGAAAGCAAGATCGTGCTTCTCGCTCTAAAGCAGAGTGTGATCAATGGATGAGAACTCTGCTGTGTGTTTCCCTTCAGAGATGGAGTTAAATCCCAGGCTCTGTGTCTTACTACAAGCAAGATTTCATTACAGGTAAGGGCAGTCACTTTTCAGTTCAAAGGAACTACATCATTCTCAAAGCTCACACGTTTCTCATCTTAACTGACAAGCATTGGATGTGAGGACCAGTGCTTTGTATCAGTTTCAGAAGCAGAGTTGGACTAGATATGGTCCATATGTGTAGGAAACACCGTTCTTTTGTTCTCAGCACACTCACTTTCCCTCTGGCTTAGAGAATTTAGAAAGCAAGAGCGTGCTTCTCGCTCTAAAGCAGAGTGTGATCCGTGGATGTGAACTATGCTGTGTGTTTCCCTTCAGAAATGGAGTTAAATCCCAGACTCTGTGTCTTCCTACAAGCAAGACTTCGTTTCAGGTAAGGGCAGTCACTTTTCTGCTCAAACGAACTACATCGTTCATGAAGCTCACACGTTTCCTATCTTAACTGACAATCATTGGATGTTAGAGGACTAGTGCTTTGTATCAGTTTCAGAAGAAGAGTTGGACTACATATGGTCCGTAGGTGTAGGAAACTCTGTTCTTTGTTCTTCGCACAATCAGATTTCCTGCTGTATTAGAGACTATAGAAAGCAAGAGCGTGCTTCTTGCTGTAAAGCAGAGTGTTATCCATGGGTGAGAACTATGCTGTGTGTTTCCCTTCAGAAATGGATTTAAATCCCAATCTCTGTGTCTTCCTACAAGCAAGACTTCGTTTCAGGTAAGGGCAGTCACTTTTCAGCTCAAACAAACTACATCGTTCATGGAGCTCACACGTTTCCCATCTTAACTGACAAGCATTGGATGTTAGAGGACCAGTGCTTTGTATCAGTTTAAGAAGCAGAGTTGGACTAGATATGGTCCGTGTGTGTAGGAAACACAGTTCTTTTGTTCTCAGCAAAATCACGTTTCCTGCTCTCTTAGAGACTCCAGAAAGCAAGAGCGTGCTTCTTGTTCTAAAGCAGAGTATGATCAATGGATGAGAACACTGCTGTGTGTTTCACTTCAGAAATGGAGTTAAATCCCAGGCTCTGAGTCTTCCTACAAGCAAGACTTCGTTTAAGGTAAGGGCAGTCACTTTTCTGCTCAAACGAACTACATCGTTCATGAAGCTCACACGTTTCCCATCTTAACTGACAAGCATTGGATGTTAGAGGACCAGTGCTTTGTATCAGTTTCAGAAGAAGAGTTGGACTACATATGGTCAGTATGTGTAGGAAACTCCGTTCTTTGTTCTGGGCACAATCAGATTTCCTGCTGTATTTGAGACTCTAGAAAGCAAGAGCATGCTTCTTGCTGTAAAGCAGAGTGTTATCCATGGGTGAGATCTATGCTGTGTGTTTCCCTTTAGAAATGGAGTAAGATTAAAATCTCTGTGTCTTCCTACAAGCAAGACTTCGTTTCAGGTAACAGCAGTCACTTTTCAGCTCAAACGAACTACATCGTTCACTGAGCTCACACATTTCTCATCTTAACAGACAAGCATTGGATGTTAGAGGACCAGTGCTTTGTATCAGTTTAAGAAGGAGAGTTGGACTAGATATGGTCCGTATGTGTAGGAAACACCTTTCTTTTCTTCTCAGCACACTCACGTTTCCTGCTGTCTTAGAGACTCTAGAAAGCAAGAGCGTGCTTCTTGTTCTAAAGCAGATTGTGATCAATGGATGATTACACTGCAGTGTGTTTTACTTCAGAAATGGAGTTAAATCCCATGCTCTGAGTCTTCCTACAAGCAAGACGTCCATTCAGGAAAGGGCAGTCACTTTTCTGCTCAAACGAACTACATCGTTCATGAAGCTCACACGTTTCTCATCTTAACTGACAAGCATTGGATGTTAGAGGGTCAGTGCTTTGTATCAGTTTCAGAAGAAGAGTTGGACTACATATGGTCCGTATGTGCAGGAAACTCCGTTCTTTTGTTCAGGGGACACTCAGATTGCCTGCTGTATTAGAGACTCTAGAAAGCAAGAGCGTGCTTCTCGCTCTAAAGCAGAGTGTGATCCATGGATGAGAACTCTGCTGTTTGTTTCCCTTCAGAGATGGAGTTAAATCCCAGGCTCTGTGTCTTACTACAAGCAAGACTTCGTTACAGGTAAGGGCAGTCACTTTTCAGTTCAAAGGAACTACATCATTCTCAAAGCTCACACGTTTCTCATCTTAACTGACAAGCATTGGATGTTAGAGGACCAGTGCTTTGTATCAGTTTCAGAAGAAGAGTTGGACTACATATGGTCCGTATGTGTAGGAAACTCCGTTCTTTGTTCTGGGCACAATCAGATTTCCTGGTGTATTAGAGACTCTAGAAAGCAAGAGCGTGCTTCTTGCTGTAAAGCAGAGTGTTATCCATGGGTGAGAACTATGCTGCGTGTTTCCCTTCAGAAAAGGAGTTAAATCCCAAATCTGTGTCTTCCTACAAGCAAGACTTCGTTTCAGGTAAGGGCAGTCACTTTTCAGCTCAAACAAACTACATCGTTCATGGACCTCACACGTTTCTCATCTTAACTGACAAGCATTGGATGTTAGAGGGTCAGTGCTTTGTATTAGTTTCAGAAGCACATTTGGACTACATATGGTCTGTATGTGTAGGAAACACAGTTCTTTTGTTCTGGGCACACTCATATTACCTGCAATATTAGAGACTCTAAAAGCAAGAGCGTGCTTCTCGTTCTAAAGCAGAGTCTGATCCATGGATGAGAAAAATGCTGTGTGTTTCCCTTCAGAAATGGAGTTAAATCCCAGGCTCTGTGTCTTCCTACAAGCAAGACTTCGTTTCAGGTAAGGGCAGTCACTTTTCAGTTCAAAGGAACGACATCATTCACAAAGCTCACACATTTCTCATCTTAAGTGACAAGCATAGGATGTTAGAGGACCAGTGCTTTGTATCAGTTTCAGAAGCAGAGTTGGACTAGATATGGTCCATATGTGTAGGAAACACTGTTCTTTTGTTCTCAGCACACTCACATTTCCTGCTGTCTTAGAGACTTTAGAAAGCAAGAGCGTGCTTCTCGCTCTAAAGCAGAGTGTGATCCATGGATGAGAACTATGCTGTGTGTTTCTCTTCAGAAATGGAGTTAAATTCCAGGCTCTGTGTCTTCCTACAAGCAAGAATTCGTTTCAGGTAAGGGCAGTCACTTTTCAGCTCAAACGAATTACATCGTTCACGGAGCTCACACGTTTCTCATCTTAACAGACAAGCATTGGATGTTAGAGGACCAGTGCTTTGTGTCAGTTTCAGAAACAGGGTTGGACTAGATATGGTCCCTATGTGTAGGAAACACCGTTCTTTTGTTCTCAGCGCACTCACGTTTCCTGCAGTCTTAGAGACTTTAGAAAGCAACAGCGTGCTTCTCGCTCTAAAGCAGAGTGTGATCCATGGATGAGAACTATGCTGTGTGTTTCCCTTCAGAAATGGAGTTAAATCCCAGATTCTGTGTCTTCCTACAAGCAAGACTTCTTTCAGGTAACGGCAGTCACTTTCCTGCTCAAACGAACTACATCGTTCATGAAGCTCACACGTTTCCCATCTTAACTGACAAGCATTGGATGTTAGAGGACTACTGCTTTGTATCAGTTTCAGAAGAAGAGTTGGACTACATATGGTCCGTATGTGTAGGAAACTCCGTTCTTTTGTTCTGGGCACACTCAGATTTCCTGCTTTATTAGAGACTCTAGAAAGCAAGAGCGTGCTTCTCGCTCTAAAGCAGAGTGTGATCCATGGATGAGAACTCTGCTGTGTGTTTCCCTTCAGAGAAGGAGTTAAATCCCAGGCTCTGTGTCTTACTACAAGCAAGACTTCGTTACAGATAATGGCAGTCACTTTTCAGTTCAAAGGAACTACATCATTCTCAAAGCTCACACGTTTCTCATCTTAACTGACAAGCATTGGATGTTAGAGGACCAGTGCTTTGTGTCAGTTTCAGAAGAAGAGTTGGACTAGATATGGTCCGTATGTTTAGGAAACACCGTTCTTTTGTTCTCAGCACACTCACGTTTCCTGCTCTGTTAGAGACTCCAGAAAGCAAGAGCGTGCTTCTCGCTCTAAAGCAGAGTGTGATCCATGGATGAGAAAAATGCTGTGGGTTTCCTTTCAGAAATGGAGTTAAATCCCAGGCTCTGTGTCTTTCTACAAGCAAGACTTCGTTTCAGGTAAGGGCAGTCACTTTTCAGCTCAAACAAACTACATCGTTCATGGAGCACACACGTTTCTCATCTTAACAGACAAGCATTGGATGTTAGAGGGTCAGTGCTTTGTATCAGTTTCAGAAGCAGATTTGGACTACATATGGTCTGTATGTGTAGGAAAAACAGTTCTTTTGTTCTGGGCACACTCATATTACCTGCTATATTAGAGACTCTAAAAGCAAGAGCGTGCTTCTCGCTCTAAAGCAGAGTCTGTTCCATGGGTGAGAAAAATGCTGTGTGTTTCCCTTCAGAAATGGAGTTAAATCCCAGGCTCTGTGTCTTCCTACAAGCAAGACTTCGTTTCAGGTAAGGGCAGTCACTTTTCAGTTCAAAGGAACGACATCATTCACAAAGCTCACACATTTCTCATCTTAAGTGACAAGCATAGGATGTTAGAGGACCAGTGCTCTGTATCAGTTTCAGAAGCAGAGTTGGACTAGATATGGTCCATATGTGTAGGAAACACTGTTCTTTTGTTCTCAGCACACTCACATTTCCTGCTGTCTTAGAGACTTTAGAAAGCAAGAGCGTGCTTCTCGCTCTAAAGCAGAGTGTGATCCATGGATGAGAACTATGCTGTGTGTTTCTCTTCAGAAATGGAGTTAAATTCGAGGCTCTGTGTCTTCCTACAAGCAAGACTTCGTTTCAGGTAAGGGCAGTCACTTTTCTGCTCAAATGAACTACATCGTTCATGAAGCTCACACGTTTCCTATCTTAACTGACAAGCATTGGATGTTAGAGGACTAGTGCTTTGTATCAGTTTCAGAAGAAGAGTTGGACTACATATGGTCCGTATGTGTAGGAAACTCTGTTCTTTGTTCTTCGCACAATCAGATTTCCTGCTGTATTAGAGACTATAGAAAGCAAGAGCGTGCTTCTTGCTGTAAAGCAGAGTGTTATCCATGGGTGAGAACTATGCTGTGTGTTTCCCTTCAGAAATGGATTTAAATCCCAATCTCTGTGTCTTCCTACAAGCAAGACTTCGTTTCATGGAAGGGCAGTCACATTTCAGCTCAAACGAACTACATCGTTCACTGAGCTCACACGTTTCTCATCTTAACAGACATGCATTGGATGTTAGAGGACCAGTGCTTTGTATCAGTTTAAGAAGCAGAGTTGGACTAGATATGGTCCGTATGTGTAGGAAACACAGTTCTTTTGTTCTCAGCAAAATCACGTTTCCTGCTCTCTTAGAGACTCCAGAAAGCAAGAGCGTGCTTCTTGTTCTAAAGCAGAGTATGATCAATGGATGAGAACACTGCTGTGTGTTTCACTTCAGAAATGGAGTTAAATCCCAGGCTCTGAGTCTTCCTACAAGCAAGACTTCGTTTAAGGTAAGGGCAGTCACTTTTCTGCTCAAACGAACTACATCGTTCATGAAGCTCACACGTTTCCCATCTTAACTGACAAGCATTGGATGTTAGAGGACCAGTGATTTGTATCAGTTTCAGAAGAGGAGTTGGACTAGATATGGTCTGTATGTGTAGGAATCACCGTTCTTTTGTTCTCAGCGCACTCACGTTTCCTGCTGTGTTAGAGACTCCAGAAAGCAAGAGCGTGCTTCTCGCTCTAAAGCAGAGTGTGATCCATGGATGAGAACTATGGTGTGTGTTTCCCTTCATAAATGGAGTTAAATCTCAATCTCTGTGTCTTCCTAGAAGCAAGACTTCGTTTCAGGTAACGGCAGTCACTTTTCAGCTCAAACGAACTACATCGTTCACTGAGCTCACACATTTCTCTTCTTTTCATACAAGCATTGGATGTTAGAGGACCAGTGCTTTGTATCTGTTTCAGAAACAGAGTTGAACTAGATATGGTCCGTATGTGTAGTAAACACCGTTCTTTTGTTCTCAGCACACACACGTTTCCTGCTGTCTTAGAGACTCTAGAAAGCAAGAGCGTTCTTCTTGTTCTAAAGCAGAGTGTGATCAATGGATGATTACACTGCTGTGTGTTTCACTCCAGAAATGCAGTTAAATCCCAGGCTCTGAGTCTTCCTACAAGCAAGACTTCGATTCAGGTAAGGGCAGTCACTTTTCCGCTCAAACGAACTACATCGTTCACGAAGCTCACACGTTGCTCATCTTAACTGACAAGCATTGGATGTTAGAGGGTCAGTGCTTTGTATCAGTTTCAGAAGCAGATTTGGACTACATATGGTCTGTATGTGTAGGAAACACAGTTCTTTTGTTCTAGGCACACTCATATTACCTGCTATATTAGAGACTCTAAAAGCAAGAGCGTGCTTCTCGCTCTAAAGCAGAGTCTGATACATGGATGAGAAAAATGCTGTGTGTTTCCCTTCAGAAATGGAGTTAAATCCCAGGCTCTGTGTCTAACTACAAGCAACACTTCGTTACAGGTAAGGGCAGTCACTTTTCAGTTCAAAGGAACTACATCATTCTCAAAGCTCACACGTTTCTCAACTTAACTGACAAACATTGGATGTTAGAGGACCAGTGCTTTGTGTCAGTTTCAGAAACAGAGTTGGACTACATATGGTCCGTATGTGTAGGAAACACCGTTCTTTTGTTCTCAGCGCACTCACGTTTCCTGCTGTCTTAGAGACTTTAGTAAGCAAGAGCGTGCTTCTCGCTCTAAAGCAGAGTGTGATCCATGGATGAGAACTATGCTGTGTGTTTCCCTTCAGAAGTGGAGTTAAATCCCAGGCTCTGAGTCTTCCTACAAGCAAGAATTCGTTTCAGGTAAGGGCAGTCACCTTTCTGCTCAAACGAACTACATCGTTCATGAATCTCACACGTTTCCCATCTTAACTGACAACCATTGGATGTTAGAGGACCAGTGATTTGTATCAGTTTCAGAAGAGGAGTTGGACTAGATATGTTCCGTATGTGTAGGAAACACCGTTCTTTTGTTCTCAGCGCACTCACGTTTCCTGCTGTGTTAGAGACTCCAGAAAGCAAGAGCGTGCTTCTCGCTCTAAAGCAGAGTGTGATCCATGGATGAGAACTATGGTGTGTGTTTCCCTTCATAAATGGAGTTAAATCTCAATCTCTGTGTCTTCCTAGAAGCAAGACTTCGTTTCAGGTAACGGCAGTCACTTTTCAGCTCAAACAAACTACATCGTTCATGGACCTCACACGTTTCTCATCTTAACTGACAAGCATTGGATGTTAGAGGGTCAGTGCTTTGTATTAGTTTCAGAAGCAGATTTGGACTACATATGGTCTGTATGTAGGAAACACAGTTCTTTTGTTCTGGGCACACTCATATTACCTGCTATATTAGAGACTCTAAAAGCAAGAGCGTGCTTCTCGTTCTAAAGCGGAGTCTGATCCATGGATGAGAAAAATGCTGTGTGTTTCCCTTCAGAAATGGAGTTAAATCCCAGGCTCTGTGTCTTCCTACAAGCAAGACTTCGTTTCAGGTAAGGGCAGTCTCTTTTCAGTTCAAAGGAACGACATCATTCACAAAGCTCACACGTTTCTCATCTTAAGTGACAAGCATAGGATGTTAGAGGACCAGTGCTTTGTATCAGTTTCAGAAGCAGAGTTGGACTAGATATGGTCCATATGTGTAGGAAACACTGTTCTTTTGTTCTCAGCACACTCACATTTCCTGCTGTCTTAGAGACTTTAGAAAGCAAGAGCGTGCTTCTCGCTCTAAAGCAGAGTGTGATCCATGGATGAGAACTATGCTGTGTGTTTCTCTTCAGAAATGGAGTTAAATTCCAGGCTCTGTGTCTTCCTACAAGCAAGAATTCGTTTCAGGTAAGGGCAGTCACTTTTCAGCTCAAACGAATTACATCGTTTACGGAGCTCACACGTTTCTCATCTTAACAGACAAGCATTGGATGTTAGAGGACCAGTGCATTGTGTCAGTTTCAGAAACAGGGTTGGACTAGATATGGTCCCTATGTGTAGGAAACACCGTTCTTTTGTTCTCAGCGCACTCACGTTTCCTGCAGTCTTAGAGACTTTAGAAAGCAACAGCGTGCTTCTCGCTCTAAAGCAGAGTGTGATCCATGGATGAGAACTATGCTCTGTGTTTCCCTTCAGAAATGGAGTTAAATCCCAGATTCTGTGTCTTCCTACAAGCAAGACTTCTTTCAGGTAACGGCAGTCACTTTCCTGCTCAAACGAACTACATCTTTCATGAAGCTCACACGTTTCCCATCTTAACTGACAAGCATTGGATGTTAGAGGACTACTGCTTTGTATCAGTTTCAGAAGAAGAGTTGGACTACATATGGTCCGTATGTGTAGGAAACTCCGTTCTTTTGTTCTGGGCACACTCAGATTTCCTGCTTTATTAGAGACTCTAGAAAGCAAGAGCGTGCTTCTCACTCTAAAGCAGAGTGTGATCCATGGATGAGAACTCTGCTGTGTGTTTCCCTTCAGAGAAGGAGTTAAATCCCAGGCTCTGTGTCTTACTACAAGCAAGACTTCGTTACAGATAATGGCAGTCACTTTTCAGTTCAAAGGAACTACATCATTCTCAAAGCTCACACGTTTCTCATCTTAACTGACAAGCATTGGATGTTAGAGGACCAGTGCTTTGTGTCAGTTTCAGAAGAAGAGTTGGATTAGATATGGTCCGTATGTTTAGGAAACACCGTTCTTTTGTTCTCAGCACACTCACGTTTCCTGCTCTGTTAGAGACTACAGAAAGCAAGAGCGTGCTTCTCGCTCTAAAGCAGAGTGTGATCCATGGATGAGAAAAATGCTGTGGGTTTCCTTTCAGAAATGGAGTTAAATCCCAGGCTCTGTGTCTTTCTACAAGCAAGACTTCGTTTCAGGTAAGGGCAGTCACTTTTCAGCTCAAACAAACTACATCGTTCATGGAGCACACACGTTTCTCATCTTAACAGACAAGCATTGGATGTTAGAGGGTCAGTGCTTTGTATCAGTTTCAGAAGCAGATTTGGACTACATATGGTCTGTATGTGTAGGAAAAACAGTTCTTTTGTTCTGGGCACACTCATATTACCTGCTATATTAGAGACTCTAAAAGCAAGAGCATGCTTCTCGCTCTAAAGCAGAGTCTGTTCCATGGGTGAGAAAAATGCTGTGTGTTTCCCTTCAGAAATGGAGTTAAATCCCAGGCTCTGTGTCTTCCTACAAGCAAGACTTCGTTTCAGGTAAGGGCAGTCACTTTTCAGTTCAAAGGAACGACATCATTCACAAAGCTCACACATTTCTCATCTTAAGTGGCAAGCATAGGATGTTAGAGGACCAGTGCTCTGTATCAGTTTCAGAAGCAGAGTTGGACTAGATATGGTCCATATGTGTAGGAAACACTGTTCTTTTGTTCTCAGCACACTCACATTTCCTGCTGTCTTAGAGACTTTAGAAAGCAAGAGCGTGCTTCTCGCTCTAAAGCAGAGTGTGATCCATGGATGAGAACTATGCTGTGTGTTTCTCTTCAGAAATGGAGTTAAATTCCAGGCTCTGTGTCTTCCTACAAGCAAGACTTCGTTTCAGGTAAGGGCAGTCACTTTTCTGCTCAAATGAACTACATCGTTCATGAAGCTCACACGTTTCCTATCTTAACTGACAAGCATTGGATGTTAGAGGACTAGTGCTTTGTATCAGTTTCAGAAGAAGAGTTGGACTACATATGGTCCGTATGTGTAGGAAACTCTGTTCTTTGTTCTTCGCACAATCAGATTTCCTGCTGTATTAGAGACTATAGAAAGCAAGAGCGTGCTTCTTGCTGTAAAGCAGAGTGTTATCCATGGGTGAGAACTATGCTGTGTGTTTCCCTTCAGAAATGGATTTAAATCCCAATCTCTGTGTCTTCCTACAAGCAAGACTTCGTTTCATGGAAGGGCAGTCACATTTCAGCTCAAACAAACTACATCGTTCATGGAGTTCACACGTTTCTCATCTTAACAGACAAGCATTGGATGTTAGAGGACCAGTGCTTTGTATCAGTTTAAGAAGCAGAGTTGGACTAGATATGGTCCGTATGTGTAGGAAACACAGTTCTTTTGTTCTCAGCAAAATCACGTTTCCTGCTCTCTTAGAGACTCCAGAAAGCAAGAGTGTGCTTCTTGTTCTAAAGCAGAGTATGATCAATGGATGAGAACACTGCTGTGTGTTTCACTTCAGAAATGGAGTTAAATCCCAGGCTCTGAGTCTTCCTACAAGCAAGACTTCGTTTAAGGTAAGGGCAGTCACTTTTCTGCTCAAACGAACTACATCGTTCATGAAGCTCACACGTTTCCCATCTTAACTGACAAGCATTGGATGTTAGAGGACCAGTGATTTGTATCAGTTTCAGAAGAGGAGTTGGACTAGATATGGTCCGTATGTGTAGGAAACACCATTCTTTTGTTCTCAGCGCACTCACGTTTCCTGCTGTGTTAGAGACTCCAGAAAGCAAGAGCGTGCTTCTCGCTCTAAAGCAGAGTGTGATCCATGGATGAGAACTATGGTGTGTGTTTCCCTTCATAAATGGAGTTAAATCTCAATCTCTGTGTCTTCCTAGAAGCAAGACTTCGTTTCAGGTAACGGCAGTCACTTTTCAGCTCAAACGAACTACATCATTCACTGAGCTCACACATTTCTCTTCTTTTCATACAAGCATTGGATGTTAGAGGACCAGTGCTTTGTATCTGTTTCAGAAACAGAGTTGAACTAGATATGGTCCGTATGTGTAGTAAACACCGTTCTTTTGTTCTCAGCACACACACGTTTCCTGCTGTCTTAGAGACTCTAGAAAGCAAGAGCGTTCTTCTTGTTCTAAAGCAGAGTGTGATCAATGGATGATTACACTGCTGTGTGTTTCACTCCAGAAATGCAGTTAAATCCCAGGCTCTGAGTCTTCCTACAAGCAAGACTTCAATTCAGGAAAGGGCAGTCACTTTTCCGCTCAAACGAACTACATCGTTCACGAAGCTCACACGTTGCTCATCTTAACTGACAAGCATTGGATGTTAGAGGGTCAGTGCTTTGTATCAGTTTCAGAAGCAGATTTGGACTACATATGGTCTGTATGTGTAGGAAACACAGTTCTTTTGTTCTGGGCACACTCATATTACCTGCTATATTAGAGACTCTAAAAGCAAGAGCGTGCTTCTCGCTCTAAAGCAGAGTCTGATACATGGATGAGAAAAATGCTGTGTGTTTCCCTTCAGAAATGGAGTTAAATCCCAGGCTCTGTGTCTAACTACAAGCAAGACTTCGTTACAGGTAAGGGCAGTCACTTTTCAGTTCAAAGGAACTACATCATTCTCAAAGCTCACACGTTTCTCAACTTAACTGACAAACATTGGATGTTAGAGGACCAGTGCTTTGTGTCAGTTTCAGAAACAGAGTTGGACTACATATGGTCCGTATGTGTAGGAAACACCGTTCTTTTGTTCTCAGCGCACTCACGTTTCCTGCTGTCTTAGAGACTTTAGTAAGCAAGAGCGTGCTTCTCGCTCTAAAGCAGAGTGTGATCCATGGATGAGAACTATGCTGTGTGTTTCCCTTCAGAAGTGGAGTTAAATCCCAGGTTCTGAGTCTTCCTACAAGCAAGAATTCGTTTCAGGTAAGGGCAGTCACCTTTCTGCTCAAACGAACTACATCGTTCATGAAGCTCACACGTTTCCCATCTTAACTGACAAGCATTGGATGTTAGAGGACCAGTGATTTGTATCAGTTTCAGAAGAGGAGTTGGACTAGATATGTTCCGTATGTGTAGGAAACACCGTTCTTTTGTTCTCAGCGCACTCACGTTTCCTGCTGTGTTAGAGACTCCAGAAAGCAAGAGCGTGCTTCTCGCTCTAAAGCAGAGTGTGATCCATGGATGAGAACTATGGTGTGTGTTTCCCTTCATAAATGGAGTTAAATCTCAATCTCTGTGTCTTCCTAGAAGCAAGACTTCGTTTCAGGTAATGGCAGTCACTTTTCAGCTCATACGAACTACATCGTTCATGGACCTCACACGTTTCTCATCTTAACTGACAAGCATTGGATGTTAGACGGTCAGTGCTTTGTATTAGTTTCAGAAGCAGATTTGGACTACATATGGTCTGTATGTAGGAAACACAGTTCTTTTGTTCTGGGCACACTCATATTACCTGCTATATTAGAGACTCTAAAAGCAAGAGCGTGCTTCTCGCTCTAAAGCAGAGTCTGTTCCATGGGTGAGAAAAATGCTGTGTGTTTCCCTTCAGAAATGGAGTTAAATCCTAGGCTCTGTGTCTTCCTACAAGCAAGACTTCGTTTCAGGTAAGGGCAGTCACTTTTCAGTTCAAAGGAACGACATCATTCACAAAGCTCACACATTTCTCATCTTAAGTGACAAGCATAGGATGTTAGAGGACCAGTGCTCTGTATCAGTTTCAGAAGCAGAGTTGGACTAGATATGGTCCATATGTGTAGGAAACTCTGTTCTTTGTTCTTCGCACAATCAGATTTCCTGCTGTATTAGAGACTATAGAAAGCAAGAGCGTGCTTCTTGCTGTAAAGCAGAGTGTTATCCATGGGTGAGAACTATGCTGTGTGTTTCCCTTCAGAAATGGATTTAAATCCCAATCTCTGTGTCTTCCTACAAGCAAGACTTCGTTTCATGGAAGGGCAGTCACATTTCAGCTCAAACAAACTACATCGTTCATGGAGTTCACACGTTTCTCATCTTAACAGACAAGCATTGGATGTTAGAGGACCAGTGCTTTGTATCAGTTTAAGAAGCAGAGTTGGACTAGATATGGTCCGTATGTGTAGGAAACACAGTTCTTTTGTTCTCAGCAAAATCACGTTTCCTGCTCTCTTAGAGACTCCAGAAAGCAAGAGTGTGCTTCTTGTTCTAAAGCAGAGTATGATCAATGGATGAGAACACTGCTGTGTGTTTCACTTCAGAAATGGAGTTAAATCCCAGGCTCTGAGTCTTCCTACAAGCAAGACTTCGTTTAAGGTAAGGGCAGTCACTTTTCTGCTCAAACGAACTACATCGTTCATGAAGCTCACACGTTTCCCATCTTAACTGACAAGCATTGGATGTTAGAGGACCAGTGATTTGTATCAGTTTCAGAAGAGGAGTTGGACTAGATATGGTCCGTATGTGTAGGAAACACCGTTCTTTTGTTCTCAGCGCACTCACGTTTCCTGCTGTGTTAGAGACTCCAGAAAGCAAGAGCGTGCTTCTCGCTCTAAAGCAGAGTGTGATCCATGGATGAGAACTATGGTGTGTGTTTCCCTTCATAAATGGAGTTAAATCTCAATCTCTGTGTCTTCCTAGAAGCAAGACTTCGTTTCAGGTAACGGCAGTCACTTTTCAGCTCAAACGAACTACATCGTTCACTGAGCTCACACATTTCTCTTCTTTTCATACAAGCATTGGATGTTAGAGGACCAGTGCTTTGTATCTGTTTCAGAAACAGAGTTGAACTAGATATGGTCCGTATGTGTAGGAAACACCGTTCTTTTGTTCTCAGCACACACACGTTTCCTGCTGTCTTAGAGACTCTAGAAAGCAAGAGCGTTCTTCTTGTTCTAAAGCAGAGTGTGATCAATGGATGATTACACTGCTGTGTGTTTCACTCCAGAAATGCAGTTAAATCCCAGGCTCTGAGTCTTCCTACAAGCAAGACTTCAATTCAGGAAAGGGCAGTCACTTTTCCGCTCAAACGAACTACATCGTTCACGAAGCTCACACGTTGCTCATCTTAACTGACAAGCATTGGATGTTAGAGGGTCAGTGCTTTGTATCAGTTTCAGAAGCAGATTTGGACTACATATGGTCTGTATGTGTAGGAAACACAGTTCTTTTGTTCTGGGCACACTCATATTACCTGCTATATTAGAGACTCTAAAAGCAAGAGCGTGCTTCTCGCTCTAAAGCAGAGTCTGATACATGGATGAGAAAAATGCTGTGTGTTTCCCTTCAGAAATGGAGTTAAATCCCAGGCTCTGTGTCTAACTACAAGCAACACTTCGTTACAGGTAAGGGCAGTCACTTTTCAGTTCAAAGGAACTACATCATTCTCAAAGCTCACACGTTTCTCAACTTAACTGACAAACATTGGATGTTAGAGGACCAGTGCTTTGTGTCAGTTTCAGAAACAGAGTTGGACTACATATGGTCCGTATGTGTAGGAAACACCGTTCTTTTGTTCTCAGCGCACTCACGTTTCCTGCTGTCTTAGAGACTTTAGTAAGCAAGAGCGTGCTTCTCGCTCTAAAGCAGAGTGTGATCCATGGATGAGAACTATGCTGTGTGTTTCCCTTCAGAAGTGGAGTTAAATCCCAGGCTCTGAGTCTTCCTACAAGCAAGAATTCGTTTCAGGTAAGGGCAGTCACCTTTCTGCTCAAACGAACTACATCGTTCATGAAGCTCACACGTTTCCCATCTTAACTGACAAGCATTGGATGTTAGAGGACCAGTGATTTGTATCAGTTTCAGAAGAGGAGTTGGACTAGATATGTTCCGTATGTGTAGGAAACACCGTTCTTTTGTTCTCAGCGCACTCACGTTTCCTGCTGTGTTAGAGACTCCAGAAAGCAAGAGCGTGCTTCTCGCTCTAAAGCAGAGTGTGATCCATGGATGAGAACTATGGTGTGTGTTTCCCTTCATAAATGGAGTTAAATCTCAATCTCTGTGTCTTCCTAGAAGCAAGACTTCGTTTCAGGTAACGGCAGTCACTTTTCAGCTCATACGAACTACATCGTTCATGGACCTCACACGTTTCTCATCTTAACTGACAAGCATTGGATGTTAGAGGGTCAGTGCTTTGTATTAGTTTCAGAAGCAGATTTGGACTACATATGGTCTGTATGTAGGAAACACAGTTCTTTTGTTCTGGGCACACTCATATTACCTGCTATATTAGAGACTCTAAAAGCAAGAGCGTGCTTCTCGCTCTAAAGCAGAGTCTGTTCCATGGGTGAGAAAAATGCTGTGTGTTTCCCTTCAGAAATGGAGTTAAATCCTAGGCTCTGTGTCTTCCTACAAGCAAGACTTCGTTTCAGGTAAGGGCAGTCACTTTTCAGTTCAAAGGAACGACATCATTCACAAAGCTCACACATTTCTCATCTTAAGTGACAAGCATAGGATGTTAGAGGACCAGTGCTCTGTATCAGTTTCAGAAGCAGAGTTGGACTAGATATGGTCCATATGTGTAGGAAACTCTGTTCTTTGTTCTTCGCACAATCAGATTTCCTGCTGTATTAGAGACTATAGAAAGCAAGAGCGTGCTTCTTGCTGTAAAGCAGAGTGTTATCCATGGGTGAGAACTATGCTGTGTGTTTCCCTTCAGAAATGGATTTAAATCCCAATCTCTGTGTCTTCCTACAAGCAAGACTTCGTTTCATGGAAGGGCAGTCACATTTCAGCTCAAACAAACTACATCGTTCATGGAGTTCACACGTTTCTCATCTTAACAGACAAGCATTGGATGTTAGAGGACCAGTGCTTTGTATCAGTTTAAGAAGCAGAGTTGGACTAGATATGGTCCGTATGTGTAGGAAACACAGTTCTTTTGTTCTCAGCAAAATCACGTTTCCTGCTCTCTTAGAGACTCCAGAAAGCAAGAGTGTGCTTCTTGTTCTAAAGCAGAGTATGATCAATGGATGAGAACACTGCTGTGTGTTTCACTTCAGAAATGGAGTTAAATCCCAGGCTCTGAGTCTTCCTACAAGCAAGACTTCGTTTAAGGTAAGGGCAGTCACTTTTCTGCTCAAACGAACTACATCGTTCATGAAGCTCACACGTTTCCCATCTTAACTGACAAGCATTGGATGTTAGAGGACCAGTGATTTGTATCAGTTTCAGAAGAGGAGTTGGACTAGATATGGTCCGTATGTGTAGGAAACACCGTTCTTTTGTTCTCAGCGCACTCACGTTTCCTGCTGTGTTAGAGACTCCAGAAAGCAAGAGCGTGCTTCTCGCTCTAAAGCAGAGTGTGATCCATGGATGAGAACTATGGTGTGTGTTTCCCTTCATAAATGGAGTTAAATCTCAATCTCTGTGTCTTCCTAGAAGCAAGACTTCGTTTCAGGTAACGGCAGTCACTTTTCAGCTCAAACGAACTACATCGTTCACTGAGCTCACACATTTCTCTTCTTTTCATACAAGCATTGGATGTTAGAGGACCAGTGCTTTGTATCTGTTTCAGAAACAGAGTTGAACTAGATATGGTCCGTATGTGTAGGAAACACCGTTCTTTTGTTCTCAGCACACACACGTTTCCTGCTGTCTTAGAGACTCTAGAAAGCAAGAGCGTTCTTCTTGTTCTAAAGCAGAGTGTGATCAATGGATGATTACACTGCTGTGTGTTTCACTCCAGAAATGCAGTTAAATCCCAGGCTCTGAGTCTTCCTACAAGCAAGACTTCAATTCAGGAAAGGGCAGTCACTTTTCCGCTCAAACGAACTACATCGTTCACGAAGCTCACACGTTGCTCATCTTAACTGACAAGCATTGGATGTTAGAGGGTCAGTGCTTTGTATCAGTTTCAGAAGCAGATTTGGACTACATATGGTCTGTATGTGTAGGAAACACAGTTCTTTTGTTCTGGGCACACTCATATTACCTGCTATATTAGAGACTCTAAAAGCAAGAGCGTGCTTCTCGCTCTAAAGCAGAGTCTGATACATGGATGAGAAAAATGCTGTGTGTTTCCCTTCAGAAATGGAGTTAAATCCCAGGCTCTGTGTCTAACTACAAGCAACACTTCGTTACAGGTAAGGGCAGTCACTTTTCAGTTCAAAGGAACTACATCATTCTCAAAGCTCACACGTTTCTCAACTTAACTGACAAACATTGGATGTTAGAGGACCAGTGCTTTGTGTCAGTTTCAGAAACAGAGTTGGACTACATATGGTCCGTATGTGTAGGAAACACCGTTCTTTTGTTCTCAGCGCACTCACGTTTCCTGCTGTCTTAGAGACTTTAGTAAGCAAGAGCGTGCTTCTCGCTCTAAAGCAGAGTGTGATCCATGGATGAGAACTATGCTGTGTGTTTCCCTTCAGAAGTGGAGTTAAATCCCAGGCTCTGAGTCTTCCTACAAGCAAGAATTCGTTTCAGGTAAGGGCAGTCACCTTTCTGCTCAAACGAACTACATCGTTCATGAAGCTCACACGTTTCCCATCTTAACTGACAAGCATTGGATGTTAGAGGACCAGTGATTTGTATCAGTTTCAGAAGAGGAGTTGGACTAGATATGTTCCGTATGTGTAGGAAACACCGTTCTTTTGTTCTCAGCGCACTCACGTTTCCTGCTGTGTTAGAGACTCCAGAAAGCAAGAGCGTGCTTCTCGCTCTAAAGCAGAGTGTGATCCATGGATGAGAACTATGGTGTGTGTTTCCCTTCATAAATGGAGTTAAATCTCAATCTCTGTGTCTTCCTAGAAGCAAGACTTCGTTTCAGGTAACGGCAGTCACTTTTCAGCTCATACGAACTACATCGTTCATGGACCTCACACGTTTCTCATCTTAACTGACAAGCATTGGATGTTAGAGGGTCAGTGCTTTGTATTAGTTTCAGAAGCAGATTTGGACTACATATGGTCTGTATGTAGGAAACACAGTTCTTTTGTTCTGGGCACACTCATATTACCTGCTATATTAGAGACTCTAAAAGCAAGAGCGTGCTTCTCGCTCTAAAGCAGAGTCTGTTCCATGGGTGAGAAAAATGCTGTGTGTTTCCCTTCAGAAATGGAGTTAAATCCTAGGCTCTGTGTCTTCCTACAAGCAAGACTTCGTTTCAGGTAAGGGCAGTCACTTTTCAGTTCAAAGGAACGACATCATTCACAAAGCTCACACATTTCTCATCTTAAGTGACAAGCATAGGATGTTAGAGGACCAGTGCTCTGTATCAGTTTCAGAAGCAGAGTTGGACTAGATATGGTCCATATGTGTAGGAAACTCTGTTCTTTGTTCTTCGCACAATCAGATTTCCTGCTGTATTAGAGACTATAGAAAGCAAGAGCGTGCTTCTTGCTGTAAAGCAGAGTGTTATCCATGGGTGAGAACTATGCTGTGTGTTTCCCTTCAGAAATGGATTTAAATCCCAATCTCTGTGTCTTCCTACAAGCAAGACTTCGTTTCATGGAAGGGCAGTCACATTTCAGCTCAAACAAACTACATCGTTCATGGAGTTCACACGTTTCTCATCTTAACAGACAAGCATTGGATGTTAGAGGACCAGTGCTTTGTATCAGTTTAAGAAGCAGAGTTGGACTAGATATGGTCCGTATGTGTAGGAAACACAGTTCTTTTGTTCTCAGCAAAATCACGTTTCCTGCTCTCTTAGAGACTCCAGAAAGCAAGAGTGTGCTTCTTGTTCTAAAGCAGAGTATGATCAATGGATGAGAACACTGCTGTGTGTTTCACTTCAGAAATGGAGTTAAATCCCAGGCTCTGAGTCTTCCTACAAGCAAGACTTCGTTTAAGGTAAGGGCAGTCACTTTTCTGCTCAAACGAACTACATCGTTCATGAAGCTCACACGTTTCCCATCTTAACTGACAAGCATTGGATGTTAGAGGACCAGTGATTTGTATCAGTTTCAGAAGAGGAGTTGGACTAGATATGGTCCGTATGTGTAGGAAACACCGTTCTTTTGTTCTCAGCGCACTCACGTTTCCTGCTGTGTTAGAGACTCCAGAAAGCAAGAGCGTGCTTCTCGCTCTAAAGCAGAGTGTGATCCATGGATGAGAACTATGGTGTGTGTTTCCCTTCATAAATGGAGTTAAATCTCAATCTCTGTGTCTTCCTAGAAGCAAGACTTCGTTTCAGGTAACGGCAGTCACTTTTCAGCTCAAACGAACTACATCGTTCACTGAGCTCACACATTTCTCTTCTTTTCATACAAGCATTGGATGTTAGAGGACCAGTGCTTTGTATCTGTTTCAGAAACAGAGTTGAACTAGATATGGTCCGTATGTGTAGGAAACACCGTTCTTTTGTTCTCAGCACACACACGTTTCCTGCTGTCTTAGAGACTCTAGAAAGCAAGAGCGTTCTTCTTGTTCTAAAGCAGAGTGTGATCAATGGATGATTACACTGCTGTGTGTTTCACTCCAGAAATGCAGTTAAATCCCAGGCTCTGAGTCTTCCTACAAGCAAGACTTCAATTCAGGAAAGGGCAGTCACTTTTCCGCTCAAACGAACTACATCGTTCACGAAGCTCACACGTTGCTCATCTTAACTGACAAGCATTGGATGTTAGAGGGTCAGTGCTTTGTATCAGTTTCAGAAGCAGATTTGGACTACATATGGTCTGTATGTGTAGGAAACACAGTTCTTTTGTTCTGGGCACACTCATATTACCTGCTATATTAGAGACTCTAAAAGCAAGAGCGTGCTTCTCGCTATAAAGCAGAGTCTGATACATGGATGAGAAAAATGCTGTGTGTTTCCCTTCAGAAATGGAGTTAAATCCCAGGCTCTGTGTCTAACTACAAGCAAGACTTCGTTACAGGTAAGGGCAGTCACTTTTCAGTTCAAAGGAACTACATCATTCTCAAAGCTCACACGTTTCTCAACTTAACTGACAAACATTGGATGTTAGAGGACCAGTGCTTTGTGTCAGTTTCAGAAACAGAGTTGGACTACATATGGTCCGTATGTGTAGGAAACACCGTTCTTTTGTTCTCAGCGCACTCACGTTTCCTGCTGTCTTAGAGACTTTAGTAAGCAAGAGCGTGCTTCTCGCTCTAAAGCAGAGTGTGATCCATGGATGAGAACTATGCTGTGTGTTTCCCTTCAGAAGTGGAGTTAAATCCCAGGCTCTGAGTCTTCCTACAAGCAAGAATTCGTTTCAGGTAAGGGCAGTCACCTTTCTGCTCAAACGAACTACATCGTTCATGAAGCTCACACGTTTCCCATCTTAACTGACAAGCATTGGATGTTAGAGGACCAGTGATTTGTATCAGTTTCAGAAGAGGAGTTGGACTAGATATGTTCCGTATGTGTAGGAAACACCGTTCTTTTGTTCTCAGCGCACTCACGTTTCCTGCTGTGTTAGAGACTCCAGAAAGCAAGAGCGTGCTTCTCGCTCTAAAGCAGAGTGTGATCCATGGATGAGAACTATGGTGTGTGTTTCCCTTCATAAATGGAGTTAAATCTCAATCTCTGTGTCTTCCTAGAAGCAAGACTTCGTTTCAGGTAACGGCAGTCACTTTTCAGCTCAAACGAACTACATCGTTCATGGACCTCACACGTTTCTCATCTTAACTGACAAGCATTGGATGTTAGAGGGTCAGTGCTTTGTATTAGTTTCAGAAGCAGATTTGGACTACATATGGTCTGTATGTAGGAAACACAGTTCTTTTGTTCTGGGCACACTCATATTACCTGCTATATTAGAGACTCTAAAAGCAAGAGCGTGCTTCTCGTTCTAAAGCAGAGTCTGATCCATGGATGAGAAAAATGCTGTGTGTTTCCCTTCAGAAATGGAGTTAAATCCCAGGCTCTGTGTCTTCCTACAAGCAAGACTTCGTTTCAGGTAAGGGCAGTAACTTTTCAGTTCAAAGGAACGACATCATTCACAAAGCTCACACGTTTCTCATCTTAAGTGACAAGCATAGGATGTTAGAGGACCAGTGCTTTGTATCAGTTTCAGAAGCAGAGTTGGACTAGATATGGTCCATATGTGTAGGAAACACTGTTCTTTTGTTCTCAGCACACTCACATTTCCTGCTGTCTTAGAGACTTTAGAAAGCAAGAGCGTGCTTCTCGCTCTAAAGCAGAGTGTGATCCATGGATGAGAACTATGCTGTGTGTTTCTCTTCAGAAATGGAGTTAAATTCCAGGCTCTGTGTCTTCCTACAAGCAAGAATTCGTTTCAGGTAAGGGCAGTCACTTTTCAGCTCAAACGAATTACATCGTTCACGGAGCTCACACGTTTCTCATCTTAACAGACAAGCATTGGATGTTAGAGGACCAGTGCATTGTGTCAGTTTCAGAAACAGGGTTGGACTAGATATTGTCCCTATGTGTAGGAAACACCGTTCTTTTGTTCTCAGCGCACTCACGTTTCCTGCAGTCTTAGAGATTTTAGAAAGCAACAGCGTGCTTCTCGCTCTAAAGCAGAGTGTGATCCATGGATGAGAACTATGCTCTGTGTTTCCCTTCAGAAATGGAGTTAAATCCCAGATTCTGTGTCTTCCTACAAGCAAGACTTCTTTCAGGTCACGGCAGTCACTTTCCTGCTCAAACGAACTACATCGTTCATGAAGCTCACACGTTTCCCATCTTAACTGACAAGCATTGGATGTTAGAGGACTACTGCTTTGTATCAGTTTCAGAAGAAGAGTTGGACTACATATGGTCCGTATGTGTAGGAAACTCCGTTCTTTTGTTCTGGGCACACTCAGATTTCCTGCTTTATTAGAGACTCTAGAAAGCAAGAGCGTGCTTCTCGCTCTAAAGCAGAGTGTGATCCATGGATGAGAACTCTGCTGTGTGTTTCCCTTCAGAGAAGGAGTTAAATCCCAGGCTCTGTGTCTTCCTACAAGCAAGACTTCGTTTCAGGTAAGGGCAGTCACTTTTCAGTTCAAACGAACTACATCGTTCACTGAGCTCACACATTTCTCTTCTTTTCATACAAGCATTGGATGTTAGAGGACCAGTGCTTTGTATCTGTTTCAGAAACAGAGTTGAACTAGATATGGTCCGTATGTGTAGTAAACACCGTTCTTTTGTTCTCAGCACACACACGTTTCCTGCTGTCTTAGAGACTCTAGAAAGCAAGAGCGTTCTTCTTGTTCTAAAGCAGAGTGTGATCAATGGATGATTACACTGCTGTGTGTTTCACTCCAGAAATGCAGTTAAATCCCAGGCTCTGAGTCTTCCTACAAGCAAGACTTCAATTCAGGAAAGGGCAGTCACTTTTCCGCTCAAACGAACTACATCGTTCACGAAGCTCACACGTTGCTCATCTTAACTGACAAGCATTGGATGTTAGAGGGTCAGTGCTTTGTATCAGTTTCAGAAGCAGATTTGGACTACATATGGTCTGTATGTGTAGGAAACACAGTTCTTTTGTTCTGGGCACACTCATATTACCTGCTATATTAGAGACTCTAAAAGCAAGAGCGTGCTTCTCGCTCTAAAGCAGAGTCTGATACATGGATGAGAAAAATGCTGTGTGTTTCCCTTCAGAAATGGAGTTAAATCCCAGGCTCTGTGTCTAACTACAAGCAACACTTCGTTACAGGTAAGGGCAGTCACTTTTCAGTTCAAAGGAACTACATCATTCTCAAAGCTCACACGTTTCTCAACTTAACTGACAAACATTGGATGTTAGAGGACCAGTGCTTTGTGTCAGTTTCAGAAACAGAGTTGGACTACATATGGTCCGTATGTGTAGGAAACACCGTTCTTTTGTTCTCAGCGCACTCACGTTTCCTGCTGTCTTAGAGACTTTAGTAAGCAAGAGCGTGCTTCTCGCTCTAAAGCAGAGTGTGATCCATGGATGAGAACTATGCTGTGTGTTTCCCTTCAGAAGTGGAGTTAAATCCCAGGCTCTGAGTCTTCCTACAAGCAAGAATTCGTTTCAGGTAAGGGCAGTCACCTTTCTGCTCAAACGAACTACATCGTTCATGAAGCTCACACGTTTCCCATCTTAACTGACAAGCATTGGATGTTAGAGGACCAGTGATTTGTATCAGTTTCAGAAGAGGAGTTGGACTAGATATGTTCCGTATGTGTAGGAAACACCGTTCTTTTGTTCTCAGCGCACTCACGTTTCCTGCTGTGTTAGAGACTCCAGAAAGCAAGAGCGTGCTTCTCGCTCTAAAGCAGAGTGTGATCCATGGATGAGAACTATGGTGTGTGTTTCCCTTCATAAATGGAGTTAAATCTCAATCTCTGTGTCTTCCTAGAAGCAAGACTTCGTTTCAGGTAACGGCAGTCACTTTTCAGCTCATACGAACTACATCGTTCATGGACCTCACACGTTTCTCATCTTAACTGACAAGCATTGGATGTTAGAGGGTCAGTGCTTTGTATTAGTTTCAGAAGCAGATTTGGACTACATATGGTCTGTATGTAGGAAACACAGTTCTTTTGTTCTGGGCACACTCATATTACCTGCTATATTAGAGACTCTAAAAGCAAGAGCGTGCTTCTCGCTCTAAAGCAGAGTCTGTTCCATGGGTGAGAAAAATGCTGTGTGTTTCCCTTCAGAAATGGAGTTAAATCCTAGGCTCTGTGTCTTCCTACAAGCAAGACTTCGTTTCAGGTAAGGGCAGTCACTTTTCAGTTCAAAGGAACGACATCATTCACAAAGCTCACACATTTCTCATCTTAAGTGACAAGCATAGGATGTTAGAGGACCAGTGCTCTGTATCAGTTTCAGAAGCAGAGTTGGACTAGATATGGTCCATATGTGTAGGAAACTCTGTTCTTTGTTCTTCGCACAATCAGATTTCCTGCTGTATTAGAGACTATAGAAAGCAAGAGCGTGCTTCTTGCTGTAAAGCAGAGTGTTATCCATGGGTGAGAACTATGCTGTGTGTTTCCCTTCAGAAATGGATTTAAATCCCAATCTCTGTGTCTTCCTACAAGCAAGACTTCGTTTCATGGAAGGGCAGTCACATTTCAGCTCAAACAAACTACATCGTTCATGGAGTTCACACGTTTCTCATCTTAACAGACAAGCATTGGATGTTAGAGGACCAGTGCTTTGTATCAGTTTAAGAAGCAGAGTTGGACTAGATATGGTCCGTATGTGTAGGAAACACAGTTCTTTTGTTCTCAGCAAAATCACGTTTCCTGCTCTCTTAGAGACTCCAGAAAGCAAGAGTGTGCTTCTTGTTCTAAAGCAGAGTATGATCAATGGATGAGAACACTGCTGTGTGTTTCACTTCAGAAATGGAGTTAAATCCCAGGCTCTGAGTCTTCCTACAAGCAAGACTTCGTTTAAGGTAAGGGCAGTCACTTTTCTGCTCAAACGAACTACATCGTTCATGAAGCTCACACGTTTCCCATCTTAACTGACAAGCATTGGATGTTAGAGGACCAGTGATTTGTATCAGTTTCAGAAGAGGAGTTGGACTAGATATGGTCCGTATGTGTAGGAAACACCGTTCTTTTGTTCTCAGCGCACTCACGTTTCCTGCTGTGTTAGAGACTCCAGAAAGCAAGAGCGTGCTTCTCGCTCTAAAGCAGAGTGTGATCCATGGATGAGAACTATGGTGTGTGTTTCCCTTCATAAATGGAGTTAAATCTCAATCTCTGTGTCTTCCTAGAAGCAAGACTTCGTTTCAGGTAACGGCAGTCACTTTTCAGCTCAAACGAACTACATCGTTCACTGAGCTCACACATTTCTCTTCTTTTCATACAAGCATTGGATGTTAGAGGACCAGTGCTTTGTATCTGTTTCAGAAACAGAGTTGAACTAGATATGGTCCGTATGTGTAGGAAACACCGTTCTTTTGTTCTCAGCACACACACGTTTCCTGCTGTCTTAGAGACTCTAGAAAGCAAGAGCGTTCTTCTTGTTCTAAAGCAGAGTGTGATCAATGGATGATTACACTGCTGTGTGTTTCACTCCAGAAATGCAGTTAAATCCCAGGCTCTGAGTCTTCCTACAAGCAAGACTTCAATTCAGGAAAGGGCAGTCACTTTTCCGCTCAAACGAACTACATCGTTCACGAAGCTCACACGTTGCTCATCTTAACTGACAAGCATTGGATGTTAGAGGGTCAGTGCTTTGTATCAGTTTCAGAAGCAGATTTGGACTACATATGGTCTGTATGTGTAGGAAACACAGTTCTTTTGTTCTGGGCACACTCATATTACCTGCTATATTAGAGACTCTAAAAGCAAGAGCGTGCTTCTCGCTCTAAAGCAGAGTCTGATACATGGATGAGAAAAATGCTGTGTGTTTCCCTTCAGAAATGGAGTTAAATCCCAGGCTCTGTGTCTAACTACAAGCAAGACTTCGTTACAGGTAAGGGCAGTCACTTTTCAGTTCAAAGGAACTACATCATTCTCAAAGCTCACACGTTTCTCAACTTAACTGACAAACATTGGATGTTAGAGGACCAGTGCTTTGTGTCAGTTTCAGAAACAGAGTTGGACTACATATGGTCCGTATGTGTAGGAAACACCGTTCTTTTGTTCTCAGCGCACTCACGTTTCCTGCTGTCTTAGAGACTTTAGTAAGCAAGAGCGTGCTTCTCGCTCTAAAGCAGAGTGTGATCCATGGATGAGAACTATGCTGTGTGTTTCCCTTCAGAAGTGGAGTTAAATCCCAGGCTCTGAGTCTTCCTACAAGCAAGAATTCGTTTCAGGTAAGGGCAGTCACCTTTCTGCTCAAACGAACTACATCGTTCATGAAGCTCACACGTTTCCCATCTTAACTGACAAGCATTGGATGTTAGAGGACCAGTGATTTGTATCAGTTTCAGAAGAGGAGTTGGACTAGATATGTTCCGTATGTGTAGGAAACACCGTTCTTTTGTTCTCAGCGCACTCACGTTTCCTGCTGTGTTAGAGACTCCAGAAAGCAAGAGCGTGCTTCTCGCTCTAAAGCAGAGTGTGATCCATGGATGAGAACTATGGTGTGTGTTTCCCTTCATAAATGGAGTTAAATCTCAATCTCTGTGTCTTCCTAGAAGCAAGACTTCGTTTCAGGTAACGGCAGTCACTTTTCAGCTCATACGAACTACATCGTTCATGGACCTCACACGTTTCTCATCTTAACTGACAAGCATTGGATGTTAGAGGGTCAGTGCTTTGTATTAGTTTCAGAAGCAGATTTGGACTACATATGGTCTGTATGTAGGAAACACAGTTCTTTTGTTCTGGGCACACTCATATTACCTGCTATATTAGAGACTCTAAAAGCAAGAGCGTGCTTCTCGCTCTAAAGCAGAGTCTGTTCCATGGGTGAGAAAAATGCTGTGTGTTTCCCTTCAGAAATGGAGTTAAATCCTAGGCTCTGTGTCTTCCTACAAGCAAGACTTCGTTTCAGGTAAGGGCAGTCACTTTTCAGTTCAAAGGAACGACATCATTCACAAAGCTCACACATTTCTCATCTTAAGTGACAAGCATAGGATGTTAGAGGACCAGTGCTCTGTATCAGTTTCAGAAGCAGAGTTGGACTAGATATGGTCCATATGTGTAGGAAACTCTGTTCTTTGTTCTTCGCACAATCAGATTTCCTGCTGTATTAGAGACTATAGAAAGCAAGAGCGTGCTTCTTGCTGTAAAGCAGAGTGTTATCCATGGGTGAGAACTATGCTGTGTGTTTCCCTTCAGAAATGGATTTAAATCCCAATCTCTGTGTCTTCCTACAAGCAAGACTTCGTTTCATGGAAGGGCAGTCACATTTCAGCTCAAACAAACTACATCGTTCATGGAGTTCACACGTTTCTCATCTTAACAGACAAGCATTGGATGTTAGAGGACCAGTGCTTTGTATCAGTTTAAGAAGCAGAGTTGGACTAGATATGGTCCGTATGTGTAGGAAACACAGTTCTTTTGTTCTCAGCAAAATCACGTTTCCTGCTCTCTTAGAGACTCCAGAAAGCAAGAGTGTGCTTCTTGTTCTAAAGCAGAGTATGATCAATGGATGAGAACACTGCTGTGTGTTTCACTTCAGAAATGGAGTTAAATCCCAGGCTCTGAGTCTTCCTACAAGCAAGACTTCGTTTAAGGTAAGGGCAGTCACTTTTCTGCTCAAACGAACTACATCGTTCATGAAGCTCACACGTTTCCCATCTTAACTGACAAGCATTGGATGTTAGAGGACCAGTGATTTGTATCAGTTTCAGAAGAGGAGTTGGACTAGATATGGTCCGTATGTGTAGGAAACACCGTTCTTTTGTTCTCAGCGCACTCACGTTTCCTGCTGTGTTAGAGACTCCAGAAAGCAAGAGCGTGCTTCTCGCTCTAAAGCAGAGTGTGATCCATGGATGAGAACTATGGTGTGTGTTTCCCTTCATAAATGGAGTTAAATCTCAATCTCTGTGTCTTCCTAGAAGCAAGACTTCGTTTCAGGTAACGGCAGTCACTTTTCAGCTCAAACGAACTACATCGTTCACTGAGCTCACACATTTCTCTTCTTTTCATACAAGCATTGGATGTTAGAGGACCAGTGCTTTGTATCTGTTTCAGAAACAGAGTTGAACTAGATATGGTCCGTATGTGTAGGAAACACCGTTCTTTTGTTCTCAGCACACACACGTTTCCTGCTGTCTTAGAGACTCTAGAAAGCAAGAGCGTTCTTCTTGTTCTAAAGCAGAGTGTGATCAATGGATGATTACACTGCTGTGTGTTTCACTCCAGAAATGCAGTTAAATCCCAGGCTCTGAGTCTTCCTACAAGCAAGACTTCAATTCAGGAAAGGGCAGTCACTTTTCCGCTCAAACGAACTACATCGTTCACGAAGCTCACACGTTGCTCATCTTAACTGACAAGCATTGGATGTTAGAGGGTCAGTGCTTTGTATCAGTTTCAGAAGCAGATTTGGACTACATATGGTCTGTATGTGTAGGAAACACAGTTCTTTTGTTCTGGGCACACTCATATTACCTGCTATATTAGAGACTCTAAAAGCAAGAGCGTGCTTCTCGCTCTAAAGCAGAGTCTGATACATGGATGAGAAAAATGCTGTGTGTTTCCCTTCAGAAATGGAGTTAAATCCCAGGCTCTGTGTCTAACTACAAGCAAGACTTCGTTACAGGTAAGGGCAGTCACTTTTCAGTTCAAAGGAACTACATCATTCTCAAAGCTCACACGTTTCTCAACTTAACTGACAAACATTGGATGTTAGAGGACCAGTGCTTTGTGTCAGTTTCAGAAACAGAGTTGGACTACATATGGTCCGTATGTGTAGGAAACACCGTTCTTTTGTTCTCAGCGCACTCACGTTTCCTGCTGTCTTAGAGACTTTAGTAAGCAAGAGCGTGCTTCTCGCTCTAAAGCAGAGTGTGATCCATGGATGAGAACTATGCTGTGTGTTTCCCTTCAGAAGTGGAGTTAAATCCCAGGCTCTGAGTCTTCCTACAAGCAAGAATTCGTTTCAGGTAAGGGCAGTCACCTTTCTGCTCAAACGAACTACATCGTTCATGAAGCTCACACGTTTCCCATCTTAACTGACAAGCATTGGATGTTAGAGGACCAGTGATTTGTATCAGTTTCAGAAGAGGAGTTGGACTAGATATGTTCCGTATGTGTAGGAAACACCGTTCTTTTGTTCTCAGCGCACTCACGTTTCCTGCTGTGTTAGAGACTCCAGAAAGCAAGAGCGTGCTTCTCGCTCTAAAGCAGAGTGTGATCCATGGATGAGAACTATGGTGTGTGTTTCCCTTCATAAATGGAGTTAAATCTCAATCTCTGTGTCTTCCTAGAAGCAAGACTTCGTTTCAGGTAACGGCAGTCACTTTTCAGCTCATACGAACTACATCGTTCATGGACCTCACACGTTTCTCATCTTAACTGACAAGCATTGGATGTTAGAGGGTCAGTGCTTTGTATTAGTTTCAGAAGCAGATTTGGACTACATATGGTCTGTATGTAGGAAACACAGTTCTTTTGTTCTGGGCACACTCATATTACCTGCTATATTAGAGACTCTAAAAGCAAGAGCGTGCTTCTCGCTCTAAAGCAGAGTCTGTTCCATGGGTGAGAAAAATGCTGTGTGTTTCCCTTCAGAAATGGAGTTAAATCCTAGGCTCTGTGTCTTCCTACAAGCAAGACTTCGTTTCAGGTAAGGGCAGTCACTTTTCAGTTCAAAGGAACGACATCATTCACAAAGCTCACACATTTCTCATCTTAAGTGACAAGCATAGGATGTTAGAGGACCAGTGCTCTGTATCAGTTTCAGAAGCAGAGTTGGACTAGATATGGTCCATATGTGTAGGAAACTCTGTTCTTTGTTCTTCGCACAATCAGATTTCCTGCTGTATTAGAGACTATAGAAAGCAAGAGCGTGCTTCTTGCTGTAAAGCAGAGTGTTATCCATGGGTGAGAACTATGCTGTGTGTTTCCCTTCAGAAATGGATTTAAATCCCAATCTCTGTGTCTTCCTACAAGCAAGACTTCGTTTCATGGAAGGGCAGTCACATTTCAGCTCAAACAAACTACATCGTTCATGGAGTTCACACGTTTCTCATCTTAACAGACAAGCATTGGATGTTAGAGGACCAGTGCTTTGTATCAGTTTAAGAAGCAGAGTTGGACTAGATATGGTCCGTATGTGTAGGAAACACAGTTCTTTTGTTCTCAGCAAAATCACGTTTCCTGCTCTCTTAGAGACTCCAGAAAGCAAGAGTGTGCTTCTTGTTCTAAAGCAGAGTATGATCAATGGATGAGAACACTGCTGTGTGTTTCACTTCAGAAATGGAGTTAAATCCCAGGCTCTGAGTCTTCCTACAAGCAAGACTTCGTTTAAGGTAAGGGCAGTCACTTTTCTGCTCAAACGAACTACATCGTTCATGAAGCTCACACGTTTCCCATCTTAACTGACAAGCATTGGATGTTAGAGGACCAGTGATTTGTATCAGTTTCAGAAGAGGAGTTGGACTAGATATGGTCCGCATGTGTAGGAAACACCGTTCTTTTGTTCTCAGCGCACTCACGTTTCCTGCTGTGTTAGAGACTCCAGAAAGCAAGAGCGTGCTTCTCGCTCTAAAGCAGAGTGTGATCCATGGATGAGAACTATGGTGTGTGTTTCCCTTCATAAATGGAGTTAAATCTCAATCTCTGTGTCTTCCTAGAAGCAAGACTTCGTTTCAGGTAACGGCAGTCACTTTTCAGCTCAAACGAACTACATCGTTCACTGAGCTCACACATTTCTCTTCTTTTCATACAAGCATTGGATGTTAGAGGACCAGTGCTTTGTATCTGTTTCAGAAACAGAGTTGAACTAGATATGGTCCGTATGTGTAGGAAACACCGTTCTTTTGTTCTCAGCACACACACGTTTCCTGCTGTCTTAGAGACTCTAGAAAGCAAGAGCGTTCTTCTTGTTCTAAAGCAGAGTGTGATCAATGGATGATTACACTGCTGTGTGTTTCACTCCAGAAATGCAGTTAAATCCCAGGCTCTGAGTCTTCCTACAAGCAAGACTTCAATTCAGGAAAGGGCAGTCACTTTTCCGCTCAAACGAACTACATCGTTCACGAAGCTCACACGTTGCTCATCTTAACTGACAAGCATTGGATGTTAGAGGGTCAGTGCTTTGTATCAGTTTCAGAAGCAGATTTGGACTACATATGGTCTGTATGTGTAGGAAACACAGTTCTTTTGTTCTGGGCACACTCATATTACCTGCTATATTAGAGACTCTAAAAGCAAGAGCGTGCTTCTCGCTCTAAAGCAGAGTCTGATACATGGATGAGAAAAATGCTGTGTGTTTCCCTTCAGAAATGGAGTTAAATCCCAGGCTCTGTGTCTAACTACAAGCAAGACTTCGTTACAGGTAAGGGCAGTCACTTTTCAGTTCAAAGGAACTACATCATTCTCAAAGCTCACACGTTTCTCAACTTAACTGACAAACATTGGATGTTAGAGGACCAGTGCTTTGTGTCAGTTTCAGAAACAGAGTTGGACTACATATGGTCCGTATGTGTAGGAAACACCGTTCTTTTGTTCTCAGCGCACTCACGTTTCCTGCTGTCTTAGAGACTTTAGTAAGCAAGAGCGTGCTTCTCGCTCTAAAGCAGAGTGTGATCCATGGATGAGAACTATGCTGTGTGTTTCCCTTCAGAAGTGGAGTTAAATCCCAGGCTCTGAGTCTTCCTACAAGCAAGAATTCGTTTCAGGTAAGGGCAGTCACCTTTCTGCTCAAACGAACTACATCGTTCATGAAGCTCACACGTTTCCCATCTTAACTGACAAGCATTGGATGTTAGAGGACCAGTGATTTGTATCAGTTTCAGAAGAGGAGTTGGACTAGATATGTTCCGTATGTGTAGGAAACACCGTTCTTTTGTTCTCAGCGCACTCACGTTTCCTGCTGTGTTAGAGACTCCAGAAAGCAAGAGCGTGCTTCTCGCTCTAAAGCAGAGTGTGATCCATGGATGAGAACTATGGTGTGTGTTTCCCTTCATAAATGGAGTTAAATCTCAATCTCTGTGTCTTCCTAGAAGCAAGACTTCGTTTCAGGTAACGGCAGTCACTTTTCAGCTCAAACGAACTACATCGTTCATGGACCTCACACGTTTCTCATCTTAACTGACAAGCATTGGATGTTAGAGGGTCAGTGCTTTGTATTAGTTTCAGAAGCAGATTTGGACTACATATGGTCTGTATGTAGGAAACACAGTTCTTTTGTTCTGGGCACACTCATATTACCTGCTATATTAGAGACTCTAAAAGCAAGAACGTGCTTCTCGTTCTAAAGCAGAGTCTGATCCATGGATGAGAAAAATGCTGTGTGTTTCCCTTCAGAAATGGAGTTAAATCCCAGGCTCTGTGTCTTCCTACAAGCAAGACTTCGTTTCAGGTAAGGGCAGTAACTTTTCAGTTCAAAGGAACGACATCATTCACAAAGCTCACACGTTTCTCATCTTAAGTGACAAGCATAGGATGTTAGAGGACCAGTGCTTTGTATCAGTTTCAGAAGCAGAGTTGGACTAGATATGGTCCATATGTGTATGAAACACTGTTCTTTTGTTCTCAGCACACTCACATTTCCTGCTGTCTTAGAGACTTTAGAAAGCAAGAGCGTGCTTCTCGCTCTAAAGCAGAGTGTGATCCATGGATGAGAACTATGCTGTGTGTTTCTCTTCAGAAATGGAGTTAAATTCCAGGCTCTGTGTCTTCCTACAAGCAAGAATTCGTTTCAGGTAAGGGCAGTCACTTTTCAGCTCAAACGAATTACATCGTTCACGGAGCTCACACGTTTCTCATCTTAACAGACAAGCATTGGATGTTAGAGGACCAGTGCATTGTGTCAGTTTCAGAAACAGGGTTGGACTAGATATTGTCCCTATGTGTAGGAAACACCGTTCTTTTGTTCTCAGCGCACTCACGTTTCCTGCAGTCTTAGAGACTTTAGAAAGCAACAGCGTGCTTCTCGCTCTAAAGCAGAGTGTGATCCATGGATGAGAACTATGCTCTGTGTTTCCCTTCAGAAATGGAGTTAAATCCCAGATTCTGTGTCTTCCTACAAGCAAGACTTCTTTCAGGTAACGGCAGTCACTTTCCTGCTCAAACGAACTACATCGTTCATGAAGCTCACACGTTTCCCATCTTAACTGACAAGCATTGGATGTTAGAGGACTACTGCTTTGTATCAGTTTCAGAAGAAGAGTTGGACTACATATGGTCCGTATGTGTAGGAAACTCCGTTCTTTTGTTCTGGGCACACTCAGATTTCCTGCTTTATTAGAGACTCTAGAAAGCAAGAGCGTGCTTCTCGCTCTAAAGCAGAGTGTGATCCATGGATGAGAACTCTGCTGTGTGTTTCCCTTCAGAGAAGGAGTTAAATCCCAGGCTCTGTGTCTTCCTACAAGCAAGACTTCGTTTCAGGTAAGGGCAGTCACTTTTCAGTTCAAAGGAACGACATCATTCACAAAGCTCACACGTTTCTCATCTTAAGTGACAAGCATAGGATGTTAGAGGACCAGTGCTTTGTATCAGTTTCAGAAGCAGAGTTGGACTAGATATGGTCCATATGTGTAGGAAACACTGTTCTTTTGTTCTCAGCACACTCACATTTCCTGCTGTCTTAGAGACTTTAGAAAGCAAGAGCGTGCTTCTCGCTCTAAAGCAGAGTGTGATCCATGGATGAGAACTATGCTGTGTGTTTCTCTTCAGAAATGGAGTTAAATTCCAGGCTCTGTGTCTTCCTAGAAGCAAGACTTCGTTTCAGGTAAGGGCAGTCACTTTTCAGCTCAAACGAATTACATCGTTCACGGAGCTCACACGTTTCTCATCTTAACAGACAAGCATTGGATGTTAGAGGACCAGTGCATTGTGTCAGTTTCAGAAACAGGGTTGGACTAGATATGGTCCCTATGTGTAGGAAACACCGTTCTTTTGTTCTCAGCGCACTCACGTTTCCTGCAGTCTTAGAGACTTTAGAAAGCAACAGCGTGCTTCTCGCTCTAAAGCAGAGTGTGATCCATGGATGAGAACTATGCTCTGTGTTTCCCTTCAGAAATGGAGTTAAATCCCAGATTCTGTGTCTTCCTACAAGCAAGACTTCTTTCAGGTAACGGCAGTCACTTTCCTGCTCAAACGAACTACATCGTTCATGAAGCTCACACGTTTCCCATCTTAACTGACAAGCATTGGATGTTAGAGGACTACTGCTTTGTATCAGTTTCAGAAGAAGAGTTGGACTACATATGGTCCGTATGTGTAGGAAACTCCGTTCTTTTGTTCTGGGCACACTCAGATTTCCTGCTTTATTAGAGACTCTAGAAAGCAAGAGCGTGCTTCTCGATCTGAAGCAGAGTGTGATCCATGGATGAGAACTCTGCTGTGTGTTTCCCTTCAGAGAAGGAGTTAAATCCCAGGCTCTGTGTCTTACTACAAGCAAGACTTCGTTACAGATAATGGCAGTCACTTTTCAGTTCAAAGGATCTACATCATTCTCAAAGCTCACACGTTTCTCATCTTAACTGACAAGCATTGGATGTTAGAGGACCAGTGCTTTGTGTCAGTTTCAGAAGAAGATTTGGACTAGATATGGTCCGTATGTTTAGGAAACACCGTTCTTTTGTTCTCAGCACACTCACGTTTCCTGCTCTGTTAGAGACTCCAGAAAGCAAGAGCGTGCTTCTCGCTCTAAAGCAGAGTGTGATCCATGGATGAGAAAAATGCTGTGGGTTTCCTTTCAGAAATGGAGTTAAATCCCAGGCTCTGTGTCTTTCTACAAGCAAGACTTCGTTTCAGGTAAGGGCAGTCACTTTTCAGCTCAAACAAACTACATCGTTCATGGAGCACACACGTTTCTCATCTTAACAGACAAGCATTGGATGTTAGAGGGTCAGTGCTTTGTATCAGTTTCAGAAGCAGATTTGGACTACATATGGTCTGTATGTGTAGGAAAAACAGTTCTTTTGTTCTGGGCACACTCATATTACCTGCTATATTAGAGACTCTAAAAGCAAGAGCGTGCTTCTCGCTCTAAAGCAGAGTCTGTTCCATGGGTGAGAAAAATGCTGTGTGTTTCCCTTCAGAAATGGAGTTAAATCCCAGGCTCTGTGTCTTCCTACAAGCAAGACTTCGTTTCAGGTAAGGGCAGTCACTTTTCAGTTCAAAGGAACGACATCATTCACAAAGCTCACACATTTCTCATCTTAAGTGACAAGCATAGGATGTTAGAGGACCAGTGCTCTGTATCAGTTTCAGAAGCAGAGTTGGACTAGATATGGTCCATATGTGTAGGAAACACTGTTCTTTTGTTCTCAGCACACTCACATTTCCTGCTGTCTTAGAGACTTTAGAAAGCAAGAGCGTGCTTCTCGCTCTAAAGCAGAGTGTGATCCATGGATGAGAACTATGCTGTGTGTTTCTCTTCAGAAATGGAGTTAAATTCCAGGCTCTGTGTCTTCCTACAAGCAAGACTTCGTTTCAGGTAAGGGCAGTCACTTTTCTGCTCAAATGAACTACATCGTTCATGAAGCTCACACGTTTCCTATCTTAACTGACAAGCATTGGATGTTAGAGGACTAGTGCTTTGTATCAGTTTCAGAAGAAGAGTTGGACTACATATGGTCCGTATGTGTAGGAAACTCTGTTCTTTGTTCTTCGCACAATCAGATTTCCTGCTGTATTAGAGACTATAGAAAGCAAGAGCGTGCTTCTTGCTGTAAAGCAGAGTGTTATCCATGGGTGAGAACTATGCTGTGTGTTTCCCTTCAGAAATGGATTTAAATCCCAATCTCTGTGTCTTCCTACAAGCAAGACTTCGTTTCATGGAAGGGCAGTCACTTTTCAGCTCAAACAAACTACATCGTTCATGGAGCTCACACGTTTCTCATCTTAACAGACAAGCATTGGATGTTAGAGGACCAGTGCTTTGTATCAGTTTAAGAAGCAGATTTGGACTAGATATGGTCCGTATGTGTAGGAAACACAGTTCTTTTGTTCTCAGCAAAATCACGTTTCCTGCTCTCTTAGAGACTCCAGAAAGCAAGAGCGTGCTTCTTGTTCTAAAGCAGAGTATGATCAATGGATGAGAACACTGCTGTGTGTTTCACTTCAGAAATGGAGTTAAATCCCAGGCTCTGAGTCTTCCTACAAGCAAGACTTCGTTTAAGGTAAGGGCAGTCACTTTTCTGCTCAAACGAACTACATCGTTCATGAAGCTCACACGTTTCCCATCTTAACTGACAAGCATTGGATGTTAGAGGACCAGTGATTTGTATCAGTTTCAGAAGAGGTGTTGGACTAGATATGGTCCGTATGTGTAGGAAACACCGTTCTTTTGTTCTCAGCGCACTCACGTTTCCTGCTGTGTTAGAGACTCCAGAAAGCAAGAGCGTGCTTCTCGCTCTAAAGCAGAGTGTGATCCATGGATGAGAACTATGGTGTGTGTTTCCCTTCATAAATGGAGTTAAATCTCAATCTCTGTGTCTTCCTAGAAGCAAGACTTCGTTTCAGGTAACGGCAGTCACTTTTCAGCTCAAACGAACTACATCGTTCACTGAGCTCACACATTTCTCTTCTTTTCATACAAGCATTGGATGTTAGAGGACCAGTGCTTTGTATCTGTTTCAGAAACAGAGTTGAACTAGATATGGTCCGTATGTGTAGGAAACACCGTTCTTTTGTTCTCAGCACACACAAGTTTCCTGCTGTCTTAGAGACTCTAGAAAGCAAGAGCGTTCTTCTTGTTCTAAAGCAGAGTGTGATCAATGGATGATTACACTGCTGTGTGTTTCACTCCAGAAATGCAGTTAAATCCCAGGCTCTGAGTCTTCCTACAAGCAAGACTTCGATTCAGGTAAGGGCAGTCACTTTTCCGCTCAAACGAACTACATCGTTCACGAAGCTCACACGTTGCTCATCTTAACTGACAAGCATTGGATGTTAGAGGGTCAGTGCTTTGTATCAGTTTCAGAAGCAGATTTGGACTACATATGGTCTGTATGTGTAGGAAACACAGTTCTTTTGTTCTGGGCACACTCATATTACCTGCTATATTAGAGACTCTAAAAGCAAGAGCGTGCTTCTCGCTCTAAAGCAGAGTCTGATACATGGATGAGAAAAATGCTGTGTGTTTCCCTTCAGAAATGGAGTTAAATCCCAGGCTCTGTGTCTAACTACAAGCAAGACTTCTTTTCAGGTAAGGGCAGTCACTTTTCAGTTCAAAGGAACTACATCATTCTCAAAGCTCACACGTTTCTCAACTTAACTGACAAACATTGGATGTTAGAGGACCAGTGCTTTGTGTCAGTTTCAGAAACAGAGTTGGACTACATATGGTCCGTATGTGTAGGAAACACCGTACTTTTGTTCTCAGCGCACTCACGTTTCCTGCTGGCTTAGAGACTTTAGTAAGCAAGAGCGTGCTTCTCGCTCTAAAGCAGAGTGTGATCCATGGATGAGAACTATGCTGTGTGTTTCCCTTCAGAAGTGGAGTTAAATCCCAGGCTCTGAGTCTTCCTACAAGCAAGAATTCGTTTCAGGTAAGGGCAGTCACCTTTCTGCTCAAACGAACTACATCGTTCATGAAGCTCACACGTTTCCCATCTTAACTGACAAGCATTGGATGTTAGAGGACCAGTGATTTGTATCAGTTTCAGAAGAGGAGTTGGACTAGATATGTTCCGTATGTGTAGGAAACACCGTTCTTTTGTTCTCAGCGCACTCACGTTTCCTGCTGTGTTAGAGACTCCAGAAAGAAAGAGCGTGCTTCTCGCTCTAAAGCAGAGTGTGATCCATGGATGAGAACTATGGTGTGTGTTTCCCTTCATAAATGGAGTTAAATCTCAATCTCTGTGTCTTCCTAGAAGCAAGACTTCATTTCAGGTAACGGCAGTCACTTTTCAGCTCAAACGAACTACATCGTTCATGGACCTCACACGTTTCTCATCTTAACTGACAAGCATTGGATGTTAGAGGGTCAGTGCTTTGTATTAGTTTCAGAAGCAGATTTGGACTACATATGGTCTGTATGTAGGAAACACAGTTCTTTTGTTCTGGGCACACTCATATTACCTGCTATATTAGAGACTCTAAAAGCAAGAGCGTGCTTCTCGTTCTAAAGCAGAGCCTGATCCATGGATGAGAAAAGTGCTGTGTGTTTCCCTTCAGAAATGGAGTTAAAGCCCAGGCTCTGTGTCTTCCTACAAGCAAGACTTCGTTTCAGGTAAGGGCAGTCACTTTTCAGTTCAAAGGAACGACATCATTCACAAAGCTCACACGTTTCTCATCTTAAGTGACAAGCATAGGATGTTAGAGGACCAGTGCTTTGTATCAGTTTCAGAAGCAGAGTTGGACTAGATATGGTCCATATGTGTAGGAAACACTGTTCTTTTGTTCTCAGCACACTCACATTTCCTGCTGTCTTAGAGACTTTAGAAAGCAAGAGCGTGCTTCTCGCTCTAAAGCAGAGTGTGATCCATGGTTGAGAACTATGCTGTGTTTTTCTCTTCAGAAATGGAGTTAAATTCCAGGCTCTGTGTCTTCCTAGAATCAAGACTTCGTTTCAGGTAAGGGCAGTCACTTTTCAGCTCAAACGAATTACATCGTTCACGGAGCTCACACGTTTCTCATCTTAACAGACAAGCATTGGATGTTAGAGGACCAGTGCATTGTGTCAGTTTCAGAAACAGGGTTGGACTAGATATGGTCCCTATGTGTAGGAAACACCGTTCTTTTGTTCTCAGCGCACTCACGTTTCCTGCAGTCTTAGAGACTTTAGAAAGCAACAGCGTGCTTCTCGCTCTAAAGCAGAGTGTGATCCATGGATGAGAACTATGCTCTGTGTTTCCCTTCAGAAATGGAGTTAAATCCCAGATTCTGTGTCTTCCTACAAGCAAGACTTCTTTCAGGTAACGGCAGTCACTTTCCTGCTCAAACGAACTACATCGTTCATGAAGCTCACACGTTTCCCATCTTAACTGACAAGCATTGGATGTTAGAGGACTACTGCTTTGTATCAGTTTCAGAAGAAGAGTTGGACTACATATGGTCCGTATGTGTAGGAAACTCCGTTCTTTTGTTCTGGGCACAATCAGATTTCCTGCTTTATTAGAGACTCTAGAAAGCAAGAGCGTGCTTCTCGCTCTAAAGCAGAGTGTGATCCATGGATGAGAACTCTGCTGTGTGTTTCCCTTCAGAGAAGGAGTTAAATCCCAGGCTCTGTGTCTTACTACAAGCAAGACTTCGTTACAGATAATGGCAGTCACTTTTCAGTTCAAAGGAACTACATCATTCTCAAAGCTCACACGTTTCTCATCTTAACTGACAAGCATTGGATGTTAGAGGACCAGTGCTTTGTGTCAGTTTCAGAAGAAGAGTTGGACTAGATATGGTCCGTATGTTTAGGAAACACCGTTCTTTTGTTCTCAGCACACTCACGTTTCCTGCTCTGTTAGAGACTCCAGAAAGCAAGAGCATGCTTCTCGCTCTAAAGCAGAGTGTGATCCATGGATGAGAAAAATGCTGTGGGTTTCCTTTCAGAAATGGAGTTAAATCCCAGGCTCTGTGTCTTTCTACAAGCAAGACTTCGTTTCAGGTAAGGGCAGTCACTTTTCAGCTCAAACAAACTACATCGTTCATGGAGCACACACGTTTCTCATCTTAACAGACAAGCATTGGATGTTAGAGGGTCAGTGCTTTGTATCAGTTTCAGAAGCAGATTTGGACTACATATGGTCTGTATGTGTAGGAAAAACAGTTCTTTTGTTCTGGGCACACTCATATTACCTGCTATATTAGAGACTCTAAAAGCAAGAGCGTGCTTCTCGCTCTAAAGCAGAGTCTGTTCCATGGGTGAGAAAAATGCTGTGTGTTTCCCTTCAGAAATGGAGTTAAATCCCAGGCTCTGTGTCTTACTACAAGCAAGACTTCGTTTCAGGTAAGGGCAGTCACTTTTCAGTTCAAAGGAACGACATCATTCACAAAGCTCACACATTTCTCATCTTAAGTGTCAAGCATAGGATGTTAGAGGACCAGTGCTCTGTATCAGTTTCAGAAGCAGAGTTGGACTAGATATGGTCCATATGTGTAGGAAACACTGTTCTTTTGTTCTCAGCAAACTCACATTTCCTGCTGTCTTAGAGACTTTAGAAAGCAAGAGCGTGCTTCTCGCTCTAAAGCAGAGTGTGATCCATGGATGAGAACTATGCTGTGTGTTTCTCTTCAGAAATGGAGTTAAATTCCAGGCTCTGTGTCTTCCTACAAGCAAGACTTCGTTTCAGGTAAGGGCAGTCACTTTTCTGCTCAAATGAACTACATCGTTCATGAAGCTCACACGTTTCCTATCTTAACTGACAAGCATTGGATGTTAGAGGACTAGTGCTTTGTATCAGTTTCAGAAGAAGAGTTGGACTACATATGGTCCGTATGTGTAGGAAACTCTGTTCTTTGTTCTTCGCACAATCAGATTTCCTGCTGTATTAGAGACTATAGAAAGCAAGAGCGTGCTTCTTGCTGTAAAGCAGAGTGTTATCCATGGGTGAGAACTATGCTGTGTGTTTCCCTTCAGAAATGGATTTAAATCCCAATCTCTGTGTCTTCCTACAAGCAAGACTTCGTTTCATGGAAGGGCAGTCACTTTTCAGCTCAAACAAACTACATCGTTCATGGAGCTCACACGTTTCTCATCTTAACAGACAAGCATTGGATGTTAGAGGACCAGTGCTTTGTATCAGTTTAAGAAGCAGAGTTGGACTAGATATGGTCCGTATGTGTAGGAAACACAGTTCTTTTGTTCTCAGCAAAATCACGTTTCCTGCTCTCTTAGAGACTCCAGAAAGCAAGAGCGTGCTTCTTGTTCTAAAGCAGAGTATGATCAATGGATGAGAACACTGCTGTGTGTTTCACTTCAGAAATGGAGTTAAATCCCAGGCTCTGAGTCTTCCTACAAGCAAGACTTCGTTTAAGGTAAGGGCAGTCACTTTTCTGCTCAAACGAACTACATCGTTCATGAAGCTCACACGTTTCCCATCTTAACTGACAAGCATTGGATGTTAGAGGACCAGTGATTTGTATCAGTTTCAGAAGAGGAGTTGGACTAGATATGGTCCGTATGTGTAGGAAACACCGTTCTTTTGTTCTCAGCGCACTCACGTTTCCTGCTGTGTTAGAGACTCCAGAAAGCAAGAGCGTGCTTCTCGCTCTAAAGCAGAGTGTGATCCATGGATGAGAACTATGGTGTGTGTTTCCCTTCATAAATGGAGTTAAATCTCAATCTCTGTGTCTTCCTAGAAGCAAGACTTCGTTTCAGGTAACGGCAGTCACTTTTCAGCTCAAACGAACTACATCGTTCACTGAGCTCACACATTTCTCTTCTTTTCATACAAGCATTGGATGTTAGAGGACCAGTGCTTTGTATCTGTTTCAGAAACAGAGTTGAACTAGATATGGTCCGTATGTGTAGGAAACACCGTTCTTTTGTTCTCAGCACACACACGTTTCCTGCTGTCTTAGAGATTCTAGAAAGCAAGAGCGTTCTTCTTGTTCTAAAGCAGAGTGTGATCAATGGATGATTACACTGCTGTGTGTTTCACTCCAGAAATGCAGTTAAATCCCAGGCTCTGAGTCTTTCTACAAGCAAGACTTCGATTCAGGTAAGGGCAGTCACTTTTCCGCTCAAACGAACTACATCGTTCACGAAGCTCACACGTTGCTCATCTTAACTGACAAGCATTGGATGTTAGAGGGTCAGTGCTTTGTATCAGTTTCAGAAGCAGATTTGGACTACATATGGTCTGTATGTGTAGGAAACACAGTTCTTTTGTTCTGGGCACACTCATATTACCTGCTATATTAGAGACTCTAAAAGCAAGAGCGTGCTTCTCGCTCTAAAGCAGAGTCTGATACATAGATGAGAAAAATGCTGTGTGTTTCCCTTCAGAAATGGAGTTAAATCCCAGGCTCTGTGTCTAACTACAAGCAAGACTTCGTTACAGGTAAGGGCAGTCACTTTTCAGTTCAAAGGAACTACATCATTCTCAAAGCTCACACGTTTCTCAACTTAACTGACAAACATTGGATGTTAGAGGACCAGTGCTTTGTGTCAGTTTCAGAAACAGAGTTGGACTACATATGGTCCGTATGTGTAGGAAACACCGTTCTTTTGTTCTCAGCGCACTCACGTTTCCTGCTGTCTTAGAGACTTTAGTAAGCAAGAGCGTGCTTCTCGCTCTAAAGCAGAGTGTGATCCATGGATGAGAACTATGCTGTGTGTTTCCCTTCAGAAGTGGAGTTAAATCCCAGGCTCTGAGTCTTCCTACAAGCAAGAATTCGTTTCAGGTAAGGGCAGTCACCTTTCTGCTCAAACGAACTACATCGTTCATGAAGCTCACACGTTTCCCATCTTAACTGACAAGCATTGGATGTTAGAGGACCAGTGATTTGTATCAGTTTCAGAAGAGGAGTTGGACTAGATATGTTCCGTATGTGTAGGAAACACCGTTCTTTTGTTCTCAGCGCACTCACGTTTCCTGCTGTGTTAGAGACTCCAGAAAGCAAGAGCGTGCCTCTCGCTCTAAAGCAGAGTGTGATCCATGGATGAGAACTATGGTGTGTGTTTCCCTTCATAAATGGAGTTAAATCTCAATCTCTGTGTCTTCCTAGAAGCAAGACTTCGTTTCAGGTAACGGCAGTCACTTTTCAGCTCAAACGAACTACATCGTTCACTGAGCTCACACATTTCTCTTCTTTTCATACAAGCATTGGATGTTAGAGGACCAGTGCTTTGTATCTATTTCAGAAACAGAGTTGAACTAGATATGGTCCGTATGTGTAGGAAACACCGTTCTTTTGTTCTCAGCACACACACGTTTCCTGCTGTCTTAGAGACTCTAGAAAGCAAGAGCATGCTTCTTGTTCTATAGCAGAGTGTGATCAATGGATGATTACACTGCTGTGTGTTTCACTCCAGAAATGCAGTTAAATCCCAGGCTCTGAGTCTTCCTACAAGCAAGACTTCGATTCAGGTAAGGGCAGTCACTTTTCCGCTCAAACGAACTACATCGTTCACGAAGCTCACACGTTGCTCATCTTAACTGACAAGCATTGGATGTTAGAGGGTCAGTGCTTTGTATCAGTTTCAGAAGCACATTTGGACTACATATGGTCTGTATGTGTAGGAAACACACTTCTTTTGTTCTGGGCACACTCATATTACCTGCTATATTACAGACTCTAAAAGCAAGAGCGTGCTTCTTGCTCTAAAGCAGAGTGTGATCCATGGATGAGAAAAATGCTGTGTGTTTCCCTTCAGAATAGGAGTTAAATCCCAGGCTCTGTGTCTTCCCACAAGCAAGACTTCGTTTCAGGTAAGGGCAGTCACTTTTCAGTTCAAAGGAACTACATCATTCACAAAGCTCACAGGTTTCTCATCTTAAGTGACAAGCATAGGATGTTAGAGGACCAGTGCTTTGTATCAGTTTCAGAAGCAGAGTTTTACTAGATATGGTCCGTATGTGTAGGAAACACTGTTCTTTTGTTCTCAGCACACTCACATTTCCTGCTGTCTTAGAGACTTTAGAAAGCAAGAGCGTGCTTCTCGCTCTAAAGCAGAGTGTGATCCATGGATGAGAACTATGCTGTGTTTTTCCCTTCAGAAATGGAGTTAAATTCCAGGCTCTGTGTCTTCCTACAAGCAAACTTCGTTTAAGGTAAGGGCAGTCACTTTTCTGCTCAAACGAACTACATCGTTCATGAAGCTCACACGTTTCCCATCTTAACTGACAAGCTTTGGATGTTAGAGGACTACTGCTTTGTATCAGTTTCAGAAGAGGAGTTGGACTACATATGGTCCGTATGTGTAGGAAACTCCCTTCTTTTGTTCTGGGCACACTCAGATTGCCTGCTGTATTAGAGACTCTAGAAAGCAAGAGCGTGCTTCTCGCTCTAAAGCAGAGTGTGATCCATGGATGAGAACTCTGCTGTGTGTTTCCCTTCAGAGATGGAGTTAAATCCCAGGCTCTGTGTCTTACTACAAGCAAGACTTCGTTACAGGTAAGGGCAGTCACTTTTCAGTTCAAAGGAACTACATCATTCTCAAAGCTCACACGTTTCTCATCTTAATTGACAAACATTGGATGTTAGAGGACCAGTGCTTTGTGTCAGTTTCAGAAACAGAGTTGGACTAGATATGGTCCGTATGTGTAGGAAACACCGTTCTTTTGTTCTCAGCGCTCTCACGTTTCCTGCTGTCTTAGAGACTTTAGAAAGCAAGAGCGTGCTTCTCGCTCTAAAGCAGAGTGTGATCCATGGATGAGAACTATGCTGTGTGTTTCCCTTCAGAAATGGAGTTAAATCACAGATTCTGTGTCTTCCTACAAGCAAGACTTCGTTTAAGGTAAGGGCAGTCAATTTCCTGCTCAAACGAACTACATCGTTCATGAAGCTCACACGTTTCCCATCTTAACTGACAAGCATTGGATGTTAGAGGACCAGTGCATTGTATCAGTTTCAGAAGAAGAGTTGGACTACATATGGTCTGTATTTGTAGGAAACTCCGTTCTTTGTTCTGGGCACAATCAGATTTCCTGCTGTATTAGAGACTCTAGAAAGCAAGAGCGTGCTTCTTGCTGTAAAACAGAGGGTTATCCATGGGTGAGAACTATGCTGTGTGTTTCCCTTCAGAAATGGAGTTAAATCCCAATCTCTGTGTCTTCCTACAAGCAAGACTTCCTTTCAGGTAACGGCAGTCACTTTTCAGCTCAAACGAACTACATCGTTCACTGAGCTCACACGTTTCTCATCTTAACTGACAAGCATTGGATTTTAGAGGACCAGTGAATTGTATCAGTTTCAGAAGCAGATTTGGACTACATATGGTCCGTATGTGTAGGAAACACCGTTCTTTTGTTCTGGGCACACACAGATTGCCTGCTGTATTAGAGATTCTAGAAAGCAAGAGCGTGCTTCTCGCTCTAAAGCAGAGTGTGATCCATGGATGAGAACTCTGCTGTGTGTTTCCCTTCAGAGATTGAGTTAAATCCCAGGCTCTGTGTCTTACTACAAGCAAGACTTCGTTACAGGTAAGGGCAGTCACTTTTCAGTTCAAAGGAACTACATCATTCTCAATGCTCACACGTTTCTCATCTTAACTGACAAGCATTGGATGTGAGGACCAGTGCTTTGTATCAGTTTCAGAAACAGAGTTGGACTAGATATGGTCCATATGTGTAGGAAACACCATTTTTTTGTTCTCAGCACACTCACTTTCCCTCTGTCTTAGAGAATTTAGAAAGCAAGAGCGTGTTTCTCGCTCTAAAGCAGAGTGTGATCCATGGATGAGAACTATCAGAAATGGAGTTAAATCCCAGATTCTGTGTCTTCCTACAAGCAAGATTTCGTTTCAGGTAAGGGCAGTCACTTTTCTGCTCAAACGAACTACATCGTTCATGAAGCTCACACGTTTCCCATCTTAACTGACAAGCATTGGATGTTAGAGGACTACTGCTTTGTATTAGTTTCAGAAGAAGAGTTGGACTACATATGGTCTGTATGTGTAGGAAACTCCGTTCTTTTGTTCTGGGCACACTCAGATTGCCTGCTGTATTAGAGACTCTAGAAAGCAAGAGCGTGCTTCTCGCTCTAAAGCAGAGTGTGATCCATGGATGAGAACTCTGCTGTGTGTTTCCCTTCAGAGATGGAGTTAAATTCCAGGCTCTGTGTCTTACTACAAGCAAGACTTCGTTACAGGTAAGGGCAGTCACTTTTCAGTTTAAAGGAACTACATCATTCTCAAAGCTCACACGTTTCTCATCTTAACTTACAAGCATTGGATGTTAGAGGACCAGTGCTTTGTGTCAGTTACAGAAACAGAGTTGGACTAGATATGGTCCATATGTGTAGGAAACACCGTTCTTTTGTTCTCAGCTCACTCACGTTTCCTGCTGTCTTAGAGACTTTAGAAAGCAAGAGCGTGCTTCTCGCTCTAAAGCAGAGTGTGATCCATGGATGAGAACTATGCTGTGTGTTTCCCTTCAGAAATGGAGTTAAATCCCAGGCTCTGTGTCTTCCTACAAGCAAGACTTCGTTTAAGGTAAGGGCAGTCACTTTTCTGCTCAAACGAACTACATCGTTCATGAAGCTCACACGTTTCCCATCTTAACTGACAAGCAATGGATGTTAGAGGACCAGTGCTTTGTATCAGTTTCAGAAGAAGAGTTGGACTACATATGGTCTGTATGTGTAGGAAACTCCGTTCTTTCTTCTGGGCACAATCAGGTTTCCTGCTGTATTAGAGACTCTAGAAAGCAAGAGCGTGCTTCCTGCTGTAAAACAGAGTGTTATCCATGGGTGAGAACTATGATGTGTGTTTCCCTTCAGAAATGGAGTTAAATCCCAATCTCTGTGTCTTCCTACAAGCAAGACTTCGTTTCAGGTAACGGCAGTCACTTTTCAGCTCAAACGAACTACATCGTTCACTGAGCTCACACATTTCTCATCTTAACAGACAAGCATTGGATGTTAGAGGACCAGTGCTTTGTATCAGTTTAGGAAGGAGAGTTGGACTAGATATGGTCCGTATGTGTAGGAAACACCGTTCTTTTGTTCTCAGCACACGCACGTTTCCTGCTGTCTTACAGATTCTAGAAAGCAAGAGCGTGCTTCTTGTTCTAAAGCAGAGTGTCATCAATGGATGAGAACTCTGCTGTGTGTTTCCCTTCAGAGATGGAGTTAAATCCCAGGCTCTGTGTCTTACTACAAGCAAGACTTCGTTTCAGGTAACGGCAGTCACTTTTCAGCTCAAACGAACTACATCGTTCACTGAGCTCACACATTTCTCATCTTAACAGACAAGCATTGGATGTTAGAGGACCAGTGCTTTGTATCAGTTTAAGAAGGAGAGTTGGACTAGATATGGTCCGTATGTGTAGGAAACACCGTTCTTTTGTTCTCAGCACACGCACGTTTCCTGCTGTCTTAGAGACTCTAGAAAGCAAGAGCGTGCTTCTCGCTCTAAAGCAGAGTGTGATCCATGGATGTGAACTATGCTGTGTGTTTCCCTTCAGAAATGGAGTTAAATCCCAGACTCTGTGTCTTCCTACAAGCAAGACTTCGTTTCAGGTAAGGGCAGTCACTTTTCTGCTCAAACGAACTACATCGTTCATGAAGCTCACACGTTTCCTATCTTAACTGACAAGCATTGGATGTTAGAGGACTAGTGCTTTGTATCAGTTTCAGAAGAAGAGTTGGACTACATATGGTCCGTATGTGTAGGAAACTCTGTTCTTTGTTCTTCGCACAATCAGATTTCCTGCTGTATTAGAGACTATAGAAAGCAAGAGCGTGCTTCTTGCTGTAAAGCAGAGTGTTATCCATGGGTGAGAACTATGCTGTGTGTTTCCCTTCAGAAATGGATTTAAATCCCAATCTCTGTGTCTTCCTACAAGCAAGACTTCGTTTCAGGTAAGGGCAGTCACTTTTCAGCTCAAACAAACTACATCGTTCATGGAGCTCACACGTTTCTCATCTTAATAGACAAGCATTGGATGTTAGAAGACCAGTGCTTTGTATCAGTTTAAGAAGCAGAGTTGGACTAGATATGGTCCGTGTGTGTAGGAAACACAGTTCTTTTGTTCTCAGCAAAATCACGTTTCCTGCTCTCTTAGAGACTCCAGAAAGCAAGAGCGTGCTTCTTGTTCTAAAGCAGAGTATGATCTATGGATGAGAACACTGCTGTGTGTTTCACTTCAGAAATGGAGTTAAATCCCAATCTCTGTGTCTTCCTACAAGCAAGACTTCGTTTCAGGTAAGGGCAGTCACTTTCCTGCTCAAACGAACTACATCGTTCATGAAGCTCACACGTTTCCCATCTTAACTGACCAGCATTGGATGTTAGAGGACTACTGCTTTATATCAGTTTCAGAAGAAGAGTTGGACTACATATGGACCGTATGTGTAGGAAACTCCGTTCTTTTGTTCTGGGCACACTCAGATTTCCTGCTTTATTAGAGACTCTAGAAAGCAAGAGCGTGCTTCTCGCTCTAAAGCAGAGTATGATCCATGGATGAGAACTCTGCTGTGTGTTTCCCTTCAGAGAAGGAGTTAAATCCCAGGCTCTGTGTCTTACTACAAGCAAGACTTCGTTACAGATAATGGCAGTCACTTTTCAGTTCAAAGAAACTGCATCATTCTCAAAGCTCACACGTTTCTCATCTTAACTGACAAGCATTGGATGTTAGAGGACCAGTGCTTTGTGTCAGTTTCAGAAGAAGAGTTGGACTAGATATGGTCCGTATGTTTAGGAAACACCGTTCTTTTGTTCTCAGCACACTCACGTTTCCTGCTCTGTTAGAGACTCCAGAAAGCAAGAGCGTGCTTCTCGCTCTAAAGCAGAGTGTGATCCATGGATGAGAAAAATGCTGTGGGTTTCCTTCAGAAAAGGAGTTAAATCCCAAATCTGTGTCTTCCTACAAGCAAGACTTCGTTTCAGGTAAGGGCAGTCACTTTTCAGCTCAAACAAACTACATCGTTCATGGAGCACACACGTTTCTCATCTTAACAGACAAGCATTGGATGTTAGAGGGTCAGTGCTTTGTATCAGTTTCAGAAGCAGATTTGGACTACATATGGTCTGTATGTGTAGGAAAAACAGTTCTTTTGTTCTGGGCACACTCATATTACCTGCTATATTAGAGACTCTAAAAGCAAGAGCGTGCTTCTCGCTCTAAAGCAGAGTCTGTTCCATGGGTGAGAAAAATGCTGTGTGTTTCCCTTCAGAAATGGAGTTAAATCCCAGGCTCTGTGTCTTCCTACAAGCAAGACTTCGTTTCAGGTAAGGGCAGTCACTTTTCAGTTCAAAGGAACGACATCATTCACAAAGCTCACACATTTCTCATCTTAAGTGACAAGCATAGGATGTTAGAGGACCAGTGCTCTGTATCAGTTTCAGAAGCAGAGTTGGACTAGATATGGTCCATATGTGTAGGAAACACTGTTCTTTTGTTCTCAGCACACTCACATTTCCTGCTGTCTTAGAGACTTTAGAAAGCAAGAGCGTGCTTCTCGCTCTAAAGCAGAGTGTGATCCATGGATGAGAACTATGCTGTGTGTTTCTCTTCAGAAATGGAGTTAAATTCCAGGCTCTGTGTCTTCCTACAAGCAAGACTTCGTTTCAGATAAGGGCAGTCACTTTTCAGCTCAAACGAACTACATCGTTCACAGAGCTCACACGTTTCTCATCTTAACAGACAAGCATTGGATGTTAGAGGACCAGTGCTTTGTGTCAGTTTCAGAAACAGGGTTGGACTAGATATGGCCCCTATGTGTAGGAAACACCGTTCTTTTGTTCTCAGCGCACTCACGTTTCCTGCTGTCTTAGAGACTTTAGAAAGCAACAGCGTGCTTCTCGCTCTAAAGCAGAGTGTGATCCATGGATGAGAACTATGCTGTGTGTTTCCCTTCAGAAATGGAGTTAAATCCAAGATTCTGTGTCTTCCTACAAGCAAGACTTCGTTTCAGGTAACGGCAGTAACTTTCCTGCTCAAACGAACTACATCGTTCATGAAGCTCGCACGTTTCCCATCTTAACTGACAAGCATTGGATGTTAGAGGACTACTGCTTTGTATCAGTTTCAGAAGAAGAGTTGGACTACATATGGTCCGTATGTGTAGGAAACTCCGTTCATTTGTTCTGGGAACACTCAGATTTCCTGCTTTATTAGAGACTCTAGAAAGCAAGAGCGTGCTTCTCGCTCTAAAGCAGAGTGTGATCCATGGATGAGAACTCTGCTGTGTGTTTCCCTTCAGAAATGGACTTAAATCCCAGGTTCTGTGTCTTACTACAAGCAAGACTTCGTTACAGATAAGGGCAGTCACTTTTCAGTTCAAAGGAACTACATCATTCTCAAAGCTCACACGTTTCTCATCTTAACTGACAAGCATTGGATGTTAGAGGACCAGTGCTTTGTGTCAGTTTCAGAAGAAGAGTTGGACTAGATATGCTCCGTATGTGTAGGAAACACCGTTCTTTTGTTCTCAGCACACTCACGTTTCCTGCTCTGTTAGAGACTCCAGAAAGCAAGAGCATGCTTCTCGCTCTAAAGCAGAGTGTGATCCATGGATGAGAAAAATGCTGTGGGTTTCCTTTCAGAAATGGAGTTAAATCCCAGGCTCTGTGTCTTTCTACAAGCAAGACTTCGTTTCAGGTAAGGGCAGTCACTTTTCAGCTCAAACAAACTACATCGTTCATGGAGCACACACGTTTCTCATCTTAACTGACAAGCATTGGATGTTAGAGGGTCAGTGCTTTGTATCAGTTTCAGAAGCAGATTTGGACTACATATGGTCTGTATGTGTAGGAAACACAGTTCTTTTGTTCTGGGCACACTCATATTACCTGCTATATTAGAGACTCTAAAAGCAAGAGCGTGCTTCTCGCTCTAAAGCAGAGTCTGATACATAGATGAGAAAAATGCTGTGTGTTTCCCTTCAGAAATGGAGTTAAATCCCAGGCTCTGTGTCTAACTACAAGCAAGACTTCGTTACAGGTAAGGGCAGTCACTTTTCAGTTCAAAGGAACTACATCATTCTCAAAGCTCACACGTTTCTCAACTTAACTGACAAACATTGGATGTTAGAGGACCAGTGCTTTGTGTCAGTTTCAGAAACAGAGTTGGACTACATATGGTCCGTATGTGTAGGAAACACCGTTCTTTTGTTCTCAGCGCACTCACGTTTCCTGCTGTCTTAGAGACTTTAGTAAGCAAGAGCGTGCTTCTCGCTCTAAAGCAGAGTGTGATCCATGGATGAGAACTATGCTGTGTGTTTCCCTTCAGAAGTGGAGTTAAATCCCAGGCTCTGAGTCTTCCTACAAGCAAGAATTCGTTTCAGGTAAGGGCAGTCACCTTTCTGCTCAAACGAACTACATCGTTCATGAAGCTCACACGTTTCCCATCTTAACTGACAAGCATTGGATGTTAGAGGACCAGTGATTTGTATCAGTTTCAGAAGAGGAGTTGGACTAGATATGTTCCGTATGTGTAGGAAACACCGTTCTTTTGTTCTCAGCGCACTCACGTTTCCTGCTGTGTTAGAGACTCCAGAAAGCAAGAGCGTGCCTCTCGCTCTAAAGCAGAGTGTGATCCATGGATGAGAACTATGGTGTGTGTTTCCCTTCATAAATGGAGTTAAATCTCAATCTCTGTGTCTTCCTAGAAGCAAGACTTCGTTTCAGGTAACGGCAGTCACTTTTCAGCTCAAACGAACTACATCGTTCACTGAGCTCACACATTTCTCTTCTTTTCATACAAGCATTGGATGTTAGAGGACCAGTGCTTTGTATCTATTTCAGAAACAGAGTTGAACTAGATATGGTCCGTATGTGTAGGAAACACCGTTCTTTTGTTCTCAGCACACACACGTTTCCTGCTGTCTTAGAGACTCTAGAAAGCAAGAGCATGCTTCTTGTTCTATAGCAGAGTGTGATCAATGGATGATTACACTGCTGTGTGTTTCACTCCAGAAATGCAGTTAAATCCCAGGCTCTGAGTCTTCCTACAAGCAAGACTTCGATTCAGGTAAGGGCAGTCACTTTTCCGCTCAAACGAACTACATCGTTCACGAAGCTCACAGGTTGCTCATCTTAACTGACAAGCATTGGATGTTAGAGGGTCAGTGCTTTGTATCAGTTTCAGAAGCACATTTGGACTACATATGGTCTGTATGTGTAGGAAACACACTTCTTTTGTTCTGGGCACACTCATATTACCTGCTATATTACAGACTCTAAAAGCAAGAGCGTGCTTCTTGCTCTAAAGCAGAGTGTGATCCATGGATGAGAAAAATGCTGTGTGTTTCCCTTCAGAATAGGAGTTAAATCCCAGGCTCTGTGTCTTCCCACAAGCAAGACTTCGTTTCAGGTAAGGGCAGTCACTTTTCAGTTCAAAGGAACTACATCATTCACAAAGCTCACAGGTTTCTCATCTTAAGTGACAAGCATAGGATGTTAGAGGACCAGTGCTTTGTATCAGTTTCAGAAGCAGAGTTTTACTAGATATGGTCCGTATGTGTAGGAAACACTGTTCTTTTGTTCTCAGCACACTCACATTTCCTGCTGTCTTAGAGACTTTAGAAAGCAAGAGCGTGCTTCTCGCTCTAAAGCAGAGTGTGATCCATGGATGAGAACTATGCTGTGTTTTTCCCTTCAGAAATGGAGTTAAATTCCAGGCTCTGTGTCTTCCTACAAGCAAACTTCGTTTAAGGTAAGGGCAGTCACTTTTCTGCTCAAACGAACTACATCGTTCATGAAGCTCACACGTTTCCCATCTTAACTGACAAGCTTTGGATGTTAGAGGACTACTGCTTTGTATCAGTTTCAGAAGAGGAGTTGGACTACATATGGTCCGTATGTGTAGGAAACTCCCTTCTTTTGTTCTGGGCACACTCAGATTGCCTGCTGTATTAGAGACTCTAGAAAGCAAGAGCGTGCTTCTCGCTCTAAAGCAGAGTGTGATCCATGGATGAGAACTCTGCTGTGTGTTTCCCTTCAGAGATGGAGTTAAATCCCAGGCTCTGTGTCTTACTACAAGCAAGACTTCGTTACAGGTAAGGGCAGTCACTTTTCAGTTCAAAGGAACTACATCATTCTCAAAGCTCACACGTTTCTCATCTTAATTGACAAACATTGGATGTTAGAGGACCAGTGCTTTGTGTCAGTTTCAGAAACAGAGTTGGACTAGATATGGTCCGTATGTGTAGGAAACACCGTTCTTTTGTTCTCAGCGCTCTCACGTTTCCTGCTGTCTTAGAGACTTTAGAAAGCAAGAGCGTGCTTCTCGCTCTAAAGCAGAGTGTGATCCATGGATGAGAACTATGCTGTGTGTTTCCCTTCAGAAATGGAGTTAAATCACAGATTCTGTGTCTTCCTACAAGCAAGACTTCGTTTAAGGTAAGGGCAGTCAATTTCCTGCTCAAACGAACTACATCGTTCATGAAGCTCACACGTTTCCCATCTTAACTGACAAGCATTGGATGTTAGAGGACCAGTGCATTGTATCAGTTTCAGAAGAAGAGTTGGACTACATATGGTCTGTATTTGTAGGAAACTCCGTTCTTTGTTCTGGGCACAATCAGATTTCCTGCTGTATTAGAGACTCTAGAAAGCAAGAGCGTGCTTCTTGCTGTAAAACAGAGGGTTATCCATGGGTGAGAACTATGCTGTGTGTTTCCCTTCAGAAATGGAGTTAAATCCCAATCTCTGTGTCTTCCTACAAGCAAGACTTCCTTTCAGGTAACGGCAGTCACTTTTCAGCTCAAACGAACTACATCGTTCACTGAGCTCACACGTTTCTCATCTTAACTGACAAGCATTGGATTTTAGAGGACCAGTGAATTGTATCAGTTTCAGAAGCAGATTTGGACTACATATGGTCCGTATGTGTAGGAAACACCGTTCTTTTGTTCTGGGCACACACAGATTGCCTGCTGTATTAGAGATTCTAGAAAGCAAGAGCGTGCTTCTCGCTCTAAAGCAGAGTGTGATCCATGGATGAGAACTCTGCTGTGTGTTTCCCTTCAGAGATTGAGTTAAATCCCAGGCTCTGTGTCTTACTACAAGCAAGACTTCGTTACAGGTAAGGGCAGTCACTTTTCAGTTCAAAGGAACTACATCATTCTCAATGCTCACACGTTTCTCATCTTAACTGACAAGCATTGGATGTGAGGACCAGTGCTTTGTATCAGTTTCAGAAACAGAGTTGGACTAGATATGGTCCATATGTGTAGGAAACACCATTTTTTTGTTCTCAGCACACTCACTTTCCCTCTGTCTTAGAGAATTTAGAAAGCAAGAGCGTGTTTCTCGCTCTAAAGCAGAGTGTGATCCATGGATGAGAACTATCAGAAATGGAGTTAAATCCCAGATTCTGTGTCTTCCTACAAGCAAGATTTCGTTTCAGGTAAGGGCAGTCACTTTTCTGCTCAAACGAACTACATCGTTCATGAAGCTCACACGTTTCCCATCTTAACTGACAAGCATTGGATGTTAGAGGACTACTGCTTTGTATTAGTTTCAGAAGAAGAGTTGGACTACATATGGTCTGTATGTGTAGGAAACTCCGTTCTTTTGTTCTGGGCACACTCAGATTGCCTGCTGTATTAGAGACTCTAGAAAGCAAGAGCGTGCTTCTCGCTCTAAAGCAGAGTGTGATCCATGGATGAGAACTCTGCTGTGTGTTTCCCTTCAGAGATGGAGTTAAATTCCAGGCTCTGTGTCTTACTACAAGCAAGACTTCGTTACAGGTAAGGGCAGTCACTTTTCAGTTTAAAGGAACTACATCATTCTCAAAGCTCACACGTTTCTCATCTTAACTTACAAGCATTGGATGTTAGAGGACCAGTGCTTTGTGTCAGTTACAGAAACAGAGTTGGACTAGATATGGTCCGTATGTGTAGGAAACACCGTTCTTTTGTTCTCAGCTCACTCACGTTTCCTGCTGTCTTAGAGACTTTAGAAAGCAAGAGCGTGCTTCTCGCTCTAAAGCAGAGTGTGATCCATGGATGAGAACTATGCTGTGTGTTTCCCTTCAGAAATGGAGTTAAATCCCAGGCTCTGTGTCTTCCTACAAGCAAGACTTCGTTTAAGGTAAGGGCAGTCACTTTTCTGCTCAAACGAACTACATCGTTCATGAAGCTCACACGTTTCCCATCTTAACTGACAAGCAATGGATGTTAGAGGACCAGTGCTTTGTATCAGTTTCAGAAGAAGAGTTGGACTACATATGGTCTGTATGTGTAGGAAACTCCGTTCTTTCTTCTGGGCACAATCAGGTTTCCTGCTGTATTAGAGACTCTAGAAAGCAAGAGCGTGCTTCCTGCTGTAAAACAGAGTGTTATCCATGGGTGAGAACTATGATGTGTGTTTCCCTTCAGAAATGGAGTTAAATCCCAATCTCTGTGTCTTCCTACAAGCAAGACTTCGTTTCAGGTAACGGCAGTCACTTTTCAGCTCAAACGAACTACATCGTTCACTGAGCTCACACATTTCTCATCTTAACAGACAAGCATTGGATGTTAGAGGACCAGTGCTTTGTATCAGTTTAGGAAGGAGAGTTGGACTAGATATGGTCCGTATGTGTAGGAAACACCGTTCTTTTGTTCTCAGCACACGCACGTTTCCTGCTGTCTTACAGATTCTAGAAAGCAAGAGCGTGCTTCTTGTTCTAAAGCAGAGTGTCATCAATGGATGAGAACTCTGCTGTGTGTTTCCCTTCAGAGATGGAGTTAAATCCCAGGCTCTGTGTCTTACTACAAGCAAGACTTCGTTTCAGGTAACGGCAGTCACTTTTCAGCTCAAACGAACTACATCGTTCACTGAGCTCACACATTTCTCATCTTAACAGACAAGCATTGGATGTTAGAGGACCAGTGCTTTGTATCAGTTTAAGAAGGAGAGTTGGACTAGATATGGTCCGTATGTGTAGGAAACACCGTTCTTTTGTTCTCAGCACACGCACGTTTCCTGCTGTCTTAGAGACTCTAGAAAGCAAGAGCGTGCTTCTCGCTCTAAAGCAGAGTGTGATCCATGGATGTGAACTATGCTGTGTGTTTCCCTTCAGAAATGGAGTTAAATCCCAGACTCTGTGTCTTCCTACAAGCAAGACTTCGTTTCAGGTAAGGGCAGTCACTTTTCTGCTCAAACGAACTACATCGTTCATGAAGCTCACACGTTTCCTATCTTAACTGACAAGCATTGGATGTTAGAGGACTAGTGCTTTGTATCAGTTTCAGAAGAAGAGTTGGACTACATATGGTCCGTATGTGTAGGAAACTCTGTTCTTTGTTCTTCGCACAATCAGATTTCCTGCTGTATTAGAGACTATAGAAAGCAAGAGCGTGCTTCTTGCTGTAAAGCAGAGTGTTATCCATGGGTGAGAACTATGCTGTGTGTTTCCCTTCAGAAATGGATTTAAATCCCAATCTCTGTGTCTTCCTACAAGCAAGACTTCGTTTCAGGTAAGGGCAGTCACTTTTCAGCTCAAACAAACTACATCGTTCATGGAGCTCACACGTTTCTCATCTTAATAGACAAGCATTGGATGTTAGAAGACCAGTGCTTTGTATCAGTTTAAGAAGCAGAGTTGGACTAGATATGGTCCGTGTGTGTAGGAAACACAGTTCTTTTGTTCTCAGCAAAATCACGTTTCCTGCTCTCTTAGAGACTCCAGAAAGCAAGAGCGTGCTTCTTGTTCTAAAGCAGAGTATGATCTATGGATGAGAACACTGCTGTGTGTTTCACTTCAGAAATGGAGTTAAATCCCAATCTCTGTGTCTTCCTACAAGCAAGACTTCGTTTCAGGTAAGGGCAGTCACTTTCCTGCTCAAACGAACTACATCGTTCATGAAGCTCACACGTTTCCCATCTTAACTGACCAGCATTGGATGTTAGAGGACTACTGCTTTATATCAGTTTCAGAAGAAGAGTTGGACTACATATGGACCGTATGTGTAGGAAACTCCGTTCTTTTGTTCTGGGCACACTCAGATTTCCTGCTTTATTAGAGACTCTAGAAAGCAAGAGCGTGCTTCTCGCTCTAAAGCAGAGTATGATCCATGGATGAGAACTCTGCTGTGTGTTTCCCTTCAGAGAAGGAGTTAAATCCCAGGCTCTGTGTCTTACTACAAGCAAGACTTCGTTACAGATAATGGCAGTCACTTTTCAGTTCAAAGAAACTGCATCATTCTCAAAGCTCACACGTTTCTCATCTTAACTGACAAGCATTGGATGTTAGAGGACCAGTGCTTTGTGTCAGTTTCAGAAGAAGAGTTGGACTAGATATGGTCCGTATGTTTAGGAAACACCGTTCTTTTGTTCTCAGCACACTCACGTTTCCTGCTCTGTTAGAGACTCCAGAAAGCAAGAGCGTGCTTCTCGCTCTAAAGCAGAGTGTGATCCATGGATGAGAAAAATGCTGTGGGTTTCCTTCAGAAAAGGAGTTAAATCCCAAATCTGTGTCTTCCTACAAGCAAGACTTCGTTTCAGGTAAGGGCAGTCACTTTTCAGCTCAAACAAACTACATCGTTCATGGAGCACACACGTTTCTCATCTTAACAGACAAGCATTGGATGTTAGAGGGTCAGTGCTTTGTATCAGTTTCAGAAGCAGATTTGGACTACATATGGTCTGTATGTGTAGGAAAAACAGTTCTTTTGTTCTGGGCACACTCATATTACCTGCTATATTAGAGACTCTAAAAGCAAGAGCGTGCTTCTCGCTCTAAAGCAGAGTCTGTTCCATGGGTGAGAAAAATGCTGTGTGTTTCCCTTCAGAAATGGAGTTAAATCCCAGGCTCTGTGTCTTCCTACAAGCAAGACTTCGTTTCAGGTAAGGGCAGTCACTTTTCAGTTCAAAGGAACGACATCATTCACAAAGCTCACACATTTCTCATCTTAAGTGACAAGCATAGGATGTTAGAGGACCAGTGCTCTGTATCAGTTTCAGAAGCAGAGTTGGACTAGATATGGTCCATATGTGTAGGAAACACTGTTCTTTTGTTCTCAGCACACTCACATTTCCTGCTGTCTTAGAGACTTTAGAAAGCAAGAGCGTGCTTCTCGCTCTAAAGCAGAGTGTGATCCATGGATGAGAACTATGCTGTGTGTTTCTCTTCAGAAATGGAGTTAAATTCCAGGCTCTGTGTCTTCCTACAAGCAAGACTTCGTTTCAGATAAGGGCAGTCACTTTTCAGCTCAAACGAACTACATCGTTCACAGAGCTCACACGTTTCTCATCTTAACAGACAAGCATTGGATGTTAGAGGACCAGTGCTTTGTGTCAGTTTCAGAAACAGGGTTGGACTAGATATGGCCCCTATGTGTAGGAAACACCGTTCTTTTGTTCTCAGCGCACTCACGTTTCCTGCTGTCTTAGAGACTTTAGAAAGCAACAGCGTGCTTCTCGCTCTAAAGCAGAGTGTGATCCATGGATGAGAACTATGCTGTGTGTTTCCCTTCAGAAATGGAGTTAAATCCAAGATTCTGTGTCTTCCTACAAGCAAGACTTCGTTTCAGGTAACGGCAGTAACTTTCCTGCTCAAACGAACTACATCGTTCATGAAGCTCGCACGTTTCCCATCTTAACTGACAAGCATTGGATGTTAGAGGACTACTGCTTTGTATCAGTTTCAGAAGAAGAGTTGGACTACATATGGTCCGTATGTGTAGGAAACTCCGTTCATTTGTTCTGGGAACACTCAGATTTCCTGCTTTATTAGAGACTCTAGAAAGCAAGAGCGTGCTTCTCGCTCTAAAGCAGAGTGTGATCCATGGATGAGAACTCTGCTGTGTGTTTCCCTTCAGAAATGGACTTAAATCCCAGGTTCTGTGTCTTACTACAAGCAAGACTTCGTTACAGATAAGGGCAGTCACTTTTCAGTTCAAAGGAACTACATCATTCTCAAAGCTCACACGTTTCTCATCTTAACTGACAAGCATTGGATGTTAGAGGACCAGTGCTTTGTGTCAGTTTCAGAAGAAGAGTTGGACTAGATATGCTCCGTATGTGTAGGAAACACCGTTCTTTTGTTCTCAGCACACTCACGTTTCCTGCTCTGTTAGAGACTCCAGAAAGCAAGAGCATGCTTCTCGCTCTAAAGCAGAGTGTGATCCATGGATGAGAAAAATGCTGTGGGTTTCCTTTCAGAAATGGAGTTAAATCCCAGGCTCTGTGTCTTTCTACAAGCAAGACTTCGTTTCAGGTAAGGGCAGTCACTTTTCAGCTCAAACAAACTACATCGTTCATGGAGCACACACGTTTCTCATCTTAACTGACAAGCATTGGATGTTAGATGGTCAGTGCTTTGTATCAGTTTCAGAAGCAGATTTGGACTACATATGGTCTGTATGTGTTGGAAAAACAGTTCTTTTGTTCTGGGCACACTCATATTACCTGCTATATTAGAGACTCTAAAAGCAAGAGCGTGCTTCTCGCTCTAAAGCAGAGTCTGTTCCATGGATGAGAAAAATGCTGTGTGTTTCCCTTCAGAAATGGAGTTAAATCCCAGGCTCTGTGTCTTCCTACAAGCAAGACTTCGTTTCAGGTAAGGGCAGTCACTTTTCAGTTCAAAGGAACGACATCATTCACAAAGCTCACACGTTTCTCATCTTAAGTGACAAGCATAGGATGTTAGAGGACCAGTGCTCTGTATCAGTTTCAGAAGCAGAGTTGGACTAGATATGGTCCGTATGTGTAGGAAACACTGTACTTTCGTTCTCAGCACACTCACATTTCCTGCTGTCTTAGAGACTTTAGAAAGCAAGAGCGTGCTTCTCGCTCTAAAGCAGAGTGTGATCCATGGATGAGACCTATGCTGTGTGTTTCCCTTCAGAAATGGAGTTAAATTCCAAGCTCTGTGTCTTCCTACAAGCAAGACTTCGTTTCAGGTAAGGGCAGTCACTTTTCAGCTCAAACGAACTACATCGTTCACGGAGCTCACACGTTTCTCATCTTAACAGACAAGCATTGGATGTTAGAGGACCAGTGCTTTGTGTCAGTTTCAGAAACAGGGTTGGACTAGATATGGTCCCTAAGTGTAGGAAACACCGTTCTTTTGTTCTCAGCGCACTCACGTTTCCTGCTGTCTTAGAGACTTTAGAAAGCAAAAGCGTGCTTCTCGCTCTAAAGCAGAGTGTGATCCATGGATGAGAACTATGCTGTGTGTTTCCCTTCAGAAATGGAGTTAAATCCCAGATTCTGTGTCTTCCTACAAGCAAGACTTCGTTTCAGGTAACGGCAGTCACTTTCATGCTCAAACGAACTACATCGTTCATGAAGCTCACACGTTTCCCATCATAACTGACAAGCATTGGATGATAGAGGACTACTGCTTTGTATCAGTTTCAGAATAAGAGTTGGACTACATATGGTCCGTATGTGTAGGAAACTCCGTTCTTTTGTTCTGGGCACACTCAGATTTCCTGCTTTATTAGAGACTCTAGAAAGCAAGAGCGTGCTTCTCGCTCTAAAGCAGAGTGTGATCCATGGATGAGAACTCTGCTGTGTGTTTCCCTTCAGAGATGGAGTTAAATCCCAGGCTCTGTGTCTTACTACAAGCAAGACTTCGTTTCAGGTAAGGGCAGTCACATTTCAGTTCAAAGGAACTACATCATTCTCAAAGCTCACACGTTTCTCATCTTAACTGACAAGCATTGGATGTTAGAGGACCAGTGCTTTTTGTCAGTTTCAGAAGAAGAGTTGGCCTAGATATGGTCCGTATGTGTAGGAAACACCGTTCTTTTGTTCTCAGCACACTCACGTTTCCTGCTCTGTTAGAGACTCCAGAAAGCAAGAGCATGCTTCTTGCTCTAAAGCAGAGTGTGATCCATGGCTGAGCAAAATGCTGTGTGTTTCCTTTCAGAAATGGAGTTAAATCCCAGGCTCTGTGTCTTTCTAAAAGCAAGACTTCGTTTCAGGTAAGGGCAGTCACTTTTCAGCTCAAACAAACAACATCATTCTCAAAGCTCACACGTTTCTCATCTTAACTGACAAGCATTGGATGTTAGAGGACCAGTGCTTTGTGTCAGTTTCAGAAACAGAGTTGGACTAGATATGGTCCGTATGTGTAGGAAAAACAGTTCTTTTGTTCTCAGCAAAATCACGTTTCCTGCTCTCTTAGAGACTCCAGAAAGCAAGAGCGTGCTTCTTGTTCTAAAGCAGAGTATGATCAATGGATGAGAACACTGCTGTGTGTTTCACTTCAGAAATGGAGTTAAATCCCAGGCTCTGAGTCTTCCTACAAGCAAGACTTCGTTTAAGGTAAGGGCAGTCACTTTTCTGCTCAAACGAACTACATGCTTCATGAAGCTCACACGTTTCCCATCTTAACTGACAAGCATTGGATGTTAGAGGACCAGTGCTTTGTATCAGTTTCAGAAGAAGAGTTGGACTACATATGGTCCGTATGTGTAGGAAACTCCGTTCTTTTGTTCTGGGCACAATCAGATTTCCTGCTGTATTTGAGACTCTAGAAAGCAAGAGCGTGCTTCTTGCTGTAAAGCAGAGTGTTATCCATGGGTGAGAACTATGCTGTGTGTTTCCCTTCAGAAATGGAGTTAAATCCCAGGCTCTGAGTCTTCCTACAAGCAAGACTTCGTTTCAGGTAACAGCAGTCACTTTTCTGCTCAAATGAACTACTTTGTTCACGAAGATCACACGTTTCTCATCTTAACTGACAAGCATTGGATGTTAGAGGACCAGTGCATTGTATCAGTTTCAGAAGCAGATTTGGACTACATATGGTCCGCATGTGTAGGAAACACCTTTCTTTTGTTCTGGGCTCACTCAGATTGCCTGCTGTATAAGAGACTCTACAATGAAGAGCGTTCTTCTCGCTCTAAAGCAGAGTGTGATCCATGGATGAGAACTATGCTGTGTGTTTGCCTTCAGAAATGGAGTTAAATCCCAGGCTCTGTGTCTTCCTACAAGCAAGACTTCGTTTAAGGTAAGGGCAGTCACTTTTCTGCTCAAACGAACTACATAGTCATGAAGCTCACGTGTTTCCCATCTTAACTGACAAGCATTGGATGTTAGAGGACCAGTGCTTTGTATCACTTTCAGAAGACGAGTTGGACCACATATGGTCCGTATGTGTAAGAAACTTCGTTCTTTGTTCTGGGCACACTCAGATTTCCTGCTGTATTAGAGGCTCTAGAAAGGAAGGGCGTGCTTCTCGCTCTAAAGCAGATTGTGATCCATGGATGAGAACTATGCTGTGTGTTTCCCTTCAGAAATGGAGTTAAATCCCAATCTCTGTGTCTTCCTACAAGCAAGACTTCATTTCATGTAAGGAGAGTCACTTTTCAGCTCAAACGAACTACATCGTTCACTGAGCTCACACATTTCTCATCTTAACAGACAAGCATAGGATGTTAGAGGACCAGTGCTTTGTATCAGTTTAAGAAACAGAGTTGGACTAGATATGGTACGTATGTGTAGGAAACACCGTTCTTTTGTTCTCAGCACACTCACGTTTCCTGCTGTCTTAGAGACTCTAGAAAGCAAGAGCGTGCTTCTTGTTCTAAAGCAGAGTGTGATCAATGGATGATTACACTGATGTGTGTTTCACTTCAGAAATGGAGTTAAGTCCCAGGCTCTGAGTCTTCCTACAAGCAAGACTTCATTTCAGGTAAGGGCAGTCACTTTTCTGCTCAAACAACCTACATCGTTAACGAAGATCACACGATTCTCATCTTAACAGACAAGCATTGGATGTTAGAGGACCAGTGCTTTGTGTCAGTTTCAGAAACAGGGTTGGACTAGATATGGTCCCTAAGTGTAGGAAACACCGTTCTTTTGTTCTCAGCGCACTCACGTTTCCTGCTGTCTTAGAGACTTTAGAAAGCAAAAGCGTGCTTCTCGCTCTAAAGCAGAGTGTGATCCATGGATGAGAACTATGCTGTGTGTTTCCCTTCAGAAATGGAGTTAAATCCCAGATTCTGTGTCTTCCTACAAGCAAGACTTCGTTTCAGGTAACGGCAGTCACTTTCATGCTCAAACGAACTACATCGTTCATGAAGCTCACACGTTTCCCATCATAACTGACAAGCATTGGATGTTAGAGGACTACTGCTTTGTATCAGTTTCAGAAGAAGAGTTGGACTACATATGGTCCGTATGTGTAGGAAACTCCGTTCTTTTGTTCTGGGCACACTCAGATTTCCTGCTTTATTAGAGACTCTAGAAAGCAAGAGCGTGCTTCTCACTCTAAAGCAGAGTGTGATCCATGGATGAGAACTCTGCTGTGTGTTTCCCTTCAGAGATGGAGTTAAATCCCAGGCTCTGTGTCTTACTACAAGCAAGACTTCGTTTCAGGTAAGGGCAGTCACATTTCAGTTCAAAGGAACTACATCATTCTCAAAGCTCACACGTTTCTCATCTTAACTGACAAGCATTGGATGTTAGAGGACCAGTGCTTTGTGTCAGTTTCAGAAGAAGAGTTGGCCTAGATATGGTCCGTATGTGTAGGAAACACCGTTCTTTTGTTCTCAGCACACTCACGTTTCCTGCTCTGTTAGAGACTCCAGAAAGCAAGAGCGTGCTTCTTGCTCTAAAGCAGAGTGTGATCCATGGCTGAGCAAAATGCTGTGTGTTTCCTTTCAGAAATGGAGTTAAATCCCAGGCTCTGTGTCTTTCTAAAAGCAAGACTTCGTTTCAGGTAAGGGCAGTCACTTTTCAGCTCAAACAAACAACATCATTCTCAAAGCTCACACGTTTCTCATCTTAACTGACAAGCATTGGATGTTAGAGGACCAGTGCTTTGTGTCAGTTTCAGAAACAGAGTTGGACTAGATATGGTCCGTATGTGTAGGAAACACAGTTCTTTTGTTCTCAGCAAAATCACGTTTCCTGCTCTCTTAGAGACTCCAGAAAGCAAGAGCGTGCTTCTTGTTCTAAAGCAGAGTATGATCAATGGATGAGAACACTGCTGTGTGTTTCACTTCAGAAATGGAGTTAAATCCCAGGCTCTGAGTCTTCCTACAAGCAAGACTTCGTTTCAGGTAAGGGCTATCACTTTTCAGTTCAAAGGAACTGCATCATTCTCAAAGCTCACACGTTTCTCATCTTAACTGACAAGCATTGGATGTTAGAGGACCAGTGCTTTGTGTCAGTTTCAGAAGAAGAGTTGGACTAGATATGGTCCGTATGTTTAGGAAACACCGTTCTTTTGTTCTCAGCACACTCACGTTTCCTGCTCTGTTAGAGACTCCAGAAAGCAAGAGCGTGTTTCTCGCTCTAAAGCAGAGTGTGATCCATGGATGAGAAAAATGCTGTGGGTTTCCTTCAGAAAAGGAGTTAAATCCCAAATCTGTGTCTTCCTACAAGCAAGACTTCGTTTCAGGTAAGGGCAGTCACTTTTCAGCTCAAACAAACTACATCGTTCATGGAGCACACACGTTTCTCATCTTAACAGACAAGCATTGGATGTTAGAGGGTCAGTGCTTTGTATCAGTTTCAGAAGCAGATTTGGACTACATATGGTCTGTATGTGTAGGAAAAACAGTTCTTTTGTTCTGGGCACACTCATATTACCTGCTATATTAGAGACTCTAAAAGCAAGAGCGTGCTTCTCGCTCTAAAGCAGAGTCTGTTCCATGGGTGAGAAAAATGCTGTGTGTTTCCCTTCAGAAATGGAGTTAAATCCCAGGCTCTGTGTCTTCCTACAAGCAAGACTTCGTTTCAGGTAAGGGCAGTCACTTTTCAGTTCAAAGGAACGACATCATTCACAAAGCTCACACATTTCTCATCTTAAGTGACAAGCATAGGATGTTAGAGGACCAGTGCTCTGTATCAGTTTCAGAAGCAGAGTTGGACTAGATATGGTCCATATGTGTAGGAAACACTGTTCTTTTGTTCTCAGCACACTCACATTTCCTGCTGTCTTAGAGACTTTAGAAAGCAAGAGCGTGCTTCTCGCTCTAAAGCAGAGTGTGATCCATGGATGAGAACTATGCTGTGTGTTTCTCTTCAGAAATGGAGTTAAATTCCAGGCTCTGTGTCTTCCTACAAGCAAGACTTCGTTTCAGATAAGGGCAGTCACTTTTCAGCTCAAACGAACTACATCGTTCACGGAGCTCACACGTTTCTCATCTTAACAGACAAGCATTGGATGTTAGAGGACCAGTGCTTTGTGTCAGTTTCAGAAACAGGGTTGGACTAGATATGGCCCCTATGTGTAGGAAACACCGTTCTTTTGTTCTCAGCGCACTCACGTTTCCTGCTGTCTTAGAGACTTTAGAAAGCAACAGCGTGCTTCTCGCTCTAAAGCAGAGTGTGATCCATGGATGAGAACTATGCTGTGTGTTTCCCTTCAGAAATGGAGTTAAATCCAAGATTCTGTGTCTTCCTACAAGCAAGACTTCGTTTCAGGTAACGGCAGTAACTTTCCTGCTCAAACGAACTACATCGTTCATGAAGCTCACACGTTTCCCATCTTAACTGACAAGCATTGGATGTTAGAGGACTACTGCTTTGTATCAGTTTCAGAAGAAGAGTTGGACTACATATGGTCCGTATGTGTAGGAAACTCCGTTCATTTGTTCTGGGCACACTCAGATTTCCTGCTTTATTAGAGACTCTAGAAAGCAAGAGCGTGCTTCTCGCTCTAAAGCAGAGTGTGATCCATGGATGAGAACTCTGCTGTGTGTTTCCCTTCAGAAATGGACTTAAATCCCAGGCTCTGTGTCTTACTACAAGCAAGACTTCGTTACAGATAAGGGCAGTCACTTTTCTGTTCAAAGGAACTACATCATTCTCAAAGCTCACACGTTTCTCATCTTAACTGACAAGCATTGGATGTTAGAGGACCAGTGCTTTGTGTCAGTTTCAGAAGAAGAGTTGGACTAGATATGCTCCGTATGTGTAGGAAACACCGTTCTTTTGTTCTCAGCACACTCACGTTTCCTGCTCTGTTAGAGACTCCAGAAAGCAAGAGCATGCTTCTCGCTCTAAAGCAGAGTGTGATCCATGGATGAGAAAAATGCTGTGGGTTTCCTTTCAGAAATGGAGTTAAATCCCAGGCTCTGTGTCTTTCTACAAGCAAGACTTCGTTTCAGGTAAGGGCAGTCACTTTTCAGCTCAAACAAACTACATCGTTCATGGAGCACACACGTTTCTCATCTTAACTGACAAGCATTGGATGTTAGATGGTCAGTGCTTTGTATCAGTTTCAGAAGCAGATTTGGACTACATATGGTCTGTATGTGTTGGAAAAACAGTTCTTTTGTTCTGGGCACACTCATATTACCTGCTATATTAGAGACTCTAAAAGCAAGAGCGTGCTTCTCGCTCTAAAGCAGAGTCTGTTCCATGGATGAGAAAAATGCTGTGTGTTTCCCTTCAGAAATGGAGTTAAATCCCAGGCTCTGTGTCTTCCTACAAGCAAGACTTCGTTTCAGGTAAGGGCAGTCACTTTTCAGTTCAAAGGAACGACATCATTCACAAAGCTCACACGTTTCTCATCTTAAGTGACAAGCATAGGATGTTAGAGGACCAGTGCTCTGTATCAGTTTCAGAAGCAGAGTTGGACTAGATATGGTCCGTATGTGTAGGAAACACTGTTCTTTCGTTCTCAGCACACTCACATTTCCTGCTGTCTTAGAGACTTTAGAAAGCAAGAGCGTGCTTCTCGCTCTAAAGCAGAGTGTGATCCATGGATGAGACCTATGCTGTGTGTTTCCCTTCAGAAATGGAGTTAAATTCCAGGCTCTGTGTCTTCCTACAAGCAAGACTTCGTTTCAGGTAAGGGCAGTCACTTTTCAGCTCAAACGAACTACATCGTTCACGGAGCTCACACGTTTCTCATCTTAACAGACAAGCATTGGATGTTAGAGGACCAGTGCTTTGTGTCAGTTTCAGAAACAGGGTTGGACTAGATATGGTCCCTAAGTGTAGGAAACACCGTTCTTTTGTTCTCAGCGCACTCACGTTTCCTGCTGTCTTAGAGACTTTAGAAAGCAAAAGCGTGCTTCTCGCTCTAAAGCAGAGTGTGATCCATGGATGAGAACTATGCTGTGTGTTTCCCTTCAGAAATGGAGTTAAATCCCAGATTCTGTGTCTTCCTACAAGCAAGACTTCGTTTCAGGTAACGGCAGTCACTTTCATGCTCAAACGAACTACATCGTTCATGAAGCTCACACGTTTCCCATCATAACTGACAAGCATTGGATGATAGAGGACTACTGCTTTGTATCAGTTTCAGAATAAGAGTTGGACTACATATGGTCCGTATGTGTAGGAAACTCCGTTCTTTTGTTCTGGGCACACTCAGATTTCCTGCTTTATTAGAGACTCTAGAAAGCAAGAGCGTGCTTCTCGCTCTAAAGCAGAGTGTGATCCATGGATGAGAACTCTACTGTGTGTTTCCCTTCAGAGATGGAGTTAAATCCCAGGCTCTGTGTCTTACTACAAGCAAGACTTCGTTTCAGGTAAGGGCAGTCACATTTCAGTTCAAAGGAACTACATCATTCTCAAAGCTCACACGTTTCTCATCTTAACTGACAAGCATTGGATGTTAGAGGACCAGTGCTTTTTGTCAGTTTCAGAAGAAGAGTTGGCCTAGATATGGTCCGTATGTGTAGGAAACACCGTTCTTTTGTTCTCAGCACACTCACGTTTCCTGCTCTGTTAGAGACTCCAGAAAGCAAGAGCGTGCTTCTTGCTCTAAAGCAGAGTGTGATCCATGGCTGAGCAAAATGCTGTGTGTTTCCTTTCAGAAATGGAGTTAAATCCCAGGCTCTGTGTCTTTCTAAAAGCAAGACTTCGTTTCAGGTAAGGGCAGTCACTTTTCAGCTCAAACAAACAACATCATTCTCAAAGCTCACACGTTTCTCATCTTAACTGACAAGCATTGGATGTTAGAGGACCAGTGCTTTGTGTCAGTTTCAGAAACAGAGTTGGACTAGATATGGTCCGTATGTGTAGGAAACACAGTTCTTTTGTTCTCAGCAAAATCACGTTTCCTGCTCTCTTAGAGACTCCAGAAAGCAAGAGCGTGCTTCTTGTTCTAAAGCAGAGTATGATCAATGGATGAGAACACTGCTGTGTGTTTCACTTCAGAAATGGAGTTAAATCCCAGGCTCTGAGTCTTCCTACAAGCAAGACTTCGTTTAAGGTAAGGGCAGTCACTTTTCTGCTCAAAGGAACTACATGCTTCATGAAGCTCACACGTTTCCCATCTTAACTGACAAGCATTGGATGTTAGAGGACCAGTGCTTTGTATCAGTTTCAGAAGAAGAGTTGGACTACATATGGTCCGTATGTGTAGGAAACTCCGTTCTTTGTTCTGGGCACAATCAGATTTCCTGCTGTATTTGAGACTCTAGAAAGCAAGAGCGTGCTTCTTGCTGTAAAGCAGAGTGTTATCCATGGGTGAGAACTATGCTGTGTGTTTCCCTTCAGAAAGGGAGTTAAATCCCAATCTCTGTGTCTTCCTACAAGCAAGACTTCGTTTCAGGTAACAGCAGTCACTTTTCAGCTCAAACGAACTACATCGTTCACTGAGCTCACACATTTCTCATCTTAACAGACAAGCATTGGATGTTAGAGGACCAGTGCTTTGTATCAGTTTAAGATGCAGAGTTGGACTAGATATGGTCCGTATGTGTAGGAAACACCTTTCTTTTGTTCTCAGCACACTCACGTTTCCTGCTATCTTAGAGAATCTAGAAAGCAAAAGCGTGCTTCTTGTTCTAAAGCAGCGTATCATCAATGGATGAGAACACTGCTGTGTGTTTCACTTCAGAAATGGAGTTAAATCCCAGGCTCTGAGTCTTCCTACAAGCAAGACTTCGTTTCAGGTAAGGGCAGTCACTTTTCTGCTCAAATGAACTACTTTGTTCACGAAGATCACACGTTTCTCATCTTAACTGACAAGCATTGGATGTTAGAGGACCAGTGCATTGTATCAGTTTCAGAAGCAGATTTGGACTACATATGGTCCGCATGTGTAGGAAACACCTTTCTTTTGTTCTGGGCACACTCAGATTGCCTGCTGTATAAGAGACTCTACAATGAAGAGCGTGCTTCTCGCTCTAAAGCAGAGTGTGATCCATGGATGAGAACTATGCTGTGTGTTTGCCTTCAGAAATGGAGTTAAATCCCAGGCTCTGTGTCTTCCTACAAGCAAGACTTCGTTTAAGGTAAGGGCAGTCACTTTTCTGCTCAAACGAACTACATAGTTCATGAAGCTCACGTGTTTCCCATCTTAACTGACAAGCATTGGATGTTAGAGGACCAGTGCTTTGTATCACTTTCAGAAGACGAGTTGGACCACATATGGTCCGTATGTGTAAGAAACTTCGTTCTTTGTTCTGGGCACACTCAGATTTCCTGCTGTATTAGAGGCTCTAGAAAGGAAGGGCGTGCTTCTCGCTCTAAAGCAGATTGTGATCCATGGATGAGAACTATGCTGTGTGTTTCCCTTCAGAAATGGAGTTAAATCCCAATCTCTGTGTCTTCCTACAAGCAAGACTTCATTTCATGTAAGGAGAGTCACTTTTCAGCTCAAACGAACTACATCGTTCACTGAGCTCACACATTTCTCATCTTAACAGACAAGCATAGGATGTTAGAGGACCAGTGCTTTGTATCAGTTTAAGAAACAGAGTTGGACTAGATATGGTACGTATGTGTAGGAAACACCGTTCTTTTGTTCTCAGCACACTCACGTTTCCTGCTGTCTTAGAGACTCTAGAAAGCAAGAGCGTGCTTCTTGTTCTAAAGCAGAGTGTGATCAATGGATGATTACACTGATGTGTGTTTCACTTCAGAAATGGAGTTAAGTCGCAGGCTCTGAGTCTTCCTACAAGCAAGACTTCATTTCAGGTAAGGGCAGTCACTTTTCTGCTCAAACAACCTACATCGTTAACGAAGATCACACGATTCTCATCTTAACAGACAAGCATTGGATGTTAGAGGACCAGTGCTTTGTGTCAGTTTCAGAAACAGGGTTGGACTAGATATGGTCCCTAAGTGTAGGAAACACCGTTCTTTTGTTCTCAGCGCACTCACGTTTCCTGCTGTCTTAGAGACTTTAGAAAGCAAAAGCGTGCTTCTCGCTCTAAAGCAGAGTGTGATCCATGGATGAGAACTATGCTGTGTGTTTCCCTTCAGAAATGGAGTTAAATCCCAGATTCTGTGTCTTCCTACAAGCAAGACTTCGTTTCAGGTAACGGCAGTCACTTTCATGCTCAAACGAACTACATCGTTCATGAAGCTCACACGTTTCCCATCATAACTGACAAGCATTGGATGTTAGAGGACTACTGCTTTGTATCAGTTTCAGAAGAAGAGTTGGACTACATATGGTCCGTATGTGTAGGAAACTCCGTTCTTTTGTTCTGGGCACACTCAGATTTCCTGCTTTATTAGAGACTCTAGAAAGCAAGAGCGTGCTTCTCACTCTAAAGCAGAGTGTGATCCATGGATGAGAACTCTGCTGTGTGTTTCCCTTCAGAGATGGAGTTAAATCCCAGGCTCTGTGTCTTACTACAAGCAAGACTTCGTTTCAGGTAAGGGCAGTCACATTTCAGTTCAAAGGAACTACATCATTCTCAAAGCTCACACGTTTCTCATCTTAACTGACAAGCATTGGATGTTAGAGGACCAGTGCTTTGTGTCAGTTTCAGAAGAAGAGTTGGCCTAGATATGGTCCGTATGTGTAGGAAACACCGTTCTTTTGTTCTCAGCACACTCACGTTTCCTGCTCTGTTAGAGACTCCAGAAAGCAAGAGCGTGCTTCTTGCTCTAAAGCAGAGTGTGATCCATGGCTGAGCAAAATGCTGTGTGTTTCCTTTCAGAAATGGAGTTAAATCCCAGGCTCTGTGTCTTTCTAAAAGCAAGACTTCGTTTCAGGTAAGGGCAGTCACTTTTCAGCTCAAACAAACAACATCATTCTCAAAGCTCACACGTTTCTCATCTTAACTGACAAGCATTGGATGTTAGAGGACCAGTGCTTTGTGTCAGTTTCAGAAACAGAGTTGGACTAGATATGGTCCGTATGTGTAGGAAACACAGTTCTTTTGTTCTCAGCAAAATCACGTTTCCTGCTCTCTTAGAGACTCCAGAAAGCAAGATCGTGCTTCTTGTTCTAAAGCAGAGTATGATCAATGGATGAGAACACTGCTGTGTGTTTCACTTCAGAAATGGAGTTAAATCCCAGGCTCTGAGTCTTCCTACAAGCAAGACTTCGTTTCAGGTAAGGGCAGTCACTTTTCTGCTCAAACGAACTACATGCTTCATGAAGCTCACACGTTTCCCATCTTAACTGACAAGCATTGGATGTTAGAGGACCAGTGCTTTGTATCAGTTTCAGAAGAAGAGTTGGACTACATATGGTCCGTATATGTAGGAAACTCCGTTCTTTGTTCTGGGCACAATCAGATTTCCTGCTGTATTTGAGACTCTAGAAAGCAAGAGCGTGCTTCTTGCTGTAAAGCAGAGTGTTATCCATGGGTGAGAACTATGCTGTGTGTTTCCCTTCAGAAAGGGAGTTAAATCCCAATCTCTGTGTCTTCCTACAAGCAAGATTTCGTTTCAGGTAACAGCAGTCACTTTTCAGCTCAAACGAACTACATCGTTCACTGAGCTCACACATTTCTCATCTTAACAGACAAGCATTGGATGTTAGAGGACCAGTGCTTTGTATCAGTTTAAGATGCAGAGTTGGACTAGATATGGTCCGTATGTGTAGGAAACACCTTTCTTTTGTTCTCAGCACACTCACGTTTCCTGCTATCTTAGAGAATCTAGAAAGCAAAAGCGTGCTTCTTGTTCTAAAGCAGCGTATCATCAATGGATGAGAACACTGCTGTGTGTTTCACTTCAGAAATGGAGTTAAATCCCAGGCTCTGAGTCTTCCTACAAGCAAGACTTCGTTTCAGGTAAGGGCAGTCACTTTTCTGGTCAAATGAACTACTTTGTTCACGAAGATCACACGTTTCTCATCTTAACTGACAAGCATTGGATGTTAGAGGACCAGTGCATTGTATCAGTTTCAGAAGCAGATTTGGACTACATATGGTCCGCATGTGTAGGAAACACCTTTCTTTTGTTCTGGGCACACTCAGATTGCCTGCTGTATAAGAGACTCTACAATGAAGAGCGTGCTTCTCGCTCTAAAGCAGAGTGTGATCCATGGATGAGAACTATGCTGTGTGTTTGCCTTCAGAAATGGAGTTAAATCCCAGGCTCTGTGTCTTCCTACAAGCAAGACTTCGTTTAAGGTAAGGGCAGTCACTTTTCTGCTCAAACGAACTACATAGTTCATGAAGCTCACGTGTTTCCCATCTTAACTGACAAGCATTGGATGTTAGAGGACCAGTGCTTTGTATCACTTTCAGAAGACGATTTGGACCACATATGGTCCGTATGTGTAAGAAACTTCGTTCTTTGTTCTGGGCACACTCAGATTTCCTGCTGTATTAGAGGCTCTAGAAAGGAAGGGCGTGCTTCTCGCTCTAAAGCAGATTGTGATCCATGGATGAGAACTATGCTGTGTGTTTCCCTTCAGAAATGGAGTTAAATCCCAATCTCTGTGTCTTCCTACAAGCAAGACTTCATTTCATGTAAGGAGAGTCACTTTTCAGCTCAAACGAACTACATCGTTCACTGAGCTCACACATTTCTCATCTTAACAGACAAGCATAGGATGTTAGAGGACCAGTGCTTTGTATCAGTTTAAGAAACAGAGTTGGACTAGATATGGTACGTATGTGTAGGAAACACCGTTCTTTTGTTCTCAGCACACTCACGTTTCCTGCTGTCTTAGAGACTCTAGAAAGCAAGAGCGTGCTTCTTGTTCTAAAGCAGAGTGTGATCAATGGATGATTACACTGATGTGTGTTTCACTTCAGAAATGGAGTTAAGTCGCAGGCTCTGAGTCTTCCTACAAGCAAGACTTCATTTCAGGTAAGGGCAGTCACTTTTCTGCTCAAACAACCTACATCGTTAACGAAGATCACACGATTCTCATCTTAACAGACAAACATTGGATGTTAGAGGACCAGTGCTTTGTGTCAGTTTCAGAAACAGGGTTGGACTAGATATGGTCCCTAAGTGTAGGAAACACCGTTCTTTTGTTCTCAGCGCACTCACGTTTCCTGCTGTCTTAGAGACTTTAGAAAGCAAAAGCGTGCTTCTCGCTCTAAAGCAGAGTGTGATCCATGGATGAGAACTATGCTGTGTGTTTCCCTTCAGAAATGGAGTTAAATCCCAGATTCTGTGTCTTCCTACAAGCAAGACTTCGTTTCAGGTAACGGCAGTCACTTTCATGCTCAAACGAACTACATCGTTCATGAAGCTCACACGTTTCCCATCATAACTGACAAGCATTGGATGTTAGAGGACTACTGCTTTGTATCAGTTTCAGAAGAAGAGTTGGACTACATATGGTCCGTATGTGTAGGAAACTCCGTTCTTTTGTTCTGGGCACACTCAGATTTCCTGCTTTATTAGAGACTCTAGAAAGCAAGAGCGTGCTTCTCACTCTAAAGCAGAGTGTGATCCATGGATGAGAACTCTGCTGTGTGTTTCCCTTCAGAGATGGAGTTAAATCCCAGGCTCTGTGTCTTACTACAAGCAAGACTTCGTTTCAGGTAAGGGCAGTCACATTTCAGTTCAAAGGAACTACATCATTCTCAAAGCTCACACGTTTCTCATCTTAACTGACAAGCATTGGATGTTAGAGGACCAGTGCTTTGTGTCAGTTTCAGAAGAAGAGTTGGCCTAGATATGGTCCGTATGTGTAGGAAACACCGTTCTTTTGTTCTCAGCACACTCACGTTTCCTGCTCTGTTAGAGACTCCAGAAAGCAAGAGCGTGCTTCTTGCTCTAAAGCAGAGTGTGATCCATGGCTGAGCAAAATGCTGTGTGTTTCCTTTCAGAAATGGAGTTAAATCCCAGGCTCTGTGTCTTTCTAAAAGCAAGACTTCGTTTCAGGTAAGGGCAGTCACTTTTCAGCTCAAACAAACAACATCATTCTCAAAGCTCACACGTTTCTCATCTTAACTGACAAGCATTGGATGTTAGAGGACCAGTGCTTTGTGTCAGTTTCAGAAACAGAGTTGGACTAGATATGGTCCGTATGTGTAGGAAACACAGTTCTTTTGTTCTCAGCAAAATCACGTTTCCTGCTCTCTTAGAGACTCCAGAAAGCAAGAGCGTGCTTCTTGTTCTAAAGCAGAGTATGATCAATGGATGAGAACACTGCTGTGTGTTTCACTTCAGAAATGGAGTTAAATCCCAGGCTCTGAGTCTTCCTACAAGCAAGACTTCGTTTCAGGTAAGGGCAGTCACTTTTCTGCTCAAAGGAACTACATGCTTCATGAAGCTCACACGTTTCCCATCTTAACTGACAAGCATTGGATGTTAGAGGACCAGTGCTTTGTATCAGTTTCAGAAGAAGAGTTGGACTACATATGGTCCATATGTGTAGGAAACTCCGTTCTTTGTTCTGGGCACAATCAGATTTCCTGCTGTATTTGAGACTCTAGAAAGCAAGAGCGTGCTTCTTGCTGTAAAGCAGAGTGTTATGCATGGGTGAGAACTATGCTGTGTGTTTCCCTTCAGAAAGGGAGTTAAATCCCAATCTCTGTGTCTTCCTACAAGCAAGACTTCGTTTCAGGTAACAGCAGTCACTTTTCAGCTCAAACGAACTACATCGTTCACTGAGCTCACACATTTCTCATCTTAACAGACAAGCATTGGATGTTAGAGGACCAGTGCTTTGTATCAGTTTAAGATGCAGAGTTGGACTAGATATGGTCCGTATGTGTAGGAAACACCTTTCTTTTGTTCTCAGCACACTCACGTTTCCTGCTATCTTAGAGAATCTAGAAAGCAAAAGCGTGCTTCTTGTTCTAAAGCAGCGTATCATCAATGGATGAGAACACTGCTGTGTGTTTCACTTCAGAAATGGAGTTAAATCCCAGGCTCTGAGTCTTCCTACAAGCAAGACTTCGTTTCAGGTAAGGGCAGTCACTTTTCTGCTCAAATGAACTACTTTGTTCACGAAGATCACACGTTTCTCATCTTAACTGACAAGCATTGGATGTTAGAGGACCAGTGCATTGTATCAGTTTCAGAAGCAGATTTGGACTACAAATGGTCCGCATGTGTAGGAAACACCTTTCTTTTGTTCTGGGCACACTCAGATTGCCTGCTGTATAAGAGACTCTACAATGAAGAGCGTGCTTCTCGCTCTAAAGCAGAGTGTGATCCATGGATGAGAACTATGCTGTGTGTTTGCCTTCAGAAATGGAGTTAAATCCCAGGCTCTGTGTCTTCCTACAAGCAAGACTTCGTTTAAGGTAAGGGCAGTCACTTTTCTGCTCAAACGAACTACATAGTTCATGAAGCTCACGTGTTTCCCATCTTAACTGACAAGCATTGGATGTTAGAGGACCAGTGCTTTGTATCACTTTCAGAAGAAGAGTTGGACCACATATGGTCCGTATGTGTAAGAAACTTCGTTCTTTGTTCTGGGCACACTCAGATTTCCTGCTGTATTAGAGGCTCTAGAAAGGAAGGGCGTGCTTCTCGCTCTAAAGCAGATTGTGATCCATGGATGAGAACTATGCTGTGTGTTTCCCTTCAGAAATGGAGTTAAATCCCAATCTCTGTGTCTTCCTACAAGCAAGACTTCGTTTCAGGTAAGGAGATTCACTTTTCAGGTCAAACGAACTACATAGTTCACTGAGCTAACACATTTCTCATCTTAACAGACTAGCATTGGATGTTAGAGGACCAGTGCTTTGTATCAGTTTAAGAAGCAGAGTTGGACTAGATATGGTCCGTATGTGTAGGAAACACCGTTCTTTTGTTCTCAGCACACTCACGTTTCCTGCTGTCTTAGGGACTCTAGAAAGCAAGAGCGAGCTTCTTGTTCTAAAGCAGAGTGTTATCAATGGATGAGAACACTGCTGTGTGTTTCACTTCAGAAATGGAGTTAAATCGGAGGCTCTGAGTCTTCCTAGAAGCAAGACTTCATTTCAGGTAAGGGCAGTCACTTTTCTGCTCAAACGAACTACATTGTTAACGAAGAGTACACGATTCTCATCTTAACTGACAAGCATTGGATGTTAGAGGGTCCGTGCATTGTATCAGTTTCAGAAGCAGATTTGGACTACATATGGTCCGTATATGTAGCAAACACCGTTCTTTTGTTCTGGTCACACTCAGATTTCCTGCTATATTAGAGGCTCTAAAAGCAAGAGCGTGCTTCTAGCTATAAAGCAGAGTGTGTTCCATGGATGAGAACTCTGCTGTGTGTTTCTCGTGAGAAATGGAGTTAAATCCCAGGCTCTGTGTCTTACTACAACAAGATTTCGTTTCAGGTAAGGGCAGTCACTTTTCAGTTCAAAGGAACTACATCATTCACAAAGCTCACACGTTTCTCATCTTAACCGACAAGCATTGGATGTTAGAGGACCAGTGCTTTGTATCAGTTTCAGAAGCAGAGTTGAACTAGATATGGTCCGTATGTGTAGGAAACACCGTTCTTTTGTTCTCAGCACACACATGTTTCCTGCTGTCTTAGAGACTCTAGAAAGCAAGAGCATGCTTCTTGTTCTAAAGCAGAGTGTGATCAATGGATGATTACACTGCTGTGTTTCACTTGAGAAATGGAGTTAAATCCCAGGCTCTGAGTCTTCCTACAAGCAAGACTTCGATTCAGGTAAGGGCAGTCACTTTTCTGCTCAAACGAACTACATCGTTCACGAAGCTCACACGTTTCTCATCTTAACTGACAAGCATTGGATGTTAGAGGGTCAGTGCTTTGTATCAGTTTCAGAAGCAGATTTGGACTACTTATGGTCTGTATATGTAGGAAACACCATTCTTTTGTTCTGGGCACACTCAGATTACCTGCTATATTAGAGACTGTAAAAGCAAGAGCATGCTTCTCGCTCTAAAGCAGAGTGTGATCCATGGATGAGAACTATGCTGTGTGTTTCCCTTCAGAAATGGAGTTAAATCCCAGGCTCTGTGTCTTCCTACAAGCAAGACTTCTTTTCAGGTAAGGCAGTCACTTTTCAGTTCAAAGGAACAACATCATTCACAAAGCTCACATGTTTCCCATCTTAACTGACAAGCATTGGATGTTAGAGGACCAGTGCTTTTTATGAGTTTCAGAAGCAGAGTTGGACTAGATATGGTCCGTATGTGTAGGAAACACCGTTCTTTTGTTCTCAGCACACTCACGTTTCCTGCTGCCTTAGAGACTCTAGAAAGCAAGAGCGTGCTTGTCGCTCTAAAGCAGATTTTGATCCATGGATTAGAACTATGCTGTGTGTTTCCCTTTAGAAATGGAGTTAAATCCCAATCTCTGTGTCTTCCTACAAGCAAGACTTCGTTTCAGGTAAGGAGAGTCACTTTTCAGCTCAAACGAACTACATCGTTCACTGAGCTCACACATTTCTCATCTTAACAGACAAGCATTGGATGTTAGAGGACCAGTGCTTTGTATCAGTTTAAGAAGCAGAGTTGGACTAGACATGGTCTGTATGTGTAGGAAACACTGTTCTTTGTTCTGGGCACAATAAGATTTCCTGCTGTATTAGAGACTCTAGAAAGCAAGAGCGTGCTTCTTGCTGTAAAGCAGAGTGTTATCCATGGGTGAGAACTATGCTGTGTGTTTCCCTTCAGAAATGGAGTTAAATCCCAATCTCTGTGTCTTCCTACAAGCAAGACTTCGTTTCAGGTAACGGCAGTCACTCTTCAGCTCAAACGAACTACATCGTTCACTGAGCTCCCACATTTCTCATCTTAACAGACAAGCATTGGATGTTAGAGGACCAGTGCTTTGTATCAGTTTAAGAAGGAGAGTTGGACTAGATATGGTCCGTATGTGTAGGAAACACCTTTCTTTTGTTCTCAGCACACTCACGTTTCCTGCTGTCTTAGAGACTCTAGAAAGCAAGAGCGTGCTTCTTGTTCTAAAGCAGAGTGTCATCAATGGATGAGAACACTGCTGTGTGTTTCACTTCAGAAACGGAGTTAAATCGCAGGCTCTGAGTCTTCCTACAAGCAAGACTTCGTTTCAGGTAATGGCAGTCACTTTTCTGCTTAAACGAACTACATCGTTCACGAAGATCACACGTTTCTCATCTTAAATGACAAGCATTGGATGTTAGAGGACCAGTGAATTGTATCAGTTTCAGAAGCAGATTTGGACTACATATGGTCCGTATATGTAGGATACACCATTCTTTTGTTCTGGGCACACTCAGATTGCCTGCTTTATTTGAGACTCTAGAAATCAAGAGCATGCTTCTCGCGCAAAAGCAGAGTGTGATCCATGGATGAGAACTCTGCTGTATGTTTCCCTACAGAGATGGAGTTAAATCCCAATCTCTGTGTCTTCCTTCAAGCAAGACTTCGTTTCAGGTAAGGAGAGTCACTTTTCAGCTCAAACGAACTACATCGTTCACTGAGCTCTCACATTTCTTATCTTAACAGACAAGCATTGGATGTTAGAGGGTCAGTGCATTGTATGAGTTTCAGAAGCAGATTTGGACTTCATATGGTCCCTATGTGTAGGAAACACCGTTCTTTTGTTCTGGGCACACTCAGATTTCCTGCTATATTAGAGACTCTAACAGCAAGAGCGTGCTTCTAGCTCTAAAGCAGAGTGTGATCCATGGATGAGAACTTTGCTGTGTGTTTCTCTTAAGAAATGGAGTTAAATCCCAGGCTCTGAGTCTTCCTACAAGCAAGACTTCGATTCAGGTAAAGGCAGTCACTTTTCTGCTCAAACGAACTACATCGTTCACGAAGCTCACACGTTTCTCATCTTAACTGACAAGCATTGGTTGTTAGAGGGTCAGTGCTTTGTATCAGTTTCAGAAGCAGATTTGGACTACATATGGTCTGCACATGTAGGAAACACCGTTCTTTTGTTCTGGGCACACTCAGATTACCTGCTATATTAGAGAATCTAAAAGCAAGAGCATACTTCTCACTGTAAAGCAGAGTGTGATCCATGGATGAGAACTATGCTGTGTGTTTCCCTACAGAAATGGAGTTAAATCCCAGGCTCTGTGTCTTCCTATAAGCAAGACTTCGTTTCAGGTAAGGGCAGTCACTTTTCTGCTCAAAGGAACTACATCATTCACAAAGCTCACACGTTTCTCATCTTAACTGACAAACATTGGATGTTAGAGGACGAGTGCTTTGTATCAGTTTCAGAAGCAGATTTGGACTGGATATGGTCCATATGTGTAGGAAACACCGTTCTATTGTTTTGGGCACACTCAGATTTCCTGCTGTCTTAGAGACTCTAGAAAGCAAGAGTGTGCTTCTCGCTCTAACCAGAGTGTGATCCATGGATGAATACTATGCTGTGTGTTTCCCTTCAGAAATGGAGTTAAATCCCAGGGTCTGTGTCTTACTACAAGCAAGACTTCGTTTCAGGTAAGGGCAGTCACTTTTCAGTTCAAAGGAACTACATCAGTCACAAAGCTCACACGTTTCTCATCTTAACTGACAAACATTGGATGTTAGAGGACCAGTGCTTTGTATCAGTTTCAGAAGCAGAGTTGTACTAGATATGGTCCCTATGTGTAGGAAACACCGTTCTTTTGTTCTCAGCACACTCACGTTTCCTGCTGTCTTAGAGACTCTAGAAAGCAAGAGCATGCTTCTTGTTCTAAAGCAGAGTGTGTTCAAAGGATGAGAACACTGCTGTGTGTTTTACTTCAGAAATGGAGTTAAATCCCAGGCTCTGAGTCTTCCTACAAGCAAGACTTCATTTAAGGTAAGGGCAGTCACTTTTCTGCTCAAACGAACTACATCATTCACGAAGCTCACACGTTTCCCATCTTAACTGACAAACATTGGATGTTAGAGGACCAGTGCTTTGTGTGAGTTTTAGAAGCAGAGTTGGACTAGATATTGTCCGTATGTGTAGGAAATACCGTTCTTTTGTTCTCAGCACACTCACATTTCCTGCTGTCTTAGAGACTCTAGAAAGCAAGAGCGTGCTTGTCGCTCTAAAGCAGATTTTGATACATGGATTAGAACTATGCTGTGTGTTTCCCTTTAGAAATGGAGTTAAATCCCAATCTCTGTGTCTTCCTATAAGCAAGACTTCGTTTCAGGTAAGGGCAGTCACTTTTCAGCTCAAACGAACTACATCGTTCACTGAGCTCACACATTTCTCATCTTAACAGACAAGCATTGGATGTTAGAGGACCAGTGCTTTGTATCAGTTTAAGAAGCAGAGTTGGACTAGATATGGTCTGTATGTGTAGGAAACACTGTTCTTTGTTCTGGGGACAATCAGATTTCCTGCTGTATTAGAGACTCTAGAAAGCAAGAGCGTGCTTCTTGCTGTAAAGCAGAGTGTTATCCATGGGTGAGAACTATGCTGTGTGTTTCCCTTCAGAAATGGAGTTAAATCCCAATCTCTGTGTCTTCCTACAAGCAAGACTTCGTTTCAGGTAACGGCAGTCACTCTTCAGCTCAAACGAACTACATCGTTCACTGAGCTCCCACATTTCTCATCTTAACAGACAAGCATTGGATGTTAGAGGACCAGTGCTTTGTATCAGTTTAAGAAGGAGAGTTGGACTAGATATGGTCCGTATGTGTAGGAAACACCTTTCTTTTGTTCTCAGCACACTCACGTTTCCTGCTGTCTTAGAGACTCTAGAAAGCAAGAGCGTGCTTCTTGTTCTAAAGCAGAGTGTCATCAATGGATGAGAACACTGCTGTGTGTTTCACTTCAGAAATGGAGTTAAATCGCAGGCTCTGAGTCTTCCTACAAGCAAGACTTCGTTTCAGGTAATGGCAGTCACTTTTCTGCTTAAACGAACTACATCGTTCACGAAGATCACACGTTTCTCATCTTAAATGACAAGCATTGGATGTTAGAGGACCAGTGAATTGTATCAGTTTCAGAAGCAGATTTGGACTACATATGGTCCGTATATGTAGGATACACCATTCTTTTGTTCTGGGCACACTCAGATTGCCTGCTTTATTTGAGACTCTAGAAATCAAGAGCATGCTTCTTGCGCAAAAGCAGAGTGTGATCCATGGATGAGAACTCTGCTGTATGTTTCCCTACAGAGATGGAGTTAAATCCCAATCTCTGTGTCTTCCTTCAAGCAAGACTTCGTTTCAGGTAAGGAGAGTCACTTTTCAGCTCAAACGAACTACATCGTTCACTGAGCTCTCACATTTCTTATCTTAACAGACAAGCATTGGATGTTAGAGGGTCAGTGCATTGTATGAGTTTCAGAAGCAGATTTGGACTTCATATGGTCCCTATGTGTAGGAAACACCGTTCTTTTGTTCTGGGCACACTCAGATTTCCTGCTATATTAGAGACTCTAACAGCAAGAGCGTGCTTCTAGCTCTAAAGCAGAGTGTGATCCATGGATGAGAACTTTGCTGTGTGTTTCTCTTAAGAAATGGAGTTAAATCCCAGGCTCTGTGTCTTACTACAACAAGACTTCGTTTCAGGTAAGGGCAGTCACTTTTCAGTTCAAAGGAACTACATCATTCACAAAGCTCACACGTTTCTCATCTTAACTGACAAGCATTGGATCTTAGAGGACCAGTGCTTTGTATCAGTTTCAGAAGCAGAGTTGAAATAGATTTGGTCCGTATGTGTAGGAAACACCGTTCTTTTGTTCTCAGCACACACATGTTTCCTGCTGTCTTAGAGACTCTAGAAAGCAAGAGAGTGCTTCTTGTTCTAAAGCAGAGTGTGATCAATGGATGATTACACTGCTGTGTGTTTCACTTCAGAAATGGAGTTAAATCCCAGGCTCTGAGTCTTCCTACAAGCAAGACTTCGATTCAGGTAAAGGCAGTCACTTTTCTGCTCAAACGAACTACATCGTTCACGAAGCTCACACGTTTCTCATCTTAACTGACAAGCATTGGTTGTTAGAGGGTCAGTGCTTTGTATCAGTTTCAGAAGCAGATTTGGACTACATATGGTCTGCACATGTAGGAAACACCGTTCTTTTGTTCTGGGCACACTCAGATTACCTGCTATATTAGAGAATCTAAAAGCAAGAGCATACTTCTCACTGTAAAGCAGAGTGTGATCCATGGATGAGAACTATGCTGTGTGTTTCCCTACAGAAATGGAGTTAAATCCCAGGCTCTGAGTCTTCGTACAAGAAAGAATTCGTTTAAGGTAAGGGCAGTCACTTTTTTGCTCAAACGAACTTCATCGTTCATGAAGCTCACACGTTTCCCATCTTAACTTACAAGAATTGGATGTTAGAGGACCAGTGCTTTGTATCAGTTTCAGAAGATGAGTTGGACTAGATATGGTCCGTATTTGTAGGAAACACTGTTCTTTTGTTCTCAGCACACTCACGTTTCCTGCTGTCTTAGAGACTATAGAAAGCAAGAGCTTGCTTCTCGCTCTAAAGCAGAGTGTGATGCATGGATGAGAACTATGCTGTGTGTTTGCCTTCAGAAATGGAGTTAAATCCCAGGCTCTGAGTCTAGTACAAGCAAGACTTTGTTTTAGGTAAGGACAGTAACTTTTCTGCTCAAACGAACTACATCATTCACAGAGCTCACACCTTACTCATCTTAACAGACAAGCATTGGATGTTAGAGGACCAGTGCTTTGTATCAGTTTCAGAAGCAGAGTTGGACTATATAATGTCCGTATGTGTAGGAATCTCCGTTCTTTTGTTCTCAGCAAAATCACGTTTCCTGCTGTCTTAGAGACTCTAGAAAGCAAGAGTGTGCTTCTTGTTCTAAAGCAGAGTGTGCTCAATTGATGATTACATGGCTGTGTGTTTTACTTCAGAAATGGAGTAAAATCCCAGGCTCTGAGTCTTCCTACAAGTAAGACTTCAATTCAGGTAAGGGCAGTCATTTTTCTGCTCAAACGAACTACATCGTTCATGAAGCTCACACGTTTCCCATCTTAATGGACAAGCATTGGATGTTAGTGGGTCAGTGCTTTGTATCAGTTTCAGAAGCAGAGTTGGACTAGATATGGTCCGTATGTGTAGGAAACACCGTTCTTTTGTTCTCAGCACACACACGTTTCCCGCTGTCTTAGAGAATGTAGAAAGCAAGAGCGTGCTTCTTGTTCTAAAGCAGACTGTCATCAATGGATGAGAACACTGCTGTGTGTTTCACTTCAGAAATGGCGTTAAATCCCAGGCTCTGAGTCTTCCTACAAGCAAGACTTCGTTTAAGGTAAGGGCAGTCACTTTTCTGCATAAACGAACTACATCGTTCATGAAGCTCACACGTTTCCCATCTTAAATGACAAGCATTGGATGTTAGAGGACCAGTGCTTTGTATCAGTTTCAGAAGCAGATTTGGACTACATATGGTCCGTATATGTAGGATACACCGTTCTTTTGTTCTGGGCACACTCAGATTTCCTGCTATATTAGAGACTCTAAAAGCAAGAGCGTGCTCCTCGCTCTAAAGCAGAGTGTGATCCATGGCTGAGAACTATGCTGTGTGTTTCTCTTAAGAAATGGAGTTAAATCCCAGGCTCTGTGTCTTACTCCAAGCAAGACTTCGTTTCAGGTATGGCAGTCACTTTTCAGTTCAAAGGAACTACATCATTCACAAAGCTCACACGTTTCTCATCTTAACTGACAAGCATTGGATGTTAGAGGACCAGTGCTTTGTATCAGTTTCAGAAGCAGAGTTGAAATAGATTTGGTCCGTATGTGTAGGAAACACCGTTCTTTTGTTCTCAGCACACACATGTTTCCTGCTGTCTTAGAGACTCTAGAAAACAAGAGTGTGCTTCTCGCTCTAACCAGAGTGTGATCCATGGGTGAATACTATGCTGTGTGTTTCCCTTCAGAAATGGAGTTAAATCCCAGGCTCTGTGTCTTCCTACAAGCAAAACTTCGTTTCAGTTAAGGCAGTCACTGTTCAGTTCAAAGGAACTACATCAGTCACAAAGCTCACACGTTTCTCATCTTAACTGACAAACATTGGATGTTAGAGGACCAGTGCTTTGTATCAGTTTCAGAAGCAGAGTTGTACTAGATATGGTCCCTATGTGTAGGAAACACCGTTCTTTTGTTCTCAGCACACTCACGTTTCCTGATGTCTTAGAGACTCTAGAAATCAAGAGCGTTCTTCTTGTTCTAAAGCAGAGTGTGATCAATGGATGAGAACACTGCTGTGTGTTTCAATTCAGAAATGGAGTTAAATCCCAGGCTCTGAGTCTTCCTACAAGCAAGACTTCATTTAAGGTAAGGGCAGTCACTTTTCTGCTCAAACGAACTACATCATACACGAAGCTCACACGTTTCCCATTTTAACTGACAAACATTGGATGTTAGAGGACCAGTGCTTTGTGTGAGTTTTAGAAGCAGAGTTGGACTAGATATTGTCCGTATGTGTAGGAAATACCGTTCTTTTGTTCTCTGCACACTCACATTTCCTGCTGTATTAGAGACTCTAGAAAGCAAGAGCGTGCTTGTCGCTCTAAAGCAGATTTTGATCCATGGATTAGAACTATGCTGTGTGTTTCCCTTTAGAAATGGAGTTAAATCCCAATCTCTGTGTCTTCCTACAAGCAAGACTTCGTTTCAGGTAAGGGCAGTCACTTTTCAGCTCAAACGAACTACATCGTTCACTGAGCTCACACATTTCTCATCTTAACAGACAAGCATTGGATGTTAGAGGACCAGTGCTTTGTATCAGTTTAAGAAGCAGAGTTGGACTAGATATGGTCCGTACATGTAGGAAACACCGTTCTTTTGTTCTCAGCACACTCACGTTTCCTGCTCTCTTAGGGACTCTAGAAAGCAAGAGCGTGCTTCTTGTTCTAAAGCAGAGTGTTATCAATGGATGAGAATACTGCTGTGTGTTTCACTTCAGAAATGGAGTTAAATCGCAGGCTCTGAGTCTTCCAAGAAGCAAGACTTCATTTCAGGTAAGGGCAGTCACTTTTCTGCTCAAATGAACTACATCGTTCACGAAGCTCACACGTTTCTCATCTTAACTGACAAGCATTGGATGTTAGAGGGTCAGTGCTTTGTATCAGTTTCAGAAGCAGATTTGGACTACTTATGGTCTGTATATGTAGGAAACACCGTTCTTTTGTTCTCAGCACACTCAGATTACCTGTTATATTAGAGACTGTAAAAACAAGAGCATGCTTCTCGCTCTAAAGTAGAGTGTGATCCATGGATGAGAACTATGCTGTGTGTTTCCCTTCAGAAATGGAGTTAAATCCCAGGCTCTGTGTCTTCCTACAAGCAAGACTCCTTTCAGGTAAGGGCAGTCACTTTTCAGTTCAAAGAAACAACATCATTCACAAAGCTCACATGTTTCCCATCTTAACTGACAAGCATTGGATGTTAGAGGACCAGTGCTTTGTATGAGTTTCAGAAGCAGAGTTGGACTAGATATGGTCCGTATGTGTAGGAAACACCGTTCTTTTGTTCTCAGCACACTCACGTTTCCTGCTGCCTTAGAGACTCTAGAAAGCAAGAACGTGCTTCTCGCTCTAAAGCAGATTGTGATCCATGGATGAGAACTATGCTGTGTGTTTACCTTCAGAAATGGAGTTAAATCCCAATCTCTGTGTCTTCCTACAAGCAACACTTCGTTTCAGGTAAGGGCAGTCACTTTTCAGCTCAAATGAACTACATCGTTCACTGAGCTCACACATTTCTCATCTTAACAGACAAGCATTGGATGTTAGAGGACCAGTGCTTTGTATCAGTTTAAGAAGCAGAGTTGGACTGGATATGGTCCGTATGTGTAGGAAACACCGTTCTTTTGTTCTCAGCATACTCACGTTTCCTGCTCTCTTAGAGAATCTAGAAAGCAAGAGTGTGCTTCTTGTTCTTAAGAAGAGTGTCATCAATGGATGAGAACACTGCTGTGTTTCACTTCAGAAATGGAGTTAAATCCCAGGCTCTGAGTCTTCCTACAAGCAAGACTTCGATTCAGGTAAGGGCAGTCACTTTTTCTGCTCAAACGAACTACATCATTCACGAAGCTCACACGTTTCACATCTTAACTGACAAGCATTGGATGATAGAGGGTCAGTGCTTTGTATCAGTTTCAGAAGCAGATTTGGACTACTTATGGTCTGTATATGTAGGAAACACCGTTCTTTAGTTCTGGGCACACACATATTACCTGCTATATTAGAGACTATAAAAGCAAGTGCATGCTTGTCGGTCTAAAGCAGAGTGTGATCCATGGATGAGAACTATGCTGTGTGATTCCCTTCAGAAATGGAGTTAAATCCCAGGCTCTGTGTCTTCCTACAAGCAAGACTTCGTTTCAGGTAAGGGCAGTCACTTTTCAGTTCAAAGGAACTACATCATTCACAAAGTGCACACATTTCTCATCTTAACTGACAAACATTGGATGTTAGAGGACCAGTGCTTTGTATCAGTTTCAAAAGCAGAGTTGGACTAGATATGGTCTGTATGTGTAGGAAACACCGTTCTTTTGTTCTCAGCACACTCACGTTTCCTGCTGTCTTAGAGATTCTAGAAAGCAAGAGCGTGCTTCTTGTTCTAAAGCAGAGTGTGTTCAATGGATGAGAACACTGCTGTGTGTTTCAATTCAGAAATGGAGTTAAATCCCAGGCTCTGAGTCTTCCTACAAGCAAGACCTCGTTTAAGGTAAGGGCAGTCACTTTTCTGCTCAAACAATCTACATCATTCATGAAGCTCACACGTTTCCCATCTTAACTGACAAGCATTGGATGTTAGAGGACCAGTGCTTTGTATCAGTTTCAGAAGCAGAGTTGCACAAGATATGGTCCCTATGTGTAGGAAACACCGTTCTTTTGTTCTCAACAAAATCACGTTAACTGCTGTCTTAGAGACTCTAGAAAGCAAGAGCGTGCTTCTTGTTATAAAGCAGAGTGTGATCAATGGATGATTACACTGCTGTGTGTTTTACGTCAGAAATGGAGTTAAATCCCAGGCTCTGAGTCTTCCTACAGGCAAGACTTCAATTCAGGTAAGGGCAGTCACTTTTCTGCTCAAACGAACTACATCGTTCATGAAGCTCACACATTTCTCATCTTAACAGACAAGCATTGGATGTTAGAGGATCAGTGCTTTGTATCAGTTTAAGAAGCAGATTTGGACTAGATATGGTCCGTATGTGTAGGAAACACCGTTTTTGTTCTCAGCACACTCACGTTTCCTGCTGTCTTAGAGACTCTAGAAAGCAAGAGTATGCTTCTCGTTCTAAAGCAGGGTGTGATACATGGATGAAAACTATGCTGTGTGTTTCACTTCAGAAAAGGAGTTAAATCCCAGGCTCTGAGTGTCCCTACAAGCAAGACTTCGTTTCAGGTAAGGGCAGTCACTTTTCTGCTCAAACGAACTACATCTTTCACGAAGCACACACGTTTCTCATCTTAACTGACAAGCATTGGATGTTAGAGGACCAGTGCATTCTATGTGTTTCAGAAGATGTTTTGGACTACATATAGTCCGTATGTGTAGGAAACACCGTTCTTTTGTTTTGGGCACACTCACTTTTCCTGCTGTCTTAGAGACTCTAGAAAGCAAGAGCGTGCTTCTCGCTCTAAAGCAGGGTGTGATCCACGGATGAGAACTATGCTGTTTGTTTGCCTTCAGAAATGGAGTTAAATCCCAGGCTCTGAGTCTTCCTACAAGCAAGACTTCACTTCAGCTAAGGCAGTCACTTTTCTGCTCAAAAGAACTACATCGTTCATGAAGCTCACACGTTTCCCATCTAAACTGACAAGCATTGGATGTTAGAGGGTCAGTGCTTTGTATCAGTTTCAGAAGCAGATTTGGACTAGATATGGTCCGTATGTGTAGGAAACTCCGTTCTTTTGTTCTCAGCAAAATCACGTTTCCTCCTGTCTTAGAGACTCTAAAAAGCAAGAGCATGCTTATTATTCTAAAGCAGAGTATGATCAATGGATGAGAACACTGCTGTGTGTTTCAGTTCAGAAATGGAGTTAAATCCCAGGCTCTGAGTCTTCGTACAAGCAAGAATTCGTTTAAGGTAAGGGCAGTCACTTTTTTGCTCAAACGACCTTCATCGTTCATGAAGCTCACACGTTTCCCATCTTAACTTACAAGAATTGGATGTTAGAGGACCAGTGCTTTGTATCAGTTTCAGAAGATGAGTTGGACTAGATATGGTCCGTATTTGTAGGAAACACTGTTCTTTTGTTCTCAGCACACTCACGTTTCCTGCTGTCTTAGAGACTATAGAAAGCAAGAGCTTGCTTCTCGCTCTAAAGCAGAGTGTGATGCATGGATGAGAACTATGCTGTGTGTTTGCCTTCAGAAATGGAGCTAAATCCCAGGCTCTGAGTCTAGTACAAGCAAGACTTTGTTTTAGGTAAGGACAGTAACTTTTCTGCTCAAACGAACTACATCATTCACAGAGCTCACACCTTACTCATCTTAACAGACAAGCATTGGATGTTAGAGGACCAGTGCTTTGTATCAGTTTCAGAAGCAGAGTTGGACTATATAATGTCCGTATGTGTAGGAATCTCCGTTCTTTTGTTCTCAGCAAAATCACGTTTCCTGCTGTCTTAGAGACTCTAGAAAGCAAGAGTGTGCTTCTTGTTCTAAAGCAGAGTGTGCTCAATGGATGATTACATGGCTGTGTGTTTTACTTCAGAAATGGAGTAAAATCCCAGGCTCTGAGTCTTCCTACAAGTAAGACTTCAATTCAGGTAAGGGCAGTCATTTTTCTGCTCAAAAGAACTATATCGTTCATGAAGCTCACACGTTTCCCATCTTAATGGACAAGCATTGGATGTTAGTGGGTCAGTGCTTTGTATCAGTTTCAGAAGCAGAGTTGGACTAGATATGGTCCGTATGTGTAGGAAACACCGTTCTTTTGTTCTCAGCACACACACGTTTCCTGCTGTCTTAGAGAATGTAGAAAGCAAGAGCGTGCTTCTTGTTCTAAAGCAGAGTGTCATCAATGGATGAGAACACTGCTGTGTGTTTCACTTCAGAAATGGAGTTAAATCCCAGGCTCCTAGTCTTCTTACAAGCAAGACTTAGTTTAAGGTAAGGCCAGTCACTTTTCTGCATAAACGAACTACATCGTTCATGAAGCTCACACGTTTCCCATCTTAAATGACAAGCATTGGATGTTAGAGGACCAGTGCTTTGTATCAGTTTCAGAAGCAGATTTGGACTACATATGGTCCGTATATGTAGGATACACCGTTCTTTTGTTCTGGGCACACTCAGATTTCCTGCTATATTAGAGACTCTAAAAGCAAGAGCGTGCTTCTCGCTCTAAAGCAGAGTGTGATCCATGGCTGAGAACTATGCTGTGTGTTTCTCTTAAGAAATGGAGTTAAATCCCAGGCTCTGTGTCTTACTACAAGCAAGACTTCGTTTCAGTTAAGGACAGTCACTTTTCTGCTCAAAGGAACTACATCATTCACAAAGCTCCCACGTTTCTCATCTTAACTGACAAACATTGGATGTTAGAGGATGAGTGCTTTGTATCAGTTTCAGAAGCAGATTTGGACTGGATATGGTCCATATGTGTAGGAAACACCGTTCTATTGTTTTGGGCACACTCAGATTTCCTGCTGTCTTAGAGACTCTAGAAAACAAGAGTGTGCTTGTCGCTCTAACCAGAGTGTGATCCATGGATGAATACTATGCTGTGTGTTTCCCTTCAGAAATGGAGTTAAATCCCAGGCTCTGTGTCTTCCTACAAGCAAAACTTCGTTTCAGTTAAGGCAGTCACTGTTCAGTTCAAAGGAACTACATCAGTCACAAAGCTCACACGTTTCTCATCTTAACTGACAAACATTGGATGTTAGAGGACCAGTGCTTTGTATCAGTTTCAGAAGCAGAGTTGGACTAGATATGGTCCCTATGTGTAGGAAACACCGTTCTTTTGTTCTCAGCACACTCACGTTTCCTGCTGTCTTAGAGACTCTAGAAAGCAAGAGCGTGCTTCTTGTTCTAAAGCAGAGTGTCATCAATGGATGAGAACACTGCTGTGTGTTTCAATTCAGAAATGGAGTTAAATCCCAGGCTCTGAGTCTTCCTACAAGCAAGACTTCATTTAAGGTAAGGGCAGTCACTTTTCTGCTCAAACGAACTACATCATTCACGAAGCTCACACGTTTCCCATCTTAACTGACAAACATTGGATGTTAGAGGACCAGTGCTTTGTGTGAGTTTTAGAAGCAGAGTTGGACTAGATATTGTCCGTATGTGTAGGAAATACCGTTCTTTTGTTCTCTGCACACTCACATTTCCTGCTGTATGAGAGAATCTAGAAAGAAAGAGCGTGCTTGTCGCTCTAAAGCAGATTTTGATCCATGGATTAGAACTATGCTGTGTGTTTCACTTTAGAAATGGAGTTAAATCCCAATCTCTGTGTCTTCCTACAAGCAAGACTTCGTTTCAGGTAAGGGCAGTCACTTTTCAGCTCAAACGAACTACATCGTTCACTGAGCTCACACATTTCTCATCTTAACAGACAAGCATTGGATGTTAGAGGACCAGTGCTTTGTATCAGTTTCAGAAGCAGAGTTGGACTAGATATGGTCCGTACATGTAGGAAACACCGTTCTTTTGTTCTCAGCACACTCACGTTTCCTGCTCTCTTAGGGACTCTAGAAAGCAAGAGCGTGCTTCTTGTTCTAAAGCAGAGTGTTATCAATGGATGAGAACACTGCTGTGTGTTTCACTTCAGAAATGGAGTTAAATCGCAGGCTCTGAGTCTTCCAAGAAGCAAGACTTCATTTCAGGTAAGGGCAGTCACTTTTCGGCTCAAACGAACTACATCGTTCACGAAGCTCACACGTTTCTCATCTTAACTGACAAGCATTGGATGTTAGAGGGTCAGTGCTTTGTATCAGTTTCAGAAGCAGATTTGGACTACTTATGGTCTGTATATGTAGGAAACACCATTCTTTTGTTCTGGGCACACTCAGATTACCTGTTATATTAGAGACTGTAAAAACAAGAGCATGCTTCTCGCTCTAAAGCAGAGTGTGATCCATGGATGAGAACTATGCTGTGTGTTTCCCTTCAGAAATGGAGTTAAATCCCAGGCTCTGTGTCTTCCTACAAGCAAGACTCCTTTCAGGTAAGGGCAGTCACTTTTCAGTTCAAAGAAACTACATCATTCACAAAGCTCACATGTTTCCCATCTTAACTGACAAGCATTGGATGTTAGAGGACCAGTGCTTTGTATGAGTTTCAGAAGCAGAGTTGGACTAGATATGGTCCGTATGTGTAGGAAACACCTTTCTTTTGTTCTCAGCATACTCACGTTTCCTGCTGTCTTAGAGAATCTAGAAAGCAAGAGCGTGCTTCTTGTTCTTAAGAAGAGTGTCATCAATGGATGAGAACACTGCTGTGTTTCACTTCAGAAATGGAGTTAAATCCCAGGCTCTGAGTCTTCCTACAAGCAAGACTTCGATTCCGGTAAGGGCAGTCACTTTTCTGCTCAAACGAACTACATCATTCACGAAGCTCACACGTTTCTCATCTTAACTGACAAGCATTGGATGTTAGAGGGTCAGTGCTTTGTATCAGTTTCAGAAGCAGATTTGGACTACTTATGGTCTGTATATGTAGGAAACACCGTTCTTTAGTTCTGGGCACACTCATATTACCTGCTATATTAGAGACTATAAAAGCAAGTGCATGCTTGTCGGTCTAAAGCAGAGTGTGATCCATGGATGAGAACTATGCTGTGTGTTTCCCTTCAGAAATGGAGTTAAATCCCAGGCTCTGTGTCTTCCTACAAGCAAGAGTTCGTTTCAGGTAAGGGCAATAACTTTTCAGTTCAAAGGAACTACATCATTCACAAAGTGCACACATTTCTCATCTTAACTGACAAACATTGGATGTTAGAGGACCAGTGCTTTGTATCAGTTTCAAAAGCAGAGTTGGACTAGATATGGTCTGTATGTGTAGGAAACACCGTTCTTTTGTTCTCAGCACACTCACGTTTCCTGCTGTCTTAGAGACTCTAGAAAGCAAGAGCGTGCTTCTTGTTCTAAAGCAGAGTGTGTTCAATGGATCAGAACACTGCTGTGTGTTTCAATTCAGATATGGAGTTAAATCCCAGGCTCTGAGTCCTCCTACAAGCAAGACCTCGTTTAAGGTAAGGGCAGTCACTTTTCTGCTCAAACAAACTACATCGTTCATGAAGCTCACACGTTTCCCATCTTAACTGACAAGCATTGGATGTTAGAGGACCAGTGCTTTGTATCAGTTTCAAAAGCAGAGTTGAACTAGATATGGTCCCTATGTGTAGGAAACACCGTTCTTTTGTTCTCAGCAAAATCACGTTTCCTGCTGTCTTAGAGACTCTAGAAAGCAAGAGCGTGCTTCTTGTTATAAAGCAGAGTGTGATCAATGGATGATTACACTGCTGTGTGTTTCACTTCAGAAAAGGAGTTAAATCCCAGGCTCTGAGTGTCCCTACAAGCAAGACTTCGTTTCAGGTAAGGGCAGTCACTTTTCTGCTCAAACGAACTACATCTTTCACGAAGCACACACGTTTCTCATCTTAACTGACAAGCATTGGATGTTAGAGGACCAGTGCTTTGTATCAGTTTCAGAAGCAGAGTTGGACTATATAATGTCCTTATGTGTAGGAATCTCCGTTCTTTTGTTCTCAGCAAAATCACGTTTCCTGCTGTCTTAGAGACTCTAGAAAGCAAGAGTGTGCTTCTTGTTCTAAAGCAGAGTGTGCTCAATGGATGATTACATGGCTGTGTGTTTTACTTCAGAAATGGAGTAAAATCCCAGGCTCTGAGTCTTCCTACAAGTAAGACTTCAATTCAGGTAAGGGCAGTCATTTTTCTGCTCAAACGAACTACATCTTTCATGAAGCTCACACGTTTCCCATCTTAATGGACATGCATTGGATGTTAGTGGGTCAGTGCTTTGTATCAGTTTCAGAAGCAGAGTTGGACTAGATATGGTCCGTATATGTAGGAAACACCGTTCTTTTTTTCTCAGCACACACACGTTTCCTGCTGTCTTAGAGAATGTAGAAAGCAAGAGCGTGCTTCTCGTTCTAAAGCAGAGTGTCATCAATGGATGAGAACACTGCTGTGTGTTTCACTTCAGAAATGGAGTTAAATCCCAGGCTCTGAGTCTTCCTACAAGCAAGACTTCGTTTCAGGTAAGGACAGTCAGTTTTCTGCTCAAACGAACTACATCGTTCACAGAGCTCACACGTTTCTCATCTTAACTGACAAACATTGGATGTTAGAGGACGAGTGCTTTGTATCAGTTTCAGAAGCAGATTTGCACTGGATATGGTCCATATGTGTAGGAAACACCGTTCTATTGTTTTGGGCACACTCAGATTTCCTGCTGTCTTAGAGACTCTAGAAAACAAGAGTGTGCTTCTCGCTCTAACCAGAGTGTGATCCATGGATGAATACTATGCTGTGTGTTTCCCTTCAGAAATGGAGTTAAATCCCAGGCTCTGTGTCTTCCTACAAGCAAAACTTCGTTTCAGTTAAGGCAGTCACTGTTCAGTTCAAAGGAACTACATCAGTCACAAAGCTCACACGTTTCTCATCTTAACTGACAAACATTGGATGTTAGAGGACCAGTGCTTTGTATCAGTTTCAGAAGCAGAGTTGGACTAGATATGGTCCCTATGTGTAGGAAACACCGTTCTTTTGTTCTCAGCACACTCACGTTTCCTGCTGTCTTAGAGACTCTAGAAAGCAAGAGCGTGCTTCTTGTTCTAAAGCAGAGTGTCATCAATGGATGAGAACACTGCTGTGTGTTTCAATTCAGAAATGGAGTTAAATCCCAGGCTCTGAGTCTTCCTACAAGCAAGACTTCATTTAAGGTAAGGGCAGTCACTTTTCTGCTCAAACGAACTACATCATTCACGAAGCTCACACGTTTCCCATCTTAACTGACAAACATTGGATGTTAGAGGACCAGTGCTTTGTGTGAGTTTTAGAAGCAGAGTTGGACTAGATATTGTCCGTATGTGTAGGAAATACCGTTCTTTTGTTCTCTGCACACTCACATTTCCTGCTGTATGAGAGACTCTAGAAAGCAAGAGCGTGCTTGTCGCTCTAAAGCAGATTTTGATCCATGGATTAGAACTATGCTGTGTGTTTCCCTTTAGAAATGGAGTTAAATCCCAATCTCTGTGTCTTCCTACAAGCAAGACTTCGTTTCAGGTAAGGGCAGTCACTTTTCAGCTCAAACGAACTACATCATTCACTGAGCTCACACATTTCTCATCTTAACAGACAAGCATTGGATGTTAGAGGACCAGTGCTTTGTATCAGTTTAAGAAGCAGAGTTGGACTAGATATGGTCCGTACATGTAGGAAACACCGTTCTTTTGTTCTCAGCACACTCACGTTTCCTGCTCTCTTAGGGACTCTAGAAAGCAAGAGCGTGCTTCTTGTCCTAAAGCAGAGTGTTATCAATGGATGAGAACACTGCTGTGTGTTTCACTTCAGAAATGGAGTTAAATCGCAGGCTCTGAGTCTTCCAAGAAGCAAGACTTCATTTCAGGTAAGGGCAGTCACTTTTCTGCTCAAACGAACTACATCGTTCACGAAGCTCACACGTTTCTCATCTTAACTGACAAGCATTGGATGTTAGAGGGTCAGTGCTTTGTATCAGTTTCAGAAGCAGATTTGGACTACTTATGGTCTGTATATGTAGGAAACACCATTCTTTTGTTCTGGGCACACTCAGATTACCTGTTATATTAGAGACTGTAAAAACAAGAGCATGCTTCTCGCTCTAAAGCAGAGTGTGATCCATGGATGAGAACTATGCTGTGTGTTTCCCTTCAGAAATGGAGTTAAATCCCAGGCTCTGTGTCTTCCTACAAGCAAGACTCCTTTCAGGTAAGGGCAGTCACTTTTCAGTTCAAAGAAACTACATCATTCACAAAGCTCACATGTTTCCCATCTTAACTGACAAGCATTGGATGTTAGAGGACCAGTGCTTTGTATGAGTTTCAGAAGCAGAGTTGGACTAGATATGGTCCGTATGTGTAGGAAACACCGTTCTTTTGTTCTCAGCACACTCACGTTTCCTGCTGCCTTAGAGACTCTAGAAAGCAAGAACGTGCTTCTCGCTCTAAAGCAGATTGTGATCCATGGATGAGAACTATGCTGTGTGTTTACCTTCAGAAATGGAGTTAAATCCCAATCTCTGTGTCTTCCTACAAGCAACACTTCATTTCAGGTAAGGGCAGTCACTTTTCAGCTCAAATGAACTACATCGTTCACTGAGCTCACACATTTCTCATCTTAACAGACAAGCATTGGATGTTAGAGGACCAGTGCTTTGTATCAGTTTAAGAAGCAGAGTTGGACTGGATATGGTCCCTATGTGTAGGAAACACCTTTCTTTTGTTCTCAGCATACTCACGTTTCCTGCTGTCTTAGAGAATCTAGAAAGCAAGAGCGTGCTTCTTGTTCTTAAGAAGAGTGTCATCAATGGATGAGAACACTGCTGTGTTTCACTTCAGAAATGGAGTTAAATCCCAGGCTCTGAGTCTTCCTACAAGCAAGACTTCGATTCCGGTAAGGGCAGTCACTTTTCTGCTCAAACGAACTACATCATTCACGAAGTTCACACGTTTCTCATCTTAACTGACAAGCATTGGATGTTAGAGGGTCAGTGCTTTGTATCAGTTTCAGAAGCAGATTTGGACTACTTATGGTCTGTATATGTAGGAAACACCGTTCTTTAGTTCTGGGCACACTCATATTACCTGCTATATTAGAGACTATAAAAGCAAGTGCATGCTTGTCGGTCTAAAGCAGAGTGTGATCCATGGATGAGAACTATGCTGTGTGTTTCCCTTCAGAAATGGAGTTAAATCCCAGGCTCTGTGTCTTCCTACAAGCAAGACTTCGTTTCAGGTAAGGGCAATAACTTTTCAGTTCAAAGGAACTACATCATTCACAAAGTGCACACATTTCTCATCTTAACTGACAAACATTGGATGTTAGAGGACCAGTGCTTTGTATCAGTTTCAAAAGCAGAGTTGAACTAGATATGGTCCCTATGTGTAGGAAACACCGTTCTTTTGTTCTCAGCAAAATCACGTTTCCTGCTGTCTTAGAGACTCTAGAAAGCAAGAGCGTGCTTCTTGTTATAAAGCAGAGTGTGATCAATGGATGATTACACTGCTGTGTGTTTTACTTCAGAAATGGAGTTAAATCCCAGGCTCTGAGTCTTCCTACAGGCAAGACTTCAATTCAGGTAAGGGCAGTCACTTTTCTGCTCAAACGAACTACATCGTTCATGAAGCTCACACATTTCTCATCTTAACAGACAAGCATTGGATGTTAGAGGATCAGTACTTTGTATCAGTTTAAGAAGCAGATTTGGACTAGATATGGTCCATATGTGTAGGAAACACCGTTTTTGTTCTCAGCACACTCACGTTTCCTGCTGTCTTAGAGACTCTAGAAAGCAAGAGTATGCTTCTCGTTCTAAAGCAGAGTGTGATCCATGGATGAAAACTATGCTGTGTGTTTCACTTCAGAAAAGGAGTTAAATCCCAGGCTCTGAGTGTCCCTACAAGCAAGACTTCGTTTCAGGTAAGGGCAGTCACTTTTCTGCTCAAACGAACTACATCTTTCACGAAGCACACACGTTTCTCATCTTAAGTGACAAGCATTGGATGTTAGAGGACCAGTGCTTTGTATCAGTTTCAGAAGCAGAGTTGGACTATATAATGTCCTTATGTGTAGGAATCTCCGTTCTTTTGTTCTCAGCAAAATCACGTTTCCTGCTGTCTTAGAGACTCTAGAAAGCAAGAGTGTGCTTCTTGTTCTAAAGCAGAGTGTGCTCAATGGATGATTACATGGCTGTGTGTTTCACTTCAGAAATGGAGTAAAATCCCAGGCTCTGAGTCTTCCTACAAGTAAGACTTCAATTCAGGTAAGGGCAGTCATTTTTCTGCTCAAACGAACTACATCTTTCATGAAGCTCACACGTTTCCCATCTTAATGGACAAGCATTGGATGTTAGTGGGTCAGTGCTTTGTATCAGTTTCAGAAGCAGAGTTGGACTAGATATGGTCCGTATATGTAGGAAACACCGTTCTTTTGTTCTCAGCACACACACGTTTCCTGCTGTCTTAGAGAATGTAGAAAGCAAGAGCGTGCTTCTTGTTCTAAAGCAGAGTGTCATCAATGGATGAGAACACTGCTGTGTGTTTCACTTCAGAAATGGAGTTAAATCCCAGGCTCTGAGTCTTCCTACAAGCAAGACTTCGTTTCAGGTAAGGACAGTCAGTTTTCTGCTCAAACGAACTACATCGTTCACAGAGCTCACACGTTTCTCATCTTAACTGACAAACATTGGATGTTAGAGGACGAGTGCTTTGTATCAGTTTCAGAAGCAGATTTGGACTGGATATGGTCCATATGTGTAGGAAACACCGTTCTATTGTTTTGGGCACACTCAGATTTCCTGCTGTCTTAGAGACTCTAGAAAACAAGAGTGTGCTTCTCGCTCTAACCAGAGTGTGATCCATGGATGAATACTATGCTGTGTGTTTCCCTTCAGAAATGGAGTTAAATCCCAGGCTCTGTGTCTTCCTACAAGCAAAACTTCGTTTCAGTTAAGGCAGTCACTGTTCAGTTCAAAGGAACTACATCAGTCACAAAGCTCACACGTTTCTCATCTTAACTGACAAACATTGGATGTTAGAGGACCAGTGCTTTGTATCAGTTTCAGAAGCAGAGTTGGACTAGATATGGTCCCTATGTGTAGGAAACACCGTTCTTTTGTTCTCAGCACACTCACGTTTCCTGCTGTCTTAGAGACTCTAGAAAGCAAGAGTATGCTTCTCGTTCTAAAGCAGGGTGTGATACATGGATGAAAACTATGCTGTGTGTTTCACTTCAGAAAAGGAGTTAAATCCCAGGCTCTGAGTGTCCCTACAAGCAAGACTTCGTTTCAGGTAAGGGCAGTCACTTTTCTGCTCAAACGAACTACATCTTTCACGAAGCACACACGTTTCTCATCTTAACTGACAAGCATTGGATGTTAGAGGACCAGTGCATTCTATGTGTTTCAGAAGATGTTTTGGACTACATATAGTCCGTATGTGTAGGAAACACCGTTCTTTTGTTTTGGGCACACTCACTTTTCCTGCTGTCTTAGAGACTCTAGAAAGCAAGAGCGTGCTTCTCGCTCTAAAGCAGGGTGTGATCCACGGATGAGAACTATGCTGTTTGTTTGCCTTCAGAAATGGAGTTAAATCCCAGGCTCTGAGTCTTCCTACAAGCAAGACTTCACTTCAGCTAAGGCAGTCACTTTTCTGCTCAAAAGAACTACATCGTTCATGAAGCTCACACGTTTCCCATCTAAACTGACAAGCATTGGATGTTAGAGGGTCAGTGCTTTGTATCAGTTTCAGAAGCAGATTTGGACTAGATATGGTCCGTATGTGTAGGAAACTCCGTTCTTTTGTTCTCAGCAAAATCACGTTTCCTCCTGTCTTAGAGACTCTAAAAAGCAAGAGCATGCTTATTATTCTAAAGCAGAGTATGATCAATGGATGAGAACACTGCTGTGTGTTTCAGTTCAGAAATGGAGTTAAATCCCAGGCTCTGAGTCTTCGTACAAGCAAGAATTCGTTTAAGGTAAGGGCAGTCACTTTTTTGCTCAAACGACCTTCATCGTTCATGAAGCTCACACGTTTCCCATCTTAACTTACAAGAATTGGATGTTAGAGGACCAGTGCTTTGTATCAGTTTCAGAAGATGAGTTGGACTAGATATGGTCCGTATTTGTAGGAAACACTGTTCTTTTGTTCTCAGCACACTCACGTTTCCTGCTGTCTTAGAGACTATAGAAAGCAAGAGCTTGCTTCTCGCTCTAAAGCAGAGTGTGATGCATGGATGAGAACTATGCTGTGTGTTTGCCTTCAGAAATGGAGCTAAATCCCAGGCTCTGAGTCTAGTACAAGCAAGACTTTGTTTTAGGTAAGGACAGTAACTTTTCTGCTCAAACGAACTACATCATTCACAGAGCTCACACCTTACTCATCTTAACAGACAAGCATTGGATGTTAGAGGACCAGTGCTTTGTATCAGTTTCAGAAGCAGAGTTGGACTATATAATGTCCGTATGTGTAGGAATCTCCGTTCTTTTGTTCTCAGCAAAATCACGTTTCCTGCTGTCTTAGAGACTCTAGAAAGCAAGAGTGTGCTTCTTGTTCTAAAGCAGAGTGTGCTCAATGGATGATTACATGGCTGTGTGTTTTACTTCAGAAATGGAGTAAAATCCCAGGCTCTGAGTCTTCCTACAAGTAAGACTTCAATTCAGGTAAGGGCAGTCATTTTTCTGCTCAAAAGAACTATATCGTTCATGAAGCTCACACGTTTCCCATCTTAATGGACAAGCATTGGATGTTAGTGGGTCAGTGCTTTGTATCAGTTTCAGAAGCAGAGTTGGACTAGATATGGTCCGTATGTGTAGGAAACACCGTTCTTTTGTTCTCAGCACACACACGTTTCCTGCTGTCTTAGAGAATGTAGAAAGCAAGAGCGTGCTTCTTGTTCTAAAGCAGAGTGTCATCAATGGATGAGAACACTGCTGTGTGTTTCACTTCAGAAATGGAGTTAAATCCCAGGCTCCTAGTCTTCTTACAAGCAAGACTTAGTTTAAGGTAAGGCCAGTCACTTTTCTGCATAAACGAACTACATCGTTCATGAAGCTCACACGTTTCCCATCTTAAATGACAAGCATTGGATGTTAGAGGACCAGTGCTTTGTATCAGTTTCAGAAGCAGATTTGGACTACATATGGTCCGTATATGTAGGATACACCGTTCTTTTGTTCTGGGCACACTCAGATTTCCTGCTATATTAGAGACTCTAAAAGCAAGAGCGTGCTTCTCGCTCTAAAGCAGAGTGTGATCCATGGCTGAGAACTATGCTGTGTGTTTCTCTTAAGAAATGGAGTTAAATCCCAGGCTCTGTGTCTTACTACAAGCAAGACTTCGTTTCAGTTAAGGACAGTCACTTTTCTGCTCAAAGGAACTACATCATTCACAAAGCTCCCACGTTTCTCATCTTAACTGACAAACATTGGATGTTAGAGGATGAGTGCTTTGTATCAGTTTCAGAAGCAGATTTGGACTGGATATGGTCCATATGTGTAGGAAACACCGTTCTATTGTTTTGGGCACACTCAGATTTCCTGCTGTCTTAGAGACTCTAGAAAACAAGAGTGTGCTTGTCGCTCTAACCAGAGTGTGATCCATGGATGAATACTATGCTGTGTGTTTCCCTTCAGAAATGGAGTTAAATCCCAGGCTCTGTGTCTTCCTACAAGCAAAACTTCGTTTCAGTTAAGGCAGTCACTGTTCAGTTCAAAGGAACTACATCAGTCACAAAGCTCACACGTTTCTCATCTTAACTGACAAACATTGGATGTTAGAGGACCAGTGCTTTGTATCAGTTTCAGAAGCAGAGTTGGACTAGATATGGTCCCTATGTGTAGGAAACACCGTTCTTTTGTTCTCAGCACACTCACGTTTCCTGCTGTCTTAGAGACTCTAGAAAGCAAGAGCGTGCTTCTTGTTCTAAAGCAGAGTGTCATCAATGGATGAGAACACTGCTGTGTGTTTCAATTCAGAAATGGAGTTAAATCCCAGGCTCTGAGTCTTCCTACAAGCAAGACTTCATTTAAGGTAAGGGCAGTCACTTTTCTGCTCAAACGAACTACATCATTCACGAAGCTCACACGTTTCCCATCTTAACTGACAAACATTGGATGTTAGAGGACCAGTGCTTTGTGTGAGTTTTAGAAGCAGAGTTGGACTAGATATTGTCCGTATGTGTAGGAAATACCGTTCTTTTGTTCTCTGCACACTCACATTTCCTGCTGTATGAGAGAATCTAGAAAGAAAGAGCGTGCTTGTCGCTCTAAAGCAGATTTTGATCCATGGATTAGAACTATGCTGTGTGTTTCACTTTAGAAATGGAGTTAAATCCCAATCTCTGTGTCTTCCTACAAGCAAGACTTCGTTTCAGGTAAGGGCAGTCACTTTTCAGCTCAAACGAACTACATCGTTCACTGAGCTCACACATTTCTCATCTTAACAGACAAGCATTGGATGTTAGAGGACCAGTGCTTTGTATCAGTTTCAGAAGCAGAGTTGGACTAGATATGGTCCGTACATGTAGGAAACACCGTTCTTTTGTTCTCAGCACACTCACGTTTCCTGCTCTCTTAGGGACTCTAGAAAGCAAGAGCGTGCTTCTTGTTCTAAAGCAGAGTGTTATCAATGGATGAGAACACTGCTGTGTGTTTCACTTCAGAAATGGAGTTAAATCGCAGGCTCTGAGTCTTCCAAGAAGCAAGACTTCATTTCAGGTAAGGGCAGTCACTTTTCGGCTCAAACGAACTACATCGTTCACGAAGCTCACACGTTTCTCATCTTAACTGACAAGCATTGGATGTTAGAGGGTCAGTGCTTTGTATCAGTTTCAGAAGCAGATTTGGACTACTTATGGTCTGTATATGTAGGAAACACCATTCTTTTGTTCTGGGCACACTCAGATTACCTGTTATATTAGAGACTGTAAAAACAAGAGCATGCTTCTCGCTCTAAAGCAGAGTGTGATCCATGGATGAGAACTATGCTGTGTGTTTCCCTTCAGAAATGGAGTTAAATCCCAGGCTCTGTGTCTTCCTACAAGCAAGACTCCTTTCAGGTAAGGGCAGTCACTTTTCAGTTCAAAGAAACTACATCATTCACAAAGCTCACATGTTTCCCATCTTAACTGACAAGCATTGGATGTTAGAGGACCAGTGCTTTGTATGAGTTTCAGAAGCAGAGTTGGACTAGATATGGTCCGTATGTGTAGGAAACACCTTTCTTTTGTTCTCAGCATACTCACGTTTCCTGCTGTCTTAGAGAATCTAGAAAGCAAGAGCGTGCTTCTTGTTCTTAAGAAGAGTGTCATCAATGGATGAGAACACTGCTGTGTTTCACTTCAGAAATGGAGTTAAATCCCAGGCTCTGAGTCTTCCTACAAGCAAGACTTCGATTCCGGTAAGGGCAGTCACTTTTCTGCTCAAACGAACTACATCATTCACGAAGCTCACACGTTTCTCATCTTAACTGACAAGCATTGGATGTTAGAGGGTCAGTGCTTTGTATCAGTTTCAGAAGCAGATTTGGACTACTTATGGTCTGTATATGTAGGAAACACCGTTCTTTAGTTCTGGGCACACTCATATTACCTGCTATATTAGAGACTATAAAAGCAAGTGCATGCTTGTCGGTCTAAAGCAGAGTGTGATCCATGGATGAGAACTATGCTGTGTGTTTCCCTTCAGAAATGGAGTTAAATCCCAGGCTCTGTGTCTTCCTACAAGCAAGAGTTCGTTTCAGGTAAGGGCAATAACTTTTCAGTTCAAAGGAACTACATCATTCACAAAGTGCACACATTTCTCATCTTAACTGACAAACATTGGATGTTAGAGGACCAGTGCTTTGTATCAGTTTCAAAAGCAGAGTTGGACTAGATATGGTCTGTATGTGTAGGAAACACCGTTCTTTTGTTCTCAGCACACTCACGTTTCCTGCTGTCTTAGAGACTCTAGAAAGCAAGAGCGTGCTTCTTGTTCTAAAGCAGAGTGTGTTCAATGGATCAGAACACTGCTGTGTGTTTCAATTCAGATATGGAGTTAAATCCCAGGCTCTGAGTCCTCCTACAAGCAAGACCTCGTTTAAGGTAAGGGCAGTCACTTTTCTGCTCAAACAAACTACATCGTTCATGAAGCTCACACGTTTCCCATCTTAACTGACAAGCATTGGATGTTAGAGGACCAGTGCTTTGTATCAGTTTCAAAAGCAGAGTTGAACTAGATATGGTCCCTATGTGTAGGAAACACCGTTCTTTTGTTCTCAGCAAAATCACGTTTCCTGCTGTCTTAGAGACTCTAGAAAGCAAGAGCGTGCTTCTTGTTATAAAGCAGAGTGTGATCAATGGATGATTACACTGCTGTGTGTTTCACTTCAGAAAAGGAGTTAAATCCCAGGCTCTGAGTGTCCCTACAAGCAAGACTTCGTTTCAGGTAAGGGCAGTCACTTTTCTGCTCAAACGAACTACATCTTTCACGAAGCACACACGTTTCTCATCTTAACTGACAAGCATTGGATGTTAGAGGACCAGTGCTTTGTATCAGTTTCAGAAGCAGAGTTGGACTATATAATGTCCTTATGTGTAGGAATCTCCGTTCTTTTGTTCTCAGCAAAATCACGTTTCCTGCTGTCTTAGAGACTCTAGAAAGCAAGAGTGTGCTTCTTGTTCTAAAGCAGAGTGTGCTCAATGGATGATTACATGGCTGTGTGTTTTACTTCAGAAATGGAGTAAAATCCCAGGCTCTGAGTCTTCCTACAAGTAAGACTTCAATTCAGGTAAGGGCAGTCATTTTTCTGCTCAAACGAACTACATCTTTCATGAAGCTCACACGTTTCCCATCTTAATGGACATGCATTGGATGTTAGTGGGTCAGTGCTTTGTATCAGTTTCAGAAGCAGAGTTGGACTAGATATGGTCCGTATATGTAGGAAACACCGTTCTTTTTTTCTCAGCACACACACGTTTCCTGCTGTCTTAGAGAATGTAGAAAGCAAGAGCGTGCTTCTCGTTCTAAAGCAGAGTGTCATCAATGGATGAGAACACTGCTGTGTGTTTCACTTCAGAAATGGAGTTAAATCCCAGGCTCTGAGTCTTCCTACAAGCAAGACTTCGTTTCAGGTAAGGACAGTCAGTTTTCTGCTCAAACGAACTACATCGTTCACAGAGCTCACACGTTTCTCATCTTAACTGACAAACATTGGATGTTAGAGGACGAGTGCTTTGTATCAGTTTCAGAAGCAGATTTGCACTGGATATGGTCCATATGTGTAGGAAACACCGTTCTATTGTTTTGGGCACACTCAGATTTCCTGCTGTCTTAGAGACTCTAGAAAACAAGAGTGTGCTTCTCGCTCTAACCAGAGTGTGATCCATGGATGAATACTATGCTGTGTGTTTCCCTTCAGAAATGGAGTTAAATCCCAGGCTCTGTGTCTTCCTACAAGCAAAACTTCGTTTCAGTTAAGGCAGTCACTGTTCAGTTCAAAGGAACTACATCAGTCACAAAGCTCACACGTTTCTCATCTTAACTGACAAACATTGGATGTTAGAGGACCAGTGCTTTGTATCAGTTTCAGAAGCAGAGTTGGACTAGATATGGTCCCTATGTGTAGGAAACACCGTTCTTTTGTTCTCAGCACACTCACGTTTCCTGCTGTCTTAGAGACTCTAGAAAGCAAGAGCGTGCTTCTTGTTCTAAAGCAGAGTGTCATCAATGGATGAGAACACTGCTGTGTGTTTCAATTCAGAAATGGAGTTAAATCCCAGGCTCTGAGTCTTCCTACAAGCAAGACTTCATTTAAGGTAAGGGCAGTCACTTTTCTGCTCAAACGAACTACATCATTCACGAAGCTCACACGTTTCCCATCTTAACTGACAAACATTGGATGTTAGAGGACCAGTGCTTTGTGTGAGTTTTAGAAGCAGAGTTGGACTAGATATTGTCCGTATGTGTAGGAAATACCGTTCTTTTGTTCTCTGCACACTCACATTTCCTGCTGTATGAGAGACTCTAGAAAGCAAGAGCGTGCTTGTCGCTCTAAAGCAGATTTTGATCCATGGATTAGAACTATGCTGTGTGTTTCCCTTTAGAAATGGAGTTAAATCCCAATCTCTGTGTCTTCCTACAAGCAAGACTTCGTTTCAGGTAAGGGCAGTCACTTTTCAGCTCAAACGAACTACATCATTCACTGAGCTCACACATTTCTCATCTTAACAGACAAGCATTGGATGTTAGAGGACCAGTGCTTTGTATCAGTTTAAGAAGCAGAGTTGGACTAGATATGGTCCGTACATGTAGGAAACACCGTTCTTTTGTTCTCAGCACACTCACGTTTCCTGCTCTCTTAGGGACTCTAGAAAGCAAGAGCGTGCTTCTTGTCCTAAAGCAGAGTGTTATCAATGGATGAGAACACTGCTGTGTGTTTCACTTCAGAAATGGAGTTAAATCGCAGGCTCTGAGTCTTCCAAGAAGCAAGACTTCATTTCAGGTAAGGGCAGTCACTTTTCTGCTCAAACGAACTACATCGTTCACGAAGCTCACACGTTTCTCATCTTAACTGACAAGCATTGGATGTTAGAGGGTCAGTGCTTTGTATCAGTTTCAGAAGCAGATTTGGACTACTTATGGTCTGTATATGTAGGAAACACCATTCTTTTGTTCTGGGCACACTCAGATTACCTGTTATATTAGAGACTGTAAAAACAAGAGCATGCTTCTCGCTCTAAAGCAGAGTGTGATCCATGGATGAGAACTATGCTGTGTGTTTCCCTTCAGAAATGGAGTTAAATCCCAGGCTCTGTGTCTTCCTACAAGCAAGACTCCTTTCAGGTAAGGGCAGTCACTTTTCAGTTCAAAGAAACTACATCATTCACAAAGCTCACATGTTTCCCATCTTAACTGACAAGCATTGGATGTTAGAGGACCAGTGCTTTGTATGAGTTTCAGAAGCAGAGTTGGACTAGATATGGTCCGTATGTGTAGGAAACACCGTTCTTTTGTTCTCAGCACACTCACGTTTCCTGCTGCCTTAGAGACTCTAGAAAGCAAGAACGTGCTTCTCGCTCTAAAGCAGATTGTGATCCATGGATGAGAACTATGCTGTGTGTTTACCTTCAGAAATGGAGTTAAATCCCAATCTCTGTGTCTTCCTACAAGCAACACTTCATTTCAGGTAAGGGCAGTCACTTTTCAGCTCAAATGAACTACATCGTTCACTGAGCTCACACATTTCTCATCTTAACAGACAAGCATTGGATGTTAGAGGACCAGTGCTTTGTATCAGTTTAAGAAGCAGAGTTGGACTGGATATGGTCCCTATGTGTAGGAAACACCTTTCTTTTGTTCTCAGCATACTCACGTTTCCTGCTGTCTTAGAGAATCTAGAAAGCAAGAGCGTGCTTCTTGTTCTTAAGAAGAGTGTCATCAATGGATGAGAACACTGCTGTGTTTCACTTCAGAAATGGAGTTAAATCCCAGGCTCTGAGTCTTCCTACAAGCAAGACTTCGATTCCGGTAAGGGCAGTCACTTTTCTGCTCAAACGAACTACATCATTCACGAAGTTCACACGTTTCTCATCTTAACTGACAAGCATTGGATGTTAGAGGGTCAGTGCTTTGTATCAGTTTCAGAAGCAGATTTGGACTACTTATGGTCTGTATATGTAGGAAACACCGTTCTTTAGTTCTGGGCACACTCATATTACCTGCTATATTAGAGACTATAAAAGCAAGTGCATGCTTGTCGGTCTAAAGCAGAGTGTGATCCATGGATGAGAACTATGCTGTGTGTTTCCCTTCAGAAATGGAGTTAAATCCCAGGCTCTGTGTCTTCCTACAAGCAAGACTTCGTTTCAGGTAAGGGCAATAACTTTTCAGTTCAAAGGAACTACATCATTCACAAAGTGCACACATTTCTCATCTTAACTGACAAACATTGGATGTTAGAGGACCAGTGCTTTGTATCAGTTTCAAAAGCAGAGTTGAACTAGATATGGTCCCTATGTGTAGGAAACACCGTTCTTTTGTTCTCAGCAAAATCACGTTTCCTGCTGTCTTAGAGACTCTAGAAAGCAAGAGCGTGCTTCTTGTTATAAAGCAGAGTGTGATCAATGGATGATTACACTGCTGTGTGTTTTACTTCAGAAATGGAGTTAAATCCCAGGCTCTGAGTCTTCCTACAGGCAAGACTTCAATTCAGGTAAGGGCAGTCACTTTTCTGCTCAAACGAACTACATCGTTCATGAAGCTCACACATTTCTCATCTTAACAGACAAGCATTGGATGTTAGAGGATCAGTACTTTGTATCAGTTTAAGAAGCAGATTTGGACTAGATATGGTCCATATGTGTAGGAAACACCGTTTTTGTTCTCAGCACACTCACGTTTCCTGCTGTCTTAGAGACTCTAGAAAGCAAGAGTATGCTTCTCGTTCTAAAGCAGAGTGTGATCCATGGATGAAAACTATGCTGTGTGTTTCACTTCAGAAAAGGAGTTAAATCCCAGGCTCTGAGTGTCCCTACAAGCAAGACTTCGTTTCAGGTAAGGGCAGTCACTTTTCTGCTCAAACGAACTACATCTTTCACGAAGCACACACGTTTCTCATCTTAAGTGACAAGCATTGGATGTTAGAGGACCAGTGCTTTGTATCAGTTTCAGAAGCAGAGTTGGACTATATAATGTCCTTATGTGTAGGAATCTCCGTTCTTTTGTTCTCAGCAAAATCACGTTTCCTGCTGTCTTAGAGACTCTAGAAAGCAAGAGTGTGCTTCTTGTTCTAAAGCAGAGTGTGCTCAATGGATGATTACATGGCTGTGTGTTTCACTTCAGAAATGGAGTAAAATCCCAGGCTCTGAGTCTTCCTACAAGTAAGACTTCAATTCAGGTAAGGGCAGTCATTTTTCTGCTCAAACGAACTACATCTTTCATGAAGCTCACACGTTTCCCATCTTAATGGACAAGCATTGGATGTTAGTGGGTCAGTGCTTTGTATCAGTTTCAGAAGCAGAGTTGGACTAGATATGGTCCGTATATGTAGGAAACACCGTTCTTTTGTTCTCAGCACACACACGTTTCCTGCTGTCTTAGAGAATGTAGAAAGCAAGAGCGTGCTTCTTGTTCTAAAGCAGAGTGTCATCAATGGATGAGAACACTGCTGTGTGTTTCACTTCAGAAATGGAGTTAAATCCCAGGCTCTGAGTCTTCCTACAAGCAAGACTTCGTTTCAGGTAAGGACAGTCAGTTTTCTGCTCAAACGAACTACATCGTTCACAGAGCTCACACGTTTCTCATCTTAACTGACAAACATTGGATGTTAGAGGACGAGTGCTTTGTATCAGTTTCAGAAGCAGATTTGGACTGGATATGGTCCATATGTGTAGGAAACACCGTTCTATTGTTTTGGGCACACTCAGATTTCCTGCTGTCTTAGAGACTCTAGAAAACAAGAGTGTGCTTCTCGCTCTAACCAGAGTGTGATCCATGGATGAATACTATGCTGTGTGTTTCCCTTCAGAAATGGAGTTAAATCCCAGGCTCTGTGTCTTCCTACAAGCAAAACTTCGTTTCAGTTAAGGCAGTCACTGTTCAGTTCAAAGGAACTACATCAGTCACAAAGCTCACACGTTTCTCATCTTAACTGACAAACATTGGATGTTAGAGGACCAGTGCTTTGTATCAGTTTCAGAAGCAGAGTTGGACTAGATATGGTCCCTATGTGTAGGAAACACCGTTCTTTTGTTCTCAGCACACTCACGTTTCCTGCTGTCTTAGAGACTCTAGAAAGCAAGAGCGTGCTTCTTGTTCTAAAGCAGAGTGTGATCAATGGATGAGAACACTGCTGTGTGTTTCAATTCAGAAATGGAGTTAAATCCCAGGCTCTGAGTCTTCCTACAAGCAAGACTTCATTTAAGGTAAGGGCAGTCACTTTTCTGCTCAAACCAACTACATCATTCACGAAGCTCACACGTTTCCCATCTTAACTGACAAACATTGGATGTTAGAGGACCAGTGCTTTGTGTGAGTTTTAGAAGCAGAGTTGGACTAGATATTGTCCGTATGTGTAGGAAATACCGTTCTTTTGTTCTCTGCACACTCACATTTCCTGCTGTATGAGAGACTCTAGAAAGCAAGAGCGTGCTTGTCGCTCTAAAGCAGATTTTGATCCATGGATTAGAACTATGCTGTCTGTTTCCCTTTAGAAATGGAGTTAAATCCCAATCTCTATGTCTTCCTACAAGCAAGACTTCGTTTCAGGTAATGGCAGTCACTTTTCAGCTCAAACGAACTACATCGTTCACTGAGCTCACACATTTCTCATCTTAACAGACAAGCATTGGATGTTAGAGGACCAGTGCTTTGTATCAGTTTAAGAAGCAGAGTTGGACTAGATATGGTCCGTACATGTAGGAAACACCGTTCTTTTGTTCTCAGCACACTCACGTTTCCTGCTCTCTTAGGGACTCTAGAAAGCAAGAGCGTGCTTCTTGTCCTAAAGCAGAGTGTTATCAATGGATGAGAACACTGCTGTGTGTTTCACTTCAGAAATGGAGTTAAATCGCAGGCTATGAGTCTTCCAAGAAGCAAGACTTCATTTCAGGTAAGGGCAGTCACTTTTCTGCTCAAACGAACTACATCGTTCACGAAGCTCACACGTTTCTCATCTTAACTGACAAGCATTGGATGTTAGAGGGTCAGTGCTTTGTATCAGTTTCAGAAGCAGATTTGGACTACTTATGGTCTGTATATGTAGGAAACACCATTCTTTTGTTCTGGGCACACTCAGATTACCTGTTATATTAGAGACTGTAAAAACAAGAGCATGCTTCTCGCTCTAAAGCAGAGTGTGATCCATGGATGAGAACTATGCTGTGTGTTTCCCTTCAGAAATGGAGTTAAATCCCAGGCTCTGTGTCTTCCTACAAGCAAGACTCCTTTCAGGTAAGGGCAGTCACTTTTCAGTTCAAAGAAACTACATCATTCACAAAGCTCACATGTTTCCCATCTTAACTGACAAGCATTGGATGTTAGAGGACCAGTGCTTTGTATCAGTTTCAGAAGCAGAGTTGGACTAGATATGGTCCGTATGTGTAGGAAACACCGTTCTTTTGTTCTCAGCACACTCACGTTTCCTGCTGCCTTAGAGACTCTAGAAAGCAAGAACGTGCTTCTCGCTCTAAAGCAGATTGTGATCCATGGATGAGAACTATGCTGTGTGTTTACCTTCAGAAATGGAGTTAAATCCCAATCTCTGTGTCTTCCTACAAGCAACACTTCGTTTCAGGTAAGGGCAGTCACTTTTCAGCTCAAATGAACTACATCGTTCACTGAGCTCACACATTTCTCATCTTAAGAGACAAGCATTGGATGTTAGAGGACCAGTGCTTTGTATCAGTTTAAGAAGCAGAGTTGGATTGGATATGGTCCGTATGTGTAGGAAACACCTTTCTTTTGTTCTCAGCATACTCACGTTTCCTGCTGTCTTAGAGAATCTAGAAAGCAAGAGCGTGCTTCTTGTTCTTAAGAAGAGTGTCATCAATGGATGAGAACACTGCTGTGTTTCACTTCAGAAATGGAGTTAAATCCCAGGCTCTGAGTCTTCCTACAAGCAAGACTTCGATTCAGGTAAGGGCAGTCACTTTTCTGCTCAAACGAACTACATCATTCACAAAGCTCACACGTTTCTCATCTTAACTGACAAGCATTGGATGTTAGAGGGTCAGTGCTTTGTATCAGTTTCAGAAGCAGATTTGGACTACTTATGGTCTGTATATGTACGAAACACCGTTCTTTAGTTCTGGGCACACTCATATTACCTGCTATATTAGAGACTATAAAAGCAAGTGCATGCTTGTCGGTCTAAAGCAGAGTGTGATCCATGGATGAGAACTATGCTGTGTGTTTCCCTTCAGAAATGGAGTTAAATCCCAGGCTCTGTGTCTTCCTACAAGCAAGACTTCGTTTCAGGTAAGGGCAGTAACTTTTCAGTTCAAAGGAACTACATCATTCACAAAGTGCACACATATCTCATCTTAACTGACAAACATTGGATGTTAGAGGACCAGTGCTTTGTATCAGTTTCAAAAGCAGAGTTGGACTAGATATGGTCTGTATGTGTAGGAAACACCGTTCTTTTGTTCTCAGCACACTCACGTTTCCTGCTGTCTTAGAGACTCTAGAAAGCAAGAGCGTGCTTCTTGTTCTAAAGCAGAGTGTGTTCAATGGATGAGAACACTGCTGTGTGTTTCAATTCAGATATGGAGTTAAATCCCAGGCTCTGAGTCTTCCTACAAGCAAGACTTCGTTTAAGGTAAGGGCAGTCACTTTTCTGCTCAAACAAACTACATCGTTCATGAAGCTCACACGTTTCCCTCTTAACTGACAAGCATTGGATGTTAGAGGACCAGTGCTTTGTATCAGTTTCAAAAGCAGAGTTGAACTAGATATGGTCCCTATGTGTAGGAAACACCGTTCTTTTGTTCTCAGCAAAATCACGTTTCCTGCTGTCTTAGAGACTCTAGAAAGCAAGAGCGTGCTTCTTGTTATAAAGCAGAGTGTGATCAATGGATGATTACACTGCTGTGTGTTTTACTTCAGAAATGGAGTTAAATCCCAGGCTCTGAGTCTTCCTACAGGCAAGACTTCAATTCAGGTAAGGGCAGTCACTTTTCTGCTCAAACGAACTACATCGTTCATGAAGCTCACACATTTCTCATCTTAACAGACAAACATTGGATGTTAGAGGATCAGTGCTTTGTATCAGTTTAAGAAGCAGATTTGGACTAGATATGGTCTGTATGTGTAGGAAACACCGTTTTTGTTCTCAGCACACTCACGTTTCCTGCTGTCTTAGAGACTCTAGAAAGCAAGAGTATGCTTCTCGTTCTAAAGCAGAGTGTGATCCATGGATGAAAACTATGCTGTGTGTTTCACTTCAGAAAAGGAGTTAAATCCCAGGCTCTGAGTGTCCCTACAAGCAAGACTTCGTTTCAGGTAAGGGCAGTCACTTTTCTGCTCAAACGAACTACATCTTTCACGAAGCACACACGTTTCTCATCTTAACTGACAAGCATTGGATGTTAGAGGACCAGTGCTTTGTATCAGTTTCAGAAGCAGAGTTGGACTATATAATGTCCTTATGTGTAGGAATCTCCGTTCTTTTGTTCTCAGCAAAATCACGTTTCCTGCTGTCTTAGAGACTCTAGAAAGCAAGAGTGTGCTTCTTGTTCTAAAGCAGAGTGTGCTCAATGGATGATTACATGGCTGTGTGTTTTACTTCAGAAATGGAGTAAAATCCCAGGCTCTGAGTCTTCCTACAATTAAGACTTCAATTCAGGTAAGGGCAGTCATTTTTCTGCTCAAACGAACTACATCTTTCATGAAGCTCACACGTTTCCCATCTTAATGGACAAGCATTGGATGTTAGTGGGTCAGTGCTTTGTATCAGTTTCAGAAGCAGAGTTGGACTAGATATGGTCCGTATATGTAGGAAACACCGTTCTTTTGTTCTCAGCACACACACGTTTCCTGCTGTCTTAGAGAATGTAGAAAGCAAGAGCGTGCTTCTTGTTCTAAAGCAGAGTGTCATCAATGGATGAGAACACTGCTGTGTGTTTCACTTCAGAAATGGAGTTAAATCCCAGGCTCTGAGTCTTCCTACAAGCAAGACTTCGTTTCAGGTAAGGACAGTCAGTTTTCTGCTCAAACGAACTACATCGTTCACAGAGCTCACACGTTTCTCATCTTAACTGACAAACATTGGATGTTAGAGGACGAGTGCTTTGTATCAGTTTCAGAAGCAGATTTGGACTGGATATGGTCCATATGTGTAGGAAACACCGTTCTATTGTTTTGGGCACACTCAGATTTCCTGCAGTCTTAGAGACTCTAGAAAACAAGAGTGTGCTTCTCGCTCTAACCAGAGTGTGATCCATGGATGAATACTATGCTGTGTGTTTCCCTTCAGAAATGGAGTTAAATCCCAGGCTCTGTGTCTTCCTACAAGCAAAACTTCGTTTCAGTTAAGGCAGTCACTGTTCAGTTCAAAGGAACTACATCAGTCACAAAGCTCACACGTTTCTCATCTTAACTGACAAACATTGGATGTTAGAGGACCAGTGCTTTGTATCAGTTTCAGAAGCAGAGTTGGACTAGATATGGTCCCTATGTGTAGGAAACACCGTTCTTTTGTTCTCAGCACACTCACGTTTCCTGCTGTCTTAGAGACTCTAGAAAGCAAGAGCGTGCTTCTTGTTCTAAAGCAGAGTGTGATCAATGGATGAGAACACTGCTGTGTGTTTCAATTCAGAAATGGAGTTAAATCCCAGGCTCTGAGTCTTCCTACAAGCAAGACTTCATTTAAGGTAAGGGCAGTCACTTTTCTGCTCAAACGAACTACATCATTCACGAAGCTCACACGTTTCCCATCTTAACTGACAAACATTGGATGTTAGAGGACCAGTGCTTTGTGTGAGTTTTAGAAGCAGAGTTGGACTAGATATTGTCCGTATGTGTAGGAAATACCGTTCTTTTGTTCTCTGCACACTCACATTTCCTGCTGTATGAGAGACTCTAGAAAGCAAGAGCGTGCTTGTCGCTCTAAAGCAGATTTTGATCCATGGATTAGAACTATGCTGTGTGTTTCCCTTTAGAAATGGAGTTAAATCCCAATCTCTATGTCTTCCTACAAGCAAGACTTCGTTTCAGGTAAGGGCAGTCACTTTTCAGCTCAAACGAACTACATCGTTCACTGAGCTCACACATTTCTCATCTTAACAGACAAGCATTGGATGTTAGAGGACCAGTGCTTTGTATCAGTTTAAGAAGCAGAGTTGGACTAGATATGGTCCGTACATGTAGGAAACACCGTTCTTTTGTTCTCAGCACACTCACGTTTCCTGCTCTCTTAGGGATTCTAGAAAGCAAGAGCGTGCTTCTTGTCCTAAAGCAGAGTGTTATCAATGGATGAGAACACTGCTGTGTGTTTCACTTCAGAAATGGAGTTAAATCGCAGGCTATGAGTCTTCCAAGAAGCAAGACTTCATTTCAGGTAAGGGCAGTCACTTTTCTGCTCAAACGAACTACATCGTTCACGAAGCTCACACGTTTCTCATCTTATCTGACAAGCATTGGATGTTAGAGGGTCAGTGCTTTGTATCAGTTTCAGAAGCAGAGTTGGACTACTTATGGTCTGTATATGTAGGAAACACCATTCTTTTGTTCTGGGCACACTCAGATTACCTGTTATATTAGAGACTGTAAAAACAAGAGCATGCTTCTCGCTCTAAAGCAGAGTGTGATCCATGGATGAGAACTATGCTGTGTGTTTCCCTTCAGAAATGGAGTTAAATCCCAGGCTCTGTGTCTTCCTACAAGCAAGACTCCTTTCAGGTAAGGGCAGTCACTTTTCAGTTCAAAGAAACTACATCATTCACAAAGCTCACATGTTTCCCATCTTAACTGACAAGCATTGGATGTTAGAGGACCAGTGCTTTGTATCAGTTTCAGAAGCAGAGTTGGACTAGATATGGTCCGTATGTGTAGGAAACACCGTTCTTTTGTTCTCAGCACACTCACGTTTCCTGCTGCCTTAGAGACTCTAGAAAGCAAGAATGTGCTTCTCGCTCTAAAGCAGATTGTGATCCATGGATGAGAACTATGCTGTGTGTTTACCTTCAGAAATGGAGTTAAATCCCAGGCTCTGTGTCTTCCTACAAGCAAGACTTCGTTTCAGGTAAGGGCAGTAACTTTTCAGTTCAAAGGAACTACATCATTCACAAAGTGCACACATTTCTCATCTTAACTGACAAACATTGGATGTTAGAGGACCAGTGCTTTGTATCAGTTTCAAAAGCAGAGTTGGACTAGATATGGTCTGTATGTGTAGGAAACACCGTTCTTTTGTTCTAAGCACACTCACGTTTCCTGCTGTCTTAGAGACTCTAGAAAGCAAGAGCGTGCTTCTTGTTCTAAAGCAGAGTGTGTTCAATGGATGAGAACACTGCTGTGTGTTTCAATTCAGATATGGAGTTAAATCCCAGGCTCTGAGTCTTCCTACAAGCAAGACTTCGTTTAAGGTAAGGGCAGTCACTTTTCTGCTCAAACAAACTACATCGTTCATGAAGCTCACACGTTTCCCTCTTAACTGACAAGCATTGGATGTTAGAGGACCAGTGCTTTGTATCAGTTGCAAAAGCAGAGTTGAACTAGATATCGTCCCTATGTGTAGGAAACACCGTTCTTTTGTTCTCAGCAAAATCACGTTTCCTGCTGTCTTAGAGACTCTAGAAAGCAAGAGCGTGCTTCTTGTTATAAAGCAGAGTGTGATCAATGGATGATTACACTGCTGTGTGTTTTACTTCAGAAATGGAGTTAAATCCCAGGCTCTGAGTCTTCCTACAGGCAAGACTTCAATTCAGGTAAGGGCAGTCACTTTTCTGCTCAAACGAACTACATCGTTCATGAAGCTCACACATTTCTCATCTTAACAGACAAGCATTGGATGTTAGAGGATCAGTGCTTTGTATCAGTTTAAGAAGCAGATTTGGACTAGATATGGTCCGTATGTGTAGGAAACACCGTTTTTGTTCTCAGCACACTCACGTTTCCTGCTGTCTTAGAGACTCTAGAAAGCAAGAGTATGCTTCTCGTTCTAAAGCAGAGTGTGATCCATGGATGAAAACTATGCTGTGTGTTTCACTTCAGAAAAGGAGTTAAATCCCAGGCTCTGAGTGTCTCTACAAGCAAGACTTCGTTTCAGGTAAGGGCAGTCACTTTTCTGCTCAAACGAACTACATCGTTCACAGAGCTCACACGTTTCTCATCTTAACTGACAAGCATTGGATGTTAGAAGGTCAATGCTTTATATCAGTTTCAGAAGCAGATTTGGACTGGATATGGTCCATATGTGTAGGAAACACTGTTCTTTTGTTCTGGGCACACTCAAATTTCCTGCTGTCTTAGAGACTCTAGTAAGCAAGAGTGTGCTTCTCGCTCTAACCACAGTGTGATCCATGGACGAATACTATGTTATGTGTTTCCCTTCAGAAATGGAGTTAAATCCCTGGCTCTGTGTCTTCCTACAAGCAAGACTTTGTTTCAGGTATGGGTAGTCACTTTTCAGTTCAAAGGAACTACATCATTCACAAAGCTCACACGTTTCTCATCTTAACTGACAAACATTGGATGTTAGAGGACCAGTGCTTTGTATCAGTTTCAGAAGCAGAGTTGAAATAGATTTGGTCCGTATGTGTAGGAAACACCGTTCTTTTGTTCTCAGCACACTCACGTTTCCTGCTGTCTTAGAGATTTTAGAAAGCAAGAGCATGCTTCTGGCTCTAAAGCAGAGTGTGATCCATGGATGAAAACTATGCTGTGTGTTTCCCTTCAGAAAAGGAGTTAAATCCCAGACTCTATGTCGTTTCAGGTAAGGGCAGTCACTTTTCAGCTCAAACGAACTACATCTTTCACAGAGCTCACACGTTTCTCATCTTAACAGACAAGCATTGGATGTTAGAGGACCAGTGCTTTGTATCAGTTTCAGAAGCAGAGTTGGACTAGATATGGTCTGTATGTGTAGGAAACACCGTTCTTTTGTTCTCAGCAAACTCAGGTTTCCTGCTGTCTTAGAGACTCTAGAAAGCAAGAGCGTGCTTCTTGTTCTAAAGCAGAGTGTGATTAATGGATGAGAACACTGCTGTGTGTTTCACTTCAGAAATGGAGTTAAATCCTAGGTTCTGAGTCTCCCTACAAGCAAGACTTCATTTCAGGTAAGGGCAGTCACATTTCTGCTCAAAGGAACTACATCGTTCACGAAGCTCACACATTTCTCATCTTAACTGTCAAGCATTGGATGTTAGAGGACAAGTGCATTGTATCAGTTTTAAAAGAAGATTTGGACTACATATAGTCAGTATGTGTAGGAAACACCGTTCTTTTGTTCTGGGCACACTCAGATTTCCTGCTCTCTTAGAGACTCTAGAAATCAAGAGTGTGCTTCTTGCTCTAAAGCAGAGTGTGATCCATGGATGAGAACTATGCTGTGTGTTTCACTTCAGAAATGGAGTAAATCCCAGGTTCTGAGTCTTCCTACAAGCAAGACTTCGTTTCAGGTAAGAGCAGTCACTTTTCTGCTCAAACGAACTACATCGTTCACGAAGCTCACACGTTTCTCATCTTAACTGACAAGCATTGGATGTTAGAGGACCAGTGCTTTCTATCAGTTTCAGAAGCAGAGTTCGTCTAGATATGGTCCGTATGTGTAGGAAACACCGTTCTTTTTTTCTCAGCACACTCACCTTTCCTGCTATCTTAGAGACTTTAGAAAGCAAGAGCGTGCTTCTCGCTCTAAAGCAGAGTGTGATCCATGGATGAGAACTATGCTGTGTGTTTCCCTTCAGAAACGGAGTTAAATCCCTTGCTCTGTGTCTTCCTACAGGCAAGACTTAGTTTCAGGTAATGGCAGTCACTTTTCTGCTCAATCAAACTACATCTTTCACAAAGCTCACACGTTTCTCATCTTAACTGACAAGCATTGGATGTTAGAGGACCAGTGCTTTGTATCAGTTTCAGAAGAAGAGTTGGACTAGATATGGTCCGTATGTGTAGGAAACACCGTTCTTTTGTTCTCAGCACACTCTAGTTTCCTGATGTCTTAGAGACTCTAGAAAACAAGAGCATGCTTCTTGTTCTAAAGCAGAGTGTGATCAGTGGATGATTACACTGCTGTGTGTTTTACTTCAGAAATGGAGTTAAATCCCAGGCTCTGTGTCTTCCTACAAGCAAGACTTCATTTCAGGTAAGGGCAGTCACTTTTCTGCTCAAACGAACTGCATCTTTCACGAAGCTCACACGTTTCTCATCTTAACTGACAAGCATTGGATGTTAGATAACCAGTGCATTCAATCAGTTTCAGAATAAGTTTTGGGCTACATATAGTCCGTATATGTAGGAAACACCGTTCATTTGTTCTGGGCACACTCAGATTTCTTGCTATATTAGAGACTCTAGAAAGCAAGAGCATGCTTCTTGTTCTAAAGCAGAGTGTGATCAAGGAATGATTACACTGCTGTGTGTTTTACTTCAGAAATGTAGTTAAATCCCAGGCTCTGAGTCTTCCTACAAGCAAGACTTCAATTCCGGTAAGGGCAGTCACTTTTCTGCTCAAACGAACTACATCGTTCATGAATCTCACACGTTTCCCATCTTAACTGACCACCATTGGATGTTAGAGGGGCAGTGCTTTGTATCAGGTTAAGAAGCAGATTTGGACTACATATCGTCCTTATGTGTAGGAAACCGTTCTTTTATTCTGGGCACACTCAGATTTCCTGCTATATTAGAGACTCTAGAAAGCAAGAGTGTACTTCTCGCTCTAAAGCAGAGTGTGATCCATGGATGAGAACTATGCTGTGTGTTTCACTTCAGAAATGGTGTTAAATCCCATGCTCTGTGTCTCCCAACATGCAAGACTTCGTTTCAGGTAAGTGTAGTCACTATTCTGCTCAAAGGAACTACATCGTTCAGGAAGCTCACACCTTTCTCATCTTAACTGAAAAGCATTGGATATTGTAGGACCAGTGCTTTGTATCAGTTTCAGAAGCAGAGTTGGACTAGATATGTTCCGTATGTGTAGGAAACTCCGTTCTTTTGTTCTCAGCACACTCACGTTTCCTGCTGTCTTAGAGACTTTAGAAAGCAAGAGCGTGCTTCTCGCTCTAAAGCAGAGTGTGATCCATGGATGAAAACTATGCTGTGTGTTTCCCTTCAGAAAAGGAGTTAAATCCCAGCTCTATGTCTTCCAACAAGCAAGACTTCGTTTCAGGTAAGGGCAGTCACTTTTCAGCTCAAACGAACTACATCTTTCACGGAGCTCACACGTTTCTCATCTTAACAGACAAGCATTGAATGTTAGAGGACCAGTGCTTTGTATCAGTTTCAGAAGCAGAGTTGGACTAGATATGGACTGTATGTGTAGGAAACACCGTTCTTTTGTTCTCAGCAAACTCACGTTTCCTGCTGTCTTAGAGACTCTAGAAAGCAAGAGCGTGCTTCTTGTTCTAAAGCAGAGTGTGATTAATGGATGAGAACACTGCTGTGTGTTTCACTTCAGAAATGGAGTTAAATCCCAAGCTCTGAGTCTTCCTACAACCAAGACTTCGTTTCAGGTAAGGGCAGTCACTTTGCTGCTCAAACGAACTACATCGTTCACTGAGCTCACACGTTTCTAATCTTAACTGACAAGCATTGGATGTTAGAGGACCAGTGCTTTTTATCAGTTTCAGAAGCAGAGTTGGACTAGTTATGGTCCGTATGTGTAGGAAACACCGTTCTTTTGTTCTCAGCACACTCACGTTTCCTGCTGTCTTAGAGACTCTGGAAAGCAAGAGCGTGCTTCTCGCTCTAAAGACGAGTGTGATCCATGGATGAGAACTATGCTGTGTGTTTACCTTCAGAAATGGACTTAAATCCCAGGCTCTGAGTCTTCCTACAAGCAAGACTTCAATTCAGGTAAGCCAGTAACTTTTCTGCTCAAAGGAACTACATCATTAACGAATATCAAACGATTCTCATCTTAACTGACAAGCATTGGATGTTAGAGGGTCAGTGCATTGTATCAGTATCAGAAGCAGATTTGGACTACATATGGTCCGTATATGTAGGAAACACCGTTCTTTTGTTCTGGACACACTCAGATTTCCTGCTATATTAGAGATTCTAATAGCAAGAGCGTGCTTCTCGCTCTAAAGCAGAGTGTGATCCATGGATGAGAACGTTGCTGTGTGTTTCTCTTAAGAAATGGAGTTAAATCCCAGGCTCTGTGTCTTCCTACAAGCAAGACTTGGTTTCAGGTAAGGGCAGTCACTTTTCAGTTCAAAGGAACTACATCATTCACAAAGCTCACACGTTTCTCATCTTAACTGACAAGCATTGGATGTTAGAGGACCAGTGCTTTGTATCAGATTCAGAAGCAGAGTTGAACTAGATATGGTCCGTATGTGTAGGAAACACCGTTCTTTTGTTCTCAGCAAAATCACGTTTCCTGCTGTCTTAGAGACTCTAGAAAGCAAGAGCGTGCTTCTCGCTCTAAAGCAGAGTGTGATCCATGGATGAGAACTATGCTGTGTGTTTGCCTTCAGAAATGGAGTTAAATCCCAGGCTCTGAGTCTTCCTACAAGCAAGACTTCAATTCAGGTAAGGCAGTCACTTTTCTGCTCAAACGAACTACATCGTTCATGAAGCTCACACGTTTCCCATCTTAACTGACAAGCATTGGATGTTAGAGGGTCAGTGGTTTTTATCAGTTTCAGAAGCAGATTTGGACTGGATATTGTCCATGTGTGTAGGAAACACCGTTCTATTGTTCTGGGCACACTCAAATTTCCTGCTGTCTTAGAGAATCTAGGAAGCAAGAGTGTGCTTCTCGCTCTAACCACAGTGTGATCCATGGATGAATACTATGCTGTGTGTTTCCCTTCAGAAATGGAGTTAAATCCCAGGCTCTGTCTCTTCCTACAAGCAAGACTTCGTTTCAGGTAAGGGTAGTCACTTTTCAGTTCAAAGGAACTACATCATTCACAAAGCTCACACGTATCTCATCTTAACTGACAAACATTGGATGTTAGAGGACCAGTGCTTTGTATCAGTTTCAGAAGATGAGTTGGACTAGATATGGTCCGTATGTGTAGGAAACACCGTTCTTTTTTTCTCAGCACACTCACGTTTCCTGCTGTGTTAGAGACTCTAGAAAGCAAGAGCGTGCTTCTCGCTCTAAAGCAGATTGTGATCCATGGATGAGAACTATGCTGTGTGTTTCCCTTCAGAAATGGAGTTAAATCCCAATCTCTGTGTCTTCCTACAAGCAAGACTTCGTTTCATGTAAGGGCAGTCACTTTTCAGCTCAAATGAACTACATCGTTCACTGAGCTCAACACATTTCTCATCTTAACAGACAAGAATTGGATGTTAGAGGACCAGTGTTTTGTATCAGTTTCAGAAGCAGAGTTGGACTATATAAGGTCCGTATGTGTAGGAAACACCGTTCTTTTGTTCTCACCACACTCAAGTTTCCTGCTGTCTTAGAGACTCTAGAAAGCAAGAGCGTGATTCTTGTTCTAAAGCAGAGTGTCATCAATGGATGAGAACACTGCTGTGTGTTTTACTTCAGAAATGGAATTAAATCCCAGGCTCTGAGTCTTCCTACAAGTAAGACTTCAATTCAGGAAAGGGCAGTCATTTTTCTGCTCAAACGAACTACATCGTTCGTGAAGCTCACACGTTTCCCATCTTAACTGACAAGCATTGGATGTTAGAGGACCAGTGCTTTGTATGAGATTCAGACGCAGAGTTGGACTAGATATGGTCCGTATGTGTAGGAAACACCGTTCTTTTGTTCTCAGCACACACACGTTTCCTGCTGTGTTAGAGACTCTAGAAAGCAAGAGAGTGCTTCTCACTCTAAAGCAGATTGTGATCCATGGATGAGAACTATGCTGTGTGTTTCCCTTCAGAAATGGAGTTAAATCCCAATCTCTGTGTCTTCCTACAAGCAAGACTTCAATTCAGATAAGGGCAGTCACTTTTCAGCTCAAATGAACTACATCGTTCACTGAGCTCACACATTTCTCATCTTAACAGACAAGAATTGGAAGTTAGAGGACCAGTGCTTTGTATCAGTTTAAGAAGTAGAGTTGTACTAGATATGGTCCGTATGTGTAGGAAACACCGTTCTTTTGTTCTGGGCACACTCACGATTCCTGCTGTCTTAGAGACTCTAGAAAGCAAGAGCGTGCTTCTCGCTCTAAAGCAGTGTGTGGTCCATGGATGAGAACTATGCTATGTGTTTGCCTTCAGAAATGGAGTTAAATCCCAGGCTCTGAGTCTTCCTACAAGCAAGACTTCAATTCAGGTAAGGCAGTCACTTTTCTGCTCAAACGAACTACATCGTTCATGAAGCTCACACGTTTCCCATCTTAACTGACAAGCATTGGATGTTAGAGGGTCAGTGCTTTGTATCAGTTTCAGAAGCAGATTTGGACTAGATATGGTCCGTATGTGTAGGAAACTCCGTTCTTTTGTTCTCAGCAAAATCACGTTTCCTCCTGTCTTAGAGACTCTCAAAAGCAAGAGCGTGCTTCTTATTCTAAAGCAGAGTGTGATCAATGGATGAGAACACTGCTGTGTGTTTCAATTCAGAAATGGAGTTAAATCCCAGGCTCTAGGTCTTCGTACAAGCAAGACTTCGTTTAAGGTAAGGGCAGTCACTTTTTTGCTCATACGAACTACATCGTTCATGAAGCTCACACGTTTCCCATCTTAACTGACAAGCATTGGATGTTAGAGGACCAGTGCTTTGTATCAATTTCAGAAGATGAGTTGGACTAGATATGGTCCATATGTGTAGGAAACACCGTTCTTTTGTTCTCAGCACACTCATATTTCCTGCTGTCTTAGAGACTCTAGAAAGCAAGAGCGTGCTTCTTATTCTAAAGCAGAGTGTGATCCATGGATGAGAACTATGCTGTGTGTTTGCCTTCAGAAATGGAGTTAAATCCCAGGCTCTGATTCTTCCTACAAGCAAGACTTCGTTTGAGGTAAGGACAGTCACTTTTCTGCTCAAAGAATCTACATCGTTCACAGAGCTCACACGTTTCTCATCTTAACTGACAAGCATTGGATGTTAGAGGGTCAATGCTTTATATCAGTTTCAGAAGCAGATTTGGTCTGGATATGGTCCATATGTGTAGGAAACTCCATTCTATTGTTCTGGGCACACTCAAATTTCCTGCTGTCTTAGAGAATCTAGAAAGCAAGAGTGTGCTTCTCGCTCTAACCACAGTGTGATCCATGGATGAATACTATGCTCTGTGTTTCCCTTCAGAAATGGAGTTAAATCCCAGGCTCTGTCTCTTCCTACAAGCAAGACTTCGTTTCAGTTAAGGGTAGTCACTTTTCAGTTCAAAGGAACTACATCATTCACAAAGCTCACATGTTTCTCATCTTAACTGACAAACATTGGATGTTAGAGGACCAGTGCTTTGTATCAGTTTCAGAAGCAGAGTTGGACTAGATATGGTCTGTATGTGTAGGAAACACCATTCTTTTGTTCTCAGCACACTCACGTTTCCTGCTGTCTTAGAGAATATAGAAAGCAAGAGCGTGCTTCTTGTTCTAAAGCAGAGTGTGATCAATGGATGAGAACACTGCTGTGTGTTTCACTTCAGAAATGGAGTTAAATCCCAGGCTCTGAGTCTTCCTACAAGCAAGACTTCGTTTAAGGTAAGCACAGTCACTTTTCTGCTCAAACGAACTACATCGTTCATGAAGCTCACCCGTTTCCCATCCTAACTGACAAGCATTGGATGATAGAGGACCAGTGCTTTGTATGAGTTTCAGAAGCAGAGTTGGACTAGATATGGTCCGTATGTGTAGGAAACACCGTTCTTTTTTTCTCAGCACACTCACGTTTCCTGCTGTGTTAGAGACTCTAGAAAGCAAGAGCGTGCTTCTCGCTCTAAAGCAGATTGTGATCCATGGATGAGAACTATGCTGTGTGTTTCCCTTCAGAAATGGAGTTAAATCCCAATCTCTGTGTCTTCCTACAAGCAAGACTTCGTTTCATGTAAGGGCAGTCACTTTTCAGCTCAAATGAACTACATCGTTCACTGAGCTCAACACATTTCTCATCTTAACAGACAAGAATTGGATGTTAGAGGACCAGTGTTTTGTATCAGTTTCAGAAGCAGAGTTGGACTATATAAGGTCCGTATGTGTAGGAAACACCGTTCTTTTGTTCTCACCACACTCAAGTTTCCTGCTGTCTTAGAGACTCTAGAAAGCAAGAGCGTGATTCTTGTTCTAAAGCAGAGTGTCATCAATGGATGAGAACACTGCTGTGTGTTTTACTTCAGAAATGGAATTAAATCCCAGGCTCTGAGTCTTCCTACAAGTAAGACTTCAATTCAGGAAAGGGCACTCATTTTTCTGCTCAAACGAACTACATCGTTCGTGAAGCTCACACGTTTCCCATCTTAACTGACAAGCATTGGATGTTAGAGGACCAGTGCTTTGTATGAGATTCAGACGCAGAGTTGGACTAGATATGGTCCGTATGTGTAGGAAACACCGTTCTTTTGTTCTCAGCACACACACGTTTCCTGCTGTGTTAGAGACTCTAGAAAGCAAGAGAGTGCTTCTCACTCTAAAGCAGATTGTGATCCATGGATGAGAACTATGCTGTGTGTTTCCCTTCAGAAATGGAGTTAAATCCCAATCTCTGTGTCTTCCTACAAGCAAGACTTTAATTCAGATAAGGGCAGTCACTTTTCAGCTCAAATGAACTACATCGTTCACTGAGCTCACACATTTCTCATCTTAACAGACAAGAATTGGAAGTTAGAGGACCAGTGCTTTGTATCAGTTTAAGAAGTAGAGTTGTACTAGATATGGTCCGTATGTGTAGGAAACACCGTTCTTTTGTTCTGGGCACACTCACGATTCCTGCTGTCTTAGAGACTCTAGAAAGCAAGAGCGTGCTTCTCGCTCTAAAGCAGTGTGTGGTCCATGGATGAGAACTATGCTATGTGTTTGCCTTCAGAAATGGAGTTAAATCCCAGGCTCTGAGTCTTCCTACAAGCAAGACTTCAATTCAGGTAAGGCAGTCACTTTTCTGCTCAAACGAACTACATCGTTCATGAAGCTCACACGTTTCCCATCTTAACTGACAAGCATTGGATGTTAGAGGGTCAGTGCTTTGTATCAGTTTCAGAAGCAGATTTGGACTAGATATGGTCCGTATGTGTAGGAAACTCCGTTCTTTTGTTCTCAGCAAAATCACGTTTCCTCCTGTCTTAGAGACTCTCAAAAGCAAGAGCGTGCTTCTTATTCTAAAGCAGAGTGTGATCAATGGATGAGAACACTGCTGTGTGTTTCAATTCAGAAATGGAGTTAAATCCCAGGCTCTAGGTCTTCGTACAAGCAAGACTTCGTTTAAGGTAAGGGCAGTCACTTTTTTGCTCATACGAACTACATCGTTCATGAAGCTCACACGTTTCCCATCTTAACTGACAAGCATTGGATGTTAGAGGACCAGTGCTTTGTATCAATTTCAGAAGATGAGTTGGACTAGATATGGTCCATATGTGTAGGAAACACCGTTCTTTTGTTCTCAGCACACTCATATTTCCTGCTGTCTTAGAGACTCTAGAAAGCAAGAGCGTGCTTCTTATTCTAAAGCAGAGTGTGATCCATGGATGAGAACTATGCTGTGTGTTTGCCTTCAGAAATGGAGTTAAATCCCAGGCTCTGATTCTTCCTACAAGCAAGACTTCGTTTGAGGTAAGGACAGTCACTTTTCTGCTCAAAGAATCTACATCGTTCACAGAGCTCACACGTTTCTCATCTTAACTGACAAGCATTGGATGTTAGAGGGTCAATGCTTTATATCAGTTTCAGAAGCAGATTTGGTCTGGATATGGTCCATATGTGTAGGAAACTACATTCTATTGTTCTGGTCACACTCAAATTTCCTGCTGTCTTAGAGAATCTAGAAAGCAAGAGTGTGCTTCTCGCTCTAACCACAGTGTGATCCATGGATGAATACTATGCTCTGTGTTTCCCTTCAGAAATGGAGTTAAATCCCAGGCTCTGTCTCTTCCTACAAGCAAGACTTCGTTTCAGTTAAGGGTAGTCACTTTTCAGTTCAAAGGAACTACATCATTCACAAAGCTCACATGTTTCTCATCTTAACTGACAAACATTGGATGTTAGAGGACCAGTGCTTTGTATCAGTTTCAGAAGCAGAGTTGGACTAGATATGGTCTGTATGTGTAGGAAACACCATTCTTTTGTTCTCAGCACACTCACGTTTCCTGCTGTCTTAGAGAATATAGAAAGCAAGAGCGTGCTTCTTGTTCTAAAGCAGAGTGTGATCAATGGATGAGAACACTGCTGTGTGTTTCACTTCAGAAATGGAGTTAAATCCCAGGCTCTGAGTCTTCCTACAAGCAAGACTTCGTTTAAGGTAAGCACAGTCACTTTTCTGCTCAAACGAACTACATCGTTCATGAAGCTCACCCGTTTCCCATCCTAACTGACAAGCATTGGATGATAGAGGACCAGTGCTTTGTATGAGTTTCAGAAGCAGAGTTGGACTAGATATGGTCCGTATGTGTAGGAAACACCGTTCTTTTTTTCTCAGCGCACTCACGTTTCCTGCTGTGTTAGAGACTCTAGAAAGCAAGAGCGTGCTTCTCGCTCTAAAGCAGATTGTGATCCATGGATGAGAACTATGCTGTGTGTTTCCCTTCAGAAATGGAGTTAAATCCCAATCTCTGTCTTCCTACAAGCAAGACTTCGTTTCATGTAAGGGCAGTCACTTTTCAGCTCAAATGAACTACATCGTTCACTGAGCTCAACACATTTCTCATCTTAACAGACAAGCATTGGATGTTAGAGGACCAGTGCTTTGTATCAGTTTCAGAAGCAGAGTGTGACTATATAAGGTCTGTACGTGTAGGAAACACCGTTCTTTTGTTCTCAGCAAAATCACGTTTCCTGCTGTCTTAGAGACTCTAGAAAGCAAGAGTGTGCTTCTTGTTCTAAAGCAGAGTGTGATCAATGGATGATTACACTGCTGTGTGTTTTACTTCAGAAATGGAGTTAAATCCCAGGCTCTGAGTCTTCCTACAAGTAAGACTTCAATTCAGGTAAGTGCAGTCATTTTTCTGCTCAAACGAACTACATCGTTCGTGAAGCTCACACGTTTCCCATCTTAACTGACAAGCATTGGATGTTAGAGGACCAGTACTTTGTATGAGATTCAGACGCAGAGTTGGACTAGATGTGGTCCGTATGTGTAGGAAACACCATTCTTTTGTTCTGGGCACACTCACGATTCCTGCTGTGTTAGAGACTCTAGAAAGCAAGAGCGTGCTTCTCGCTCTAAAGCAGAGTGTGATCCATGGATGAGAACTATGCTGTGTGTTTGCCTTCAGAAATGGAGTTAAATCCCAGGCTCTGAGTCTTCCTACAAGCAAGACTTCAATTCAGGTAAGGCAGTCACTTTTCTGCTCAAAAGAACTACATCGTTCATGAAGCTCACACGTTTCCCATTTTAACTGACAAGCATTGGATGTTAGAGGGTCAGTGCTTTGTATCACTTTCAGAAGCAGATTTGGACTAGATATGGTCCGTATGTGTAGGAAACTCCGTTCTTTTGTTCTCAGCAAAATCACGTTTCCTCCTGTCTTAGAGACTCTCAAAAGCAGGAGCGTGCTTCTTATTCTAAAGCAGAGTGTGATCCATGGATGAGAACACTGCTGTGTGTTTCAATTCAGAAATGGAGTTGTATCCCAGGCTCTGATTCTTCCTACAAGCAAGACTTCGTTTCAGGTAAGGACAGTCACTTTTCTGCTCAAAGAAACTACATCGTTCACAGATCTCACACGTTTCTCATCTTAACTGACAAGCATTGGATGTTAGAGGGTCAATGCTTTATATCAGTTTCAGAAGCAGATTTGGACTGGATATGGTCCATATGTGTAGGAAACACCGTTCTATTGTTCTGGGCACACTCAAATTTCCTGCTGTCTTAGAGAATATAGAAAGCAAGAGCGTGCTTCTTGTTCTAAAGCAGAGTGTGATCAATGGATGAGAACACTGCTTTGTGTTTCAATTCAGAAATGGAGTTAAATCCCAGGCTCTGAGTCTTCCTAAAAGCAAGACTTCGTTTAAGGTAAGGGCAGTCACTTTTCTGCTCAAACGAACTACATCGTTCATGAAGCTCACCCGTTTCCCATCCTAACTGACAAGCATTGGATGATAGAGGACCAGTGCTTTGTATGAGTTTCAGAAGCATAGTTGGACTAGATATGGTCCATATGTGTAGGAAACACCGTTCTTTTGTTCTCAGCATACTCACGTTTCCTGCTGTCTTAGAGACTCTAGAAAGAAGAGCGTGTTTCTCACTCTAAAGGAGATTGTGATCCATGGATGAGAACTATGCTGTGTGTTTCCCTTCAGAAATGGAGTTAAATCCCAGGCTCTGTCTCTTCCTACAAGCAAGACTTCGTTTCATGTAAGGGCAGTCACTTTTCAGCTCAAATGAACTATATCGTTCACTGAGCTCAACACATTTCTCATCTTAACAGACAAGCATTGGATGTTAGAGGACCAGTGCTTTGTATCAGTTTCAGAAGCAGAGTTGGACTATATAAGGTCCGTATGTGTAGGAAACACCGTTCTTTTGTTCTCAGCACACACACGTTTCCTGCTGTGTTAGAGACTCTAGAAAGCAAGAGCGTGCTTCTCGCTCTAAAGCAGATTGTGATCCATGGATGAGAACTATGCTGTGTGTTTCCCTTCAGAAATGGAGTTAATTCCCAATCTCTGTGTCTTCCTACAAGCAAGACTTCAATTCAGGTAAGGGCAGTCACTTTTCTGCTCAAACGAACTACATCGTTAACGAAGATCACACTATTCTCATCTTAACTGACAAGCATTGGATGTTAGAGGACCAGTGCATTGTATCAGTTTCAGAAGCAGATTTGGACTACATATGGTCCGTATATGTAGGAAACACCGTTCTTTGTTCTGGGCACACTCAGATTTCCTGCTATATTAGAAAGTCTAATAGCAAGAGCATGCTTCTTGTTCTAAAGCAGAGTGTCATCAATGGATGAGAACACTGCTGTGTGTTTCACTTCAGAAATGGAGTTAAATCCCTGGCTCTGTGTCTTACTACAAGCAAGACTTCGTTTCAGGTAAGGGCAGTCACTTTTCAGTTCAAAGGAACTACATCATTCACAAAGCTCACACGTTTCTCATCTTAACTGACAAGCACTGGACGTTAGAGGACCAGTGCTTTGTATCAGTTTCAGAAGCAGAGTTGAACGAGATATGGTCCGTATGTGTAGGAAACACCGTTCTTTTGTTCTCAGCAAAATCACGTTTCCTGCTGTCTTAGAGACTCTAGAAAGCAAGAGCGTGCTTCTTGTTATAAAGCAGAGTATGATCAATGGATGATTACACTGCTGTGTGTTTTCCTTCAGAAATGGAGTTAAATCCCAGGCTCTGAGTCTTCCTACAGGCAAGACTTCAATTCAGGTAAGGGCAATTCACTTTTCTGCTCAAACGAACTACATCGTTCATGAAGCACACACGTTTCCCATCTTAACTGACAAGCATTGGATGTTAGAGGGTCAGTGCTTTGTATCAGTTTCAGAAGCAGATTTGGACTAGATATGGTCCGTATGTGTAGGAAACACCGTTCATTTGTTCTCAGCAAAATCACGTTTCCTCCTGTCTTAGAGACTCTAAAAACCAACAGCATGCTTCTTCTTCTAAAGCAGAGTGTGATCCATGGATGAGAACTATGCTCTGTGTTTGCCTTCAGAAATGGACTTAAATCCCAAGCTCTAAGTCTTCCTACAAGCAAGACTTCGTTTCAGGTAAGGACAGTCACTTTTCTGCTCAAACGAACTACATCGTTCACAGAGCTCACACATTTCTCATCCTAACTGACAATCATTGGATGTTAGAGGGTCAATGCTTTATATCAGTTTCAGAAGCAGATTTCGACTGGATATGGTCCATATGTGTAGGAAACACCGTTCTTTTGTTCTCTGCAAAATCACGTTTCCTGCTTTCTTAGAGACTCTAGAAAGCAAGAGCGTGCTTCTTGTTCTAAAGCAGAGTATGATCAATGGATGATTACACTGCTGTGTGTTTTACTTCAGAAATGGAGTTAAATCCCAGGCTCTGAGTCTTCCGACAAGCAAGACTTCAATTCAGGTAAGGCAGTCACTTTTCTGCTCAAACGAACTACATCGTTCATGAAGCTCACACGTTTCCCATCTTAACTGACAAGCATTGGATGTTAGAGGACAAGTGCTTTGTATCAGTTTCAGAAGATGAGTTGGACTAGATATGGTCCGTATGTGTAGGAAACACCGTTCTTTTGTTCTCAGCACACTCACGTTTCCTGCTGTCTTTGAGAATCTAGAAAGCAAGAGCGTGCTTCTCGCTCTAAAGCAGAGTGTGATCCATGGATGAGAACTATGCTGTGTGTTTGCCTTCAGAAATGGACTTAAATCCCAGGCTCTAAGTCTTCCTACAATCAAGACTTCGTTTTAGGTATGGACAGTCACTTTTCTGCTCAAACGAACTACATCGTTCACAGAGCTCACACATTTCTCATCCTAACTGACAATCATTGGATGTTAGAGGGTCAATGCTTTATGTCAGTTTCAGAAGCAGAGTTGAACTAGATATGGTCCATATGTGTAGGAAACACCGTTCTATTGTTCTGGGCACACTCAAATTTCCTGTTGTCTTAGAGACTCTAGAAAGCAAGAGCGTGCCTCTCCCTCTAAAGCAGATTGTGATCCATGGATGAGAACTATGCTGTGTGTTTCCCTTCAGAAATGGAGTTAAATCCCAATCTCTATTTCTTCCTACAAGCAAGACTTCTTTTCAGGTAAGGGCAGTCACTTTTCAGCTCAAATGAACTACATCGTTCACTGAGCTCACACATTTCCCATCTTAACAGACAAGCATTGGATGTTAGAGGACCAGTGCTTTGAATCAGTTTAAGAAGCAGAGTTGGACTAGATATGGTCCGTATGTGTAGGAAACACCGTTCTTTTGTTCTCAGCACACTCACGTTTCCTGCTGTCTTAGAGACTTTAGAAAGCAAGACCGTGCTTCTTGTTCTAAAGCAGAGTGTGATCAATGGATAAGAACTCTGTTGTGTGTTTCACTTCAGAAATGGAGTTAAATCACAGGCTCTGAGTCTTACTACAAGCAAGACTTCGTTTCAGGTAAGGGCAGTCACTTTTTATTTCAAAGGAACTACATCATTCACAAAGCTCACACGTTTCTCATCTTAACTGACAAGCACTGGATGTTAGAGGACCAGTGCTTTGTATCAGTTTCAGAAGCAGAGTTGAACTAGATATGGTCCGTATGTGTAGGAAACACCGTTCTTTTGTTCTGAGCAAAATCACGTTTCCTGCTGTCTTAGAGACTCTAGAAAGCAAGAGCGTGCTTCTTGTTATAAAGCAGAGTATGATCAATGGATGATTACACTGCTGTGTGTTTTCCTTCAGAAATGGAGTTAAATCCCAGGCTCTGAGACTTCCTACAGGCAAGACTTCAATTCAGGTAAGGGCAATTCACTTTTCTGCTCAAACGAACTACATCGTTCATGAAGCTCACACGTTTCTCATCTTAACAGACAAGCATTGGATGTTAGAGGGTCAATGCTTTATATCAGTTTCAGAAGCAGATTTGGACTGGATATGGTCCATATGTGTAGGAAACACCGTTCTTTTGTTCTCTGCAAAATCACGTTTCCTGCTGTCTTAGAGACTCTAGAAAGCAAGAGCGTGCTTCTTGTTATAAAGCAGAGTATGATCAATGGATGATTACACTGCTGTGTGTTTTACTTCAGAAATGGAATTAAATCCCAGGCTCTGAGTCTTCCTACAAGTAAGACTTCAATTCAGGAAAGGGCAGTCATTTTTCTGCTCAAACGAACTACATCGTTCGTGAAGCTCACACGTTTCCCATCTTAACTGACAAGCATTGGATGTTAGAGGACCAGTGCTTTGTATGAGATTCAGACGCAGAGTTGGACTAGATATGGTCCGTATGTGTAGGAAACACCGTTCTTTTGTTCTCAGCACACACACGTTTCCTGCTGTGTTAGAGACTCTAGAAAGCAAGAGAGTGCTTCTCACTCTAAAGCAGATTGTGATCCATGGATGAGAACTATGCTGTGTGTTTCCCTTCAGAAATGGAGTTAAATCCCAATCTCTGTGTCTTCCTACAAGCAAGACTTCAATTCAGATAAGGGCAGTCACTTTTCAGCTCAAATGAACTACATCGTTCACTGAGCTCACACATTTCTCATCTTAACAGACAAGAATTGGAAGTTAGAGGACCAGTGCTTTGTATCAGTTTAAGAAGTAGAGTTGTACTAGATATGGTCCGTATGTGTAGGAAACACCGTTCTTTTGTTCTGGGCACACTCACGATTCCTGCTGTCTTAGAGACTCTAGAAAGCAAGAGCGTGCTTCTCGCTCTAAAGCAGTGTGTGGTCCATGGATGAGAACTATGCTATGTGTTTGCCTTCAGAAATGGAGTTAAATCCCAGGCTCTGAGTCTTCCTACAAGCAAGACTTCAATTCAGGTAAGGCAGTCACTTTTCTGCTCAAACGAACTACATCGTTCATGAAGCTCACACGTTTCCCATCTTAACTGACAAGCATTGGATGTTAGAGGGTCAGTGCTTTGTATCAGTTTCAGAAGCAGATTTGGACTAGATATGGTCCGTATGTGTAGGAAACTCCGTTCTTTTGTTCTCAGCAAAATCACGTTTCCTCCTGTCTTAGAGACTCTCAAAAGCAAGAGCGTGCTTCTTATTCTAAAGCAGAGTGTGATCAATGGATGAGAACACTGCTGTGTGTTTCAATTCAGAAATGGAGTTAAATCCCAGGCTCTAGGTCTTCGTACAAGCAAGACTTCGTTTAAGGTAAGGGCAGTCACTTTTTTGCTCATACGAACTACATCGTTCATGAAGCTCACACGTTTCCCATCTTAACTGACAAGCATTGGATGTTAGAGGACCAGTGCTTTGTATCAATTTCAGAAGATGAGTTGGACTAGATATGGTCCATATGTGTAGGAAACACCGTTCTTTTGTTCTCAGCACACTCATATTTCCTGCTGTCTTAGAGACTCTAGAAAGCAAGAGCGTGCTTCTTATTCTAAAGCAGAGTGTGATCCATGGATGAGAACTATGCTGTGTGTTTGCCTTCAGAAATGGAGTTAAATCCCAGGCTCTGATTCTTCCTACAAGCAAGACTTCGTTTGAGGTAAGGACAGTCACTTTTCTGCTCAAAGAATCTACATCGTTCACAGAGCTCACACGTTTCTCATCTTAACTGACAAGCATTGGATGTTAGAGGGTCAATGCTTTATATCAGTTTCAGAAGCAGATTTGGTCTGGATATGGTCCATATGTGTAGGAAACTCCATTCTATTGTTCTGGGCACACTCAAATTTCCTGCTGTCTTAGAGAATCTAGAAAGCAAGAGTGTGCTTCTCGCTCTAACCACAGTGTGATCCATGGATGAATACTATGCTCTGTGTTTCCCTTCAGAAATGGAGTTAAATCCCAGGCTCTGTCTCTTCCTACAAGCAAGACTTCGTTTCAGTTAAGGGTAGTCACTTTTCAGTTCAAAGGAACTACATCATTCACAAAGCTCACATGTTTCTCATCTTAACTGACAAACATTGGATGTTAGAGGACCAGTGCTTTGTATCAGTTTCAGAAGCAGAGTTGGACTAGATATGGTCTGTATGTGTAGGAAACACCATTCTTTTGTTCTCAGCACACTCACGTTTCCTGCTGTCTTAGAGAATATAGAAAGCAAGAGCGTGCTTCTTGTTCTAAAGCAGAGTGTGATCAATGGATGAGAACACTGCTGTGTGTTTCACTTCAGAAATGGAGTTAAATCCCAGGCTCTGAGTCTTCCTACAAGCAAGACTTCGTTTAAGGTAAGCACAGTCACTTTTCTGCTCAAACGAACTACATCGTTCATGAAGCTCACCCGTTTCCCATCCTAACTGACAAGCATTGGATGATAGAGGACCAGTGCTTTGTATGAGTTTCAGAAGCAGAGTTGGACTAGATATGGTCCGTATGTGTAGGAAACACCGTTCTTTTTTTCTCAGCACACTCACGTTTCCTGCTGTGTTAGAGACTCTAGAAAGCAAGAGCGTGCTTCTCGCTCTAAAGCAGATTGTGATCCATGGATGAGAACTATGCTGTGTGTTTCCCTTCAGAAATGGAGTTAAATCCCAATCTCTGTGTCTTCCTACAAGCAAGACTTCGTTTCATGTAAGGGCAGTCACTTTTCAGCTCAAATGAACTACATCGTTCACTGAGCTCAACACATTTCTCATCTTAACAGACAAGAATTGGATGTTAGAGGACCAGTGTTTTGTATCAGTTTCAGAAGCAGAGTTGGACTATATAAGGTCCGTATGTGTAGGAAACACCGTTCTTTTGTTCTCACCACACTCAAGTTTCCTGCTGTCTTAGAGACTCTAGAAAGCAAGAGCGTGATTCTTGTTCTAAAGCAGAGTGTCATCAATGGATGAGAACACTGCTGTGTGTTTTACTTCAGAAATGGAATTAAATCCCAGGCTCTGAGTCTTCCTACAAGTAAGACTTCAATTCAGGAAAGGGCACTCATTTTTCTGCTCAAACGAACTACATCGTTCGTGAAGCTCACACGTTTCCCATCTTAACTGACAAGCATTGGATGTTAGAGGACCAGTGCTTTGTATGAGATTCAGACGCAGAGTTGGACTAGATATGGTCCGTATGTGTAGGAAACACCGTTCTTTTGTTCTCAGCACACACACGTTTCCTGCTGTGTTAGAGACTCTAGAAAGCAAGAGAGTGCTTCTCACTCTAAAGCAGATTGTGATCCATGGATGAGAACTATGCTGTGTGTTTCCCTTCAGAAATGGAGTTAAATCCCAATCTCTGTGTCTTCCTACAAGCAAGACTTTAATTCAGATAAGGGCAGTCACTTTTCAGCTCAAATGAACTACATCGTTCACTGAGCTCACACATTTCTCATCTTAACAGACAAGAATTGGAAGTTAGAGGACCAGTGCTTTGTATCAGTTTAAGAAGTAGAGTTGTACTAGATATGGTCCGTATGTGTAGGAAACACCGTTCTTTTGTTCTGGGCACACTCACGATTCCTGCTGTCTTAGAGACTCTAGAAAGCAAGAGCGTGCTTCTCGCTCTAAAGCAGTGTGTGGTCCATGGATGAGAACTATGCTATGTGTTTGCCTTCAGAAATGGAGTTAAATCCCAGGCTCTGAGTCTTCCTACAAGCAAGACTTCAATTCAGGTAAGGCAGTCACTTTTCTGCTCAAACGAACTACATCGTTCATGAAGCTCACACGTTTCCCATCTTAACTGACAAGCATTGGATGTTAGAGGGTCAGTGCTTTGTATCAGTTTCAGAAGCAGATTTGGACTAGATATGGTCCGTATGTGTAGGAAACTCCGTTCTTTTGTTCTCAGCAAAATCACGTTTCCTCCTGTCTTAGAGACTCTCAAAAGCAAGAGCGTGCTTCTTATTTTAAAGCAGAGTGTGATCAATGGATGAGAACACTGCTGTGTGTTTCAATTCAGAAATGGAGTTAAATCCCAGGCTCTAGGTCTTCGTACAAGCAAGACTTCGTTTAAGGTAAGGGCAGTCACTTTTTTGCTCATACGAACTACATCGTTCATGAAGCTCACACGTTTCCCATCTTAACTGACAAGCATTGGATGTTAGAGGACCAGTGCTTTGTATCAATTTCAGAAGATGAGTTGGACTAGATATGGTCCATATGTGTAGGAAACACCGTTCTTTTGTTCTCAGCACACTCATATTTCCTGCTGTCTTAGAGACTCTAGAAAGCAAGAGCGTGCTTCTTATTCTAAAGCAGAGTGTGATCCATGGATGAGAACTATGCTGTGTGTTTGCCTTCAGAAATGGAGTTAAATCCCAGGCTCTGATTCTTCCTACAAGCAAGACTTCGTTTGAGGTAAGGACAGTCACTTTTCTGCTCAAAGAATCTACATCGTTCACAGAGCTCACACGTTTCTCATCTTAACTGACAAGCATTGGATGTTAGAGGGTCAATGCTTTATATCAGTTTCAGAAGCAGATTTGGTCTGGATATGGTCCATATGTGTAGGAAACTACATTCTATTGTTCTGGGCACACTCAAATTTCCTGCTGTCTTAGAGAATCTAGAAAGCAAGAGTGTGCTTCTCGCTCTAACCACAGTGTGATCCATGGATGAATACTATGCTCTGTGTTTCCCTTCAGAAATGGAGTTAAATCCCAGGCTCTGTCTCTTCCTACAAGCAAGACTTCGTTTCAGTTAAGGGTAGTCACTTTTCAGTTCAAAGGAACTACATCATTCACAAAGCTCACATGTTTCTCATCTTAACTGACAAACATTGGATGTTAGAGGACCAGTGCTTTGTATCAGTTTCAGAAGCAGAGTTGGACTAGATATGGTCTGTATGTGTAGGAAACACCATTCTTTTGTTCTCAGCACACTCACGTTTCCTGCTGTCTTAGAGAATATAGAAAGCAAGAGCGTGCTTCTTGTTCTAAAGCAGAGTGTGATCAATGGATGAGAACACTGCTGTGTGTTTCACTTCAGAAATGGAGTTAAATCCCAGGCTCTGAGTCTTCCTACAAGCAAGACTTCGTTTAAGGTAAGCACAGTCACTTTTCTGCTCAAACGAACTACATCGTTCATGAAGCTCACCCGTTTCCCATCCTAACTGACAAGCATTGGATGATAGAGGACCAGTGCTTTGTATGAGTTTCAGAAGCAGAGTTGGACTAGATATGGTCCGTATGTGTAGGAAACACCGTTCTTTTTTTCTCAGCGCACTCACGTTTCCTGCTGTGTTAGAGACTCTAGAAAGCAAGAGCGTGCTTCTCGCTCTAAAGCAGATTGTGATCCATGGATGAGAACTATGCTGTGTGTTTCCCTTCAGAAATGGAGTTAAATCCCAATCTCTGTCTTCCTACAAGCAAGACTTCGTTTCATGTAAGGGCAGTCACTTTTCAGCTCAAATGAACTACATCGTTCACTGAGCTCAACACATTTCTCATCTTAACAGACAAGCATTGGATGTTAGAGGACCAGTGCTTTGTATCAGTTTCAGAAGCAGAGTTGGACTATATAAGGTCTGTACGTGTAGGAAACACCGTTCTTTTGTTCTCAGCAAAATCACGTTTCCTGCTGTCTTAGAGACTCTAGAAAGCAAGAGTGTGCTTCTTGTTCTAAAGCAGAGTGTGATCAATGGATGATTACACTGCTGTGTGTTTTACTTCAGAAATGGAGTTAAATCCCAGGCTCTGAGTCTTCCTACAAGTAAGACTTCAATTCAGGTAAGTGCAGTCATTTTTCTGCTCAAACGAACTACATCGTTCGTGAAGCTCACACGTTTCCCATCTTAACTGACAAGCATTGGATGTTAGAGGACCAGTACTTTGTATGAGATTCAGACGCAGAGTTGGACTAGATGTGGTCCGTATGTGTAGGAAACACCATTCTTTTGTTCTGGGCACACTCACGATTCCTGCTGTGTTAGAGACTCTAGAAAGCAAGAGCGTGCTTCTCGCTCTAAAGCAGAGTGTGATCCATGGATGAGAACTATGCTGTGTGTTTGCCTTCAGAAATGGAGTTAAATCCCAGGCTCTGAGTCTTCCTACAAGCAAGACTTCAATTCAGGTAAGGCAGTCACTTTTCTGCTCAAAAGAACTACATCGTTCATGAAGCTCACACGTTTCCCATTTTAACTGACAAGCATTGGATGTTAGAGGGTCAGTGCTTTGTATCACTTTCAGAAGCAGATTTGGACTAGATATGGTCCGTATGTGTAGGAAACTCCGTTCTTTTGTTCTCAGCAAAATCACGTTTCCTCCTGTCTTAGAGACTCTCAAAAGCAGGAGCGTGCTTCTTATTCTAAAGCAGAGTGTGATCCATGGATGAGAACACTGCTGTGTGTTTCAATTCAGAAATGGAGTTGTATCCCAGGCTCTGATTCTTCCTACAAGCAAGACTTCGTTTCAGGTAAGGACAGTCACTTTTCTGCTCAAAGAAACTACATCGTTCACAGATCTCACACGTTTCTCATCTTAACTGACAAGCATTGGATGTTAGAGGGTCAATGCTTTATATCAGTTTCAGAAGCAGATTTGGACTGGATATGGTCCATATGTGTAGGAAACACCGTTCTATTGTTCTGGGCACACTCAAATTTCCTGCTGTCTTAGAGAATATAGAAAGCAAGAGCGTGCTTCTTGTTCTAAAGCAGAGTGTGATCAATGGATGAGAACACTGCTTTGTGTTTCAATTCAGAAATGGAGTTAAATCCCAGGCTCTGAGTCTTCCTAAAAGCAAGACTTCGTTTAAGGTAAGGGCAGTCACTTTTCTGCTCAAACGAACTACATCGTTCATGAAGCTCACCCGTTTCCCATCCTAACTGACAAGCATTGGATGATAGAGGACCAGTGCTTTGTATGAGTTTCAGAAGCATAGTTGGACTAGATATGGTCCATATGTGTAGGAAACACCGTTCTTTTGTTCTCAGCATACTCACGTTTCCTGCTGTCTTAGAGACTCTAGAAAGAAGAGCGTGTTTCTCACTCTAAAGGAGATTGTGATCCATGGATGAGAACTATGCTGTGTGTTTCCCTTCAGAAATGGAGTTAAATCCCAGGCTCTGTCTCTTCCTACAAGCAAGACTTCGTTTCATGTAAGGGCAGTCACTTTTCAGCTCAAATGAACTATATCGTTCACTGAGCTCAACACATTTCTCATCTTAACAGACAAGCATTGGATGTTAGAGGACCAGTGCTTTGTATCAGTTTCAGAAGCAGAGTTGGACTATATAAGGTCCGTATGTGTAGGAAACACCGTTCTTTTGTTCTCAGCACACACACGTTTCCTGCTGTGTTAGAGACTCTAGAAAGCAAGAGCGTGCTTCTCGCTCTAAAGCAGATTGTGATCCATGGATGAGAACTATGCTGTGTGTTTCCCTTCAGAAATGGAGTTAATTCCCAATCTCTGTGTCTTCCTACAAGCAAGACTTCAATTCAGGTAAGGGCAGTCACTTTTCTGCTCAAACGAACTACATCGTTAACGAAGATCACACTATTCTCATCTTAACTGACAAGCATTGGATGTTAGAGGACCAGTGCATTGTATCAGTTTCAGAAGCAGATTTGGACTACATATGGTCCGTATATGTAGGAAACACCGTTCTTTGTTCTGGGCACACTCAGATTTCCTGCTATATTAGAAAGTCTAATAGCAAGAGCATGCTTCTTGTTCTAAAGCAGAGTGTCATCAATGGATGAGAACACTGCTGTGTGTTTCACTTCAGAAATGGAGTTAAATCCCTGGCTCTGTGTCTTACTACAAGCAAGACTTCGTTTCAGGTAAGGGCAGTCACTTTTCAGTTCAAAGGAACTACATCATTCACAAAGCTCACACGTTTCTCATCTTAACTGACAAGCACTGGACGTTAGAGGACCAGTGCTTTGTATCAGTTTCAGAAGCAGAGTTGAACGAGATATGGTCCGTATGTGTAGGAAACACCGTTCTTTTGTTCTCAGCAAAATCACGTTTCCTGCTGTCTTAGAGACTCTAGAAAGCAAGAGCGTGCTTCTTGTTATAAAGCAGAGTATGATCAATGGATGATTACACTGCTGTGTGTTTTCCTTCAGAAATGGAGTTAAATCCCAGGCTCTGAGTCTTCCTACAGGCAAGACTTCAATTCAGGTAAGGGCAATTCACTTTTCTGCTCAAACGAACTACATCGTTCATGAAGCACACACGTTTCCCATCTTAACTGACAAGCATTGGATGTTAGAGGGTCAGTGCTTTGTATCAGTTTCAGAAGCAGATTTGGACTAGATATGGTCCGTATGTGTAGGAAACACCGTTCATTTGTTCTCAGCAAAATCACGTTTCCTCCTGTCTTAGAGACTCTAAAAACCAACAGCATGCTTCTTCTTCTAAAGCAGAGTGTGATCCATGGATGAGAACTATGCTCTGTGTTTGCCTTCAGAAATGGACTTAAATCCCAAGCTCTAAGTCTTCCTACAAGCAAGACTTCGTTTCAGGTAAGGACAGTCACTTTTCTGCTCAAACGAACTACATCGTTCACAGAGCTCACACATTTCTCATCCTAACTGACAATCATTGGATGTTAGAGGGTCAATGCTTTATATCAGTTTCAGAAGCAGATTTCGACTGGATATGGTCCATATGTGTAGGAAACACCGTTCTTTTGTTCTCTGCAAAATCACGTTTCCTGCTTTCTTAGAGACTCTAGAAAGCAAGAGCGTGCTTCTTGTTCTAAAGCAGAGTATGATCAATGGATGATTACACTGCTGTGTGTTTTACTTCAGAAATGGAGTTAAATCCCAGGCTCTGAGTCTTCCGACAAGCAAGACTTCAATTCAGGTAAGGCAGTCACTTTTCTGCTCAAACGAACTACATCGTTCATGAAGCTCACACGTTTCCCATCTTAACTGACAAGCATTGGATGTTAGAGGACAAGTGCTTTGTATCAGTTTCAGAAGATGAGTTGGACTAGATATGGTCCGTATGTGTAGGAAACACCGTTCTTTTGTTCTCAGCACACTCACGTTTCCTGCTGTCTTTGAGAATCTAGAAAGCAAGAGCGTGCTTCTCGCTCTAAAGCAGAGTGTGATCCATGGATGAGAACTATGCTGTGTGTTTGCCTTCAGAAATGGACTTAAATCCCAGGCTCTAAGTCTTCCTACAATCAAGACTTCGTTTTAGGTATGGACAGTCACTTTTCTGCTCAAACGAACTACATCGTTCACAGAGCTCACACATTTCTCATCCTAACTGACAATCATTGGATGTTAGAGGGTCAATGCTTTATGTCAGTTTCAGAAGCAGAGTTGAACTAGATATGGTCCATATGTGTAGGAAACACCGTTCTATTGTTCTGGGCACACTCAAATTTCCTGTTGTCTTAGAGACTCTAGAAAGCAAGAGCGTGCCTCTCCCTCTAAAGCAGATTGTGATCCATGGATGAGAACTATGCTGTGTGTTTCCCTTCAGAAATGGAGTTAAATCCCAATCTCTATTTCTTCCTACAAGCAAGACTTCTTTTCAGGTAAGGGCAGTCACTTTTCAGCTCAAATGAACTACATCGTTCACTGAGCTCACACATTTCCCATCTTAACAGACAAGCATTGGATGTTAGAGGACCAGTGCTTTGAATCAGTTTAAGAAGCAGAGTTGGACTAGATATGGTCCGTATGTGTAGGAAACACCGTTCTTTTGTTCTCAGCACACTCACGTTTCCTGCTGTCTTAGAGACTTTAGAAAGCAAGACCGTGCTTCTTGTTCTAAAGCAGAGTGTGATCAATGGATAAGAACTCTGTTGTGTGTTTCACTTCAGAAATGGAGTTAAATCACAGGCTCTGAGTCTTACTACAAGCAAGACTTCGTTTCAGGTAAGGGCAGTCACTTTTTATTTCAAAGGAACTACATCATTCACAAAGCTCACACGTTTCTCATCTTAACTGACAAGCACTGGATGTTAGAGGACCAGTGCTTTGTATCAGTTTCAGAAGCAGAGTTGAACTAGATATGGTCCGTATGTGTAGGAAACACCGTTCTTTTGTTCTGAGCAAAATCACGTTTCCTGCTGTCTTAGAGACTCTAGAAAGCAAGAGCGTGCTTCTTGTTATAAAGCAGAGTATGATCAATGGATGATTACACTGCTGTGTGTTTTCCTTCAGAAATGGAGTTAAATCCCAGGCTCTGAGACTTCCTACAGGCAAGACTTCAATTCAGGTAAGGGCAATTCACTTTTCTGCTCAAACGAACTACATCGTTCATGAAGCTCACACGTTTCTCATCTTAACAGACAAGCATTGGATGTTAGAGGGTCAATGCTTTATATCAGTTTCAGAAGCAGATTTGGACTGGATATGGTCCATATGTGTAGGAAACACCGTTCTTTTGTTCTCTGCAAAATCACGTTTCCTGCTGTCTTAGAGACTCTAGAAATCAAGAGCGTGCTTCTTGTTATAAAGCAGAGTATGATCAATGGATGATTACACTGCTGTGTGTTTTACTTCAGAAATGGAGTTAAATCCCAGGCTCTGAGTCTTCCGAATAGCAAGACTTCGTTTCAGGTATGGACAGTCACTTTTCTGCTCAAACGAACTACATCGTTCACAGAGCTCACACATTTCTCATCCTAACTGACAATCATTGGATGTTAGAGGGTCAATGCTTTATGTCAGTTTCAGAAGCAGATTTGGACTGGATATGGTCCATATGTGTAGGAAACACCGTTCTATTGTTCTGGGCACACTCAAATTTCCTGCTGTCTTAGAGATTCTAGAAAGCAAGAGCGTGCCTCTCGCTCTAAAGCAGATTGTGATCCATGGATGAGAACTATGCTGTGTGTTTCCCTTCAGAAATGGAGTTAAATCCCAATCTTTGTTTCTTCCTACAAGCAAGACTTCGTTTCAGGTAAGGGCAGTCACTTTTCAGTTCAAAGGAACTACATCATTCACAAAGCTCACACGTTTCTCATCTTAACTGACAAGCATTGGATGTTAGAGGACCAGTGCTTTGTATCAGTTTCAGAAGCAGAGTTGAACTAGATATGGTCCGTATGTGTAGGAAACACCGTTCTTTTGTTTTCAGCAAAATCACGTTTCCTGCTGTCTTAGAGACTCTAGAAAGCAAGAGCCTGCTTCTTGTTATAAAGCAGAGTATGATCAATAGATGATTACACTGCTGTGTGTTTTCCTTCAGAAATGGAGTTAAATCCCAGGCTCTGAGTCTTCCTACAGGCAAGACTTCAATTCAGGTAAGGGCAATTCACTTTTCTGCTCAAACGAACTACATCGTTCATGAAGCTCATACGTTTCTCATCTTAACAGACAAGCATTGGATGTTAGAGGATCAGTGCTTTATATCAGTTTAAGAAGCAGATTTGGACTAGATATGGTCCGTATGTGTAGGAAACACCGTTCTTTTCTTCTGGGCACACTCACGTTTCCTGCTGTCTTAGAGACTCTAGAAATCAAGAGCCTGCTTTTCGCTCTAAAGGAGAGTGTGATCCATGGATGAGAACTATGCTGTGTGTTTGCCTTCAGAAATGGAGTTAAATCCCAGGTTCTGATTCTTCCGACAAGGAAGACTTCAATTCAGGTAAGGCAGCCACTTTTCTGCTCAAACGAACTACATCGTTCATGAAGCACACACGTTTCCCATCTTAACTGACAAGCATTGGATGTTAGAGCGTCAGTGCTTTGTATCAGTTTCAGAAGCAGATTTGGACTAGATATGGTCCGTATGTGTAGGAAACTCCGTTCATTTGTTCTCAGCAAAATCACGTTTCCTCCTGTCTTAGAGACTCTAAAAAGCAAGAGCATGCTTCTTCTTCTAAAGCAGAGTGTGATCCATGGATGAGAACTATGCTGTGTGTTTGCCTTCAGAAATGGACTTAAATCCCAGGCTCTAAGTCTTCCTACAAGCAAGACTTCGTTTCAGGTAAGGACAGTCACTTTTCTGCTCAAACGAACTACATCGTTCACAGAGCTCACACATTTCTCATCCTAACTGACAATCATTGGATGTTAGAGGGTCAATGCTTTATATCAGTTTCAGAAGCAGATTTGGACTGGATATGGTCCATATGTGTAGGAAACACCGTTCTTTTGTTCTCAGCAAAATCCTGTTTACTGCTGTCTTAGAGACTCTCGAAAGCAAGAGCGTGCTTCTTGTTATAAAGCAGAGTATGATCAATGGATGATTACACTGCTGTGTTTTTTACTTCAGAAATGGAGTTAAATCCCAGGCTCTGAGTCTTCCGACAAGCAAGACTTCAATTCAGGTAAGGCAGTCACTTTTCTGCTCAAACGAACTACATCGTTCATGAAGCTCACACGTTTCCCATCTTAACTGACAAGCATTGGATGTTAGAGAACCAGTGCTTTATATCAGTTTCAGAAGATGAGTTGAACTAGATATGGTCCGTATGTGTAGGAAACACCGTTCTTTTGTTCTCAGCACACTCACGTTTCCTGCTGTCTTAGAGACTCTAGAAAGCAAGAGCGTGCTTCTCGCTCTAAAGCAGAGTGTGATCCATGGATGAGAACTATGCTGTGTGTTTGCCTTCAGAAATGGACTTAAATCCCAGGCTTTAAGTCTTCCTACAATCAAGAATTCGTTTCAGGTATGGACAGTCACTTTTCTGCTGAAATGAACTACATCTTTCACAGAGCTCACACATTTCTCATCCTAACTGACAATCATTGGATGTTAGAGGGTCAGTGCTTTATGTCAGTTTCAGAAGCAGATTTGGACTGGATATCGTCCATATGTGTAGGAAACACCGTTCTATTGTTCTGGGCACACTCAAATTTCCTGCTGTCTTAGAGACTCTAGAAAACAAGAGTGTGCTATCGCTCTAACCACAGTGTGATCCATGGATGAATACTATGCTGTGTGTTTCCCTTCAGAAATGGAGTTAAATGCCAGGCTCTGTGTCTTCCTACATGCAAGACTTCATTTCAGGTAAGGGTAGTCACTTTTCAGTTCAAAGGAACTACATCATTCACAAAGCTCACACGTTTCTCATCTTAACTGACAAACATTGGATGTTAGAGGACCAGTGCTTTGTATCAGTTTCAGAAGCAGAGTTGGACTAGATATGGTCCCTATGTGTAGGAAACACCGTTCTTTTGTTCTCAGCACACTCACGTTTCCTGCTGTGTTAGAGACTCTGGAAAGCAAGAGCGTGCTTCTGGTTATAAAGCAGATTGTGATCCATGGATGAGAACTATGCTGTGTGTTTCCCTTCAGAAATGGAGTTAAATCCCAATCTCTGTTTCTTCCTACAAGCAAGACTTCGTTTCAGGTAAGGGCAGTCACTTTTCAGCTCAAATGAACTACATCGTTCATGAAGCTCACACGTTTCTCATCTTAACAGACAAGCATTGGATGTTAGAGGATCAGTGCTTTGTTTCAGTTTAAGAAGCAGATTTGGACAAGATATGGTCCATATGTGTAGGAAACACCGTTCTTTTGTTCTGGGCACACTCACGTTTCCTGCTGTCTTAGAGACTCTAGAAAGCAAGAGCGTGCTTCTTGTTCTAAAGCAGAGTGTGATCCATGGATGAGAACTATGCTGTGTGTTTTCCTTCAGAAATGGAGTTAAATCCCAGGCTCTGATTCTTCCGACAAGCAAGACTTCAATTCAGGTAAGGCAGTCACTTTTCTGCTCAAACGAACTACATCATTCATGAAGCACACACGTTTCCCATCTTAACTGACAAGCATTGGATGTTAGAGGGTCCGTGCTTTGTATCAGTTTCAGAAGCAGATTTGGTCTAGATATTGTCCGTATGTGTAGGAAACTCCGTTCATTTGTTCTCAGCAAAATCACGTTTCCTCCTGTCTTAGAGACTCTAAAAAGCAACAGCATGCTTCTTCTTCTAAAGCAGAGTGTGATCCATGGATGAGAACTATGCTCTGTGTTTGCCTTCAGAAATGGACTTAAATCCCAGGCTCTAAGTCTTCCTGCAAGCAAGACTTCGTTTCAGGTAAGGACAGTCACTTTTCTGCTCAAACGAACTACATCGTTCACAGAGCTCACACATTTCTCATCCTAACTGACAATCATTGGATGTTAGAGGGTCAATGCTTCATATCAGTTTCAGAAGCAGATTTGGACTGGATATGGTCCATATGTGTAGGAAACACCGTTCTATTGTTCTGGGCACACTCAAATTTCCTGCTGTCTTAGAGACTCTAGAAAGCAAGAGCGTGCTTCTTGTTCTAAAGCAGAGTGTGATCAATGGATGAGAACACTACTGTGTGTTTCAATTAAGAAATGGAGTTAAATCCCAGGCTCTGAGTCTTCCTACAAGCAAGACTTCGTTTAAGGTAAGGGCAGTCACTTTTCTGCTCAAACAAACTACATCGTTCGTGAAGCTCACACGTTTCCCATCTTAACAGACAAGCATTGTATGTTAGAGGACCAGTGCTTTGTATCAGTTTAAGAAGCAGAGTTGGACTAGATATGGTCCGTATGTGTAGGAAACACCGTTCTTTTGTTCTCAGCACACTCACGTTTCCTGCTGTCTTAGAGACTCTAGAAAGCAAGAGCGTGCTTCTTGTTCTAAAGCAGAGTGTCATCAATGGATGAGAACACTGCTGTGTGTTTCACTTCAGAAATGGAGTTAAATCCCAGGCTCTGAGTCTTCCTACAAGCAAGACTTCATTTCAGGTAAGGGCAGTCACTTTTCTGCTCAAACGAACTACATCTTTCCCGAAGCACACACGTTTCTCATCTTAACTGACAAGCATTGGATGTTAGAGGACCATTGCATTCTATCTGTTTCAAAAGAAGTTTTGGACTACATTTAGTCCGTATGTGTAGGAAACACCGTTCTTTTGTTCTGGGCACACTCACGTTTCCTGCTGTCTTAGAGACTCTAGAAAGCAAGAGCGTTCTTCTTGCTCTAAAGCAGAGTGTGATACATGGATGAGAACTATGCTGTGTGTTTGCCTTCAGAAATGGAGTTAAATCCCAGGCTCTGAGTCTTCCTACAAGCAAGACTTCAATTCAGGTTAGGCAGTCACTTTTCTGCTCTAACGAACTACATCGTTCATGAAGCTCACACGTTTCCCATCTTAACTGACAAGCATTGGATGTTAGAGGGTCAGTGCTTTGTATCAGTTTCAGAAGCAGATTTGGACTAGATATGGTCCCTATGTGTAGGAAACTCCGTTCTTTTGTTCTCAGCAAAATCACGTTTCCTCCTGACTTAGAGACTCTAAAAAGCAAGAGCGTGCTTCTTATTCTAAAGCAGAGTGTGATCAATGGATGAGAACACTGCTGTGTGTTTCAATTCAGAAATGGAGTTCAATCCCAGGCTCTGAGTCTTCGAACAAGCAAGACTTCGTTTAGGGTAAGGGCAGTCACTTTTTTGCTCAAACGAACTACATCGTTCATGAAGCTCACACTTTTCCCATCTTAACTGCCAAGCATTGGATTTTAGAGGACCAGTGCTTTGTTTCAGTTTCAGAAGATGAGTTGGACTACATATGGTCCATATGTGTAGGAAACACTGTTCTTTTGTTCTCAGCATACTCACGTTTCCTGCTGTCTTAGAGACTCTAGAAAGCAAGAGCGTGCTTCTCGCTCTAAAGCAGAGTGTGATCCATGGATGAGAACTATGCTGTGTGTTTCCCTTCAGAAATGGAGTTAAATCCCAGGCTCTGAGTCTTCCTACAAGCAAGACTTCGTTTCAGGTAAGGACAGTCACTTTTCTGCTCAAACGAACTACATCGTTCACAGAGCTCACACATTTCTCATCCTAACTGACAAGCATTGGATGTTAGAGGGTCAATGCTTTATATCAGTTTCAGAAGCAGATTTGGACTGGATATGGTCCATATGTGTAGGAAACACCGTTCTATTGTTCTGGGCACACTCAAATTTCCTGCTGTCTTAGAGACTCTAGAAAGCAAGAGTGTGCTTCTCGCTCTAACCACAGTGTGATCCATGGATGAATACTATGCTGTGTGTTTCCCTTCAGAAATGGAGTTAAATCCCAGGTTCTGTGTCTTCCTACATGCAAGACTTCGTTTCTGGTAAGGGTAGTCACTTTGCAGTTCAAAGGAACTACATCATTCACAAAGCTCACACGTTTCTCATCTTAACAGACAAACATTGGATGTTAGAGGACCAGTGCTTTGTATCAGTTTCAGAAGCAGAGTTGCACTAGATATGGTCCGTATGTGTAGGAAACACCGTTCTTTTGTTCTCAGCACACTCACGTATCCTGCTGTCTTAGAGACTCTAGAAAGCAAGAGCGTGCTTCTTGTTCTAAAGCAGAGTGTGATCAATGGAGGAGAACACTGCTGTGTGTTTCAATTCAGAAATGGAGTTAAATCCCAGGCTCTGAGTCTTCCTACAAGCAAGACTTCGTTTAAGGTAAGGGCAGTCACTTTTCTGCTCAAACGAACTACATCGTTCATGAAGCTCACACGTTTCCCATCTTAACTGACAAGCATTGGATGTTAGAAGACCAGTGCTTTGTATGAGTTTCAGAAGCAGAGTTGGACAAGATATGGTCCGTATGTGTAGGAAACACCGTTCTTTTGTTCTCAGCACACTCACATTTCCTGCTGTCTTAGAGACTCTAGAAAGCATGAGCGTGCCTCTCGCTCTAAAGAAGAGTGTGATCCATGGATGAGAACTATGCTGTGTGTTTGCCTTCAGAAATGGACTTAAATCCCAGGCTCTAAGTCTTCCTACAATCAAGACTTCGTTTCAGGTATGGACAGTCACTTTTCTGCTCAAACGAACTACATCGTTCACAGAGCTCACACATTTCTCATCCTAACTGACAATCATTGGATGTTAGAGGGTCAATGCTTTATGTCAGTTTCAGAAACAGAGTTGGACTGGATATGGTCCATATGTGTAGGAAACACCGTTCTATTGTTCTGGGCACACTCAAATTTCCTGCTGTCTTAGAGACTCTAGAAAGCAAGAGCGTGCTTCTTGTTCTAAAGCAGAGTGTCATCAATGGATGAGAACACTGCTGTGTGTTTCACTTCAGAAATGGAGTTAAATCCCAGGCTCTGTGTCTTACTACAAGCAAGACTTCGTTTCATGTAAGGGCAGTCACTTTTCAGTTCAAAGGAACTACATCATTCACAAAGCTCACACGTTTCTCATCTTAACTGACAAGCATTGGATGTTAGAGGACCAGTGCTTTGTATCAGTTTCAGAAGCAGAGTTGAACTAGATATGGTCCGTATGTGTAGGAAACACCGTTCATTTGTTTTCAGCAAAATCACGTTTCCTGCTGTCTTAGAGACTCTAGAAAGCAAGAGCGTGCTTCTTGTTCTAAAGCAGAGTGTGATCAATGGATGATTACACTGCTGTGTGTTTTCCTTCAGAAATGGAGTTAAATCCCAGGCTCTGAGTCTTCCTACAGGCAAGACTTCAATTCAGGTAAGGGCAATTCACTTTTCTGCTCAAACGAACTACATCGTTCATGAAGCTCATACGTTTCTCATCTTAACAGACAAGCATTGGATGTTAGAGGATCAGTGCTTTATATCAGTTTAAGAAGCAGATTTGGACTAGATATGGTCCGTATGTGTAGGAAACACCGTTCTTTTCTTCTGGGCACACTCACGTTTCCTGCTGTCTTAGAGACTCTAGAAATCAAGAGCCTGCTTTTCGCTCTAAAGGAGAGTGTGATCCATGGATGAGAACTATGCTGTGTGTTTGCCTTCAGAAATGGAGTTAAATCCCAGGCTCTGATTCTTCCGACAAGGAAGACTTCAATTCAGGTAAGGCAGTCACTTTTCTGCTCAAACGAACTACATCGTTCATGAAGCACACACGTTTCCCATCTTAACTGACAAGCATTGGATGTTAGAGGGTCAGTGCTTTGTATCAGTTTCAGAAGCAGATTTGGACTAGATATGGTCCGTATGTGTAGGAAACTCCGTTCATTTGTTCTCAGCAAAATCACGTTTCCTCCTGTCTTAGAGACTCTAAAAAGCAACAGCATGCTTCTTCTTCTAAAGCAGAGTGTGATCCATGGATGAGAACTATGCTCTGTGTTTGCCTTCAGAAATGGACTTAAATCCCAGGCTCTAAGTCTTCCTACAAGCAAGACTTCGTTTCAGGTAAGGACAGTCACTTTTCTGCTCAAACGAACTACATCGTTCACAGAGCTCACACATTTCTCATCCTAACTGACAATCATTGGATGTTAGAGGGTCAATGCTTTATATCAGTTTCAGAAGCAGATTTGGACTGGATATGGTCCATATGTGTAGGAAACACCGTTCTTTTGTTCTCAGCAAAATCACGTTTCCTGCTGTCTTAGAGACTCTAGAAAGCAAGAGCGTGCTTCTTGTTATAAAGCAGAGTATGATCAATGGATGATTACACTGCTGTGTGTTTTACTTCAGAAATGGAGTTAAATCCCAGGCTCTGAGTCTTCCGACAAGCAAGACTTCAATTCAGGTAAGGCAGTCACTTTTCTGCTCAAACGAACTACATCGTTCATGAAGCTCACACGTTTCCCATCTTAACTGACAAGCATTGGATGTTAGAGGAAAAGTGATTTGTATCAGTTTAAGAAGATGAGTTGGACTAGATATGGTCCGTATGTGTAGGAAACACCGTTCTTTTGTTCTCAGCACACTCACGTTTCCTGCTGTCTTAGAGACTCTAGAAAGCAAGAGTGTGCCTCTCGCTCTAAAGCAGAGTGTGATCCATGGATGAGAACTATGCTGAGTGTTTGCCTTCAGAAATGGACTTAAATCCCAGGCTTTAAGTCTTCCTACAATCAAGAATTCGTTTCAGGTATGGACAGTCACTTTTCTGCTCAAACGAACTACATCGTTCACAGAGCTCACACATTTCTCATCCTAACTGACAATCATTGGATGTTAGAGGGTCAATGCTTTATGTCAGTTTCAGAAGCAGATTTTGACTGGATATGGTCCATATGTGTAGGAAACACCGTTCTATTGTTCTGGGCACACTCAAATTTCCTGCTGTCTTAGAGACTCTAGAAAACAAGAGTGTGCTATCGATCTAACCACAGTGTGATCCATGGATGAATACTATGCTGTGTGTTTCCCTTCAGAAATGGAGTTAAATCCCAGGCTCTGTGTATTCCTACATGCAAGAGTTCATTTCAGGTAAGGGTAGTCACTTTTCATTTCAAAGGAACTACATCATTTACAAAGCTCACACGTTTCTCATCTTAACTGACAAACATTGGATGTTAGAGGACCAGTGCTTTGTATCAGTTTCAGAAGCAGAGTTGGACTAGATATGGTCGCTATGTGTAGGAAACACCGTTCTTTTGTTCTCAGCACACTCACGTTTCCTGCTGTGTTAGAGACTCTAGAAAGCAAGAGTGTGCTTCTCATTATAAAGCAGATTGTGATCCATGGATGAGAACTATGCTGTGTGTTTCCCTTCAGAAATGGAGTTAAATCCCAATCTCTGTTTCTTCCTACAAGCAAGTCTTCGTTTCAGGTAAGGGCAGTCACTTTTCAGCTCAAATGAACTACATCGTTCATGAAGCTCACACGTTTCTCATCTTAACAGACAAGCATTGGATGTTAGAGGGTCAGTGCTTTGTATCAGTTTCAGAAGCAGAGTTGCACTAGATATGGTCCGTATGTGTAGGAAACACCGTTCTTTTGTTCTCAGCACACTCACGTTTCCTGCTGTCTTAGAGACTCTAGAAAGCAAGAGCGTGCTTCTTGTTCTAAAGCAGAGTGTGATCAATGGATGAGAACACTGCTGTGTGTTTCAATTCAGAAATGGAGTTAAATCCCAGGCTCTGAGTCTTCCTACAAGCAAGACTTCGTTTAAGGTAAGGGCAGTCACTTTTCTGCTCAAACGAACTACATCGTTCATGAAGCTCACACGTTTCCCATCTTAACTGACAAGCATTGGATGTTAGAGGACCAGTGCTTTGTATGAGTTTCAGAAGCAGCGTTGGACAAGATATGGTCCGTATGTGTAGGAAACACCGTTCTTTTGTTCTCAGCACACTCAAGTTTCCTGCTGATTAGAGACTCTAGAAAGCAAGAGCGTGCTTCTCGCTCTAAAGCAGATTGTGATCCATGGATGAGAACTATGCTGTGTGTTTCCCTTCAGAAATGGAGTTAAATCCCAATCTCTGTGTCTTCCTACAAGCAGGACTTCGTTTCAGGTAAGGGCAGTCACTTTTCAGCTCAAAGGAACTACATCGTTCACTGAGCTCACACATTTCTCATCTTAAAAGACAAGCATTGGATGTTAGAGGACCAGTGCTTTGTATCAGTTTCAGAAGCAGAGTTGTACTATATAATGTCTGTATGTGTAGGAAACACCGTTCTTTTGTTCTCAGCAAAATCACGTTTCCTGCTGTCTTAGAGACTCTAGAAAGCAAGAGTGTGCTTCTTGTTCTAAAGCAGAGTGTGATCAATGGATGATTACACTGCTGTGTGTTTTACTTCAGAAATGGAGTTAAATCCCAGGCTCTGAGTCTTCCTACAAGTAAGACTTCAATTCAGGTAAGGGCAGTCATTATTCTGCTCAAACGAACTACATCATTCATGAAGCACACACGTTTCTCATCTTAACTGACAAGCATTGGATGTTAGAGGACCAGTGCATTCTATCTGTTTCAGAAGAACTTTTGGACTACATATAGTCAGTATGTGTAGGAAACACCGTTCTTTTGTTCTTGGCACACTCACGTTTCCTGCTGTCTTAGAGACTCTAGAAAGCAAGAGCGTGCTTCTCGCTCTAAAGCAAAGTGTGATCCATGGATGAGAACTATGCTGTGTGTTTGCCTTCGGAAATGGAGTTAAATCCCAGGCTCTGAGTCTTCCTACAAGCAAGACTTCAATTCAGGTAAGACAGTCAATTTTCTGCTCAAACGAACTGCATCTTTCATGAAGCTCACACGTTTCCCATCTTAACTGACAAGCATTGGATGTTAGAGGGTCAGTGCTTTGTATCAGTTTCAGAAGTAGATTTGGACTAGATATGGTCCGTATGTGTAGGAAACTCCGTTCTTTTGTTCTCAGTAAAATCACGTTTCCTCCTGTCTTAGAGACTCTAGAAAGCAAGAGCGTGCTTCTTGTTCTAAATCAGAGTTTCATCAATGGATGAGAATACTGCTGTGTGTTTCACTTCAGAAATGGAGTTAAATCCCAGGCTCTGAGTCTTCCTACAAGCAAGACTTCGATTCAGGTAAAGGGGAGTCACTTTTCAGTTCAAAGGAACTACATCATTCACAAAGCTCACACGTTTCTCATCTTAACTGACAAACATTGGATGATAGTGGACCAGTGCTTTGTATCAGTTTCAGAAGCAGAGTTGGACTAGATATGGTCCGTATGTGTAGGAAACACCGTTCTTTTGTTCTCAGCACACTCACGTTTCCTGCTGTGTTAGAGACTCTAGAAAGCAAGAGCGTGCTTCTCGCTCTAAAGCAGATTGTAATCCATGGATGAGAACTATGCTGTGTGTTTCCCTTCAGAAATGGAGTTAAATCCCAGGCTCTGTGTCTTCCTACAAGGAAGAATTCGTTTAAGGTAAGGGCATTCACTTTTCTGCTCAAACGAACTACATCGTTCATGACGCTCACACGTTTCCCATCTCAACTGACAAGCATTGGACGTTAGAGGACAAGTGCTTTGTATCAGTTTCAGAAGAAGAGTTGGACTAGATGTGGTCTGTATATGTAGGAAACACCGTTCGTTTGTTCTCAGCACACTCACGTTTTCTGCTCTGTTAGAGACTCCAGAAAGCAAGAGCGTGCTTCTTGTTCTAAAGCAGAGTGTGATCAAAGGATGACTACACTGCTGTGTGTTTCACTACAGAAATGGAGTTAAATCCCAGGCTCTGAGTCTTCCTACACGCAAGACTTCGATTCAGATAAGGGCAGTCACTTTACTGCTCAAACGAACTACATCATTCACGAAGATCACACGTTTCTCATCTTAACTGACAAGCATTGGATGTTAGATGGTCAGTGCTTTGTATCAGTTTCAGAAGCAGATTTGGACTACATATGGTCCGTATGTGTAGGAAACACCGTTCTTTTTTTCTGGGCACACTAGGATTACCTGCTATATTAGAGACTCTAGAAAGCAAGAGCATGCTTCTTGCTCTAAAGCAGAGTGTGATCCATAGATGAGAAGTATGCTATGTGTTTCCATTCAGAAATGGAGTTAATTCCCAGGCTCTGTGTCTTCCTACAAGCAAGACTTCTTTTCAGGTAAGGGCAGTCACTTTTCAGCTCAAACGAACTACATCGTTCGCGAAGCTCACACGTTTCTCATCTTAACTGACAAGCATAGGATGTTAGAGGACCAGTGCTTTGTATCAGTTTCAGAAGCAGAGCTGGACTAGATATGGTCCGTATGTGTAGGAAACAGCGTTCTTTTGTTCTCAGCAAACACACGTTTCCTGCTGTCTTAGAGACTCTAGAAAGCAAGAGCGTGCTTCTTCTTCTAAAGCAGAGTGTGATCAATGGATGATTACACTGCTGTGTGTTTCACTTCAGAAATGGAGTTAAATCCCAGGCTCTGTGTCTTCCTACAAGCAAGACTTCGTTTAAGGTAAGGGCATTCACTTTTCTGCTCAAAGGAACTACATCGTTCATGAAGCTCACACGTTTTCCATCTTAACTGACAAGCATTGGATGTTAGACGTCCAGTGCTTTGTATCAGTTTCAGAAGAAGAATTGGACTATATATGGTCCGTATATGTAGGAAACACCGTTCTTTTGTTCTCAGCACACTCACGTTTCCTGCTGTGTTAGAGACTCCAGAAAGCAAGAGCGTGCTTCTCGCTCTAAAGCAGAGTGTGATCCATGGATGAGAGCTATGCTGTGTGTTTCCCGTCAGAAATGGGGTTAAATCCCAATCTCTGTGTCTTCCTACAAGCAAGACTTCGTTTTAGGTAAGGGCAGTCACTTTTCAGTTCAAAGGAACTACATCATTCTCAAAGCTCACACATTTCTCATCTTAACTGACAAGCATTGGATGTTAGAGGACCAGTGCTTTGTATCAGTTTCAGAAGAAGAGTAGGACTAGATGTGGTCCGTATATGTAGGAAACACCGTTCTTTTGTTCTCAGCACACTCACGTTTCCTGCTCTGTTAGAGACTCCAGAAAGCAAGAGCGTGCTTCTTATTCTAAAGCAGAGTGTGATCAAAGGATGACTACACTGCTGTGTGTTTCACTACAGAAATGGTGTTAAATCCCAGGCTCTGTGTCTTCCTACAAGCAAGACTTCTTTTCAGGTAAGGGCAGTCACTTTTCAGCTCAAACGAACTACATCGTTCACGAAGCTCACACGTTTCTCATCTTAACAGACAAGCATTGTATGTTAGAGGACCAGTGCTTTGTATCAGTTTCAGAAGCAGAGTTGAACTAGATATGGTCCGTATGTGTAGGAAACACCGTTCTATTGTTCTGGGCACACTCAAATTTCCTGCTGTCTTAGAGACTCTAGAAAGCAAGAGTGTGCTTCTCGCTCTAACCAAAGTGTGATCCATGGATGAATACTATGCTGTGTGTTTCCCTTCAGAAATGGAGTTAAATCCCATGTTCTGTGTCTTCCTACAAGCAAGACTTCGTTTCTGGTAAGGGTAGTCACTTTGCAGTTCAAAGGAACTACATCATTCACAAAGCTCACACGTTTCTCATCTTAACTGACAAACATTGGATGTTAGAGGACCAGTGCTTTGTATCAGTTTCAGAAGCAGAGTTGCACTAGATATGGTCCGTATGTGTAGGAAACACCGTTCTTTTGTTCTCAGCACACTCACGTTTCCTGCTGTCTTAGAGACTCTAGAAAGCAAGAGCGTGCTTCTTGTTCTAAAGCAGAGTGTGATCAATGGATGAGAACTATGCTGTGTGTTTCCATTCAGAAATGGAGTTAAATCCCAGGCTCTGTGTCTTCCTACAAGCAAGACTTCTTTTCAGGTAAGGGCAGTCACTTTTCAGCTCAAACGAACTACATCGTTCACGAAGCTCACACGTTTCTCATCTTAACAGACAAGCATTGGATGTTAGAGGACCAGTGCTTTGTATCAGTTTCAGAAGCAGAGTTGAACTAGATATGGTCCGTATGTGTAGGAAACACAGTTCTTTTGTTCTCAGCACACACACGTTTCCTGCTGTCTTAGAGACTCTAGAAAGCAAGAGCGTGGTTCTTGTTCTAAAGCAGAGTGTGATCAAAGGATGATTACACTGCTGTGTATTTCACTTCAGAAATGGAGATAAATCCCAGGCTCTGTGTCTTCCTACAAGCAAGACTTCTTTTCAGGTAAGGGCAGTCACTTTTCAGCTGAAAGGAACTACATCGTTCACGAAGCTCACACGTTTCTCACCTTAACAGACAAGCATTGGATTTTAGAGGACCAGTGCTTAGTGTCAGTTTCAGAAGCAGAGTTGGACTATATAATGTCCGTATTTGTAGGAAACAGCGTTCTTTTGTTCTCAGCACACTCACGTTTCCTGCTGCCTTAGAGACTCTAGAAAGCAAGAGCGTGCTTCTCGCTCTAAAGCAGAGTGGGATCCATGGATGAGAAAAATGCTGTGTGTTTCCCTTCAGAAATGGAGTTAAATCCCAAGCTCTGTGTCTTACTACAAGCAAGACTTCGTTTCAGGTAACGGCAGTCACTTTTCAGTTCAAAGGAACTACATCATTCACAAAGCTCACACGTTTCTCATCTTAACTGACAAGCATAGGATGTTAGAGGACCAGTGCTTTGTATGAGTTTCAGAAGCAGAGTTGGACTAGATATGGTCCGTATGTGTAGGAAACACCGTTCTTTTGTTCTCAGCACACACACGTTTCCTGCTGTCTTAGAGACTCTAGAAAGCAAGAGCGTGGTTCTTGTTCTAAAGCAGAGTGTGATCAAAGGATGATTACACTGCTGTGTATTTCACTTCAGAAATGGAGTTAAATCCCAGGCTCTGTGTCTTCCTACAAGCAAGACTTCTTTTCAGGTAAGGGCAGTCACTTTTCAGTGAAAGGAACTACATTGTTCACGATGCTCACACGTTTCTCATCTTAACAGACAAGCATTGGATGTTAGAGGGTCAGTGCTTTGTATCAGTTTCAGAAGCAGATTTGGACTACATATGGTCTGTATGAGTAGGAAACACCGTTCCTTTGTTCTGGGCACACTCAGATTACCTGCTATATTAGAGACTCTAAAAGCAAGAGCGTGCTTCTCGCTCTAAAGCAGAGTGTGATCCATGGATGAGAAAAATGCTGTGTGTTTCCCTTCAGAAATGGAGTTAAATCCTAGGCTCTGTGACTTACTACAAGCAAGACTTCGTTTCAGGTAAGGGCAGTCACTTTTCAGCTCAAAAGAACTACATCGTTCACGAAGCTCACACGTTTCTCATCTTAACAGACAAGCATTGGATGTTAGAAGACCAGTGCTTTGTATCAGTTTCAGAAGCAGATTTGAACTAGATATGGTCCGTATGTGTAGGAAACACAGTTCTATTGTTCTCAGCACACACACGTTTCCTGCTGTCTTAGAAACTCTAGAAAGCAAGAGCGTGGTTCTTGTTCTAAAGCAGAGTGTGATCAATGGATGATTACACTGCTGTGTGATTCACTTCAGAATTGGAGTTAAATCCCAGGCTCTGAGTCTTCCTACAAGCAAGACTTCGATTCAGGTAAAGGCAGTCTCTTTTCTGCTCAAACGAACTACATCGTTCATGAAGCTCACACGTTTCTCATCTTAACTGGCAAGCATTGGATGTTAGCGGGTCAGTGCTTTGTATCAGTTTCAGAATAAGAGTTGGACTAGATATGGTCCGTACGTGTAGGAAACACCATTCTATTGTTCTCAGCACACTCACGTTTCCTGCTGTGTTAGAGACTCTAGAAAGCAAGAGGGTGCTTCTCGCTCTAAAGTAGAGTGTGATCCATGGATGAGAACTATGCTGTGTGTTTCCCTTCAGAAATGGAGTTAAATCCCAATCTCTGTGTCTTCCTACAACCAAGACTTCATTTCAGGTAACGGCAGTCACTTTTCAGCTCAAACGAAGTACATCGTTCACTGAGCTCACACATTTCTCTTGTTAACAGACAATCATTGGATGTTAGAGGACCAGTGCTTTGTATCAGTTTAAGAAGGAGAGTTGGACAAGATATGGTCCGTATGTGTAGGAAACACTGTTCTTTTGTTCTGTGCACACTCACGTTTCCTGCTGTCTTAGAGATTCTAGAAAGCAAGAGCGTGCTTCTAGTTCTAAAGCAGAGCGTGATCAATGGATGAGAACACTGCTGTGTGTTTCACTTCAGAAATGGAGTTAAATCCCAGGCTCTGAGTCTTCCTACAAGCAAGACTTCGTTTCAGGTAAGGGCAGTCACTTTTCTGCTCAAACGAACTACATCGTTCATGAAGATCACACGTTTCATATCTTAACTGACAATTATTGGATGTTAGAGGACCAGTGCATTGTACGAGTTTCAGAAGCAGATTTGGACTACATATGGTCTGTATGTGTAGGAATCACCGTTCTTTTGTTCTGGGCACACTCAGATTACCTGCTGTATTAGAGACTCTAGAAAGCAAGAGCGTGCTTCTCGCTTTAAAGCAGAGTGTGATCCATGGATTAGAACTCTGCTGTGTGTTTCCCTTCAGAGACAGATTTAAATCCCAGGCTCTGGGTCTTACTACAAGCAAGAATTCGTTTCAGGTAAGGGCAGTCACTTTTCAGTTCAAAGGAACTACATCATTCACAAAGCTCAAACGTTTCTCATCTTAACTGACAAGCATAGGATGTTAGAGGACCAGTGCTTTGTATCAGTTTCAGAAGCAGAGTTGGACTAGATATGGTCCGTATGTGTAGGAAACAGCGTTCTTTTGTTGTCAGCACACTCACGTTTCCTGCTGTCTTAGAGACTCTAGAAAGCAAGAGCGTGCTTCTTGTTCTAAAGCAGAGTGTGGTCAATGGATGATTACACTGCTGTGTGTTTCACTTCAGAAATGGAGTTAAATCCCAGGCTCTGTGTCTTCCTACAAGCAAGACTTCGTTTCAGGTAACGGCAGTCAGTTTTCAGTTCAAAGGAACTACATCATTCTCAAAGCTCACACATTTCTCATCTTAACTGACAAGCATTGGATGTTAGAGGACCAGTGCTTTGTGTCAGTTTCAGAAACAGAGTTGGACTAGATATGGTCCAAATATGTAGAAAACACCGTTCTTTTGTTCTCAGCACACTCATGTTTCCTGCTGTGTTAGAGACTCCAGAAAGCAAGAGCGTGCTTCTTATTCTAAAGCAGAGTGTGATCAAAGGATGAGAACACTGCAGTGTGTTTCACTTCAGAAATGGAGTTAAATCCCAGGCTCTGAGTCTTCCTACAAGCAAGACTTCGATTCAGGTAAGGGCAGTCACTTTTCTGCTCAAACGAACTACATCGTTCACGAAGCTCACACGTTTCTCATCTTAACTGACAAGCATTGGATGTTAGAGGGTCAGTGCTTTCTATCAGTTTCAGAAGCAGATTTGGACTACATATGGTCTGTATGAGTAGGAAACACCGTTCTTTTGTTCTGGGCACACTCAGATTACCTGCTGTATTAGAGACTCTAGAAAGCAAGAGCATGCTTCTTGCTCTAAAGCAGAGTGTGATCCATAGATGAGAAGTATGCTGTGTGTTTCCATTCAGAAATGGAGTTAAATCCCAGGCTCTGTGTCTTCCTACAAGCAAGACTTCTTTTCAGGTAAGGGCAGTCACTTTTCAGCTCAAACAAACTACATCGTTCACGAAGCTCACACGTTTCTCATCTTAACAGACAAGCATTGTATGTTAGAGGACCAGTGCTTTGTATCAGTTTCAGAAGCAGAGTTGAACTAGATATGGTCCGTATGTGTAGGAAACACAGTTCTTTTGTTCTCAGCACACACACGTTTCCTGCTGTCTTAGAGACTCTAGAAAGCAAGAGCGTGGTTCTTGTTCTAAAGCAGAGTGTGATCAAAGGATGATTACACTGCTGTGTATTTCACTTCAGAAATGGAGTTAAATCCCACGCTCTGTGTCTTCCTACAAGCAAGACTTCTTTTCATGTAAGGGCAGTCACTTTTCAGCTGAAAGGAACTACATCGTTCACGAAGCTCACACGTTTCTCATCTTAACTGACAAGCATTGGACGTTAGAGGGTCAGAGCTTTGTGTCAGTTTCAGAAGCAGATTTGGACTACATATGGTCCCTATGTGTAGGAAACACCGTTCTTTTGTTCTGGGCACACTCAGATTACCTGCTGTATTAGAGAATTAGAAAGCAAGAGCGTACTTCTTGCTCTAAAGCAGAGTGTGATCAATGGATGATTACACTGCTGGGTGTTTCACTTCAGAAATGGAGTTAAATCCCAAGCTCTGAGTATTCCTACATGCAAGACTTCGTTTCAGGTAAGGGCAGTCACTTTTCAGCTCAAACGAACTACATAGTTCACGAAGCTCACACGTTTCTCATCTTAACAGACAAGCATTGTATGTTAGAGGGTCAGTGCTTTCTATCAGTTTCAGAAGCAGAGTTGAACTAGATATGGTCTGTATGTGTAGGAAACACAGTTCTTTTGTTCTCAGCACACACACGTTTCCTGCTGTCTTAGAGACTCCACAAAGCAAGAGCGTGCTTCTTGTTCTAAAGCAGAGTATGATCAATGGATGTAACACTGCTGTGTGTTTCACTTCAGAAATGGAGTTAAATCCCAGGCTCTGTGTCTTCCTACAAGCAAGACTTCGTTTAAGGTAAGGGCAGTCACTTTTCTGCTCAAACGAACTACATCGTTCATGAAGCTCACACGTTTCACATCTTAACTGACAAGCATTGGATGTTAGAGGACCAGTGCTTTGTGTCAGTTTCAGACGAAGAGTAGGACTAGATGTGGTCCGAATATGTAGGAAACACCGTTCTTTTGTTCTCAGCACACTCACGTTTCCTGCTCTGTTAGAGACTCCAGAAAGCAAGAGCGTGCTTCTTATTCTAAAGCAGAGTGTGATCAAAGGATGACTACACTGCTGTGTGTTTCACTACAGAAATGGAGTTAAATCCCAGGCTCTGAGTCTTCCTACAAGCAAGACTTCGATTCAGATATGGGCAGTCACTTTACTGCTCAAACGAACTACATCGTTCACGAAGATCACACGTTTCTCATCTTAACTGACAAGCATTGGATGTTAGAGGGTCAGTGCTTTGTATCAGTTTCAGAAGCAGATTTGGACTACATATGGTCCGTATGTGTAGGAAACACCGTTCTTTTGTTCTGCGCACACTCAGATTACCTGCTGTATTAGAGACTCTAGAAAGCAAGAGCATGCTTCTTGCTCTATAGCAGAGTGTGATCCATAGATGAGAAGTATGCTGTGTGTTTCCATTCAGAAATGGAGTTAAATCCCAGGCTCTGTGTCTTCCTACAAGCAAGAACTCTTTTCAGGTAAGGGCAGTCACTTTTCAGCTCAAACGAACTACATCGTTCATGAAGCACACACGTTTCTCATCTTAACAGACAAGCATTGTATGTTAGAGGACCAGTGCTTTGTATCAGTTTCAGAAGCAGAGTTGAACTAGATATGGTCCGTATGTGTAGGAAACACAGTTCTTTTGTTCTCAGCACACACACGTTTCCTGCTGTCTTAGAGACTCTAGAAAGCAAGAGCGTGGTTCTTGTTCTAAAGCAGAGTGTGATCAAAGGATGATTACACTGCTGTGTATTTCACTTCAGAAATGGAGTTAAATCCCAGGCTCTGTGTCTTCCTACAAGCAAGACTTCTTTTCAGGTAAGGGCAGTCACTTTTCAGCTGAAAGGAACTACATTGTTCACGAAGCTCACACGTTTCTCATCTTAACACACAAGCATTGGATGTTAGAGGGTCAGTGCTTTGTATCAGTTTCAGAAGCAGAGTTGGACTAGATATGGTCCGTATGTGTAGGAAACAGCGTTCTTTTGTTCTCAGCACACTCACGTTTCCTGCTGTCTTAGAGACTCTAGAAAGCAAGAGCGTGCTTCTTGTTCTAAAGCAGAGTGTGATCAATGGATGATTACACTGCTGTGTGTTTCACTTCAGAAATGGAGTTAAATCCCAGGCTCTGTGTCTTCCTACAAGCAAGACTTCGTTTCAGGTAACGGCAGTCAGTTTTCAGTTCAAAGGAACTACATCATTCTCAAAGCTCAGACATTTCTCATCTTAACTGACAAGCATTGGATGTTAGAGGACCAGTGCTTTGTGTCAGTTTCAGAAACAGAGTTGGACTAGATATGGTCCGAATATGTAGAAAACACCGTTCTTTTGTTCTCAGCACACTCATGTTTCCTGCTCTGTTAGAGACTCCAGAAAGCAAGAGCGTGCTTCTCGCTCTAAAGCAAAGTGTGATCCATGGATGAGAACTCTGCTGTGTGTTTCCCTTCAGAGATGGAGTTAAATCCCAGGCTCTGTGTCTTACTACAAGCAAGACTTCGTTACAGGTGAGGGCACTCACTTTTCAATTCAAAGGAACTACATCATTCTCAAAGCTCACACGTTTCTCATCTTAACTGACAAGCATTGGATGTTAGAGGACCAGTGCTTTGTGTCAGTTTCAGAAACAGAGTTGGACTAGATATGGTCCGTATGTGTAGGAAACACCGTTCTTTTGTTCTCAGCACACACACACGTTTCCTGCTGTCTTAGAGACTCCACAAAGCAAGAGCGTGCTTCTTGTTCTAAAGCAGAGTATGATCAATGGATGTAACACTGCTGTGTGTTTCACTTCAGAAATGGAGTTAAATCCCAGGCTCTGTGTCTTCCTACAAGCAAGACTTCGTTTCACGTAAGGGCAGTCACTTTTCTGCTCAAACGAACTACATCGTTCATGAAGCTCACACGTTTCCCATCTTAACTGACAAGCATTGGATGTTAGAGGACCAGTGCTTTGTGTCAGTTTCAGACGAAGAGTAGGACTAGATGTGGTCCGTATATGTAGGAAACACCGTTCTTTTGTTCTCAGCACACTCACGTTTCCTGCTCTGTTAGAGACTCCAGAAAGCAAGAGCGTGCTTCTTATTCTAAAGCAGAGTGTGATCAAAGGATGACTACACTGCTGTGTGTTTCACTACAGAAATGGAGTTAAATCCCAGGCTCTGAGTCTTCCTACAAGCAAGACTTCGATTCAGATATGGGCAGTCACTTTTCTGCTCAAACGAACTACATCGTTCACGAAGATCACACGTTTCTCATCTTAACTGACAAGCATTGGATGTTAGAGGGTCAGTGCTTTGTATCATTTTCAGAAGCAGATTTGGACTACATATGGTCCGTATGTGTAGGAAACACTGTTCTTTTGTTCTGCGCACACTCAGATTACCTGCTGTATTAGAGACTCTAGAAAGCAAGAGCATGCTTCTTGCTCTAAAGCAGAGTGTGATCCATAGATGAGAAGTATGCTGTGTGTTTCCATTCAGAAATGGAGTTAAATCCCACGCTCTGTGTCTTCCTACAAGCAAGACTTCTTTTCAGGTAAGGGCAGTCACTTTTCAGCTGAAAGGAACTACATTGTTCACGAAGCTCACACGTTTCTCATCTTAACAGACAAGCATTGGATGTTAGAGGGTCAGTGCTTTGTATCAGTTTCAGAAGCAGATTTGGACTACATATGGTCTGTATGAGTAGGAAACACCGTTCTTTTGTTCTGGGCACACTCAGATTACCTGCTCTATTAGAGACTTAGAAAGCAAGAGTGTGCTTCTCGCTCCAAAGCAGAGTGTGATCAATGGATGAGAACACTGCTGTGTGTTTCACTTCAGAAATGGAGTTAAATCCCAGGCTCTGAGTCTTCCTACAAGCAAGACTTCGATTCAGGTAAGGGCAGTCACTTTTCTGCTCAAACGAACTACATCATTCACGAAGCTCACACGTTTCTCATCTTAACTGACAAGCATTGGATGTTATAGGGTCAGTGCTTTGTATCAGTTTCAGAAGCAGATTTGGACTACATATGGTCTGTATGAGTAGGAAACACCGTTCCTTTGTTCTGGGCACACTCAGATTACCGGCTATATTAGAGACTCTAAAAGCAAGAGCGTGCTTCTCGCTCTAAAGCAGAGTGTGATCCATGGATGAGAAAAATGCTGTGTGTTTCCCTTCAGAAATGGAGTTAAATCCCAGGCGCTGTGTCTTACTACAAGCAAGACTGCGTTTCAGGTAAGGGCAGTCACTTTTCAGCTCAAACGCACTACATTGTTCATGAAGCACACACGTTTCTCATCTTAACTGACAAGCATTGGATTTTAGAGGACCATTGCTTTGTGTCAGTTTCAGAAGCAGAGTTGGACTATATAATGTCCGTATTTGTAGGAAACAGCGTTCTTTTGTTCTCAGCACACTCACGTTTCCTGCTGCCTTAGAGACTCTAGAAAGCAAGAGCGTGCTTCTTGTTCTAAAGTAGAGTGTGATCAATGGATGATCACACTGCTCTGTGTTTCACTTCAGAAATGGAGTTAAATCCCAAGCTCTGAGTCTTCCTACAAGCAAGACTTCGTTTCAGGTAAGGGCAGTCACTTTTCTGCTCAAACGAACTACATCATTCATGAAGCTCACATGTTTCTCATCTTAACTGACAAGCATTGGATGTTAGAGGGTCAGTGCTTTTTGTCAGTTTCAGAAGCAGATTTGGACTACATATGGTCCCTATGTGTAGGAAACACCGTTCTTTTGTTCTGGGCACACACAGATTACCTGCTGTATTAGAGACTCTAAAAGCAAGAGCTTGCTTCTCGCTCTAAAGCAGAGTGTGATCCATGGATGAGAAAAATGCTGTGTGTTTCCCTTCAGAAATGGAGTTAAATCCCAGGCTCTGTGTCTTCCTACATGCAAGACTTCTTTTCAGGTAAGGGCAGTCACTTTTCAGTTCAAAGGAACTACATCATTCACAAAGCTCACACGTTTCTCATCTTAACTGACAATCATAGGATGTTAGAGGACCAGTGCTTTGTATCAGTTTCAGAAGCAGAGTTGGACTAGATATGGTCCGTATGTGTAGGAAACACTGTTCTTTTGTTCTCAGCACACTCACATTTCCTGCTGTCTTAGAGACTTTAGAAAGCAAGAGCGTGCTTCTCGCTCTAAAGCAGAGTGTGATCCATGGATGAGAACTATGCTGTGTTTTTCCCTTCAGAAATGGAGTTAAATTCCAGGCTCTGTGTCTTCCTACAAGCAAACTTCGTTTAAGATAAGGGCAGTCACTTTTCTGCTCAAACGAACTACATCGTTCATGAAGCTCACACGTTTCCCATCTTAACTGACAAGCTTTGGATGTTAGAGGACTACTGCTTTGTATCAGTTTCAGAAGAAGAGTTGGACTACATATGGTCCGTATGTGTAGGAAACTCCCTTCTTTTGTTCTGGGCACACTCAGATTACCTGCTGTATTAGAGACTCTAGAAAGCAAGAGCATGCTTCTTGCTCTAAAGCAGAGTGTGATCCATAGATGAGAAGTATGCTCTCTGTTTCCATTCAGAAATGGAGTTAAATCCCAGGCTCTGTGTCTTCCTACAAGCAAGACTTCTTTTCAGGTAAGGGCAGTCACTTTTCAGCTCAAACGAACTACATCGTTCACGAAGCACACACGTTTCTCATCTTAACTGACAAGCATTGTATGTTAGAGTACCAGTGCTTTGTATCAGTTTCAGAAGCAGATTTGAACTAGATATGGTCCGTATGTGTAGGAAACACAGTTCTTTTGTTCTCAGCACACACACGTTTCCTGCTGTCTTAGAGACTCTAGAAAGCAAGAGCGTGGTTCTTGTTCTAAAGCAGAGTGTGATCAAAGGATGATTACACTGCTGTGTATTTCACTTCAGAAATGGAGTTAAATCCCAGGCTCTGTGTCTTCCTACAAGCAAGACTTCTTTTCAGGTAAGGGCAGTCACTTTTCAGCTGAAAGGAACTACATTGTTCACGAAGCTCACACGTTTCTCATCTTAACAGACAAGCATTGGATGTTAGAGGGTCAGTGCTTTGTATCAGTTTCAGAAGCAGATTTGGACTACATATGGTCTGTATGAGTAGGAAACACCGTTCTTTTGTTCTGGGCACACTCAGATTACCTGCTCTATTAGAGACTTAGAAAGCAAGAGTGTGCTTCTCGCTCCAAAGCAGAGTGTGATCAATGGATGAGAACACTGCTGTGTGTTTCACTTCAGAAATGGAGTTAAATCCCAGGCTCTGAGTCTTCCTACAAGCAAGACTTCGATTCAGGTAAGGGCAGTCACTTTTCTGCTCAAACGAACTACATCATTCACGAAGCTCACACGTTTCTCATCTTAACTGACAAGAATTGGATGTTAGAGGGTCAGTGCTTTGTATCAGTTTCAGAAGCAGATTTGGACTACATATGGTCTGTATGAGTAGGAAACACCGTTCCTTTGTTCTGGGCACACTCAGATTACCGGCTATATTAGAGACTCTAAAAGCAAGAGCGTGCTTCTCGCTCTAAAGCAGAGTGTGATCCATGGATGAGAAAAATGCTGTGTGTTTCCCTTCAGAAATGGAGTTAAATCCCAGGCGCTGTGTCTTACTACAAGCAAGACTGCGTTTCAGGTAAGGGCAGTCACTTTTCAGCTCAAACGCACTACATTGTTCACGAAGCACACACGTTTCTCATCTTAAATGACAAGCATTGGATTTTAGAGGACCAGTGCTTTGTGTCAGTTTCAGAAGCAGAGTTGGACTATATAATGTCCGTATTTGTAGGAAACAGCGTTCTTTTGTTCTCAGCACACTCACGTTTCCTGCTGCCTTAGAGACTCTAGAAAGCAAGAGCGTGCTTCTTGTTCTAAAGCAGAGTGTGATCCATGGATGATCACACTGCTGTGTGTTTCACTTCAGAAATGGAGTTAAATCCCAAGCTCTGAGTCTTCCTACAAGCAAGACTTCGTTTCAGGTAAGGGCAGTCACTTTTCTGCTCAAACGAACTACATCATTCATGAAGCTCACATGTTTCTCATCTTAACTGACAAGCATTGGATGTTAGAGGGTCAGTGCTTTTTGTCAGTTTCAGAAGCAGATTTGGACTACATATGGTCCCTATGTGTAGGAAACACCGTTCTTTTGTTCTGGGCACACTCAGATTACCTGCTGTATTAGAGACTCTAGAAGCAAGAGCTTGCTTCTCGCTCTAAAGCAGAGTGTGATCCATGGATGAGAAAAATGCTGTGTGTTTCCCTTCAGAAATGGAGTTAAATCCCAGGCTCTGTGTCTTCCTACAAGCAAGACTTCTTTTCAGGTAAGGGCAGTCACTTTTCAGTTCAAAGGAACTACATCATTCACAAAGCTCACACGTTTCTCATCTTAACTGACAATCATAGGATGTTAGAGGACCAGTGCTTTGTATCAGTTTCAGAAGCAGAGTTGGACTAGATATGGTCTGTATGTGTATGAAACACCATTCTTTTGTTCTCAGCACACCCATGTTTCCTGCTGTCTTAGAGACTTTAGAAAGCAAGAGCGTGCTTCTCGCTCTAAAGCAGAGTGTGATCCATGGATGAGAACTATGCTGTGTTTCCCTTCATAAATGGAGTTAAATCCCAGGCTCTGTGTCTTCCTACAAGCAAGACTTCGTTTCACGTAAGGGCAGTCACTTTTCAGCTCAAACGAACTACATCGTTCACTGAGCTCACACGTTTCCCATCTTAACTGACAAGCATTGGATGTTAGAGGACCAGTGCTTTGTGTCAGTTTCAGACGAAGAATAGGACTAGATGTGGTCCGTATATGTAGGAAACACCGTTCTTTTGTTCTCAGCACACTCACGTTTCCTGCTGTATTAGAGAATCTAGAAAGCAAGAGCATGCTTCTTGCTCTAAAGCAGAGTGTGATCCATAGATGAGAAGTATGCTGTGTGTTTCCATTCAGAAATGGAGTTAAATCCCAGGCTCTGAGTCTTCCTACAAGCAAGACTTCGATTCAGGTAAGGGCAGTCACTTTTCTGCTCAAACGAACTACATCGTTCACGAAGCACACACGTTTCTCATCTTAACTGACAAGCATTGTATGTTAGAGTACCTGTGCTTTGTATCAGTTTCAGAAGCAGAGTTGAACTAGATATGGTCCGTATGTGTAGGAAACACAGTGATTTTGTTCTCAGCACACACGTTTCCTGCTGTCTTAGAGACTCTAGAAAGCAAGAGCGTGGTTCTTGTTCTAAAGCAGAGTGTGATCAAAGGATGATTACACTGCTGTGTATTTCACTTCAGAAATGGAGTTAAATCCCACGCTCTGTGTCTTCCTACAAGCAAGACTTCTTTTCAGGTAAGGGCAGTCACTTTACAGCTGAAAGGAACTACATTGTTCACGAAGCTCACACGTTTCTCATCTTAACTGACAAGCATTGGATGTTAGAGGGTCAGTGCTTTGTATCATTTTCAGAAGCAGATTTGGACTACATATGGTCCGTATGTGTAGGAAACACTGTTCTTTTGTTCTGCGCACACTCAGATTACCTGCTGTATTAGAGACTCTAGAAAGCAAGAGCATGCTTCTTGCTCTAAAGCAGAGTGTGATCCATAGATGAGAAGTATGCTGTGTGTTTCCATTCAGAAATGGAGTTAAATCCCACGCTCTGTGTCTTCCTACAAGCAAGACTTCTTTTCAGGTAAGGGCAGTCACTTTTCAGCTGAAAGGAACTACATTGTTCACGAAGCTCACACGTTTCTCATCTTAACAGACAAGCATTGGATGTTAGAGGGTCAGTGCTTTGTATCAGTTTCAGAAGCAGATTTGGACTACATATGGTCTGTATGAGTAGGAAACACCGTTCTTTTGTTCTGGGCACACTCAGATTACCTGCTCTATTAGAGACTTAGAAAGCAAGAGTGTGCTTCTCGCTCCAAAGCAGAGTGTGATCAATGGATGAGAACACTGCTGTGTGTTTCACTTCAGAAATGGAGTTAAATCCCAGGCTCTGAGTCTTCCTACAAGCAAGACTTCGATTCAGGTAAGGGCAGTCACTTTTCTGCTCAAACGAACTACATCATTCACGAAGCTCACACGTTTCTCATCTTAACTGACAAGCATTGGATGTTATAGGGTCAGTGCTTTGTATCAGTTTCAGAAGCAGATTTGGACTACATATGGTCTGTATGAGTAGGAAACACCGTTCCTTTGTTCTGGGCACACTCAGATTACCGGCTATATTAGAGACTCTAAAAGCAAGAGCGTGCTTCTCGCTCTAAAGCAGAGTGTGATCCATGGATGAGAAAAATGCTGTGTGTTTCCCTTCAGAAATGGAGTTAAATCCCAGGCGCTGTGTCTTACTACAAGCAAGACTGCGTTTCAGGTAAGGGCAGTCACTTTTCAGCTCAAACGCACTACATTGTTCATGAAGCACACACGTTTCTCATCTTAACTGACAAGCATTGGATTTTAGAGGACCAGTGCTTTGTGTCAGTTTCAGAAGCAGAGTTGGACTATATAATGTCCGTATTTGTAGGAAACAGCGTTCTTTTGTTCTCAGCACACTCACGTTTCCTGCTGCCTTAGAGACTCTAGAAAGCAAGAGCGTGCTTCTTGTTCTAAAGTAGAGTGTGATCAATGGATGATCACACTGCTGTGTGTTTCACTTCAGAAATGGAGTTAAATCCCAAGCTCTGAGTCTTCCTACAAGCAAGACTTCGTTTCAGGTAAGGGCAGTCACTTTTCTGCTCAAACGAACTACATCATTCATGAAGCTCACATGTTTCTCATCTTAACTGACAAGCATTGGATGTTAGAGGGTCAGTGCTTTTTGTCAGTTTCAGAAGCAGATTTGGACTACATATGGTCCCTATGTGTAGGAAACACCGTTCTTTTGTTCTGGGCACACACAGATTACCTGCTGTATTAGAGACTCTAAAAGCAAGAGCTTGCTTCTCGCTCTAAAGCAGAGTGTGATCCATGGATGAGAAAAATGCTGTGTGTTTCCCTTCAGAAATGGAGTTAAATCCCAGGCTCTGTGTCTTCCTACAAGCAAGACTTCTTTTCAGGTAAGGGCAGTCACTTTTCAGTTCAAAGGAACTACATCATTCACAAAGCTCACACGTTTCTCATCTTAACTGACAATCATAGGATGTTAGAGGACCAGTGCTTTGTATCAGTTTCAGAAGCAGAGTTGGACTAGATATGGTCCGTATGTGTAGGAAACACTGTTCTTTTGTTCTCAGCACACTCACATTTCCTGCTGTCTTAGAGACTTTAGAAAGCAAGAGCGTGCTTCTCGCTCTAAAGCAGAGTGTGATCCATGGATGAGAACTATGCTGTGTTTTTCCCTTCAGAAATGGAGTTAAATTCCAGGCTCTGTGTCTTCCTACAAGCAAACTTCGTTTAAGATAAGGGCAGTCACTTTTCTGCTCAAACGAACTACATCGTTCATGAAGCTCACACGTTTCCCATCTTAACTGACAAGCTTTGGATGTTAGAGGACTACTGCTTTGTATCAGTTTCAGAAGAAGAGTTGGACTACATATGGTCCGTATGTGTAGGAAACTCCCTTCTTTTGTTCTGGGCACACTCAGATTACCTGCTGTATTAGAGACTCTAGAAAGCAAGAGCATGCTTCTTGCTCTAAAGCAGAGTGTGATCCATAGATGAGAAGTATGCTGTCTGTTTCCATTCAGAAATGGAGTTAAATCCCAGGCTCTGTGTCTTCCTACAAGCAAGACTTCTTTTCAGGTAAGGGCAGTCACTTTTCAGCTCAAACGAACTACATCGTTCACGAAGCACACACGTTTCTCATCTTAACTGACAAGCATTGTATGTTAGAGTACCAGTGCTTTGTATCAGTTTCAGAAGCAGATTTGAACTAGATATGGTCCGTATGTGTAGGAAACACAGTTCTTTTGTTCTCAGCACACACACGTTTCCTGCTGTCTTAGAGACTCTAGAAAGCAAGAGCGTGGTTCTTGTTCTAAAGCAGAGTGTGATCAAAGGATGATTACACTGCTGTGTATTTCACTTCAGAAATGGAGTTAAATCCCAGGCTCTGTGTCTTCCTACAAGCAAGACTTCTTTTCAGGTAAGGGCAGTCACTTTTCAGCTGAAAGGAACTACATTGTTCACGAAGCTCACACGTTTCTCATCTTAACAGACAAGCATTGGATGTTAGAGGGTCAGTGCTTTGTATCAGTTTCAGAAGCAGATTTAGACTACATATGGTCTGTATGAGTAGGAAACACCGTTCTTTTGTTCTGGGCACACTCAGATTACCTGCTCTATTAGAGACTTAGAAAGCAAGAGTGTGCTTCTCGCTCCAAAGCAGAGTGTGATCAATGGATGAGAACACTGCTGTGTGTTTCACTTCAGAAATGGAGTTAAATCCCAGGCTCTGAGTCTTCCTACAAGCAAGACTTCGATTCAGGTAAGGGCAGTCACTTTTCTGCTCAAACGAACTACATCATTCACGAAGCTCACACGTTTCTCATCTTAACTGACAAGAATTGGATGTTAGAGGGTCAGTGCTTTGTATCAGTTTCAGAAGCAGATTTGGACTACATATGGTCTGTATGAGTAGGAAACACCGTTCCTTTGTTCTGGGCACACTCAGATTACCGGCTATATTAGAGACTCTAAAAGCAAGAGCGTGCTTCTCGCTCTAAAGCAGAGTGTGATCCATGGATGAGAAAAATGCTGTGTGTTTCCCTTCAGAAATGGAGTTAAATCCCAGGCGCTGTGTCTTACTACAAGCAAGACTGCGTTTCAGGTAAGGGCAGTCACTTTTCAGCTCAAACGCACTACATTGTTCACGAAGCACACACGTTTCTCATCTTAAATGACAAGCATTGGATTTTAGAGGACCAGTGCTTTGTGTCAGTTTCAGAAGCAGAGTTGGACTATATAATGTCCGTATTTGTAGGAAACAGCGTTCTTTTGTTCTCAGCACACTCACGTTTCCTGCTGCCTTAGAGACTCTAGAAAGCAAGAGCGTGCTTCTTGTTCTAAAGCAGAGTGTGATCCATGGATGATCACACTGCTGTGTGTTTCACTTCAGAAATGGAGTTAAATCCCAAGCTCTGAGTCTTCCTACAAGCAAGACTTCGTTTCAGGTAAGGGCAGTCACTTTTCTGCTCAAACGAACTACATCATTCATGAAGCTCACATGTTTCTCATCTTAACTGACAAGCATTGGATGTTAGAGGGTCAGTGCTTTTTGTCAGTTTCAGAAGCAGATTTGGACTACATATGGTCCCTATGTGTAGGAAACACCGTTCTTTTGTTCTGGGCACACTCAGATTACCTGCTGTATTAGAGACTCTAGAAGCAAGAGCTTGCTTCTCGCTCTAAAGCAGAGTGTGATCCATGGATGAGAAAAATGCTGTGTGTTTCCCTTCAGAAATGGAGTTAAATCCCAGGCTCTGTGTCTTCCTACAAGCAAGACTTCTTTTCAGGTAAGGGCAGTCACTTTTCAGTTCAAAGGAACTACATCATTCACAAAGCTCACACGTTTCTCATCTTAACTGACAATCATAGGATGTTAGAGGACCAGTGCTTTGTATCAGTTTCAGAAGCAGAGTTGGACTAGATATGGTCCGTATGTGTATGAAACACCATTCTTTTGTTCTCAGCACACCCATGTTTCCTGCTGTCTTAGAGACTTTAGAAAGCAAGAGCGTGCTTCTCGCTCTAAAGCAGAGTGTGATCCATGGATGAGAACTATGCTGTGTTTCCCTTCATAAATGGAGTTAAATCCCAGGCTCTGTGTCTTCCTACAAGCAAGACTTCGTTTCACGTAAGGGCAGTCACTTTTCAGCTCAAACAAACTACATCGTTCACTGAGCTCACACGTTTCCCATCTTAACTGACAAGCATTGGATGTTAGAGGACCAGTGCTTTGTGTCAGTTTCAGACAAAGAATAGGACTAGATGTGGTCCGTATATGTAGGAAACACCGTTCTTTTGTTCTCAGCACACTCACGTTTCCTGCTCTGTTAGAGACTCCAGAAAGCAAGAGCGTGCTTCTTATTCTAAAGCAGAGTGTGATCAAAGGATGACTACACTGCTGTGTGTTTCACTACAGAAATGGAGTTAAATCCCAGGCTCTGAGTCTTCCTACAAGCAAGACTTCGATTCAGATATGGGCAGTCACTTTTCTGCTCAAACGAACTACATCGTTCACGAAGATCACACGTTTCTCATCTTAACTGACAAGCATTGGATGTTAGAGGGTCAGTGCTTTGTATCAGTTTCAGAAGCAGATTTGGACTACATATGGTCCGTATGTGTAGGAAACACCGTTCTTTTGTTCTGCGCACACTCAGATTACCTGCTGTATTAGAGAATCTAGAAAGCAAGAGCATGCTTCTTGCTCTAAAGCAGAGTGTGATCCATAGATGAGAAGTATGCTGTGTGTTTCCATTCAGAAATGGAGTTAAATCCCAGGCTCTGTGTCTTCCTACAAGCAAGACTTCTTTTCAGGTAAGGGCAGTCACTTTTCAGCTCAAACGAACTACATCGTTCACGAAGCACACACGTTTCTCATCTTAACTGACAAGCATTGTATGTTAGAGTACCTGTGCTTTGTATCAGTTTCAGAAGCAGAGTTGAACTAGATATGGTCCGTATGTGTAGGAAACACAGTGATTTTGTTCTCAGCACACACACGTTTCCTGCTGTCTTAGAGACTCTAGAAAGCAAGAGCGTGGTTCTTGTTCTAAAGCAGAGTGTGATCAAAGGATGATTACACTGCTGTGTATTTCACTTCAGAAATGGAGTTAAATCCCACGCTCTGTGTCTTCCTACAAGCAAGACTTCTTTTCAGGTAAGGGCAGTCACTTTACAGCTGAAAGGAACTACATTGTTCACGAAGCTCACACGTTTCTCATCTTAACAGACAAGCATTGGATGTTAGAGGGTCAGTGCTTTGTATCAGTTTCAGAAGCAGATTTGGACTATATGAGGTCTGTATGAGTAGGAAACACCGTTCTTTTGTTCTGGGCACACTCAGATTACCTGCTCTATTAGAGACTTAGAAAGCAAGAGTGTGCTTCTCGCTCCAAAGCAGAGTGTGATCAATGGATGAGAACACTGCTGTGTGTTTCACTTCAGAAATGGAGTTAAATCCCAGGCTCTGAGTCTTCCTACAAGCAAGAATTCGATTCAGGTAAGGGCAGTCACTTTTCTGCTCAAACGAACTATATCATTCACGAAGCTCACACGTTTCTCATCTTAACTGACAAGCATTGGATGTTAGAGGGTCAGTGCTTTGTATCAGTTTCAGAAGCAGATTTGGACTACATATGGTCTGTATGAGTAGGAAACACCGTTCCTTTGTTCTGGGCACACTCAGATTACCGGCTATATTAGAGACTCTAAAAGCAAGAGCGTGCTTCTCGCTCTAAAGCAGAGTGTGATCCATGGATGAGAAAAATGCTGTGTGTTTCCCTTCAGAAATGGAGTTAAATCCCAGGCGCTGTGTCTTACTACAAGCAAGACTGCGTTTCAGGTAAGGGCAGTCACTTTTCAGCTCAAATGCACTACATTGTTCACGAAGCACACACGTTTCTCATCTTAAATGACAAGCATTGGATTTTAGAGGACCAGTGCTTTGTGTCAGTTTCAGAAGCAGAGTTGGACTATATAATGTCCGTATTTGTAGGAAACAGCGATCTTTTGTTCTCAGCACACTCACATTTCCTGCTGCCTTAGAGACTCTAGAAAGCAAGAGCGTGCTTCTTGTTCTAAAGCAGAGTGTGATCAATGGATGATCACACTGCTGTGTGTTTCACTTCAGAAATGGAGTTAAATCCCAAGCTCTGAGTCTTCCTACAAGCAAGACTTCGTTTCAGGTAAGGGCAGTCACTTTTCTGCTCAAACGAACTACATCATTCATGAAGCTCACATGTTTCTCATCTTAACTGACAAGCATTGGATGTTAGAGGGTCAGTGCTTTTTGTCAGTTTCAGAAGCAGATTTGGACTACATATGGTCCATATGTGTAGGAAACACCGTTCTTTTGTTCTGGGCACACTCAGATTACCTGCTGTATTAGAGACTCTAAAAGCAAGAGCTTGCTTCTCGCTCTAAAGCAGAGTGTGATCCATGGATGAGAAAAATGCTGTGTGTTTCCCTTCAGAAATGGAGTTAAATCCCAGGCTCTGTGTCTTCCTACAAGCAAGACTTCTTTTCAGGTAAGGGCAGTCACTTTTCAGTTCAAAGGAACTACATCATTCACAAAGCTCACACGTTTCTCATCTTAACTGACAATCATAGGATGTTAGAGGACCAGTGCTTTGTATCAGTTTCAGAAGCAGAGTTGGACTAGATATGGTCCGTATGTGTATGAAACACCATTCTTTTGTTCTCAGCACACTCACGTTTCCTGCTGTCTTAGAGACTTTAGAAAGCAAGAGCGTGCTTCTCGCTCTAAAGCAGAGTGTGATCCATGGATGAGAACTATGCTGTGTTTCCCTTCATAAATGGAGTTAAATCCCAGGCTCTGTGTCTTCCTACAAGCAAGACTTCGTTTCATGTAGGGCAGTCACTTTTCAGCTCAAACGAACTACATCGTTCACTGAGCTCACACGTTTCCCATCTTAACTGACAAGCATTGGATGTTAGAGGACCAGTGCTTTGTGTCAGTTTCAGACGAAGAGTAGGACTAGATGTGGTCCGTATATGTAGGAAACACCGTTCTTTTGTTCTGAGCACACTCACGTTTCCTGCTCTGTTAGAGACTCCAGAAAGCAAGAGCGTGCTTCTTATTCTAAAGCAGAGTGTGATCAAAGGATGACTACACTGCTGTGTGTTTCACTACAGAAATGGAGTTAAATCCCAGGCTCTGAGTCTTCCTACAAGCAAGACTTCGATTCAGATATGGGCAGTCACTTTTCTGCTCAAACGAACTACATCGTTCACGAAGATCACACGTTTCTCATCTTAACTGACAAGCATTGGATGTTAGAGGGTCAGTGCTTTGTATCAGTTTCAGAAGCAGATTTGGACTACATATGGTCCGTATGTGTAGGAAACACCGTTCTTTTGTTCTGCGCACACTCAGATTACCTGCTGTATTAGAGAATCTAGAAAGCAAGAGCATGCTTCTTGCTCTAAAGCAGAGTGTGATCCATAGATGAGAAGTATGCTGTGTGTTTCCATTCAGAAATGGAGTTAAATCCCAGGCTCTGTGTCTTCCTACAAGCAAGACTTCTTTTCAGGTAAGGGCAGTCACTTTTCAGCTCAAACGAACTACATCGTTCACGAAGCACACACGTTTCTCATCTTAACTGACAAGCATTGTATGTTAGAGTACCAGTGCTTTGTATCAGTTTCAGAAGCAGAGTTGAACTAGATATGGTCCGTATGTGTAGGAAACACAGTGATTTTGTTCTCAGCACACACACGTTTCCTGCTGTCTTAGAGACTCTAGAAAGCAAGAGCGTGGTTCTTGTTCTAAAGCAGAGTGTGATCAAAGGATGATTACACTGCTGTGTATTTCACTTCAGAAATGGAGTTAAATCCCACGCTCTGTGTCTTCCTACAAGCAAGACTTCTTTTCAGGTAAGGGCAGTCACTTTACAGCTGAAAGGAACTACATTGTTCACGAAGCTCACACGTTTCTCATCTTAACAGACAAGCATTGGATGTTAGAGGGTCAGTGCTTTGTATCAGTTTCAGAAGTAGATTTGGACTACATGAGGTCTGTATGAGTAGGAAACACCGTTCTTTTGTTCTGGGCACACTCAGATTACCTGCTCTATTAGAGACTTAGAAAGCAAGAGTGTGCTTCTCGCTCCAAAGCAGAGTGTGATCAATGGATGAGAACACTGCTGTGTGTTTCACTTCAGAAATGGAGTTAAATCCCAGGCTCTGAGTCTTCCTACAAGCAAGACTTCGATTCAGGTAAGGGCAGTCACTTTTCTGCTCAAACGAACTACATCATTCACGAAGCTCACACGTTTCTCATCTTAACTGACAAGCATTGGATTTTAGAGGACCAGTGCTTTGTGTCAGTTTCAGAAGCAGAGTTGGACTATATAATGTCCGTATTTGTAGGAAACAGCGTTCTTTTGTTCTCAGCACACTCACGTTTCCTGCTGCCTTAGAGACTCTAGAAAGCAAGAGCGTGCTTCTTGTTCTAAAGCAGAGTGTGATCAATGGATGATCACACTGCTGTGTGTTTCACTTCAGAAATGGAGTTAAATCCCAAGCTCTGAGTCTTCCTACAAGCAAGACTTCGTTTCAGGTAAGGGCAGTCACTTTTCTGCTCAAACGAACTACATCATTCATGAAGCTCACATGTTTCTCATCTTAACTGACAAGCATTGGATGTTAGAGGGTCAGTGCTTTTTGTCAGTTTCAGAAGCAGATTTGGACTACATATGGTCCCTATTTGTAGGAAACACCGTTCTTTTGTTCTGGGCACACACAGATTACCTGCTGTATTAGAGACTCTAAAAGCAAGAGCTTGCTTCTCGCTCTAAAGCAGAGTGTGATCCATGGATGAGAAAAATGCTGTGTGTTTCCCTTCAGAAATGGAGTTAAATCCCAGGCTCTGTGTCTGCCTACAAGCAAGACTTCTTTTCAGGTAAGGGCAGTCACTTTTCAGTTCAAAGGAACTACATCATTCACAAAGCTCACACGTTTCTCATCTTAACTGACAATCATAGGATGTTAGAGGACCAGTGCTTTGTATCAGTTTCAGAAGCAGAGTTGGACTAGATATGGTCCGTATGTGTATGAAACACCATTCTTTTGTTCTCAGCACACTCACGTTTCCTGTTGTCTTAGAGACTTTAGAAAGCAAGAGCGTGCTTCTCGCTCTAAAGCAGAGTGTGATCCATGGATGAGAACTATGCTGTGTTTCCCTTCATAAATGGAGTTAAATCCCAGGCTCTGTGTCTTCCTACAAGCAAGACTTCGTTTCACGTAAGGGCAGTCACTTTTCAGCTCAAACGAACTACATCGTTCACTGAGCTCACACGTTTCCCATCTTAACTGACAAGCATTGGATGTTAGAGGACCAGTGCTTTGTGTCAGTTTCAGACGACGAGTAGGACTAGATGTGGTCCGTATATGTAGGAAACACCGTTCTTTTGTTCTCAGCACACTCACGTTTCCTTGCTCTGTTAGAGACTCCAGAAAGCAAGTGCGTGCTTCTTATTCTAAAGCAGAGTGTGATCAAAGGATGACTACACTGCTGTGTGTTTCACTACAGAAATGGAGTTAAATCCCAGGCTCTGAGTCTTCCTACAAGCAAGACTTCGATTCAGATATGGGCAGTCACTTTTCTGCTCAAACGAACTACATCGTTCACGAAGATCACACGTTTCTCATCTTAACTGACAAGCATTGGATGTTAGAGGGTCAGTGCTTTGTATCAGTTTCAGAAGCAGATTTGGACTACATATGGTCCGTATGTGTAGGAAACACCGTTCTTTTGTTCTGCGCACACTCAGATTACCTGCTGTATTAGAGACTCTAGAAAGCAAGAGCATGCTTCTTGCTCTAAAGCAGAGTGTGATCCATAGATGAGAAGTATGCTGTGTGTTTCCATTCAGAAATGGAGTTAAATCCCAGGCTCTGTGTCTTCCTACAAGCAAGACTTCTTTTCAGGTAAGGGCAGTCACTTTTCAGCTCAAACGAACTACATCGTTCACGAAGCACACACGTTTCACATCTTAACTGACAAGCATTGTATGTTAGAGTACCAGTGCTTTGTATCATTTTCAGAAGCAGAGTTGAACTAGATATGGTCCGTATGTGTAGGAAACACAGTGATTTTGTTCTCAGCACACACACGTTTCCTGCTGTCTTAGAGACTCTAGAAAGCAAGAGCGTGGTTCTTGTTCTAAAGCAGAGTGTGATCAAAGGATGATTACACTGCTGTGTATTTCACTTCAGAAATGGAGTTAAATCCCAGGCTCTGTGTCTTCCTACAAGCAAGACTTCTTTTCAGGTAAGGGCAGTCACTTTTCAGCTGAAAGGAACTACATTGTTCACGAAGCTCACACGTTTCTCATCTTAACAGACAAGCATTGGATGTTAGAGGGTCAGTGCTTTGTATCAGTTTCAGAAGCAGATTTGGACTACATATGGTCTGTATGAGTAGGAAACACCGTTCTTTTGTTCTGGGCACACTCAGATTACCTGCTCTATTAGAGACTTAGAAAGCAAGAGTGTGCTTCTCGCTCCAAAGCAGAGTGTGATCAATGGATGAGAACACTGCTGTGTGTTTCACTTCAGAAATGGAGTTAAATCCCAGGCTCTGAGTCTTCCTACAAGCAAGACTTCGATTCAGGTAAGGGCAGTCACTTTTCTGTTCAAACGAACTACATCATTCACGAAGCTCACACGTTTCTCATCTTAACTGACAAGCATTGGATGTTAGAGGGTCAGTGCTTTGTATCAGTTTCAGAAGCAGATTTGGACTACATATGGTCTGTATGAGTAGGAAACACCGTTCCTTTGTTCTGGGCACACTCAGATTACCGGCTATATTAGAGACTCTAAAAGCAAGAGCGTGCTTCTCGCTCTAAAGCAGAGTGTGATCCATGGATGAGAAAAATGCTGTGTGTTTCCCTTCAGAAATGGAGTTAAATCCCAGGCGCTGTGTCTTACTACAAGCAAGACTGCGTTTCAGGTAAGGGCAGTCACTTTTCAGCTCAAACGCACTACATTGTTCACGAAGCACACACGTTTCTCATCTTAACTGACAAGCATTGGATTTTAGAGGACCAGTGCTTTGTGTCAGTTTCAGAAGCAGAGTTGGACTATATAATATCCGTATTTGTAGGAAACAGCGTTCTTTTGTTCTCAGCACACTCACGTTTCCTGCTGCCTTAGAGACTCTAGAAAGCAAGAGCGTGCTTCTTGTTCTAAAGCAGAGTGTGATCAATGGATGATCACACTGCTGTGTGTTTCACTTCAGAAATGGAGTAAATCCCAAGCTCTGAGTCTTCCTACAAGCAAGACTTCGTTTCAGGTAAGGGCAGTCACTTTTCTGCTCCAACGAACTACATCGTTCATGAAGCTCACATGTTTCTCATCTTAACTGACAAGCATTGGATGTTAGAGGGTCAGTGCTTTTTGTCAGTTTCAGAAGCAGATTTGGACTACATATGGTCCCTATGTTTAGGAAACACCGTTCTTTTGTTCTGGGCACACTCAGATTACCTGCTGTATTAGAGACTCTAAAAGCAAGAGCGTGCTTCTCGCTCTAAAGCAGAGTGTGATCCATGGATGAGAAAAATGCTGTGTGTTTCCCTTCAGAAATGGAGTTAAATCCCAGGCTCTGTGTCTTCCTACAAGCAAGACTTCTTTTCAGGTAAGGGCAGTCACTTTTCAGTTCAAAGGAACTACATCATTCACAAAGCTCACACGTTTCTCATCTTAACTGACAATCATAGGATGTTAGAGGACCAGTGCTTTGTATCAGTTTCAGAAGCAGAGTTGGACTAGATATGGTCCGTATGTGTATGAAACACCATTCTTTTGTTCTCAGCACACTCACGTTTCCTGCTGTCTTACAGACTTTAGAAAGCAAGAGCGTGCTTCTCCCTCTAAAGCAGAGTGTGATCCATGGATGAGAACTATGCTGTGTTTCCCTTCATAAATGGAGTTAAATCCCAGGCTCTGTGTCTTCCTACAAGCAAGACTTCGTTTCAGGTAAGGGCAGTCACTTTTCAGCTCAAACGAACTACATCGTTCACTGAGCTCACACGTTTCTCATCTTAACAGACAAGCATTGGATGTTAGAGGACCAGTGCTTTGTCTCAGTTTAAGAAGGAGAGTTGGACTAGATATGGTCCGTATGTGTAGGAAACACCGTTCTTTTGTTCTCAGCAAAATCACGTTTCCTGCTGTCTTAGAGACTCTAGAAAGCAAGAGCATGCTTCTTGTTCTAAAGCAGAGTATGATCAATGGATGTAACACTGCTGTGTGTTTCACTTCAGATATGGAGTTAAATCCCAGGCTCTGTGTCTTCCTACAAGCAAGAATTCGTTTAAGGTAAGGGCATTCACTTTTCTGCTCAAACGAACTACATCGTTCATGACGCTCACACGTTTCCCATCTCAACTGACAAGCATTGGACGTTAGAGGACAAGTGCTTTGTATCAGTTTCAGAAGAAGAGTTGGACTAGATGTGGTCTGTATATGTAGGAAACACCATTCTTTTGTTCTCAGCACACTCACGTTTCCTGCTCTGTTAGAGACTCCAGAAAGCAAGAGCGTGCTTCTTGTTCTAAAGCAGAGTGTGATCAAAGGATGACTACACTGCTGTGTGTTTCACTACAGAAATGGAGTTAAATCCCAGGCTCTGAGTCTTCCTACACGCAAGACTTAGATTCAGATAAGGGCAGTCACTTTTCTGCTCATACGAACTACATCGTTCACGAAGATCACACGTTTCTCTTCTTAACTGACAAGCATTGGATGTTAGAGGGTCAGTGCTTTGTATCAGTTTCAGAAGCAGATTTGGACTACATATGGTCTGTATGTGTAGGAAACACCGTTCTTTTGTTCTGGGCACACTCAGATTACCTGCTGTATTAGAGACTCTAGAAAGCAAGAGCATGCTTCTTGCTCTAAAGCAGAGTGTGATCCATAGATGAGAACTATGCTGTGTGTTTCCATTCAGAAATGGAGTGAAATCCCAGGCTCTGTGTCTTCTTACAAGCAAGACTTCTTTTCAGGTAAGGGCAGTCACTTTTCAGCTGAAAGGAACTACATCGTTCATGAAGCTCACACGTTTCTCATCTTAACAGACAAGCATTGGATTTTAGAGGACCAGTGCTTTGTGTCAGTTTCAGAAGCAGAGTTGGACTATATAATGTCCGTATTTGTAGGAAACAGCGTTCTTTTGTTCTCAGCACACTCACGTTTCCTGCTGCCTTAGAGCCTCTAGAAAGCAAGAGCGTGCTTCTTGTTCTAAAGCAGAGTGTGATCAATGGATGATTACACTGCTGTGTGTTTCACTTCAGAAATGGAGTTAAATCCCAAACTCTGAGTCTTCCTACAAGCAAGACTTCGTTTCAGGTAAGGGCAGTCACTTTTCTGCTCAAACGAACTACATCGTTCATGAAGCTCACACGTTTCTATCTTAACTGACAAGCATTGGATGTTAGAGGGTCAGTGCTTTGTGTCAGTTTTAGAAGGAGATTTGGACTACATATCGTCCCTATGTGTAGGAAACACCGTTCCTTTGTTCTGGGCACACTCAGATTACCTGCTATATTAGAGACACTAAAAGCAAGAGCGTGCTTCTCGCTCTAAAGCAGAGTGTGATCCATGGATGAGAAAAATGCTGTGTGTTTCCCTTCAGAAATGGAGTTAAATCCCAGGCTCTGTGTCTTCCTACAAGCAAGACTTCGTTTCAGGTAAGGGCAGTCACTTTTCTGCTCAAACGAACTACATCGTTCACAAAGCTCACACGTTTCTCATCTTAACTGACAAGCATTGGATGTTAGAGGGTCAGTGCTTTGTATCAGTTTCAGAAGCAGAGTTGGACTAGATATGGTCCGTATGTGTAGGAAACACTGTTCTTTTGTTCTCAGCACACTCACGTTTTCTGCTGTCTTAGAGACTTTAGAAAGCAAGAGCGTGCTTCTTGCTCTAAAGCAGAGTGTGATCCATGGATGAGAACTATGCTGTGTGTTTCCCTTCAGAGATGGAGTTAAATCCCAGGCTCTGTGTCTTCCTACAAGCAAGACTTCGTTTCAGGTAAGGGCAGTCACTTTTCAGCTCAAACGAACTACATCGTTCACGGAGCTCACACGTTTCTCATCTTAACAGACAAGCTTTGGATGTTAGAGGACCAGTGCTTTGTCTCAGTTTAAGAAGGAGAGTTGGACTAGATATGGTCCGTATGTGTAGGAAACACCGTTCTTTTTTTCTCAGCAAAATCACGTTTCCTGCTGTCTTAGAGACTCTAGAAAGCAAGAGCATGCTTCTTGTTCTAAAGCAGAGTATGATCAATGGATGACTACACTGCTGTGTGTTTCACTACAGAAATGGAGTTAAATCCCAGGCTCTGTGTCTTCCTACACGCAAGACTTCGATTCAGATAAGGGCAGACACTTTTGTGCTCAAACGAACTACATTATTCACGAAGATCACACGTTTCTCATCTTAACTGACAAGCATTGGATGTTAGAGGGTCAGTGCTTTGTATCAGTTTCAGAAGCAGATTTGGACTACATATGGTCCGTATGTTTAGGAAACTCCTTTCTTTTGTTCTGGGCACACTCAGATTACCTGCTGTATTAGAGACTCTAGAAAGCAAGAGCATGCTTCTTGCTCTAAAGCAGAGTGTGATCCATAGATGAGAACTATGCTGTGTGTTTGCATTCAGAAATGGAGTTAAATCCCAGGCTCTGTGTCTTCCTACAAGCAAGACTTCTTTTCAGGTAAGGGCAGTCACTTTTCAGCTCAAACGAACTACATCGTTCACGAAGCTCACACGTTTCTCATCTTAACAGACAAGCATTGGATGTTAGAAGACCAGTGCTTTGTATCAGTTTCAGAAGCAGAGTTGAACTAGATATGGTCCGTATGTGTAGAAAACACAGTTCTTTTGTTCTCAGCACACACACGTTTCCTGCTGTCTCAGAGACTCTAGAAAGCAAGAGTGTGGTTCTTGTTCTAAAGCACAGTGTGATCAATGGATGATTACACTGCTGTGTGATTCACTTCAGAAATGGAGTTAAATCCCAGGCTCTGAGTCTTCCTACAAGCAAGACTTCGATTCAGGTAAGGGCAGTCTCTTTTCTGCTCAAACGAACTACATCATTCACGAAGCTCACACGTTTCTCATCTTAACTGGCAAGCATTGGATGTTAGCGGGTCAGTGCTTTGTATCAGTTTCAGAATAAGAGTTGGACTAGATATGGTCCGTATGTGTAGGAAACACCGTTCTTTTGTTCTCAGCACACTCACGTTTCCTGCTGTGTTAGAGACTCCAGAAAGCAAGAGCGTGCTTCTCGCTCTACAGCAGAGTGTGATCCATGGATGAGAACTATGCTGTGTGTTTCCCTTCAGAAATGGAGTAAAATCCCAATCTCTGTGTCTTCCTACAAGCAAGACTTCGTTTCAGGTAACGGCGGTCACTATTCAGCTCAAAAGAACTACAACGTTCACTGAGCTCACACATTTCTCTTGTTAACAGACAAGCATTGGATGTTAGAGGACCAGTGCTTTGTATCAGTTTAAGGAGGAGAGTTGGACAAGATATGGTCCGTATGTGTAGGAAACACTGTTCTTTTGTTCTGAGCACACTCACGTTTCCTGCTGTCTTAGAGACTCTAGAAAGCAAGAGCGTACTTCTAGTTCTAAAGCAGAGAGTGATCAATGGATGAGAACACTGCTGTGTGTTTCACTTCAGAAATGGAGTTAAATCCCAGGCTCTGAGTCTTCCTACAAGCAAGACTTCGTTTCAGGTAAGGGCAGTCACTTTTCTGCTCAAACGAACTACATCGATCATGAAGCTCACACGTTTCTATCTTAACTGACAAGCATTGGATGTTAGAGGGTCAGTGCTTTGTGTCAGTTTTAGAAGGAGATTTGGACTACATATCGTCCCTATGTGTAGGAAACACCGTTCCTTTGTTCTGGGCACACTCAGATTACCTGCTATATTAGAGACACTAAAAGCAAGAGCGTGCTTCTCGCTCTAAAGCAGAGTGTGATCCATGGATGAGAAAAATGCTGTGTGTTTCCCTTCAGAAATGGAGTTATATCCCAGGCTCTGTGTCTTCCTACAAGCAAGACTTCGTTTCAGGTAAGGGCAGTCACTTTTCTGCTCAAACGAACTACATCGTTCACAAAGCTCACACGTTTCTCATCTTAACTGACAAGCATTGGATGTTAGAGGGTCAGTGCTTTGTATCAGTTTCAGAAGCAGAGTTGGACTAGATATGGTCCGTATGTGTAGGAAACACTGTTCTTTTGTTCTCAGCACACTCACGTTTTCTGCTGTCTTAGAGACTTTAGAAAGCAAGAGCGTGCTTCTTGCTCTAAAGCAGAGTGTGATCCATGGATGAGAACTATGCTGTGTGTTTCCCTTCAGAGATGGAGTTAAATCCCAGGCTCTGTGTCTTCCTACAAGCAAGACTTCGTTTCAGGTAAGGGCAGTCACTTTTCAGCTCAAACGAACTACATCGTTCACGGAGCTCACACGTTTCTCATCTTAACAGACAAGCTTTGGATGTTAGAGGACCAGTGCTTTGTCTCAGTTTAAGAAGGAGAGTTGGACTAGATATGGTCCGTATGTGTAGGAAACACCGTTCTTTTTTTCTCAGCAAAATCACGTTTCCTGCTGTCTTAGAGACTCTAGAAAGCAAGAGCATGCTTCTTGTTCTAAAGCAGAGTATGATCAATGGATGACTACACTGCTGTGTGTTTCACTACAGAAATGGAGTTAAATCCCAGGCTCTGTGTCTTCCTACACGCAAGACTTCGATTCAGATAAGGGCAGACACTTTTGTGCTCAAACGAACTACATCATTCACGAAGATCACACGTTTCTCATCTTAACTGACAAGCATTGGATGTTAGAGGGTCAGTGCTTTGTATCAGTTTCAGAAGCAGATTTGGACTACATATGGTCCGTATGTTTAGGAAACACCTTTCTTTTGTTCTGGGCACACTCAGATTACCTGCTGTATTAGAGACTCTAGAAAGCAAGAGCATGCTTCTTGCTCTAAAGCAGAGTGTGATCCATAGATGAGAACTATGCTGTGTGTTTGCATTCAGAAATGGAGTTAAATCCCAGGCTCTGTGTCTTCCTACAAGCAAGACTTCTTTTCAGGTAAGGGCAGTCACTTTTCAGCTCAAACGAACTACATCGTTCTCGAAGCTCACACGTTTCTCATCTTAACAGACAAGCATTGGATGTTAGAAGACCAGTGCTTTGTATCAGTTTCAGAAGCAGAGTTGAACTAGATATGGTCCGTATGTGTAGGAAACACAGTTCTTTTGTTCTCAGCACACACACGTTTCCTGCTGTCTCAGAGACTCTAGAAAGCAAGAGTGTGGTTCTTGTTCTAAAGCACAGTGTGATCAATGGATGATTACACTGCTGTGTGATTCACTTCAGAAATGGAGTTAAATCCCAGGCTCTGAGTCTTCCTACAAGCAAGACTTCGATTCAGGTAAGGGCAGTCTCTTTTCTGCTCAAACGAACTACATCATTCACGAAGCTCACACGTTTCTCATCTTAACTGGCAAGCATTGGATGTTAGCGGGTCAGTGCTTTGTATCAGTTTCAGAATAAGAGTTGGACTAGATATGGTCCGTATGTGTAGGAAACACCGTTCTTTTGTTCTCAGCACACTCACGTTTCCTGCTGTGTTAGAGACTCCAGAAAGCAAGAGCGTGCTTCTCGCTCTACAGCAGAGTGTGATCCATGGATGAGAACTATGCTGTGTGTTTCCCTTCAGAAATGGAGTAAAATCCCAATCTCTGTGTCTTCCTACAAGCAAGACTTCGTTTCAGGTAACGGCGGTCACTATTCAGCTCAAAAGAACTACAACGTTCACTGAGCTCACACATTTCTCTTGTTAACAGACAAGCATTGGATGTTAGAGGACCAGTGCTTTGTATCAGTTTAAGGAGGAGAGTTGGACAAGATATGGTCCGTATGTGTAGGAAACACTGTTCTTTTGTTCTGAGCACACTCACGTTTCCTGCTGTCTTAGAGACTCTAGAAAGCAAGAGCGTACTTCTAGTTCTAAAGCAGAGAGTGATCAATGGATGAGAACACTGCTGTGTGTTTCACTTCAGAAATGGAGTTAAATCCCAGGCTCTGAGTCTTCCTACAAGCAAGACTTCGTTTCAGGTAAGGGCAGTCACTTTTCTGCTCAAACGAACTACATCGATCATGAAGCTCACACGTTTCTATCTTAACTGACAAGCATTGGATGTTAGAGGGTCAGTGCTTTGTGTCAGTTTTAGAAGGAGATTTGGACTACATATCGTCCCTATGTGTAGGAAACACCGTTCCTTTGTTCTGGGCACACTCAGATTACCTGCTATATTAGAGACACTAAAAGCAAGAGCGTGCTTCTCGCTCTAAAGCAGAGTGTGATCCATGGATGAGAAAAATGCTGTGTGTTTCCCTTCAGAAATGGAGTTAAATCCCAGGCTCTGTGTCTTCCTACAAGCAAGACTTCGTTTCAGGTAAGGGCAGTCACTTTTCTGCTCAAACGAACTACATCGTTCACAAAGCTCACACGTTTCTCATCTTAACTGACAAGCATTGGATGTTAGAGGGTCAGTGCTTTGTATCAGTTTCAGAAGCAGAGTTGGACTAGATATGGTCCGTATGTGTAGGAAACACTGTTCTTTTGTTCTCAGCACACTCACGTTTTCTGCTGTCTTAGAGACTTTAGAAAGCAAGAGCGTGCTTCTTGCTCTAAAGCAGAGTGTGATCCATGGATGAGAACTATGCTGTGTGTTTCCCTTCAGAGATGGAGTTAAATCCCAGGCTCTGTGTCTTCCTACAAGCAAGACTTCGTTTCAGGTAAGGGCAGTCACTTTTCAGCTCAAACGAACTACATCGTTCACGGAGCTCACACGTTTCTCATCTTAACAGACAAGCTTTGGATGTTAGAGGACCAGTGCTTTGTCTCAGTTTAAGAAGGAGAGTTGGACTAGATATGGTCCGTATGTGTAGGAAACACCGTTCTTTTTTTCTCAGCAAAATCACGTTTCCTGCTGTCTTAGAGACTCTAGAAAGCAAGAGCATGCTTCTTGTTCTAAAGCAGAGTATGATCAATGGATGTAACACTGCTGTGTGTTTCACTTCAGAAATGGAGTTAAATCCCAGGCTCTGAGTCTTCCTACAAGCAAGACTTCGTTTCAGGTAAGGGCAGTCACTTTTCTGCTCAAAGGAACTACATCGTTCACGAAGCTCACACGTTTCTCATCTTAACTGACAAGCATTGGATGTTAGAGGGTCAGTGCTTTGTATCAGTTTCTGAAGTAGATTTGGACTACATATGGTCTGTAGTTGTAGGAAACACCGTTCTTTTGTTCAGGGCACACTCAGATTACCTGCTATATTAGAGACTCTAGAAGCAAGAGCGTGCTTCTTGCTCTAAAGCAGAGTGGGATCCATGGATGAGAAAAATGCTGTGTCTTTCCCTTCAGAAATGGAGTTAAATCCCAGGCTCTGTGTCTTACTAGAAGCAAGACTTCGTTTCAGGTAAGGGCAGTCACTTTTCAGGTCAAAGGAACTACATCATTCACAAAGCTCACACGTTTCTCATCTTAACTGACAAGCATACGATGTTAGAGGACCAGTGCTTTGTATCAGTTTCAGAAGCAGAGTTGGAGTAGATATGGTCCGTATGTGTAGGAAACACCGTTCTTTTGTTCTCAGCACACTCACGTTTCCTGCTGTCTTAGAGATTTTAGAAAGGAAGAGCGTGCTTCTCGCTCTAAAGCAGAGTGTGATCCATGGATGAGAACTATGCTATGTGTTTCCCTTCAGAAATGGAGTTAAATCCCAGGCTCTGTGTCTTCCTACAAGCAAGACTTCGTTTCAGGTAAGGGCAGTCACTTTTCAGCTCAAACGAACTACATCGTTCACAGAGCTCACACGTTTCTCATCTTAACAGACAAGCATTGGATGTTAGAGGACCAGTGCTTTGTCTCAGTTTAAGAAGGAGAGTTGGACTAGATATGGTCCGTATGTGTAGGAAACACCGTTCTTTTGTTCTCAGCAAAATCACGTTTCTTGCTGTCTTAGAGACTCTAGAATGCAAGAGCATGCTTCTTGTTCTAAAGCAGAGTATGATCAGTGGATGTAACACTGCTGTGTGTTTCACTTCAGAAATGGAGTTAAATCCCAGGCTCTGTGTCTTCCTACAAGCAAGAATTCGTTTAAGGTAAGGGCATTCACTTTTCTGCTCAAACGAACTACATCGTTCATGACGCTCACACGTTTCCCATCTCAACTGACAAGCATTGGACGTTAGAGGACAAGTGCTTTGTATCAGTTTCAGAAGAAGAGTTGGACTAGATGTGGTCTGTATATGTAGGAAACACCGTTCGTTTGTTCTCAGCACACTCACGTTTTCTGCTCTGTTAGAGACTCCAGAAAGCAAGAGCGTGCTTCTTGTTCTAAAGCAGAGTGTGATCAAAGGATGACTACACTGCTGTGTGTTTCACTACAGAAATGGAGTTAAATCCCAGGCTCTGAGTCTTCCTACACGCAAGACTTCGATTCAGATAAGGGCAGTCACTTTACTGCTCAAACGAACTACATCATTCACGAAGATCACACGTTTCTCATCTTAACTGACAAGCATTGGATGTTAGATGGTCAGTGCTTTGTATCAGTTTCAGAAGCAGATTTGGACTACATATGGTCCGTATGTGTAGGAAACACCGTTCTTTTGTTCTGGGCACACTCAGATTACCTGCTGTATTGGAGACTTAGAAAGCAAGAGCGTGCTTCTTGCTCTAAAGCACAGTGTGATCAATGGATGATTACACTGCTGTGTGTTTCACTTCAGAAATGGAGTTAAATCCCAAGCTCTGAGTCTTCCTACAAGCAAGACTTCGTTTCAGGTAAGGGCAGTCACTTTTCTGCTCAAACGAACTACATCATTCATGAAGCTCACATGTTTCTCATCTTAACTGACAAGCATTGGATGTTAGAGGGTCAGTGCTTTTTGTCAGTTTCAGAAGCAGATTTGGACTACATATGGTCCCTATTTGTAGGAAACACCGTTCTTTTGTTCTGGGCACACACAGATTACCTGCTGTATTAGAGACTCTAAAAGCAAGAGCTTGCTTCTCGCTCTAAAGCAGAGTGTGATCCATGGATGAGAAAAATGCTGTGTGTTTCCCTTCAGAAATGGAGTTAAATCCCAGGCTCTGTGTCTGCCTACAAGCAAGACTTCTTTTCAGGTAAGGGCAGTCACTTTTCAGTTCAAAGGAACTACATCATTCACAAAGCTCACACGTTTCTCGTCTTAACTGACAATCATAGGATGTTAGAGGACCAGTGCTTTGTATCAGTTTCAGAAGCAGAGTTGGACTAGATATGGTCCGTATGTGTATGAAACACCATTCTTTTGTTCTCAGCACACTCACGTTTCCTGTTGTCTTAGAGACTTTAGAAAGCAAGAGCGTGCTTCTCGCTCTAAAGCAGAGTGTGATCCATGGATGAGAACTATGCTGTGTTTCCCTTCATAAATGGAGTTAAATCCCAGGCTCTGTGTCTTCCTACAAGCAAGACTTCGTTTCACGTAAGGGCAGTCACTTTTCAGCTCAAACGAACTACATCGTTCACTGAGCTCACACGTTTCCCATCTTAACTGACAAGCATTGGATGTTAGAGGACCAGTGCTTTGTGTCAGTTTCAGACGAAGAGTAGGACTAGATGTGGTCCATATATGTAGGAAACACCGTTCTTTTGTTCTCAGCACACTCACGTTTCCTTGCTCTGTTAGAGACTCCAGAAAGCAAGTGCGTGCTTCTTATTCTAAAGCAGAGTGTGATCAAAGGATGACTACACTGCTGTGTGTTTCACTACAGAAATGGAGTTAAATCCCAGGCTCTGAGTCTTCCTACAAGCAAGACTTCGATTCAGATATGGGCAGTCACTTTTCTGCTCAAACGAACTACATCGTTCACGAAGATCACACGTTTCTCATCTTAACTGACAAGCATTGGATGTTAGAGGGTCAGTGCTTTGTATCAGTTTCAGAAGCAGATTTGGACTACATATGGTCCGTATGTGTAGGAAACACCGTTCTTTTGTTCTGCGCACACTCAGATTACCTGCTGTATTAGAGACTCTAGAAAGCAAGAGCATGCTTCTTGCTCTAAAGCAGAGTGTGATCCATAGATGAGAAGTATGCTGTGTGTTTCCATTCAGAAATGGAGTTAAATCCCAGGCTCTGTGTCTTCCTACAAGCAAGACTTCTTTTCAGGTAAGGGCAGTCACTTTTCAGCTCAAACGAACTACATCGTTCACGAAGCACACACGTTTCACATCTTAACTGACAAGCATTGTATGTTAGAGTACCAGTGCTTTGTATCATTTTCAGAAGCAGAGTTGAACTAGATATGGTCCGTATGTGTAGGAAACACAGTGATTTTGTTCTCAGCACACACACGTTTCCTGCTGTCTTAGAGACTCTAGAAAGCAAGAGCGTGGTTCTTGTTCTAAAGCAGAGTGTGATCAAAGGATGATTACACTGCTGTGTATTTCACTTCAGAAATGGAGTTAAATCCCAGGCTCTGTGTCTTCCTACAAGCAAGACTTCTTTTCAGGTAAGGGCAGTCACTTTTCAGCTGAAAGGAACTACATTGTTCACGAAGCTCACACGTTTCTCATCTTAACAGACAAGCATTGGATGTTAGAGGGTCAGTGCTTTGTATCAGTTTCAGAAGCAGATTTGGACTACATATGGTCTGTATGAGTAGGAAACACCGTTCTTTTGTTCTGGGCACACTCAGATTACCTGCTCTATTAGAGACTTAGAAAGCAAGAGTGTGCTTCTCGCTCCAAAGCAGAGTGTGATCAATGGATGAGAACACTGCTGTGTGTTTCACTTCAGAAATGGAGTTAAATCCCAGGCTCTGAGTCTTCCTACAAGCAAGACTTCGATTCAGGTAAGGGCAGTCACTTTTCTGTTCAAACGAACTACATCATTCACGAAGCTCACACGTTTCTCATCTTAACTGACAAGCATTGGATGTTAGAGGGTCAGTGCTTTGTATCAGTTTCAGAAGCAGATTTGGACTACATATGGTCTGTATGAGTAGGAAACACCGTTCCTTTGTTCTGGGCACACTCAGATTACCGGCTATATTAGAGACTCTAAAAGCAAGAGCGTGCTTCTCGCTCTAAAGCAGAGTGTGATCCATGGATGAGAAAAATGCTGTGTGTTTCCCTTCAGAAATGGAGTTAAATCCCAGGCGCTGTGTCTTACTACAAGCAAGACTGCGTTTCAGGTAAGGGCAGTCACTTTTCAGCTCAAACGCACTACATTGTTCACGAAGCACACACGTTTCTCATCTTAACTGACAAGCATTGGATTTTAGAGGACCAGTGCTTTGTGTCAGTTTCAGAAGCAGAGTTGGACTATATAATGTCCGTATTGCTAGGAAACAGCGTTCTTTTGTTCTCAGCACACTCACGTTTCCTGCTGCCTTAGAGACTCTAGAAAGCAAGAGCGTGCTTCTTGTTCTAAAGCAGAGTGTGATCAATGGATGATCACACTGCTGTGTGTTTCACTTCAGAAATGGAGTTAAATCCCAAGCTCTGAGTCTTCCTACAAGCAAGACTTCGTTTCAGGTAAGGGCAGTCACTTTTCTGCTCAAACGAACTACATCATTCATGAAGCTCACATGTTTCTCATCTTAACTGACAAGCATTGGATGTTAGAGGGTCAGTGCTTTTTGTCAGTTTCAGAAGCAGATTTGGACTACATATGGTCCCTATGTGTAGGAAACACCGTTCTTTTGTTCTGGACACACTCAGATTACCTGCTGTATTAGAGACTCTAAAAGCAAGAGCTTGCTTCTCGCTCTAAAGCAGAGTGTGATCCATGGATGAGAAAAATGCTGTGCGTTTCCCTTCAGAAATGGAGTTAAATCCCAGGCTCTGTGTCTTCCTACAAGCAAGACTTCTTTTCAGGTAAGGGCAGTCACTTTTCAGTTCAAAGGAACTACATCATTCACAAAGCTCACACGTTTCTCATCTTAACTGACAATCATAGGATGTTAGAGGACCAGTGCTTTGTATCAGTTTCAGAAGCAGAGTTGGACTAGATATGGTCCGTATGTGTATGAAACACCATTCTTTTGTTCTCAGCACACTCACGTTTCCTGCTGTCTTAGAGACTTTAGAAAGCAAGAGCGTGCTTCTCGCTCTAAAGCAGAGTGTGATCCATGGATGAGAACTATGCTGTGTTTCCCTTCATAAATGGAGTTAAATCCCAGGCTCTGTGTCTTCCTACAAGCAAGACTTCGTTTCACGTAAGGGCAGTCACTTTTCAGCTCAAACGAACTACATCATTCACTGAGCTCACACGTTTCCCATCTTAACTGACAAGCATTGGATGTTAGAGGAACACTGCTTTGTGTCAGTTTCAGACGAAGAGTAGGACTAGATGTGGTCCGTATATGTAGGAAACACCGTTCTTTTGTTCTCAGCACACTCACGTTTCCTGCTCTGTTAGAGACTCCAGAAAGCAAGAGCGTGCTTCTTATTCTAAGCAGAGTGTGATCAAAGGATGACTACACTGCTGTGTGTTTCACTACAGAAATGGAGTTAAATCCCAGGCTCTGAGTCTTCCTACAAGCAAGACTTCGATTCAGATATGGGCAGTCACTTTTCTCCTCAAACGAACTACATCGTTCACGAAGATCACACGTTTCTCATCTTAACTGACAAGCATTGGATGTTAGAGGGTCAGTGCTTTGTATCAGTTTCAGAAGCAGATTTGGACTACATATGGTCCGTATGTGTAGGAAACACCGTTCTTTTGTTCTGCGCACACTCAGATTACCTGCTGTATTAGAGACTCTAGAAAGCAAGAGCATGGTTCTTGCTCTAAAGCAGAGTGTGATCCATAGATGAGAAGTATGCTGTGTGTTTCCATTCAGAAATGGAGTTAAATCCCAGGCTCTGTGTCTTCCTACAAGCAAGACTTCTTTTCAGGTAAGGGCAGTCACTTTTCAGCTCAAACGAACTACATCGTTCACGAAGCACACACGTTTCTCATCTTAAATGACAAGCATTGTATGTTAGAGTACCAGTGCTTTGTATCAGTTTCAGAAGCAGAGTTGAACTAGATATGGTCCGTATGTGTAGGAAACACAGTGATTTTGTTCTCAGCACACACACGTTTCCTGCTGTCTTAGAGACTCTAGAAAGCAAGAGCGTGGTTCTTGTTCTAAAGCAGAGTGTGATCAAAGGATGATTACACTGCTGTGTATTTCACTTCAGAAATGGAGTTAAATCCCAGGCTCTGTGTCTTCCTACAAGCAAGACTTCTTTTCAGGTAAGGGCAGTCACTTTTCAGCTGAAAGGAACTACATTGTTCACGAAGCTCACACGTTTCTCATCTTAACAGACAAGCATTGGATGTTAGAGGGTCAGTGCTTTGTATCAGTTTCAGAAGCAGATTTGGACTACATGAGGTCTGTATGAGTAGGAAACACCGTTCTTTTGTTCTGGGCACACTCAGATTACCTGCTCTATTAGAGACTTAGAAAGCAAGAGTGTGCTTCTCGCTCCAAAGCAGAGTGTGATCAATGGATGAGAACACTGCTGTGTGTTTCACTTCAGAAATGGAGTTAAATCCCAGGCTCTGAGTCTTCCTACAAGCAAGACTTCGATTCAGGTAAGGGCAGTCACTTTTCTGCTCAAACGAACTACATCATTCACGAAGCTCACACGTTTCTCATCTTAACTAACAAGCATTGTATGTTAGAGGGTCAGTGCTTTGTATCAGTTTCAGAAGCAGATTTGGACTACATATGGTCTGTATGAGTAGGAAACACCGTTCCTTTGTTCTGGGCACACTCAGATTACCGGCTATATTAGAGACTCTAAAAGCTAGAGCGTGCTTCTCGCTCTAAAGCAGAGTGTGATCCATGGATGAGAAAAATGCTGTGTGTTTCCCTTCAGAAATGGAGTTAAATCCCAGGCGCTGTGTCTTACTACAAGCAAGACTGCGTTTCAGGTAAGGGCAGTCACTTTTCAGCTCAAACGCACTACATTGTTCACGAAGCACACACGTTTCTCATCTTAACTGACAAGCATTGGATTTTAGAGGACCAGTGCTTTGTGTCAGTTTCAGAAGCAGAGTTGGACTATATAATATCCGTATTTGTAGGAAACAGCGTTCTTTTGTTCTCAGCACACTCACGTTTCCTGCTGCCTTAGAGACTCTAGAAAGCAAGAGCGTGCTTCTTGTTCTAAAGCAGAGTGTGATCAATGGATGATCACACTGCTGTGTGTTTCACTTCAGAAATGGAGTAAATCCCAAGCTCTGAGTCTTCCTACAAGCAAGACTTCGTTTCAGGTAAGGGCAGTCACTTTTCTGCTCCAACGAACTACATCGTTCATGAAGCTCACATGTTTCTCATCTTAACTGACAAGCATTGGATGTTAGAGGGTCAGTGCTTTTTGTCAGTTTCAGAAGCAGATTTGGACTACATATGGTCCCTATGTTTAGGAAACACCGTTCTTTTGTTCTGGGCACACTCAGATTACCTGCTGTATTAGAGACTCTAAAAGCAAGAGCGTGCTTCTCGCTCTAAAGCAGAGTGTGATCCATGGATGAGAAAAATGCTGTGTGTTTCCCTTCAGAAATGGAGTTAAATCCCAGGCTCTGTGTCTTCCTACAAGCAAGACTTCTTTTCAGGTAAGGGCAGTCACTTTTCAGTTCAAAGGAACTACATCATTCACAAAGCTCACACGTTTCTCATCTTAACTGACAATCATAGGATGTTAGAGGACCAGTGCTTTGTATCAGTTTCAGAAGCAGAGTTGGACTAGATATGGTCCGTATGTGTATGAAACACCATTCTTTTGTTCTCAGCACACTCACGTTTCCTGCTGTCTTACAGACTTTAGAAAGCAAGAGCGTGCTTCTCCCTCTAAAGCAGAGTGTGATCCATGGATGAGAACTATGCTGTGTTTCCCTTCATAAATGGAGTTAAATCCCAGGCTCTGTGTCTTCCTACAAGCAAGACTTCGTTTCAGGTAAGGGCAGTCACTTTTCAGCTCAAACGAACTACATCGTTCACTGAGCTCACACGTTTCTCATCTTAACAGACAAGCATTGGATGTTAGAGGACCAGTGCTTTGTCTCAGTTTAAGAAGGAGAGTTGGACTAGATATGGTCCGTATGTGTAGGAAACACCGTTCTTTTGTTCTCAGCAAAATCACGTTTCCTGCTGTCTTAGAGACTCTAGAAAGCAAGAGCATGCTTCTTGTTCTAAAGCAGAGTATGATCAATGGATGTAACACTGCTGTGTGTTTCACTTCAGATATGGAGTTAAATCCCAGGCTCTGTGTCTTCCTACAAGCAAGAATTCGTTTAAGGTAAGGGCATTCACTTTTCTGCTCAAACGAACTACATCGTTCATGACGCTCACACGTTTCCCATCTCAACTGACAAGCATTGGACGTTAGAGGACAAGTGCTTTGTATCAGTTTCAGAAGAAGAGTTGGACTAGATGTGGTCTGTATATGTAGGAAACACCATTCTTTTGTTCTCAGCACACTCACGTTTCCTGCTCTGTTAGAGACTCCAGAAAGCAAGAGCGTGCTTCTTGTTCTAAAGCAGAGTGTGATCAAAGGATGACTACACTGCTGTGTGTTTCACTACAGAAATGGAGTTAAATCCCAGGCTCTGAGTCTTCCTACACGCAAGACTTAGATTCAGATAAGGGCAGTCACTTTTCTGCTCAAACGAACTACATCGTTCACGAAGATCACACGTTTCTCTTCTTAACTGACAAGCATTGGATGTTAGAGGGTCAGTGCTTTGTATCAGTTTCAGAAGCAGATTTGGACTACATATGGTCTGTATGTGTAGGAAACACCGTTCTTTTGTTCTGGGCACACTCAGATTACCTGCTGTATTAGAGACTCTAGAAAGCAAGAGCATGCTTCTTGCTCTAAAGCAGAGTGTGATCCATAGATGAGAACTATGCTGTGTGTTTCCATTCAGAAATGGAGTGAAATCCCAGGCTCTGTGTCTTCTTACAAGCAAGACTTCTTATCAGGTAAGGGCAGTCACTTTTCAGCTGAAAGGAACTACATCGTTCACGAAGCTCACACGTTTCTCATCTTAACAGACAAGCATTGGATTTTAGAGGACCAGTGCTTTGTGTCAGTTTCAGAAGCAGAGTTGGACTATATAATGTCCGTATTTGTAGGAAACAGCGTTCTTTTGTTCTCAGCACACTCACGTTTCCTGCTGCCTTAGAGCCTCTAGAAAGCAAGAGCGTGCTTCTTGTTCTAAAGCAGAGTGTGATCAATGGATGATTACACTGCTGTGTGTTTCACTTCAGAAATGGAGTTAAATCCCAAACTCTGAGTCTTCCTACAAGCAAGACTTCGTTTCAGGTAAGGGCAGTCACTTTTCTGCTCAAACGAACTACATCGTTCATGAAGCTCACACGTTTCTATCTTAACTGACAAGCATTGGATGTTAGAGGGTCAGTGCTTTGTGTCAGTTTTAGAAGGAGATTTGGACTACATATCGTCCCTATGTGTAGGAAACACCGTTCCTTTGTTCTGGGCACACTCAGATTACCTGCTATATTAGAGACACTAAAAGCAAGAGCGTGCTTCTCGCTCTAAAGCAGAGTGTGATCCATGGATGAGAAAAATGCTGTGTGTTTCCCTTCAGAAATGGAGTTAAATCCCAGGCTCTGTGTCTTCCTACAAGCAAGACTTCGTTTCAGGTAAGGGCAGTCACTTTTCTGCTCAAACGAACTACATCGTTCACAAAGCTCACACGTTTCTCATCTTAACTGACAAGCATTGGATGTTAGAGGGTCAGTGCTTTGTATCAGTTTCAGAAGCAGAGTTGGACTAGATATGGTCCGTATGTGTAGGAAACACTGTTCCTTTGTTCTCAGCACACTCACGTTTTCTGCTGTCTTAGAGACTTTAGAAAGCAAGAGCGTGCTTCTTGCTCTAAAGCAGAGTGTGATCCATGGATGAGAACTATGCTGTGTGTTTCCCTTCAGAGATGGCGTTAAATCCCAGGCTCTGAGTCTTCCTACAAGCAAGACTTCGTTTCAGGTAAGGGCAGTCACTTTTCAGCTCAAACGAACTACATCGTTCACGGAGCTCACACGTTTCTCATCTTAACAGACAAGCTTTGGATGTTAGAGGACCAGTGCTTTGTCTCAGTTTAAGAAGGAGAGTTGGACTAGATATGGTCCGTATGTGTAGGAAACACCGTTCTTTTTTTCTCAGCAAAATCACGTTTCCTGCTGTCTTAGAGACTCTAGAAAGCAAGAGCATGCTTCTTGTTCTAAAGCAGAGTATGATCAATGGATGTAACACTGCTGTGTGTTTCCCTTCAGAAATGGAGTTAAATCCCAGGCTCTGTGTCTTCCTACAAGCAAGAATTCGTTTAAGGTAAGGGCATTCACTTTTCTGCTCAAACAATCTACATTGTTCATGACGCTCACACGTTTCCCATCTCAACTGACAAGCAGAGGACGTTAGAGGACAAGTGCTTTGTATCAGTTTCAGAAGAAGAGTTGGACTAGATGTGGTCTGTATATGTAGGAAACACCGTTCTTTTGTTCTCAGCACACTCACGTTTCCTGCTCTGTTAGAGACTCCAGAAAGCAAGAGCATGCTTCTTGTTCTAAAGCAGAGTGTGATCAAAGGATGACTACACTGCTGTGTGTTTCACTACAGAAATGGAGTTAAATCCCAGGCTCTGTGTCTTCCTACACGCAAGACTTCGATTCAGATAAGGGCAGACACTTTTGTGCTCAAACGAACTACATCATTCACGAAGATCACACGTTTCTCATCTTAACTGACAAGCATTGGATGTTAGAGGGTCAGTGCTTTGTATCAGTTTCAGAAGCAGATTTGGACTACATATGGTCCGTATGTTTAGGAAACACCTTTCTTTTGTTCTGGGCACACTCAGATTACCTGCTGTATTAGAGACTCTAGAAAGCAAGAGCATGCTTCTTGCTCTAAAGCAGAGTGTGATCCATAGATGAGAACTATGCTGTGTGTTTGCATTCAGAAATGGAGTTAAATCCCAGGCTCTGTGTCTTCCTACAAGCAAGACTTCTTTTCAGGTAAGGGCAGTCACTTTTCAGCTCAAACGAACTACATCGTTCACGAAGCTCACACGTTTCTCATCTTAACAGACAAGCATTGGATGTTAGAAGACCAGTGCTTTGTATCAGTTTCAGAAGCAGAGTTGAACTAGATATGGTCCGTATGTGTAGGAAACACAGTTCTTTTGTTCTCAGCACACACACGTTTCCTGCTGTCTCAGAGACTCTAGAAAGCAAGAGTGTGGTTCTTGTTCTAAAGCACAGTGTGATCAATGGATGATTACACTGCTGTGTGATTCACTTCAGAAATGGAGTTAAATCCCAGGCTCTGAGTCTTCCTACAAGCAAGACTTCGATTCAGGTAAGGGCAGTCTCTTTTCTGCTCAAACGAACTACATCATTCACGAAGCTCACACGTTTCTCATCTTAACTGGCAAGCATTGGATGTTAGCGGGTCAGTGCTTTGTATCAGTTTCAGAATAAGAGTTGGACTAGATATGGACCGTATGTGTAGGAAACACCGTTCTTTTGTTCTCAGCACACTCACGTTTCCTGCTGTGTTAGAGACTCCAGAAAGCAAGAGCGTGCTTCTCGCTCTACAGCAGAGTGTGATCCATGGATGAGAACTATGCTGTGTGTTTCCCTTCAGAAATGGAGTAAAATCCCAATCTCTGTGTCTTCCTACAAGCAAGACTTCGTTTCAGGTAACGGCGGTCACTATTCAGCTCAAAAGAACTACAACGTTCACTGAGCTCACACATTTCTCTTGTTAACAGACAAGCATTGGATGTTAGAGGACCAGTGCTTTGTATCAGTTTAAGGAGGAGAGTTGGACAAGATATGGTCCGTATGTGTAGGAAACACTGTTCTTTTGTTCTGAGCACACTCACGTTTCCTGCTGTCTTAGAGACTCTAGAAAGCAAGAGCGTACTTCTAGTTCTAAAGCAGAGAGTGATCAATGGATGAGAACACTGCTGTGTGTTTCACTTCAGAAATGGAGTTAAATCCCAGGCTCTGAGTCTTCCTACAAGCAAGACTTCGTTTCAGGTAAGGGCAGTCACTTTTCTGCTCAAACGAACTACATCGATCATGAAGCTCACACGTTTCTATCTTAACTGACAAGCATTGGATGTTAGAGGGTCAGTGCTTTGTGTCAGTTTTAGAAGGAGATTTGGACTACATATCGTCCCTATGTGTAGGAAACACCGTTCCTTTGTTCTGGGCACACTCAGATTACCTGCTATATTAGAGACACTAAAAGCAAGAGCGTGCTTCTCGCTCTAAAGCAGAGTGTGATCCATGGATGAGAAAAATGCTGTGTGTTTCCCTTCAGAAATGGAGTTAAATCCCAGGCTCTGTGTCTTCCTACAAGCAAGACTTCGTTTCAGGTAAGGGCAGTCACTTTTCTGCTCAAACGAACTACATCGTTCACAAAGCTCACACGTTTCTCATCTTAACTGACAAGCATTGGATGTTAGAGGGTCAGTGCTTTGTATCAGTTTCAGAAGCAGAGTTGGACTAGATATGGTCCGTATGTGTAGGAAACACTGTTCTTTTGTTCTCAGCACACTCACGTTTTCTGCTGTCTTAGAGACTTTAGAAAGCAAGAGCGTGCTTCTTGCTCTAAAGCAGAGTGTGATCCATGGATGAGAACTATGCTGTGTGTTTCCCTTCAGAGATGGAGTTAAATCCCAGGCTCTGTGTCTTCCTACAAGCAAGACTTCGTTTCAGGTAAGGGCAGTCACTTTTCAGCTCAAACGAACTACATCGTTCACGGAGCTCACACGTTTCTCATCTTAACAGACAAGCTTTGGATGTTAGAGGACCAGTGCTTTGTCTCAGTTTAAGAAGGAGAGTTGGACTAGATATGGTCCGTATGTGTAGGAAACACCGTTCTTTTTTTCTCAGCAAAATCACGTTTCCTGCTGTCTTAGAGACTCTAGAAAGCAAGAGCATGCTTCTTGTTCTAAAGCAGAGTATGATCAATGGATGTAACACTGCTGTGTGTTTCCCTTCAGAAATGGAGTTAAATCCCAGGCTCTGTGTCTTCCTACAAGCAAGAATTCGTTTAAGGTAAGGGCATTCACTTTTCTGCTCAAACAATCTACATTGTTCATGACGCTCACACGTTTCCCATCTCAACTGACAAGCAGAGGACGTTAGAGGACAAGTGCTTTGTATCAGTTTCAGAAGAAGAGTTGGACTAGATGTGGTCTGTATATGTAGGAAACACCGTTCTTTTGTTCTCAGCACACTCACGTTTCCTGCTCTGTTAGAGACTCCAGAAAGCAAGAGCATGCTTCTTGTTCTAAAGCAGAGTGTGATCAAAGGATGACTACACTGCTGTGTGTTTCACTACAGAAATGGAGTTAAATCCCAGGCTCTGTGTCTTCCTACACGCAAGACTTCGATTCAGATAAGGGCAGACACTTTTGTGCTCAAACGAACTACATCATTCACGAAGATCACACGTTTCTCATCTTAACTGACAAGCATTGGATGTTAGAGGGTCAGTGCTTTGTATCAGTTTCAGAAGCAGATTTGGACTACATATGGTCCGTATGTTTAGGAAACACCTTTCTTTTGTTCTGGGCACACTCAGATTACCTGCTGTATTAGAGACTCTAGAAAGCAAGAGCATGCTTCTTGCTCTAAAGCAGAGTGTGATCCATAGATGAGAACTATGCTGTGTGTTTGCATTCAGAAATGGAGTTAAATCCCAGGCTCTGTGTCTTCCTACAAGCAAGACTTCTTTTCAGGTAAGGGCAGTCACTTTTCAGCTCAAACGAACTACATCGTTCACGAAGCTCACACGTTTCTCATCTTAACAGACAAGCATTGGATGTTAGAAGACCAGTGCTTTGTATCAGTTTCAGAAGCAGAGTTGAACTAGATATGGTCCGTATGTGTAGGAAACACAGTTCTTTTGTTCTCAGCACACACACGTTTCCTGCTGTCTCAGAGACTCTAGAAAGCAAGAGTGTGGTTCTTGTTCTAAAGCACAGTGTGATCAATGGATGATTACACTGCTGTGTGATTCACTTCAGAAATGGAGTTAAATCCCAGGCTCTGAGTCTTCCTACAAGCAAGACTTCGATTCAGGTAAGGGCAGTCTCTTTTCTGCTCAAACGAACTACATCATTCACGAAGCTCACACGTTTCTCATCTTAACTGGCAAGCATTGGATGTTAGCGGGTCAGTGCTTTGTATCAGTTTCAGAATAAGAGTTGGACTAGATATGGTCCGTATGTGTAGGAAACACCGTTCTTTTGTTCTCAGCACACTCACGTTTCCTGCTGTGTTAGAGACTCCAGAAAGCAAGAGCGTGCTTCTCGCTCTACAGCAGAGTGTGATCCATGGATGAGAACTATGCTGTGTGTTTCCCTTCAGAAATGGAGTAAAATCCCAATCTCTGTGTCTTCCTACAAGCAAGACTTCGTTTCAGGTAACGGCGGTCACTATTCAGCTCAAAAGAACTACAACGTTCACTGAGCTCACACATTTCTCTTGTTAACAGACAAGCATTGGATGTTAGAGGACCAGTGCTTTGTATCAGTTTAAGGAGGAGAGTTGGACAAGATATGGTCCGTATGTGTAGGAAACACTGTTCTTTTGTTCTGAGCACACTCACGTTTCCTGCTGTCTTAGAGAATCTAGAAAGCAAGAGCGTACTTCTAGTTCTAAAGCAGAGAGTGATCAATGGATGAGAACACTGCTGTGTGTTTCACTTCAGAAATGGAGTTAAATCCCAGGCTCTGAGTCTTCCTACAAGCAAGACTTCGTTTCAGGTAAGGGCAGTCACTTTTCTGCTCAAACGAACTACATCGATCATGAAGCTCACACGTTTCTATCTTAACTGACAAGCATTGGATGTTAGAGGGTCAGTGCTTTGTGTCAGTTTTAGAAGGAGATTTGGACTACATATCGTCCCTATGTGTAGGAAACACCGTTCCTTTGTTCTGGGCACACTCAGATTACCTGCTATATTAGAGACACTAAAAGCAAGAGCGTGCTTCTCGCTCTAAAGCAGAGTGTGATCCATGGATGAGAAAAATGCTGTGTGTTTCCCTTCAGAAATGGAGTTAAATCCCAGGCTCTGTGTCTTCCTACAAGCAAGACTTCGTTTCAGGTAAGGGCAGTCACTTTTCTGCTCAAACGAACTACATCGTTCACAAAGCTCACACGTTTCTCATCTTAACTGACAAGCATTGGATGTTAGAGGGTCAGTGCTTTGTATCAGTTTCAGAAGCAGAGTTGGACTAGATATGGTCCGTATGTGTAGGAAACACTGTTCTTTTGTTCTCAGCACACTCACGTTTTCTGCTGTCTTAGAGACTTTAGAAAGCAAGAGCGTGCTTCTTGCTCTAAAGCAGAGTGTGATCCATGGATGAGAACTATGCTGTGTGTTTCCCTTCAGAGATGGAGTTAAATCCCAGGCTCTGTGTCTTCCTACAAGCAAGACTTCGTTTCAGGTAAGGGCAGTCACTTTTCAGCTCAAACGAACTACATCGTTCACGGAGCTCACACGTTTCTCATCTTAACAGACAAGCTTTGGATGTTAGAGGACCAGTGCTTTGTCTCAGTTTAAGAAGGAGAGTTGGCCTAGATATGGTCCGTATGTGTAGGAAACACCGTTCTTTTTTTCTCAGCAAAATCACGTTTCCTGCTGTCTTAGAGACTCTAGAAAGCAAGAGCATGCTTCTTGTTCTAAAGCAGAGTATGATCAATGGATGTAACACTGCTGTGTGTTTCACTTCAGAAATGGAGTTAAATCCCAGGCTCTGAGTCTTCCTACAAGCAAGACTTCGTTTCAGGTAAGGGCAGTCACTTTTCTGCTCAAAGGAACTACATCGTTCACGAAGCTCACACGTTTCTCATCTTAACTGACAAGCATTGGATGTTAGAGGGTCAGTGCTTTGTATCAGTTTCTGAAGTAGATTTGGACTACATATGGTCTGTAGTTGTAGGAAACACCGTTCTTTTGTTCAGGGCACACTCAGATTACCTGCTATATTAGAGACTCTAGAAGCAAGAGCGTGCTTCTTGCTCTAAAGCAGAGTGGGATCCATGGATGAGAAAAATGCTGTGTCTTTCCCTTCAGAAATGGAGTTAAATCCCAGGCTCTGTGTCTTACTAGAAGCAAGACTTCGTTTCAGGTAAGGGCAGTCACTTTTCAGGTCAAAGGAACTACATCATTCACAAAGCTCACACGTTTCTCATCTTAACTGACAAGCATACGATGTTAGAGGACCAGTGCTTTGTATCAGTTTCAGAAGCAGAGTTGGAGTAGATATGGTCCGTATGTGTAGGAAACACCGTTCTTTTGTTCTCAGCACACTCAAGTTTCCTGCTGTCTTAGAGATTTTAGAAAGGAAGAGCGTGCTTCTCGCTCTAAAGCAGAGTGTGATCCATGGATGAGAACTATGCTATGTGTTTCCCTTCAGAAATGGAGTTAAATCCCAGGCTCTGTGTCTTCCTACAAGCAAGACTTCGTTTCAGGTAAGGGCAGTCACTTTTCAGCTCAAACGAACTACATCGTTCACAGAGCTCACACGTTTCTCATCTTAACAGACAAGCATTGGATGTTAGAGGACCAGTGCTTTGTCTCAGTTTAAGAAGGAGAGTTGGACTAGATATGGTCCGTATGTGTAGGAAACACCGTTCTTTTGTTCTCAGCAAAATCACGTTTCTTGCTGTCTTAGAGACTCTAGAATGCAAGAGCATGCTTCTTGTTCTAAAGCAGAGTATGATCAGTGGATGTAACACTGCTGTGTGTTTCACTTCAGAAATGGAGTTAAATCCCAGGCTCTGTGTCTTCCTACAAGCAAGAATTCGTTTAAGGTAAGGGCATTCACTTTTCTGCTCAAACGAACTACATCGTTCATGACGCTCACACGTTTCCCATCTCAACTGACAAGCATTGGACGTTAGAGGACAAGTGCTTTGTATCAGTTTCAGAAGAAGAGTTGGACTAGATGTGGTCTGTATATGTAGGAAACACCGTTCGTTTGTTCTCAGCACACTCACGTTTTCTGCTCTGTTAGAGACTCCAGAAAGCAAGAGCGTGCTTCTTGTTCTAAAGCAGAGTGTGATCAAAGGATGACTACACTGCTGTGTGTTTCACTACAGAAATGGAGTTAAATCCCAGGCTCTGAGTCTTCCTACACGCAAGACTTCGATTCAGATAAGGGCAGTCACTTTACTGCTCAAACGAACTACATCATTCACGAAGATCACACGTTTCTCATCTTAACTGACAAGCATTGGATGTTAGATGGTCAGTGCTTTGTATCAGTTTCAGAAGCAGATTTGGACTACATATGGTCCGTATGTGTAGGAAACACCGTTCTTTTTTTCTGGGCACACTCAGATTACCTGCTATATTAGAGACTCTAGAAAGCAAGAGCGTGCTTCTTGTTCTAAAGCAGAGTGTAATCAATGGATGATTACACTGCTGTGTGTTTCACTTCAGAAATGGAGTTAAATCCCAAGCTCTGAGACTTCCTACATGCAAGACTTCGTTTCAGGTAAGGGCAGTCACTTTTCTGCTCAAAAGGAACTACATCGTTCATGAAGCTCACACGTTTCTCATCTTAACTGACAAGCATTGGATGTTAGAGGGTCAGTGCTTTGTGTCAGTTTCAGAAGCAGATTTGGACTACATATGGTCCCTATGTGTAGGAAACACCGTTCTTTTGTTCTGGGCACACTCAGATTACCTGCTGTATTGGAGACTTAGAAAGCAAGAGCGTGCTTCTTGCTCTAAAGCACAGTGTGATCAATGGATGATTACACTGCTGTGTGTTTCACTTCAGAAATGGAGTTAAATCCCAAGCTCTGAGTCTTCCTACATGCAAGACTTCGTTTCAGGTAAGGGCATTCACTTTTCTGCTCAAAGGAACTACATCGGTCATGAAGCTCACACGTTTTCCATCTTAACTGACAAGCATTGGATGTTAGAGGACCAGTGCTTTGTATCAGTTTCAGAAGAAGAATTGGACTATATATGGTCCGTATATGTAGGAAACACCGTTCTTTTGTTCTCAGCACACTCACGTTTCCTGCTGTGTTAGAGACTCCAGAAAGCAAGAGCGTGCTTCTCGCTCTAAAGCAGAGTGTGATCCATGGATGAGAACTATGCTGTGTGTTTCCCGTCAGAAATGGAGTTAAATCCCAATCTCTGTGTCTTCCTACAAGCAAGACTTCGTTTCAGGTAACGGCAGTCACTTTTCAGTTCAAAGGAACTACATCATTCTCAAAGCTCACACATTTCTCATCTTAACTGACAAGCATTGGATGTTAGAGGACCAGTGCTTTGTATCAGTTTCAGAAGAAGAATTGGACTATATATGGTCCGTATATGTAGGAAACACCGTTCTTTTGTTCTCAGCACACTCACGTTTCCTGCTGTGTTAGAGACTCCAGAAAGCAAGAGCGTGCTTCTCGCTCTAAAGCAGAGTGTGATCCATGGATGAGAACTATGCTGTGTGTTTCCCGTCAGAAATGGAGTTAAATCCCAATCTCTGTGTCTTCCTACAAGCAAGACTTCGTTTCAGGTAACGGCAGTCACTTTTCAGTTCAAAGGAACTACATCATTCTCAAAGCTCACACATTTCTCATCTTAACTGACAAGCATTGGATGTTAGAGGACCAGTGCCTTGTGTCAGTTTCAGAAACAGAGTTGGACTAGATATGGTCCAAATATGTAGAAAACACCGTTCTTTTGTTCTCAGCACACTCATGATTCCTGCTGTGTTAGAGACTCCAGAAAGCAAGAGCGTGCTTCTCGCTCTAAAGCAGAGTGTGATCCATGGATTAGAACTCTGCTGTGTGTTTCCCTTCAGAGATGGAGTTAAATCCCAGGCTCTGTGTCTTCCTACAAGCAAGACTTCGTTACAGGTGAGGGCACTCACTTTTCAGTTCAAAGGAACTACATCATTCTCAAAGCTCACACGTTTCTCATCTTAACTGACAAGCATTGGATGTTAGAGGGTCAGTGCTTTGTATCAGTTTCAGAAGCAGATTTGGACTACATATGGTCCGTATTTGTAGGAAACACAGTTCTTTTGTTCTCAGCACACACACGTTTCCTGCTGTCTTAGAGACTCTAGAAAGCAAGAGCGTGGTTCTTGTTCTAAAGCAGAGTATGATCAAAGGATGATTACACTGCTGTGTATTTCACTTCAGAAATGGAGTTCAATCCCAGGCTCTGTGTCTTCCTACAAGCAAGACTTCTTTTCAGGTAAGGGCAGTCACTTTTCAGCTGAAAGGAACTACATCGTTCACGAAGCTCACACGTTTCTCATCTTAACAGACAAGCATTGGATTTTAGAGGACCAGTGCTTTGTGTCAGTTTCAGAAGCAGAGTTGGACTATATAATGTCCGTATTTGTAGGAAACAGCGTTCTTTTGTTCTCAGCACACTCACGTTTCCTGCTGCCTTAGAGACTCTAGAAAGCAAGAGCGTGCTTCTTGTTCTAAAGCAGAGTGTGATCAATGGATGATTACACTGCTGTGTGTTTCACTTCAGAAATGGAGTTAAATCCCAGGCTCTGAGTCTTCCTACAAGCAAGACTTCGATTCAGGTAAGGGCAGTCTCTTTTCTGCTCAAACGAACTACATCGTTCACGAAGCTCACACGTTTCTCATCTTAACTGGCAAGCATTGGATGTTAGCGGGTCAGTGGTTTGTATCAGTTTCAGAATAAGAGTTGGACTAGATATGGTCCATACGTGTAGGAAACACCGTTCTTTTGTTCTCAGCATACTCACGTTTCCTGCTGTGTTAGAGACTCCAGAAAGCAAGAGCGTGCTTCTCGCTCTAAAGCAGAGTGTGATCCATGGATGAGAACTATGCTGTGTGTTTCCCTTCAGAAATGGAGTTAAATCCCAATCTCTGTGTCTTCCTACAAGCAAGACTTCGTTTCAGGTAACGGCGGTCACTATTCAGCTCAAAAGAACTACAACGTTCACTGAGCTCACACATTTCTCTTGTTAACAGACAAGCATTGGATGTTAGAGGACCAGTGCTTTGTATCAGTTTAAGGAGGAGAGTTGGACAAGATATGGTCCGTATGTGTAGGAAACACTGTTCTTTTGTTCTGAGCACACTCACGTTTCCTGCTGTCTTAGAGACTCTAGAAAGCAAGAGCGTACTTCTAGTTCTAAAGCAGAGAGTGATCAATGGATGAGAACACTGCTGTGTGTTTCACTTCAGAAATGGAGTTAAATCCCAGGCTCTGAGTCTTCCTACAAGCAAGACTTCGTTTCAGTTAAGGGCAGTCACTTTTCTGCTCAAAGGAACTACATCGTTCACGAAGCTCACACGTTTCTCATCTTAACTGACAAGCATTGGATGTTAGAGGGTCAGTGCTTTGTATCAGTTTCTGAAGTAGATTTGGACTACATATGGTCTGTAGTTGTAGGAAACACCGTTCTTTTTTTCTGGGCACACTCAAATTACCTGCTATATTAGAGACTCTAGAAAGCAAGAGCGTGCTTCTTGTTCTAAAGCAGAGTGTAATCAATGGATGATTACACTGCTGTGTGTTTCACTTCAGAAATGGAGTTAAATCCCAAGCTCTGAGACTTCCTACATGCAAGACTTCGTTTCAGGTAAGGGCAGTCACTTTTCTGCTCAAAAGGAACTACATCGTTCATGAAGCTCACACGTTTCTCATCTTAACTGACAAGCATTGGATGTTAGAGGGTCAGTGCTTTGTGTCAGTTTCAGAAGCAGATTTGGACTACATATGGTCCCTATGTGTAGGAAACACCGTTCTTTTGTTCTGGGCACACTCAGATTACCTGCTGTATTGGAGACTTAGAAAGCAAGAGCGTGCTTCTTGCTCTAAAGCACAGTGTGATCAATGGATGATTACACTGCTGTGTGTTTCACTTCAGAAATGGAGTTAAATCCCAAGCTCTGAGTCTTCCTACATGCAAGACTTCGTTTCAGGTAAGGGCATTCACTTTTCTGCTCAAAGGAACTACATCGGTCATGAAGCTCACACGTTTTCCATCTTAACTGACAAGCATTGGATGTTAGAGGACCAGTGCTTTGTATCAGTTTCAGAAGAAGAATTGGACTATATATGGTCCGTATATGTAGGAAACACCGTTCTTTTGTTCTCAGCACACTCACGTTTCCTGCTGTGTTAGAGACTCCAGAAAGCAAGAGCGTGCTTCTCGCTCTAAAGCAGAGTGTGATCCATGGATGAGAACTATGCTGTGTGTTTCCCGTCAGAAATGGAGTTAAATCCCAATCTCTGTGTCTTCCTACAAGCAAGACTTCGTTTCAGGTAACGGCAGTCACTTTTCAGTTCAAAGGAACTACATCATTCTCAAAGCTCACACATTTCTCATCTTAACTGACAAGCATTGGATGTTAGAGGACCAGTGCTTTGTATCAGTTTCAGAAGAAGAATTGGACTATATATGGTCCGTATATGTAGAAAACACCGTTCTTTTGTTCTCAGCACACTCATGATTCCTGCTGTGTTAGAGACTCCAGAAAGCAAGAGCGTGCTTCTCGCTCTAAAGCAGAGTGTGATCCATGGATTAGAACTCTGCTGTGTGTTTCCCTTCAGAGATGGAGTTAAATCCCAGGCTCTGTGTATTCCTACAAGCAAGACTTCGTTACAGGTGAGGGCACTCACTTTTCAGTTCAAAGGAACTACATCATTCTCAAAGCTCACACGTTTCTCATCTTAACTGACAAGCATTGGATGTTAGAGGGTCAGTGCTTTGTATCAGTTTCAGAAGCAGATTTGGACTACATATGGTCCGTATTTGTAGGAAACACAGTTCTTTTGTTCTCAGCACACACACGTTTCCTGCTGTCTTAGAGACTCTAGAAAGCAAGAGCGTGGTTCTTGTTCTAAAGCAGAGTATGATCAAAGGATGATTACACTGCTGTGTATTTCACTTCAGAAATGGAGTTCAATCCCAGGCTCTGTGTCTTCCTACAAGCAAGACTTCTTTTCAGGTAAGGGCAGTCACTTTTCAGCTGAAAGGAACTACATCGTTCACGAAGCTCACACGTTTCTCATCTTAACAGACAAGCATTGGATTTTAGAGGACCAGTGCTTTGTGTCAGTTTCAGAAGCAGAGTTGGACTATATAATGTCCGTATTTGTAGGAAACAGCGTTCTTTTGTTCTCAGCACACTCACGTTTCCTGCTGCCTTAGAGACTCTAGAAAGCAAGAGCGTGCTTCTTGTTCTAAAGCAGAGTGTGATCAATGGATGATTACACTGCTGTGTGTTTCACTTCAGAAATGGAGTTAAATCCCAGGCTCTGAGTCTTCCTACAAGCAAGACTTCGATTCAGGTAAGGGCAGTCTCTTTTCTGCTCAAACGAACTACATCGTTCACGAAGCTCACACGTTTCTCATCTTAACTGGCAAGCATTGGATGTTAGCGGGTCAGTGGTTTGTATCAGTTTCAGAATAAGAGTTGGACTAGATATGGTCCATACGTGTAGGAAACACCGTTCTTTTGTTCTCAGCATACTCACATTTCCTGCTGTGTTAGAGACTCCAGAAAGCAAGAGCGTGCTTCTCGCTCTAAAGCAGAGTGTGATCCATGGATGAGAACTATGCTGTGTGTTTCCCTTCAGAAATGGAGTTAAATCCCAATCTCTGTGTCTTCCTACAAGCAAGACTTCGTTTCAGGTAACGGCGGTCACTATTCAGCTCAAAAGAACTACAACGTTCACTGAGCTCACACATTTCTCTTGTTAACAGACAAGCATTGGATGTTAGAGGACCAGTGCTTTGTATCAGTTTAAGGAGGAGAGTTGGACAAGATATGGTCCGTATGTGTAGGAAACACTGTTCTTTTGTTCTGAGCACACTCACGTTTCCTGCTGTCTTAGAGACTCTAGAAAGCAAGAGCGTACTTCTAGTTCTAAAGCAGAGAGTGATCAATGGATGAGAACACTGCTGTGTGTTTCACTTCAGAAATGGAGTTAAATCCCAGGCTCTGAGTCTTCCTACAAGCAAGACTTCGTTTCAGTTAAGGGCAGTCACTTTTCTGCTCAAAGGAACTACATCGTTCACGAAGCTCACACGTTTCTCATCTTAACTGACAAGCATTGGATGTTAGAGGGTCAGTGCTTTGTATCAGTTTCTGAAGTAGATTTGGACTACATATGGTCTGTAGTTGTAGGAAACACCGTTCTTTTTTTCTGGGCACACTCAGATTACCTGCTATATTAGAGACTCTAGAAGCAAGAGCGTGCTTCTTGCTCTAAAGCAGAGTGGGATCCATGGATGAGAAAAATGCTGTGTCTTTCCCTTCAGAAATGGAGTTAAATCCCAGGCTCTGTGTCTTACTAGAAGCAAGATTTCGTTTCAGGTAAGGGCAGTCACTTTTCAGTTCAAAGGAACTACATCATTCACAAAGCTCACACGTTTCTCATCTTAACTGACAAGCATACGATGTTAGAGGACCAGTGCTTTGTATCAGTTTCAGAAGCAGAGTTGGAGTAGATATGGTCCGTATGTGTAGGAAACACCGTTCTTTTGTTCTCAGCACACTCACGTTTCCTGCTGTCTTAGAGATTTTAGAAAGGAAGAGCGTGCTTCTCGCTCTAAAGCAGAGTGTGATCCATGGATGAGAACTATGCTATGTGTTTCCCTTCAGAAATGGAGTTAAATCCCAGGCTCTGTGTCTTCCTACAAGCAAGACTTCGTTTCAGGTAAGGGCAGTCACTTTTCTGCTCAAACGAACTACATCATTCACGAAGATCACACGTTTCTCATCTTAACTGACAAGCATTGGATGTTAGATGGTCAGTGCTTTGTATCAGTTTCAGAAGCAGATTTGGACTACATATGGTCCGTATGTGTAGGAAACACCGTTCTTCTTTTCTGGGCACACTCAGATTACCTGCTATATTAGAGACTCTAGAAAGCAAGAGCGTGCTTCTTGTTCTAAAGCAGAGTGTAATCAATGGATGATTACACTGCTGTGTGTTTCACTTCAGAAATGGAGTTAAATCCCAAGCTCTGAGACTTCCTACATGCAAGACTTCGTTTCAGGTAAGGGCAGTCACTTTTCTGCTCAAAAGGAACTACATCGTTCATGAAGCTCACACGTTTCTCATCTTAACTGACAAGCATTGGATGTTAGAGGGTCAGTGCTTTGTGTCAGTTTCAGAAGCAGATTTGGACTACATATGGTCCCTATGTGTAGGAAACACCGTTCTTTTGTTCTGGGCACACTCAGATTACCTGCTGTATTGGAGACTTAGAAAGCAAGAGCGTGCTTCTTGCTCTAAAGCACAGTGTGATCAATGGATGATTACACTGCTGTGTGTTTCACTTCAGAAATGGAGTTAAATCCCAAGCTCTGAGTCTTCCTACATGCAAGACTTCGTTTCAGGTAAGGGCATTCACTTTTCTGCTCAAAGGAACTACATCGGTCATGAAGCTCACACGTTTTCCATCTTAACTGACAAGCATTGGATGTTAGAGGACCAGTGCTTTGTATCAGTTTCAGAAGAAGAATTGGACTATATATGGTCCGTATATGTAGGAAACACCGTTCTTTTGTTCTCAGCACACTCACGTTTCCTGCTGTGTTAGAGACTCCAGAAAGCAAGAGCGTGCTTCTCGCTCTAAAGCAGAGTGTGATCCATGGATGAGAACTATGCTGTGTGTTTCCCGTCAGAAATGGAGTTAAATCCCAATCTCTGTGTCTTCCTACAAGCAAGACTTCGTTTCAGGTAACGGCAGTCACTTTTCAGTTCAAAGGAACTACATCATTCTCAAAGCTCACACATTTCTCATCTTAACTGACAAGCATTGGATGTTAGAGGACCAGTGCTTTGTATCAGTTTCAGAAGAAGAATTGGACTATATATGGTCCGTATATGTAGGAAACACCGTTCTTTTGTTCTCAGCACACTCACGTTTCCTGCTGTGTTAGAGACTCCAGAAAGCAAGAGCGTGCTTCTCGCTCTAAAGCAGAGTGTGATCCATGGATGAGAACTATGCTGTGTGTTTCCCGTCAGAAATGGAGTTAAATCCCAATCTCTGTGTCTTCCTACAAGCAAGACTTCGTTTCAGGTAACGGCAGTCACTTTTCAGTTCAAAGGAACTACATCATTCTCAAAGCTCACACATTTCTCATCTTAACTGACAAGCATTGGATGTTAGAGGACCAGTGCCTTGTGTCAGTTTCAGAAACAGAGTTGGACTAGATATGGTCCAAATATGTAGAAAACACCGTTCTTTTGTTCTCAGCACACTCATGATTCCTGCTGTGTTAGAGACTCCAGAAAGCAAGAGCGTGCTTCTCGCTCTAAAGCAGAGTGTGATCCATGGATTAGAACTCTGCTGTGTGTTTCCCTTCAGAGATGGAGTTAAATCCCAGGCTCTGTGTCTTCCTACAAGCAAGACTTCGTTACAGGTGAGGGCACTCACTTTTCAGTTCAAAGGAACTACATCATTCTCAAAGCTCACACGTTTCTCATCTTAACTGACAAGCATTGGATGTTAGAGGGTCAGTGCTTTGTATCAGTTTCAGAAGCAGATTTGGACTACATATGGTCCGTATTTGTAGGAAACACAGTTCTTTTGTTCTCAGCACACACACGTTTCCTGCTGTCTTAGAGACTCTAGAAAGCAAGAGCGTGGTTCTTGTTCTAAAGCAGAGTATGATCAAAGGATGATTACACTGCTGTGTATTTCACTTCAGAAATGGAGTTAAATCCCAGGCTCTGTGTCTTCCTACAAGCAAGACTTCTTTTCAGGTAAGGGCAGTCACTTTTCAGCTGAAAGGAACTACATCGTTCACGAAGCTCACACGTTTCTCATCTTAACAGACAAGCATTGGATTTTAGAGGACCAGTGCTTTGTGTCAGTTTCAGAAGCAGAGTTGGACTATATAATGTCCGTATTTGTAGGAAACAGCGTTCTTTTGTTCTCAGCACACTCACGTTTCCTGCTTCCTTAGAGACTCTAGAAAGCAAGAGCGTGCTTCTTGTTCTAAAGCAGAGTGTGATCAATGGATGATTACACTGCTGTGTGTTTCACTTCAGAAATGGAGTTAAATCCCAGGCTCTGAGTCTTCCTACAAGCAAGACTTCGATTCAGGTAAGGGCAGTCTCTTTTCTGCTCAAACGAACTACATCGTTCACGAAGCTCACACGTTTCTCATCTTAACTGGCAAGCATTGGATGTTAGCGGGTCAGTGGTTTGTATCAGTTTCAGAATAAGAGTTGGACTAGATATGGTCCATACGTGTAGGAAACACCGTTCTTTTGTTCTCAGCATACTCACGTTTCCTGCTGTGTTAGAGACTCCAGAAAGCAAGAGCGTGCTTCTCGCTCTAAAGCAGAGTGTGATCCATGGATGAGAACTATGCTGTGTGTTTCCCTTCAGAAATGGATTAAATCCCAATCTCTGTGTCTTCCTACAAGCAAGACTTCGTTTCAGGTAACGGCGGTCACTATTCAGCTCAAAAGAACTACAACGTTCACTGAGCTCACACATTTCTCTTGTTAACAGACAAGCATTGGATGTTAGAGGACCAGTGCTTTGTATCAGTTTAAGGAGGAGAGTTGGACAAGATATGGTCCGTATGTGTAGGAAACACTGTTCTTTTGTTCTGAGCACACTCACGTTTCCTGCTGTCTTAGAGACTCTAGAAAGCAAGAGCGTACTTCTAGTTCTAAAGCAGAGAGTGATCAATGGATGAGAACACTGCTGTGTGTTTCACTTCAGAAATGGAGTTAAATCCCAGGCTCTGAGTCTTCCTACAAGCAAGACTTCGTTTCAGTTAAGGGCAGTCACTTTTCTGCTCAAAGGAACTACATCGTTCACGAAGCTCACACGTTTCTCATCTTAACTGACAAGCATTGGATGTTAGAGGGTCAGTGCTTTGTATCAGTTTCTGAAGTAGATTTGGACTACATATGGTCTGTAGTTGTAGGAAACACCGTTCTTTTGTTCTGGGCACACTCAGATTACCTGCTATATTAGAGACTCTAGAAGCAAGAGCGTGCTTCTTGCTCTAAAGCAGAGTGGGATCCATGGATGAGAAAAATGCTGTGTCTTTCCCTTCAGAAATGGAGTTAAATCCCAGGCTCTGTGTCTTACTAGAAGCAAGACTTCGTTTCAGGTAAGGGCAGTCACTTTTCAGTTCAAAGGAACTACATCATTCACAAAGCTCACACGTTTCTCATCTTAACTGACAAGCATACGATGTTAGAGGACCAGTGCTTTGTATCAGTTTCAGAAGCAGAGTTGGAGTAGATATGGTCCGTATGTGTAGGAAACACCGTTCTTTTGTTCTCAGCACACTCACGTTTCCTGCTGTCTTAGAGATTTTAGAAAGGAAGAGCGTGCTTCTCGCTCTAAAGCAGAGTGTGATCCATGGATGAGAACTATGCTATGTGTTTCCCTTCAGAAATGGAGTTAAATCCCAGGCTCTGTGTCTTCCTACAAGCAAGACTTCGTTTCAGGTAAGGGCAGTCACTTTTCAGCTCAAACGAACTACATCGTTCACAGAGCTCACACGTTTCTCATCTTAACAGACAAGCATTGGATGTTAGAGGACCAGTGCTTTGTCTCAGTTTAAGAAGGAGAGTTGGACTAGATATGGTCCGTATGTGTAGGAAACACCGTTCTTTTCTTCTCAGCAAAATCACGTTTCCTGCTGTCTTAGAGACTCTAGAATGCAAGAGCATGCTTCTTGTTCTAAAGCAGAGTATGATCAATGGATGTAACACTGCTGTGTGTTTCACTTCAGAAATGGAGTTAAATCCCAGGCTCTGTGTCTTCCTACAAGCAAGAATTCGTTTAAGGTAAGGGCATTCACTTTTCTGCTCAAACGAACTACATCGTTCATGACGCTCACACGTTTCCCAAGTCAACTTACAAGCATTGGACGTTAGAGGACAAGTGCTTTGTATCAGTTTCAGAAGAAGAGTTGGACTAGATGTGGTCTGTATATGTAGGAAACACCGTTCGTTTGTTCTCAGCACACTCACGTTTTCTGCTCTGTTAGAGACTCCAGAAAGCAAGAGCGTGCTTCTTGTTCTAAAGCAGAGTGTGATCAAAGGATGACTACACTGCTGTGTGTTTCACTACAGAAATGGAGTTAAATCCCAGGCTCTGAGTCTTCCTACACGCAAGACTTCGATTCAGATAAGGGCAGTCACTTTACTGCTCAAACGAACTACATCATTCACGAAATCACACGTTTCTCATCTTAACTGACAAACATTGGATGTTAGATGGTCAGTGCTTTGTATCAGTTTCAGAAGCAGATTTGGACTACATATGGTCCGTATGTGTAGGAAACACCGTTCTTTTTTTCTGGGCACACTCAGATTACCTGCTATATTAGAGACTCTAGAAAGCAAGAGCGTGCTTCTTGTTCTAAAGCAGAGTGTGATCAATGGATGATTACACTGCTGTGTGTTTCACTTCAGAAATGGAGTTAAATCCCAAGCTCTGAGTCTTCCTACATGCAAGACTTCGTTTCAGGTAAGGGCAGTCACTTTTCTGCTCAAAAGGAACTACATCGTTCATGAAGCTCACACGTTTCTCATCTTAACTGACAAGCATTGGATGTTAGAGGGTCAGTGCTTTGTGTCAGTTTCAGAAGCAGATTTGGACTACATATGGTCCCTATGTGTAGGAAACACCGTTCTTTTGTTCTGGGCACACTCAGAGTACCTGCTGTATTGGAGACTTAGAAAGCAAGAGCGTGCTTCTTGCTCTAAAGCACAGTGTGATCAATGGATGATTACACTGCTGTGTGTTTCACTTCAGAAATGTAGTTAAATCCCAAGCTCTGAGTCTTCCTACATGCAAGACTTCGTTTCAGGTAAGGGCATTCACTTTTCTGCTCAAAGGAACTACATCGGTCATGAAGCTCACACGTTTTCCATCTTAACTGACAAGCATTGGATGTTAGAGGACCAGTGCTTTGTATCAGTTTCAGAAGAAGAATTGGACTATATATGGTCCGTATATGTAGGAAACACCGTTCTTTTGTTCTCAGCACACTCACGTTTCCTGCTGTGTTAGAGACTCCAGAAAGCAAGAGCGTGCTTCTCGCTCTAAAGCAGAGTGTGATCCATGGATGAGAACTATGCTGTGTGTTTCCCGTCAGAAATGGAGTTAAATCCCAATCTCTGTGTCTTCCTACAAGCAAGACTTCGTTTCAGGTAACGGCAGTCACTTTTCAGTTCAAAGGAACTACATCATTCTCAAAGCTCACACATTTCTCATCTTAACTGACAAGCATTGGATGTTAGAGGACCAGTGCTTTGTATCAGTTTCAGAAGAAGAATTGGACTATATATGGTCCGTATATGTAGGAAACACCGTTCTTTTGTTCTCAGCACACTCACGTTTCCTGCTGTGTTAGAGACTCCAGAAAGCAAGAGCGTGCTTCTCGCTCTAAAGCAGAGTGTGATCCATGGATGAGAACTATGCTGTGTGTTTCCCGTCAGAAATGGAGTTAAATCCCAATCTCTGTGTCTTCCTACAAGCAAGACTTCGTTTCAGGTAACGGCAGTCACTTTTCAGTTCAAAGGAACTACATCATTCTCAAAGCTCACACATTTCTCATCTTAACTGACAAGCATTGGATGTTAGAGGACCAGTGCCTTGTGTCAGTTTCAGAAACAGAGTTGGACTAGATATGGTCCAAATATGTAGAAAACACCGTTCTTTTGTTCTCAGCACACTCATGATTCCTGCTGTGTTAGAGACTCCAGAAAGCAAGAGCTTGCTTCTCGCTCTAAAGCAGAGTGTGATCCATGGATTAGAACTCTGCTGTGTGTTTCCCTTCAGAGATGGAGTTAAATCCCAGGCTCTGTGTCTTCCTACAAGCAAGACTTCGTTACAGGTGAGGGCACTCACTTTTCAGTTCAAAGGAACTACATCATTCTCAAAGCTCACACGTTTCTCATCTTAACTGACAAGCATTGGATGTTAGAGGGTCAGTGCTTTGTATCAGTTTCAGAAGCAGATTTGGACTACATATGGTCCGTATTTGTAGGAAACACAGTTCTTTTGTTCTCAGCACACACACGTTTCCTGCTGTCTTAGAGACTCTAGAAAGCAAGAGCGTGGTTCTTGTTCTAAAGCAGAGTATGATCAAAGGATGATTACACTGCTGTGTATTTCCCTTCAGAGATGGAGTTAAATCCCAGGCTCTGTGTCTTCCTACAAGCAAGACTTCTTTTCAGGTAAGGGCAGTCACTTTTCAGCTGAAAGGAACTACATCGTTCACGAAGCTCACACGTTTCTCATCTTAACAGACAAGCATTGGATTTTAGAGGACCAGTGCTTTGTGTCAGTTTCAGAAGCAGAGTGGGACTATATAATGTCCGTATTTGTAGGAAACAGCGTTCTTTTGTTTTCAGCACACTCACGTTTCCTGCTGCCTTAGAGACTCTAGAAAGCAAGAGCGTGCTTCTTGTTCTAAAGCAGAGTGTGATCAATGGATGATTACACTGCTGTGTGTTTCACTTCAGAAATGGAGTTAAATCCCAGGCTCTGTGTCTTACTACAAGCAAGACTTCGTTACAGGTGAGGGCACTCACTTTTCAGTTCAAAGGAACTACATCATTCTCAAAGCTCACACGTTTCTCATCTTAACTGACAAGCATTGGATGTTAGAGGACCAGTGCTTTGTGTCAGTTTCAGAAACAGAGTTGGACTAGATATGGTCCGTATGTGTAGGAAACACCGTTCTTTTGTTCTCAGCACACACACACGTTTCCTGCTGTCTTAGAGACTCCACAAAGCAAGAGCGTGCTTCTTGTTCTAAAGCAGAGTATGATCAATGGATGCAACACTGCTGTGTGTTTCACTACAGAAATGCTGTTAAATCCCAGGCTCTGTGTCTTCCTACATGCAAGACTTCGTTTCAGGTAAGGGCATTCACTTTTCTGCTCAAAGGAACTACATCGGTCATGAAGCTCACACGTTTTCCATCTTAACTGACAAGCATTGGATGTTAGAGGACCAGTGCTTTGTATCAGTTTCAGAAGAAGAATTGGACTATATATGGTCCGTATATGTAGGAAACACCGTTCTTTTGTTCTCAGCACACTCACGTTTCCTGCTGTGTTAGAGACTCCAGAAAGCAAGAGCGTGCTTCTCGCTCTAAAGCAGAGTGTGATCCATGGATGAGAACTATGCTGTGTGTTTCCCGTCAGAAATGGAGTTAAATCCCAATCTCTGTGTCTTCCTACAAGCAAGACTTCATTTCAGGTAACGGCAGTCACTTTTCAGTTCAAAGGAACTACATCATTCTCAAAGCTCACACATTTCTCATCTTAACTGACAAGCATTGGATGTTAGAGGACCAGTGCTTTGTATCAGTTTCAGAAGAAGAATTGGACTATATATGGTCCGTATATGTAGGAAACACCGTTCTTTTGTTCTCAGCACACTCACGTTTCCTGCTGTGTTAGAGACTCCAGAAAGCAAGAGCGTGCTTCTCGCTCTAAAGCAGAGTGTGATCCATGGATGCGAACTATGCTGTGTGTTTCCCGTCAGAAATGGAGTTAAATCCCAATCTCTGTGTCTTCCTACAAGCAAGACTTCGTTTCAGGTAACGGCAGTCACTTTTCAGTTCAAAGGAACTACATCATTCTCAAAGCTCACACATTTCTCATCTTAACTGACAAGCATTGGATGTTAGAGGACCAGTGCCTTGTGTCAGTTTCAGAAACAGAGTTGGACTAGATATGGTCCAAATATGTAGAAAACACCGTTCTTTTGTTCTCAGAACACTCATGATTCCTGCTGTGTTAGAGACTCCAGAAAGCAAGAGCGTGCTTCTCGCTCTAAATCAGAGTGTGATCCATGGATTAGAACTCTGCTGTGTGTTTCCCTTCAGAGATGGAGTTAAATCCCAGGCTCTGTATCTTCCTACAAGCAAGACTTCGTTACAGGTGAGGGCACTCACTTTTCAGTTCAAAGGAACTACATCATTCTCAAAGCTCACACGTTTCTCATCTTAACTGACAAGCATTGGATGTTAGAGGGTCAGTGCTTTGTATCAGTTTCAGAAGCAGATTTGGACTACATATGGTCCGTATTTGTAGGAAACACAGTTCTTTTGTTCTCAGAACATTCACACGTTTCCTGCTTTCTTAGAGACTCTAGAAAGCAAGAGCGTTGTTCTTGTTCTAAAGCAGAGTATGATCAAAGGATGATTACACTGCTGTGTATTTCACTTCAGAAATGGAGTTAAATCCCAGGCTCTGTGTCTTCCTACAAGCAAGACTTCTTTTCAGGTAAGGGCAGTCACTTTTCAGCTGAAAGGAACTACATCGTTCACGAAGCTCACACGTTTCTCATCTTAACAGACAAGCATTGGATTTTAGAGGACCAGTGCTTTGTTTCAGTTTCAGAAGCAGAGTTGGACTATATAATGTCCGTATTTGTAGGAAACGGCGTTCTTTTGTTCTCAGCACACTCACGTTTCCTGCTGCCTTAGAGACTCTAGAAAGCAAGAGCGTGCTTCTTGTTCTAAAGCAGAGTGTGATCAATGGATGATTACACTGCTGTGTGTTTCACTTCAGAAATGGAGTTAAATCCCAGGCTCTGAGTCTTCCTACAAGCAAGACTTCGATTCAGGTAAGGGCAGTCTCTTTTCTGCTCAAACGAACTACATCGTTCACGAAGCTCACACGTTTCTCATCTTAACTGGCAAGCATTGGATGTTAGCGGGTCAGTGGTTTGTATCAGTTTCAGAATAAGAGTTGGACTAGATATGGTCCATACGTGTAGGAAACACCGTTCTTTTGTTCTCAGCACACTCACGTTTCCTGCTGTGTTAGAGACTCCAGAAAGCAAGAGCGTGCTTCTCGCTCTAAAGCAGAGTGTGATCCATGGATGAGAACTATGCTGTGTGTTTCCCGTCAGAAATGGAGTTAAATCCCAATCTCTGTGTCTTCCTACAAGCAAGACTTCGTTTCAGGTAACGGCAGTCACTTTTCAGTTCAAAGGAACTACATCATTCTCAAAGCTCACACATTTCTCATCTTAACTGACAAGCATTGGATGTTAGAGGACCAGTGCTTTGTATCAGTTTCAGAAGAAGAATTGGACTATATATGGTCCGTATATGTAGGAAACACCGTTCTTTTGTTCTCAGCACACTCACGTTTCCTGCTGTGTTAGAGACTCCAGAAAGCAAGAGCGTGCTTCTCGCTCTAAAGCAGAGTGTGATCCATGGATGAGAACTATGCTGTGTGTTTCCCGTCAGAAATGGAGTTAAATCCCAATCTCTGTGTCTTCCTACAAGCAAGACTTCGTTTCAGGTAACGGCAGTCACTTTTCAGTTCAAAGGAACTACATCATTCTCAAAGCTCACACATTTCTCATCTTAACTGACAAGCATTGCATGTTAGAGGACCAGTGCCTTGTGTCAGTTTCAGAAACAGAGTTGGACTAGATATGGTCCAAATATGTAGAAAACACCGTTCTTTTGTTCTCAGCACACTCATGATTCCTGCTGTGTTAGAGACTCCAGAAAGCAAGAGCGTGCTTCTCGCTCTAAAGCAGAGTGTGATCCATGGATTAGAACTCTGCTGTGTGTTTCCCTTCAGAGATGGAGTTAAATCCCAGGCTCTGTGTCTTCCTACAAGCAAGACTTCGTTACAGGTGAGGGCACTCACTTTTCAGTTCAAAGGAACTACATCATTCTCAAAGCTCACACGTTTCTCATCTTAACTGACAAGCATTGGATGTTAGAGGGTCAGTGCTTTGTATCAGTTTCAGAAGCAGATTTGGACTACATATGGTCCGTATTTGTAGGAAACACAGTTCTTTTGTTCTCAGCACACACACGTTTCCTGCTGTCTTAGAGACTCTAGAAAGCAAGAGCGTGGTTCTTGTTCTAAAGCAGAGTATGATCAAAGGATGATTACACTGCTGTGTATTTCACTTCAGAAATGGAGTTCAATCCCAGGCTCTGTGTCTTCCTACAAGCAAGACTTCTTTTCAGGTAAGGGCAGTCACTTTTCAGCTGAAAGGAACTACATCGTTCACGAAGCTCACACGTTTCTCATCTTAACAGACAAGCATTGGATTTTAGAGGACCAGTGCTTTGTGTCAGTTTCAGAAGCAGAGTTGGACTATATAATGTCCGTATTTGTAGGAAACAGCGTTCTTTTGTTCTCAGCACACTCACGTTTCCTGCTGCCTTAGAGACTCTAGAAAGCAAGAGCGTGCTTCTTGTTCTAAAGCAGAGTGTGATCAATGGATGATTACACTGCTGTGTGTTTCACTTCAGAAATGGAGTTAAATCCCAGGCTCTGAGTCTTCCTACAAGCAAGACTTCGATTCAGGTAAGGGCAGTCTCTTTTCTGCTCAAACGAACTACATCGTTCACGAAGCTCACACGTTTCTCATCTTAACTGGCAAGCATTGGATGTTAGCGGGTCAGTGGTTTGTATCAGTTTCAGAATAAGAGTTGGACTAGATATGGTCCATACGTGTAGGAAACACCGTTCTTTTGTTCTCAGCATACTCACGTTTCCTGCTGTGTTAGAGACTCCAGAAAGCAAGAGCGTGCTTCTCGCTCTACAGCAGAGTGTGATCCATGGATGAGAACTATGCTGTGTGTTTCCCTTCAGAAATGGAGTTAAATCCCAATCTCTGTGTCTTCCTACAAGCAAGACTTCGTTTCAGGTAACGGCGGTCACTATTCAGCTCAAAAGAACTACAACGTTCACTGAGCTCACACATTTCTCTTGTTAACAGACAAGCATTGGATGTTAGAGGACCAGTGCTTTGTATCAGTTTAAGGAGGAGAGTTGGACAAGATATGGTCCGTATGTGTAGGAAACACTGTTCTTTTGTTCTGAGCACACTCACGTTTCCTGCTGTCTTGGAGACTCTAGAAAGCAAGAGCGTACTTCTAGTTCTAAAGCAGAGAGTGATCAATGGATGAGAACACTGCTGTGTGTTTCACTTCAGAAATGGAGTTAAATCCGAGGCTCTGAGTCTTCCTACAAGCAAGACTTCGTTTCAGTTAAGGGCAGTCACTTTTCTGCTCAAAGGAACTACATCGTTCACGAAGCTCACACGTTTCTCATCTTAACTGACAAGCATTGGATGTTAGAGGGTCAGTGCTTTGTATCAGTTTCTGAAGTAGATTTGGACTACATATGGTCTGTAGTTGTAGGAAACACCGTTCTTTTGTTCTGGGCACACTCAGATTACCTGCTATATTAGAGACTCTAGAAGCAAGAGCGTGCTTCTTGCTCTAAAGCAGAGTGGGATCCATGGATGAGAAAAATGCTGTGTCTTTCCCTTCAGAAATGGAGTTAAATCCCAGGCTCTGTGTCTTACTAGAAGCAAGACTTCGTTTCAGGTAAGGGCAGTCACTTTTCAGTTCAAAAGAACTACATCATTCACAAAGCTCACACGTTTCTCATCTTAACTGAAAAGCATACGATGTTAGAGGACCAGTGCTTTGTATCAGTTTCAGAAGCAGAGTTGGAGTAGATATGGTCCGTATGTGTAGGAAACACCGTTCTTTTGTTCTCAGCACACTCACGTTTCCTGCTGTCTTAGAGATTTTAGAAAGGAAGAGCGTGCTTCTCGCTCTAAAGCAGAGTGTGATCCATGGATGAGAACTATGCTATGTGTTTCCCTTCAGAAATGGAGTTAAATCCCAGGCTCTGTGTCTTCCTACAAGCAAGACTTCGTTTCAGGTAAGGGCAGTCACTTTTCAGCTCAAACGAACTACATCGTTCACAGAGCTCACACGTTTCTCATCTTAACAGACAAGCATTGGATGTTAGAGGACCAGTGCTTTGTCTCAGTTTAAGAAGGAGAGTTGGACTAGATATGGTCCGTATGTGTAGGAAACACCGTTCTTTTCTTCTCAGCAAAATCACGTTTCCTGCTGTCTTAGAGACTCTAGAATGCAAGAGCATGCTTCTTGTTCTAAAGCAGAGTATGATCAATGGATGTAACACTGCTGTGTGTTTCACTTCAGAAATGGAGTTAAATCCCAGGCTCTGTGTCTTCCTACAAGCAAGAATTCGTTTAAGGTAAGGGCATTCACTTTTCTGCTCAAACGAACTACATCGTTCATGACGCTCACACGTTTCCCAAGTCAACTGACAAGCATTGGACGTTAGAGGACAAGTGCTTTGTATCAGTTTCAGAAGAAGAGTTGGACTAGATGTGGTCTGTATATGTAGGAAACACCGTTCGTTTGTTCTCAGCACACTCACGTTTTCTGCTCTGTTAGAGACTCCAGAAAGCAAGAGCGTGCTTCTTGTTCTAAAGCAGAGTGTGATCAAAGGATGACTACACTGCTGTGTGTTTCACTACAGAAATGGAGTTAAATCCCAGGCTCTGAGTCTTCCTACACGCAAGACTTCGATTCAGATAAGGGCAGTCACTTTACTGCTCAAACGAACTACATCATTCACGAAATCACACGTTTCTCATCTTAACTGACAAGCATTGGATGTTAGATGGTCAGTGCTTTGTATCAGTTTCAGAAGCAGATTTGGACTACATATGGTCCGTATGTGTAGGAAACACCGTTCTTTTTTTCTGGGCACACTCAGATTACCTGCTATATTAGAGACTCTAGAAAGCAAGAGCGTGCTTCTTGTTCTAAAGCAGAGTGTGATCAATGGATGATTACACTGCTGTGTGTTTCACTTCAGAAATGGAGTTAAATCCCAAGCTCTGAGTCTTCCTACATGCAAGACTTCGTTTCAGGTAAGGGCAGTCACTTTTCTGCTCAAAAGGAACTACATCGTTCATGAAGCTCACACGTTTCTCATCTTAACTGACAAGCATTGGATGTTAGAGGGTCAGTGCTTTGTGTCAGTTTCAGAAGCAGATTTGGACTACATATGGTCCCTATGTGTAGGAAACACCGTTCTTTTGTTCTGGGCACACTCAGAGTACCTGCTGTATTGGAGACTTAGAAAGCAAGAGCGTGCTTCTTGCTCTAAAGCACAGTGTGATCAATGGATGATTACACTGCTGTGTGTTTCACTTCAGAAATGGAGTTAAATCCCAAGCTCTGAGTCTTCCTACATGCAAGACTTCGTTTCAGGTAAGGGCATTCACTTTTCTGCTCAAAGGAACTACATCGGTCATGAAGCTCACACGTTTTCCATCTTAAGTGACAAGCATTGGATGTTAGAGGACCAGTGCTTTGTATCAGTTTCAGAAGAAGAATTGGACTATATATGGTCCGTATATGTAGGAAACACCGTTCTTTTGTTCTCAGCACACTCACCTTTCCTGCTGTGTTAGAGACTCCAGAAAGCAAGAGCGTGCTTCTCGCTCTAAAGCAGAGTGTGATCCATGGATGAGAACTATGCTGTGTGTTTCCCGTCAGAAATGGAGTTAAATCCCAATCTCTGTGTCTTCCTACAAGCAAGACTTCGTTTCAGGTAACGGCAGTCACTTTTCAGTTCAAAGGAACTACATCATTCTCAAAGCTCACACATTTCTCATCTTAACTGACAAGCATTGGATGTTAGAGGACCAGTGCTTTGTATCAGTTTCAGAAGAAGAATTGGACTATATATGGTCCGTATATGTAGGAAACACCGTTCTTTTGTTCTCAGCACACTCACGTTTCCTGCTGTGTTAGAGACTCCAGAAAGCAAGAGCGTGCTTCTCGCTCTAAAGCAGAGTGTGATCCATGGATTAGAACTATGCTGTGTGTTTCCCGTCAGAAATGGAGTTAAATCCCAATCTCTGTGTCTTCCTACAAGCAAGACTTCGTTTCAGGTAACGGCAGTCACTTTTCAGTTCAAAGGAACTACATCATTCTCAAAGCTCACACATTTCTCATCTTAACTCACAAGCATTGGATGTTAGAGGACCAGTGCCTTGGTTCAGTTTCAGAAACAGAGTTGGACTAGATATGGTCCAAATATGTAGAAAACACCGTTCTTTTGTTCTCAGCACACTCATGATTCCTGCTGTGTTAGAGACTCCAGAAAGCAAGAGCGTGCTTCTCGCTCTAAAGCAGAGTGTGATCCATGGATTAGAACTCTGCTGTGTGTTTCCCTTCAGAGATGGAGTTAAATCCCAGGCTCTGTGTCTTCCTACAAGCAAGACTTCGTTACAGGTGAGGGCACTCACTTTTCAGTTCAAAGGAACTACATCATTCTCAAAGCTCACACGTTTCTCATCTTAACTAACAAGCATTGGATGTTAGAGGACCAGTGCCTTGTGTCAGTTTCAGAAACAGAGTTGGACTAGATATGGTCCAAATATGTAGAAAACACCGTTCTTTTGTTCTCAGCACACTCATGATTCCTGCTGTGTTAGAGACTCCAGAAAGCAAGAGCGTGCTTCTCGCTCTAAAGCAGAGTGTGATCCATGGATTAGAACTCTGCTGTGTGTTTCCCTTCAGAGATGGAGTTAAATCCCAGGCTCTGTGTCTTCCGACAAGCAAGACTTCGTTACAGGTGAGGGCACTCACTTTTCAGTTCAAAGGAACTACATCATTCTCAAAGCTCACACGTTTCTCATCTTAACTGACAAGCATTGGATGTTAGAGGGTCAGTGCTTTGTATCAGTTTCAGAAGCAGATTTGGACTACATATGGTCCGTATTTGTAGGAAACACAGTTCTTTTGTTCTCAGCACACACACGTTTCCTGCTGTCTTAGAGACTCTAGAAAGCAAGAGCGTGGTTCTTGTTCTAAAGCAGAGTATGATCAAAGGATGATTACACTGCTGTGTATTTCACTTCAGAAATGGAGTTCAATCCCAGGCTCTGTGTCTTCCTACAAGCAAGACTTCTTTTCAGGTAAGGGCAGTCACTTTTCAGCTGAAAGGAACTACATCGTTCACGAAGCTCACACGTTTCTCATCTTAACAGACAAGCATTGGATTTTAGAGGACCAGTGCTTTGTGTCAGTTTCAGAAGCAGAGTTGGACTATATAATGTCCGTATTTGTAGGAAACAGCGTTCTTTTGTTCTCAGCACACTCACGTTTCCTGCTGCCTTAGAGACTCTAGAAAGCAAGAGCGTGCTTCTTGTTCTAAAGCAGAGTGTGATCAATGGATGATTACACTGCTGTGTGTTTCACTTCAGAAATGGAGTTAAATCCCAGGCTCTGTGTCTTACTACAAGCAAGACTTCGTTACAGGTGAGGGCACTCACTTTTCAGTTCAAAGGAACTACATCATTCTCAAAGCTCACACGTTTCTCATCTTAACTGACAAGCATTGGATGTTAGAGGACCAGTGCTTTGTGTCAGTTTCAGAAACAGAGTTGGACTAGATATGGTCCGTATGTGTAGGAAACACCGTTCTTTTGTTCTCAGCACACACACACGTTTCCTGCTGTCTTAGAGACTCCACAAAGCAAGAGCGTGCTTCTTGTTCTAAAGCAGAGTATGATCAATGGATGCAACACTGCTGTGTGTTTCACTACAGAAATGCTGTTAAATCCCAGGCTCTTTGTCTTCCTACATGCAAGACTTCGTTTCAGGTAAGGGCATTCACTTTTCTGCTCAAAGGAACTACATCGGTCATGAAGCTCACACGTTTTCCATCTTAACTGACAAGCATTGGATGTTAGAGGACCAGTGCTTTGTATCAGTTTCAGAAGAAGAATTGGACTATATATGGTCCGTATATGTAGGAAACACCGTTCTTTTGTTCTCAGCACACTCACGTTTCCTGCTGTGTTAGAGACTACAGAAAGCAAGAGCGTGCTTCTCGCTCTAAAGCAGAGTGTGATCCATGGATGAGAACTATGCTGTGTGTTTCCCGTCAGAAATGGAGTTAAATCCCAATCTCTGTGTCTTCCTACAAGCAAGACTTCATTTCAGGTAACGGCAGTCACTTTTCAGTTCAAAGGAACTACATCATTCTCAAAGCTCACACATTTCTCATCTTAACTGACAAGCATTGGATGTTAGAGGACCAGTGCTTTGTATCAGTTTCAGAAGAAGAATTGGACTATATATGGTCCGTATATGTAGGAAACACCGTTCTTTTGTTCTCAGCACACTCACGTTTCCTGCTGTGTTAGAGACTCCAGAAAGCAAGAGCGTGCTTCTCGCTCTAAAGCAGAGTGTGATCCATGGATGAGAACTATGCTGTGTGTTTCCCGTCAGAAATGGAGTTAAATCCCAATCTCTGTGTCTTCCTACAAGCAAGACTTCGTTTCAGGTAACGGCAGTCACTTTTCAGTTCAAAGGAACTACATCATTCTCAAAGCTCACACATTTCTCATCTTAACTGACAAGCATTGGATGTTAGAGGACCAGTGCCTTGTGTCAGTTTCAGAAACAGAGTTGGACTAGATATGGTCCAAATATGTAGAAAACACCGTTCTTTTGTTCTCAGCACACTCATGATTCCTGCTGTGTTAGGGACTCCAGAAAGCAAGAGCGTGCTTCTCGCTCTAAATCAGAGTGTGATCCATGGATTAGAACTCTGCTGTGTGTTTCCCTTCAGAGATGGAGTTAAATCCCAGGCTCTGTATCTTCCTACAAGCAAGACTTCGTTACAGGTGAGGGCACTCACTTTTCAGTTCAAAGGAAGTACATCATTCTCAAAGCTCACACGTTTCTCATCTTAACTGACAAGCATTGGATGTTAGAGGGTCAGTGCTTTGTATCAGTTTCAGAAGCAGATTTGGACTACATATGGTCCGTATTTGTAGGAAACACAGTTCTTTTGTTCTCAGAACATTCACACGTTTCCTGCTTTCTTAGAGACTCTAGAAAGCAAGAGCGTTGTTCTTGTTCTAAAGCAGAGTATGATCAAAGGATGATTACACTGCTGTGTATTTCACTTCAGAAATGGAGTTAAATCCCAGGCTCTGTGTCTTCCTACAAGCAAGACTTCTTTTCAGGTAAGGGCAGTCACTTTTCAGCTGAAAGGAACTACATCGTTCACGAAGCTCACACGTTTCTCATCTTAACAGACAAGCATTGGATTTTAGAGGACCAGTGCTTTGTTTCAGTTTCAGAAGCAGAGTTGGACTATATAATGTCCGTATTTGTAGGAAACAGCGTTCTTTTGTTCTCAGCACACTCACGTTTCCTGCTGCCTTAGAGACTCTAGAAAGCAAGAGCGTGCTTCTTGTTCTAAAGCAGAGTGTGATCAATGGATGATTACACTGCTGTGTGTTTCACTTCAGAAATGGAGTTAAATCCCAGGCTCTGAGTCTTCCTCCAAGCAAGACTTCTTTTCAGGTAAGAGCAGTCTCTTTTCTGCTCAAACGAACTACATCGTTCACGAAGCTCACACGTTTCTCATCTTAACTGGCAAGCATTGGATGTTAGCGGGTCAGTGGTTTGTATCAGTTTCAGAATAAGAGTTGGACTAGATATGGTCCATACGTGTAGGAAACACCGTTCTTTTGTTCTCAGCATACTCACGTTTCCTGCTGTGTTAGAGACTCCAGAAAGCAAGAGCGTGCTTCTCGCTCTAAAGCAGAGTGTGATCCATGGATGAGAACTATGCTGTGTGTTTCCCTTCAGAAATGGAGTTAAATCCCAATCTCTGTGTCTTCCTACAAGCAAGACTTCGTTTCAGGTAACGGCAGTCACTATTCAGCTCAAACGAACTACATCGTTCACTGAGCTCACACATTTCTCTTGTTAACAGACAAGCATTGGATGTTAGAGGACCAGTGCTTTGTATCAGTTTAAGAAGGAGAGTTGGACAAGATATGGTCTGTATGTGTAGGAAACACTGTTCTTTTGTTCTGAGCACACTCACGTTTCCTGCAGTCTTAGAGACTCTAGAAAGCAAGAGCGTACTTCTAGTTCTAAAGCAGAGTGTGATCAATGGATGAGAACACTGCTGTGTGTTTCACTTCAGAAATGGAGTTAAATCCCAGGCTCTGAGTCTTCCTACAAGCAAGACTTCGTTTCAGGTAAGGGCAGTCACTTTTCTGCTCAAACGAACTACATCGTTCACGAAGCTCAAACGTTTCTCATCTCAACTGACAAGCATTGGATGTTAGAGGGTCAGTGCTTTGTATCAGTTTCAGAAGCAGATTTGGAATACATATGGTCTGTATGTGTAGGAAACACCGTTCCTTTGTTCTGGGCACACTCAGATTACCTGCTATGTTAGAGACTCTAGAAGCAAGAGCGTGCTTCTCGCTCTAAAGCAGAGTGTGATCCATGGATGAGAAAAATGCTGTGTTTTTCCCTTCAGAAATGGAGTTAAATCCCAGGCTCTGTGTCTTACTACAAGCAAGACTTCGTTTCAGGTAAGGACAGTCACTTTTCAGTTCAAAGGAACTACATCATTCACAAAGCTCACACGTTTCTCATCTTAACTGACAAGCAGAGGATGTTAGAGGACCAGTGCTTTGTATCAGTTTCAGAAGCAGAGTTGTACTAGATATGGTCCGTATGTGTAGGAAACACCGTTCTTTGTTCTCAGCACACTCACGTTTCCTGCTGTCTTAGAGACTTTAGAAAGCAAGAGCGTGCTTCTCGCTCTAAAGCAGAGTGTGATCCATGGATTAGAACTCTGCTGTGTGTTTCCCTTCAGAGATGGAGTTAAATCCCAGGCTCTGTGTCTTACTACAAGCAAGACTTCGTTACAGGTGACGGCACTCACTTTTCAGTTCAAAGGAACTACATCATTCTCAAAGCTCACACGTTTCTCATCTTAACTGACAAGCATTGGATGTTAGAGGACCAGTGCTTTGTGTCAGTTTCAGAAACAGAGTTGGACTAGATATGGTCCGTATGTGTAGGAAACACCGTTCTTTTGTTCTCAGCACACACACACGTTTCCTGCTGTCTTAGAGACTCCACAAAGCAAGAGCGTGGTTCTTGTTCTAAAGCAGAGTATGATCAATGGATGCAACAATGCTGTGTGTTTCACTTCAGAAATGGAGTTAAATCCCAGGCTCTGTGTCTTCCTACAAGCAAGACTTCGTTTAAGGTAAGGGCATTCACTTTTCTGCTCAAACGAACTACATCGTTCATGAAGCTCACACGTTTCCCATCTTAACTGACAAGCATTGGATGTTACAGAACCAGTGCTTTGTGTCAGTTTCAGACGAAGAGTAGGACTAGATGTGGTCTGTATATGTAGGAAACACCGTTCTTTTGTTCTCAGCACACTCACGTTTCCTGCTCTGTTAGAGACTCCAGAAAGCAAGAGCATGCTTCTTATTCTAAAGCAGAGTGTGATCAAAGGATGACTACACTGCTGTGTGTTTCACTACAGAAATGGAGTTAAATCCCAGGCTCTGAGTCTTCCTACAAGCAAGACTTCGATTCAGATATGGGCAGTCACTTTTCTGCTCAAACGAACTACATCGTTCACGAAGATCACACGTTTCTCATCTTAACTGACAAGCATTGGATGTTAGAGGGTCAGTGCTTTGTATCAGTTTCAGAAGCAGATTTGGACTACATATGGTCCGTATGTGTAGGAAACACCGTTCTTTTGTTCTGCGCACACTCAGATTACCTGCTGTATTAGAGACTCTAGAAAGCAAGAGCATGCTTCTTGCTCTAAAGCAGAGTGTGATCCATAGATGAGAAGTATGCTGTGTGTTTCCATTCAGAAATGGAGTTAAATCCCAGGCTCTGTGTCTTCCTACAAGCAAGACTTCTTTTCAGGTAAGGGCAGTCACTTTTCAGCTCAAACGAACTACATCGTTCACGAAGCACACACATTTCTCATCTTAACAGACAAGCATTGTATGTTAGAGGTCCAGTGCTTTGTATCAGTTTCAGAAGCAGAGTTGAACTAGATATGGTCCGTATGTGTAGGAAACACAGTTCTTTTGTTCTCAGCACACACACGTTTCCTGCTGTCTTAGAGACTCTAGAAAGCAAGAGCGTGGTTCTTGTTCTAAAGCAGAGTGTGATCAAAGGATGATTACACTGCTGTGTATTTCACTTCAGAAATGGAGTTAAATCCCAGGCTCTGTGTCTTCCTACAAGCAAGACTTCTTTTCAGGTAAGGGCAGTCACTTTTCAGCTGAAAGGAACTACATTGTTCACGAAGCTCACACGTTTCTCATCTTAACAGACAAGCATTGGATGTTAGAGGGTCAGTGCTTTGTATCAGTTTCAGAAGCAGATTTGGACTACATATGGTCTGTATGAGTAGGAAACACCGTTCTTTTGTTCTGGGCACACTCAGATTACCTGCTCTATTAGAGACTTAGAAAGCAAGAGTGTGCTTCTCGCTCCAAAGCAGAGTGTGATCAATGGATGAGAACACTGCTGTGTGTTTCACTTCAGAAATGGAGTTAAATCCCAGGCTCTGAGTCTTCCTACAAGCAAGACTTCGATTCAGGTAAGGCCAGTCACTTTTCTGCTCAAACGAACTACATCATTCACGAAGCTCACACGTTTCTCATCTTAACTGACAAGCATTGGATGTTAGAGGGTCAGTGCTTTGTATCAGTTTCAGAAGCAGATTTGGACTACATATGGTCTGTATGAGTAGGAAACACCGTTCCTTTGTTCTGGGCACACTCAGATTACCTGCTATATTAGAGACTCTAAAAGCAAGAGCGTGCTTCTCGCTCTAAAGCAGAGTGTGATCCATGGATGAGAAAAATGCTGTGTGTTTCCCTTCAGAAATGGAGTTAAATCCCAGGCTCTGTGACTTACTACAAGCAAGACTTCGTTTCAGGTAAGGGCAGTCACTTTTCAGCTCAAAAGAACTACATCGTTCACGAAGCTCACACGTTTCTCATCTTAACAGACAAGCATTGGATGTTAGAAGACCAGTGCTTTGTATCAGTTTCAGAAGCAGATTTGAACTAGATATGGTCCGTATGTGTAGGAAACACAGTTCTTTTGTTCTCAGCACACACACGTTTCCTGCTGTCTTAGAGACTCTAGAAAGCAAGAGCGTGGTTCTTGTTCTAAAGCAGAGTGTGATCAATGGATGATTACACTGCTGTGTGATTCACTTCAGAAATGGAGTTAAATCCCAGGCTCTGAGTCTTCCTACAAGCAAGACTTCGATTCAGGTAAAGGCAGTCTCTTTTATGCTCAAACGAACTACATCGTTTATGAAGCTCACACGTTTCTCATCTTAACTGGCAAGCATTGGATGTTAGCGGGTCAGTGCTTTGTGTCAGTTTCAGAATAAGAGTTGGACTAGATATGGTCCGTACGTGTAGGAAACACCATTCTATTGTTCTCAGCACACTCACGTTTCCTGCTGTGTTAGAGACTCCAGAAAGCAAGAGGGTGCTTCTCGCTCTAAAGCAGAGTGTGATCCATGGATGAGAACTATGCTGTGTGTTTCCCTTCAGAAATGGAGTTAAATCCCAATCTCTGTGTCTTCCTACAAACAAGACTTCATTTCAGGTAACGGCAGTCACTATTCAACTCAAACGAAATACATCGTTCACTGAGCTCACACATTTCTCTTGTTAACAGACAAGCATTGGATGTTAGAGGACCAGTGCTTTGTATCAGTTTAAGAAGGAGAGTTGGACAAGATATGGTCCGTATGTGTAGGAAACACTGTTCTTTTTTTCTGAGCACACTCACGTTTCCTGCTTTCTTAGAGATTCTAGAAAGCAAGAGCGTGCTTCTAGTTCTAAAGCAGAGTGTGATCAATGGATGAGAACACTGCTGTGTGTTTCACTTCAGAAATGGAGTTAAATCCCAGGCTCTGAGTCTTCCTACAAGCAAGACTTCGTTTCAGGTAAGGGCAGTCACTTTTCTGCTCAAACGAACTACATCATTCACGAAGATCACATGTTTCATATCTTAACTGACAAGCATTGGATGTTAGAGGACCAGTGCATTGTACCAGTTTCAGAAGCAGATTTGGACTACATATGGTCTGTTTGTGTAGGAATCACCGTTCTTTTGTTATGGGCACACTCAGATTACCTGCTGTATTAGAGACTCTAGAAAGCAAGAGCGTGCTTCTCGCTCTAAAGCAGAGTGTGATCCATGGATTAGAACTCTGCTGTGTGTTTCCCTTCAGAGACGGATTTAAATCCCAGGCTCTGGGTCTTACTACAAGCAAGAATTCGTTTCAGGTAAGGGCAGTCACTTTTCTGCTCAAACGAACTACATCATTCACAAAGCTCAAACGTTTCACATCTTAACTGACAAGCATAGGATGTTTGAGGACCAGTGCTTTGTATCAGTTTCAGAAGCAGAGTTGGACTAGATATGGTCCGTATGTGTAGGAAACAGCGTTCTTTTGTTGTCAGCACACTCACGTTTCCTGCTGTCTTAGAGACTCTAGAAAGCAAGAGCGTGCTTCTTGTTCTAAAGCAGAGTGTGGTCAATGGATGATTACACTGCTGTGTGTTTCACTTCAGAAATGGAGTTAAATCCCAGGCTCTGTGTCTTCCTACAAGCAAGACTTCGTTTAAGGTAACGGCAGTCACTTTTCAGTTCAAAGGAACTACATCATTCTCAAAGCTCACACATTTCTCATCTTAACTGACAAGCATTAGATGTTAGAGGACCAGTGCTTTGTGTCAGTTTCCGAAACAGAGTTGGACTAGATATGGTCCAAATATGTAGAAAACACCGTTCTTTTGTTCTCAGCACACTCATGTTTCCTGCTGTGTTAGAGACTCCAGAAAGCAAGAGCGTGCTTCTCGCTCTAAAGCAGAGTGTGATCCATGGATGAGAACTATGCTGTGAGTTTCCCTTCAGAGATGGAGTTAAATCCCAGGCTCTGTGTCTTACTACAAGCAAGACTTCGTTACAGGTGAGGGCACTCACTTTTCAGTTCAAAGGAACTACATCATTCTCAAAGCTCACACGTTTGTCATCTTAACTGACAAGCATTGGATGTTAGAGGACCAGTGCTTTGTATCAGTTTCAGAAGAAGAGTAGGACTAGTTGTGGTCCGTATATGTAGGAAACACCGTTCTTTTGTTCTCAGCACACTCACGGTTCCTGCTCTGTTAGAGACTCCAGAAAGCAAGAGCGTGCTTCTTATTCTAAAGCAGAGTGTGATCAAAGGATGACTACACTGCTGTGTGTTTCACTACAGAAATGGAGTTAAATCCCAGGCTCTGAGTCTTCCTACAAGCAAGACTTCGATTCAGATATGGGCAGTCACTTTTCTGCTCAAACGAACTACATCGTTCACGAAGATCACACGTTTCTCATCTTAACTGACAAGCATTGGATGTTAGAGGGTCAGTGCTTTGTATCAGTTTCAGAAGCAGATTTGGACTACATATGGTCCGTATGTGTAGGAAACACCGTTCTTTTGTTCTGCGCACACTCAGATTACCTGCTGTATTAGAGACTCTAGAAAGCAAGAGCATGCTTCTTGCTCTAAAGCAGAGTGTGATCCATAGATGAGAAGTATGCTGTGTGTTTCCATTCAGAAATGGAGTTAAATCCCAGGCTCTGTGTCTTCCTACAAGCAAGACTTCTTTTCAGGTAAGGGCAGTCACTTTTCAGCTCAAACGAACTACTTCGTTCACGAAGCACACACGTTTCTCATCTTAACAGACAAGCATTATATGTTAGAGGACCAGTGCTTTGTCTCAGTTTCAGAAGCAGAGTTGAACTAGATATGGTCCGTATGTGTAGGAAACCCAGTTCTTTTGTTCTCAACACACACACGTTTCCTGCTGTCTTAGAGACTCTAGAAAGCAAGAGCGTGGTTCTTGTTCTAAAGCAGAGTGTGATCAAAGAATGATTACACTGCTGTGTATTTCACATCAGAAATGGAGTTAAATCCCAGGCTCTGTGTCTTCCTACAAGCAAGACTTCTTTTCAGGTAAGGGCAGTCAGTTTTCAGCTGAAAGGAACTACATCGTTCACGAAGCTCACACGTTTCTCATCTTAACAGACAAGCATTGGATGTTAGAGGGTCAGTGCTTTGTATCAGTTTCAGAAGCAGATTTGGACTACATATGGTCTGTATGAGTGGGAAAAACCGTTCTTTTGTTCTGGGCACATTCAGATTACCTGCTGTATTAGAGACTTAGAAAGCAAGAGCGTGCTTCTCGCTCCAAAGCAGAGTGTGATCAATGGATGAGAACACTGCTGTGTGTTTCACTTCAGAAATGGAGTTAAATTCCAGGCTCTGAGTCTTCCTACAAGCAAGACTTCGATTCAGGTAAGGGCAGTCACTTTTCTGCTCAAACAAACTACATTGTTCACGAAGCTCACACGTTTCTCATCTTAACTGACAAGCATTGGATGTTAGAGGGTCAGGGCTTTGTATCAGTTTCAGAAGCAGATTTGGACTACATATGGTCCCTATGTGTTTGAAACACTGTTCTTTTGTTCTGGGCACACTCAGATTACCTGCTGTATTAGAGACTTAGAAAGCAAGAGCGTGCTTCTCGCTCCAAAGCAGAGTGTGATCAATGGATGAGAACACTGCTGTGTTTCACTTCAGAAATGGAGTTAAATCCCAGGCTCTGAGAATTCCTACAAGCAAGACTTCGATTCAGGTAAGGGCAGTCACTTTTCTGCTCAAACGAACTACATCGGTCACGAAGCTCACACGTTTCTCATCTTAACTGACAAGCATTGGATGTTAGAGGGTCAGTGCTTTCTATCAGTTTCAGAAGCAGATTTGGACTACATATGGTCTGTATGAGTAGGAAACACCGTTCTTTTGTTCTGGGCACTCTCAGATTACCTGCTGTATTAGAGACTCTAGAAAGCAAGAGCATGCTTCTTGCTCTAAAGCAGAGTGTGATCCATAGATGAGAAGTATGCTGTGTGTTTCCATTCAGAAATGGAGTTAAATCCCAGGCTCTGTGTCTTCCTACAAGCAAGACTTCTTTTCAGGTAAGGGCAGTCACTTTTCAGCTCAAACAAACTACACCGTTCACGAAGCTCACACGTTTCTCATCTTAACAGACAAGCATTGTATGTTAGAGGACCAGTGCTTTGTATCAGTTTCAGAAGCAGAGTTGAACTAGATATGGTCCGTATGTGTAGGAAACACAGTTCTTTTGTTCTCAGCACACACACGTTTCCTGCTGTCTTAGAGACTCTAGAAAGCAAGAGCGTGGTTCTTGTTCTAAAGCAGAGTGTGATCAAAGGATGATTACACTGCTGTGTATTTCACTTCAGAAATGGAGTTAAATCCCAGGCTCTGTGTCTTCCTACAAGCAAGACTTCTTTTCATGTAAGGGCAGTCACTTTTCAGCTGAAAGGAACTACATCGTTCACGAAGCTCACACGTTTCTCATCTTAACAGACAAGCATTGGATTTTAGAGGACCAGTGCTTTGTGTCAGTTTCAGAAGCAGAGTTGGACTATATAATGTCCGTATTTGTAGGAAACACAGTTCTTTTGTTCTCAGCACACACACGTTTCCTGCTGTCTTAGAGACTCTAGAAAGCAAGAGCGTGCTTCTTGTTCTAAAGCAGAGTGTGATCAATGGATGATTACACTGCTGTGTGTTTCACTTCAGAAATGGAGTTAAATCCCAAGCTCTGAGTCTTCCTACATGCAAGACTTCGTTTCAGGTAAGGGCAGTCACTTTTCTGCTCAAACGAACTACATCGTTCATGAAGCTCACACCTTTCTCATCTTAACTGACAAGCATTGGATGTTAGAGGGTCAGAGCTTTGTGTCAGTTTCAGAAGCAGATTTGGACTACATATGGTCCCTATGTGTAGGAAACACCGTTCTTTTGTTCTGGGCACACTCAGATTTCCTGCTGTATTAGAGACTTAGAAAGCAAGAGCGTACTTCTTGCTCTAAAGCAGAGTGTGATCAATGGATGATTACACTGCTGGGTGTTTCACTTCAGAAATGGGGTTAAATCCCAAGCTCTGAGTACTCCTACATGCAAGACTTCATTTCAGGTAAGGGCAGTCACTTTTCAGCTCAAACGAACTACATAGTTCACGAAGCTCACACGTTTCTCATCTTAACAGACAAGCATTGTATGGTAGAGGGTCAGTGCTTTGTATCAGTTTCAGAAGCAGAGTTGAACTAGATATGGTCCGTATGTGTAGGAAACACAGTTCTTTTGTTCTCAGCACACACACGTTTCCTGCTGTCTTAGAGACTCTAGAAAGCAAGAGCGTGGTTCTTGTTCTAAAGCAGAGTGTGATCAAAGGACGATTACACTGCTGTGTATTTCACTTCAGAAATGGAGTTAAATCCCAGGCTCTGTGTCTTCCTACAAGCAAGACTTCGTTTAAGGTAAGGGCATTCACTTTTCTGCTCAAACGAACTACATCGTTCATGAAGCTCACACGTTTCCCATCTTAACTGACAAGCATTGGATGTTAGAGGACCAGTGCTTTGTGTCAGTTTCAGACGAAGAGTAGGACTAGATGTGGTCCGTATATGTAGGAAACACCGTTCTTTTGTTCTCAGCACACTCACGTTTCCTGCTCTGTTAGAGACTCCAGAAAGCAAGAGCGTGCTTCTTATTCTAAAGCAGAGTGTGATCAAAGGATGACTACACTGCTGTGTGTTTCACTACAGAAATGGAGTTAAATCCCAGGCTCTGAGTCTTCCTACAAGCAAGACTTCGATTCAGATATGGGCATTCACTTTTCTGCTCAAACGAACTACATCGTTCACGAAGATCACACGTTTCTCATCTTAACTGACAAGCATTGGATGTTAGAGGGTCAGTGCTTTGTATCAGTTTCAGAAGCAGATTTGGACTACATATGGTCCGTATGTGTAGGAAACACCGTTCTTTTGTTCTGCGCACACTCAGATTACCTGCTGTATTAGAGACTCTAGAAAGCAAGAGCATGCTTCTTGCTCTAAAGCAGAGTGTGATCCATAGATGAGAAGTATGCTGTGTGTTTCCATTCAGAAATGGAGTTAAATCCCAGGCTCTGTGTCTTCCTACAAGCAAGACTTCTTTTCAGGTAAGGGCAGTCACTTTTCAGCTCAAACGAACTACATCGTTCACGAAGCACACACGTTTCTCATCTTAACAGACAAGCATTGTATGTTAGAGGACCAGTGCTTTGTGTCAGTTTCAGAATCAGAGTTGGACTATATAATGTCCGTATTTGTAGGAAACACAGTTCTTTTGTTCTCAGCACACACACGTTTCCTGCTGTCTTAGAGACTCTAGAAAGCAAGAGCGTGCTTCTTGTTCTAAAGCAGAGTGTGATCAATGGATGATTACACTGCTGTGTGTTTCACTTCAGAAATGGAGTTAAATCCCAAGCTCTGATTCTTCCTACATGCAAGACTTCGTTTCAGGTAAGGGCAGTCACTTTTCTGCTCAAACGAACTACATCGTTCATGAAGCTCACACCTTTCTCATCTTAACTGACAAGCATTGGATGTTAGAGGGTCAGAGCTTTGTGTCAGTTTCAGAAGCAGATTTGGACTACATATGGTCCCTATGTGTAGGAAACACCGTTCTTTTGTTCTGGGCACACTCAGATTTCCTGCTGTATTAGAGACTTAGAAAGCAAGAGCGTACTTCTTGCTCTAAAGCAGAGTGTGATCAATGGATGATTACACTGCTGGGTGTTTCACTTCAGAAATGGAGTTAAATCCCAAGCTCTGAGTACTCCCACATGCAAGACTTCATTTCAGGTAAGGGCAGTCACTTTTCAGCTCAAACGAACTACATAGTTCACGAAGCTCACACGTTTCTCATCTTAACAGACAAGCATTGTATGTTAGAGGGTCAGTGCTTTGTATCAGTTTCAGAAGCAGAGTTGAACTAGATATGGTCCGTATGTGTAGGAAACACAGTTCTTTTGTTCTCAGCACACACACGTTTCCTGCTGTCTTAGAGACTCTAGAAAGCAAGAGCGTGGTTCTTGTTCTAAAGCAGAGTGTGATCAAAGGATGATTACACTGCTGTGTATTTCACTTCAGAAATGGAGTTAAATCCCAGGCTCTGTGTCTTCCTACAAGCAAGACTTCGTTTAAGGTAAGGGCATTCACTTTTCTGCTCAAACGAACTACATCGTTCATGAAGCTCACACGTTTCCCATCTTAACTGACAAGCATTGGATGTTAGAGGACCAGTGCTTTGTGTCAGTTTCAGACGAAGAGTAGGACTAGATGTGGTCCGTATATGTAGGAAACACCGTTCTTTTGTTCTCAGCACACTCACGTTTCCTGCTCTGTTAGAGACTCCAGAAAGCAAGAGCGTGCTTCTTATTCTAAAGCAGAGTGTGATCAAAGGATGACTACACTGCTGTGTGTTTCACTACAGAAATGGAGTTAAATCCCAGGCTCTGAGTCTTCCTACAAGCAAGACTTCGATTCAGATATGGGCAGTCACTTTTCTGCTCAAACGAACTACATCTTTCACGAAGATCACACGTTTCTCATCTTAAATGACAAGCATTGGATGTTAGAGGGTCAGTGCTTTGTATCAGTTTCAGAAGCAGATTTGGACTACATATGGTCCGTATGTGTAGGAAACACCGTTCTTTTGTTCTGCGCACACTCAGATTACCTGCTGTATTAGAGAATCTAGAAAGCAAGAGCATGCTTCTTGCTCTAAAGCAGAGTGTGATCCATAGATGAGAAGTATGCTGTGTGTTTCCATTCAGAAATGGAGTTAAATCCCAGGCTCTGTGTCTTCCTACAAGCAAGACTTCTTTTCAGGTAAGGGCAGTCACTTTTCAGCTCAAACGAACTACATCGTTCACGAAGCACACACGATTCTCATCTTAACTGACAAGCATTGTATGTTAGAGGACCAGTGCTTTGTATCAGTTTCAGAAGTAGAGTTGAACTAGATATGGTCCGTATGTGTAGGAAACCCAGTTCTTTTGTTCTCAGCACACACACGTTTCCTGCTGTCTTAGAGACTCTAAAAAGCAAGAGCGTGGTTCTTATTCTAAAGCAGAGTGTGATCAAAGGATGATTACACTGCTGTGTATTTCACTTCAGAAATGGAGTTAAATCCCAGGCTCTGTGTCTTCCTACAAGCAAGACTTCTTTTCAGGTAAGGGCAGTCACTTTTCAGCTGAAAGGAACTACATTGTTCACGAAGCTCACACGTTTCTCATCTTAACAGACAAGCATTAGATGTTAGAGGGTCAGTGCTTTGTATCAGTTTCAGAAGCAGATTTGGACTACATATGGTCTGTATGAGTAGGAAACACCGTTCTTTTGTTCTGGGCACACTCAGATTACCTGCTCTATTAGAGACTTAGAAAGCAAGAGTGTGCTTCTCGCTCCAAAGCAGAGTGTGATCAATGGATAATTACACTGCTGTGTGTTTCACTTCAGAAATGGAGTTAAATCCCAGGCTCTGAGTCTTCCTACAAGCAAGACTTCAATTCAGGTATGGGCAGTCACTTTTCTGCTCAAACGAACTACATGGTTCACAAAGCTCACACGTTTCTCATCTTAACTGACAAGCATTGGATGTTAGAGGGTCAGTGCTTTGTATCAGTTTCAGAAGCAGATTTGGACTAGATATGGTCCGTATGTGTAGGAAACACCGCTCTTGTGATCTGTGCACATTCAGATTTCCTGCTGTGATTGAGACTCTAGAAAGCTAGAGTGTGCTTCTCGCTCTAAAGCAGAGTGTGATCCATGGATGAGAACTATGCTGTGTGTTTCCCTTCAGAAATGGACTTAAATCCCATGCTCTGTGTCTTATTACAAGCAAGACTTCGTTTTAGATAAGGGCAGTCACTTTTCTGCTCAAATGAACTACATCATTCACGAAGCTCACACGTTTCTCATCTTAATTGACAAGCATTGGATGTTAGAGGACCAGTGCTTTGTATCAGTTTCAGAAGAAGAGTTGGACTAGATATGGTCCATATGTGTAGGAAACACCGTTCTTTTGTTCTGGGCACACTCAGATTTCCTGCTGTATTAGAAATTCTAGAAAGCAAGAGCATGCTTCTTGCTCTAAAGCAGAGTGTTATCCATGGATGAGAACTATGCTGTGTGTTTCCCTTCAGAAACGGAGTTAAATCCCAGGCTCTGTGTCTTCCTACAAGCAAGACTTCGTTTCAGGTAAGGGCAGTCACTTTTCTGCTCAAACGAACTACATCGTTCATGAAGCTCACACGTTTCTCATCTTAACTGACAAGCAATGGATGTTAGATGGTCAGTGCTTTGTATCAGTTTCAGAAGCAGATTTGGACTACATATGGTCCATATGTGTAGGAAACACAGTTCTTTTGTTCCGGGCACACTCAGATTTCCTGCTGTATTAGAGACTCTACAAAGCAAGAGTGTGCTTCTCGCTCTAAAGCAGAGTGTGATCCATGGATGAGAACTATGCTGTGTGTTTCCCTTCAGAAATGGACTTAAATCCCAGGCTCTGTGTCTTACTACAAGCAAGACTTCGTTTCAGGTAAGGGCAGTCACTTTTCTGCTCAAATGAACTACATCATTCACGAAGCTCACACGTTTCTCATCTTAATTGACAAGCATTGGATGTTAGAGGACCAGTGCTTTGTATCAGTTTCAGAAGAAGAGTTGGACTAGATATGGTCCATATGTGTAGGAAACACCGTTCTTTTGTTGTGGCCACACTCAGATTTCCTGTTCTATTAGAAATTCTAGAAAGCAAGAGCGTGCTTCTCCCTCTAAAGCAGAGTGTGATCAATGGATGATTACACTGCTGTGTGTTTTACTTCAGAAATGGAGTTAATTCCCAGGCTCTGAGTCTTCATACAAGCAAGACTTAAATTCAAGTAAGGGCAGTCACTTTTCTGCTCAAACTAACTACATCGTTCACGAAGCTCACACATATCTCATCTTAACTGACATGTATTGGATGTTAGAGGGTCAGTGCTTTGTATCAGTTTCAGAAGCAGATTTGGACTACATATGGTCCATATGTGTAGGAAACACCGTTCTTTTGTTCTGGGCACACTCAGATTTCCTGCTCTATTAGAGAGTCTAGAAAGCTAGAGTGTGCTTCTCGCTCTAAAGCAGAGTGTGATCCATGGATGAGAACTATGCTGTGTGTTTCCCTTCAGAAATGGAGTTAAATCCCAGCCTCTGTGTCTTACTACAAGCAAGACTTTGTTTCAGGTAAGGGCAGTCACTTTTCTGCTCAAATGAACTACATCATTCACGAAGCTCACACGTTTCTCATCTTAATTGACAAGCATTGGATGTTAGAGGACCAGTGCTTTGTTTCAGTTTCAGAAGAAGAGTTGGACTAGATATGGTCCATATGTGTAGGAAACACCGTTCTTTTGTTCTGGGCACACTCAGATTTCCTGCTGTCTTAGAGACTCTAGAAAGCAAGAGTGTGCTTCTTGCTCTAAAGCAGAATGTGATCCATGGATAAGAACTATGCTGTGTGTTTCCCTTCAGAAATGGACTTAAATCCCAGGCTCTGTGTCTTACTACAAGCAACACTTCGTTTCAGGTAAGGGCAGTCATTTTTCAGTTCAAAGGAACTACATCATTCACAAAGCTCACACGTTTCTCATCTTAACTGACAAGCACTGGATGTTAGAGGACCAGTGCATTCTATCAGTTTCAGAAGAAGATTTGGACTACATATAGTCCGTATGTGTAGGAAACACCGTTCTTTTGTTCTGGGCACACTCAGATTTCCTGCTGTCTTAGAGGCTCTAGAAAGCAAGAGTGTGCTTCTTGCTCTAAAGCAGAGTGTGATCCATGGATGAGAACTATGCTGTGTGCTTGACTTCAGAAATGGAGTTAAATCCCAGGCTCTGTGTCTTCCTACAGGCAAGAATTCGTTTCAGGTAAGGGCAGTCACTTTTCAGCTCAAACGAACTACATCGTTGACTGAGCTCACACATTTCTCATCTTAACAGACAAGCATTGGATGTTAGAGGACCAGTGCTTTGTATCAGTTTCAGAAGCAGAGTTGGACTAGATATGGTCCGTATGTGTAGGAAACACCGTTCTTTTGTTCTCAGCACACTCACGTTTCCTGCTGTCTTAGAGACTCTAGAAAGCAAGAGCGTACTTCTTGTTCTAAAGCAGAGTGTGATCAATGGATGTGACAATGCTGTGTGTTTCACTTCAGAATTGGAGTTAAATCCCAGGCTCTGAGTCTCCCTACAAGCAAGACTTCGTTTCAGGTAAGGGCAGTCACTTTTCTGCTCAAAGGAACTACATTGTTCACGAAGCTCACACGTTTCTCATCTTAACTGAGAAGCATTGGATATTAGAGAACCAGTGCATTGTATCAGTTTCAGAAGAATATTAGGACTACATATAGTCCGTATGTGTAGGAAACACTGTTCTTTTGTTCTGGGCACAGTCAGATTTCCTGCTGTATTAGAGACTCTAGAAAGCAAGAGCGTGCTTCTTGCTCTAAAGCAGAGTGTGATCTATGGATGAGAACTATGCTGTGTGTTTCCATTCAGAAATGGAGTTAAATCCCAGGCTCTGTGTCTTACTACAAGCAAGACTTCCTTTCAGGTAAGGGCAGTCACTTTTCAGTTCAAAGGAACTACATCATTCACAAAGCTCACACGTTTCTCATCTTAACTGACAAGCACTGGATGTTAGAGGACCAGTGCATTCTATCAGTTTCAGAAGAAGATTTGGACTACATATAGTCCGTATGTGTAGGAAACACCGTTCTTTTGTTCTGGGCACACTCAGATTTCCTGCTGTCTTAGAGGCTCTAGAAAGCAAGAGTGTGCTTCTTGCTCTAAAGCAGAGTGTGATCCATGGATGAGAACTATGCTGTGTGCTTGACTTCAGAAATGGAGTTAAATCCCAGGCTCTGTGTCTTCCTACAGGCAAGAATTCGTTTCAGGTAAGGGCAGTCACTTTTCAGCTCAAACGAACTACATCGTTCACTGAGCTCACACATTTCTCATCTTAACAGACAAGCATTGGATGTTAGAGGACCAGTGCTTTGTATCAGTTTCAGAAGCAGAGTTGGACTAGATATGGTCCGTATGTGTAGGAAACACCGTTCTTTTGTTCTCAGCACACTCACGTTTCCTGCTGTCTTAGAGACTCTAGAAAGCAAGAGTGTACTTCTTGTTCTAAAGCAGAGTGTGATCAATGGATGTGACAATGCTGTGTGTTTCACTTCAGAATTGGAGTTAAATCCCAGGCTCTGAGTCTCCCTACAAGCAAGATTTCGTTTCAGGTAAGGGCAGTCACTTTTCTGCTCAAAGGAACTACATTGTTCACGAAGCTCACACGTTTCTCATCTTAACTGAGAAGCATTGGATATTAGAGAACCAGTGCATTGTATCAGTTTCAGAAGAATATTAGGACTACATATAGTCCGTATGTGTAGGAAACACTGTTCTTTTGTTCTGGGCACAGTCAGATTTCCTGCTGTATTAGAGACTCTAGAAAGCAAGAGCGTGCTTCTTGCTCTAAAGCAGAGTGTGATCTATGGATGAGAACTATGCTGTGTGTTTCCATTCAGAAATGGAGTTAAATCCCAGGCTCTGTGTCTTACTACAAGCAAGACTTCCTTTCAGGTAAGGGCAGTCACTTTTCAGTTCAAAGGAACTACATCATTCACAAAGCTCACACGTTTCTCATCTTAACTGACAAGCACTGGATGTTAGAGGACCAGTGCATTCTATCAGTTTCAGAAGAAGATTTGGACTACATATAGTCCGTATGTGTAGGAAACACCGTTCTTTTGTTCTGGGCACACTCAGATTTCCTGCTGTCTTAGAGACTCTAGAAAGCAAGAGTGTGCTTCTTGCTCTAAAGCAGAGTGTGATCCATGGATGAGAACTATGCTGTGTGTTTCCCTTCAGAAAAGGAGTTAAATCCCAGGCTCTGTGTCTTCCTACAAGCAAGACTTTGTTTCAGGTAAGGGCAGTCACTTTTCAGCTCAAACGAACTACATTATTCACGGATCTCACACGTTTCTCATCTTAACTGACAAGCATTGGATGTTAGAGGACCATTGCATTCTATCAGTTTCAGAAGAAGATTTGGATTACATATTGTCCTTATGTGTAGGAAACACCGTTCTTTTGTTCTAGGCACATTCATGTTTTCCTGCTGTATTAGAGACTCTATAAAGCAAGAGCGTGCTTCTTGTTCTAAAGCAGAGTGTGATCAATGGATGAGACAATGCTGTGTGTTTCACTTCAGAATTGGAGTTAAATCCCAGGCTCTGTGTCTTCCTACAGGCAAGACTTCCTTTCAGGTAAGGGCAGTCACTTTTCTGCTCAAAGGAACTACATCCTTCACTGAGCTCACACGTTTCTCATCTTAACAGACAAGCATTGGATGTTAGAGGACCAGTGCTTTGTATCACTTACAGAAGCAGAGTTGGACTATATAATGTCCGTAAGGGTAGGAAACACCGTTCTTTTGTTCTCAGCACACTCACATTTCCTGCTGTCTTAGAGAATCTAGAAAGCAAGAGCGTGCTTCTTGTCCTAAAGCAGAGTTTGATCAATGGATGATTACACGGCTGTGAGTTTTACTTCAGAAATGGAGTTAAATCCCAGACTCTGAGTCTTCCTACAAGCAAGACTTCAATTCAGGTAAGGGCAGTCACTTTTCTGCTCAAACGAACTACACCGTTCACGAGGCTCACACGTTTCTCATCTTAACTGACAAGCATTGGATGTTAGAGGACCAGTGCATTCTATCAGTTTCAGAAGAAGATTTGGATTACATATTGTCCTTATGTGTAGGAAACACCGTTCTTTTTTCTGGGCACACTCAGATTTCCTGCTGTATTAGAGAATCTATAAAGCAAGAGTGTGCTTCTCGCTCTAAAGCAGAGTGTGATCCACGGATGAGAACTATGCTGTGTGTTTTCATTCAGAAATGGACTTAAATCCCAGGCTCTGTTTCTTACTACAAGCAAGACTTCGTTTCAGGTAAGGGCAGTCACTTTTCAGTTCAAAGGAACTACATCATTCACTAAGCTCACACATTTCTCATCTTAACTGACAAGCATTGGATGTTAGAGGCCCAGTGCTTTGTATCACTTTCAGAAGCAGAGTTGGACTAGATATGGTCCGTATGTGTAGGAAACACCGTTCTTTTGTTCTCAGCACAATCACGTTTCCTACTGTCTTAGAGAATCTAGAAAGCAAGAGCGTGCTTCTTGTTCTAAAGCAGAGTTTGATCAATGGATGATTACACGGCTGTGTGTTTCCCTTCAGAGATGGAGTTAAATCCCAGGCTCTGAGTCTTCCTACAAGCAAGACTTCAATTCAGGTAAGGGCAGTCACTTTTCTGCTCAAACGAACTGCACCGTTCACGAGGCTCACACGTTTCTCATCAAAACTGACAAGCATTGGATGTAAGATGGTCAGTGCTTTGTATCAGTTTCAGAAGCAGATTTGGACAACATAAGGTCCATATGTGTAGGAAGCACCCTTCTTTTGTTCTGGGCACACTCAGATTTCCTGCTGTATTAGAGAATCTAGAAAGAAAGAGTGTGCTTCTCGCTCTAAAGCAGAGTGTGATCCATGGATGAGAACTATGCTGTGTGTTTCCATTCAGAAATGGACTTAAATCCCAGGCTCTGTTTCTTACTACAAGCAAGACTTCGTTCCAGGTAAGGGCAGTCACTTTTCAGTTCATAGGAACTACATCATTCACTAAGCTCACATGTTTCTCATCTTAACTGACAAGCATTGGATGTTACAAGACCAGTGGTTTGTATCACTTTCAGAAGCAGAGTTGGACTAGATATGGTCCGTATGTGTAGGAAACACCGTTCTTTTGTTCTCAGCAACCTCACGTTTCCTGCTGTCTTAGAGACTCTAGAAAGCACGATCGTGCTTCTTGTTCTAAAGCAGAGTGTGATCATTGGATGAGAACACTGCTGTGTGTTTCACTTCAGAAATGGAGTTAAATCCCATGCTCTGAGTCTTCCTACAAGCAAGACTTCGTTTCAGGTAAGGGTAGTCACTTTTCAGCTCAAACGAACTACATCATTCACGAAGCTCACACGTTTCTCATCTTAACAGACAAGCATTGGATTTTACAGGACCAGTGTTTTGTATCAGTTTCAGATGCAGAGTTGGACTATATAATGTCCGTAAGGTTAGGAAACACCGTTCTTTTGTTCTTAGCACACTCACATTTCCTGCTGTCTTAGAGAATCTAGAAAGCAAGAGCGTGCTTCTTGTTCTAAAGCAGAGATTGATCAATGGATGATTACACGGCTGTGTGTTTTACTTCAGAAATGGAGTTAAATCCCAGGCTCTGAGTCTTCCTACAAGCAAGACTTCAATTCAGGTAAGGGCAGTCACTTTTCTGCTCAAACGAACTACACCGTTGACGAGGCTCACACGTTTCTCATCTTAACTGACAAGCATTGGATGTAAGATGGTCAGTGCTTTGTATCAGTTTCAGAAGCAGATTTGGACTACATAAGGTCCATATGTGTAGGAAACACCCTTCTTTTGTTCTGGGCACACTCAGATTTCCTGCTGTATTAGAGAATCTAGAAAGAAAGAGTGTGCTTCTCGCTCTAAAGCAGAGTGTGATCCATGGATGAGAACTATGCTGTGTGTTTCCATTCAGAAATGGACTTAAATCCCAGGCTCTGTTTCTTACTACAAGCAAGACTTCGTTCCAGGTAAGGGCAGTCACTTTTCAGTTCAAAGGAACTACATCATTCACTAAGCTCACATGTTTCTCATCTTAACTGACAAGCATTGGATGTTACAAGACCAGTGGTTTGTATCACTTTCAGAAGCAGAGTTGGACTAGATATGGTCCGTATGTGTAGGAAACACCGTTCTTTGGTCTCAGCAAACTCACGTTTCCTGCTGTCTTAGAGACTCTAGAAAGCACGATCGTGCTTCTTGTTCTAAAGCAGAGTGTGATAATTGGATGAGAACACTGCTGTGTGTTTCACTTCAGAAATGTAGTTAAATCCCATGCTCTGAGTCTCCCTACAAGCAAGACTTTGTTTCAGGTAAGGGCTGTTACTTTTCTGCTCAAAGGAACTACATCCTTCATGAAGCTCACACGTTTCTCATCTTAACTGACAACCATTGGATGTTAGAGGACCAGTGCATTGTATCAGATTCAGAAGAAGATTTGGACTACATATAGTCCGTATGTGTAGGAAACACCGTTCTTTTGTTCTGGGCACACTCAGATTTCCTGCTGTATTAGAGAATCTAGAAAGCAATAGGGTGCTTCTTGCTCTAAAGCAGAGTGTGATCCATGGATGAGAACTATGCTGTGTGTTTCCCTTCAGAAATGGAGTTAAATCCCAGGCTCTGTGTCTTCCTACAGGAAGACTTCGTTTCAGGTAGGGCAGTCACTTTTCTTCTCAAACGAACTACATCCTTCACTGAGCTCACACGTTTCTCATCTTAACAGACAAGCATTGGATGTTAGAGGACCAGTGCTTTGTATCACTTTCAGAAGCAGAGTTGGACTAGATATGGTCCGTATGTGTAGGAACACCGTTCTTTTGTTCTCAGCACACTCACGTTTCCTGCTGTCTTAGAGACTTTAGAAAGCAAGAGCGTGCTTCTCGCTCTAAAGCAGAGTGTGAACCATGGATGAGACCTATGCTGTATGTTTCCGTTCAGAAATGGAGTTAAATCCCAGACTCTGTGTCTTCCTACAGGCAAGACTTCGTTTCAGGTAAGGGTAGTCACTTTTCAGCTCAAACGAACTACATCATTCACGAAGCTCACACGTTTCTCATCTTAACAGACAAGCATTGGATTTTAGAGGACCAGTGTTTTGTATCAGTTTCAGATGCAGAGTTGGACTATATAATGTCCGTAAGGGTAGGAAACACCATTCTTTTGTTCTCAGCACACTCACATTTCCTGCTGTCTTAGAGACTCTAGAAAGCAAGAGCGTGCTTCTTTTTCTAAAGCAGAGTTTGATCAATGGATGATTACACGGCTGTGTGTTTTACTTCAGAAATGGAGTTAAATCACAGGCTCTGAGTCTTCCTACAAGCAAGACTTCAATTCAGGTAAGGGCAGTCACTTTTCTGCTCAAACGAACTACACCGTTCACGAGGCTCACACGTTTCTCATCTTAACTGACAAGCAATGGATGTTAGATGGTCAGTGCTTTGTATCAGTTTCAGAAGCAGATTTGGACTACATATGGTCCATATGTGTAGGAAACACAGTTCTTTTGTTCCGGGCACACTCAGATTTCCTGCTGTATTAGAAACTCTACAAAGCAAGAGTGTGCTTCTCGCTCTAAAGCAGGGTGTGATCCATGGATGAGAACTATGCTGTGTGTTTCCCTTCAGAAATGGACTTAAATCCCAGGCTCTGTGTCTTACTACAAGCAAGACTTCGTTTCAGGTAAGGGCAGTCACTTTTCTGCTCAAATGAACTACATCATTCACGAAGCTCACACGTTTCTCATCTTAATTGACAAGCATTGGATGTTAGAGGACCAGTGCTTTGTATCAGTTTCAGAAGCAGAGTTGGACTAGATATGGTCCGTATGTGTAGGAAACACCGTTCTTTTGTTCTCAGCACACTCACGTTTCCTGCTGTCTTAGAGACTCTAGAAAGCAAGAGCGTACTTCTTGTTCTAAAGCAGAGTGTGATCAATGGATGTGACAATGCTGTGTGTTTCACTTCAGAATTGGAGTTAAATCCCAGGCTCTGAGTCTCCCTACAAGCAAGACTTCGTTTCAGGTAAGGGCAGTCACTTTTCTGCTCAAAGGAACTACATTGTTCACGAAGCTCACACGTTTCTCATCTTAACTGAGAAGCATTGGATATTAGAGAACCAGTGCATTGTATCAGTTTCAGAAGAATATTAGGACTACATATAGTCCGTATGTGTAGGAAACACTGTTCTTTTGTTCTGGGCACAGTCAGATTTCCTGCTGTATTAGAGACTCTAGAAAGCAAGAGCGTGCTTCTTGCTCTAAAGCAGAGTGTGATCTATGGATGAGAACTATGCTGTGTGTTTCCATTCAGAAATGGAGTTAAATCCCAGGCTCTGTGTCTTACTACAAGCAAGACTTCCTTTCAGGTAAGGGCAGTCACTTTTCAGTTCAAAGGAACTACATCATTCACAAAGCTCACACGTTTCTCATCTTAACTGACAAGCACTGGATGTTAGAGGACCAGTGCATTCTATCAGTTTCAGAAGAAGATTTGGACTACATATAGTCCGTATGTGTAGGAAACACCGTTCTTTTGTTCTGGGCACACTCAGATTTCCTGCTGTCTTAGAGACTCTAGAAAGCAAGAGTGTGCTTCTTGCTCTAAAGCAGAGTGTGATCCATGGATGAGAACTATGCTGTGTGTTTCCCTTCAGAAAAGGAGTTAAATCCCAGGCTCTGTGTCTTCCTACAAGCAAGACTTTGTTTCAGGTAAGGGCAGTCACTTTTCAGCTCAAACGAACTACATTATTCACGGATCTCACACGTTTCTCATCTTAACTGACAAGCATTGGATGTTAGAGGACCATTGCATTCTATCAGTTTCAGAAGAAGATTTGGATTACATATTGTCCTTATGTGTAGGAAACACCGTTCTTTTGTTCTAGGCACATTCATGTTTTCCTGCTGTATTAGAGACTCTATAAAGCAAGAGCGTGCTTCTTGTTCTAAAGCAGAGTGTGATCAATGGATGAGACAATGCTGTGTGTTTCACTTCAGAATTGGAGTTAAATCCCAGGCTCTGTGTCTTCCTACAGGCAAGACTTCCTTTCAGGTAAGGGCAGTCACTTATCTGCTCAAAGGAACTACATCCTTCACTGAGCTCACACGTTTCTCATCTTAACAGACAAGCATTGGATGTTAGAGGACCAGTGCTTTGTATCACTTACAGAAGCAGAGTTGGACTATATAATGTCCGTAAGGGTAGGAAACACCGTTCTTTTGTTCTCAGCACACTCACATTTCCTGCTGTCTTAGAGAATCTAGAAAGCAAGAGCGTGCTTCTTGTCCTAAAGCAGAGTTTGATCAATGGATGATTACACGGCTGTGAGTTTTACTTCAGAAATGGAGTTAAATCCCAGACTCTGAGTCTTCCTACAAGCAAGACTTCAATTCAGGTAAGGGCAGTCACTTTTCTGCTCAAACGAACTACACCGTTCACGAGGCTCACACGTTTCTCATCTTAACTGACAAGCATTGGATGTTAGAGGACCAGTGCATTCTATCAGTTTCAGAAGAAGATTTGGATTACATATTGTCCTTATGTGTAGGAAACACCGTTCTTTTTTCTGGGCACACTCAGATTTCCTGCTGTATTAGAGAATCTATAAAGCAAGAGTGTGCTTCTCGCTCTAAAGCAGAGTGTGATCCACGGATGAGAACTATGCTGTGTGTTTTCATTCAGAAATGGACTTAAATCCCAGGCTCTGTTTCTTACTACAAGCAAGACTTCGTTTCAGGTAAGGGCAGTCACTTTTCAGTTCAAAGGAACTACATCATTCACTAAGCTCACACGTTTCTCATCTTAACTGACAAGCATTGGATGTTAGAGGCCCAGTGCTTTGTATCACTTTCAGAAGCAGAGTTGGACTAGATATGGTCCGTATGTGTAGGAAACACCGTTCTTTTGTTCTCAGCACAATCACGTTTCCTACTGTCTTAGAGAATCTAGAAAGCAAGAGCGTGCTTCTTGTTCTAAAGCAGAGTTTGATCAATGGATGATTACACGGCTGTGTGTTTCCCTTCAGAGATGGAGTTAAATCCCAGGCTCTGAGTCTTCCTACAAGCAAGACTTCAATTCAGGTAAGGGCAGTCACTTTTCTGCTCAAACGAACTACATTATTCACGGATCTCACACGTTTCTCATCTTAACTGACAAGCATTGGATGTTAGAGGACCATTGCATTCTATCAGTTTCAGAAGAAGATTTGGACTACATATAGTCCGTATGTGTAGGAAACACCGTTCTTTTGTTCTGGGCACACTCAGATTTCCTGCTGTCTTAGAGACTCTAGAAAGCAAGAGTGTGCTTCTTGCTCTAAAGCAGAGTGTGATCCATGGATGAGAACTATGCTGTGCGTTTCCCTTCAGAAAAGGAGTTAAATCCCAGGCTCTGTGTCTTCCTACAGGAAGACTTCGTTTCAGGTAGGGCAGTCACTTTTCTTCTCAAACAAACTATATCGTTCACGAAGCACAAACGTTTCTCATCTTATTTGACAAGCATTGGATGTTAGAAGACCACTGTCTTGTATCAGTTTCATAAGAAGAGTTGGACTAGATATCGTCCGTATGTGTAGGAAACACCGTTCTTTTCTTCTCAGCACACTCACGTTTCCTGCTGGCTTAGAGACTTTAGAAAGCAAGAGCGTGCTTCTCGCTCTAAAGCAGAGTGTGATCCATGGATGAGAACTATGCTGTGTGTTTCCCTTCAGAAATGGAGTTAAATCCCAGGCTCTGTGTCTTCCTACAGGCAAGACTTCGTTTCAGGTAAGGGCAGTCACTTTTCAGCTCAAACGAACTACATCCTTCACTGAGCTCACACGTTTCTCATCTTAACAGACAAGCATTGGATGTTAGAGGACCAGTGCTTTGTATCACTTTCAGAAGCAGAGTTGGACTAGATATGGTCCGTATGTGTAGGAACACCGTTCTTTTGTTCTCAGCACACTCACGTTTCCTGCTGTCTTAGAGACTTTAGAAAGCAAGAGCGTGCTTCTCGCTCTAAAGCAGAGTGTGAACCATGGATGAGACCTATGCTGTATGTTTCCGTTCAGAAATGGAGTTAAATCCCAGACTCTGTGTCTTCCTACAGGCAAGACTTCGTTTCAGGTAAGGGTAGTCACTTTTCAGCTCAAACGAACTACATCATTCACGAAGCTCACACGTTTCTCATCTTAACAGACAAGCATTGGATTTTAGAGGACCAGTGTTTTGTATCAGTTTCAGATGCAGAGTTGGACTATATAATGTCCGTAAGGGTAGGAAACACCGTTCTTTTGTTCTCAGCACACTCACATTTCCTGCTGTCTTAGAGACTCTAGAAAGCAAGAGCGTGCTTCTTTTTCTAAAGCAGAGTTTGATCAATGGATGATTACACGGCTGTGTGTTTTACTTCAGAAATGGAGTTAAATCCCAGGCTCTGAGTCTTCCTACAAGCAAGACTTCAATTCAGGTAAGGGCAGTCACTTTTCTGCTCAAACGAACTACACCGTTCACGAGGCTCACACGTTTCTCATCTTAACTGACAAGCATTGGATGTAAGATCGTCAGTGCTTTGTATCAGTTTCAGAAGCAGATTTGGACTACATAAGGTCCATATGTGTAGGAAACACCCTTCTTTTGTTCTGGGCACACTCAGATTTCCTGCTGTATTAGAGAATCTAGAAAGAAAGAGTGTGCTTCTCGCTCTAAAGCAGAGTGTGATCCATGGATGAGAACTATGCTGTGTGTTTCCATTCAGAAATGGACTTAAATCCCAGGCTCTGTTTCTTACTACAAGCAAGACTTCGTTCCAGGTAAGGGCAGTCACTTTTTAGTTCAAAGGAACTACATCATTCACTAAGCTCACATGTTTCTCATCTTAACTGACAAGCATTGGATGTTACAAGACCAGTGGTTTGTATCACTTTCAGAAGCAGAGTTGGACTAGATATGGTCCGTATGTGTAGGAAACACCGTTCTTTTGTTCTCAGCAAACTCATGTTTCCTGCTGTCTTAGAGACTCTAGAAAGCACGATCGTGCTTCTTGTTCTAAAGCAGAGTGTGATCATTGGATGAGAACACTGCTGTGTGTTTCACTTCAGAAATGGAGTTAAATCCCAGGCTCTGAGTCTTCCTACAGCAAGACTTCGTTTCAGGTAAGGGCAGTCACTTTCCTGCTCAAACGAACTACATCTTTCACGAAGCTCACACGTTTCTCATCTAAACTGACAAGCATTGGATGTCAGAGGACCAGTGCATTCTATCAGTTTCAGAAGAAGATTTGGATTACATATTGTCCTTATGTGTAGGAAACACCGTTCTTTTGTTATAGGCACATTCATGTTTTCCTGCTGTATTAGAGACTCTATAAAGCAAGAGTGTGCTTCTCGCTCTAAAGCAGAGTGTGATCAATGGATGAGACAATGTTCTGTGTTTCACTTCAGAAATGTAGTTAAATCCCATGCTCTGAGTCTCCCTACAAGCAAGACTCTGTTTCAGGTAAGGGCTGTCACTTTTCTGCTCAAAGGAACTACATCCTTCACGAAGCTCACACGTTTCTCATCTTAACTGACAACCATTGGATGTTAGAGGTCCAGTGCATTGTATCAGTTTCAGAAGAAGATTTGGACTACATATAGTCCGTATGTGTAGGAAACACCGTTCTTTTGTTCTGGGCACACTCAGATTTCCTGCTGTATTAGAGAATCTGGAAAGCAAGAGGGTGCTTCTTGCTCTAAAGCAGAGTGTGATCCATGGATGAGAACTATGCTGTGTGTTTCCCTTCAGAAATGGAGTTAAATCCCAGGCTCTGTGTCTTCCTACAGGCAAGACTTCGTTTCAGGTAAGGGCAGTCACTTTTCTTCTCAAACGAACTATATCGTTCACGAAGCACATACGTTTCTCATCTTAATTGACAAGCATTGGATGTTAGAAGACCACTGCTTTGTATCAGTTTCATAAGAAGAGTTGGACAAGATATCGTCTGTATGTGTAGGAAACACCGTTCTTTTCTTCTCAGCACACTCACGTTACCTGCTGGCTTAGAGACTTTAGAAAGCAAGAGCGTGCTTCTCGCTCTAAAGCAGAGTGTGATCCATGGATGAGAACTATGCTGTGTGTTTCCCTTCAGAAATGGACTTAAATCCCAGGCTCTGTGTCTTCCTACAAGCAAGACTTTGTTTCAGGTAAGGGCAGTCACTTTTCAGTTCAAAGGAACTACATCATTCACTAAGCTCACACGTTTCTCATCTTAACTGAAAAGCATTGGATGTTAGAGGACCAGTGCTTTGTATCACTTTCAGAAGCAGAGTTGGACTAGATATGGTCCGTATGTGTAGGAACACCGTACTTTTGTTCTCAGCACACTCACGTTTCCTGCTGTCTTAGGGACTTTAGAAAGCAAGAGCGTGCTTCTCGCTCTAAAGCAGAGTTTGAACCATGGATGAGACCTATGCTGTATGTTTCCGTTCAGAAATGGAGTTAAATCCCAGACTCTGTGTCTTCCTACAGGCAAGACTTCCTTTCAGGTAAGGGCAGTCACTTTTCAGCTCAAACGTACTACATCATTCACGAAGCTCACACGTTTCTCATCTTAACAGACAAGCATTGGATTTTAGAGGACCAGTGTTTTGTATCAGTTTCAGATGCAGAGTTGGACTATATAATGTCCGTAAGGGTAGGAAACACCGTTCTTTTGTTCTCAGCACACTCACATTTCCTGCTGTCTTAGAGAATCTAGAAAGCAAGAGCGTGCTTCTTGTTCTAAAGCAGAGTTTGATCAATGGATGATTACACGGCTGTGTGTTTTACTTCAGAAATGGAGTTAAATCCCAGGCTCTGAGTCTTCATACAAGCAAGACCTCAATTCAGATAAGGGCAGTCACTTTTCTGCTCAAACGAACTACACCGTTCACGAGGCTCACACGTTTCTCATCTTAACTGACAAGCATTGGATGTAAGATGGTCAGTGCTTTGTATCAGTTTCAGAAGCAGATTTGGACTAGATATGGTCCATATGTGTAGGAAACACCGTTGTTTTGTTCTGGGCACACTCGGATTTCCTGCTGTATTAGAGAATCTAGAAAGAAAGAGTGTGCTTCTCGCTCTAAAGCAGAGTGTGATCCATGGATGAGAACTATGCTGTGTGTTTTCATTCAGAAATGGACTTAAATCCCAGGCTCTGTTTCTTAGTACAAACAAGACTTCGTTTCAGGTAAGGGCAGTCACTTTTCAGTTCAAAGGAACTACATCATTCACTACGCTCACACGTTTCTCATCTTAACTGACAAGCATTGGATGTTAGAGGCCCAGTGCTTTGTATCACTTTCAGAAGCAGAGTTGGACTAGATATGGTCCGTATGTGTAGGAAACACCGTTCTTTTTTTCTCAGCACACTCACGTTTCCTGCTGTCTTAGAGTATCTAGAAAGCAAGAGCGTGCTTCTTGTTCTAAAGCAGAGTTTGATCAATGGATGATTACACGGCTGTGTGTTTTACATCAGAAATGGAGTTAAATCCCAGGCTCTGAGTCTTCCTACAAGCAAGACTTCAATTCAGGTAAGGGCAGTCACTTTTCTGCTCAAACGAACTAGACCGTTCACGAGGCTCACACGTTTCTCATCTTAACTGACAAGCATTGGATGTAAGATGGTCAGTGCTTTGTATCTGTTTCAGAAGCAGATTTGGACTACATAAGGTCCATATGTGTAGGAAACACCCTTCTTTTGTTCTGGGCACACTCAGATTTCCTGCTGTATTAGAGAATCTAGAAAGAAAGAGTGTGCTTCTCGCTCTAAAGCAGAGTGTGATCCATGGATGAGAACTATGCTGTGTGTTTCCATTCAGAAATGGACTTAAATCCCAGGCTCTGTTTCTTACTACAAGCAAGACTTCATTCCAGGTAAGGGCATTCACTTTTCAGTTCATAGGAACTACATCATTCACTAAGCTCACATGTTTCTCATCTTAACTGACAAAGATTGGATGTTACAAGACCAGTGGTTTGTATCACTTTCAGAAGCAGAGTTGGACTAGATATGGTCCGTATGTGTAGGAAACACCATTCTTTTGTTCTCAGCAAAGTCACATTTCCTGCTGTCTTAGAGACTCTAGAAAGCACGATCGTGCTTCTTGTTCTAAAGCAGAGTGTGATCATTGGATGAGAACACTGCTGTGTGTTTCACTTCAGAAATGGAGTTAAATCCCATGCTCTGAGTCTTCCTACAAGCAAGACTTCGTTTCAGGTAAGGGTAGTCACTTTTCAGCTCAAACGAACTACATCATTCACGAAGCTCACACGTTTCTCATCTTAACAGACAAGCATTGGATTTTAGAGGACCAGTGTTTTGTATCAGTTTCAGATGCAGAGTTGGACTATATAATGTCCGTAAGGGTAGGAAACACCGTTCTTTTGTTCTCAGCACACTCACATTTCCTGCTGTCTTAGAGAATCTAAAAAGCAAGAGCGTGCTTCTTGTTCTAAAGCAGAGATTGATCAATGGATGATTACACGGCTGTGTGTTTTACTTCAGAAATGGAGTTAAATCCCAGGCTCTGAGGCTTCCTACAAGCAGGACTTCAATTCAGGTAAGGGCAGTCACTTTTCTGCTCAAATGAACTACACCGTTCACGAGGCTCACACGTTTCTCATCTTAACTGACAAGCATTGGATGTAAGATGGTCAGTGCTTTGTATCAGTTTCAGAAGCAGATTTGGACTACATAAGGTCCATATGTGTAGGAAACACCCTTCTTTTGTTCTGGGCACACTCAGATTTCCTGCTGTATTAGAGAATCTAGAAAGAAAGAGTGTGCTTCTCACTCTAAAGCAGAGTGTGATCCATGGATGAGAACTATGCTGTGTGTTTCCATTCAGAAATGGACTTAAATCCCAGGCTCTGTTTCTTACTACAAGCAAGACTTCGTTCCAGGTAAGGGCAGTCACTTTTCAGTTCAAAGGAACTACATCATTCACTAAGCTCACATGTTTCTCATCTTAACTGACAAGCATTGGATGTTACAAGACCAGTGGTTTGTATCACTTTCAGAAGCAGAATTGGACTAGATATGGTCCGTATGTGTAGGAAACACCGTTCTTTTGTTCTCAGCAAACTCACGTTTCCTGCTGTCTTAGAGACTCTAGAAAGCACGACCGTGCTTCTTGTTCTAAAGCAGAGTGTGATCATTAGATGAGAACACTGCTGTGTGTTTCACTTCAGAAATGGAGTTAAATCCCATGCTCTGAGTCATCCTACAGCAAGACTTCGTTTCAGGTAAGGGCAGTCACTTTTCTGCTCAAAGGAACTACATCTTTCACGAAGCTCACACGTTTCTCATCTTAACTGACAAGCATTGGATGTTAGAGGACCAGTGCATTCTATCAGTTTCAGAAGAAGATTTGGATTGCATATTGTCCTTATGTGTAGGAAACACAGTTCTTTTGTTCTAGGCACATTCATGTTTTCCTGCTGTATTAGAGACTCTATAAAGCAAGAGTGTGCTTCTCGCTCTAAAGCAGAGTGTGATCAATGGATGAGACAATGTTGTGTGTTTCACTTCAGAAATGTAGTTAAATCCCATGCTCTGAGTCTCCCTACAAGCAAGACTTTGTTTCAGGTAAGGGCTGTCACTTTTCTGCTCAAAGGAACTACATCCTTCACGAAGCTCACACGTTTCTCATCTTAACTGACAACCATTGGATGTTAGAAGACCAGTGCATTGTATCAGTTTCAGAAGAAGATTTGGACTACATATAGTCCGTATGTGTAGGAAACATCGTTCTTTTGTTCTGGACACACTCAGATTTCCTGCTGTATTAGAGAATCTAGAAAGCAAGAGCGTGCTTCTCGCTCTAAAGCAGAGTGTGATCCATGGATGAGAACTATGCTGTGTGTTTCCCTTCAGAAATGGACTTAAATCCCAGGCTCTGTGTCTTCCTACAAGCAAGACTTCGTTTCAGGAAAGGGCAGTCACTTTTCAGCTCAAACAATCTACATCCTTCACTGAGCTCACACGTTTCTCATCTTAACAGACAAGCATTGGATGTTAGAGGACCAGTGCTTTGTATCACTTTCAGAAGCAGAGTTGGACTAGATATGGTCCGTATGTGTAGGAACACCGTTCTTTTGTTCTCAGCACACTCACGTTTCCTGCTGTCTTAGAGACTTTAGAAAGCAAGAGCGTGCTTATCGCTCTAAAGCAGAGTGTGAACCATGGATGAGACCTATGCTGTATGTTTCCGTTCAGAAATGGAGTTAAATCCCAGACTCTGTGTCTTCCTACAGGCAAGACTTCGTTTCAGGTAAGGGTAGTCACTTTTCAGCTCAAACGAACTACATCATTCACGAAGCTCACACGTTTCTCATCTTAACAGACAAGCATTGGATTTTAGAGGACCAGTGTTTTGTATCAGTTTCAGATGCAGAGTTGGACTATATAATGTCCGTAAGGGTAGGAAACACCGTTCTTTTGTTCTCAGCACACTCACATTTCCTGCTGTCTTAGAGAATCTAGAAAGCAAGAGCGTGCTTCTTGTTCTAAAGCAGAGTTTGATCAATGGATGATTACACGGCTGTGTGTTTTACTTCAGAAATGGAGTTAAATCCCAGGCTCTGAGTCTTCCTACAAGCAAGACTTCAATTCAGGTAAGGGCAGTCACTTTTCAGCTCAAACAATCTACATCCTTCACTGAGCTCACACGTTTCTCATCTTAACTGACAAGCATTGGATGTGAGATGGTCAGTGCTTTGTATCAGTTTCAGAAGCAGATTTGGACTACATAAGGTCCATATGTGTAGGAAACACCGTTCTTTTGTTCTGGGCACAATCAGATTTCCTGCTGTATTAGAGACTCTATAAAGCAAGAGTGTTCTTCTTGCTCTAAAGCAGAGTGTGATCAATGGATGAGACAATGTTGTGTGTTTCACTTCAGAAATGTAGTTAAATCCCATGCTCTGAGTCTCACTACAAGCAAGACTTTGTTTCAGGTAAGGGCTGTCACTTTTCTGCTCAAAGGAACTACAACCTTCACGAAGCTCACACGTTTCTCATCTTAACTGACAACCATTGGATGTTAGAGGACCAGTGCATTGTATCAGTTTCAGAAGAAGATTTGGACTACATATAGTCCGTATGTGTAGGAAACACCGTTCTTTTGTTCTGGACACACTCAGATTTCCTGCTGTATTAGAGAATCTAGAAAGCAAGAGCGTGCTTCTTGCTCTAAAGCAGAGTGTGATCCATGGATGAGAACTATGCTGTGTGTTTCCCTTCAGAAATGGAGTTAAATCCCAGGCTCTGTGTCTTCCTACAGGCAAGACTTCGTTTCAGGTAAGGGAAGTCACTTTTCTGCTCAAACGAACTACATCGTTCACGAAGCTCAAACGTTTCTCATCTTAATTGACAAGCATTGGATTTTAGAGGACCACTGCTTTGTATCAGTTTCATAAGAAGAGTTGGACTAGATATCGTCCATATGTGTAGGAAACACTGTTCTTTTCTTCTCAGCACACTCAGGTTTCCTGCTGGCTTAGAGACTTTAGAAAGCAAGAGCGTGCTTCTCGCTCTAAAGCAGAGTGTGATCCATGGATGAGAACTATGCTGTGTGTTTCCCTTCAGAAGTGGAGTTAAATCCCAGGCTCTGTGTCTTCCTACAAGCAAGACTTCGTTTCAGGTAAGGGCAGTCACTTTCCAGCTTAAACGAACTACATCCTTCACTGAGCTCAAACGTTTCTCATCTTAACAGACAAGCATTGGATGTTAGAGGACCAGTGCATTGTATCAGTTTCTGAAGAAGATTTGGACTACATATGGGCCATATGTGTAGGAAACACCCTTCTTTTTTTCTGGGCACACACAGATTTCCTGGTGTATTAGAGAATCTAGAAAGCAAGAGTGTGCTCCTCGCTCTAAAGCAGAGTGTGATCCATGGATGAGAACTATGCTGTGTGTTTCCCTTCAGAAATGGACTTAAATCCCAGGCTCTGTGTCTTCCTACAAGCAAGACTTCGTTTCAGGTAAGGGCAGTAACTTTTCAGTTCAAAGGAACTACATCATTCACTAAGCTCACACGTTTCTCATCTTAACTGACAAGCATTGGATGTTAGAGGACCAGTGCTTTGTATCACTTTCAGAAGCAGAGTTGGACTAGATATGGTCCGTATGTGTAGGAACACCGTACTTTTGTTCTCAGCACACTCACGTTTCCTGCTGTCTTAGGGACTTTAGAAAGCAAGAGCGTGCTTCTCGCTCTAAAGCAGAGTGTGAACCATGGATGAGACCTATGCTGTATGTTTCCGTTCAGAAATGGAGTTAAATCCCAGACTCTGTGTCTTCCTACAGGCAAGACTTCCTTTCAGGTAAGGGCAGTCACTTTTCAGCTCAAACGAACTACATCATTCACGAAGCTCACACGTTTCTCATCTTAACAGACAAGCATTGGATTTTAGAGGACCAGTGTTTTATATCAGTTTCAGATGCAGAGTTGGACTATATAATGTCCGTAAGGGTAGGAAACACCGTTCTTTTGTTCTCAGCACACTCACATTTCCTGCTGTCTTAGAGAATCTAGAAAGCAAGAGCGTGCTTCTTGTTCTAAAGCAGAGTGTGATCATTGGATGAGAACACTGCTGTGTGTTTCACTTCAGAAATGGAGTTAAATCCCATGCTCTGAGTCTTCCTACAAGCAAGACTTCGTTTCAGGTAAGGGTAGTCACTTTTCAGCTCAAACGAACTACATCATTCACGAAGCTCACACGTTTCTCATCTTAACAGACAAGCATTGGATGTTAGAGGACCAGTGCATTGTATAAGTTTCAGAAGAAGATTTGGACTACATATAGTCCATATGTGTAGGAAACACCGTTCTTTTGTTCTGGACACACTCAGATATCCTGCTGTATTAGAGAATCTAGAAAGCAAGAGCGTGCTTCTTGCTCTAAAGCAGAGTGTGATCCATGGATGAGAACTATGCTGTGTGTTTCCCTTCAGAAATGGAGTTAAATCCCAGGCTCTGTGTCTTCCTACAGGCAAGACTTCGTTTCAGGTAAGGGCAGTCACTTTCCAGCTTAAACGAACTACATCCTTCACTGAGCTCAAACGTTTCTCATCTTAACAGACAAGCATTGGATGTTAGAGGACCAGTGCATTGTATCAGTTTCTGAAGAAATTTTGGACTACATATGGGCCATATGTGTAGGAAACACCCTTCTTTTTTTCTGGGCACACACAGATTTCCTGGTGTATTAGAGAATCTAGAAAGCAAGAGTGTGCTCCTCGCTCTAAAGCAGAGTGTGATCCATGGATGAGAACTATGCTGTGTGTTTCCCTTCAGAAATGGACTTAAATCCCAGGCTCTGTGTCTTCCTACAAGCAAGACTTCGTTTCAGGTAAGGGCAGTAACTTTTCAGTTCAAAGGAACTACATCATTCACTAAGCTCACACGTTTCTCATCTTAACTGACAAGCATTGGATGTTAGAGGACCAGTGCTTTGTATCACTTTCAGAAGCAGAGTTGGACTAGATATGGTCCGTATGTGTAGGAACACCGTACTTTTGTTCTCAGCACACTCACGTTTCCTGCTGTCTTAGGGACTTTAGAAAGCAAGAGCGTGCTTCTCGCTCTAAAGCAGAGTGTGAACCATGGATGAGACCTATGCTGTATGTTTCCATTCAGAAATGGAGTTAAATCCCAGACTCTGTGTCTTCCTACAGGCAAGACTTCCTTTCAGGTAAGGGCAGTCACTTTTCTGCTCAAAGGAACTACATCTTTCACGAAGCTCACACGTTTCTCATCTTAACTGACAAGCATTGGATGTTAGAGGACCAGTGCATTCTATCAGTTTCAGAAGAAGATTTGGATTACATATTGTCCTTATGTGTAGGAAAAACAGTTCTTTTGTTCTAGGCACATTCATGTTTTCCTGCTGTATTAGAGACTCTATAAAGCAAGAGTGTGCTTCTCGCTCTAAAGCAGAGTGTGATCAATGGATGAGACAATGTTGTGTGTTTCACTTCAGAAATGTAGTTAAATCCCATGCTCTGAGTCTCCCTACAAGCAAGACTTTGTTTCAGGTAAGGGCTGTCACTTTTCTGCTCAAAGGAACTACATCCTTCACGAAGCTCACACGTTTCTCATCTTAACTGACAACCATTGGATGTTAGAAGACCAGTGCATTGTATCAGTTTCAGAAGAAGATTTGGACTACATATAGTCCGTATGTGTAGGAAACACCGTTCTTTTGTTCTGGACACACTCAGATTTCCTGCTGTATTAGAGAATCTAGAAAGCAAGAGCGTGCTTCTTGCTCTAAAGCAGAGTGTGATCCATGGATGAGAACTATGCTGTGTGTTTCCCTTCAGAAATGGAGTTAAATCCCAGGCTCTGTGTCTTCCTACAGGCAAGACTTCGTTTCAGGTAAGGGCAGTCACTTTTCTGCTCAAAAGAACTACATCGTTCACGGAGCTCAAACGTTTCTCATCTTAATTGACAAGCATTGGATTTTAGAGGACCACTGCTTTGTACCAGTTTCATAAGAAGAGTTGGACTAGATATCGTCTGTATGTGTAGGAAACACCGTTCTTTTCTTCTCAGCACACTCAGGTTTCCTGCTGGCTTAGAGACTTTAGAAAGCAAGAGCGTGCTTCTCGCTCTAAAGCAGAGTGTGATCCATGGATGAGAACTATGCTGTGTGTTTCCCTTCAGAAATGGACTTAAATCCCAGGCTCTGTGTCTTCCTACAAGCAAGACTTCGTTTCAGGTAAGGGCAGTCACTTTTCAGCTCAAACAAACTACATCCTTCACTGAGCTCACACGTTTCTCATCTTAACAGACAAGCATTGGATGTTAGAGGACCAGTGCTTTGTATCACTTTCAGAAGCAGAGTTGGACTAGATATGGTCCGTATGTGTAGGAACACCGTTCTTTTGTTCTCAGCACACTCACGTTTCCTGCTGTCTTAGAGACTTTAGAAAGCAAGAGCGTGCTTCTCGCTCTAAAGCAGAGTGTGAACCATGGATGAGACCTATGCTGTATGTTTCCGTTCAGAAATGGAGTTAAATCCCAGACTCTGTGTCTTCCTACAGGCAAGACTTCGTTTCAGGTAAGGGTAGTCACTTTTCAGCTCAAACGAACTACATCATTCACGAAGCTCACACGTTTCTCATCTTAACAGACAAGCATTGGATGTAAGATGGTCAGTGCTTTGTATCAGTTTCAGAAGCAGATTTGGACTACATAAGGTCCATATGTGTAGGAAACACCCTTCTTTTGTTCTGGGCACACTCAGATTTCCTGCTGTATTAGAGAATATAGAAAGAAAGAGTGTGCTTCTCGCTCTAAAGCAGAGTGTGATCCATGGATGAGAACTATGCTGTGTGTTTCCATTCAGAAATGGACTTAAATCCCAGGCTCTGTTTCTTACTACAAGCAAGACTTCATTCCAGGTAAGCGCATTCACTTTTCAGTTCATAGGAACTACATCATTCACTAAGCTCACATGTTTCTCATCTTAACTGACAAAGATTGGATGTTACAAGACCAGTGGTATGTATCACTTTCAGAAGCAGAGTTGGACTAGATATGGTCCGTATGTGTAGGAAACACCATTCTTTTGTTCTCAGCAAAGTCACGTTTCCTGCTGTCTTAGAGACTCTAGAAAGCACGATCGTGCTTCTTGTTCTAAAGCAGAGTGTGATCATTGGATGAGAACACTGCTGTGTGTTTCACTTCAGAAATGGAGTTAAATCCCATGCTCTGAGTCTTCCTACAAGCAAGACTTCGTTTCAGGTAAGGGTAGTCACTTTTCAGCTCAAACGAACTACATCATTCACGAAGCTCACACGTTTCTCATCTTAACAGACAAGCATTGGATTTTAGAGGACCAGTGTTTTGTATCAGTTTCAGATGCAGAGTTGGACTATATAATGTCCGTAAGGGTAGGAAACACCGTTCTTTTGTTCTCAGCACACTCACATTTCCTGCTGTCTTAGAGAATCTAGAAAGCAAGAGCGTGCTTCTTGTTCTAAAGCAGAGATTGATCAATGGATGATTACACGGCTGTGTGTTTTACTTCAGAAATGGACTTAAATCCCAGGCTCTGAGTCTTCCTACAAGCAGGACTTCAATTCAGGTAAGGGCAGTCACTTTTCTGCTCAAATGAACTACACCGTTCACGAGGCTCACACGTTTCTCATCTTAACTGACAAGCATTGGATGTAAGATGGTCAGTGCTTTGTATCAGTTTCAGAAGCAGATTTGGACTACATAAGGTCCATATGTGTAGGAAACACCCTTCTTTTGTTCTGGGCACACTCAGATTTCCTGCTGTATTAGAGAATCTAGAAAGAAAGAGTGTGCTTCTCGCTCTAAAGCAGAGTGTGATCCATGGATGAGAACTATGCTGTGTGTTTCCATTCAGAAATGGACTTAAATCCCAGGCTCTGTTTCTTACTACAAGCAAGACTTCGTTCCAGGTAAGGGCAGTCACTTTTCAGTTCAAAGGAACTACATCATTCACTAAGCTCACATGTTTCTCATCTTAACTGACAAGCATTGGATGTTACAAGACCAGTGGTTTGTATCACTTTAAGAAGCAGAATTGGACTAGATATGGTCCGTATGTGTAGGAAACACCGTTCTTTTGTTCTCAGCAAACTCACGTTTCCTGCTGTCTTAGAGAGTCTAGAAAGCACGATCGTGCTTCTTGTTCTAAAGCAGAGTGTGATCATTGGATGAGAACACTGCTGTGTGTTTCACTTCAGAAATGGAGTTAAATCCCATGCTCTGAGTCATCCTACAGCAAGACTTCGTTTCAGGTAAGGGCAGTCACTTTTCTGCTCAAAGGAACTACATCTTTCACGAAGCTCACACGTTTCTCATCTTAACTGACAAGCATTGGATGTTAGAGGACCAGTGCATTCTATCAGTTTCAGAAGAAGATTTGGATTACATATTGTCCTTATGTGTAGGAAACACAGTTCTTTTGTTCTAGGCACATTCATATTTTCCTGCTGTACTAGAGACTCTATAAAGCAAGAGTGTGCTTCTCGCTCTAAAGCAGAGTGTGATCAATGGATGAGACAATGTTGTGTGTTTCACTTCAGAAATGTAGTTAAATCCCATGCTCTGAGTCTCCCTACAAGCAAGACTTTGTTTCAGGTAAGGGCTGTCACTTTTCTGCTCAAAGGAACTACATCCTTCACGAAGCTCACACGTTTCTCATCTTAACTGACAACCATTGGATGTTAGAAGACCAGTGCATTGTATCAGTTTCAGAAGAAGATTTGGACTACATATAGTCCGTATGTGTAGGAAACACCGTTCTTTTGTTCTGGACACACTCAGATTTCCTGCTGTATTAGAGAATCTAGAAAGCAAGAGCGTGCTTCTTGCTCTAAAGCAGAGTGTGATCCATGGATGAGAACTATGCTGTGTGTTTCCCTTCAGAAATGGAGTTAAATCCCAGGCTCTGTGTCTTCCTACAGGCAAGACTTCCTTTCAGGTAAGGGCAGTCACTTTGCTGCTCAAAAGAACTACATCGTTCACAGAGCTCAAACGTTTCTCATCTTAATTGACAAGCATTGGATTTTAGAGGACCACTGCTTTGTATCAGTTTCATAAGAAGAGTTGGACTAGATATCGTCTGTATGTGTAGGAAACACCGTTCTTTTCTTCTCAGCACACTCAGGTTTCCTGCTGGCTTAGAGACTTTAGAAAGCAAGAGCGTGCTTCTCGCTCTAAAGCAGAGTGTGATCCATGGATGAGAACTATGCTGTGTGTTTCCCTTCAGAAATGGACTTAAATCCCAGGCTCTGTGTCTTCCTACAAGCAAGACTTCGTTTCAGGTAAGGGCAGTCACTTTTCAGCTCAAACAAACTACATCCTTCACTGAGCTCACACGTTTCTCATCTTAACAGACAAGCATTGGATGTTAGAGGACCAGTGCTTTGTATCACTTTCAGAAGCAGAGTTGGACTAGATATGGTCCGTATGTGTAGGAACACCGTTCTTTTGTTCTCAGCACACTCACGTTTCCTGCTGTCTTAGAGACTTTAGAAAGCAAGAGCGTGCTTCTCGCTCTAAAGCAGAGTGTGAACCATGGATGAGACCTATGCTGTATGTTTCCGTTCAGAAATGGAGTTAAATCCCAGACTCTGTGTCTTCCTACAGGCAAGACTTCGTTTCAGGTAAGGGTAGTCACTTTTCAGCTCAAACGAACTACATCATTCACGAAGCTCACACGTTTCTCATCTTAACAGACAAGCATTGGATTTTAGAGGACCAGTGTTTTGTATCAGTTTCAGATGCAGAGTTGGACTATATAATGTCCGTAAGGGTAGGAAACACCGTTCTTTTGTTCTCAGCACACTCACATTTCCTGCTGTCTTAGAGAATCTAGAAAGCAAGAGCGTGCTTCTTGTTCTAAAGCAGAGTTTGATCAATGGATGATTACACGGTTGTGTGTTTTACTTCAGAAATGGAGTTAAATCCCAGGCTCTGAGTCTTCCTACAAGCAAGACTTCAATTCAGGTAAGGGCAGTCACTTTTCTGCTCAAACGAACTACACCGTTCACGAGGCTCACACGTTTCTCATCTTAACTGACAAGCATTGGATGTAAGATGGTCAGTGCTTTGTATCAGTTTCAGAAGCAGATTTGGACTACATAAGGTCCATATGTGTAGGAAACACCGTTCTTTTGTTCTGGGCACAATCAGATTTCCTGCTGTATTAGAGACTCTATAAAGCAAGAGTGTGCTTCTTGCTCTAAAGCAGAGTGTGATCAATGGAAGAGACAGTGTTGTGTGTTTCACTTCAGAAATGTAGTTAAATCCCATGCTCTGAGTCTCACTACAAGCAAGACTTTGTTTCAGGTAAGGGCTGTCACTTTTCTGCTCAAAGGAACTACAACCTTCACGAAGCTCACACGTTTCTCATCTTAACTGACAACCATTGGATGTTAGAGGACCAGTGCATTGTATCAGTTTCAGAAGAAGATTTGGACTACATATAGTCCGTATGTGTAGGAAACACCGTTCTTTTGTTCTGGACACACTCAGATTTCCTGCTGAATTAGAGAATCTAGAAAGCAAGAGCGTGCTTCTTGCTCTAAAGCAGAGTGTGATCCATGGATGAGAACTATGCTGTGTGTTTCCCTTCAGAAATGGAGTTAAATCCCAGGCTCTGTGTCTTCCTACAAGCAAGACTTCGTTTCAGGTAAGGGCAGTCACTTTCCAGCTTAAACGAACTACATCCTTCACTGAGCTCAAACGTTTCTCATCTTAACAGACAAGCATTGGATGTTAGAGGACCAGGGCATTGTATCAGTTTCTGAAGAAGATTTGGAGTACATATGGGCCATATGTGTAGGAAACACCCTTCTTTTTTTCTGGGCACACACAGATTTCCTGGTGTATTAGAGAATCTAGAAAGCAAGAGTGTGCTCCTCGCTCTAAAGCAGAGTGTGATCCATGGATGAGAACTATGCTGTGTGTTTCCCTTCAGAAATGGACTTAAATCCCAGGCTCTGTGTCTTCCTACAAGCAAGACTTCGTTTCAGGTAAGGGCAGTCACTTTTCAGTTCAAAGGAACTACATCATTCACTAAGCTCACACGTTTCTCATCTTAACTGACAAGCATTGGATGTTAGAGGACCAGTGCTTTGTATCACTTTCAGAAGCAGAGTTGGACTAGATATGGTCCGTATGTGTAGGATCACCGTACTTTTGTTCTCAGCACACTCACATTTCCTGCTGTCTTAGGGACTTTAGAAAGCAAGAGCGTGCTTCTCGCTCTAAAGCAGAGTGTGAACCATGGATGAGACCTATGCTGTATGTTTCCATTCAGAAATGGAGTTAAATCCCAGACTCTGTGTCTTCCTACAGGCAAGACTTCGTTTCAGGTAAGGGCAGTCACTTTTCAGTTCAAAGGAACTACATCATTCACTAAGCTCACACGTTTCTCATCTTAACAGACAAGCATTGGATTTTAGAGGACCAGTGTTTTGTATCAGCTTCAGATGCAGAGTTGGACTATATAATGTCCGTAAGGGTAGGAAACACCGTTCTTTTGTTCTCAGCACACTCACATTTCCTGCTGTCTTAGAGAATCTAGAAAGCAAGAGCGTGCTTCTTGTTCTAAAGCAGAGTTTGATCAATGGATGATTACACGGCTGTGTGTTTTACTTCAGAAATGGAGTTAAATCCCAGGCTCTGAGTCTTCATACAAGCAAGACTTCAATTCAGATAAGGGCAGTCACTTTTCTGCTCAAACGAACTACACCGTTCACGAGGCTCACACGTTTCTCATCTTAACTGACAAGCATTGGATGAAAGATGGTCAGTTCTTTGTATCAGTTTCAGAAGCAGATTTGGACTAGATATGGTCCATATGTGTAGGAAACACCGTTCTTTTGTTCTGGGCACACTAGGATTTCTGGCTGTATTAGAGAATCTAGAAAGAAAGAGTGTGCTTCTCGCTCTAAAGCAGAGTGTGATCCATGGATGAGAACTATGCTGTGTGTTTTCATTCAGAAATGGACTTAAATCCCAGGCTCCGTTTCTTACTACAAGCAAGGCTTCGTTTCAGGTAAGGGAAGTCACTTTTCAGTTCAAAGGAACTACATTGTTCACGAAGCTCAAACGTTTCTCATCTTAATTGACAAGCATTGGATTTTAGAGGACCACTGCTTTGTATCAGTTTCATAAGAAGAGTTGGACTAGATATCGTCTGTATGTGTAGGAAACACTGTTCTTTTCTTCTCAGCACACTCAGGTTTCCTGCTGGCTTAGAGACTTTAGAAAGCAAGAGCGTGCTTCTCGCTCTAAAGCAGAGTGTGATCCATGGATGAGAACTATGCTGTGTGTTTCCCTTCAGAAATGGAGTTAAATCCCAGGCTCTGTGTCTTCCTACAAGCAAGACTTCGTTTCAGGTAAGGGCAGTCACTTACCAGCTTAAACGAACTACATCCTTCACTGAGCTCAAACGTTTCTCATCTTAACAGACAAGCATTGGATGTTAGAGGACCAGTGCATTCTATCAGTTTCAGAAGAAGATTTGCATTACATATTGTCCTTATGTGTAGGAAACACAGTTCTTTTGTTCTAGGCACATTCATGTTTTCCTGCTGTATTAGAAACTCTATAAAGCAAGAGTGTGCTTCTCGCTCTAAAGCAGAGTGTGATCAATGGATGAGACAATGTTGTGTGTTTCACTTCAGAAATGTAGTTAAATCCCATGCTCTGAGTCTCCCTACAAGCAAGACTTTGTTTCAGGTAAGGGCTGTCACTTTTCTGCTCAAAGGAACTACATCCTTCACGAAGCTCACACGTTTCTCATCTTAACTGACAACCATTGCATGTTAGAGGACCAGTGCATTGTATCAGTTTCAGAAGAAGATTTGGACTACATATAGTCCGTATGTGTAGGAAACACCGTTCTTTTGTTCTGGACACACTCAGAATTCCTGCTGTATTAGAGAATCTAGAAAGCAAGAGCGTGCTTCTTGCTCTAAAGCAGAGTGTGATCCATGGATGAGAACTATGCTGTGTGTTTCCCTTCAGAAATGGAGTTAAATCCCAGGCTCTGTGTCTTCCTACAGGCAAGACTTCCTTTCAGGTAAGGGCAGTCACTTTTCTGCTCAAAAGAACTACATCGTTCACGGAGCTCAAACGTTTCTCATCTTAATTGACAAGCATTGGATTTTAGAGGACCACTGCTTTGTATCAGTTTCATAAGAAGAGTTGGACTAGATATCGTCCGTATGTGTAGGAAACACCGTTCATTTCTTCTCAGCACACTCAGGATTCCTGCTGGCTTAGAGACTTTAGAAAGCAAGAGCGTGCTTCTCGCTCTAAAGCAGAGTGTGATCCATGGATGAGAACTATGCTGTGTGTTTCCCTTCAGAAATGGACTTAAATCCCAGGCTCTGTGTCTTCCTACAAGCAAGACTTCGTTTCAGGTAAGGGCAGTCACTTTTCAGCTCAAACAAACTACATCCTTCACTGAGCTCACACGTTTCTCATCTTAACAGACAAGCATTGGATGTTAGAGGACCAGTGCTTTGTATCACTTTCAGAAGCAGAGTTGGACTAGATATGGTCCGTATGTGTAGGAACACCGTTCTTTTGTTCTCCGCACACTCACGTTTCCTGCTGTCTTAGAGACTTTAGAAAGCAAGAGCGTGCTTCTCGCTCTAAAGCAGAGTGTGATCCATGGATGAGACCTATGCTGTATGTTTCCGTTCAGAAATGGAGTTAAATCCCAGACTCTGTGTCTTCCTACAGGCAAGACTTCCTTTCAGGTAAGGGCAGTCACTTTTCAGCTCAAACGAACTACATCATTCACGAAGCTCACACGTTTCTCTTCTTAACAGACAAGCATTGGATTTTAGAGGACCAGTGTTTTGTATCAGTTTCAGATGCAGAGTTGGACTATATAATGTCCGTAAGGGTAGGAAACACCGTTCTTTTGTTCTCAGCACACTCACATTTCCTGCTGTCTTAGAGAATCTAGAAAGCAAGAGCGTGCTTCTTGTTCTAAAGCAGAGTTTGATCAATGGATGATTACATGGCTGTGTGTTTTACTTCAGAAATGGAGTTAAATCCCAGGCTCTGAGTCTTCATACAAGCAAGACTTCAATTCAGATAAGGGCAGTCACTTTTCTGCTCAAACGAACTACACCGTTCACGAGGCTCACACGTTTCTCATCTTAACTGACAAGCATTGGATGTAAGATGGTCAGTGCTTTGTATCAGTTTCAGAAGCAGATTTGGACTAGATATGGTCCATATGTGTAGGAAACACCGTTCTTTTGTTCTGGGCACACTCGGATTTCTGGCTGTATTAGAGAATCTAGAAAGAAAGAGTGTGCTTCTCGCTCTAAAGCAGAGTGTGATCCATGGATGAGAACTATGCTGTGTGTTTTCATTCAGAAATGGACTTAAATCCCAGGCTCTGTTTCTTACTACAAGCAAGACTTCGTTTCAGGTAAGGGCAGTCACTTTTCAGTTCAAAGGAACTACATCATTCACTAAGCTCACACGTTTCTCATCTTAACTGACAAGCATTGGATGTTAGAGGCCCAGTGCTTTGTATCACTTTCAGTAGCAGAGTTGGACTAGATATGGTCCGTATGTGTAGGAAACACCGTTCTTTTGTTCTCAGCACACTCACGTTTCCTGCTGTCTTAGAGAATCTAGAAAGCAAGAGCGTGCTTCTTGTTCTAAAGCAGAGTTTGATCAATGGATGATTACACTGCTGTGTGTTTTACTTCAGAAATGGAGTTAAATCCCAGGCTCCGAGTCTTCCTACAAGCAAGACTTCAATTCAGGTAAGGGCAGTCACTTTTCTGCTCAAACGAACTACACCGTTCACGAGGCTCACACGTTTCTCATCTTAACTGACAAGCATTGGATGTAAGATGGTCAGTGCTTTGTATCAGTTTCAGAAGCAGATTTGGACTACATAAGGTCCATATGTGTAGGAAACACCCTTCTTTTGTTCTGGGCACACTCAGCTTTCCTGCTGTATTAGAGAATCTAGAAAAAGGAGTGTGCTTCTCGCTCTAAAGCAGAGTGTGATCCATGGATGAGAACTATGCTGTGTGTTTCCATTCAGAAATGGACTTAAATCCCAGGCTCTGTTTCTTACTACAAGCAAGAATTCATTCCAGGTAAGGGCAGTCACTTTTCAGTTCATAGGAACTACATCATTCACTAAGCTCACATGTTTCTCATCTTAACTGACAAGCATTGGATGTTACAAGACCAGTGGTTTGTATCACTTTCAGAAGCAGAGTTGGACTAGATATGGTCCGTATGTGTAGGAAACACCGTTCTTTTGTTCTCAGCAAACTCACGTTTCCTGCTGTCTTAGAGACTCTAGAAAGCAAGAGCGTGCTTCTTGTTCTAAAGCAGAGTGTGATCATTGGATGAGAACACTGCTGTGTGTTTCACTTCAGAAATGGACTTAAATCCCAGGCTCTGAGTCTTCCTACAAGCAAGACTTCGTTTCAGGTAAGGGCAGTCACTTTTCAGCTCAAACGAACTACATCATTCACGAAGCTCACACGTTTCTCATCTCTACAGACAAGCATTGGATTTTAGAGGACCAGTGTTTTGTATCAGTTTCAGATGCAGAGTTGGACTATATAATGTCCGTAAGGGTAGGAAACACCGTTCTTTTGTTCTCAGCACACTCACATTTCCTGCTGTCTTAGAGAATCTAGAAAGCAAGAGCGTGCTTCTTGTTCTAAAGCAGAGTTTGATCAATGGATGATTACACGGCTGTGTGTTTTACTTCAGAAATGGAGTTAAATCCCAGGCTCTGAGTCTTCATACAAGCAAGACTTCAATTCAGATAAGGGCAGTCACTTTTCTGCTCAAACGAACTACACCATTCACGAGGCTCACACGTTTCTCATCTTAACTGACAAGCATTGGATGTAAGATGGTCAGTGCTTTGTTTCAGTTTCAGAAGCAGATTTGGACTACATAAGGTCCATATGTGTAGGAAACACCGTTCTTTTGTTCTCACCACACTCAGATTTCCTGCTGTATTAGAGAATCTAGAAAGAAAGAGTGTGCTTCTCGCTCTAAAGCAGAGTGTGATCCATGGATGAGAACTATGCTGTGTGTTTCCCTTCAGAAAAGGAGTTAAATCCCAGGCTCTGAGTCTTCCTACAAGCAAGACTTCGTTTCAGGTAAGGGCAGTCACTTTTCTGCTCAAACGAACTACATCTTTCACGAAGCTCCCACGTTTCGCATCTTAACTGAAATGCATTGGATGTTAGAGGACCAGTATTCTATCAGTTTCAGAAAAAGATTTGGATTACATATTGTCCTTATGTGTAGGAAACACCGTTCTTTTGTTCTGGGCACACTCAGATTTCCTGCTGTATTAGAGACTCTATAAAGCAAGAGTGTGCTTCTCGCTCTAAAGCAGAGTGTGATCCATGGATGAGAACTATGCTGTGTGTTTCACTTCAGAAATGGAGTTAAATCTCAGGCTCTGAGTCTTCCTACAAGCAAGACTTCGTTTCAGGTAAGGGCAGTCACTTTTCAGCTCAAACGAACTACATCGTTCACGGAGCTCACACGTTTCTCATCTTAACAGACAAGCATTGGATGTTAGAGGACCAGTGCTTTGTATCAGTTTCAGAAGCAGAGTTGGATTAGATATGGTCCGTATGTGTAGGAAACACCGTTCTTTTGTTCTCAGCAAACTCACCTTTCCTGCTGCCTTAGAGACTCTAGAAAGCACGATCGTGCTTCTTGTTCTAAAGCAGAGTGTGATCATTGGATGAGAACAGTGCTGTGTGTTTCACTTCAGAAATGGAGTTAAATCCCATGCTCTGAGTCTTCCTACAAGCAAGACTTCGTTTCAGTTAAGGGCAGTCACTTTTCTGATCAAACGAACTACACCGTTCACGAGGCTCACACGTTTCTCATCTTAACTGACAAGCATTGGATGTAAGATGGTCAGTGCTTTGTATCAGTTTCAGAAGCAGATTTGGACTACATATGGTCCATATGTGTAGGAAACACCGTTCTTTTGTTCCGGGCACACTCAGATTTCCTGCTGCATTAGAGACTCTACAAAGCAACAGTGTGCTTCTCGCTCTAAAGCAGAGTGTGATCCATGGATGAGAACTATGCTGTGTTTTTCCCTTCAGAAATGGACTTAAATCCCAGGCTCTGTGTCTTACTACAAGCAAGACTTCGTTTCAGGAAGTGCAGTCACTTTTCAGTTCAAAGGAACTTCATCATTCACTAAGCTCACACGTTTCTCATCTTAACTGACAAGCATTGGCTGTTAGAGGACCAGTGCTTTGTATCAGTTTCAGAAGCAGAGTTGGACTAGATATGGTCCGTATGTGTAGGAAACACCGTTCTTTTGTTCTCAGCAAACTCACGTTTCCTGGTGTCTTAGAGACTCTAGAAAGCAAGAGTGTGCTTCTCGCTCTAAAGCAGAGTGTGATCAATGGATGAGACAATGTTGTGTGTTTCCCTTCAGAAATGGAGTTAAATCCCAGGCTGTGTGTCTTCCTGCAGGCAAGACTTCGTTTCAGGTAAGGGCAGTCACTTTTCTGCTCAAACGAACTACATCGTTCACGAATCTCAAACGTTTCTCATCTTAATTGACAAGCAGTGGATGTTAGAGGACCACTGCTTTGTATCAGTTTCAGAAGAAGGGTTGGACTAGATATCGTCCATATGTGTAGGAAACACCGTTCTTTTCTTCTCAGCACACTCACAATTCCTGCTGGCTTAGAGACTTTAGAAAGCAAGAGCGTGCTTCTCGCTCTAAAGCAGAGTGTGATCCATGGATGAGAATTATGCTGTGTGTTTCCCTTCAGAAATGGAGTTAAATCCCATCTTTGTGTCTTCTTACAAGCAAGACTTCGTTTCAGGTAAGGGCAGTCACTTTTCAGTTCAAAGGAACTACATCATTCACTAAGCTCACACGTTTCTCATCTTAACTGACAGGCATTGGATGTTAGAGGACCAGTGCTTTGTATCACTTTCAGAAGCAGAGTTGGACTAGATATGGTCCCTATGTGTAGGAAACACCGTTGTTTTGTTCTCAGCACACTCATGTTTCCTGCTGTCTTAGAGACTTTAGAAAGCAAGAGCGTGCTTCTCGCTCTAAAGCAGAGTATGAACCATGGATGAGACCTATGCTGTATGTTTCCGTTCAGAAATGGAGTTAAATCCCAGACTCTGTGTCTTCCTACAGGCAAGACTTCCTTTCAGGTAAGGGCAGTCACTTTACAGCTCAAACGAACTACATCATTCACGAAGCTCACACGTATCTCATCTTAACAGACAAGCATTGGATTTTAGAGGACCAGTGTTTTCTATCAGTTTCAGATGCAGAGTTGGACTATATAATGTCCGTAAGGGTAGGAAACACCGTTCTTTTGTTCTCAGCACACTCACATTTCCTGCTGTCTTAGAGAATCTAGAAAGCAAGAGCGTGCTTCTTGTTCTAAAGCAGAGTTTGATCAATGGATGATTACACGGCTGTGTGTTTTACTTCAGAAATGGAGTTAAATCCCAGGCTCTGAGTCTTCATACAAGCAAGACTTCAATTCAGATAAGGGCAGTCACTTTTCTGCTCAAACGAACTACACCGTTCACGAGGCTCACACGTTTCTCATCTTAACTGACAAGCATTGGATGTAAGATGGTCAGTGCTTTGTATCAGTTTCAGAAGCAGATTTGGACTACATAAGGTCCATATGTGTAGGAAACACCCTTCTTTTTTTCTGGGCACACTCAGATTCCCTGTTGTATTAGAGAATCTAGAAAGAAAGAGTGTGCTTCTCGCTCTAAAGCAGAGTGTGATCCATGGATGACAACTATGCTGTGTGTTTCCATTCAGAAATGGACTTAAATCCCAGGCTCTGTTTCTTACTACAAGCAAGACTTCGTTCCAGGTAAGGGCAGTCACTTTTCACTTCAAAGGAACTACATCATTCACTAAGCTCACACGTTTCTCATCTTAACTGACAGGCATTGGATGTTAGAGGACCAGTGCTTTGTATCACTTTCAGAAGCAGAGTTGGACTAGATATGGTCCCTATTTGTAGGAAACACCGTTCTTTTGGCTCAGCACACTCATGTTTCCTGCTGTCTTAGAGACTTTAAAAAGCAAGAGCGTGCTTCTCGCTCTAAAGCAGAGTGTGAACCATGGATGAGACCATGCTGTATGTTTCCGTTCAGAAATGGAGTTAAATCCCAGACTCTGTGTCTTCCTACAGGCAAGACTTCCTTTCAGGTAAGGGCAGTCACTTTTCAGCTCAAACGAACTACATCATTCACGAAGCTCACACGTTTCTCATCTTAACAGACAAGCATTGGATTTTAGAGGACCAGTGTTTTGTATCAGTTTCAGATGCAGAGTTGGACTATATAATGTCCGTAAGGGTAGGAAACACCATTCTTTTGTTCTCAGCACACTCACATTTCCTGCTGTCTTAGAGAATCTAGAAAGCAAGAGCGTGCTTCTTGTTCTAAAGCAGAGTTTGATCAATGGATGATTACACGGCTGTGTGTTTTACTTCAGAAATGGAGTTAAATCCCAGGCTCTGAGTCTTCATACAAGCAAGACTTCAATTCAGATATGGGCAGTCACTTTTCTGCTCAAACGAACTACACCGTTCACGAGGCTCACACGTTTCTCATCTTAACTGACAAGCATTGGATGTAAGATGATCAGTGCTTTGTATCAGTTTCAGAAGCAGATTTGGACTACATAAGGTCCATATGTGTAGGAAACACCCTTCTTTTGTTCTGGGCACACTCAGATTCCCTGTTGTATTAGAGAATCTAGAAAGAAAGTGTGTGCTTCTCGCTCTAAAGCAGAGTGTGATCCATGGATGAGAATTATGCTGTGTGTTTCCCTTCAGAAATGGACTTAAATCCCAGGCTCTGTGTCTTACTACAAGCAAGACTTCGTTTCAGGTAAGGGCAGTCACTTTTCAGTTCAAAGGAACTACATCACTCACTAAGCTCACACGTTTCTCATCTTAACTGACAAGCATTGGATGTTAGAGGACCAGTGCTTTGTATCACTTTCAGAAGCAGAGTTGGACTAGATATGGTCCGTATGTGTAGGAACACCGTTCTTTTGTTCTCAGCACACTCACGTTTCCTGCTGGCTTAGAGACTTTAGAAAGCAAGAGCGTGCTTCTCGCTCTAAAGCAGAGTGTGATCCATGGATGAGAACTATGCTGTGTGTTTCCCTTCAGAAATGGAGTTAAATCCCATGCTCTGTGTCTCCCTACAAGCAAGACTTTGTTTCAGGTAAGGGCTGTCACTTTTCTGCTCAAAGGAACTACATCCTTCACGAAGCTCACACGTTTCTCATCTTAACTGACAATCATTGGATGTTAGAGGACCAGTGCATTGTATCAGTTTCAGAAGAAGATTTGGACTACATATAGTCTGTATGTGTAGGAAACACCGTTCTTTTGTTCTGGGCACACTCAGATTTCCTGCTGTATTAGAGAATCTAGAAAGCAAGAGGGTGCTTCTTGCTCTAAAGCAGAGTGTGATGCATGGATGAGAACTATGCTGTGTGTTTCCCTTCAGAAATGGAGTTAAATCCCAGGCTGTGTGTCTTCCTACAGGCAAGACTTCGTTTCAGGTAAGGGCAGTCACTTTTCTGCTCAAACGAACTACATCGTTCACGAAGCTCAAACGTTTCTCATCTTAATTGACAAGCATTGGATGTTAGAGGACCACTGCTTTGTATCAGTTTCAGAAGACTAGTTGGACTAGATATCGTCCGTATGTGTAGGAAACACCGTTCTTTTCTTCTCAGCACACTCACATTTCCTGCTGGCTTAGAGACTTTAGAAAGTAAGAGCGTGCTTCTAGCTCTAAAGCAGAGTGTGATCCATGGATGAGAACTATGCTGTGTGGTTCCCTTCAGAAATGGAGTTAAATCCCAGGCTCTGTGTCTTCTTACAAGCAAGACTTCGTTTCAGGTAAGGGCAGTCACTTTTCAGCTCAAACGAACTACATCCTTCACTGAGCTCACACGTTTCTCAGCTTAACAGACAAGCATTGGATTTTAGAGGACCAGTGTTTTGTATCAGTTTCAGATGCAGAGTTGGACTATATAATGTCCGTAAGGGTAGGAAACACCGTTCTTTTGTTCTCAGCACACTCACATTTCCTGCTGTCTTAGAGAATCTAGAAAGCAAGAGCGTGCTTCTTGTTCTAAAGCAGAGTTTGATCAATGGATGATTACGTGGCTGTGTGTTTTACTTCAGAAATGGAGTTAAATCCCAGGCTCTGAGTCTTCATACAAGCAAGACTTCAATTCAGATAAGGCCAGTCACTTTTCTGCTCAAACAAACTACACCGTTCACGAGGCTCACACGATTCTCATCTTAATTGACAAGCATTGGATGTAAGATGGTCAGTGCTTTGTATCAGTTTCAGAAGCAGATTTGGACTACATAAGGTCCATATGTGTAGGAAACACCCTTCTTTTGTTCTGGGCACACTCAGATTCCCTGTTGTATTAGAGAATCTAGAAAGAAAGAGTGTGCTTCTCGCTCTAAAGGAGAGTGTGATCCATGGATGACAACTATGCTGTGTGTTTCCATTCAGAAATGGACTTAAATCCCAGGCTCTGTTTCTTACTACAAGCAAGACTTCGTTCCAGGTAAGGGCAGTCACTTTTCAGTTCAAAGGAACTACATCATTCACTAAGCTCACACGTTTCTCATCTTAACTGACAGGCATTGGATGTTAGAGGACCAGTGCTTTGTATCACTTTCAGAAGCAGAGTTGGACTAGATATGGTCCCTATGTGTAGGAAACACCGTTCTTTTGTTCTCAGCAAACTCACGTTTCCTGCTGTCTTAGAGACTCTAGAAAGCACGATCGTGCTTTTTGTTCTAAAGCAGAGTGTGATCATTGGATGAGAACACTGCTGTTTGTTTCACTTCAGAAATTGAGTAAAATCCCATGCTCTGAGTCTTCCTACAAGCAAGACTTCGTTTCAGGTAAGGGCAGTCACTTTTCTGCTCAAACGAACTACATCTTTCACGAAGCTCACACGTTTCTCATCTTAACTGACAAGCATTGGATGTTAGAGGACCAGTGCATTCTATCAGTTTTAGAAGAAGATTTGGATTACATATTGTCCTTATGTGTAGGAAACACCGTTCTTTTGTTCTGGGCACACTCAGATTTCCTGCTGTATTAGAGAATCTATAAAGCAAGAGTGTGCTTCTCGCTCTAAAGCAGAGTGTGATCAATGGATGAGACAATGTTGTGTGTTTCCCTTCAGAAATGGAGTTAAATCCCAGGCTGTGTGTCTTCCTACAGGCAAGACTTCGTTTCAGGTAAGGGCAGTAACTTTTCTGCTCAAACGAACTACATCGTTCACGAAGCTCAAACGTTTCTCATCTTAATTGACAAGCAGTGGATGTTAGAGGACCACTGCTTTGTATCAGTTTCCGAAGAAGAGTTGGACTAGATATCGTCCGTATGTGTAGGAAACACCGTTCTTTTCTTCTCAGCACACTCACATTTCCTGCTGGCTTAGAGACTTTAGAAAGCAAGAGCGTGCTTCTCGCTCTAAAGCAGAGTGTGATCCATGGATGAGAACTATGCTGTGTGTTTCCCTTCAGAAATGGAGTTAAATCCCAGGCTCTGTGTCTTCTTACAAGCAAGACTTCGTTTCAGGTAAGGGCAGTCACTTTTCAGCTCAAACGAACTACATCCTTCACTGAGCTCACACGTTTCTCATCTTAACAGACAAGCATTGGATGTTAGAGGACCAGTGCTTTGTATCACTTTCAGAAGCAGAGTTGGACTAGATATGGTCCCTATGTGTAGGAAACACCGTTCTTTTGTTCTCAGCACACTCATGTTTCCTGCTGTCTTAGAGACTTTAAAAAGCAAGAGCGTGCTTCTCGCTCTAAAGCAGAGTGTGAACCATGGATGAGACCTATGCTGTATGTTTCCGTTCAGAAATGGAGTTAAATCCCAGACTCTGTGTCTTCCTACAGGCAAGACTTCCTTTCAGGTAAGGGCAGTCACTTTTCAGCTCAAACGAACTACATCATTCACGAAGCTCACACGTATCTCATCTTAACAGACAAGCATTGGATTTTAGAAGACCAGTGTTTTCTATCAGTTTCAGATGCAGAGTTGGACTATATAATGTCCGTAAGGGTAGGAAACACCGTTCTTTTGTTCTCAGCACACTCACATTTCCTGCTGTCTTAGAGAATCTAGAAAGCAAGAGCGTGCTTCTTGTTCTACAGCAGAGTTTGATCAATGGATGATTACACGGCTGTGTGTTTTACTTCAGAAATGGAGTTAAATCCCAGGCTCTGAGTCTTCATACAAGCAAGACTTCAATTCAGATAAGGGCAGTCACTTTTCTGCTCAAACGAACTACACCGTTCACGAGGCTCACACGTTTCTCATCTTAAGTGACAAGCATTGGATGTAAGATGGTCAGTGCTTTGTATCAGTTTCAGAAGCAGATTTGGACTACATAAGGCCCATATGTGTAGGAAACACCCTTCTTTTGTTCTGGGCACACTCAGAATCCCTGTTGTATTAGAGAATCTAGAAAGAAAGAGTGTGCTTCTCGCTCTAAAGCAGAGTGTGATCCATGGATGACAACTATGCTGTGTGTTTCCATTCAGAAATGGACTTAAATCCCAGGCTCTGTTTCTTACTACAAGCAAGACTTCGTTTCAGGTAAGGGCAGTCACTTTTCAGTTCAAAGGAACTACATCATTCACTAAGCTCACACGTTTCTCATCTTAACTGACAGGCATTGGATGTTAGAGGACCAGTGCTTTGTATCACTTTCAGAAGCAGAGTTGGACTAGATATGGTCCCTATGTGTAGGAAACACCGTTCTTTTGTTCTCAGCAAACACACGTTTCCTGCTGTCTTAGAGACTCTAGAAAGCACGATCGTGCTTCTTGTTCTAAAGCAGAGTGTGATCATTGGATGAGAACACTGCTGTTTGTTTCACTTCAGAAATGGAGTTAAATCCCATGCTCTGAGTCTTCCTACAAGCAAGACTTCGTTTCAGGTAAGGGCAGTCACTTTTCTGCTCAAACGAACTACATCTTTCACGAAGCTCACACGTTTCTCATCTTAACTGACAAGCATTGGATGTTAGAGGACCAGTGCATTCTATCAGTTTCAGAAGAAGATTTGGATTACATATTGTCCTTATGTGTAGGAAACACCGTTCTTTTGTTCTGGGCACACTCAGATTTCCTGCTGTATTAGAGAATCTATAAAGCAAGAGTGTGCTTCTCGCTCTAAAGCAGAGTGTGATCCATGGATGAGAACTATGCTGTGTGTTTCACTTCAGAAATGGAGTTAAATCTCAGGCTCTGAGTCTTCCTACAAGCAAGACTTCGTTTCAGGTAAGGGCAGTCACTTTCCAGCTCAAACGAACTACATCCTTCACTGAGCTCACACGTTTCTCATCTTAACAGACAAGCATTGGATGTTAGAGGACCAGTGCATTGTACCAGTTTCAGAAGAAGATTTGGACTACATATGGGCCATATGTGTAGGAAACACCCCTCTTTTGTTCTGGGCACACTCAGATTTCCTGGTGTATTAGAGAATCTAGAAAGTTAGAGTGTGCTTCTCGCTCTAAAGCAGAGTGTGATCCATGGATGAGAACTATGCTGTGTGTTTCCCTTCAGAAATGGACTTAAATCCCAGGCTCTGTGTCTTACTACAAGCAAGACTTCGTTTCAGGTAAGGGCAGTAACTTTTCAGTTCAAAGGAACTACATCATTCACCAAACTCACACGTTTCTCATCTTAACTGACAACCATTGGATGTTAGAGGACCAGTGCATTGTATCAGTTTCAGAAGAAGATTTGGACTACATATAGTCCGTATGTGTAGGAAACACCGTTCTTTTGTTCTGGGCACACTCAGATTTCCTGCTGTATTAGAGAATCTAGAAAGCAAGAGGGTGCTTCTTGCTCTAAAGCAGAGTGTGATGCATGGATGAGAACTATGCTGTGTGTTTCCCTTCAGAAATGGAGTTAAATACCAGGCTCTGTGTCTTCTTACAAGCAAGACTTCGTTTCAGGTAAGGGCAGTCACTTTTCAGCTCAAACGGACTACATCCTTCACTGAGCTCACACGTTTCTCATCTTAACAGACAAGCATTGGATGTTAAAGGACAAGTGCTTTGTATCAGTTTCAAAATCAGAGATGGACTAGATATGGTCCGTATGTGTAGGAACACCGTTCTTTTGTTCTCAGCACACTCATGTTTCCTGCTGTCTTAGAGACTTTAGAAAGCAAGACCGTGCTTCTCGCTCTAAAGCAGAGTGTGAACCATGGATGAGACCTATGCTGTATATTTCCGTTCAGAAATGGAGTTAAATCCCAGACTCTGTGTCTTCCTACAGGCAAGACTTCGTTTCAGGTAAGGGTAGTCACTTTTCAGCTCAAACGAACTACATCATTCACGGAGCTCACACGTTTCTCATCTTAACAGACAAGCATTGGATTTTAGAGGACCAGTGTTTTGTATCAGTTTCAGATGCAGAGTTGGACTATATAATGTCCGTAAGGGTAGGAAACACCGTTCTTTTGTTCTCAGCACACTCACATTTCCTGCTGTCTTAGAGAATCTAGAAAGCAAGAGCGTGCTTCTTGTTCTAAAGCAGAGTTTGATCAATGGATGATTACACGGCTGTGTGTTTTACTTCATAAATGTAGTTAAATCCCAGGCTCTGAGTCTTCATACAAGCAAGACTTCAATTCAGGTAAGGGCAGTCACTTTTCTGCTCAAACAAACTACACCGTTCACGAGGCTCACACGTTTCTCATCTTAACTGACAAGCATTGGATGTAAGATGATCAGTGCTTTGTATCAGTTTCAGAAGCAGATTTGGACTACATAAGGTCCATATGTGTAGGAAACACCCTTCTTTTGTTCTGGGCACACTCAGATTCCCTGCTGTATTAGAGAATCTAGAAAGAAAGAGTGTGCTTCTCGCTCTAAAGCAGAGTGTGATCCATGGATGAGAACTATGCTGTGTGTTTCCATTCAGAAATGGACTTAAATCCCAGGCTCTGTTTCTTACTACAAGCAAGACTTCGTTCCAGGTAAGGGCAGTCACTTTTCAGTTCAAAGGAACTACATCATTCACTAAGCTCACACGTTTCTCATCTTAACTGACAGGCATTTGATGTTAGAGGACCATTGCTTTGTATCACTTTCAGAAGCAGAGTTGGACTAGATATGGTCCCTATGTGTAGGAAACACCGTTCTTTTGTTCTCAGCAAACTCACGTTTCCTGCTGTCTTAGAGACTCTAGAAAGCACGATCGTGCTTTTTGTTCTAAAGCAGAGTGTGATCATTGGATGAGAACACTGCTGTTTGTTTCACTTCAGAAATTGAGTTAAATCCCATGCTCTGAGTCTTCCTACAAGCAAGACTTCGTTTCAGGTAAGGGCAGTCACTTTTCTGCTCAAACGAACTACATCTTTCACGAAGCTCACACGTTTCTCATCTTAACTGACAAGCATTGGATGTTAGAGGACCAGTGCATTCTATCAGTTTCAGAAGAAGATTTGGATTACATATTGTCCTTATGTGTAGGAAACACCGTTCTCTTGTTCTGGGCACACTCAGATTTCCTGCTGTATTAGAGAATCTATAAAGCAAGAGTGTGCTTCTCGCTCTAAAGCAGAGTGTGATCCATGGATGAGAACTATGCTGTGTGTTTCACTTCAGAAATGGAGTTAAATCTCAGGCTCTGAGTCTTCCTACAAGCAAGACTTCGTTTCAGGTAAGGGCAGTCACTTTCCAGCTCAAACGAACTACATCCTTCACTGAGCTCACACGTTTCTCATCTTAACAGACAAGCATTGGATGTTAGAGGACCAGTGCATTGTATCAGTTTCAGAAGAAGATGTGGACTACATATGGGCCATATGTGTAGGAAACACCCCTCTTTTGTTCTGGGCACACTCAGATTTCCTGGTGTATTAGAGAATCTAGAAAGTTAGAGTGTGCTTCTCGCTCTAAAGCAGAGTGTGATCCATGGATGAGAACTATGCTGTGTGTTTCCCTTCAGAAATGGACTTAAATCCCAGGCTCTGTTTCTTACTACAAGCAAGACTTCGTTTCAGGTAAGGGCAGTAACTTTTCAGTTCAAAGGAACTACATCATTCACGAAGCTCACACGTTTCTCATCTTAACTGACAAGCATTGGATGTTAGAGGACCAGTGCTTTGTATCACTTTCAGAAGCAGAGTTGGACTAGATATGGTCCGTATGTGTAGGAACACCGTTCTTTTGTTCTCAGCACACTCACGTTTCCTGCTGGCTTAGAGACTTTAGAAAGCAAGAGCGTGCTTCTCGCTCTAAAGCAGAGTGTGAAACATGGATGAGACCTATGCTGTATATTTCCGTTCAGAAATGGAGTTAAATCCCAGACTCTGTGTCTTCCTACAGGCAAGACTTCCTTTCAGGTAAGGGCAGTCACTTTTCAGCTCAAACGAACTACATCATTCACGAAGCTCACACGTTTCTCATCTTAACAGACAAGCATTGGATTTTAGAGGACCAGTGTTTTGTATCAGTTTCAGATGCAGAGTTGGACTATATAATGTCCGTAAGGGTAGGAAACACCGTTCTTTTGTTCTCAGCACACTCACATTTCCTGCTGTCTTAGAGAATCTAGAAAGCAAGAGCGTGCTTCTTGTTCTAAAGCAGAGTTTGATCAATGGATGATTACACGGCTGTGAGTTTTACTTCAGAAATGTAGTTAAATCCCAGGCTCTGAGTCTTCATACAAGCAAGACTTCAATTCAGGTAAGGGCAGTCACTTTTCTGCTCAAACAAACTACACCGTTCACGAGGCTCACACGTTTCTCATCTTAACTGACAAGCATTGGATGTAAGATGGTCAGTGCTTTGTATCAGTTTCAGAAGCAGATTTGGACTACATAAGGTCCATATGTGTAGGAAACACCCTTCTTTTGTTCTGGGCACACTCAGATTCCCTGCTGTATTAGAGAATCTAGAAAGAAAGAGTGTGCTTCTCGCTCTAAAGCAGAGTGTGATCCATGGATGAGAACTATGCTGTGTGTTTCCATTCAGAAATGGACTTAAATCCCAGGCTCTGTTTCTTACTACAAGCAAGACTTCGTTCCAGGTAAGGGCAGTCACTTTTCAGTTCAAAGGAACTACATCATTCACTAAGCTCACACGTTTCTCATCTTAACTGACAGGCATTGGATGTTAGAGGACCAGTGCTTTGTATCACTTTCAGAAGCAGAGTTGGACTAGATATGGTCCCTATGTGTAGGAAACACCGTTCTTTTGTTCTCAGCAAACTCACGTTTCCTGCTGTCTTAGAGACTCTAGAAAGCACGATCGTGCTTTTTGTTCTAAAGCAGAGTGTGATCATTGGATGAGAACACTGCTGTTTGTTTCACTTCAGAAATTGAGTTAAATCCCATGCTCTGAGTCTTCCTACAAGCAAGACTTCGTTTCAGGTAAGGGCAGTCACTTTTCTGCTCAAACGAACTACATCTTTCACGAAGCTCACACGTTTCTCATCTTAACTGACAAGCATTGGATGTTAGAGGACCAGTGCATTCTATCAGTTTCAGAAGAAGATTTGGATTACATATTGTCCTTATGTGTAGGAAACACCGTTCTTTTGTTCTGGGCACACTCAGATTTCCTGCTGTATTAGAGAATCTATAAAGCAAGAGTGTGCTTCTCGCTCTAAAGCAGAGTGTGATCCATGGATGAGAACTATGCTGTGTGTTTCACTTCAGAAATGGAGTTAAATCTCAGGCTCTGAGTCTTCCTACAAGCAAGACTTCGTTTCAGATAAGGGCAGTCACTTTTCTGCTCAAACGAACTACACCGTTCACGAGGCTCACACGTTTCTCATCTTAACTGACAAGCATTGGATGTAAGATGGTCAGTGCTTTGTATCAGTTTCAGAAGCAGATTTGGACTACATAAGGTCCATATGTGTAGGAAACACCCTTCTTTTGTTCTGGGAACACTCAGATTTCCTGGTGTATTAGAGAATCTAGAAAGCAAGAGTGTGCTTCTCACTCTAAAGCAGAGTGTGATCCATGGATGAGAACTATGCTGTGTGTTTCCCTTCAGAAATGGACTTAAATCCCAGGCTCTGTGTCTTACTACATGCAAGACTTCGTTTCAGGTAAGGGCAGTCACTTTTCAGTTCAAAGGAACTACATCATTCACTAAGCTCACACGTTTCTCATATTAACTGACAAGCATTGAATGTTAGAGGACCAGTGCTTTGTGTCACTTTCAGAAGCAGAGTTGGACTAGATATGGTCCGTATGTGTAGGAACACCGTTCTTTTTTCTCAGCACACTCACGTTTCCTGCTGGCTTAGAGACTTTAGAAAGCAAGAGCGTGCTTCTCGCTCTAAAGCAGAGTGTGATCCATGGATGAGAACTATGCTGTGTGTTTCCCATCAGAAATGGAGTTAAATCCCAAGCTCTTTGTCTTCCTACAAGCAAGACTTCGTTTCAGGTAAGGGCAGTCACTTTCCAGCTCAAACGAACTACATCCTTCACTGAGCTCACACGTTTATCATCTTAACAGACAAGCATTGGATGTTAGAGGACCAGTGCATTGTATCAGTTTCAGAAGAAGATTTGGACTACATATAGTCAGTATGTGTAGGAAACACCGTTCTTTTGTTCTGGGCACACTCAGATTTCCTGCTGTATTAGAGACTCTAGAAAGCAAGAGGGTGCTTCTCGCTCTAAAGCAGAGTGTGATCCATTGATGAGAACCATGCTGTATGTATCCCTTCAGAAATGGAGTTAAATCCCAGGCTCTGTGTCTTCCTACAGGCAAGACTTCGTTTCAGGTAAGGGCAGTCACTTTTCCGCTCAAACGAACTACATCATTCACGAAGCTCACACGTTTCTCATCTTAACAGACAAGCATTGGATTTTAGAGGACCAGTGCTTTGTATCAGTTTCAGATGCAGAGTTGGACTATATAATGTCTGTAAGGGTAGGAAACACTGTTCTTTTGTTCTCAGCACACTCACATTTCCTGCTGTCTTAGAGACTCTAGAAAGCAAGAGCGTGCTTCTTGTTCTAAAGCAGAGTTTGATCATTGGATGATTACACGGCTGTGAGTTTTACTTCAGAAATGGAGTTAAATCCCAGGCTCTGAGTCTTCCTACAAGGAAGACTTCAATTCAGGTAAGGGCAGTCACTTTTCTGCTCAAACGAACTACACCGTTCACGAAGCTCACACGTTTCTCATCTTAACTGACAAGCATTGGATGTAAGATGGTCAGTGCTTTGTATCAGTTTCAGAAGTAGATTTGGACTACATATGGTAAATATGTGTAGGAAACACCCTTCTTTTGTTCTGGGTACACTCAGATTTCCTACTGTATTAGAGAATCTCGAAAGCAAGCGTGTGCTTCAGGCTCTAAAGCAGAGTGTGATCCATGGATGAGAACTATGCTGTGTGTTTCCATTCAGAAATGGACTTAAATCCCAGGCTCTGTGTCTTACTACAAGCAAGACTTCGTTTCAGGTAAGGGCAGTCACTTTTCAGCTCAAATGAACTACATTGTTCACAAAGCTCACACGTTTCTCATCTTAACTGACAAGCATTGGATATTAGCGGACCAGTGCTTTGTATCACTTTCAGAAGCAGAGTTGGACTAGATATGGTCCATATGTGTAGGAAACACCGTTCTTTTGTTCTCAGCAAACTCACGTTTCCTGCTGTCTTAGATACTCTAGAATGTGCGATCATGCTTCTTGTTCTAAAGCAGAGTGTGATCAATGGATGAGAACACTGCTGTGTGTTTCCCTTCAGAAATGGAGTTAAATCCCAGGTTCTTTGTCTTCCTACAAGCAAGACTTCGTTTCAGGTAAGGGCAGTCACTTTTCTGCTCAAACGAACTACATCCTTCACTGAGCTCACACGTTTCTCATCTTAACAGACAAGCATTGGATGTTAGAGGACCAGTGCTTTGTATCACTTTCAGAAGCAGAGTTGGACTAGATATGGTCCGTATGTGTAGGAACACCATTCTTTTGTTCTCAGCACACTCACGTTTCCTGCTGTCTTAGAGACTTTAGAAAGCAAGAGTGTGCTTCTCGCTCTAAAGCAGAGTGTGAAACATGGATGAGACCTATGCTGTATGTTTCAGTTCAGAAATGGAGTTAAATCCCAGACTCTGTGTCTTCCTACAGGCAAGACTTCCTTTCAGGTAAGGGCAGTCACTTTTCAGCTCAAACGAACTACATCATTCACGAAGCTCACACGTTTCTCATCTTAACAGACAAGCATTGGATTTTAGAGGACCAGTGTTTTGTATCAGGTTCAGATGCAGATTTGGACTACATAAGGTCCATATGTGTAGGAAAAACCCTTCTTTTGTTCTGGGCACACTCAGATTCCCTGCTGTATTAGAGAATCTAGAAAGAAAGAGTGTGCTTCTCGCTCTAAAGCAGAGTGTGATCCATGGATGAGAACTATGCTGTGTGTTTCCATCAGAAATGGACTTAAATCCCAGGCTCTGTTTCTTACTACAAGCAAGACTTCGTTCCAGGTAAGGGCAGTCACTTTTCAGTTCAAAGGAACTACATCATTCACTAAGCTCACACGTTTCTCATCTTAACTGACAAGCATTGGATGTTAGTGGACCAGTGCTTTGTATCACTTTCAGAAGCAGAGTTGGACTAGATATGGTCCGTATGTGTAGGAAACACCGTTCTTTTGTTCTCAGCAAACTCACGTTTCCTGGTCTCTTAGAGACTCTAGAAAGCACGATCGTGCTTCTTGTTCTAAAGCAGAGTGTGATCATTGGATGAGAACACTGCTGTTTGTTTCACTTCAGAAATGGAGTTAAATCCCATGCTCTGAGTCTTCCTACAAGCAAGACTTCGTTTCAGGTAAGGGCAGTCACTTTCCAGCTCAAAGGAACTACATTCTTCATGAAGCTCACACGTTTCTCATCTTAACAGACAAGCATTGGATGTTAGAGGACCAGTGCATTGTATCAGTTTCAGAAGAAGATTTGGACTACATATGGGCCATATGTGTAGGAAACACCCTTCTTTTGTTCTGGGCACACTCAGATTTCCTGCTGTATTAGAGAATCTAGAAAGCAAGTGTGTGCTTCTCGCTCTAAAGCAGAGTGTGATCCATGGATGACAACTATGCTGTGTGTTTCCATTCAGAAATGGAGTTAAATCCCAGGCTCTGTGTCTTACTACAAGCAAGACTTCGTTTCAGGTAAGGGCAGTCACTTTTCAGGTCAAAGGAACTACATCATTCACTAAGCTCACACGTTTCTCATGTTAACTTACAAGCATTGGATGTTAGAGGACCAGTGCTTTGTATCACTTTCAGAAGCAGAGTTGGACTAGATATGGTCCGTATGTGTAGGAACACCGTTCTTTTGTTCTCAGCACACTCACGTTTCCTGCTGTATTAGAGATTTTAGAAAGCAAGAGCGTGCATCTCGCTCTAAAGCAGAGTGTGATCCATGGATGAGAACTATGCTGTGTGTTTCCCTTCAGAAATGGAGTTAAATCCCAGGCTCTTTGTCTTCCTACAAGCAAGACTTCGTTTCAGGTAAGGGCAGTCTCTTTCCAGCTCAAACGAACTACATCCTTCACTGAGCTCACACGTTTATCATCTTAACTGACAAGCATTGGATGTTAGATGGTCTGTGCTTTGTATCAGTTTCAGAAGCAGATTTGGACTATATATGGTCCATATGTGTAGGAAACACCCTTCTTTTGTTCTGGGCACACTCAGATTTCCTGCTGTATTAGAGACTCTAGTAAGCAAGATTGTGCTTCTCGCTCTAAAGCAGAGTGTGATCCTTAGATGAGAACACTGCTGTGTGTTTCTCTTCAGAAATGGACTTAAATCCCAGGCTCTGTGTCTTACTACAAGCAAGACTTTGTATCAGGTAAGGGCAGTCACTTTTCTGCTCAAACGAACTACATCATTCACGAAGCTCACATGTTTCTCATCTTAACAGACAAGCATTGGATTTTAGAGGACCAGTGCTTTGTATCAGTTTCAGATGCAGAGTTGGACTATATAATGTCCGTAAGGGTAGGAAACACTGTTCTTTTGTTCTCAGCACAATCACATTTCCTGCTGTCTTAGAGAATCTAGAAAGCAAGAGCGTGCTTTTTGTTCTAAAGCAGAGTTGGATCAATGGATGATTACACGGCTGTGAGTTTTACTTCAGAAATGGAGTTAAATCCCAGGCTCTGAGTCTTCCTACAAGGAAGACTTCAATTCAGGTAAAGGCAGTCACTTTTCTGCTCAAACGAACTACACCGTTCACGAAGCTCACACGTATCTCATGTTAACTGACAAGCATTGGATGTAAGATGGTCAGTGCTTTGTATCAGTTTCAGAAGCAGATTTGGACTACATATGGTAAATATGTGTAGGAAACACCCTTCTTTTGTTCTGGGTACACTCAGATTTCCTACTGTATTAGAGAATCTCGAAAGCAAGCGTGTGCTTCAGGCTCTAAAGCAGAGTGTGATCCATGGATGAGAACTATGCTGTGTGTTTCCATTCAGAAATGGACTTAAATCCCAGGCTCTGTGTCTTACTACAAGCAAGACTTCGTTTCAGGTAAGGGCAGTCACTTTTCAGCTCAAATGAACTACATTGTTCACAAAGCTCACACGTTTCTCATCTTAACTGACAAGCATTGGATGTTAGCGGACCAGTGCTTTGTATCACTTTCAGAAGCAGAGTTGGACTAGATATGGTCCGTATGTGTAGGAAACACCGTTCTTTTGTTCTCAGCAAACTCACGTTTCCTGCTGTCTTAGATACTCTAGAATGCGCGATCATGCTTCTTGTTCTAAAGCAGAGTGTGATCAATGGATGAGAACACTGCTGTGTGTTTCCCTTCAGAAATGGAGTTAAATCCCAGGTTCTTTGTCTTCCTACAAGCAAGACTTCGTTTCAGGTAAGGGCAGTCACTTTTCTGCTCAAACGAACTACATCCTTCACTGAGCTCACACGTTTCTCATCTTAACAGACAAGCATTGGATGTTAGAGGACCAGTGCTTTGTATCACTTTCAGAAGCAGAGTTGGACTAGATATGGTCCGTATGTGTAGGAACACCATTCTTTTGTTCTCAGCATACTCACGTTTCCTGCTGTCTTAGAGACTTTAGAAAGCAAGAGTGTGCTTCTCGCTCTAAAGCAGAGTGTGAAACATGGATGAGACCTATGCTGTATGTTTCAGTTCAGAAATGGAGTTAAATCCCAGACTCTGTGTCTTCCTACAGGCAAGACTTCCTTTCAGGTAAGGGCAGTCACTTTTCAGCTCAAACAAACTACATCATTCACGAAGCTCACACGTTTCTCATCTTAACAGACAAGCATTGGATGTTAGAGGACCAGTGCATTGTATCAGTTTCAGAAGAAGATTTGGACTACATATAGTCAGTATGTGTAGGAAACACCGTTCTTTTGTTCTGGGCACACTCAGATTTCCTGCTGTATTAGAGACTCTAGAAAGCAAGAGGGTGCTTCTCGCTCTAAAGCAGAGTGTGATCCATTGATGAGAACCATGCTGTATGTATCCCTTCAGAAATGGAGTTAAATCCCAGGCTCTGTGTCTTCCTACAGGCAAGACTTCGTTTCAGGTAAGGGCAGTCACTTTTCCGCTCAAACGAACTACATCATTCACGAAGCTCACACGTTTCTCATCTTAACAGACAAGCATTGGATTTTAGAGGACCAGTGCTTTGTATCAGTTTCAGATGCAGAGTTGGACTATATAATGTCTGTAAGGGTAGGAAACACTGTTCTTTTGTTCTCAGCACACTCACATTTCCTGCTGTCTTAGAGACTCTAGAAAGCAAGAGCGTGCTTCTTGTTCTAAAGCAGAGTTTGATCATTGGATGATTACACGGCTGTGAGTTTTACTTCAGAAATGGAGTTAAATCCCAGGCTCTGAGTCTTCCTACAAGGAAGACTTCAATTCAGGTAAGGGCAGTCACTTTTCTGCTCAAACGAACTACACCGTTCACGAAGCTCACACGTTTCTCATCTTAACTGACAAGCATTGGATGTAAGATGGTCAGTGGTTTGTATCAGTTTCAGAAGCAGATTTGGACTACATATGGTAAATATGTGTAGGAAACACCCTTCTTTTGTTCTGGGTACACTCAGATTTCCTACTGTATTAGAGAATCTCGAAAGCAAGCGTGTGCTTCAGGCTCTAAAGCAGAGTGTGATCCATGGATGAGAACTATGCTGTGTGTTTCCATTCAGAAATGGACTTAAATCCCAGGCTCTGTGTCTTACTACAAGCAAGACTTCGTTTCAGGTAAGGGCAGTCACTTTTCAGCTCAAATGAACTACATTGTTCACAAAGCTCACACGTTTCTCATCTTAACTGACAAGCATTGGATGTTAGCGGACCAGTGCTTTGTATCACTTTCAGAAGCAGAGTTGGACTAGATATGGTCCGTATGTGTAGGAAACACCGTTCTTTTGTTCTCAGCAAACTCACGTTTCCTGCTGTCTTAGATACTCTAGAATGTGCGATCATGCTTCTTGTTCTAAAGCAGAGTGTGATCAATGGATGAGAACACTGCTGTGTGTTTCCCTTCAGAAATGGAGTTAAATCCCAGGTTCTTTGTCTTCCTACAAGCAAGACTTCGTTTCAGGTAAGGGCAGTCACTTTTCTGCTCAAACGAACTACATCCTTCACTGAGCTCACACGTTTCTCATCTTAACAGACAAGCATTGGATGTTACAGGACCAGTGCTTTGTATCACTTTCAGAAGCAGAGTTGGACTTGATATGGTCCGTATGTGTAGGAACACCATTCTTTTGTTCTCAGCACACTCACGTTTCCTGCTGTCTTAGAGACTTTAGAAAGCAAGAGTGTGCTTCTCGCTCTAAAGCAGAGTGTGAAACATGGATGAGACCTATGCTGTATGTTTCAGTTCAGAAATGGAGTTAAATCCCAGACTCTGTGTCTTCCTACAGGCAAGACTTCCTTTCAGGTAAGGGCAGTCACTTTTCAGCTCAAACGAACTACATCATTCACGAAGCTCACACGTTTCTCATCTTAACAGACAAGCATTGGATTTTAGAGGACCAGTGTTTTGTATCAGGTTCAGATGCAGATTTGGACTACATAAGGTCCATATGTGTAGGAAAAACCCTTCTTTTGTTCTGGGCACACTCAGATTCCCTGCTGTATTAGAGAATCTAGAAAGAAAGAGTGTGCTTCTCGCTCTAAAGCAGAGTGTGATCCATGGATGAGAACTATGCTGTGTGTTTCCATCAGAAATGGACTTAAATCCCAGGCTCTGTTTCTTACTACAAGCAAGACTTCGTTCCAGGTAAGGGCAGTCACTTTTCAGTTCAAAGGAACTACATCATTCACTAAGAAAACACGTTTCTCATCTTAACTGACAAGCATTGGATGTTAGTGGACCAGTGCTTTGTATCACTTTCAGAAGCAGAGTTGGACTAGATATGGTCCGTATGTGTAGGAAACACCGTTCTTTTGTTCTCAGCAAACTCACGTTTCCTGGTCTCTTAGAGACTCTAGAAAGCACGATCGTGCTTCTTGTTCTAAAGCAGAGTGTGATCATTGGATGAGAACACTGCTGTTTGTTTCACTTCAGAAATGGAGTTAAATCCCATGCTCTGAGTCTTCCTACAAGCAAGACTTCGTTTCAGGTAAGGGCAGTCACTTTTCTGCTCAAACGAACTACATCTTTCACGAAGCTCACACGTTTCTCATCTTAACTGACAAGCATTGGATGTTAGAGGACCAGTGCATTCTATCAGTTTCAGAAGAAGATTTGGATTACATATTGTCCTTATGTGTAGGAAACACCGTTCTTTTGTTCTGTGCACACTCAGATTTCCTGCTGTATTAGAGAATCTATAAAGCAAGAGTGTGCTTCTCGCTCTAAAGCAGAGTGTGATCCATGGATGAGAACTATGCTGTGTGTTTCACTTCAGAAATGGAGTTAAATCTCAGGCTCTGAGTCTTCCTACAAGCAAGACTTCGTTTCAGGTAAGGGCAGTCACTTTCCAGCTCAAAGGAACTACATTCTTCATGAAGCTCACACGTTTCTCATCTTAACAGACAAGCATTGGATGTTAGAGGACCAGTGCATTGTATCAGTTTCAGAAGAAGATTTGGACTACATATGGGCCATATGTGTAGGAAACACCCTTCTTTTGTTCTGGGCACACTCAGATTTCCTGCTGTATTAGAGAATCTAGAAAGCAAGTGTGTGCTTCTCGCTCTAAAGCAGAGTGTGATCCATGGATGACAACTATGCTGTGTGTTTCCATTCAGAAATGGAGTTAAATCCCAGGCTCTGTGTCTTACTACAAGCAAGACTTCGTTTCAGGTAAGGGCAGTCACTTTTCAGGTCAAAGGAACTACATCATTCACTAAGCTCACACGTTTCTCATCTTAACTTACAAGCATTGGATGTTAGAGGACCAGTGCTTTGTATCACTTTCAGAAGCAGAGTTGGACTAGATATGGTCCGTATGTGTAGGAACACCGTTCTTTTGTTCTCAGCACACTCACGTTTCCTGCTGTATTAGAGATTTTAGAAAGCAAGAGCGTGCATCTCGCTCTAAAGCAGAGTGTGATCCATGGATGAGAACTATGCTGTGTGTTTCCCTTCAGAAATGGAGTTAAATCCCAGGCTCTTTGTCTTCCTACAAGCAAGACTTCGTTTCAGGTAAGGGCAGTCTCTTTCCAGCTCAAACGAACTACATCCTTCACTGAGCTCACACGTTTATCATCTTAACTGACAAGCATTGGATGTTAGATGGTCTGTGCTTTGTATCAGTTTCAGAAGCAGATTTGGACTATATATGGTCCATATGTGTAGGAAACACCCTTCTTTTGTTCTGGGCACACTCAGATTTCCTGCTGTATTAGAGACTCTAGTAAGCAAGATTGTGCTTCTCGCTCTAAAGCAGAGTGTGATCCTTAGATGAGAACACTGCTGTGTGTTTCTCTTCAGAAATGGACTTAAATCCCAGGCTCTGTGTCTTACTACAAGCAAGACTTTGTATCAGGTAAGGGCAGTCACTTTTCTGCTCAAACGAACTACATCATTCACGAAGCTCACATGTTTCTCATCTTAACAGACAAGCATTGGATTTTAGAGGACCAGTGCTTTGTATCAGTTTCAGATGCAGAGTTGGACTATATAATGTCCGTAAGGGTAGGAAACACTGTTCTTTTGTTCTCAGCACAATCACATTTCCTGCTGTCTTAGAGAATCTAGAAAGCAAGAGCGTGCTTTTTGTTCTAAAGCAGAGTTGGATCAATGGATGATTACACGGCTGTGAGTTTTACTTCAGAAATGGAGTTAAATCCCAGGCTCTGAGTCTTCCTACAAGGAAGACTTCAATTCAGGTAAGGGCAGTCACTTTTCTGCTCAAACGAACTACACCGTTCACGAAGCTCACACGTATCTCATGTTAACTGACAAGCATTGGATGTAAGATGGTCAGTGCTTTGTATCAGTTTCAGAAGCAGATTTGGACTACATATGGTAAATATGTGTAGGAAACACCCTTCTTTTGTTCTGGGTACACTCAGATTTCCTACTGTATTAGAGAATCTCGAAAGCAAGCGTGTGCTTCAGGCTCTAAAGCAGAGTGTGATCCATGGATGAGAACTATGCTGTGTGTTTCCATTCAGAAATGGACTTAAATCCCAGGCTCTGTGTCTTACTACAAGCAAGACTTCGTTTCAGGTAAGGGCAGTCACTTTTCAGCTCAAATGAACTACATTGTTCACAAAGCTCACACGTTTCTCATCTTAACTGACAAGCATTGGATGTTAGCGGACCAGTGCTTTGTATCACTTTCAGAAGCAGAGTTGGACTAGATATGGTCCGTATGTGTAGGAAACACCGTTCTTTTGTTCTCAGCAAACTCACGTTTCCTGCTGTCTTAGATACTCTAGAATGCGCGATCATGCTTCTTGTTCTAAAGCAGAGTGTGATCAATGGATGAGAACACTGCTGTGTGTTTCCCTTCAGAAATGGAGTTAAATCCCAGGTTCTTTGTCTTCCTACAAGCAAGACTTCGTTTCAGGTAAGGGCAGTCACTTTTCTGCTCAAACGAACTACATCCTTCACTGAGCTCACACGTTTCTCATCTTAACAGACAAGCATTGGATGTTAGAGGACCAGTGCTTTGTATCACTTTCAGAAGCAGAGTTGGACTAGATATGGTCCGTATGTGTAGGAACACCATTCTTTTGTTCTCAGCATACTCACGTTTCCTGCTGTCTTAGAGACTTTAGAAAGCAAGAGTGTGCTTCTCGCTCTAAAGCAGAGTGTGAAACATGGATGAGACCTATGCTGTATGTTTCAGTTCAGAAATGGAGTTAAATCCCAGACTCTGTGTCTTCCTACAGGCAAGACTTCCTTTCAGGTAAGGGCAGTCACTTTTCAGCTCAAACGAACTACATCATTCACGAAGCTCACACGTTTCTCATCTTAACAGACAAGCATTGGATTTTAGAGGACCAGTGTTTTGTATCAGGTTCAGATGCAGATTTGGACTACATAACGTCCATATGTGTAGGAAAAACCCTTTTTTTGTTCTGGGCACACTCAGATTCCCTGCTGTATTAGAGAATGTAGAAAGAAAGAGTGTGCTTCTCGCTCTAAAGCAGAGTGTGATCCATGGATGAGAACTATGCTGTGTGTTTCCATCAGAAATGGACTTAAATCCCAGGCTCTGTTTCTTACTACAAGCAAGACTTCGTTCCAGGTAAGGGCAGTCACTTTTCAGTTCAAAGGAACTACATCATTCACTAAGCTCACACGTTTCTCATCTTAACTGACAAGCATTGGATGTTAGTGGACCAGTGCTTTGTATCACTTTCAGAAGCAGAGTTGGACTAGATATGGTCCGTATGTGTAGGAAACACCGTTCTTTTGTTCTCAGCAAACTCACGTTTCCTGGTCTCTTAGAGACTCTAGAAAGCACGATCGTGCTTCTTGTTCTAAAGCAGAGTGTGATCATTGGATGAGAACACTGCTGTTTGTTTCACTTCAGAAATGGAGTTAAATCCCATGCTCTGAGTCTTCCTACAAGCAAGACTTCTTTTCAGGTAAGGGCAGTCACTTTTCAGCTCAAACGAACTACATCTTTCACGAAGCTCACACGTTTCTCATCTTAACTGACAAGCATTGGATGTTAGAGGACCAGTGCATTCTATCAGTTTCAGAAGAAGATTTGGATTACATATTGTCCTTATGTGTAGGAAACACCGTTCTTTTGTTCTGTGCACACTCAGATTTCCTGCTGTATTACAGAATCTATAAAGCAAGAGTGTGCTTCTCGCTCTAAAGCAGAGTGTGATCCATGGATGAGAACTATGCTGTGTGTTTCACTTCAGAAATGGAGTTAAATCTCAGGCTCTGAGTCTTCCTACAAGCAAGACTTCGTTTCAGGTAAGGGCAGTCACTTTCCAGCTCAAAGGAACTACATTCTTCATGAAGCTCACACGTTTCTCATCTTAACAGACAAGCATTGGATGTTAGAGGACCAGTGCATTGTATCAGTTTCAGAAGAAGATTTGGACTACATATGGGCCATATGTGTAGGAAACACCCTTCTTTTGTTCTCGGCACACTCAGATTTCCTGCTGTATTAGAGAATCTAGAAAGCAAGTGTGTGCTTCTCGCTCTAAAGCAGAGTGTGATCCATGGATGACAACTATGCTGTGTGTTTCCATTCAGAAATGGACTTAAATCCCAGGCTCTGTGTCTTACTACAAGCAAGACTTCGTTTCAGGTAAGGGCAGTCACTTTTCAGGTCAAAGGAACTACATCATTCACTAAGCTCACACGTTTCTCATCTTAACTTACAAGCATTGGATGTTAGAGGACCAGTGCTTTGTATCACTTTCAGAAGCAGAGTTGGACTAGATATGGTCCGTATGTGTAGGAACACCGTTCTTTTGTTCTCAGCACACTCACGTTTCCTGCTGTATTAGAGATTTTAGAAAGCAAGAGCGTGCATCTCGCTCTAAAGCAGAGTGTGATCCATGGATGAGAACTATGCTGTGTGTTTCCCTTCAGAAATGGAGTTAAATCCCAGGCTCTTTGTCTTCCTACAAGCAAGACTTCGTTTCAGGTAAGGGCAGTCTCTTTCCAGCTCAAACGAACTACATCCTTCACTGAGCTCACACGTTTATCATCTTAACTGACAAGCATTGGATGTTAGATGGTCTGTGCTTTGTATCAGTTTCAGAAGCAGATTTGGACTATATATGGTCCATATGTGTAGGAAACACCCTTCTTTTGTTCTGGGCACACTCAGATTTCCTGCTGTATTAGAGACTCTAGTAAGCAAGATTGTGCTTCTCGCTCTAAAGCAGAGTGTGATCCTTAGATGAGAACACTGCTGTGTGTTTCTCTTCAGAAATGGACTTAAATCCCAGGCTCTGTGTCTTACTACAAGCAAGACTTTGTATCAGGTAAGGGCAGTCACTTTTCTGCTCAAACGAACTACATCATTCACGAAGCTCACATGTTTCTCATCTTAACAGACAAGCATTGGATTTTAGAGGACCAGTGCTTTGTATCAGTTTCAGATGCAGAGTTGGACTATATAATGTCCGTAAGGGTAGGAAACACTGTTCTTTTGTTCTCAGCACAATCACATTTCCTGCTGTCTTAGAGAATCTAGAAAGCAAGAGCGTGCTTTTTGTTCTAAAGCAGAGTTGGATCAATGGATGATTACACGGCTGTGAGTTTTACTTCAGAAATGGAGTTAAATCCCAGGCTCTGAGTCTTCCTACAAGGAAGACTTCAATTCAGGTAAGGGCAGTCACTTTTCTGCTCAAACGAACTACACCGTTCACGAAGCTCACACGTATCTCATGTTAACTGACAAGCATTGGATGTAAGATGGTCAGTGCTTTGTATCAGTTTCAGAAGCAGATTTGGACTACATATGGTAAATATGTGTAGGAAACACCCTTCTTTTGTTCTGGGCACACTCAGATTTCCTGCTGTATTAGAGACTCTATAAAGCAAGAGTGTGCTTCTCGCTCTAAAGCAGAGTGTGATCCATGGATGAGAACTTTGCTGTGTGTTTCACTTCAGAAATGGAGTTAAATCTCAGGCTCTGAGTCTTCCTACAAGCAAGACTTCGTTTCATGTAAGTACAGTCACTTTTCGGCTCAAAGGAACTACATCGTTCACTGAGCTCACACGTTTCTCATCTTAACAGACATGCATTGGATGTTAGAGGACCAGTGCTTTGTATCACTTTCAGAAGCAGAGTTGGACTAGATAAGGTCCGTATGTGTAGGAAACACCGTTCTTTTCTTCTCAGCACACTCATGTTTCCTGCTGTCTTAGAGAATCTAGAAAGCAAGAGCGTGCTTCTTGTTCTAAAGCAGAGTATGATCAATGGATGAGACAATCTTGTGTGTTTCTCTTCAGAAATGTATTTAAATCCCATGCTCTGTGTCTCCCTACAAGTTAGACATCGTTTCAGGTAAGGGCTGTCATTTTCCTGCTCAAAGGAACTACATCCTTCACGAAGCTCACACGTTTCTCATCTTAACTGACAACCATTGGTTGTTAGAGGACCAGTGCTTTGTATCAGTTTCAGAAGCAGATTTGGACTACATATGGTCCATATGTGTAGGAAAAACCGTTCTTTTGTTCCGGGCACACTCAGATTTCCTGCTGTATTAGAGACTCTACAAAGCAAGAGTGTGCTTCTCGCTCTAAAGCAGAGTGTGATCCATGGATGAGAACTATGCTGTGTGTTTCCCTTCAGAAATGGACTTAAATCCCAGGCTCTGTGTCTTACTACAAGCAAGACTTCAATTCAGGTAAGGGCAGTCACTTTCCTGCTCAAATGAACTACATCATTCACGAAGCTCACGCGTTTCTCATCTTAATTGACAAGCTTTGGATGTTAGAGGACCAGTGCTTCGTATCAATTTCAGAAGAAGGGTTGGACTAGATATGGTCCATATGTGTAGGAAACACCGTTCTTTTGTTCTGGGCACACTCAGATTTCCTACTGTATTAGAGACTCTAGAAAGCAAGTGTGTGCTTCTCGCTCTAAAGCAGAGTGTGATCCATAGATGAGAACTACGCTGTGTGTTTCCTTTCAGAAATGGAGTTAAATCCCAGGCTCTGTGTCTTCCTACAAGCAAGACTTCGTTTCAGGTAAGGGCTGTCACTTGTCAGCTCAAACGAACTACATCGTTCACTGAGCTCACACATTTCTCATCTTAACAGACAAGCAATGGATGTTAGAGGACCAGTGCTTTGTATCAGTTTCAGAAGCAGAGTTGGACTAGATATGGTCTGTATGTGTAGGAAACACCGTTCTTTTCTTCTCAGCACACTCATGTTTCCTGCTGTCTTAGAGACTCTAGAAAGCAAGAGCGTGCTTCTTGTTCTAAAGCAGAGTGTGATCAATGGATGAGACAATCTTGTGTGTTTCTCTTCAGAAATGTATTTAAATCCCATGCTCTGTGTCTCCCTACAAGCAAGACTTCGTTTCAGGTAAGGGCTGTCACTTTTCTGCTCAAAGGAACTACATCCTTCACGAAGCTCACACGTTTCTCATCTTAACTGACAACCATTGGTTGTTAGAGGACCAGTGCTTTGTATCAGTTTCAGAAGCAGATTTGGACTACATATGGTCCATATGTGTAGGAAAAACTGTTCTTTTGTTCTGGGCACACTCAGATTTCCTGCTGTATTAGAGACTCTACAAAGCAAGAGTGTGCTTCTCGCTCTAAAGCAGAGTGTGATCCATGGATGAGAACTATGCTGTGTTTTTCCCTTCAGAAATGGACTTAAATCCCAGGCTCTGTGTCTTCTTACAAGCAAGACTTCGTTTCAGGTAAGGGTAGTCACTTTTCAGCTCAAACGAACTACATCCTTCACTGAGCTCACACGTTTCTCATCTTAACAGACAAGCATTGGATGTTAGATGACCAGTGCTTTGTATCACTTTCAGAAGCAGAGTTGGACTAGATATGGTCCGTATGTGTAGGAACACCATTCTTTTGTTCTCAGCACACTCACGTTTCCTGCTGTCTTAGAGACTTTAGAAAGCAAGAGCGTGCTTCTCGCTCTAAAGCAGAGTGTGAACCATGGATGAGACCTATGCTGTATGTTTCCGTTCAGAAATGGAGTTAAATCCCAGACTCTGTGTCTTCCTACAGGCAAGACTTCCTTTCAGGTAAGGGCAGTCACTTTTCAGCTCAAACGAACTACATCATTCACGAAGCTCACACGTATCTCATCTTAACAGACAAGCATTGGATTTTAGAGGACCAGTGTTTTGTATCAGTTTCATATGCAGAGTTGGACTATATAATGTCCGTAAGGGTAGGAAACACCGTTCTTTTGTTCTCAGCACACTCACATTTCCTGCTGTCTTAGAGAATATAGAAAGCAAGAGCGTGCTTCTTGTTCTAAAGCAGAGTTTGATCAATGGATGATTACACGGCTGTGTGTTTTACTTCAGAAATGGAGTTAAATCCCAGGATCTGAGTCTTCCTACAAGCAAGACTTCAATTCAGGTAAGGGCAGTCACTTTTCTGCTCAAACTCACTACATCGTTCACGAAGCTCACACGTTTCTCATCTTAACTTACAGGCATTGAATGTTAGACGGTCAGTGCTTTGTATCAGTTTCAGAAGCAGATTTGTACTACATATGGTCCATATGTGTAGGAAACACCGTTCTTTTGTTCTGGGCACACTCAGATTTCCTGCTGTATTAGAGACTCTAGAAAGCTAGAGTGTGCTTCTCGCTCTAAAGGAGAGTGTGATCCATGGATGAGAACTATGCTGTGTGTTTCCCTTCAGAAATGGACTTAAATCCCAGGCTCTGTGTCTTACTACAAGCAAGACTTCGTTTCAGGTAAGGGCAGTCACTTTTCAGTTCAAAGGAACTATATCATTCACAAAGCACACACGTTTCTCATCTTAACTGACAAGCATTGGATGTTAGAGGACCAGTGCATTCTATCAGTTTCAGAAGAACATTTGGACTACATATAGTCCGCATGTGTAGGAAACACCGTTCTTTTGTTCTCAGCACACTCACGTTTCCTGCTGGCTTAGAGACTTTAGAAAGCAAGAGCGTGCTTTTCGCTCTAAAGCAGAGTGTGATCCATGGATGAGAACTATGCTGTGTGTTTCCCTTCAGAAATGGAGTTAAATCTCAGGCTCTTTGTCTTCCTACAAGCAAGACTTCGTTTCAGGTAGGGGCAGTCACTTTCCAGCTCAAACGAACTACATCCTTCACTGAGCTCACACGTTTATCATCTTAACAGACAAGCATTGGATGCTAGAGGACCAGTGCATTGTATCAGTTTCAGAAGAAGATTTGGACTACATATAGTCAGTATGTGTAGGAAACACCGTTCTTTTGTTCTGGGCACACTCAGATTTCCTGCTGTATTAGAGATTCTGGAAAGCAAGAGCGTGCTTCTTACTCTTAAGCAGAGTGTGATCCATTGATGAGAACCATGCTGTATGTTTCCCTTCAGAAATGGAGTTAAATCCCAGACTCTTTGTCTTCCTACAGGCAAGACTTCGTTTCAGGTAAGGGCAGTCACTTTTCAGCTCAAATGAACTACATCATTCACGAAGCTCACACGTTTCTCATCTTAACAGACAAGCATTGGATTTTAGAGGACCAGTGCTTTGTATCAGTTTCAGATGCAGAGTTGGACTATATAATGTCCGTAATTGTAGGAAACACCATTCTTTTTTTCTCAGCACACTCACATTTCCTGCTGTCTTAGAGAATCTAGAAAGCAAGGGCGTGATTCTTGTTCTAAAGCAGAGTGTGATCAATGGATGATTACACTGCTGTGTGTTTTACTTCAGAAATGGAGTTAAATCCCAGGCTCTGAATCTTCCTACAAGCAAGACTTCAATTCAGGTAAGGGCAGTCACTTTTCTGCTCAAATGAACTACATCATTCACGAAGCTCACGCGTTTCTCATCTTAATTGACAAGCTTTGGATGTTAGAGGACCAGTGCTTCGTATCAATTTCAGAAGAAGGGTTGGACTAGATATGGTCCATATGTGTAGGAAACACCGTTCTTTTGTTCTGGGCACACTCAGATTTCCTACTGTATTAGAGACTCTAGAAAGCAAGTGTGTGCTTCTCGCTCTAAAGCAGAGTGTGATCCTTAGATGAGAACTACGCTGTGTGTTTCCTTTCAGAAATGGAGTTAAATCCCAGGCTCTGTGTCTTCCTACAAGCAAGACTTCGTTTCAGGTAAGGGCTGTCACTTGTCAGCTCAAACGAACTACATCATTCACTAAGCTCACACGTTTCTCATCTTAACTTACAAGCATTGGATGTTAGAGGACCAGTGCTTTGTATCACTTTCAGAAGCAGAGTTGGACTAGATATGGTCCGTATGTGTAGGAACACCGTTCTTTTGTTCTCAGCACACTCACGTTTCCTGCTGTATTAGAGATTTTAGAAAGCAAGAGCATGCATCTCGCTCTAAAGCAGAGTGTGATCCATGGATGAGAACTATGCTGTGTGTTTCCCTTCAGAAATGGAGTTAAATCCCAGGCTCTTTGTCTTCCTACAAGCAAGACTTCGTTTCAGGTAAGGGCAGTCTCTTTCCAGCTCAAACGAACTACATCCTTCACTGAGCTCACACGTTTATCATCTTAACTGACAAGCATTGGATGTTAGATGGTCTGTGCTTTGTATCAGTTTCAGAAGCAGATTTGGACTATATATGGTCCATATGTGTAGGAAACACCCTTCTTTTGTTCTGGGCACACTCAGATTTCCTGCTGTATTAGAGACTCTAGTAAGCAAGATTGTGCTTCTCGCTCTAAAGCAGAGTGTGATCCTTAGATGAGAACACTGCTGTGTGTTTCTCTTCAGAAATGGACTTAAATCCCAGGCTCTGTGTCTTACTACAAGCAAGACTTTGTATCAGGTAAGGGCAGTCACTTTTCTGCTCAAACGAACTACATCATTCACGAAGCTCACATGTTTCTCATCTTAACAGACAAGCATTGGATTTTAGAGGACCAGTGCTTTGTATCAGTTTCAGATGCAGAGTTGGACTATATAATGTCCGTAAGGGTAGGAAACACTGTTCTTTTGTTCTCAGCACAATCACATTTCCTGCTGTCTTAGAGAATCTAGAAAGCAAGAGCGTGCTTTTTGTTCTAAAGCAGAGTTGGATCAATGGATGATTACACGGCTGTGAGTTTTACTTCAGAAATGGAGTTAAATCCCAGGCTCTGAGTCTTCCTACAAGGAAGACTTCAATTCAGGTAAGGGCAGTCACTTTTCTGCTCAAACGAACTACACCGTTCACGAAGCTCACACGTATCTCATGTTAACTGACAAGCATTGGATGTAAGATGGTCAGTGCTTTGTATCAGTTTCAGAAGCAGATTTGGACTACATATGGTAAATATGTGTAGGAAACACCCTTCTTTTGTTCTGGGCACACTCAGATTTCCTGCTGTATTAGAGACTCTATAAAGCAAGAGTGTGCTTCTCGCTCTAAAGCAGAGTGTGATCCATGGATGAGAACTTTGCTGTGTGTTTCACTTCAGAAATGGAGTTAAATCTCAGGCTCTGAGTCTTCCTACAAGCAAGACTTCGTTTCATGTAAGTACAGTCACTTTTCGGCTCAAAGGAACTACATCGTTCACTGAGCTCACACGTTTCTCATCTTAACAGACATGCATTGGATGTTAGAGGACCAGTGCTTTGTATCACTTTCAGAAGCAGAGTTGGACTAGATAAGGTCCGTATGTGTAGGAAACACCGTTCTTTTCTTCTCAGCACACTCATGTTTCCTGCTGTCTTAGAGAATCTAGAAAGCAAGAGCGTGCTTCTTGTTCTAAAGCAGAGTATGATCAATGGATGAGACAATCTTGTGTGTTTCTCTTCAGAAATGTATTTAAATCCCATGCTCTGTGTCTCCCTACAAGTTAGACATCGTTTCAGGTAAGGGCTGTCATTTTCCTGCTCAAAGGAACTACATCCTTCACGAAGCTCACACGTTTCTCATCTTAACTGACAACCATTGGTTGTTAGAGGACCAGTGCTTTGTATCAGTTTCAGAAGCAGATTTGGACTACATATGGTCCATATGTGTAGGAAAAACCGTTCTTTTGTTCCGGGCACACTCAGATTTCCTGCTGTATTAGAGACTCTACAAAGCAAGAGTGTGCTTCTCGCTCTAAAGCAGAGTGTGATCCATGGATGAGAACTATGCTGTGTGTTTCCCTTCAGAAATGGACTTAAATCCCAGGCTCTGTGTCTTACTACAAGCAAGAATTCGTTTCAGGTAAGGGCAGTCACTTTCCTGCTCAAATGAACTACATCATTCACGAAGCTCACGCGTTTCTCATCTTAATTGACAAGCTTTGGATGTTAGAGGACCAGTGCTTCGTATCAATTTCAGAAGAAGGGTTGGACTAGATATGGTCCATATGTGTAGGAAACACCGTTCTTTTGTTCTGGGCACACTCAGATTTCCTACTGTATTAGAGACTCTAGAAAGCAAGTGTGTGCTTCTCGCTCTAAAGCAGAGTGTGATCCATAGATGAGAACTACGCTGTGTGTTTCCTTTCAGAAATGGAGTTAAATCCCAGGCTCTGTGTCTTCCTACAAGCAAGACTTCGTTTCAGGTAAGGGCTGTCACTTGTCAGCTCAAACGAACTACATCGTTCACTGAGCTCACACATTTCTCATCTTAACAGACAAGCAATGGATGTTAGAGGACCAGTGCTTTGTATCAGTTTCAGAAGCAGAGTTGGACTAGATATGGTCTGTATGTGTAGGAAACACCGTTCTTTTCTTCTCAGCACACTCATGTTTCCTGCTGTCTTAGAGACTCTAGAAAGCAAGAGCGTGCTTCTTGTTCTAAAGCAGAGTGTGATCAATGGATGAGACAATCTTGTGTGTTTCTCTTCAGAAATGTATTTAAATCCCATGCTCTGTGTCTCCCTACAAGCAAGACTTCGTTTCAGGTAAGGGCTGTCACTTTTCTGCTCAAAGGAACTACATCCTTCACGAAGCTCACACGTTTCTCATCTTAACTGACAACCATTGGTTGTTAGAGGACCAGTGCTTTGTATCAGTTTCAGAAGCAGATTTGGACTACATATGGTCCATATGTGTAGGAAAAACTGTTCTTTTGTTCTGGGCACACTCAGATTTCCTGCTGTATTAGAGACTCTACAAAGCAAGAGTGTGCTTCTCGCTCTAAAGCAGAGTGTGATCCATGGATGAGAACTATGCTGTGTTTTTCCCTTCAGAAATGGACTTAAATCCCAGGCTCTGTGTCTTCTTACAAGCAAGACTTCGTTTCAGGTAAGGGTAGTCACTTTTCAGCTCAAACGAACTACATCCTTCACTGAGCTCACACGTTTCTCATCTTAACAGACAAGCATTGGATGTTAGATGACCAGTGCTTTGTATCACTTTCAGAAGCAGAGTTGGACTAGATATGGTCCGTATGTGTAGGAACACCATTCTTTTGTTCTCAGCACACTCACGTTTCCTGCTGTCTTAGAGACTTTAGAAAGCAAGAGCGTGCTTCTCGCTCTAAAGCAGAGTGTGAACCATGGATGAGACCTATGCTGTATGTTTCCGTTCAGAAATGGAGTTAAATCCCAGACTCTGTGTCTTCCTACAGGCAAGACTTCCTTTCAGGTAAGGGCAGTCACTTTTCAGCTCAAACGAACTACATCATTCCCGAAGCTCACACGTATCTCATCTTAACAGACAAGCATTGGATTTTAGAGGACCAGTGTTTTGTATCAGTTTCATATGCAGAGTTGGACTATATAATGTCCGTAAGGGTAGGAAACACCGTTCTTTTGTTCTCAGCACACTCACATTTCCTGCTGTCTTAGAGAATATAGAAAGCAAGAGCGTGCTTCTTGTTCTAAAGCAGAGTTTGATCAATGGATGATTACACGGCTGTGTGTTTTACTTCAGAAATGGAGTTAAATCCCAGGATCTGAGTCTTCCTACAAGCAAGACTTCAATTCAGGTAAGGGCAGTCACTTTTCTGCTCAAACTCACTACATCGTTCACGAAGCTCACACGTTTCTCATCTTAACTTACAGGCATTGAATGTTAGACGGTCAGTGCTTTGTATCAGTTTCAGAAGCAGATTTGTACTACATATGGTCCATATGTGTAGGAAACACCGTTCTTTTGTTCTGGGCACACTCAGATTTCCTGCTGTATTAGAGACTCTAGAAAGCTAGAGTGTGCTTCTCGCTCTAAAGGAGAGTGTGATCCATGGATGAGAACTATGCTGTGTGTTTCCCTTCAGAAATGGACTTAAATCCCAGGCTCTGTGTCTTACTACAAGCAAGACTTCGTTTCAGGTAAGGGCAGTCACTTTTCAGTTCAAAGGAACTATATCATTCACAAAGCACACACGTTTCTCATCTTAACTGACAAGCATTGGATGTTAGAGGACCAGTGCATTCTATCAGTTTCAGAAGAACATTTGGACTACATATAGTCCGCATGTGTAGGAAACACCGTTCTTTTGTTCTCAGCACACTCACGTTTCCTGCTGGCTTAGAGACTTTAGAAAGCAAGAGCGTGCTTTTCGCTCTAAAGCAGAGTGTGATCCATGGATGAGAACTATGCTGTGTGTTTCCCTTCAGAAATGGAGTTAAATCTCAGGCTCTTTGTCTTCCTACAAGCAAGACTTCGTTTCAGGTAGGGGCAGTCACTTTCCAGCTCAAACGAACTACATCCTTCACTGAGCTCACACGTTTATCATCTTAACAGACAAGCATTGGATGCTAGAGGACCAGTGCATTGTATCAGTTTCAGAAGAAGATTTGGACTACATATAGTCAGTATGTGTAGGAAACACCGTTCTTTTGTTCTGGGCACACTCAGATTTCCTGCTGTATTAGAGATTCTGGAAAGCAAGAGCGTGCTTCTTACTCTTAAGCAGAGTGTGATCCATTGATGAGAACCATGCTGTATGTTTCCCTTCAGAAATGGAGTTAAATCCCAGACTCTTTGTCTTCCTACAGGCAAGACTTCGTTTCAGGTAAGGGCAGTCACTTTTCAGCTCAAATGAACTACATCATTCACGAAGCTCACACGTTTCTCATCTTAACAGACAAGCATTGGATTTTAGAGGACCAGTGCTTTGTATCAGTTTCAGATGCAGAGTTGGACTATATAATGTCCGTAATTGTAGGAAACACCATTCTTTTTTTCTCAGCACACTCACATTTCCTGCTGTCTTAGAGAATCTAGAAAGCAAGGACGTGATTCTTGTTCTAAAGCAGAGTGTGATCAATGGATGATTACACTGCTGTGTGTTTTACTTCAGAAATGGAGTTAAATCCCAGGCTCTGAATCTTCCTACAAGCAAGACTTCAATTCAGGTAAGGGCAGTCACTTTTCTGCTCAAATGAACTACATCATTCACGAAGCTCACGCGTTTCTCATCTTAATTGACAAGCTTTGGATGTTAGAGGACCAGTGCTTCGTATCAATTTCAGAAGAAGGGTTGGACTAGATATGGTCCATATGTGTAGGAAACACCGTTCTTTTGTTCTGGGCACACTCAGATTTCCTACTGTATTAGAGACTCTAGAAAGCAAGTGTGTGCTTCTCGCTCTAAAGCAGAGTGTGATCCTTAGATGAGAACTACGCTGTGTGTTTCCTTTCAGAAATGGAGTTAAATCCCAGGCTCTGTGTCTTCCTACAAGCAAGACTTCGTTTCAGGTAAGGGCTGTCACTTGTCAGCTCAAACGAACTACATCGTTCACTGAGCTCACACATTTCTCATCTTAACAGACAAGCATTGGATGTTAGAGGACCAGTGCTTTGTATCAGTTTCAGAAGCAGAGTTGGACTAGATATGGTCTGTATGTGTAGGAAACACCATTCTTTTGTTCTCAGCACACTCACATTTACTGCTGTCTTAGAGAATCTAGAAAGCAAGGGCGTGATTCTTGTTCTAAAGCAGAGTGTGATCCATGCATGAGAACTATGCAGTGTGTTTCCCCTCAGAAATGGAGTTAAATCCCAGGATCTGAGTCTTCCTACAAGCAAGACTTCAATTCAGGTAAGGGCAGTCACTTTTCTGCTCAAACTAACTACATCGATCACGAAGCTCACACGTTTCTCATCTTAATTTACAATCATTGGATGTTAGACGGTCAGTGCTTTGTATCAGTTTCAGAAGCAGATTTGTACTACATATGGTCCATATGTGTAGGAAACACCGTTCTTTTGTTCTGGGCACACTCAGATTTCCTGCTGTATTAGAGAGTCTAGAAAGCTAGAGTGTGCTTCTCGCTCTAAAGCAGAGTGTGATCCATGGATGAGAACTATGCTGTGTGTTTCCCTTCAGAAATGGACTTTAATCCCAGGATCTGTGTCTTACTACAAGCAAGACTTCGTTTCAGGTAAGGGCAGTCTCTTTTCTGCTCAAACGAACTACATTGTTCACAAAGCTCACACGTTTCTCATCTTATCTGACAAGCATTGGATGTTAGAGGACCAGTGCTTTGTATCAGTTTCAGAAGAAGAGTTGGACTAGATATGGTCCGTATGTGTAGGAACACCATTCTTTTGTTCTCAGCACACTCACGTTTCCTGCTGGCTTAGAGACTTTAGAAAGCAAGAGCGTGCTTTTCGCTCTAAAGCAGAGTGTGATCCATGGATGAGAACTATGCTGTGTGTTTCCCTTCAGAAAGGGAGTTAAATCCCAGGCTCTTTGTCTTCCTACAAGCAAGACTTCGTTTCAGGTAAGGGCAGTCACTTTCCAGCTCAAACGAACTACATCCTTCACTGAGCTCACACGTTTATCATCTTAACAGACAAGCATTGGATGTTAGAGGACCAGTGCATTGTATCAGTTTCAGAAGAAGATTTGGACTACATATAGTCAGTATGTGTAGTAAACACCGTTCTTTTGTTCTGGGCACACTCAGATTTCCTGCTGTATTAGAGACTCTGGAAAGCAAGAGCGTGCTTCTTACTCTTAAGCAGAGTGTGATCCATTGATGAGAACCATGCTGTATGTTTCCCTTCAGAAATGGAGTTAAATCCCAGACTCTGTGTCATCCTACAGGCAAGACTTCGTTTCAGGTAAGGGCAGTCACTTTTCAGCTCAAACGAACTACATCGTTCACGAAGCTCACACGTTTCTCATCTTAACAGACAAGCATTGGATTTTAGAGGACCAGTGCTTTGTATCAGTTTCAGATGCAGAGTTGGACTATATAATGTCTGTAATTGTAGGAAACACCATTCTTATGTTCTCAGCACACTCACATTTCCTGCTGTCTTAGAGAATATAGAAAGCAAGGGCGTGCTTCTGGTTCTAAAGCAGAGTGTGATCAATGGATGATTACACTGCTGTGTGTTTTACTTCAGAAATGGAGTTAAATCCCAGGCTCTGAATCTTCCTACAAGCAAGACTTCAATTCAGGTAAGGGCAGTCACTTTTCTGCTCAAACGAACTACATCGTTCACGAAACTCACACGTTTCTCATCTTATCCTACAAGCATTGGATGTTAGACGGTCAGTTCTTTGTATCAGTTTCAGAAGCAGATTTGGACTACATATGGTCCATATGTGTAGGAAACACCGTTCTTTTGTTCTGGGCACACTCAGATTTCCTGCTGTATTAGAGACTCTAGTAAGCTAGAGTGTGCTTCTCGCTCTAAAGCAGAGTGTGATCCATGGATGAGAACTATGCTGTGTGTTTCCCTTCAGAAATGGACTTAAATCCCAGGCTCTGTGTCTTACTACATGCAAGACTTCGTTTCAGGTAAGGGCAGTCACTTTTCAGTTCAAAGGAACTACATCATTCACAAAGCTCACACGTTTCTCATCTTAACTGACAAGCATTGGATGTTAGTGGACCAGTGCATTGTATCAGTTTCAGAAGAAGATTTGGACTACATATAGTCCGTATGTGTAGGAAACACCGTTCTTTTGTTCTGGGCACACTCAGATTTCCTGCTGTCTTAGAGACTCTAGAAAGCAAGAGTGTGCTTCTTGATCTAAAGCAGAGTGTGATCCATGGATGAGAACTATGCTGTGTGTTTCACTTCAGAAAAGGATTTAAATCCCAGGCTCTGTGTCTTCCTACACGCAAGACTTCGTTTCAGGTAAGGGCAGTCTCTTTTCTGCTCAAATGAACTACATTGTTCACAAAGCTCACACGTTTCTCATCTTATCTGACAAGCATTGGATGTTAGAGGACCAGTGCTTTGTATCAGTTTCAGAAGAAGTGTTGGACTAGATATGGTCCGTATGTGTAGGAACACCGTTCTTTTGTTCTCAGCACACTCACGTTTCCTACTGTATTAGAGACTCTAGAAAGCAAGAGTGTCCTTCTCGCTCTAAAGCAGAGTGTGATCCATAGATGAGAACTATGCTGTGTGTTTCCTTTCAAAATGGAGTTAAATCCCAGGCTCTGTGTCTTCCTACAAGCAAGACTTCGTTTCAGGTAAGGGCTGTCACTTGTCAGCTCAAACGAACTACATCGTTCACTGAGCTCACACATTTCTCATCTTATCTGACAAGCATTGGATGTTAGAGGACCAGTGCTTTGTATCAGTTTCAGATGCAGAGTTGGACTATATAATGTCCGTAAGGGTAGGAAACACTGTTCTTTTGTTCTCAGCACACTCACATTTCCTGCTGTCTTAGAGACTCTAGAAAGCAAGAGCGTGCTTCTTGTTCTAAAGCAGAGTTTGATCAATGGATGATTACACGGCTGTGAGTTTTACTTCAGAAATGGAGTTAAATCCCAGGCTCTGAGTCTTCCTACAAGGAAGACTTCAATTCAGGTAAGGGCAGTCACTTTATTGCTCAAACGAACTACACCCTTCACGAAGCTCACACGTTTCTCATCTTAACTGACAAGCATTGGATGTAAGATGGTCAGTGCTTTGTATCAGTTTCAGAAGCAGATTTTGACTACATATGGTAAATATGTGTAGGAAACACCCTTCTTTTGTTCTGGGTACACTCAGATTTCCTACTGTATTAGAGAATCTCGAAAGCAAGCGTGTGCTTCAGGCTCTAAAGCAGAGTGTGATCCATGGATGAGAACTATGCTGTGTGTTTCCATTCAGAAATGGACTTAAATCCCAGGCTCTGTGTCTTACTACAAGCAAGACTTCGTTTCAGGTAAGGGCAGTCACTTTTCAGCTCAAATGAACTACATTGTTCACTAAGCTCACACGTTTCTCATCTTAACTGACAAGCATTGGATGTTAGCGGACCAGTGCTTTGTATCACTTTCAGAAGCAGAGTTGGACTAGATATGGTCCGTATGTGTAGGAAACACCGTTCTTTTGTTCTCAGCAAACTCACGTTTCCTGCTGTCTTAGATACTCTAGAATGCGCGATCATGCTTCTTGTTCTAAAGCAGAGTGTGATCAATGGATGAGAACACTGCTGTGTGTTTCCCTTCAGAAATGGAGTTAAATCCCAGGTTCTTTGTCTTCCTACAAGCAAGACTTCGTTTCAGGTAAGGGCAGTCACTTTTCTGCTCAAACGAACTACATCCTTCACTGAGCTCACACGTTTCTCATCTTAACAGACAAGCATTGGATGTTAGAGGACCATTGCTTTGTATCACTTTCAGAAGCAGAGTTGGACTAGATATGGTCCGTATGTGTAGGAACACCATTCTTTTGTTCTCAGCACACTCACGTTTCCTGCTGTCTTAGAGACTTTAGAAAGCAAGAGTGTGCTTCTCGCTCTAAAGCAGAGTGTGAAACATGGATGAGACCTATGCTGTATGTTTCAGTTCAGAAATGGAGTTAAATCCCAGACTCTGTGTCTTCCTACAGGCAAGACTTCCTTTCAGGTAAGGGCAGTCACTTTTCAGCTCAAACGAACTACATCATTCACGAAGCTCACACGTTTCTCATCTTGACAGACAGGCATTGGATTTTAGAGGACCAGTGTTTTGTATCAGGTTCAGATGCAGATTTGGACTACATAAGGTCCATATGTGTAGGAAAAACCCTTCTTTTGTTCTGGGCACACTCAGATTCCCTGCTGTATTAGAGAATCTAGAAAGAAAGAGTGTGCTTCTCGCTCTAAAGCAGAGTGTGATCCATGGATGAGAACTATGCTGTGTGTTTCCATCAGAAATGGACTTAAATCCCAGGCTCTGTTTCTTACTACAAGCAAGACTTCGTTCCAGGTAAGGGCAGTCACTTTTCAGTTCAAAGGAACTACATCATTCACTAAGCTCACACGTTTCTCATCTTAACTGACAAGCATTGGATGTTAGAGGACCAGTGCTTTGTATCACTTTCAGAAGCAGAGTTGGACTAGATATGGTCCGTATGTGTAGGAAACACCGTTCTTTTGTTCTCAGCAAACTCACGTTTCCTGCTCTCTTAGAGACTCTAGAAAGCACGATCGTGCTTCTTGTTCTAAAGCAGAGTGTGATCATTGGATGAGAACACTGCTGTTTGTTTCACTTCAGAAATGGAGTTAAATCCCATGCTCTGAGTCTTCCTACAAGCAAGACTTCGTTTCAGGTAAGGGCAGTCACTTTTCTGCTCAAACGAACTACATCTTTCACGAAGCTCACACGTTTCTCATCTTAACTGACAAGCATTGGATGTTAGAGGACCAGTGAATTCTATCAGTTTCAGAAGAAGATTTGGATTACATATTGTCCTTATGTGTAGGAAACACCGTTCTTTTGTTCTGTGCACACTCAGATTTCCTGCTGTATTACAGAATCTATAAAGCAAGAGTGTGCTTCTCGCTCTAAAGCAGAGTGTGATCCATGGATGAGAACTATGCTGTGTGTTTCACTTCAGAAATGGAGTTAAATCTCAGGCTCTGAGTCTTCCTACAAGCAAGACTTCGTTTCAGGTAAGGGCAGTCACTTTCCAGCTCAAAGGAACTACATTCTTCATGAAGCTCACACGTTTCTCATCTTAACAGACAAGCATTGGATGTTAGAGGACCAGTGCATTGTATCAGTTTCAGAAGAAGATTTGGACTACATATGGGCCATATGTGTAGGAAACACCCTTCTTTTGTTCTCGGCACACTCAGATTTCCTGCTGTATTAGAGAATCTAGAAAGCAAGTGTGTGCTTCTCGCTCTAAAGCAGAGTGTGATCCATGGATGACAACTATGCTGTGTGTTTCCATTCAGAAATGGACTTAAATCCCAGGCTCTGTGTCTTACTACAAGCAAGACTTCGTTTCAGGTAAGGGCAGTCACTTTTCAGGTCAAAGGAACTACATCATTCACTAAGCTCACACGTTTCTCATCTTAACTTACAAGCATTGGATGTTAGAGGACCAGTGCTTTGTATCACTTTCAGAAGCAGAGTTGGACTAGATATGGTCCGTATGTGTAGGAACAACGTTCTTTTGTTCTCAGCACACTCACGTTTCCTGCTGGCTTAGAGACTTTAGAAAGCAAGAGCGTGCTTCTCGCTCTAAAGCAGAGTGTGATCCATGGATGAGAACTATGCTGTGTGTTTCCCTTCAGAAATGGAGTTAAATCCCAGGCTCTTTGTCTTCCTACAAGCAAGACTTCGTTTCAGGTAAGGGCAGTCTCTTTCCAGCTCAAACGAACTACATCCTTCACTGAGCTCACACGTTTATCATCTTAACAGACAAGCATTGGATGTTAGAGGACCAGTGCATTGTATCAGTTTCAGAAGAAGATTTGGACTACATATAGTCAGTATGTGTAGGAAACACAGTTCTTTTGTTCTGGGCACACTCAGATTTCCTTCTGTATTAGAGACTCTAGAAAGCAAGAGCGTGCTTCTCACTCTAAAGCAGAGTGTGATCCATGGATGAGAACTATGGTGTGTGTTTCCCTTCAGAAATGGACTTAAATCCCAGGCTCTGTGTCTTACTACAAGCAAGACTTCGTTTCAGGTAAGGGCAGTCACTTTTCAGGTCAAAGGAACTACATCATTCACGAAGCTCACACGTTTCTCATCTTAACAGAAAAGCATTTGATTTTAGAGGACCAGGGCTTTGTATCAGTTTCAGATGCAGAGTTGGACTATATAATGTCCGTAAGGGTAGGAAACACTGTTCTTTTGTTCTCAGCACACTCACATTTCCTGCTGTCTTAGAGACTCTAGAAAGCGCGATCATGCTTCTTGTTCTAAAGCAGAGTGTGATCAATGGATGAGAACACTGCTGTGTGTTTCACTTCAGAAATGGAGTTAAATCCCATGCTCTGAGTCTTCCTACAAGCAAGACTTCGTTTCAGGTAAGGGCAGTCACTTTTCTGCTCAAACGAACTACATTGTTCACGAAGCTCACTCGTTTCTCATCTTAACTGACAAGCATTGGATGTTAGATGGTCTGTGCTTTGTATCAGTTTCAGAAGCAGATTTGGACTATATATGGTCCATATGTGTAGGAAACACCGTTCTTTTGTTCTGGGCACACTCAGATTTCCTGCTGTATTAGAGACTCTAGTAAGCAAGATTGTGCTTCTCGCTCTAAAGCAGAGTGTGATCCTTAGATGAGAACACTGCTGTGTGTTTCTCTTCAGAAATGGACTTAAATCCCAGGCTCTGTGTCTTACTACAAGCAAGACTTTGTATCAGGTAAGGGCAGTCACTTTTCTGCTCAAACGAACTACATCATTCACGAAGCTCACATGTTTCTCATCTTAACAGACAAGCATTGGATTTTAGAGGACCAGTGCTTTGTATCAGTTTCAGATGCAGAGTTGGACTATATAATGTCCGTAAGGGTAGGAAACACTATTCTTTTGTTCTCAGCACACTCACATTTCCTGCTGTCTTAGAGAATCTAGAAAGCAAGAGCGTGCTTTTTGTTCTAAAGCAGAGTTGGATCAATGGATGATTACACGGCTGTGAGTTTTACTTCAGAAATGGAGTTAAATCCCAGGCTCTGAGTCTTCCTACAAGGAAGACTTCAATTCAGGTAAGGGCAGTCACTTTTCTGCTCAAAGGAACTACATCCTTCACGAAGCTCACACGTTTCTCATCTTAACTGACAACCATTGGTTGTTAGAGGACCAGTGCTTTGTATCAGTTTCAGAAGAAGATTTGGACTACATATGGTCCATATGTGTAGGAAAAACTGTTCTTTTGTTCTGGGCACACTCAGATTTCCTGCTGTATTAGAGACTCTACAAAGCAAGAGTGTGCTTCTCGAACTAAAGCAGAGTGTGATCCATGGATGAGAACTATGCTGTGTGTTTCCCTTCAGAAATGGACTTAAATCCCAGGCTCTGTGTCTTCTTACAAGCAAGACTTCGTTTCAGGTAAGGGTAGTCACTTTTCAGCTCAAACGAACTACATCCTTCACTGAGCTCACACGTTTCTCATCTTAACAGACAAGCATTGGATGTTAGATGACCAGTGCTTTGTATCACTTTCAGAAGCAGAGTTGGACTAGATATGGTCCGTATGTGTAGGAACACCATTCTTTTGTTCTCAGCACACTCACGTTTCCTGCTGTCTTAGAGACTTTAGAAAGCAACAGCGTGCTTCTTGCTCTAAAGCAGAGTGTGAACCATGGATGAGACCTATGCTGTATGTTTCCGTTCAGAAATGGAGTTAAATCCCAGACTCTGTGTCTTCCTACAGGCAAGACTTCCTTTCAGGTAAGGGCAGTCAATTTTCAGCTCAAACGAACTACATCATTCACGAAGCTCATACGTATCTCATCTTAACAGACAAGCATTGGATTTTAGAGGACCAGTGTTTTGTATCAGTTTCAGATGCAGAGTTGGACTATATAATGTCCGTAAGGGTAGGAAACACCGTTCTTTTGTTCTCAGCACACTCACATTTCCTGCTGTCTTAGAGAATATAGAAAGCAAGAGCGTGCTTCTTGTTCTAAAGCAGAGTTTGATCAATGGATGATTACACGGCTGTGTGTTTTACTTCAGAAATGGAGTTAAATCCCAGGATCTGAGTCTTCCTACAAGCAAGACTTCAATTCAGGTAAGGGCAGTCACTTTTCTGCTCAAACTCACTACATCGTTCACGAAGCTCACACGTTTCTCATCTTAACTTACAGGCATTGGATGTTAGACGGTCAGTGCTTTGTATCAGTTTCAGAAGCAGATTTGTACTACATATGGTCCATATGTGTAGGAAACACCGTTCTTTTGTTCTGGGCACACTCAGATTTCCTGCTGTATTAGAGACTCTAGAAAGCTAGAGTGTGCTTCTCGCTCTAAAGGAGAGTGTGATCCATGGATGAGAACTATGCTGTGTGTTTCCCTTCAGAAATGGACTTAAATCCCAGGCTCTTTGTCTTCCTACAAGCAAGACTTCGTTTCAGGTAGGGGCAGTCACTTTCCAGCTCAAACGAACTACATCCTTCACTGAGCTCACACGTTTATCATCTTAACAGACAAGCATTGGATGCTAGAGGACCAGTGCATTGTATCAGTTTCAGAAGAAGATTTGGACTACATATAGTCAGTATGTGTAGGAAACACCGTTCTTTTGTTCTGGGCACACTAGATTTCCTGCTGTATTAGAGATTCTGGAAAGCAAGAGCGTGCTTCTTACTCTTAAGCAGAGTGTGATCCATTGATGAGAACCATGCTGTATGTTTCCCTTCAGAAATGGAGTTAAATCCCAGACTCTTTGTCTTCCTACAGGCAAGACTTCGTTTCAGGTAAGGGCAGTCACTTTTCAGCTCAAATGAACTACATCATTCACGAAGCTCACACGTTTCTCATCTTAACAGACAAGCATTGGATTTTAGAGGACCAGTGCTTTGTATCAGTTTCAGATGCAGAGTTGGACTATATAGTGTCCGTAATTGTAGGAAACACCATTCTTTTGTTCTCAGCACACTCACATTTCCTGCTGTCTTAGAGAATCTAGAAAGCAAGGGCGTGATTCTTCTTCTAAAGCAGAGTATGATCAATGGATGATTACACTGCTGTGTGTTTTACTTCAGAAATGGAGTTAAATCCCAGGCTCTGAATCTTCCTACAAGCAAGACTTCAATTCAGGTAAGGGCAGTCACTTTTCTGCTCAAATGAACTACATCATTCACGAAGCTCACACGTTTCTCATCTTAATTGACAAGCTTTGGATGTTAGAGGACCAGTGCTTCGTATCAATTTCAGAAGAAGGGTTGGACTAGATATGGTCCATATGTGTAGGAAACACCGTTCTTTTGTTCTGGGCACACTCAGATTTCCTACTGTATTAGAGACTCTAGAAAGCAAGTGTGTGCTTCTCGCTCTAAAGCAGAGTGTGATCCTTAGATGAGAACTACGCTGTGTGTTTCCTTTCAGAAATGGAGTTAAATCCCAGGCTCTGTGTCTTCCTACAAGCAAGAATTCGTTTCAGGTAAGGGCTGTCACTTGTCAGCTCAAACGAACTACATCGTTCACTGAGCTCACACATTTCTCATCTTAACAGACAAGCATTGGATGTTAGAGGACCAGTGCTTTGTATCAGATTCAGAAGCAGAGTTGGACTATATATGGTCTGTATGTGTAGGAAACACCATTCTTTTGTTCTCAGCACACTCACATTTCCTGCTGTCTTAGAGAATCTAGAAAGCAAGGGCGTGATTCTTGTTCTAAAGCAGAGTGTGATCCATGCATGAGAACTATGCAGTGTGTTTCCCCTCAGAAATGGAGTTAAATCCCAGGATCTGAGTCTTCCTACAAGCAAGACTTCAATTCAGGTAAGGGCAGTCACTTTTCTGCTCAAACTAACTACATCGTTCACGAAGCTCACACGTTTCTCATCTTAACTTACAATCATTGGATGTTAGACGGTCAGTGCTTTGTATCAGTTTCAGAAGCAGATTTGTACTACATATGGTCCATATGTGTAGGAAACACCGTTCTTTTGTTCTGGGCACACTCAGATTTCCTGCTGTATTAGAGACTCTAGAAAGCTAGAGTGTGCTTCTCGCTCTAAAGCAGAGTGTGATCCATGGATGAGAACTATGCTGTGTGTTTCCCTTCAGAAATGGACTTAAATCCCAGGCTCTGTGTCTTACTACAAGCAAGAATTCGTTTCAGGTAAGGGCAGTCTCTTTTCTGCTCAAACGAACTACATTGTTCACAAAGCTCACACGTTTCTCATCTTATCTGACAAGCATTGGATGTTAGAGGACCAGTGCTTTGTATCAGTTTCAGAAGAAGAGTTGGACTAGATATGGTCCATATATGTAGGAAATACCGTTCTTTTGTTCTGGGCACACTCAGATTTCCTACTGTATTAGAGACTCTAGAAAGCAAGAGTGTGCTTCTCGCTCTAAAGCAGAGTGTGATCCATAGATGAGAACTATGCTGTGTGTTTCCTTTCAGAAATGGAGTTAAATCCCAGGCTCTGTGTCTTCCTACAAGCAAGACTTCGTTTCAGGTAAGGGCTGTCACTTGTCAGCTCAAACGAACTACATCATTCACTGAGCTCACACATTTCTCATCTTAACAGACAAGCATTGGATGTTAGAGGACCAGTGCTTTGTATCAGTTTCAGAAGCAGAGTTGGACTAGATATGGTCCGTATGTGTAGGAAACACCGTTCTTTTCTTCTCAGCACACTCATGTTTCCTGCTGTCTTAGAGACTCTAGAAAGCAAGAGCGTGCTTCTTGTTCTAAAGCAGAGTTTGATCAATGGGTGATTACACGGCTGTGAGTTTTACTTCAGAAATGGAGTTAAATCCCAGGCTCTGAGTCTTCCTACAAGGAAGACTTCAATTCAGGTAAGGGCAGTCACTTTATTGCTCAAACGAACTACATCGTTCACGAAGCTCACACGTTTCTCATCTTAACTGACAAGCATTGGGTGTAAGATGGTCAGTGCTTTGTATCAGTTTCAGAAGCAGATTTTGACTACATATGGTAAATATGTGTAGGAAACACCCTTCTTTTGTTCTGGGCACACTCAGATTTCCTGCTGTATTAGAGAATCTAGAAAGCAAGAGTGTGCTTCTCTCTCTAAAGCAGAGTGTGATCCATGGATGAGAACTATGCTGTGTGTTTCCCTTCAGAAATGGACTTAAATCCCAGGCTCTGTGTCTTACTACAAGCAAGACTTCGTTTCAGGTAAGCGCAGTCACTTTTCTGCTCAAATGAACTACATCATTCACGAAGCTCACGCGTTTCTCATCTTAATTGACATGCTTTTGATGTTAGAGGACCAGTGCTTCGTATCAATTTCAGAAGAAGAGTTGGACTAGATATGGTACATATGTGTAGGAAACACCGTTCTTTTGTTCTGGGCACACTCAGATTTCCTACTGTTTTAGAGACTCTAGAAAGCAAGAGTGTGCTTCTCGCTCTAAAGCAGAGTGTGATCCATAGATGAGAACTATGCTGTGTGTTTCCCTTCAGAAATGGAGTTAAATCCTAGGCTCTGAGTCTTCCTACAAGCAAGACTTCGTTTCAGGTAAGGGCAGTCTCTTTTCTGCTCAAAAGAACTACATCGTTCACAAAGCTCACACGTTTCTCATCTTATCTGATAAGCATTGGATGTTAAAGGACCACTGCTTTGTATCAGTTTCAGAAGAAGAGTTGGACTAGATATGGTCCATATGTGTAGGAAACACCGTTCTTTTCTTCTCAGCACACTCACGTTTCCTGCTGTCTTAGAGACTTTAGAAAGCAAGAGCGTGCTTCTTGCTCTAGAGCAGAGTATGATCCATGGATGAGAACTATGCTGTGTGTTTTACTTCAGAAATGGAGTTAAATCCCAGGCTCTGTGTCTTCCTACAAGCAAGACTTCGTTTCAGGTAAGGGCAGTCACTTTACAGCTCAAACGAACTACATCGTTCACTGAGCTCACACGTTTCTCATCTTAACAGACAAGCATTGGATTTTAGAGGACCAGTGCTTTGTATCATTTTCAGATGCAGAGTTGGACTATATAATGTCCGTAAGGGTAGGAAACACTGTTCTTTTGTTCTCAGCACACTCACATTTTCGGCTGTCTTAGAGACTCTAGAAAGCAAGAGCGTGCTTCTTGTTCTAAAGCAGAGTTTGATCAATGGATGATTACACGGCTGTGAGTTTTACTTCAGAAATGGAGTTAAATCCCAGGCTCTGAGTCTTCCTACAAGGAAGACTTCAATTCAGGTAAGGGCAGTCACTTTATTGCTCAAACGAACTACACCGTTCACGAAGCTCACACGTTTCTCCTCTTAACTGACAAGCGTTGGATGTAAGATGGTCAGTGCTTTGTATCAGTTTCAGAAGCAGATTTTGACTACATATGGTAAATATGTGTAGGAAACATCCTTCTTTTGTTCTGGGCACACTCAGATTTCCTGCTGTATTAGAGAATCTAGAAAGCAAGAGTGTGCTTCTCTCTCTAAAGCAGAGTGTGATCCATGGATGAGAACTATGCTGTGTGTTTCCCTTCAGAAATGGACTTAAATCCCAGGCTCTGTGTCTTACTACAAGCAAGACTTCGTTTCAGGTAAGCACAGTCACTTTTCTGCTCAAATGAACTACATCATTCACGAAGCTCACGCGTTTCTCATCTTAATTGACAAGCTTTGGATGTTAGAGGACCAGTGCTTCGTATCAATTTCAGAAGAAGAGTTGGACTAGATATGGTCCATATGTGTAGGAAACACCGTTCTTTTGTTCTGGGCACACTCAGATTCCCTACTGTTTTAGAGACTCTAGAAAGCAAGAGTGTGCTTCTCGCTCTAAAGCAGAGTGTGATCCATAGATGAGAACTATGCTGTGTGTTTCCCTTCAGAAATGGAGTTAAATCCCAGGCTCTGAGTCTTCCTACAAGCAAGACTTCGTTTCAGGTAAGGGCAGGCACTTTTCAGCTCAAACGAACTACATCGTTCACTGAGCTCACACGTTTATCATCTTAACAGACAAGCATTGGATGTTAGAGGACCAGTGCTTTGTATCAGTTTCAGAAGCAGAGTTGGACTAGATATGGTCCGTATGTGTAGGAAACACCGTTCTATTTTTCTCAGCACACTCACGTTTCCTGCTGTTTTAGAGACTCTAGAAAGCAAGAGCGTGCTTCTTGTTCTAAAGCAGAATGTGATCCATGGATGAGAACTATGCTGTGTGTTTCCCTTCAGAAATGGAGTTAAAACCCAGGACCTGAGTCTTCCTACAAGCAAGACTTCGTTTCAGGTAAGGGCAGTCTCTTTTCTGCTCAAATGAACTACATCGTTCACAAAGCTCACACGTTTCTCATCTTATCTGATAAGCATTGGATGTTAGAGGACCAGTGCTTTGTATCAGTTTCAGAAGAAGAGTTGGACTAGATATGGTCCATATGTGTAGGAAACACCGTTCTTTTGTTCTCAGCACACTAACGTTTCCCGCTGTCTTAGAGACTCTAGAAAGCAAGAGCGTGCTTCTCGCTCTAAAGCAGACTGTGATCCATGGATGAGAACTATGCTGTGTGTTTGCCTTCAGAAATGGAGTTAAATCCCAGGTTCTGAGTCTTCCTACAAGCAAGACTTCGTTTCAGTTAAGGGCAGTCACTTTTCTGCTCAAACAAACTACATCGTTCACTGAGCTCACACGTTTCTCATCTTAACTGACAAGCATTGGATGTTAGAGGGTCAGTGCTTTGTATCAGTTTCAGAAGCAGATTTGGACTAGATATGGTCCATATGTGCAGGAAACACCGTTCTTTTGTTCTGGGCACACTCATATTTCCTGCTGTCTTAGAGTCTCTAGAAAGCAAGAGCGTGCTTCTCGCTCTAAAGCAGAGTGTGATCCAGGGAAGAAAACTATGCTGTGTGTTTCTCTTCAGAAAAGTACTTAAATCCCAGGCTCTATGTCTTCCTACAAACAAGACTTCGTTTCAGGTAAGGGCAGTCACTTTTCAGCTCAAACGAACTCCATCTTTCACGGAGCTCACATGTTTCTCATCTTAACAGACAAGCATTGGATGTTAGAGGAACAGTGCTTTGTATCAGTTTCAGAAGCAGAGTTGGACTAGATATGGTCCGTATGTGTAGGAAACACTGTTCTTTTGTTCTCAGCACACTCACATTTCCTGCTGTCTTAGAGACTCTAGAAAGCAAGAGCGTGCTTCTTGTTCTAAAGCAGAGTTTGATCAATGGATGATTACATGGCTGTGAGTTTTACTTCAGAAATGGAGTTAAATCCCAGGCTCTGAGTCTTCCTACAAGGAAGACTTCAATTCAGGTAAGGGCAGTCACTTTTCTGCTCAAACGAACTACACCGTTCAAGAAGCTCACACATTTCTCATCTTAACTGACAAGCATTGGATGTTAGAGGACCAGTGCATTCTATCAGTTTCAGAAGAAGATTTGGATTACATATTGTCCTTATGTGTAGGAAACACCCCTCTTTTGTTCTGGGCACACTCATATTTCCTGCTGTATTAGAAATTCTAGAAAGCAAGAGCGTGCTTCTTGCTCTAAAGCAGAGTGTGATCCATGGATGAGAACTATGCTGTGTGTTTCCCTTCAGAAATGGACTTAAATCCCAGGCTCTGTGTCTTACTACAAGCAAGAATTCGTTTCAGGTAAGGGCAGTCACTTTTCAGTTCAAAGGAACTACATCATTCACTAAGCTCACACGGTTCTCATCTTAACTGACAAGCATTGTATGTTAGAGGACCAGTGCTTTGTATCACTTTCAGAAGCAGAGTTGGACTAGATATGGTCCATATGTGTAGGAACACCGTTCTTTTGTTCTCAGCACACTCACGTTTCCTGCTGGCTTAGAGACTTTAGAAAGCAAGAGCGTGCTCCTCGCTCTAAAGCAGAGTGTGATCCATGGATGAGAACTATGCTGTGTGTTTCCCTTCAGAAATGGAGTTAAATCCCAGGCTCTTTGTCTTCCTACAAGCAAGACTTCATCTAGGTAAGGGCAGTCACTTTCCAGCTCAAACGAACTACATCCTTCACTGAGCTCACACGTTTCTCATCTTAACAGACAAGCATTGGATTTTAGAGGACCAGTGCTTTGTATCAGTTTCAGATGCAGAGTTGGACTATATAATGTCCGTAAGGGTAGGAAACACTGTTCTTTTGTTCTCAGCACACTCACATTTTCGGCTGTCTTAGAGACTCTAGAAAGCAAGAGCGTGCTTCTTGTTCTAAAGCAGAGTTTGATCAAGGGATGATTACACGGCTGTGAGTTTTACTTCAGAAATGGAGTTAAATCCCAGGCTCTGAGTCTTCCTACAAGGAAGACTTCAATTCAGGTAAGGGCAGTCACTTTATTGCTCAAACGAACTACACCGTTCACGAAGCTCACACGTTTCTCCTCTTAACTGACAAGCGTTGGATGTAAGATGGTCAGTGCTTTGTATCAGTTTCAGAAGCAGATTTTGACTACATATGGTAAATATGTGTAGGAAACACCCTTCTTTTGTTCTGGGCACACTCAGATTTCCTGCTGTATTAGAGAATCTAGAAAGCAAGAGTGTGCTTCTCTCTCTAAAGCAGAGTGTGATCCATGGATGAGAACTATGCTGTGTGTTTCCCTTCAGAAATGGACTTAAATCCCAGGCTCTGTGTCTTACTACAAGCAAGACTTCGTTTCAGGTAAGCACAGTCACTTTTCTGCTCAAATGAACTACATCATTCACGAAGCTCACGCGTTTCTCATCTTAATTGACAAGCTTTGGATGTTAGAGGACCAGTGCTTCGTATCAATTTCAGAAGAAGAGTTGGACTAGATATGGTCCATATGTGTAGGAAACACCGTTCTTTTGTTCTGGGCACACTCAGATTCCCTACTGTTTTAGAGACTCTAGAAAGCAAGAGTGTGCTTCTCGCTCTAAAGCAGAGTGTGATCCATAGATGAGAACTATGCTGTGTGTTTCCCTTCAGAAATGGAGTTAAATCCCAGGCTCTGAGTCTTCCTACAACAAGACTTCGTTTCAGGTAAGGGCAGGCACTCTTCAGCTCAAACGAACTACATCGTTCACTGAGCTCACACGTTTATCATCTTAACAGACAAGCATTGGATGTTAGAGGACCAGTGCTTTGTATCAGTTTCAGAAGCAGAGTTGGACTAGATATGGTCCGTATGTGTAGGAAACACCGTTCTATTTTTCTCAGCACACTCACGTTTCCTGCTGTTTTAGAGACTCTAGAAAGCAAGAGCGTGCTTCTTGTTCTAAAGCAGAATGTGATCCATGGATGAGAACTATGCTGTGTGTTTCCCTTCAGAAATGGAGTTAAAACCCAGGACCTGAGTCTTCCTACAAGCAAGACTTCGTTTCAGGTAAGGGCAGTCTCTTTTCTGCTCAAATGAACTACATCGTTCACAAAGCTCACACGTTTCTCATCTTATCTGATAAGCATTGGATGTTAGAGGACCAGTGCTTTGTATCAGTTTCAGAAGAAGAGTTGGACTAGATATGGTCCATATGTGTAGGAAACACCGTTCTTTTGTTCTCAGCACACTAACGTTTCCTGCTGTCTTAGAGACTCTAGAAAGCAAGAGCGTGCTTCTCGCTCTAAAGCAGACTGTGATCCATGGATGAGAACTATGCTGTGTGTTTGCCTTCAGAAATGGAGTTAAATCCCAGGTTCTGAGTCTTCCTACAAGCAAGACTTCGTTTCAGGTAAGGGCAGTCACTTTTCTGCTCAAACAAACTACATCGTTCACTGAGCTCACACGTTTCTCATCTTAACTGACAAGCATTGGATGTTAGAGGGTCAGTGCTTTGTATCAGTTTCAGAAGCAGATTTGGACTAGATATGGTCCATATGTGTAGGAAACACCGTTCTTTTGTTCTGGGCACACTCATATTTCCTGCTGTCTTAGAGTCTCTAGAAAGCAAGAGCGTGCTTCTCGCTCTAAAGCAGAGTGTGATCCATGGAAGAAAACTATGCTGTGTGTTTCTCTTCAGAAAAGTACTTAAATCCCAGGCTCTATGTCTTCCTACAAACAAGACTTCGTTTCAGGTAAGGGCAGTCACTTTTCAGCTCAAACGAACTCCATCTTTCACAGAGCTCACATGTTTCTCATCTTAACAGACAAGCATTGGATGTTAGAGGAACAGTGCTTTGTATCAGTTTCAGAAGCAGAGTTGGACTAGATATGGTCCGTATGTGTAGGAAACACTGTTCTTTTGTTCTCAGCACACTCACATTTCCTGCTGTCTTAGAGACTCTAGAAAGCAAGAGCGTGCTTCTTGTTCTAAAGCAGAGTTTGATCAATGGATGATTACATGGCTGTGAGTTTTACTTCAGAAATGGAGTTAAATCCCAGGCTCTGAGTCTTCCTACAAGGAAGACTTCAATTCAGGTAAGGGCAGTCACTTTTCTGCTCAAACGAACTACACCGTTCAAGAAGCTCACACATTTCTCATCTTAACTGACAAGCATTGGATGTTAGAGGACCAGTGCATTCTATCAGTTTCAGAAGAAGATTTGGATTACATATTGTCCTTATGTGTAGGAAACACCCCTCTTTTGTTCTGGGCACACTCAGATTTCCTGCTGTATTAGAAATTCTAGAAAGCAAGAGCGTGCTTCTTGCTCTAAAGCAGAGTGTGATCCATGGATGAGAACTATGCTGTGTGTTTCCCTTCAGAAATGGACTTAAATCCCAGGCTCTGTGTCTTACTACAAGCAAGACTTCGTTTCAGGTAAGGGCAGTCACTTTTCAGTTCAAAGGAACTACATCATTCACTAAGCTCACACGGTTCTCATCTTAACTGACAAGCATTGGATGTTAGAGGACCAGTGCTTTGTATCACTTTCAGAAGCAGATTTGGACTAGATATGGTCCATATGTGTAGGAACACCGTTCTTTTGTTCTCAGCACACTCACGTTTCCTGCTGGCTTAGAGACTTTAGAAAGCAAGAGCTTGCTCCTCGCTCTAAAGCAGAGTGTGATCCATGGATGAGAACTATGCTGTGTGTTTCCCTTCAGAAATGGAGTTAAATCCCAGGCTCTTTGTCTTCCTACAAGCAAGACTTCATCTAGGTAAGGGCAGTCACTTTCCAGCTCAAACGAACTACATCCTTCACTGAGCTCACACGTTTATCATCTTAACAGACAAGCATTGGATGTTAGAGGACCAGTGCATTGTATCAGTTTCAGAAGAAGATTTGGACTACATATAGTCAGTATATGTAGGAAACACCGTTCTTTTGTTCTGGGCACACTCAGATTTCCTGCTGTATTAGAGAATCTAGAAAGCAAGAGGGTGCTTCTTGCTCTAAAGCAGAGTGTGATGCATGGATGAGAACTATGCTGTTTGTTTCCCTTCAGAAATGGAGTTAAATCCCATGCTATGTGTCTTCCTACAGGCAAGACTTCGTTTCAGGTAAGGGCAGTCACTTTTCTGCTCAAACGAACTACATCGTTCACAAAGCTCAAACGTTTCTCATCTTAATTGACAAGCATTGGATGTTAGAGGACCACTGCTTTGTATCAGTTTCAGAAGAAGAGTTGGACTAGATATCGTCCGTATGTGTAGGAAACACAGTTCTTTTCTTCTCAGCACACTCACATTTCCTGCTGCCTTAGAGACTTTAGAAAGCAAGAGCGTGCTTCTCAATCTAAAGCAGAGTGTGATCCATGGATGAGAACTATGCTGTGTGTTTCCCTTCAGAAATGGAGTTAAATCCCAGGCTCTGTGTCTTCTTACAAGCAAGACTTCGTTTCAGGTAAGGGCAGTCACTTTTCTGCTCAAACGAACTACATCATTCACAAAGCTCACACGTTTCTCATCTTAACAGACAAGCATTGGATTTTAGAGGACCAGTGCTTTGTATCAGTTTCAGATGCAGAGTTGGACTATATAATGTCCGTAAGGGTAGGAAACACTGTTCTTTTGTTCTCGGCACACTCACATTTCCTGCTGTCTTAGAGACTCTAGAAAGCAAGAGCGTGCTTCTTGTTCTAAAGCAGAGTTTGATCAATGGATGATTACACGGCTGTGAGTTTTACTTCAGAAATGGAGTTAAATCCCAGGCTCTGAGTCTTCCTACAAGCAAGACTTCGTTTCAGGTAAGGGCAGTCACTTTTCTGCTCAAACAAACTACATCGTTCACTGAGCTCACACGTTTCTCATCTTAACTGACAAGCATTGGATGTTAGAGGGTCAGTGCTTTGTATCAGTTTCAGAAGCAGATTTGGACTAGATATGGTCCATATGTGCAGGAAACACCGTTCTTTTGTTCTGGGCACACTCAGATTTCCTGCTGTCTTAGAGTCTCTAGAAAGCAAGAGCGTGCTTCTCGCTCTAAAGCAGAGTGTGATCCATGGAAGAAAACTATGCTGTGTGTTTCTCTTCAGAAAAGTACTTAAATCCCAGGCTCTATGTCTTCCTACAAACAAGACTTCGTTTCAGGTAAGGGCAGTCACTTTTCAGCTCAAACGAACTCCATCTTTCACGGAGCTCACATGTTTCTCATCTTAACAGACAAGCATTGGATGTTAGAGGACCAGTGCTTTGTATCAGTTTCAGAAGCAGAGTTGGACTAGATATTGTCCGTATGTGTAGGAAACACTGTTCTTTTGTTCTCAGCACACTCACATTTCCTGCTGTCTTAGAGACTCTAGAAAGCAAGAGCGTGCTTCTTGTTCTAAAGCAGAGTTTGATCAATGGATGATTACATGGCTGTGAGTTTTACTTCAGAAATGGAGTTAAATCCCAGGCTCTGAGTCTTCCTACAAGGAAGACTTCAATTCAGGTAAGGGCAGTCACTTTTCTGCTCAAACGAACTACACCGTTCAAGAAGCTCACACATTTCTCATCTTAACTGACAAGCATTGGATGTTAGAGGACCAGTGCATTCTATCAGTTTCAGAAGAAGATTTGGATTACATATTGTCCTTATGTGTAGGAAACACCCCTCTTTTGTTCTGGGCACACTCAGATTTCCTGCTGTATTAGAAATTCAAGAAAGCAAGAGCGTGCTTCTTGCTCTAAAGCAGAGTGTGATCCATGGATGAGAACTATGCTGTGTGTTTCCCTTCAGAAATGGACTTAAATCCCAGGCTCTGTGTCTTACTACAAGCAAGACTTCGTTTCAGGTAAGGGCAGTCACTTTTCAGTTCAAAGGAACTACATCATTCACTAAGCTCACACGTTTCTCATCTTAACTGACAAGCATTGGATGTTAGAGGACCAGTGCTTTGTATCACTTTCAGAAGCAGAGTTGGACTAGATATGGTCCATATGTGTAGGAACACCGTTCTTTTGTTCTCAGCACACTCACGTTTCCTGCTGGCTTAGAGACTTTAGAAAGCAAGAGCGTGCTCCTCGCTCTAAAGCAGAGTGTGATCCATGGATGAGAACTATGCTGTGTGTTTCCCTTCAGAAATGGAGTTAAATCCCAGGCTCTTTGTCTTCCTACAAGCAAGACTTCATCTAGGTAAGGGCAGTCACTTTCCAGCTCAAACGAACTACATCCTTCACTGAGCTCACACGTTTATCATCTTAACAGACAAGCATTGGATGTTAGAGGACCAGTGCATTGTATCAGTTTCAGAAGAAGATTTGGACTACATATAGTCAGTATGTGTAGGAAACACCGTTCTTTTGTTCTGGGCACACTCAGATTTCCTGCTGTATTAGAGAATCTAGAAAGCAAGAGGGTGCTTCTTGCTCTAAAGCAGAGTGTGATGCATGGATGAGAACTATGCTGTTTGTTTCCCTTCAGAAATGGAGTTAAATCCCAGGCTATGTGTCTTCCTACAGGCAAGACTTCGTTTCAGGTAAGGGCAGTCACTTTTCTGCTCAAACGAACTACATCGTTCACAAAGCTCAAACGTTTCTCATCTTAATTGACAAGCATTGGATGTTAGAGGACCACTGCTTTGTATCAGTTTCAGAAGAAGAGTTGGACTAGATATCGTCCGTATGTGTAGGAAACACAGTTCTTTTCTTCTCAGCACACTCACATTTCCTGCTGCCTTAGAGACTTTAGAAAGCAAGAGCGTGCTTCTCAATCTAAAGCAGAGTGTGATCCATGGATGAGAACTATGCTGTGTGTTTCCCTTCAGAAATGGAGTTAAATCCCAGGCTCTGTGTCTTCTTACAAGCAAGACTTCGTTTCAGGTAAGGGCAGTCACTTTTCTGCTCAAACGAACTACGTCATTCACAAAGCTCACACGTTTCTCATCTTAACAGACAAGCATTGGATTTTAGAGGACCAGTGCTTTGTATCAGTTTCAGATGCAGAGTTGGACTATATAATGTCCGTAAGGGTAGGAAACACTGTTCTTTTGTTCTCAGCACACTCACATTTCCTGCTGTCTTAGAGACTCTAGAAAGCAAGAGCGTGCTTCTTGTTCTAAAGCAGAGTTTGATCAATGGATGATTACACGGCTGTGAGTTTTACTTCAGAAATGGAGTTAAATCCCAGGCTCTGAGTCTTCCTACAAGGAATACTTCAATTCAGGTAAGGGCAGTCACTTTATTGCTCAAACGAACTACACCGTTCACGAAGCTCACACGTTTCTCATCTTAACTGACAAGCATTGGATGTAAGATGGTCAGTGCTTTGTATCAGTTTCAGAAGCAGATTTTGACTACATATGGTAAATATGTGTAGGAAACACCCTTCTTTTGTTCTGGGCACACTCAGATTTCCTGCTGTATTAGAGAATCTAGAAAGCAAGAGTGTGCTTCTCTCTCTAAAGCAGAGTGTGATCCATGGATGAGAACTATGCTGTGTGTTTCCCTTCAGAAATGGACTTAAATCCCAGGCTCTGTGTCTTCTTACAAGCAAGACTTCGTTTCAGGTAAGGGCAGTCACTTTTCTGCTCAAACGAACTACATCATTCACAAAGCTCACACGTTTCTCATCTTAACAGACAAGCATTGGATTTTAGAGGACCAGTGCTTTGTATCAGTTTCAGATGCAGAGTTGGACTATATAATGTCCGTAAGGGTAGGAAACACTGTTCTTTTGTTCTCAGCACACTCACATTTCCTGCTGTCTTTGAGACTCTAGAAAGCAAGAGCGTGCTTCTTGTTCTAAAGCAGAGTTTGATCAATGGATGATTACACGGCTGTGAGTTTTACTTCAGAAATGGAGTTAAATCCCAGGCTCTGAGTCTTCCTACAAGGAAGACTTCAATTCAGGTAAGGGCAGTCACTTTATTGCTCAAACGAACTACACCGTTCACGAAGCTCACACGTTTCTCATCTTAACTGACAAGCATTGGATGTAAGATGGTCAGTGCTTTGTATCAGTTTCAGAAGCAGATTTTGACTACATATGGTAAATATGTGTAGGAAACACCCTTCTTTTGTTCTGGGCACACTCAGATTTCCTGCTGTATTAGAGAATCTAGAAAGCAAGAGTGTGCTTCTCTCTCTAAAGCAGAGTGTGATCCATGGATGAGAACTATGCTGTGTGTTTCCCTTCAGAAATGGACTTAAATCCCAGGCTCTGTGTCTTACTACAAGCAAGACTTCGTTTCAGGTAAGCGCAGTCACTTTTCTGCTCAAATGAACTACATCATTCACGAAGCTCACGCGTTTCTCATCTTAATTGACAAGCTTTGGATGTTAGAGGACCAGTGCTTCGTATCAATTTCAGAAGAAGAGTTGGACTAGATATGGTCCATATGTGTAGGAAACACCGTTCTTTTGTTCTGGGCACACTCAGATTTCCTACTGTTTTAGAGACTCTAGAAAGCAAGAGTGTGCTTCTCGCTCTAAAGCAGAGTGTGATCCAAAGATGAGAACTATGCTGTGTGTTTCCCTTCAGAAATGGAGTTAAATCCTAGGCTCTGAGTCTTCCTACAAGCAAGACTTCGTTTCAGGTAAGGGCAGGCACTTTTCATCTCAAACGAACTACATCGTTCACTGAGCTCACACGTTTCTCATCTTAACAGACAAGCATTGGATGTTAGAGGACCAGTGCTTTGTATCAGTTTCAGACGCAGAGTTGGACTAGATATGGTCTGTATGTGTAGGAAACACCGTTCTTTTGTTCTCAGCACACTCACGTTTCCTGCTCTTTTAGAGACTCTAGAAAGCAAGAGCGTGCTTCTTGTTCTAAAGCAGAGTGTGATCCATGGATGAGAACTATGCTGTGTGTTTCCCTTCACAAATGGAGTTAAATCCCAGGACCTGAGTCTTCCTACAAGCAAGACTTCGTTTCAGGTAAGGGCAGTCTCTTTTCTGCTCAAACGAACTACATCGTTCACAAAGCTCACACGTTTCTCATCTTATCTGATAAGCATTGGATGTTAGAGGACCAGTGCTTTGTATCAGTTTCAGAAGAAGAGTTGGAGTAGATATGGTCCATATGTGTAGGAAACACCGTTCTTTTCTTCTCAGCACACTCACGTTTCCTGCTGTCTTAGAGACTTTAGAAAGCAAGAGCGTGCTTCTTGCTCTAGAGCAGAGTATGATCCATGGATGAGAACTATGCTGTGTGTTTTACTTCAGAAATGGAGTTAAATCCCAGGCTCTGTGTCTTCCTACAAGCAAGACTTCGTTTCAGGTAAGGGCAGTCACTTTACAGCTCAAACGAACTACATCGTTCACTGAGCTCACACGTTTCTCATCTTAACAGACAAGCATTGGATTTTAGAGGACCAGTGCTTTGTATCAGTTTCAGATGCAGAGTTGGACTATATAATGTCCGTAAGGGTAGGAAACTTTTCTTTTGTTCTCAGCACACTCACATTTCCTGCTGTCTTAGAGACTCTAGAAAGCAAGAGCGTGCTTCTTGTTCTAAAGCAGAGTTTGATCAATGGATGATTACACGGCTGTGAGTTTTACTTCAGAAATGGAGTTAAATCCCAGGCTCTGAGTCTTCCTACAAGGAAGACTTCAATTCAGGTAAGGGCAGTCACTTTTCTGCTCAAACGAACTACACCGTTCAAGAAGCTCACACATTTCTCATCTTAACTGACAAGCATTGGATGTTAGAGGACCAGTGCATTCTATCAGTTTCAGAAGAAGATTTGGATTACATATTGTCCTTATGTGTAGGAAACACCCCTCTTTTGTTCTGGGCACACTCAGATTTCCTGCTGTATTAGAAATTCTAGAAAGCAAGAGCGTGCTTCTTGCTCTAAAGCAGAGTGTGATCCATGGATGAGAACTATGCTGTGTGTTTCCCTTCAGAAATGGACTTAAATCCCAGGCTCTGTGTCTTACTACAAGCAAGACTTCGTTTCAGGTAAGGGCAGTCACTTTTCAGTTCAAAGGAACTACATCATTCACTAAGCTCACACGTTTCTCATCTTAACTGACAAGCATTGGATGTTAGAGGACCAGTGCTTTGTATCACTTTCAGAAGCAGAGTTGGACTAGATATGGTCCATATGTGTAGGAACACCGTTCTTTTGTTCTCAGCACACTCACGTTTCCTGCTGGCTTAGAGACTTTAGAAAGCAAGAGCGTGCTCCTCGCTCTAAAGCAGAGTGTGATCCATGGATGAGAACTATGCTGTGTGTTTCCCTTCAGAAATGGAGTTAAATCCCAGGCTCTTTGTCTTCCTACAAGCAAGACTTCATCTAGGTAAGGGCAGTCACTTTGCAGCTCAAACGAACTACATCCTTCACTGAGCTCACACGTTTATCATCTTAACAGACAAGCATTGGATGTTAGAGGACCAGTGCATTGTATCAGTTTCAGAAGAAGATTTGGACTACATATAGTCAGTATGTGTAGGAAACACCGTTCTTTTGTTCTGGGCACACTCAGATTTCCTGCTGTATTAGAGAATCTAGAAAGCAAGAGGGTGCTTCTTGCTCTAAAGCAGAGTGTGATGCATGGATGAGAACTATGCTGTGTGTTTCCCTTCAGAAATGGAGTTAAATCCCAGGCTATGTGTCTTCCTACAGGCAAGACTTCGTTTCAGGTAAGGGCAGTCACTTTTCTGCTCAAACGAACTACATCGTTCACAAAGCTCAAACGTTTCTCATCTTAATTGACAAGCATTGGATGTTAGAGGACCACTGCTTTGTATCAGTTTCAGAAGAAGAGTTGGACTAGATATCGTCCGTATGTGTAGGAAACACAGTTCTTTTCTTCTCAGCACACTCACATTTCCTGCTGCCTTAGAGACTTTAGAAAGCAAGAGTGTGCTTCTCAATCTAAAGCAGAGTGTGATCCATGGATGAGAACTATGCTGTGTGTTTCCCTTCAGAAATGGAGTTAAATCCCAGGCTCTGTGTCTTCTTACAAGCAAGACTTCGTTTCAGGTAAGGGCAGTCACTTTTCTGCTCAAACGAACTAAATCATTCACAAAGCTCACACGTTTCTCATCTTAACAGACAAGCATTGGATTTTAGAGGACCAGTGCTTTGTATCAGTTTCAGATGCAGAGTTGGACTATATAATGTCCGTAAGGGTAGGAAACACTGTTCTTTTGTTCTCAGCACACTCACATTTCCTGCTGTCTTAGAGACTCTAGAAAGCAAGAGCGTGCTTCTTGTTCTAAAGCAGAGTTTGATCAATGGATGATTACACGGCTGTGAGTTTTACTTCAGAAATGGAGTTAAATCCCAGGCTCTGAGTCTTCCTACAAGGAAGACTTCAATTCAGGTAAGGGCAGTCACTTTATTGCTCAAACGAACTACACCGTTCACGAAGCTCACACGTTTCTCATCTTAACTGACAAGCATTGGATGTAAGATGGTCAGTGCTTTGTATCAGTTTCAGAAGCAGATTTTGACTACATATGGTAAATATGTGTAGGAAACACCCTTCTTTTGTTCTGGGCACACTCAGATTTCCTGCTGTATTAGAGAATCTAGAAAGCAAGAGTGTGCTTCTCTCTCTAAAGCAGAGTGTGATCCATGGATGAGAACTATGCTGTGTGTTTCCCTTCAGAAATGGACTTAAATCCCAGGCTCTGTGTCTTACTACAAGCAAGACTTCGTTTCAGGTAAGCGCAGTCACTTTTCTGCTCAAATGAACTACATCATTCACGAAGCTCACGCGTTTCTCATCTTAATTGACAAGCTTTGGATGTTAGAGGACCAGTGCTTCGTATCAATTTCAGAAGAAGAGTTGGACTAGATATGGTCCATATGTGTAGGAAACACCGTTCTTTTGTTCTGGGCACACTCAGATTTCCTACTGTTTTAGAGACTCTAGAAAGCAAGAGTGTGCTTCTCGCTCTAAAGCAGAGTGTGATCCATAGATGAGAACTATGCTGTGTGTTTCCCTTCAGAAATGGAGTTAAATCCTAGGCTCTGAGTCTTCCTACAAGCAAGACTTGGTTTCAGGTAAGGGCAGGCACTTTTCATCTCAAACGAACTACATCGTTCACTGAGCTCACACGTTTCTCATCTTAACAGACAAGCATTGGATGTTAGAGGACCAGTGCTTTGTATCAGTTTCAGACGCAGAGTTGGACTAGATATGGTCCGTATGTGTAGGAAACACCGTTCTTTTGTTCTCAGCACACTCACGTTTCCTGCTGTTTTAGAGACTCTAGAAAGCAAGAGCGTGCTTCTTGTTCTAAAGCAGAGTGTGATCCATGGATGAGAACTATGCTGTGTGTTTCCCTTCAGAAATGGAGTTAAATCCCAGGCTCTTTGTCTTCCTACAAGCAAGACTTCATCTAGGTAAGGGCAGTCACTTTGCAGCTCAAACGAACTACATCCTTCACTGAGCTCACACGTTTATCATCTTAACAGACAAGCATTGGATGTTAGAGGACCAGTGCATTGTATCAGTTTCAGAAGAAGATTTGGACTACATATAGTCAGTATGTGTAGGAAACACCGTTCTTTTGTTCTGGGCACACTCAGATTTCCTGCTGTATTAGAGAATCTAGAAAGCAAGAGGGTGCTTCTTGCTCTAAAGCAGAGTGTGATGCATGGATGAGAACTATGCTGTTTGTTTCCCTTCAGAAATGGAGTTAAATCCCAGGCTATGTGTCTTCCTACAGGCAAGACTTCGTTTCAGGTAAGGGCAGTCACTTTTCTGCTCAAACGAACTACATCGTTCACAAAGCTCAAACGTTTCTCATCTTAATTGACAAGCATTGGATGTTAGAGGACCACTGCTTTGTATCAGTTTCAGAAGAAGAGTTGGACTAGATATCGTCCGTATGTGTAGGAAACACAGTTCTTTTCTTCTCAGCACACTCACATTTCCTGCTGCCTTAGAGACTTTAGAAAGCAAGAGCGTGCTTCTCAATCTAAAGCAGAGTGTGATCCATGGATGAGAACTATGCTGTGTGTTTCCCTTCAGAAATGGAGTTAAATCCCAGGCTCTGTGTCTTCTTACAAGCAAGACTTCGTTTCAGGTAAGGGCAGTCACTTTTCTGCTCAAACGAACTACATCATTCACAAAGCTCACACGTTTCTCATCTTAACAGACAAGCATTGGATTTTAGGGGACCAGTGCTTTGTATCAGTTTCAGATGCAGAGTTGGACTATATAATGTCCGTAAGGGTAGGAAACACTGTTCTTTTGTTCTCAGCACACTCACATTTCCTGCTGTCTTAGAGACTCTAGAAAGCAAGAGCGTGCTTCTTGTTCTAAAGCAGAGTTTGATCAATGGATGATTACACGGCTGTGAGTTTTACTTCAGAAATGGAGTTAAATCCCAGGCTCTGAGTCTTCCTACAAGCAAGACTTCGTTTCAGGTAAGGGCAGTCACTTTTCTGCTCAAACAAACTACATCGTTCACTGAGCTCACACGTTTCTCATCTTAACTGACAAGCATTGGATGTTAGAGGGTCAGTGCTTTGTATCAGTTTCAGAAGCAGATTTGGACTAGATATGGTCCATATGTGCAGGAAACACCGTTCTTTTGTTCTGGGCACACTCATATTTCCTGCTGTCTTAGAGTCTCTAGAAAGCAAGAGCGTGCTTCTCGCTCTAAAGCAGAGTGTGATCCATGGAAGAAAACTATGCTGTGTGTTTCTCTTCAGAAAAGTACTTAAATCCCAGGCTCTATGTCTTCCTACAAACAAGACTTCGTTTCAGGTAAGGGCAGTCACTTTTCAGCTCAAACGAACTCCATCTTTCACGGAGCTCACATGTTTCTCATCTTAACAGACAAGCATTGGATGTTACAGGACCAGTGCTTTGTATCAGTTTCAGAAGCAGAGTTGGACTAGATATGGTCCGTATGTGTAGGAAACACTGTTCTTTTGTTCTCAGCACACTCACATTTCCTGCTGTCTTAGAGACTCTAGAAAGCAAGAGCGTGCTTCTTGTTCTAAAGCAGAGTTTGATCAATGGATGATTACATGGCTGTGAGTTTTACTTCAGAAATGGAGTTAAATCCCAGGCTCTGAGTCTTCCTACAAGGAAGACTTCAATTCAGGTAAGGGCAGTCACTTTTCTGCTCAAACGAACTACACCGTTCAAGAAGCTCACACATTTCTCATCTTAACTGACAAGCATTGGATGTTAGAGGACCAGTGCATTCTATCAGTTTCAGAAGAAGATTTGGATTACATATTGTCCTTATGTGTAGGAAACACCCCTCTTTTGTTCTGGGCACACTCAGATTTCCTGCTGTATTAGAAATTCTAGAAAGCAAGAGCGTGCTTCTTGCTCTAAAGCAGAGTGTGATCCATGGATGAGAACTATGCTGTGTGTTTCCCTTCAGAAATGGACTTAAATCCCAGGCTCTGTGTCTTACTACAAGCAAGACTTCGTTTCAGGTAAGGGCAGTCACTTTTCAGTTCAAAGGAACTACATCATTCACTAAGCTCACACGTTTCTCATCTTAACTGACAAGCATTGGATGTTAGAGGACCAGTGCTTTGTATCACTTTCAGAAGCAGAGTTGGACTAGATATGGTCCATATGTGTAGGAACACCGTTCTTTTGTTCTCAGCACACTCACGTTTCCTGCTGGCTTAGAGACTTTAGAAAGCAAGAGCGTGCTCCTCGCTCTAAAGCAGAGTGTGATCCATGGATGAGAACTATGCTGTGTGTTTCCCTTCAGAAATGGAGTTAAATCCCAGGCTCTTTGTCTTCCTACAAGCAAGACTTCATCTAGGTAAGGGCAGTCACTTTCCAGCTCAAACGAACTACATCCTTCACTGAGCTCACACGTTTATCATCTTAACAGACAAGCATTGGATGTTAGAGGACCAGTGCATTGTATCAGTTTCAGAAGAAGATTTGGACTACATATAGTCAGTATGTGTAGGAAACACCGTTCTTTTGTTCTGGGCACACTCAGATTTCCTGCTGTATTAGAGAATCTAGAAAGCAAGAGGGTGCTTCTTGCTCTAAAGCAGAGTGTGATGCATGGATGAGAACTATGCTGTTTGTTTCCCTTCAGAAATGGAGTTAAATCCCAGGCTATGTGTCTTCCTACAGGCAAGACTTCGTTTCAGGTAAGGGCAGTCACTTTTCTGCTCAAACGAACTACATCGTTCACAAAGCTCAAACGTTTCTCATCTTAATTGACAAGCATTGGATGTTAGAGGACCACTGCTTTGTATCAGTTTCAGAAGAAGAGTTGGACTAGATATCGTCCGTATGTGTAGGAAACACAGTTCTTTTCTTCTCAGCACACTCACATTTCCTGCTGCCTTAGAGACTTTAGAAAGCAAGAGCGTGCTTCTCAATCTAAAGCAGAGTGTGATCCATGGATGAGAACTATGCTGTGTGTTTCCCTTCAGAAATGGAGTTAAATCCCAGGCTCTGTGTCTTCTTACAAGCAAGACTTCGTTTCAGGTAAGGGCAGTCACTTTTCTGCTCAAACGAACTACGTCATTCACAAAGCTCACACGTTTCTCATCTTAACAGACAAGCATTGGATTTTAGAGGACCAGTGCTTTGTATCAGTTTCAGATGCAGAGTTGGACTATATAATGTCCGTAAGGGTAGGAAACACTGTTCTTTTGTTCTCAGCACACTCACATTTCCTGCTGTCTTAGAGACTCTAGAAAGCAAGAGCGTGCTTCTTGTTCTAAAGCAGAGTTTGATCAATGGATGATTACACGGCTGTGAGTTTTACTTCAGAAATGGAGTTAAATCCCAGGCTCTGAGTCTTCCTACAAGGAATACTTCAATTCAGGTAAGGGCAGTCACTTTATTGCTCAAACGAACTACACCGTTCACGAAGCTCACACGTTTCGCATCTTAACTGACAAGCATTGGATGTAAGATGGTCAGTGCTTTGTATCAGTTTCAGAAGCAGATTTTGACTACATATGGTAAATATGTGTAGGAAACACCCTTCTTTTGTTCTGGGCACACTCAGATTTCCTGCTGTATTAGAGAATCTAGAAAGCAAGAGTGTGCTTCTCTCTCTAAAGCAGAGTGTGATCCATGGATGAGAACTATGCTGTGTGTTTCCCTTCAGAAATGGACTTAAATCCCAGGCTCTGTGTCTTACTACAAGCAAGACTTCGTTTCAGGTAAGCGCAGTCACTTTTCTGCTCAAATGAACTACATCATTCACGAAGCTCACACGTTTCTCATCTTAATTGACAAGCTTTGGATGTTAGAGGACCAGTGCTTCGTATCAATTTCAGAAGAAGAGTTGGACTAGGTATGGTCCATATGTGTAGGAAACACCGTTCTTTTGTTCTGGGCACACTCAGATTTCCTACTGTTTTAGAGACTCTAGAAAGCAAGAGTGTGCTTCGCGCTCTAAAGCAGAGTGTGATCCAAAGATGAGAACTATGCTGTGTGTTTCCCTTCAGAAATGGAGTTAAATCCTAGGCTCTGAGTCTTCCTACAAGCAAGACTTCGTTTCAGGTAAGGGCAGGCACTTTTCATCTCAAACGAACTACATCGTTCACTGAGCTCACACGTTTCTCATCTTAACAGACAAGCATTGGATGTTAGAGGACCAGTGCTTTGTATCAGTTTCAGACGCAGAGTTGGACTAGATATGGTCTGTATGTGTAGGAAACACCGTTCTTTTGTTCTCAGCACACTCACGTTTCCTGCTGTTTTAGAGACTCTAGAAAGCAAGAGCGTGCTTCTTGTTCTAAAGCAGAGTGTGATCCATGGATGAGAACTATGCTGTGTGTTTCCCTTCACAAATGGAGTTAAATCCCAGGACCTGAGTCTTCCTACAAGCAAGACTTCGTTTCAGGTAAGGGCAGTCTCTTTTCTGCTCAAACGAACTACATCGTTCACAAAGCTCACACGTTTCTCATCTTATCTGATAAGCATTGGATGTTAGAGGACCAGTGCTTTGTATCAGTTTCAGAAGAAGAGTTGGACTAGATATGGTCCATATGTGCAGGAAACACCGTTCTTTTCTTCTCAGCACACTCACGTTTCCTGCTGTCTTAGAGACTTTAGAAAGCAAGAGCGTGCTTCTTGCTCTAGAGCAGAGTATGATCCATGGATGAGAACTATGCTGTGTGTTTTACTTCAGAAATGGAGTTAAATCCCAGGCTCTGTGTCTTCCTACAAGCAAGACTTCGTTTCAGGTAAGGGCAGTCACTTTACAGCTCAAACGAACTACATCGTTCACTGAGCTCACACGTTTCTCATCTTAACAGACAAGCATTGGATTTTAGAGGACCAGTGCTTTGTATCAGTTTCAGATGCAGAGTTGGACTATATAATGTCCGTAAGGGTAGGAAACTTTTCTTTTGTTCTCAGCACACTCACATTTCCTGCTGTCTTAGAGACTCTAGAAAGCAAGAGCGTGCTTCTTGTTCTAAAGCAGAGTTTGATCAATGGATGATTACACGGCTGTGAGTTTTACTTCAGAAATGGAGTTAAATCCCAGGCTCTGAGTCTTCCTACAAGGAAGACTTCAATTCAGGTAAGGGCAGTCACTTTTCTGCTCAAACGAACTACACCGTTCAAGAAGCTCACACATTTCTCATCTTAACTGACAAGCATTGGATGTTAGAGGACCAGTGCATTCTATCAGTTTCAGAAAAAGATTTGGATTACATATTGTCCTTATGTGTAGGAAACACCCCTCTTTTGTTCTGGGCACACTCAGATTTCCTGCTGTATTAGAAATTCTAGAAAGCAAGAGCGTGCTTCTTGCTCTAAAGCAGAGTGTGATCCATGGATGAGAACTATGCTGTGTGTTTCCCTTCAGAAATGGACTTAAATCCCAGGCTCTGTGTCTTACTACAAGCAAGACTTCGTTTCAGGTAAGGGCAGTCACTTTTCAGTTCAAAGGAACTACATCATTCACTAAGCTCACACGTTTCTCATCTTAACTGACAAGCATTGGATGTTAGAGGACCAGTGCTTTGTATCACTTTCAGAAGCAGAGTTGGACTAGATATGGTCCATATGTGTAGGAACACCGTTCTTTTGTTCTCAGCACACTCACGTTTCCTGCTGGCTTAGAGACTTTAGAAAGCAAGAGCGTGCTCCTCGCTCTAAAGCCGAGTGTGATCCATGGATGAGAACTATGCTGTGTGTTTCCCTTCAGAAATGGAGTTAAATCCCAGGCTCTTTGTCTTCCTACAAGCAAGACTTCATCTAGGTAAGGGCAGTCACTTTGCAGCTCAAACGAACTACATCCTTCACTGAGCTCACACGTTTATCATCTTAACAGACAAGCATTGGATGTTAGAGGACCAGTGCATTGTATCAGTTTCAGAAGAAGATTTGGACTACATATAGTCAGTATGTGTAGGAAACACCGTTCTTTTGTTCTGGGCACACTCAGATTTCCTGCTGTATTAGAGAATCTAGAAAGCAAGAGGGTGCTTCTTGCTCTAAAGCAGAGTGTGATGCATGGATGAGAACTATGCTGTGTGTTTCCCTTCAGAAATGGAGTTAAATCCCAGGCTATGTGTCTTCCTACAGGCAAGACTTCGTTTCAGGTAAGGGCAGTCACTTTTCTGCTCAAACGAACTACATCGTTCACAAAGCTCAAACGTTTCTCATCTTAATTGACAAGCATTGGATGTTAGAGGACCACTGCTTTGTATCAGTTTCAGAAGAAGAGTTGGACTAGATATCGTCCGTATGTGTAGGAAACACAGTTCTTTTCTTCTCAGCACACTCACATTTCCTGCTGCCTTAGAGACTTTAGAAAGCAAGAGTGTGCTTCTCAATCTAAAGCAGAGTGTGATCCATGGATGAGAACTATGCTGTGTGTTTCCCTTCAGAAATGGAGTTAAATCCCAGGCTCTGTGTCTTCTTACAAGCAAGACTTCGTTTCAGGTAAGGGCAGTCACTTTTCTGCTCAAACGAACTAAATCATTCACAAAGCTCACACGTTTCTCATCTTAACAGACAAGCATTGGATTTTAGAGGACCAGTGCTTTGTATCAGTTTCAGATGCAGAGTTGGACTATATAATGTCCGTAAGGGTAGGAAACACTGTTCTTTTGTTCTCAGCACACTCACATTTCCTGCTGTCTTAGAGACTCTAGAAAGCAAGAGCGTGCTTCTTGTTCTAAAGCAGAGTTTGATCAATGGATGATTACACGGCTGTGAGTTTTACTTCAGAAATGGAGTTAAATCCCAGGCTCTGAGTCTTCCTACAAGGAAGACTTCAATTCAGGTAAGGGCAGTCACTTTATTGCTCAAACGAACTACACCGTTCACGAAGCTCACACGTTTCTCATCTTAACTGACAAGCATTGGATGTAAGATGGTCAGTGCTTTGTATCAGTTTCAGAAGCAGATTTTGACTACATATGGTAAATATGTGTAGGAAACACCCTTCTTTTGTTCTGGGCACACTCAGATTTCCTGCTGTATTAGAGAATCTAGAAAGCAAGAGTGTGCTTCTCTCTCTAAAGCAGAGTGTGATCCATGGATGAGAACTATGCTGTGTGTTTCCCTTCAGAAATGGACTTAAATCCCAGGCTCTGTGTCTTACTACAAGCAAGACTTCGTTTCAGGTAAGCGCAGTCACTTTTCTGCTCAAATGAACTACATCATTCACGAAGCTCACGCGTTTCTCATCTTAATTGACAAGCTTTGGATGTTAGAGGACCAGTGCTTCGTATCAATTTCAGAAGAAGAGTTGGACTAGATATGGTCCATATGTGTAGGAAACACCGTTCTTTTGTTCTGGGCACACTCAGATTTCCTACTGTTTTAGAGACTCTAGAAAGCAAGAGTGTGCTTCTCGCTCTAAAGCAGAGTGTGATCCATAGATGAGAACTATGCTGTGTGTTTCCCTTCAGAAATGGAGTTAAATCCTAGGCTCTGAGTCTTCCTACAAGCAAGACTTCGTTTCAGGTAAGGGCAGGCACTTTTCATCTCAAATGAACTACATCGTTCACTGAGCTCACACGTTTCTCATCTTAACAGACAAGCATTGGATGTTAGAGGACCAGTGCTTTGTATCAGTTTCAGACGCAGAGTTGGACTAGATATGGTCCGTATGTGTAGGAAACACCGTTCTTTTGTTCTCAGCACACTCACGTTTCCTGCTGTTTTAGAGACTCTAGAAAGCAAGAGCGTGCTTCTTGTTCTAAAGCAGAGTGTGATCCATGGATGAGAACTATGCTGTGTGTTTCCCTTCAGAAATGGAGTTAAATCCCAGGACCTGAGTCTTCCTATAAGCAAGACTTCGTTTCAGGTAAGGGCAGGCACTTTTCATCTCAAACGAACTACATCGTTCACTGAGCTCACACGTTTCTCATCTTAACAGACAAGCATTGGATGTTAGAGGACCAGTGCTTTGTATCAGTTTCAGACGCAGAGTTGGACTAGATATGGTCCATATGTGTAGGAAACACCGTTCTTTTCTTCTCAGCACACTCACGTTTCCTGCTGTCTTAGAGACTTTAGAAAGCAAGAGCGTGCTTCTTGCTCTAGAGCAGAGTATGATCCATGGATGAGAACTATGCTGTGTGTTTTACATCAGAAATGGAGTTAAATCCCAGGCTCTGTGTCTTCCTACAAGCAAGACTTCGTTTCAGGTAAGGGCAGTCACTTTACAGCTCAAACGAACTACATCGTTCACTGAGCTCACACGTTTCTCATCTTAACAGACAAGCATTGGATGTTAGAGGACCAGTGAATTGTATCAGTTTCAGAAGCAGATTTGGACTACATATGGTCCATATGTGTAGGAAACACCGTTCTTTTGTTCCGGGCACACTCAGATTTCCTGCTGTCTTAGAGACTCTAGAAAGCAAGTGTGTGCTTCTCGCTCTAAAGCAGAGTGTGATCCATCGATGAGAACTATGCTGTGTGTTTCCCTTCAGAAATGGACTTAAATCCCAGACTCTGTGTCTTCCTACAGGCAAGACTTCGTTTCAGGTAAGGGCAGTCACTTTTCCGCTCTAACGAACTACATCATTCACGAAGCTCACACGTTTCTCATCTTAACAGACAAGCATTGGATGTTAGAGGAGCAGTGCTTTGTATCAGTTTCAGATGCAGAGTTGGACTATATAATGTCCGTAAGGGTAGGAAACACTGTTCTTTTGTTCTCAGCACACTCACATTTCCTGCTGTCTTAGAGACTCTAGAAAGCAAGAGCGTGCTTCTTGTTCTAAAGCAGAGTTTGATCAATGGATGATTATATGGCTGTGAGTTTTACTTCAGAAATGGATTTAAATCCCAGGCTCTGAGTCTTCCTACAAGGAAGACTTCAATTCAGGTAAGGGCAGTCACTTTTCTGCTCAAACGAACTACACCGTTCAAGAAGCTCACACATTTCTCATCTTAACTGACAAGCATTGGATGTTAGAGGACCAGTGCATTCTATCAGTTTCAGAAGAAGAATTGGATTACATATTGTCCTTATGTGTAGGAAACACCCCTCTTTTGTTCTGGGCACACTCAGATTTCCTGCTGTATTAGAGAATCTAGAAAGCAAGAGTGTGCTTCTCGCTCTAAAGCAGAGTGTGATCCATGGATGAGAACTATGCTGTGTGTTTCCCTTCAGAAATGGACTTAAATCCCAGGCTCTGTGTCTTACTACAAGCAAGACTTCGTTTCAGGTAAGGGCAGTCACTTTTCAGTTCAAAGGAACTACATCATTCACTAAGCTCACACGTTTCTCATCTTAACTGACAAGCATTGGATGTTAGAGGACCAGTGCTTTGTATCACTTTCAGAAGCAGAGTTGGACTAGATATGGTCCATATGTGTAGGAACACCGTTCTTTTGTTCTCAGCACACTCACGTTTCCTGCTGGCTTAGAGACTTTAGAAAGCAAGAGCATGCTCCTCGCTCTAAAGCAGAGTGTGATCCATGGATGAGAACTATGCTGTGTGTTTCCCTTCAGAAATGGAGTTAAATCCCAGGCTCTTTGTCTTCCTACAAGCAAGACTTCATCTAGGTAAGGGCAGTCACTTTGCAGCTCAAACGAACTACATCCTTCACTGAGCTCACACGTTTATCATCTTAACAGACAAGCATTGGATGTTAGAGGACCAGTGCATTGTATCAGTTTCAGAAGATTTGGACTACATATAGTCAGTATGTGTAGGAAACACCGTTCTTTTGTTCTAGGCACACTCAGATTTCCTGCTGTATTAGAGAATCTAGAAAGCAAGAGGGTGCTTCTTGCTCTAAAGCAGAGTGTGATGCACGGATGAGAACTATGCTGTGTGTTTCCCTTCAGAAATGGAGTTAAATCCCAGGCTATGTGTCTTCCTACAGGCAAGACTTCGTTTCAGGTAAGGGCAGTCACTTTTCTGCTCAAACGAACTACATCGTTCACTGTTCTCACACGTTTCTCATCTTAACAGACAAGCATTGGATGTTAGAGGACCAGTGCTTTGTATCACTTTCAGAAGCAGAGTTGGACTAGATATGGTCCGTATGTGTAGGAACACCGTTCTTTTGTTCTCAGCACACTCACGTTTCCTGCTGTCTTAGAGACTTTAGAAAGCAAGAGCGTGCTTCTCGCTCTAAAGCAGAGTGTGAACCATGGATGAGACCTATGCTGTATGTTTCCATTCAGAAATGGAGTTAAATCCCAGACTCTGTGTCTTCCTACAGGCAAGACTTCCTTTCAGGTAAGGGCAGTCACTTTTCAGCTCAAACGAACTACATCATTCACGAAGCTCACACGTTTCTCATCTTAACAGACAAGCATTTGATTTTAGAGGACCAGTGTTTTGTATCAGTTTCAGATGCAGAGTTGGACTATATAATGTCCGTAAGGGTAGGAAACACCGTTCTTTTGTTCTCAGCACACTCACATTTCCTGCTGTCTTAGAGAATCTAGAAAGCAAGAGCGTGCTTCTTGTTCTAAAGCAGAGTTTGATCAATGGATGATTACACGGCTGTGTGTTTTACTTCAGAAATGGAGTTAAATCCCAGGCTCTGAGTGTTCATACAAGCAAGACTTCAATTCAGAGAGGGGCAGTCACTTTTCTGCTCAAACGAACTACACCGTTCACGAGGCTCACACGTTTCTCATCTTAACTGACAAGCATTGGATGTAAGATGCTCAGTGCTTTGTATCAGTTTCAGAAGCAGGTTTGGACTACATAAGGTCCATATGTGTAGGAAATACCCTTCTTTTGTTCTGGGCACACTCAGATTCCCTGCTGTATTAGAGAATCTAGAAAGAAAGAGTGTGCTTCTCGCTCTAAAGCAGAGTGTGATCCATGGATGAGAACTATGCTGTGTGTTTCCATTCAGAAATGGACTTAAATCCCAGGCTCTGTTTCTTACTACAAGCAAGACTTCGTTCCAGGTAAGGGCAGTCACTTTTCAGTTCAAAGGAACTACATCATTCACTAAGCTCACACGTTTCTCATCTTAACTGACAAGCATTGGATGTTAGAGGACCAGTGCTTTGTATCACTTTCAGAAGCAGAGTTGGACTAGATATGGTCCGTATGTGTAGGAAACACCGTTCTTTTGTTCTCAGCAAACTCACGTTTCCTGCTGTCTTAGAGACTCTAGAAAGCACGATCGTGCTTCTTGTTCTAAAGCAGAGTGTGATCATTGGATGAGAACACTGCTGTTTGTTTCACTTCAGAAATGGAGTTAAATCCCATGCTCTGAGTCTTATTACAAGCAAAACTTCGTTTCAGGTGAGGGCAGTCACTTTTCTGCTCAAACGAACTACATCTTTCACGAAGCTCACACGTTTCTCATCTTAACTGACAAGCATTGGATGTTAGAGGACCAGTGCATTCTATCAGTTTCAGAAGAAGATTTGGATTACATATTGTCCTTATGTGTAGGAAACTCCGTTCTTTTGTTCTGGGCACACTCAGATTTCCTGCAGTATTAGAGAATCTATAAAGCAAGAGTGTGCTTCTCGCTCTAAAGCAGAGTATGATCCATGGATGAGAACTATGCTGTGTGTTTCACTTCAGAAATGGAGTTAAATCTCAGGCTCTGAGTCTTCCTACAAGCAAGACTTCGTTTCAGGTAAGGGCAGTCACTTTCCAGCTCAAAGGGACTACATCCTTCACTAAGCTCACACGTTTCTCATCTTAACTGACAAGCATTGGATGTTAGAGGACCAGTGCTTTGTATCACTTTCAGAAGCAGAGTTGGACTAGATATGGTCCATATGTGTAGGAACACCGTTCTTTTGTTCTCAGCACACTCACGTTTCCTGCTGGCTTAGAGACTTTAGAAAGCAAGAGCGTGCTCCTCGCTCTAAAGCAGAGTGTGATCCATGGATGAGAACTATGCTGTGTCTTTCCCTTCAGAAATGGAGTTAAATCCCAGGCTCTTTGTCTTCCTACAAGCAAGACTTCGTCTAGGTAAGGGCAGTCACTTTCCAGCTCAAACGAACTACATCCTTCACTGAGCTCACACGTTTATCATCTTAACAGACAAGCATTGGATGTTAGAGGACCAGTGCATTGTATCAGTTTCAGAAGAAGATTTGGACTACATATAGTCAGTATGTGTAGGAAACACCGTTCTTTTGTTCTGGGCACACTCAGATTTCCTGCTGTATTAGAGAATCTAGAAAGCAAGAGGGTGCTTCTTGCTCTAAAGCAGAGTGTGATGCATGGATGAGAACTATGCTGTGTGTTTCCCTTCAGAAATGGAGTTAAATCCCAGGCTATGTGTCTTCCTACAGGCAAGACTTCGTTTCAGGTAAGGGCAGTCACTTTTCTGCTCAAACGAACTACATCGTTCACAAAGCTCAAACGTTTCTCATCTTAATTGACAAGCATTGGATGTTAGAGGACCACTGCTTTGTATCAGTTTCAGAAGAAGAGTTGGACTAGATATCGTCCGTATGTGTAGGAAACACAGTTCTTTTCTTCTCAGCACACTCACATTTCCTGCTGCCTTAGAGACTTTAGAAAGCAGGAGCGTGCTTCTCAATCTAAAGCAGAGTGTGATCCATGGATGAGAACTATGCTGTGTGTTTCCATTCAGAAATGGACTTAAATCGCAGGCTCTGTTTCTTACTACAAGCAAGACTTCGTTCAAGGTAAGGGCAGTCACTTTTCAGTTCAAAGGAACTACATCATTCACTAAGCTCACACGTTTCTCATCTTAACTGACAAGCATTGGATGTTAGAGGACCAGTGCTTTGTATCACTTTCAGAAGCAGAGTTGGACTAGATATGGTCCGTATGTGTAGGAAACACCGTTCTTTTGTTCTCAGCAAACTCACGTTTCCTGCTCTCTTAGAGACTCTAGAAAGCACGATCGTGCTTCTTGTTCTAAAGCAGAGTGTGATCATTGGATGAGAACACTGCTGTTTGTTTCACTTCAGAAATGGAGTTAAATCCCATGCTCTGAGTCTTCCTACAAGCAAAACTTCGTTTCAGGTGAGGGCAGTCACTTTTCTGCTCAAACGAACTACATCTTTCACGAAGCTCACACGTTTCTCATCTTAACTGACAAGCATTGGATGTTAGAGGACCAGTGCATTCTATCAGTTTCAGAAGAAGATTTGGATTACATATTGTCCTTATGTGTAGGAAACACCGTTCTTTTTTTCTGGGCACACTCAGATTTCCTGCAGTATTAGAGAATCTATAAAGCAAGAGTGTGCTTCTCGCTCTAAAGCAGAGTGTGATCCATGGATGAGAACTATGCTGTGTGTTTCACTTCAGAAATGGAGTTAAATCTCAGGCTCTGAGTCTTCCTACAAGCAAGACTTCCTTTCAGGTAAGGGCAGTCACTTTCCAGCTCAAAGGAACTACATCCTTCACTAAGCTCACACGTTTCTCATCTTAACTGACAAGCATTGGATGTTAGAGGACCAGTGCTTTGTTTCACTTTCAGAAGCAGAGTTGGACTAGATGTGGTCCGTATGTGTAGGAACACCGTTCTTTTGTTCTCAGCACACTCACGTTTCCTGCTGGCTTAGAGACTTTAGAAAGCAAGAGCGTGCTTCTCAATCTAAAGCAGAGTGTGATCCATGGATGAGAACTATGCTGTGTGTTTCCCTTCAGAAATGGAGTTAAATCTCATGCTCTGAGTCTTATTACAAGCAAAACTTCGTTTCAGGTGAGGGCAGTCACTTTTCTGCTCAAACGAACTACATCTTTCACGAAGCTCACACGTTTCTCATCTTAACTGACAAGCATTGGATGTTAGAGGACCAGTGCATTCTATCAGTTTCAGAAGAAGATTTGGATTACATATTGTCCTTATGTGTAGGAAACTCCGTTCTTTTGTTCTGGGCACACTCAGATTTCCTGCAGTATTAGAGAATCTATAAAGCAAGAGTGTGCTTCTCGCTCTAAAGCAGAGTATGATCCATGGATGAGAACTATGCTGTGTGTTTCACTTCAGAAATGGAGTTAAATCTCAGGCTCTGAGTCTTCCTACAAGCAAGACTTCGTTTCAGGTAAGGGCAGTCACTTTCCAGCTCAAAGGGACTACATCCTTCACTAAGCTCACACGTTTCTCATCTTAACTGACAAGCATTGGATGTTAGAGGACCAGTGCTTTGTATCACTTTCAGAAGCAGAGTTGGACTAGATATGGTCCATATGTGTAGGAACACCGTTCTTTTGTTCTCAGCACACTCACGTTTCCTGCTGGCTTAGAGACTTTAGAAAGCAAGAGCGTGCTCCTCGCTCTAAAGCAGAGTGTGATCCATGGATGAGAACTATGCTGTGTCTTTCCCTTCAGAAATGGAGTTAAATCCCAGGCTCTTTGTCTTCCTACAAGCAAGACTTCGTCTAGGTAAGGGCAGTCACTTTCCAGCTCAAACGAACTACATCCTTCACTGAGCTCACACGTTTATCATCTTAACAGACAAGCATTGGATGTAAGAGGACCAGTGCATTGTATCAGTTTCAGAAGAAGATTTGGACTACATATAGTCAGTATGTGTAGGAAACACCGTTCTTTTGTTCTGGGCACACTCAGATTTCCTGCTGTATTAGAGAATCTAGAAAGCAAGAGGGTGCTTCTTGCTCTAAAGCAGAGTGTGATGCATGGATGAGAACTATGCTGTGTGTTTCCCTTCAGAAATGGAGTTAAATCCCAGGCTATGTGTCTTCCTACAGGCAAGACTTCGTTTCAGGTAAGGGCAGTCACTTTTCTGCTCAAACGAACTACATCGTTCACAAAGCTCAAACGTTTCTCATCTTAATTGACAAGCATTGGATGTTAGAGGACCACTGCTTTGTATCAGTTTCAGAAGAAGAGTTGGACTAGATATCGTCCGTATGTGTAGGAAACACAGTTCTTTTCTTCTCAGCACACTCACATTTCCTGCTGCCTTAGAGACTTTAGAAAGCAGGAGCGTGCTTCTCAATCTAAAGCAGAGTGTGATCCATGGATGAGAACTATGCTGTGTGTTTCCATTCAGAAATGGACTTAAATCGCAGGCTCTGTTTCTTACTACAAGCAAGACTTCGTTCAAGGTAAGGGCAGTCACTTTTCAGTTCAAAGGAACTACATCATTCACTAAGCTCACACGTTTCTCATCTTAACTGACAAGCATTGGATGTTAGAGGACCAGTGCTTTGTATCACTTTCAGAAGCAGAGTTGGACTAGATATGGTCCGTATGTGTAGGAAACACCGTTCTTTTGTTCTCAGCAAACTCACGTTTCCTGCTCTCTTAGAGACTCTAGAAAGCACGATCGTGCTTCTTGTTCTAAAGCAGAGTGTGATCATTGGATGAGAACACTGCTGTTTGTTTCACTTCAGAAATGGAGTTAAATCCCATGCTCTGAGTCTTCCTACAAGCAAAACTTCGTTTCAGGTGAGGGCAGTCACTTTTCTGCTCAAACGAACTACATCTTTCACGAAGCTCACACGTTTCTCATCTTAACTGACAAGCATTGGATGTTAGAGGACCAGTGCATTCTATCAGTTTCAGAAGAAGATTTGGATTACATATTGTCCTTATGTGTAGGAAACACCATTCTTTTGTTCTGGGCACACTCAGATTTCCTGCAGTATTAGAGAATCTATAAAGCAAGAGTGTGCTTCTCGCTCTAAAGCAGAGTGTGATCCATGGATGAGAACTATGCTGTGTGTTTCACTTCATAAATGGAGTTAAATCTCAGGCTCTGAGTCTTCCTACAAGCAAGACTTCCTTTCAGGTAAGGGCAGTCACTTTCCAGCTCAAAGGAACTACATCCTTCACTAAGCTCACACGTTTCTCATCTTAACTGACAAGCATTGGATGTTAGAGGACCAGTGCTTTGTTTCACTTTCAGAAGCAGAGTTGGACTAGATGTGGTCCGTATGTGTAGGAACACCGTTCTTTTGTTCTCAGCACACTCACGTTTCCTGCTGGCTTAGAGACTTTAGAAAGCAAGAGCGTGCTTCTCAATCTAAAGCAGAGTGTGATCCATGGATGAGAACTATGCTGTGTGTTTCCCTTCAGAAATGGAGTTAAATCCCATGCTCTGAGTCTTATTACAAGCAAAACTTCGTTTCAGGTGAGGGCAGTCACTTTTCTGCTCAAACGAACTACATCTTTCACGAAGCTCACACGTTTCTCATCTTAACTGACAAGCATTGGATGTTAGAGGACCAGTGCATTCTATCAGTTTCAGAAGAAGATTTGGATTACATATTGTCCTTATGTGTAGGAAACTCCGTTCTTTTGTTCTGGGCACACTCAGATTTCCTGCAGTATTAGAGAATCTATAAAGCAAGAGTGTGCTTCTCGCTCTAAAGCAGAGTATGATCCATGGATGAGAACTATGCTGTGTGTTTCACTTCAGAAATGGAGTTAAATCTCAGGCTCTGAGTCTTCCTACAAGCAAGACTTCGTTTCAGGTAAGGGCAGTCACTTTCCAGCTCAAAGGGACTACATCCTTCACTAAGCTCACACGTTTCTCATCTTAACTGACAAGCATTGGATGTTAGAGGACCAGTGCTTTGTATCACTTTCAGAAGCAGAGTTGGACTAGATATGGTCCATATCTGTAGGAACACCGTTCTTTTGTTCTCAGCACACTCACGTTTCCTGCTGGCTTAGAGACTTTAGAAAGCAAGAGCGTGCTCCTCGCTCTAAAGCAGAGTGTGATCCATGGATGAGAACTATGCTGTGTCTTTCCCTTCAGAAATGGAGTTAAATCCCAGGCTCTTTGTCTTCCTACAAGCAAGACTTCGTCTAGGTAAGGGCAGTCACTTTCCAGCTCAAACGAACTACATCCTTCACTGAGCTCACACGTTTATCATCTTAACAGACAAGCATTGGATGTTAGAGGACCAGTGCATTGTATCAGTTTCAGAAGAAGATTTGGACTACATATAGTCAGTATGTGTAGGAAACACCGTTCTTTTGTTCTGGGCACACTCAGATTTCCTGCTGTATTAGAGAATCTAGAAAGCAAGAGGGTGCTTCTTGCTCTAAAGCAGAGTGTGATGCATGGATGAGAACTATGCTGTGTGTTTCCCTTCAGAAATGGAGTTAAATCCCAGGCTATGTGTCTTCCTACAGGCAAGACTTCGTTTCTGGTAAGGGCAGTCACTTTTCTGCTCAAACGAACTACATCGTTCACAAAGCTCAAACGTTTCTCATCTTAATTGACAAGCATTGGATGTTAGAGGACCACTGCTTTGTATCAGTTTCAGAAGAAGAGTTGGACTAGATATCGTCCGTATGTGTAGGAAACACAGTGCTTTTCTTCTCAGCACACTCACATTTCCTGCTGCCTTAGAGACTTTAGAAAGCAGGAGCGTGCTTCTCAATCTAAAGCAGAGTGTGATCCATGGATGAGAACTATGCTGTGTGTTTCCATTCAGAAATGGACTTAAATCGCAGGCTCTGTTTCTTACTACAAGCAAGACTTCGTTCAAGGTAAGGGCAGTCACTTTTCAGTTCAAAGGAACTACATCATTCACTAAGCTCACACGTTTCTCATCTTAACTGACAAGCATTGGATGTTAGAGGACCAGTGCTTTGTATCACTTTCAGAAGCAGAGTTGGACTAGATATGGTCCGTATGTGTAGGAAACACCGTTCTTTGGTCTCAGCAAACTCACGTTTCCTGCTCTCTTAGAGACTCTAGAAAGCACGATCGTGCTTCTTGTTCTAAAGCAGAGTGTGATCATTGGATGAGAACACTGCTGTTTGTTTCACTACAGAAATGGAGTTAAATCCCATGCTCTGAGTCTTCCTACAAGCAAAACTTCGTTTCAGGTGAGGGCAGTCACTTTTCTGCTCAAACGAACTACATCTTTCACGAAGCTCACACGTTTCTCATCTTAACTGACAAGCATTGGATGTTAGAGGACCAGTGCATTCTATCAGTTTCAGAAGAAGATTTGGATTACATATTGTCCTTATGTGTAGGAAACACCGTTCTTTTGTTCTGGGCACACTCAGATTTCCTGCAGTATTAGAGAATCTATAAAGCAAGAGTGTGCTTCTCGCTCTAAAGCAGAGTGTGATCCATGGATGAGAACTATGCTGTGTGTTTCACTTCAGAAATGGATTTAAATCTCAGGCTCTGAGTCTTCCTACAAGCAAGACTTCCTTTCAGGTAAGGGCAGTCACTTTCCAGCTCAAAGGAACTACATCCTTCACTAAGCTCACACGTTTCTCATCTTAACTGACAAGCATTGGATGTTAGAGGACCAGTGCTTTGTTTCACTTTCAGAAGCAGAGTTGGACTAGATGTGGTCCGTATGTGTAGGAACACCGTTCTTTTGTTCTCAGCACACTCACGTTTCCTGCTGGCTTAGAGACTTTAGAAAGCAAGAGCGTGCTTCTCAATCTAAAGCAGAGTGTGATCCATGGATGAGAACTATGCTGTGTGTTTCCCTTCAGAAATGGAGTTAAATCCCAGGCTCTGTGTCTTCTTACAAGCAAGACTTCGTTTCAGGTAAGGGCAGTCACTTTACAGCTCAAACGAACTACATCGTTCACTGAGCTCACACGTTTCTCATCTTAACAGACAAGCATTGGATGTTAGAGGACCAGTGAATTGTATCAGTTTCAGAAGCAGATTTGGACTACATATGGTCCATATGTGTAGGAAACACCGTTCTTTTGTTCCGGGCACACTCAGATTTCCTGCTGTCTTAGAGACTCTAGAAAGCAAGTGTGTGCTTCTCGCTCTAAAACAGAGTGTGATCCATGGATGAGAACTATGCTGTGTGTTTCCCTTCAGAAATGGACTTAAATCCCAGACTCTGTGTCTTCCTACAGGCAAGACTTCGTTTCAGGTAAGGGCAGTCACTTTTCCGCTCTAACGAACTACATCATTCACGAAGCTCACACGTTTCTCATCTTAACAGACAAGCATTGGATGTTAGAGGAGCAGTGCTTTGTATCAGTTTCAGATGCAGAGTTGGACTATATAATGTCCGTAAGGGTAGGAAACACTGTTCTTTTGTTCTCAGCACACTCACATTTCCTGCTGTCTTAGAGACTCTAGAAAGCAAGAGCGTGCTTCTTGTTCTAAAGCAGAGTTTGATCAATGGATGATTACATGGCTGTGAGTTTTACTTCAGAAATGGATTTAAATCCCAGGCTCTGAGTCTTCCTACAAGGAAGACTTCAATTCAGGTAAGGGCAGTCACTTTTCTGCTCAAACGAACTACACCATTCAAGAAGCTCACACATTTCTCATCTTAACTGACAAGCATTGGATGTTAGAGGACCAGTGCATTCTATCAGTTTCAGAAGAAGATTTGGATTACATATTGTCCTTATGTGTAGGAAACACCCCTCTTTTGTTCTGGGCACACTCAGATTTCCTGCTGTATTAGAGAATCTAGAAAGCAAGAGTGTGCTTCTCGCTCTAAAGCAGAGTGTGATCCATGGATGAGAACTATGCTGTGTGTTTCCCTTCAGAAATGGACTTAAATCCCAGGCTCTGTGTCTTACTACAAGCAAGACTTCGTTTCAGGTAAGGGCAGTCACTTTTCAGTTCAAAGGAACTACATCATTCACTAAGCTCACACGTTTCTCATCTTAACTGACAAGCATTGGATGTTAGAGGACCAGTGCTTTCTATCACTTTCAGAAGCAGAGTTGGACTAGATATGGTCCATATGTGTAGGAACACCGTTCTTTTGTTCTCAGCACACTCACGTTTCCTGCTGGCTTAGAGACTTTAGAAAGCAAGAGCGTGCTCCTCGCTCTAAAGCAGAGTGTGATCCATGGATGAGAACTATGCTGTGTGTTTCCCTTCAGAAATGGAGTTAAATCCCAGGCTCTTTGTCTTCCTACAAGCAAGACTTCATCTAGGTAAGGGCAGTCACTTTGCAGCTCAAACGAACTACATCCTTCACTGAGCTCACACGTTTATCATCTTAACAGACAAGCATTGGATGTTAGAGGACCAGTGCATTGTATCAGTTTCAGAAGATTTGGACTACATATAGTCAGTATGTGTAGGAAACACCGTTCTTTTGTTCTAGGCACACTCAGATTTCCTGCTGTATTAGAGAATCTAGAAAGCAAGAGGGTGCTTCTTGCTCTAAAGCAGAGTGTGATGCATGGATGAGAACTATGCTGTGTGTTTCCCTTCAGAAATGGAGTTAAATCCCAGGCTATGTGTCTTCCTACAGGCAAGACTTCGTTTCAGGTAAGGGCAGTCACTTTTCTGCTCAAACGAACTACATCGTTCACAAAGCTCAAACGTTTCTCATCTTAATTGACAAGCATTGGATGTTAGAGGACCACTGCTTTGTATCAGTTTCAGAAGAAGAGTTGGACTAGATATCGTCCGTATGTGTAGGAAACACAGTTCTTTTCTTCTCAGCACACTCACATTTCCTGCTGCCTTAGAGACTTTAGAAAGCAAGAGCGTGCTTCTCAATCTAAAGCAGAGTGTGATCCACGGATGAGAACTATGCTGTGTGTTTCCCTTCAGAAATGGAGTTAAATCCCAGGCTCTGTGTCTTCTTACAAGCAAGACTTCGTTTCAGGTAAGGGCAGTCACTTTTCAGCTCAAACGAACTACATCCTTCACTGTTCTCACACGTTTCTCATCTTAACAGACAAGCATTGGATGTTAGAGGACCAGTGCTTTGTATCACTTTCAGAAGCAGAGTTGGACTAGATATGGTCCGTATGTGTAGGAACACCGTTCTTTTGTTCTCAGCACACTCACGTTTCCTGCTGTCTTAGAGACTTTAGAAAGCAAGAGCGTGCTTCTCGCTCTAAAGCAGAGTGTGAACCATGGATGAGACCTATGCTGTATGTTTCCATTCAGAAATGGAGTTAAATCCCAGACTCTGTGTCTTCCTACAGGCAAGACTTCCTTTCAGGTAAGGGCAGTCACTTTTCAGCTCAAACGAACTACATCATTCACGAAGCTCACACGTTTCTCATCTTAGCAGACAAGCATTTGATTTTAGAGGACCAGTGTTTTGTATCAGTTTCAGATGCAGAGTTGGACTATATAATGTCCGTAAGGGTAGGAAACACCGTTCTTTTGTTCTCAGCACACTCACATTTCCTGCTGTCTTAGAGAATCTAGAAAGCAAGAGCGTGCTTCTTGTTCTAAAGCAAAGTTTGATCAATGGATGATTACACGGCTGTGTGTTTTACTTCAGAAATGGAGTTAAATCCCAGGCTCTGAGTGTTCATACAAGCAAGACTTCAATTCAGAGAGGGGCAGTCACTTTTCTGCTCAAACGAACTACACCGTTCACGAGGCTCACACGTTTCTCATCTTAACTGACAAGCATTGGATGTAAGATGCTCAGTGCTTTGTATCAGTTTCAGAAGCAGGTTTGGACTACATAAGGTCCATATGTGTAGGAAATACCCTTCTTTTGTTCTGGGCACACTCAGATTCCCTGCTGTATTAGAGAATCTAGAAAGAAAGAGTGTGCTTCTCGCTCTAAAGCAGAGTGTGATCCATGGATGAGAACTATGCTGTGTGTTTCCATTCAGAAATGGACTTAAATCCCAGGCTCTGTTTCTTACTACAAGCAAGACTTCGTTCCAGGTAAGGGCAGTCACTTTTCAGTTCAAAGGAACTACATCATTCACTAAGCTCACACGTTTCTCATCTTAACTGACAAGCATTGGATGTTAGAGGACCAGTGCTTTGTATCACTTTCAGAAGCAGAGTTGGACTAGATATGGTCCGTATGTGTAGGAAACACCGTTCTTTTGTTCTCAGCAAACTCACGTTTCCTGCTGTCTTAGAGACTCTAGAAAGCACGATCGTGCTTCTTGTTCTAAAGCAGAGTGTGATCATTGGATGAGAACACTGCTGTTTGTTTCACTTCAGAAATGGAGTTAAATCCCATGCTCTGAGTCTTATTACAAGCAAAACTTCGTTTCAGGTGAGGGCAGTCACTTTTCTGCTCAAACGAACTACATCTTTCACGAAGCTCACACGTTTCTCATCTTAACTGACAAGCATTGGATGTTAGAGGACCAGTGCATTCTATCAGTTTCAGAAGAAGATTTGGATTACATATTGTCCTTATGTGTAGGAAACTCCGTTCTTTTGTTCTGGGCACACTCAGATTTCCTGCAGTATTAGAGAATCTATAAAGCAAGAGTGTGCTTCTCGCTCTAAAGCAGAGTATGATCCATGGATGAGAACTATGCTGTGTGTTTCACTTCAGAAATGGAGTTAAATCTCAGGCTCTGAGTCTTCCTACAAGCAAGACTTCGTTTCAGGTAAGGGCAGTCACTTTCCAGCTCAAAGGGACTACATCCTTCACTAAGCTCACACGTTTCTCATCTTAACTGACAAGCATTGGATGTTAGAGGACCAGTGCTTTGTATCACTTTCAGAAGCAGAGTTGGACTAGATATGGTCCATATGTGTAGGAACACCGTTCTTTTGTTCTCAGCACACTCACGTTTCCTGCTGGCTTAGAGACTTTAGAAAGCAAGAGCGTGCTAATCGCTCTAAAGCAGAGTGTGATCCATGGATGAGAACTATGCTGTGTCTTTCCCTTCAGAAATGGAGTTAAATCCCAGGCTCTTTGTCTTCCTACAAGCAAGACTTCGTCTAGGTAAGGGCAGTCACTTTCCAGCTCAAACGAACTACATCCTTCACTGAGCTCACACGTTTATCATCTTAACAGACAAGCATTGGATGTTAGAGGACCAGTGCATTGTATCAGTTTCAGAAGAAGATTTGGACTACATATAGTCAGTATGTGTAGGAAACACCGTTCTTTTGTTCTGGGCACACTCAGATTCCCTGCTGTATTAGAGAATCTAGAAAGCAAGAGGGTGCTTCTTGCTCTAAAGCAGAGTGTGATGCATGGATGAGAACTATGCTGTGTGTTTCCCTTCAGAAATGGAGTTAAATCCCAGGCTATGTGTCTTCCTACAGGCAAGACTTCGTTTCTGGTAAGGGCAGTCACTTTTCTGCTCAAACGAACTACATCGTTCACAAAGCTCAAACGTTTCTCATCTTAATTGACAAGCATTGGATGTTAGAGGACCACTGCTTTGTATCAGTTTCAGAAGAAGAGTTGGACTAGATATCGTCCGTATGTGTAGGAAACACAGTTCTTTTCTTCTCAGCACACTCACATTTCCTGCTGCCTTAGAGACTTTAGAAAGCAGGAGCGTGCTTCTCAATCTAAAGCAGAGTGTGATCCATGGATGAGAACTATGCTGTGTGTTTCCATTCAGAAATGGACTTAAATCGCAGGCTCTGTTTCTTACTACAAGCAAGACTTCGTTCAAGGTAAGGGCAGTCACTTTTCAGTTCAAAGGAACTACATCATTCACTAAGCTCACACGTTTCTCATCTTAACTGACAAGCATTGGATGTTAGAGGACCAGTGCTTTGTATCACTTTCAGAAGCAGAGTTGGACTAGATATGGTCCGTATGTGTAGGAAACACCGTTCTTTTGTTCTCAGCAAACTCACGTTTCCTGCTCTCTTAGAGACTCTAGAAAGCACGATCGTGCTTCTTGTTCTAAAGCAGAGTGTGATCATTGGATGAGAACACTGCTGTTTGTTTCACTTCAGAAATGGAGTTAAATCCCATGCTCTGAGTCTTCCTACAAGCAAAACTTCGTTTCAGGTGAGGGCAGTCACTTTTCTGCTCAAACGAACTACATCTTTCACGAAGCTCACACGTTTCTCATCTTAACTGACAAGCATTGGATGTTAGAGGACCAGTGCATTCTATCAGTTTCAGAAGAAGATTTGGATTACATATTGTCCTTATGTGTAGGAAACACCGTTCTTTTGTTCTGGGCACACTCAGATTTCCTGCAGTATTAGAGAATCTATAAAGCAAGAGTGTGCTTCTCGCTCTAAAGCAGAGTGTGATCCATGGATGAGAACTATGCTGTGTGTTTCACTTCAGAAATGGAGTTAAATCTCAGGCTCTGAGTCTTCCTACAAGCAAGACTTCCTTTCAGGTAAGGGCAGTCACTTTCCAGCTCAAAGGAACTACATCCTTCACTAAGCTCACACGTTTCTCATCTTAACTGACAAGCATTGGATGTTAGAGGACCAGTGCTTTGTTTCACTTTCAGAAGCAGAGTTGGACTAGATGTGGTCCGTATGTGTAGGAACACCGTTCTTTTGTTCTCAGCACACTCACGTTTCCTGCTGGCTTAGAGACTTTAGAAAGCAAGAGCGTGCTTCTCAATCTAAAGCAGAGTGTGATCCATGGATGAGAACTATGCTGTGTGTTTCCCTTCAGAAATGGAGTTAAATCCCAGGCTCTGTGTCTTCTTACAAGCAAGACTTCGTTTCAGGTAAGGGCAGTCACTTTACAGCTCAAACGAACTACATCGTTCACTGAGCTCACACGTTTCTCATCTTAACAGACAAGCATTGGATGTTAGAGGACCAGTGAATTGTATCAGTTTCAGAAGCAGATTTGGACTACATATGGTCCATATGTGTAGGAAACACCGTTCTTTTGTTCCGGGCACACTCAGATTTCCTGCTGTCTTAGAGACTCTAGAAAGCAAGTGTGTGCTTCTCGCTCTAAAACAGAGTGTGATCCATGGATGAGAACTATGCTGTGTATTTCCCTTCAGAAATGGACTTAAATCCCAGACTCTGTGTCTTCCTACAGGCAAGACTTCGTTTCAGGTAAGGGCAGTCACTTTTCCGCTCTAACGAACTACATCATTCACGAAGCTCACACGTTTCTCATCTTAACAGACAAGCATTGGATGTTAGAGGAGCAGTGCTTTGTATCAGTTTCAGATGCAGAGTTGGACTATATAATGTCCGTAAGGGTAGGAAACACTGTTCTTTTGTTCTCAGCACACTCACATTTCCTGCTGTCTTAGAGACTCTAGAAAGCAAGAGCGTGCTTCTTGTTCTAAAGCAGAGTTTGATCAATGGATGATTACATGGCTGTGAGTTTTACTTCAGAAATGGATTTAAATCCCAGGCTCTGAGTCTTCCTACAAGGAAGACTTCAATTCAGGTAAGGGCAGTCACTTTTCTGCTCAAACGAACTACACCATTCAAGAAGCTCACACATTTCTCATCTTAACTGACAAGCATTGGATGTTAGAGGACCAGTGCATTCTATCAGTTTCAGAAGAAGATTTGGATTACATATTGTCCTTATGTGTAGGAAACACCCCTCTTTTGTTCTGGGCACACTCAGATTTCCTGCTGTATTAGAGAATCTAGAAAGCAAGAGTGTGCTTCTCGCTCTAAAGCAGAGTGTGATCCATGGATGAGAACTATGCTGTGTGTTTCCCTTCAGAAATGGACTTAAATCCCAGGCTCTGTGTCTTACTACAAGCAAGACTTCGTTTCAGGTAAGGGCAGTCACTTTTCAGTTCAAAGGAACTACATCATTCACTAAGCTCACACGTTTCTCATCTTAACTGACAAGCATTGGATGTTAGAGGACCAGTGCTTTCTATCACTTTCAGAAGCAGAGTTGGACTAGATATGGTCCATATGTGTAGGAACACCGTTCTTTTGTTCTCAGCACACTCACGTTTCCTGCTGGCTTAGAGACTTTAGAAAGCAAGAGCGTGCTCCTCGCTCTAAAGCAGAGTGTGATCCATGGATGAGAACTATGCTGTGTGTTTCCCTTCAGAAATGGAGTTAAATCCCAGGCTCTTTGTCTTCCTACAAGCAAGACTTCATCTAGGTAAGGGCAGTCACTTTGCAGCTCAAACGAACTACATCCTTCACTGAGCTCACACGTTTATCATCTTAACAGACAAGCATTGGATGTTAGAGGACCAGTGCATTGTATCAGTTTCAGAAGATTTGGACTACATATAGTCAGTATGTGTAGGAAACACCGTTCTTTTGTTCTAGGCACACTCAGATTTCCTGCTGTATTAGAGAATCTAGAAAGCAAGAGGGTGCTTCTTGCTCTAAAGCAGAGTGTGATGCATGGATGAGAACTATGCTGTGTGTTTCCCTTCAGAAATGGAGTTAAATCCCAGGCTATGTGTCTTCCTACAGGCAAGACTTCGTTTCAGGTAAGGGCAGTCACTTTTCTGCTCAAACGAACTACATCGTTCACAAAGCTCAAACGTTTCTCATCTTAATTGACAAGCATTGGATGTTAGAGGAGCAGTGCTTTGTATCAGTTTCAGAAGAAGAGTTGGACTAGATATCGTCCGTATGTGTAGGAAACACAGTTCTTTTCTTCTCAGCACACTCACATTTCCTGCTGCCTTAGAGACTTTAGAAAGCAAGAGCGTGCTTCTCAATCTAAAGCAGAGTGTGATCCACGGATGAGAACTATGCTGTGTGTTTCCCTTCAGAAATGGAGTTAAATCCCAGGCTCTGTGTCTTCTTACAAGCAAGACTTCGTTTCAGGTAAGGGCAGTCACTTTTCAGCTCAAACGAACTACATCCTTCACTGTTCTCACACGTTTCTCATCTTAACAGACAAGCATTGGATGTTAGAGGACCAGTGCTTTGTATCACTTTCAGAAGCAGAGTTGGACTAGATATGGTCCGTATGTGTAGGAACACCGTTCTTTTGTTCTCAGCACACTCACGTTTCCTGCTGTCTTAGAGACTTTAGAAAGCAAGAGCGTGCTTCTCGCTCTAAAGCAGAGTGTGAACCATGGATGAGACCTATGCTGTATGTTTCCATTCAGAAATGGAGTTAAATCCCAGACTCTGTGTCTTCCTACAGGAAAGACTTCCTTTCAGGTAAGGGCAGTCACTTTTCAGCTCAAACGAACTACATCATTCACGAAGCTCACACGTTTCTCATCTTAGCAGACAAGCATTTGATTTTAGAGGACCAGTGTTTTGTATCAGTTTCAGATGCAGAGTTGGACTATATAATGTCCGTAAGGGTAGGAAACACCGTTCTTTTGTTCTCAGCACACTCACATTTCCTGCTGTCTTAGAGAATCTAGAAAGCAAGAGCGTGCTTCTTGTTCTAAAGCAAAGTTTGATCAATGGATGATTACACGGCTGTGTGTTTTACTTCAGAAATGGAGTTAAATCCCAGGCTCTGAGTGTTCATACAAGCAAGACTTCAATTCAGAGAGGGGCAGTCACTTTTCTGCTCAAACGAACTACACCGTTCACGAGGCTCACACGTTTCTCATCTTAACTGACAAGCATTGGATGTAAGATGCTCAGTGCTTTGTATCAGTTTCAGAAGCAGGTTTGGACTACATAAGGTCCATATGTGTAGGAAATACCCTTCTTTTGTTCTGGGCACACTCAGATTCCCTGCTGTATTAGAGAATCTAGAAAGAAAGAGTGTGCTTCTCGCTCTAAAGCAGAGTGTGATCCATGGATGAGAACTATGCTGTGTGTTTCCATTCAGAAATGGACTTAAATCCCAGGCTCTGTTTCTTACTACAAGCAAGACTTCGTTCCAGGTAAGGGCAGTCACTTTTCAGTTCAAAGGAACTACATCATTCACTAAGCTCACACGTTTCTCATCTTAACTGACAAGCATTGGATGTTAGAGGACCAGTGCTTTGTATCACTTTCAGAAGCAGAGTTGGACTAGATATGGTCCGTATGTGTAGGAAACACCGTTCTTTTGTTCTCAGCAAACTCACGTTTCCTGCTGTCTTAGAGACTCTAGAAAGCACGATCGTGCTTCTTGTTCTAAAGCAGAGTGTGATCATTGGATGAGAACACTGCTGTTTGTTTCACTTCAGAAATGGAGTTAAATCCCATGCTCTGAGTCTTATTACAAGCAAAACTTCGTTTCAGGTGAGGGCAGTCACTTTTCTGCTCAAACGAACTACATCTTTCACGAAGCTCACACGTTTCTCATCTTAACTGACAAGCATTGGATGTTAGAGGACCAGTGCATTCTATCAGTTTCAGAAGAAGATTTGGATTACATATTGTCCTTATGTGTAGGAAACTCCGTTCTTTTGTTCTGGGCACACTCAGATTTCCTGCAGTATTAGAGAATCTATAAAGCAAGAGTGTGCTTCTCGCTCTAAAGCAGAGTATGATCCATGGATGAGAACTATGCTGTGTGTTTCACTTCAGAAATGGAGTTAAATCTCAGGCTCTGAGTCTTCCTACAAGCAAGACTTCGTTTCAGGTAAGGGCAGTCACTTTCCAGCTCAAAGGGACTACATCCTTCACTAAGCTCACACGTTTCTCATCTTAACTGACAAGCATTGGATGTTAGAGGACCAGTGCTTTGTATCACTTTCAGAAGCAGAGTTGGACTAGATATGGTCCATATGTGTAGGAACACCGTTCTTTTGTTCTCAGCACACTCACGTTTCCTGCTGGCTTAGAGACTTTAGAAAGCAAGAGCGTGCTCCTCGCTCTAAAGCAGAGTGTGATCCATGGATGAGAACTATGCTGTGTCTTTCCCTTCAGAAATGGAGTTAAATCCCAGGCTCTTTGTCTTCCTACAAGCAAGACTTCGTCTAGGTAAGGGCAGTCACTTTCCAGCTCAAACGAACTACATCCTTCACTGAGCTCACACGTTTATCATCTTAACAGACAAGCATTGGATGTTAGAGGACCAGTGCATTGTATCAGTTTCAGAAGAAGATTTGGACTACATATAGTCAGTATGTGTAGGAAACACCGTTCTTTTGTTCTGGGCACACTCAGATTCCCTGCTGTATTAGAGAATCTAGAAAGCAAGAGGGTGCTTCTTGCTCTAAAGCAGAGTGTGATGCATGGATGAGAACTATGCTGTGTGTTTCCCTTCAGAAATGGAGTTAAATCCCAGGCTATGTGTCTTCCTACAGGCAAGACTTCGTTTCTGGTAAGGGCAGTCACTTTTCTGCTCAAACGAACTACATCGTTCACAAAGCTCAAACGTTTCTCATCTTAATTGACAAGCATTGGATGTTAGAGGACCACTGCTTTGTATCAGTTTCAGAAGAAGAGTTGGACTAGATAACGTCCGTATGTGTAGGAAACACAGTTCTTTTCTTCTCAGCACACTCACATTTCCTGCTGCCTTAGAGACTTTAGAAAGCAGGAGCGTGCTTCTCAATCTAAAGCAGAGTGTGATCCATGGATGAGAACTATGCTGTGTGTTTCCATTCAGAAATGGACTTAAATCGCAGGCTCTGTTTCTTACTACAAGCAAGACTTCGTTCAAGGTAAGGGCAGTCACTTTTCAGTTCAAAGGAACTACATCATTCACTAAGCTCACACGTTTCTCATCTTAACTGACAAGCATTGGATGTTAGAGGACCAGTGCTTTGTATCACTTTCAGAAGCAGAGTTGGACTAGATATGGTCCGTATGTGTAGGAAACACCGTTCTTTTGTTCTCAGCAAACTCACGTTTCCTGCTCTCTTAGAGACTCTAGAAAGCACGATCGTGCTTCTTGTTCTAAAGCAGAGTGTGATCATTGGATGAGAACACTGCTGTTTGTTTCACTTCAGAAATGGAGTTAAATCCCATGCTCTGAGTCTTCCTACAAGCAAAACTTCGTTTCAGGTGAGGGCAGTCACTTTTCTGCTCAAACGAACTACATCTTTCACGAAGCTCACACGTTTCTCATCTTAACTGACAAGCATTGGATGTTAGAGGACCAGTGCATTCTATCAGTTTCAGAAGAAGATTTGGATTACATATTGTCCTTATGTGTAGGAAACACCGTTCTTTTGTTCTGGGCACACTCAGATTTCCTGCAGTATTAGAGAATCTATAAAGCAAGAGTGTGCTTCTCGCTCTAAAGCAGAGTGTGATCCATGGATGAGAACTATGCTGTGTGTTTCACTTCAGAAATGGAGTTAAATCTCAGGCTCTGAGTCTTCCTACAAGCAAGACTTCCTTTCAGGTAAGGGCAGTCACTTTCCAGCTCAAAGGAACTACATCCTTCACTAAGCTCACACGTTTCTCATCTTAACTGACAAGCATTGGATGTTAGAGGACCAGTGCTTTGTTTCACTTTCAGAAGCAGAGTTGGACTAGATGTGGTCCGTATGTGTAGGAACACCGTTCTTTTGTTCTCAGCACACTCACGTTTCCTGCTGGCTTAGAGACTTTAGAAAGCAAGAGCGTGCTTCTCAATCTAAAGCAGAGTGTGATCCATGGATGAGAACTATGCTGTGTGTTTCCCTTCAGAAATGGAGTTAAATCCCAGGCTCTGTGTCTTCTTACAAGCAAGACTTCGTTTCAGGTAAGGGCAGTCACTTTACAGCTCAAACGAACTACATCGTTCACTGAGCTCACACGTTTCTCATCTTAACAGACAAGCATTGGATGTTAGAGGACCAGTGAATTGTATCAGTTTCAGAAGCAGATTTGGACTACATATGGTCCATATGTGTAGGAAACACCGTTCTTTTGTTCCGGGCACACTCAGATTTCCTGCTGTCTTAGAGACTCTAGAAAGCAAGTGTGTGCTTCTCGCTCTAAAACAGAGTGTGATCCATGGATGAGAACTATGCTGTGTATTTCCCTTCAGAAATGGACTTAAATCCCAGACTCTGTGTCTTCCTACAGGCAAGACTTCGTTTCAGGTAAGGGCAGTCACTTTTCCGCTCTAACGAACTACATCATTCACGAAGCTCACACGTTTCTCATCTTAACAGACAAGCATTGGATGTTAGAGGAGCAGTGCTTTGTATCAGTTTCAGATGCAGAGTTGGACTATATAATGTCCGTAAGGGTAGGAAACACTGTTCTTTTGTTCTCAGCACACTCACATTTCCTGCTGTCTTAGAGACTCTAGAAAGCAAGAGCGTGCTTCTTGTTCTAAAGCAGAGTTTGATCAATGGATGATTACATGGCTGTGAGTTTTACTTCAGAAATGGATTTAAATCCCAGGCTCTGAGTCTTCCTACAAGGAAGACTTCAATTCAGGTAAGGGCAGTCACTTTTCTGCTCAAACGAACTACACCATTCAAGAAGCTCACACATTTCTCATCTTAACTGACAAGCATTGGATGTTAGAGGACCAGTGCATTCTATCAGTTTCAGAAGAAGATTTGGATTACATATTGTCCTTATGTGTAGGAAACACCCCTCTTTTGTTCTGGGCACACTCAGATTTCCTGCTGTATTAGAGAATCTAGAAAGCAAGAGTGTGCTTCTCGCTCTAAAGCAGAGTGTGATCCATGGATGAGAACTATGCTGTGTGTTTCCCTTCAGAAATGGACTTAAATCCCAGGCTCTGTGTCTTACTACAAGCAAGACTTCGTTTCAGGTAAGGGCAGTCACTTTTCAGTTCAAAGGAACTACATCATTCACTAAGCTCAGACGTTTCTCATCTTAACTGACAAGCATTGGATGTTAGAGGACCAGTGCTTTGTATCACTTTCAGAAGCAGAGTTGGACTAGATATGGTCCATATGTGTAGGAACACCGTTCTTTTGTTCTCAGCACACTCACGTTTCCTGCTGGCTTAGAGAGTTTAGAAAGCAAGAGCGTGCTCCTCGCTCTAAAGCAGAGTGTGATCCATGGATGAGAACTTTGCTGTGTGTTTCCCTTCAGAAATGGAGTTAAATCCCAGGCTCTTTGTCTTCCTACAAGCAAGACTTCATCTAGGTAAGGGCAGTCACTTTGCAGCTCAAACGAACTACATCCTTCACTGAGCTCACACGTTTATCATCTTAACAGACAAGCATTGGATGTTAGAGGACCAGTGCATTGTATCAGTTTCAGAAGATTTGGACTACATATAGTCAGTATGTGTAGGAAACACCGTTCTTTTGTTCTAGGCACACTCAGATTTCCTGCTGTATTAGAGAATCTAGAAAGCAAGAGGGTGCTTCTTGCTCTAAAGCAGAGTGTGATGCATGGATGAGAACTATGCTGTGTGTTTCCCTTCAGAAATGGAGTTAAATCCCAGGCTATGTGTCTTCCTACAGGCAAGACTTCGTTTCAGGTAAGGGCAGTCACTTTTCTGCTCAAACGAACTACATCGTTCACAAAGCTCAAACGTTTCTCATCTTAATTGACAAGCATTGGATGTTAGAGGACCACTGCTTTGTATCAGTTTCAGAAGAAGAGTTGGACTAGATATCGTCCGTATGTGTAGGAAACACAGTTCTTTTCTTCTCAGCACACTCACATTTCCTGCTGCCTTAGAGACTTTAGAAAGCAAGAGCGTGCTTCTCAATCTAAAGCAGAGTGTGATCCACGGATGAGAACTATGCTGTGTGTTTCCCTTCAGAAATGGAGTTAAATCCCAGGCTCTGTGTCTTCTTACAAGCAAGACTTCGTTTCAGGTAAGGGCAGTCACTTTTCAGCTCAAACGAACTACATCCTTCACTGAGCTCACACGTTTCTCATCTTAACAGACAAGCATTTGATTTTAGAGGACCAGTGTTTTGTACCAGTTTCAGATGCAGAGTTGGACTATATAATGTCCGTAAGGGTAGGAAACACCGTTCTTTTGTTCTCAGCACACTCACATTTCCTGCTGTCTTAGAGAATCTAGAAAGCAAGAGCGTGCTTCTTGTTCTAAAGCAAAGTTTGATCAATGGATGATTACACGGCTGTGTGTTTTACTTCAGAAATGGAGTTAAATCCCAGGCTCTGAGTGTTCATACAAGCAAGACTTCAATTCAGAGAGGGGCAGTCACTTTTCTGCTCAAACGAACTACACCGTTCACGAGGCTCACACGTTTCTCATCTTAACTGACAAGCATTGGATGTAAGATGGTCAGTGCTTTGTATCAGTTTCAGAAGCAGGTTTGGACTACATAAGGTCCATATGTGTAGGAAATACCCTTCTTTTGTTCTGGGCACACTCAGATTCCCTGCTGTATTAGAGAATCTAGAAAGAAAGAGTGTGCTTCTCGCTCTAAAGCAGAGTGTGATCCATGGATGAGAACTATGCTGTGTGTTTCCATTCAGAAATGGACTTAAATCCCAGGCTCTGTTTCTTACTACAAGCAAGACTTCGTTCCAGGTAAGGGCAGTCACTTTTCAGTTCAAAGGAACTACATCATTCACTAAGCTCACACGTTTCTCATCTTAACTGACAAGCATTGGATGTTAGAGGACCAGTGCTTTGTATCACTTTCAGAAGCAGAGTTGGACTAGATATGGTCCGTATGTGTAGGAAACACCGTTCTTTTGTTCTCAGCAAACTCACGTTTCCTGCTGTCTTAGAGACTCTAGAAAGCACGATCGTGCTTCTTGTTCTAAAGCAGAGTGTGATCATTGGATGAGAACACTGCTGTTTGTTTCACTTCAGAAATGGAGTTAAATCCGATGCTCTGAGTCTTCCTACAAGCAAAACTTCGTTTCAGGTGAGGGCAGTCACTTTTCTGCTCAAACGAACTACATCTTTCACGAAGCTCACACGTTTCTCATCTTAACTGACAAGCATTGGATGTTAGAGGACCAGTGCATTCTATCAGTTTCAGAAGAAGATTTGGATTACATATTGTCCTTATGTGTAGGAAACTCCGTTCTTTTGTTCTGGGCACACTCAGATTTCCTGCAGTATTAGAGAATCTATAAAGCAAGAGTGTGCTTCTCGCTCTAAAGCAGAGTATGATCCATGGATGAGAACTATGCTGTGTGTTTTACTTCAGAAATGGAGTTAAATCTCAGGCTCTGAGTCTTCCTACAAGCAAGACTTCCTTTCAGGTAAGGGCAGTCACTTTCCAGCTCAAAGGGACTACATCCTTCACTAAGCTCACACGTTTCTCATCTTAACTGACAAGCATTGGATGTTAGAGGACCAGTGCTTTGTATCACTTTCAGAAGCAGAGTTGGACTAGATATGGTCCATATGTGTAGGAACACCGTTCTTTTGTTCTCAGCACACTCACGTTTCCTGCTGGCTTAGAGACTTTAGAAAGCAAGAGCGTGCTCCTCGCTCTAAAGAAGAGTGTGATCCATGGATGAGAACTATGCTGTGTGTTTCCCTTCAGAAATGGACTTAAATCCCAGACTCTGTGTCTTCCTACAGGCAAGACTTCGTTTCAGGTAAGGGCAGTCACTTTTCCGCTCTAACGAACTACATCATTCACGAAGCTCACACGTTTCTCATCTTAACAGACAAGCATTGGATGTTAGAGGAGCAGTGCTTTGTATCAGTTTCAGATGCAGAGTTGGACTATATAATGTCCGTAAGGGTAGGAAACACTGTTCTTTTGTTCTCAGCACACTCACATTTCCTGCTGTCTTAGAGACTCTAGAAAGCAAGAGCGTGCTTCTTGTTCTAAAGCAGAGTTTGATCAATGGATGATTACATGGCTGTGAGTTTTACTTCAGAAATGGATTTAAATCCCAGGCTCTGAGTCTTCCTACAAGGAAGACTTCAATTCAGGTAAGGGCAGTCACTTTTCTGCTCAAACGAACTACACCGTTCAAGAAGCTCACACATTTCTCATCTTAACTGACAAGCATTGGATGTTAGAGGACCAGTGCATTCTATCAGTTTCAGAAGAAGATTTGGATTACATATTGTCCTTATGTGTAGGAAACACCCCTCTTTTGTTCTGGGCACACTCAGATTTCCTGCTGTATTAGAGAATCTAGAAAGCAAGAGTGTGCTTCTCGCTCTAAAGCAGAGTGTGATCCATGGATGAGAACTATGCTGTGTGTTTCCCTTCAGAAATGGACTTAAATCCCAGGCTCTGTGTCTTACTACAAGCAAGACTTCGTTTCAGGTAAGGGCAGTCACTTTTCAGTTCAAAGGAACTACATCATTCACTAAGCTCACACGTTTCTCATCTTAACTGACAAGCATTGGATGTTAGAGGACCAGTGCTTTGTATCACTTTCAGAAGCAGAGTTGGACTAGATATGGTCCATATGTGTAGGAACACCGTTCTTTTGTTATCAGCACACTCACGTTTCCTGCTGGCTTAGAGACTTTAGAAAGCAAGAGCGTGCTCCTCGCTCTAAAGCAGAGTGTGATCCATGGATGAGAACTATGCTGTGTGTTTCCCTTCAGAAATGGAGTTAAATCCCAGGCTCTTTGTCTTCCTACAAGCAAGACTTCATCTAGGTAAGGGCAGTCACTTTGCAGCTCAAACGAACTACATCCTTCACTGAGCTCACACGTTTATCATCTTAACAGACAAGCATTGGATGTTAGAGGACCAGTGCATTGTATCAGTTTCAGAAGATTTGGACTACATATAGTCAGTATGTGTAGGAAACACCGTTCTTTTGTTCTAGGCACACTCAGATTTCCTGCTGTATTAGAGAATCTAGAAAGCAAGAGGGTGCTTCTTGCTCTAAAGCAGAGTGTGATGCATGGATGAGAACTATGCTGTGTGTTTCCCTTCAGAAATGGAGTTAAATCCCAGGCTATGTGTCTTCCTACAGGCAAGACTTCGTTTCAGGTAAGGGCAGTCACTTTTCTGCTCAAACGAACTACATCGTTCACAAAGCTCAAACGTTTCTCATCTTAATTGACAAGCATTGGATGTTAGAGGACCACTGCTTTGTATCAGTTTCAGAAGAAGAGTTGGACTAGATATCGTCTGTATGTGTAGGAAACACAGTTCTTTTCTTCTCAGCACACTCACATTTCCTGCTGCCTTAGAGACTCTAGAAAGCAAGAGCGTGCTTCTCAATCTAAAGCAGAGTGTGATCCACGGATGAGAACTATGCTGTGTGTTTCCCTTCAGAAATGGAGTTAAATCCCAGGCTCTGTGTCTTCTTACAAGCAAGACTTCGTTTCAGGTAAGGGCAGTCACTTTTCAGCTCAAACGAACTACATCCTTCACTGAGCTCACACGTTTCTCATCTTAACAGACAAGCATTGGATGTTAGAGGACCAGTGCTTTGTATCACTTTCAGAAGCAGAGTTGGACTAGATATGGTCCGTATGTGTAGGAACACCGTTCTTTTGTTCTCAGCACACTCACGTTTCCTGCTGTCTTAGAGACTTTAGAAAGCAAGAGCGTGCTTCTCGCTCTAAAGCAGAGTGTGAACCATGGATGAGACCTATGCTGTATGTTTCCATTCAGAAATGGAGTTAAATCCCAGACTCTGTGTCTTCCTACAGGCAAGACTTCCTTTCAGGTAAGGGCAGTCACTTTTCAGCTCAAACGAACTACATCATTCACGAAGCTCACACGTTTCTCATCTTAACAGACAAGCATTTGATTTTAGAGGACCAGTGTTTTGTATCAGTTTCAGATGCAGAGTTGGACTATATAATGTCCGTAAGGGTAGGAAACACCGTTCTTTTGTTCTCAGCACACTCACATTTCCTGCTGTCTTAGAGAATCTAGAAAGCAAGAGCGTGCTTCTTGTTCTAAAGCAGAGTTTGATCAATGGATGATTACACGGCTGTGTGTTTTACTTCAGAAATGGAGTTAAATCCCAGGCTCTGAGTGTTCATACAAGCAAGACTTCAATTCAGAGAGGGGCAGTCACTTTTCTGCTCAAACGAACTACACCGTTCACGAGGCTCACACGTTTCTCATCTTAACTGACAAGCATTGGATGTAAGATGCTCAGTGCTTTGTATCAGTTTCAGAAGCAGGTTTGGACTACATAAGGTCCATATGTGTAGGAAATACCATTCTTTTGTTCTGGGCACACTCAGATTCCCTGCTGTATTAGAGAATCTAGAAAGAAAGGGTGTGCTTCTCGCTCTAAAGCAGAGTGTGATCCATGGATGAGAACTATGCTGTGTGTTTCCATTCAGAAATGGACTTAAATCCCAGGCTCTGTTTCTTACTACAAGCAAGACTTCGTTCCAGGTAAGGGCAGTCACTTTTCAGTTCAAAGGAACTACATCATTCACTAAGCTCACACGTTTCTCATCTTAACTGACAAGCATTGGATGTTAGAGGACCAGTGCTTTGTATCACTTTCAGAAGCAGAGTTGGACTAGATATGGTCCGTATGTGTAGGAAACACCGTTCTTTTGTTCTCAGCAAACTCACGTTTCCTGCTGTCTTAGAGACTCTAGAAAGCACGATCGTGCTTCTTGTTCTAAAGCAGAGTGTGATCATTGGATGAGAACACTGCTGTTTGTTTCACTTCAGAAATGGAGTTAAATCCCATGCTCTGAGTCTTATTACAAGCAAAACTTCGTTTCAGGTGAGGGCAGTCACTTTTCTGCTCAAACGAACTACATCTTTCACGAAGCTCACACGTTTCTCATCTTAACTGACAAGCATTGGATGTTAGAGGACCAGTGCATTCTATCAGTTTCAGAAGAAGATTTGGATTACATATTGTCCTTATGTGTAGGAAACTCCGTTCTTTTGTTCTGGGCACACTCAGATTTCCTGCAGTATTAGAGAATCTATAAAGCAAGAGTGTGCTTCTCGCTCTAAAGCAGAGTATGATCCATGGATGAGAACTATGCTGTGTGTTTCACTTCAGAAATGGAGTTAAATCTCAGGCTCTGAGTCTTCCTACAAGCAAGACTTCGTTTCAGGTATGGGCAGTCACTTTCCAGCTCAAAGGGACTACATCCTTCACTAAGCTCACACGTTTCTCATCTTAACTGACAAGCATTGGATGTTAGAGGACCAGTGCTTTGTATCACTTTCAGAAGCAGAGTTGGACTAGATATGGTCCATATGTGTAGGAACACCGTTCTTTTGTTCTCAGCACACTCACGTTTCCTGCTGGCTTAGAGACTTTAGAAAGCAAGAGCGTGCTCCTCGCTCTAAAGCAGAGTGTGATCCATGGATGAGAACTATGCTGTGTCTTTCCCTTCAGAAATGGAGTTAAATCCCAGGCTCTTTGTCTTCCTACAAGCAAGACTTCGTCTAGGTAAGGGCAGTCACTTTCCAGCTCAAACGAACTACATCCTTCACTGAGCTCACACGTTTATCATCTTAACAGACAAGCATTGGATGTTAGAGGACCAGTGCATTGTATCAGTTTCAGAAGAAGATTTGGACTACATATAGTCAGTATGTGTAGGAAACACCGTTCTTTTGTTCTGGGCACACTCAGATTTCCTGCTGTATTAGAGAATCTAGAAAGCAAGAGGGTGCTTCTTGCTCTATAGCAGAGTGTGATGCAAGGATGAGAACTATGCTGTGTGTTTCCCTTCAGAAATGGAGTTAAATCCCAGGCTATGTGTCTTCCTACAGGCAAGACTTCGTTTCAGGTAAGGGCAGTCACTTTTCTGCTCAAACGAACTACATCGTTCACAAAGCTCAAACGTTTCTCATCTTAATTGACAAGCATTGGATGTTAGAGGACCACTGCTTTGTATCAGTTTCAGAAGAAGAGTTGGACTAGATATCGTCCGTATGTGTAGGAAACACAGTTCTTTTCTTCTCAGCACACTCACATTTCCTGCTGCCTTAGAGACTTTAGAAAGCAGGAGCGTGCTTCTCAATCTAAAGCAGAGTGTGATCCATGGATGAGAACTATGCTGTGTGTTTCCATTCAGAAATGGACTTAAATCGCAGGCTCTATTTCTTACTACAAGCAAGACTTCGTTCAAGGTAAGGGCAGTTACTTTTCAGTTCAAAGGAACTACATCATTCACTAAGCTCACACGTTTCTCATCTTAACTGACAAGCATTGGATGTTAGAGGACCAGTGCTTTGTATCACTTTCAGAAGCAGAGTTGGACTAGATATGGTCCGTATGTGTAGGAAACACCGTTCTTTTGTTCTCAGCAAACTCACGTTTCCTGCTGTCTTAGAGTCTCTAGAAAGCACGATCGTGCTTCTTGTTCTAAAGCAGAGTGTGATCATTGGATGAGAACACTGCTGTTTGTTTCACTTCAGAAATGGAGTTAAATCCCATGCTCTGAGTCTTCCTACAAGCAAAACTTCGTTTCAGGTGACGGCAGTCACTTTTCTGCTCAAACGAACTACATCTTTCACGAAGCTCACACGTTTCTCATCTTAACTGACAAGCATTGGATGTTAGAGGACCAGTGCATTCTATCAGTTTCAGAAGAAGATTTGGATTAAATATTGTCCTTATGTGTAGGAAACACCGTTCTTTTGTTCTGGGCACACTCAGATTTCCTGCAGTATTAGAGAATCTATAAAGCAAGAGTGTGCTTCTCGCTCTAAAGCAGAGTGTGATCCATGGATGAGAACTATGCTGTGTGTTTCACTTCAGAAATGGAGTTAAATCTCAGGCTCTGAGTCTTCCTACAAGCAAGACTTCCTTTCAGGTAAGGGCAGTCACTTTCCAGCTCAAAGGAACTACATCCTTCACTAAGCTCACACGATTCTCATCTTAACTGACAAACATTGGATGTTAGAGGACCAGTGCTTTGTTTCACTTTCAGAAGCAGAGTTGGACTAGATGTGGTCCGTATGTGTAGGAACACTGTTCTTTTGTTCTCAGCACACTCACGTTTCCTGCTGGCTTAGAGACTTTAGAAAGCAAGAGCGTGCTTCTCAATCTAAAGCAGAGTGTGATCCATGGATGAGAACTATGCTGTGTGTTTCCCTTCAGAAATGGAGTTAAATCCCAGGCTCTGTGTCTTCTTACAAGCAAGACTTCGTTTCAGGTAAGGGCAGTCACTTTTCAGCTCAAACGAACTACATCCTTCACTGAGCTCACACGTTTCTCATCTTAACAGACAAGCATTGGATGTTAGAGGACCAGTGCTTTGTATCACTTTCAGAAGCAGAGTTGGACTAGATATGGTCCGTATGTGTAGGAACACCGTTCTTTTGTTCTCAGCACACTCACGTTTCCTACTGTCTTAGAGACTTTAGAAAGCAAGAGCATGCTTCTCGCTCTAAAGCAGAGTGTGATCCATGGATGAGAACTATGCTGTGTGTTTCCCTTCAGAAATGGACTTAAATCCCATGCTCTGTGTCTTACTACAAGCAAGACTTCGTTTCAGGTAAGGGCAGTCACTTTTCAGTTCAAAGGAACTACATCATTCACTAAGCTCACACGTTTCTCATCTTAACTGACAAGCATTGGATGTTAGAGGACCAGTGCTTTATATCACTTTCAGAAGCAGAGTTGGACTAGATATGGTCCATATGTGTAGGAACACCGTTCTTTTGTTCTCAGCACACTCACGTTTCCTGCTGGCTTAGAGACTTTAGAAAGCAAGAGCGTGCTCCTCGCTCTAAAGCAGAGTGTGATCCATGGATGAGAACTATGCTGTTTGTTTCCCTTCAGAAATGGAGTTAAATCCCAGGCTCTTTGTCTTCCTACAAGCAAGACTTCATCTAGGTAAGGGCAGTCACTTTCCAGCTCAAACGAACTACATCCTTCACTGAGCTCACACGTTTATCATCTTAACAGACAAGCATTGGATGTTAGAGGACCAGTGCATTGTATCAGTTTCAGAAGAAGATTTGGACTACATATAGTCAGTATGTGTAGGAAACACCGTTCTTTTGTTCTGGGCACACTCAGATTTCCTGCTGTATTAGAGAATCTAGAAAGCAAGAGGGTGCTTCTTGCTCTAAAGCAGAGTGTGATGCATGGATGAGAACTATGCTATGTGTTTCCCTTCAGAAATGGAGTTAAATCCCAGGCTATGTGTCTTCCTACAGGCAAGACTTCGTTTCAGGTAAGGGCAGTCACTTTTCTGCTCAAACGAACTACATCGTTCACAAAGCTCAAACGTTTCTCATCTTAATTGACAAGCATTGGATGTTAGAGGACCACTGCTTTGTATCAGTTTCAGAAGAAGAGTTGGACTAGATATGGTCCGTATGTGTAGGAAACACAGTTCTTTTCTTCTCAGCACACTCACATTTCCTGCTGCCTTAGAGACTTTAGAAAGCAAGAGCGTGCTTCTCAATCTAAAGCAGAGTGTGATCCATGGATGAGAACTATGCTGTGTGTTTCCCTTCAGAAATGGAGTTAAATCCCAGGCTCTGTGTCTTCTTACAAGCAAGACTTCGTTTCAGGTAAGGGCAGTCACTTTTCAGCTCAAACGAACTACATCCTTCACTGAGCTCACACGTTTCTCATCTTAACAGACAAGCATTGGATGTTAGAGGACCAGTGCTTTGTATCACTTTCAGAAGCAGAGTTGGACTAGATATGGTCCTTATGTGTAGGAACACTGTTCTTTTGTTCTCAGCACACTCACGTTTCCTGCTGCCTTAGAGACTTTAGAAAGCAAGAGCGTGCTTCTCGCTCTAAAGCAGAGTGTGAACCATGGATGAGACCTATGCTGTATGTTTCCGTTCAGAAATGGAGTTAAATCACAGACGCTGTGTCTTCCTACAGGCAAGACTTCCTTTCAGGTAAGGGCAGTCACTTTTCAGCTCAAACGAACTACATCATTCACGAAGCTCACACGTTTCTCATCTTAACTGACAACCATTGGATGTTAGAGGACCAGTGCATTGTATCAGTTTCAGAAGTAGATTTGGACTACATATAGACCGTATGTGTAGGAAACACCGTTCTTTTGTTCGGGGCACACTCAGATTTCCTGCTGTCTTAGAGACTCTAGAAATCAAGGGCGTGCTTCTTGTTCTAAAGCAGAGTGTGATCAATGGATGATTACACTGCTGTGTTTTACTTCAGAAATGGAGTTAAATCCCAGGCTCTGAATCTTCCTACAAGGAAGACTTCAATTCAGGTAAGGGCAGTTACTTTTCTGCACAAACGAACTACATCGTTCACGAAGCTCACACGTTTCTCATCTTAACTGACAAGCATTGGATGTTAGATGGTCAGTGCTTTGTATCAGTTTCAGAAGCAGATTTGGACTACATATGGTCCATATGTGTAGGAAACACTGTTCTTTTGTTCTGGTCACACTCAGATTTCCTGCTGTATTAGAGACTCTAGTAAGCAAGATTGTGCTTCTCGCTCTAAAGCAGAGTGTGATCCATGGATGAGAACACTGCTGTGTGTTTCCCTTCAGAAATGGACTTAAATCCCAGGCTCTGTGTCTTACTACAAGCAAGACTTCGTATCAGGTAAGGGCAGTCACTTTTCAGTTCAAAGGAACTACATCATTCACGAAGGACACACGTTTCTCATCTTAACTGACAAGCATTGGATATTAGAGGACCAGTGCTTTGTATCACTTTCAGAAGCAGAGTTGGACTAGATATGGTCCGTATGTGTAGGAAACACCTTTCTTTTGTTCTCAGCACACTCACGTTTCCTGCTGTCTTAGAGACTTTAGAAAGCAAGAGCGTGCTTCTCGCTCTAAAGCAGAGTGTGAACTATGGATGAGAACTATGCTGTATGTTTCCATTCAGAAATGGAGTTAAATCCCAGACTCTGTGTCTTCCTACAGGCAAGACTTCATTTCAGGTAAGGGCAGTCACTTTTCCGCTCAAACGAACTACATCATTCACGAAGCTCACACGTTTCTCATCTTAACAGACAAGCATTGGATTTTAGAGGACCAGTGCTTTGTATCAGTTTCAGATGCAGAGTTGGACTATATAATGTCCGTAAGGGTAGGAAACACTGTTCTTTTGTTCTCAGCACACTCACATTTCCTGCTGTCTTAGAGACTCTAGAAAGCAAGAGCGTGCTTCTTGTTCTAAAGCAGAGTTTGATCAATGGATGATTACACGGCTGTGAGTTTTACTTCAGAAATGGAGTTAAATCCCAGGCTCTGAGTCTTCCTACAAGGAAGACTTCAATTCAGGTAAGGGCAGTCACTTTTCTGCTCAAACGAACTACACCGTTCACGAGCTCACACGTTTCTCATCTTAACTGACAAGCATTGGATGTAAGATGGTCAGTGCTTTGTATCAGTTTCAGAAGCAGATTTGGACTACATATGGTAAATATGTGTAGGAAACACCCATCTTTTGTTCGGGCACACTCAGATTTCCTGCTGTATTAGAGAATCTAGAAAGCAAGAGTGTGCTTCTCGCTCTAAAGCAGAGTGTGATCCATGGATGAGAACTATGCTGTGTGTTTCACTTCAGAAATGGACTTAAATCCCAGGCTCTGGACTCACTACAAGCAAGACTTCGATTCAGGTAAGGGCAGTCACTTTTCAGCTCAAACGAACTACATTGTTCACTAAGCTCACACGTTTCTCACCTTAACTGACAAGCATTGGATGTTAGCGGACCAGTGCTTTGTATCACTTTCAGAAGCAGAGTTGGACTAGATATGGTCCGTATGTGTAGGAAACACCGTTCTTTTGTTCTCAGCAAACTCACGTTTCCTGCTGGCTTAGAGACTTTAGAAAGCAAGAGCGTGCTTCTCGCTCTAAAGCAGAGTGTGATCAATGGATGATTACACGGCTGTGAGTTTTACTTCAGAAATGGAGTTAAATCCCAGGCTCTGAGTCTTCCTACAAGGAAGACTTCAATTCAGGTAAGGGCAGTCACTTTTCTGCTCAAACGGACTACACCGTTCACGAAGCTCACACGTTTCTCATCTTAACTGACAAGCGTTGGATGTAAGATTGTCAGTGCTTTGTATCAGTTTCAGAAGCAGATTTGGACTACATATGGTAAATATGTGTAGGAAACACCTTTCTTTTGTTCTGGGCACACTCAGATTTCCTACTGTATTAGAGACTCTATAAAGCAAGAGTGTGCTTCTCACTCTAAAGCAGAGTGTGATCCATAGATGAGAACTATGCTGTGTGTTTCCTTTCAGAAATGGAGTTAAATCCCAGGCTCTGTGTCTTCCTACAAGCAAGACTTCGTTTCAGGTAAGGGCTGTCACTTGTCAGCTCAAACGAACTACATCGTTCACTGAGCTCACACATTTCTCATCTTAACAGACAAGCATTGGATGCTAGAGGACCAGTGCTTTGTATCAGTTTCAGAAGCAGAGTTGGACTAGATATGGTCCGTATGTGTAGAAAACACCGTTCTTTTGTTCTCAGCACACTCACGTTTCCTGCTGTTTTAGAGACTCTACAAAGCAAGAGCGTGCTTCTTGATCTAAAGCAGAGTGTGATCCATGGATGAGATCTATGCTGTGTGTTTCCCTTCAGAAATGGAGTTGAATCCCAGTATCTGAGTCTTCCTACAAGCAAGACTTCAATTCAGGTAAGGGCAGTCACTTTTCTGCTCAAACTAACTACATCATTCACGAATCTCACCCGTTTCTCATCTTAACTTACAAGCATTGGATGTTAGACGGTCAGTGCTTTGTATCAGTTTCAGAAGCAGATTTGGACTACATATGGTCCATATGTGTAGGAAACACCGTTCTTTTCTTCTGGGCACACTCAGATTTCCTGCTGTATTAGGGACTCTAGAAAGCTAGAGTGTGATTCTCGCTCTAAAGCAGAGTGTGATCCATGGATGAGAACTATGCTGTGTGTTTCCCTTCAGAAATGAACTTAAATCCCAGGCTCTGTGTCTTACTACAAGCAAGATTTCGTTTCAGGTAAGGGCAATCACTTTTCAGTTCAAAGGAACTACATCATTCACAAAGCTCACACGTTTCTCATCTTAACTGACAAGCATTGGATGTTAGAGGACCACTGCTTTGTATCAGTTTCAGAAGAAGAGTTGGACTAGATATCGTCCGTATGTGTAGGAAACACAGTTCTTTTCTTCTCAGCACACTCACATTTCCTGCTGCCTTAGAGACTTTAGAAAGCAGGAGCGTGCTTCTCAATCTAAAGCAGAGTGTGATCCATGGATGAGAACTATGCTGTGTGTTTCCATTCAGAAATGGACTTAAATCGCAGGCTCTATTTCTTACTACAAGCAAGACTTCGTTCAAGGTAAGGGCAGTCACTTTTCAGTTCAAAGGAACTACATCATTCACTAAGCTCACACGTTTCTCATCTTAACTGACAAGCATTGGATGTTAGAGGACCAGTGCTTTGTATCACTTTCAGAAGCAGAGTTGGACTAGATATGGTCCGTATGTGTAGGAAACACCGTTCTTTTGTTCTCAGCAAACTCACGTTTCCTGCTGTCTTAGAGACTCTAGAAAGCACGATCGTGCTTCTTGTTCTAAAGCAGAGTGTGATCATTGGATGAGAACACTGCTGTTTGTTTCACTTCAGAAATGGAGTTAAATCCCATGCTCTGAGTCTTCCTACAAGCAAAACTTCGTTTCAGGTGACGGCAGTCACTTTTCTGCTCAAACGAACTACATCTTTCACGAAGCTCACACGTTTCTCATCTTAACTGACAAGCATTGGATGTTAGAGGACCAGTGCATTCTATCAGTTTCAGAAGAAGATTTGGATTACATATTGTCCTTATGTGTAGGAAACACCGTTCTTTTGTTCTGGGCACACTCAGATTTCCTGCAGTATTAGAGAATCTATAAAGCAAGAGTGTGCTTCTCGCTCTAAAGCAGTGTGTGATCCATGGATGAGAACTATGCTGTGTGTTTCACTTCAGAAATGGAGTTAAATCTCAGGCTCTGAGTCTTCCTACAAGCAAGACTTCCTTTCAGGTAAGGGCAGTCACTTTCCAGCTCAAAGGAACTACATCCTTCACTAAGCTCACACGTTTCTCATCTTAACTGACAAGCATTGGATGTTAGAGGACCAGTGCTTTGTTTCACTTTCAGAAGCAGAGTTGGACTAGATGTGGTCCGTATGTGTAGGAACACCGTTCTTTTGTTCTCAGCACACTCATGTTTCCTGCTGGCTTAGAGACTTTAGAAAGCAAGAGCGTGCTTCTCAATCTAAAGCAGAGTGTGATCCATGGATGAGAACTATGCTGTGTGTTTCCCTTCAGAAATGGAGTTAAATCCCAGGCTCTGTGTCTTCTTACAAGCAAGACTTCGTTTCAGGTAAGGGCAGTCACTTTTCAGCTCAAACGAACTACATCCTTCACTGAGCTCACACGTTTCTCATCTTAACAGACAAGCATTGGATGTTAGAGGACCAGTGCTTTGAATCACTTTCAGAAGCAGAGTTGGACTAGATATGGTCCGTATGTGTAGGAACACCGTTCTTTTGTTCTCAGCACACTCACGTTTCCTACTGTCTTAGAGACTTTAGAAAGCAAGAGCATGCTTCTCGCTCTAAAGCAGAGTGTGATCCATGGATGAGAACTATGCTGTGTGTTTCCCTTCAGAAATGGACTTAAATCCCATGCTCTGTGTCTTACTACAAGCAAGACTTCGTTTCAGGTAAGGGCAGTCACTTTTCAGTTCAAAGGAACTACATCATTCACTAAGCTCACACGTTTCTCATCTTAACTGACAAGCATTGGATGTTAGAGGACCAGTGCTTTGTATCACTTTCAGAAGCAGAGTTGGACTAGATATGGTCCATATGTGTAGGAACACCGTTCTTTTGTTCTCAGCACACTCACGTTTCCTGCTGGCTTAGAGACTTTAGAAAGCAAGAGCGTGCTCCTCGCTCTAAAGCAGAGTGTGATCCATGGATGAGAACTATGCTGTTTGTTTCCCTTCAGAAATGGAGTTAAATCCCAGGCTCTTTGTCTTCCTACAAGCAAGACTTCATCTAGGTAAGGGCAGTCACTTTCCACCTCAAACGAACTACATCCTTCACTGAGCTCACACGTTTCTCATCTTAACAGACAAGCATTGGATGTTAGAGGACCAGTGCATTGTATCAGTTTCAGAAGAAGATTTGGACTACATATAGTCAGTATGTGTAGGAAACACCGTTCTTTTGTTCTGGGCACACTCAGATTTCCTGCTGTATTAGAGAATCTAGAAAGCAAGAGGGTGCTTCTTGCTCTAAAGCAGAGTGTGATGCATGGATGAGAACTATGCTGTGTGTTTCCCTTCAGAAATGGAGTTAAATCCCAGGCTATGTGTCTTCCTACAGGCAAGACTTCGTTTCAGGTAAGGGCAGTCACTTTTCTGCTCAAACGAACTACATCGTTCACAAAGCTCAAACGTTTCTCATCTTAATTGACAAGCATTGGATGTTAGAGGACCACTGCTTTGTATCAGTTTCAGAAGCAGAGTTGGACTAGATATGGTCCGTATGTGTAGGAAACACAGTTCTTTTCTTCTCAGCACACTCACATTTCCTGCTGCCTTAGAGACTTTAGAAAGCAAGAGCGTGCTTCTCAATCTAAAGCAGAGTGTGATCCATTGATGAGAACCATGCTGTATGTTTCCCTTCAGAAATGGAGTTAAATCCCAGACTCTGTGTCTTCCTACAGGCAAGACTTCGTTTCAGGTAAGGGCAGTCACTTTTCAGCTCAAACGAACTACATCATTCACTAAGGTCACACGTTTCTCATCTTAACTGACAAGCATTGGATATTAGAGGACCAGTGCTTTGTATCACTTTCAGAAGCAGAGTTGGACTAGATATGGTCCGTATGTGTAGGAAACACCTTTCTTTTGTTCTCAGCACACTCACGTTTCCTGCTGTCTTAGAGACTTTAGAAAGCAAGAGCGTGCTTCTCGCTCTAAAGCAGAGTGTGAACTATGGATGAGAACTATGCTGTATGTTTCCATTCAGAAATGGAGTTAAATCCCAGACTCTGTGTCTTCCTACAGGCAAGACTTCATTTCAGGTAAGGGCAGTCACTTTTCTGCTCAAACGAACTACATCATTCACGAAGCTCACACGTTTCTCATCTTAACAGACAAGCATTGGATTTTAGAGGACCAGTGCTTTGTATCAGTTTCAGATGCAGAGTTGGACTATATAATGTCCGTATGGGTAGGAAACACTGTTCTTTTGTTCTCAGCACACTCACATTTCCTGCTGTCTTAGAGACTCTAGAAAGCAAGAGCGTGCTTCTTGTTCTAAAGCAGAGTTTGATCAATGGATGATTACACGGCTGTGAGTTCTACTTCAGAAATGGAGTTAAATCCCAGGCTCTGAGTCTTCCTACAAGGAAGACTTCAATTCAGGTAAGGGCAGTCACTTTTCTGCTCAAACGAACTACACCGTTCACGAAGCTCACACGTTTCTCATCTTAACTGACAAGCATTGGATGTAAGATGGTCAGTGCTTTGTATCAGTTTCAGAAGCAGATTTGGACTACATATGTTAAATATGTGTAGGAAACACCCTTCTTTTGTTCGGGCACACTCAGATTTCCTGCTGTATTAGAGAATCTAGAAAGCAAGAGTGTGCTTCTCGCTCTAAAGCAGAGTGTGATCCATGGATGAGAACTATGCTGTGTGTTTCCTTTCAGAAATGGAGTTAAATCCCAGGCTCTGTGTCTTCCTACAAGCAAGACTTCGTTTCAGGTAAGGGCTGTCACTTGTCAGCTCAAACGAACTACATCGTTCACTGAGCTCACACATTTCTCATCTTAACAGACAAGCATTGGATGCTAGAGGACCAGTGCTTTGTATCAGTTTCAGAAGCAGAGTTGGACTAGATATGGTCCGTATGTGTAGAAAACACCGTTCTTTTGTTCTCAGCACACTCACGTTTCCTGCTGTTTTAGAGACTCTACAAAGCAAGAGCGTGCTTCTTGATCTAAAGCAGAGTGTGATCCATGGATGAGATCTATGCTGTGTGTTTCCCTTCAGAAATGGAGTTGAATCCCAGTATCTGAGTCTTCCTACAAGCAAGACTTCAATTCAGGTAAGGGCAGTCACTTTTCTGCTCAAACTAACTACATCATTCACGAATCTCACACGTTTCTCATCTTAACTTACAAGCATTGGATGTTAGACGGTCAGTGCTTTGTATCAGTTTCAGAAGCAGATTTGGACTACATATGGTCCATATGTGTAGGAAACACCGTTCTTTTCTTCTGGGCACACTCAGATTTCCTGCTGTATTAGGGACTCTAGAAAGCTAGAGTGTGATTCTCGCTCTAAAGCAGAGTGTGATCCATGGATGAGAACTATGCTGTGTGTTTCCCTTCAGAAATGAACTTAAATCCCAGGCTCTGTGTCTTACTACAAGCAAGATTTCGTTTCAGGTAAGGGCAGTCACTTTTCAGTTCAAAGGAACTACATCATTCACAAAGCTCACACGTTTCTCATCTTAACTGACAAGCATTGGATGTTAGAGGACCAGTGCATTCTATCAGTTTCAGAAGAAGATTTGGACTACATATAGTCCGTATGTGTAGGAAACACCGTTCTTTTGTTCTGGGCACACACAGATTTCCTGCTGTCTTAGAGACTCTAGAAAGCAAGAATGTGCTTCTTGATCTAAAGCAGAGTGTGATCCATGGATGAGAACTATGCTGTGTGTTTCACTTCAGAAAAGGAGTTAAATCCCAGGCTCTGTGTCTTCCTACAAGCAAGACTTCGTTTCAGGTAAGGGCAGTCACTTTCCAGCTCAAACGAACTACATCCTTCACTGAGCTCACACGTTTATCATCTTAAAAGACAAGCATTGGATGTTAGAGGACCAGTGCATTGTATCAGTTTCAGAAGAAGATTTGGACTACATATAGTCAGTATGTGTAGGAAACACTGTTCTTTTGTTCTGGGCACACTCAGATTTCCTGCTGTATTAGAGACAATGGAAAGCAAGAGCGTGCTTCTTACTCTAAAGCAGAGTGTGATCCATTGATGAGAACCATGCTGTATGTTTCCGTTCAGAAATGGAGTTAAATCCCAGACTCTGTGTCTTCCTACAGGCAAGACTTCATTTCAGGTAAGGGCAGTCACTTTTCCGCTCAAACGAACTACATCATTCACGAAGCTCACACGTTTCTCATCTTAACAGACAAGCATTGGATTTTAGAGGACCAGTGCTTTGTATCACTTTCAGATGCAGAGTTGGAGTGTATAATGTCCGTAAGGGTAGGAAACACTGTTCTTTTGTTCTCAGCACACTCACATTTCCTGCTGTCATAGAGACTCTAGAAAGCAAGAGCGTGCTTCTTGTTCTAAAGCAGAGTTTGATCAATGGATGATTACACGGCTGTGAGTTTTACTTCAGAAATGGAGTTAAATCCCAGGCTCTGAGTCTTCCTACAAGGAAGACTTCAATTCAGGTAAGGGCAGTCACTTTTCTGCTCAAACGGACTACACCGTTCACGAAGCTCACACGTTTCTCATCTTAACTGACAAGCGTTGGATGTAAGATGGTCAGTGCTTTGTATCAGTTTCAGAAGCAGATTTTGACTACATATGGTAAATATGTGTAGGAAACACCCTACTTTTTTTCTGGGCACACTCAGGTTTCCTGCTGTATTAGAGACTTTATAAAGCAAGAGTGTGCTTCTCGCTCTAAAGCAGAGTGTGATCCATAGATGAGAACTATGCTGTGTGTTTCCTTTCAGAAATGGAGTTAAATCCCAGGCTCTGTGTCTTCCTACAAGCAAGACTTCGTTTCAGGTAAGGTCTGTCACTTGTCAGCTCAAACGAACTACATCGTTCACTGAGCTCACACATTTCTCATCTTAACAGACAAGCATTGGATGTTAGAGGACCAGTGCTTTGTATCAGTTTCAGAAGCAGAGTTGTACTAGATATGGTCCGTATGTGTAGAAAACACCGTTCTTTTGTTCTCAGCACACTCACGTTTCCTGCTGTTTTAGAGACTCTACAAAGCAAGAGCGTGCTTCTTGATCTAAAGCAGAGTGTGATCCATGGATGAGAACTATGCTGTGTGTTTCCCTTCAGAAATGGAGTTGAATCCCAGGATCTGAGTCTTCCTACAAGCAAGACTTCAATTCAGGTAAGGGCAGTCACTTTTCTGCTCAAACTAACTACATCGTTCACGAAGCTCACACGTTTCTCATCTTAACTTACAAGCATTGGATGTTAGATGGTCAGTGCTTTGTATCAGGTTCAGAAGCAGATTTGGACTACATATGGTCCATATGTGTAGGAAACACCGTTCTTTTGTTCTGGGCACACTCAGATTTCCTGCTGTATTAGAGACTCTAGAAAGCTAGAGTGTGCTTCTCGCTCTAAAGCAGAGTGTGATCCATGGATGAGAACTATGCTGTGTGTTTCCCTTCAGAAATGGACTTAAATCCCAGGCTCTGTGTCTTAGTACAAGCAAGACTTCGAATCAGTTAAGGGCAGTCACTTTTCAGTTCAAAGGAACTACATCATTCACAAAGCTCACACGTTTCTCATCTTAACTGACAAGCATTGGATGTTAGAGGACCAGTGCATTCTATCAATTTCAGAAGAAGATTTGGACTACATATAGTCCGTATGTGTAGGAAACACCGTTCTTTTGTTCTGGGCACACTCAGATTTACTGCTGTCTTAGAGACTCTAGAAAGCAAGAGTGTGCTTCTTGATCTAAAGCAGAGTGTGATCCATGGATGAGAACTATGCTGTGTGTTTCACTTCAGAAAAGAAGTTAAATCCCAGGCTCTGTGTCTTCCTACAAGCAAGACTTCGTTTCAGGTCAGGGCAGTCTCTTTTCTGCTCAAACGAACTACATTGTTCACAAAGCTCACACGATTCTCATCTTATCTGACAAGCATTGGATGTTAGCGGACCAGTGCTTTGTATCACTTTCAGAAGCAGAGTTGGACTAGATATGGTCCGTATGTGTAGGAAACACCGTTCTTTTGTTCTCAGCAAACTCACGTTTCCTGCTGGCTTAGAGACTTTAGAAAGCAAGAGCGTGCTTCTCGCTCTAAAGCAGAGTGTGATCCATGGATGAGAACTATGCTGTGTGTTTCCCTTCAGAAATGGAGTTAAATCCCAGGCTCTTTGTCTTCCTACAAGCAAGACTTCGTTTCAGTTAAGGGCAGTCACTTTCCAGCTCAAACGAACTACATCCTTCACTGAGCTCACACGTTTATCATCTTAACAGACAAGCATTGGATGTTAGAGGACCAGTGCATTGTATCAGTTTCAGAAGAAGATTTGGACTACATATAGTCAGTATGTGTAGGAAACACCGTTCTTTTGTTCTGGGCACACTCAGATTTCCTGCTGTATTAGAGACTCTAGAAAGCAAGAGCGTGCTTCTTGCTCTAAAGCAGAGTGTGATCCATTGATGAGAACCATGCTGTATGTTTCCCTTCAGAAATGGAGTTAAATCTCAGACTCTGTGTCTTCCTACAGGCAAGACTTCGTTTCAGGTAAGGGCAGTCACTTTTCTGCTCAAACGAACTACATCATTCACGAAGCTCACACGTTTCTCATCTTAACAGACAAGCATTGGATTTTAGAGGACCAGTGCTTTGTATCAGTTTCAGATGCAGAGTTGGACTGTATAATGTCCGTAATTATAGGAAACAACATTCTTTTGTTCTCAGCACACTCACATTTCCTGCTGTCTTAGAGACTCTAGAAAGCAAGGGCGTGCTTCTTGTTCTAAAGCAGAGTGTCATCAATGGATGATTACACTGCTGTGTGTTTTACTTCAGAAATGGAGTTAAATCCCAGGCTCTGAATCTTCCTACAAGCAAGACTTCAATTCAGGTAAGGGCAGTCACTTTTCTGCTCAAACAAACTACATCGTTCATGAAGCTCACACGTTTCTCATCTTAACTGACAAGCATTGGATGTTAGATGGTCAGTACTTTGTATCAGTTTCAGAAGCAGATTTGGACTACATATGGTCCATATGTGTAGGAAACACCGTTCTTTTGTTCTGGGCACACTCAGATTTCCTGCTGTATTAGAGACTCTAGTAAGCAAGATTGTGCTTCTCGCTCTAAACCAGATTGTGATCCATGGATGAGAACACTGCTGTGTTTTTCCCTTCAGAAATGTACTTAAATCCCAGGCTCTGTGTCTTACTACAAGCAAGACTTCATATCAGGTAAGGGCAGTCACTTTTCCGCTCAAACGAACTACATCATTCACGAAGCTCACACGTTTCTCATCTTAACAGACAAGCATTGGTTTTTACAGGACCAGTGCTTTGTATCAGTTTCAGATGCAGAGTTGGACTATATAATGTCAGTAAGGGTAGGAAACACTGTTCTTTTGTTCTCAGCACACTCACATTTCCTGCTGTCTTAGAGACTCTAGAAAGCAAGAGCGTGCTTCTTGTTCTAAAGCAGAGTTTGATCAATGGATGATTACACGGCTGTGAGTTTTACTTCAGAAATGGAGTTAAATCCCAGGCTCTGAGTCTTCCTACAAGGAAGACTTCAATTCAGGTAAGGGCAGTCACTTTTCTGCTCAAACGGACTACACCGTTCACTGAGCTCACACATTTCTCATCTTAACAGACAAGCATTGGATGTTAGAGGACCAGTGCTTTGTATCAGTTTCAGAAGCAGAGTTGGACTAGATATGGTCCGTATGTGTAGAAAACACCGTTCTTTTGTTCTCAGCACACTCACGTTTCCTGCTGTTTTAGAGACTCTACAAAGCAAGAGCGTGCTTCTTGATCTAAAGCAGAGTGTGATCCATGGATGAGATCTATGCTGTGTGTTTCCCTTCAGAAATGGAGTTGAATCCCAGGATCTGAGTCTTCCTACAAGCAAGACTTCAATTCAGGTAAGGGCAGTCACTTTTCTGCTCAAACGGACTACACCGTTCACGAAGCTCACACGTTTCTCATCTTAACTGACAAGCGTTGGATGTAAGATGGTCAGTGCTTTGTATCAGTTTCAGAAGCAGATTTGGACTACATATGGTAAATATGTGTAGGAAACACCCTTCTTTTGTTCGGGCACTCTCAGATTTCCTGCTGTATTAGAGAATCTAGAAAGCAAGAGTGTGCTTCTCGCTCTAAAGCAGAGTGTGATCCATGGATGAGAACTATGCTGTGTGTTTCACTTCAGAAATGGACTTAAATCCCAGGCTCTGGTCTTACTACAAGCAAGACTTCGTTTCAGGTAAGGGCAGTCACTTTCCAGCTCAAACGAACTACATTGTTCACTAAGCTCCCACGTTTCTCACCTTAACTGACAAGCATTGGATGTTAGCGGACCAGTGCTTTGTATCACTTTCAGAAGCAGAGTTGGACTAGATATGGTCCGTATGTGTAGGAAACACCGTTCTTTTGTTCTCAGCAAACTCACGTTTCCTGCTGGCTTAGAGACTTTAGAAAGCAAGAGCGTGCTTCTCGCTCTAAAGCAGAGTGTGATCCATGGATGAGAACTATGCTGTGTGTTTCCCTTCAGAAATGGAGTTAAATCCCAGGCTCTTTGTCTTCCTACAAGCAAGACTTCGTTTCAGGTAAGGGCAGTCACTTTCCAGCTCAAACGAACTACATCCTTCACTGAGCTCACACGTTTATCATCTTAAATGACAAGCATTGGATATTAGAGGACCAGTGCTCTGTATCAGTTTCAGATGCAGAGTTGGACTATATAATGTCCGTAAGGACTACACCGTTCACGAAGCTCACACGTTTCTCATCTTAAATGACAAGCGTTGGATGTAAGATGGTTAGTGCTTTGTATCAGTTTCAGAAGCAGATTTGGACTACATATGGTAAATATGAGTAGGAAACACCGTTCTTTTGTTCCGGGCACACTCAGATTTCCTGCTGTATTAGAGACTCTACAAAGCAAGAGTGTGCTTCTCGCTCTAAACCAGAGTGTGATCCATGGATGAGAACTATGCTGTGTGTTTCCCTTCAGAAATGGACTTAAATCCCAGGCTCTGTGTCTTACTACAAGCAAGACTTCGTTTCAGGTAAGGGCAGTCACTTTTCTGCTCAAATGAATTACATCATTCACTAAGCTCACGCGTTTCTCATCTTAATTGACAAGCTTTGGATGTTAGAGGACTAGTGCTTCGTATCAATTTCAGAAGAAAAGTTGGACTAGATATGGTCCATATGTGTAGGAAACACCGTTCTTTTGTTCTGGGCATACTCAGATTTCCTACTGTATTAGAGACTCTAGAAAGCAAGAGTGTGCTTCTCGCTCTAAAGCAGAGTGTGATCCATAGATGAGAACTATGCTGTGTGTTTCCCTTCAGAAATGGAGTTAAATCCCAGGTGCTGAGTCTTCCTACAAGCAAGACTTCGTTTCAGGTAAGGGCTGTCACTTGTCAGCTCAAACGAACTACATCGTTCACTGAGCTCACACATTTCTCATCTTAACAGACAAGCATTGGATGTTAGAGGACCAGTGCTTTGTATCAGTTTCAGAAGCAGAGTTGGACTAGATATGGTCCGTATGTGTAGGAAACACCGTTCTTTTGTTCTCAGCACACTCACGTTTCCTGCTGTTTTAGAGACTCTAGAAAGCAAGAGCGTGCTTCTTGATCTAAAGCAGAGTGTGATCCATGGATGAGAACTATGCTGTGTGTTTCCCTTCAGAAATGGAGTTGAATCCCAGGATCTGAGTCTTCCTACAAGCAAGACTTTAATTCAGATAAGGGCAGTCAATTTTCTGCTCAAACAAACTAAATCGTTCACGAATCTCACACGTTTCTCATCTTAACTTACAAGCATTGGATGTTAGACGGTCAGTGCTTTGTATCAGTTTCAGAAGCAGATTTGGACTACATATGGTCCATATGTGTAGGAAACACTGTTCTTTTGTTCTGGGTACACTCAGATTTCCTGCTGTATTAGAGACTCTAGAAAGCTAGAGTGTGCTTCTCGCTCTAAAGCAGAGTGTGATCCATGGATGAGAACTATGCTGTGTGTTTCCCTTCAGAAATGGACTTAAATCCCAGGCTCTGTGTCTTACTACAAGCAAGACTTCGTTTCAGGTAAGGGCAGTCACTTTTCAGTTCAAAGGAACTACATCATTCACAAAGCTCACACGTTTCTCATCTTAACTGACAAGCATTGGATGTTAGAGGACCAGTGCATTCTATCAGTTTCAGAAGAAGATTTGGACTACATATAGTCCGTATGTGTAGGAAACACCGTTCTTTTGTTCTGGGCACACTCAGATTTCCTGCTGTCTTAGAGACTCTAGAAAGCAAGAGTGTGCTTCTTGATCTAAAGCAGAGTGTGATCCATGGATGAGAACTATGCTGTGTGTTTCACTTCAGAAAAGGAGTTAAATCCCAGGCTCTGTGTCTTCCTACAGCAAGACTTCGTTTCATGTAAGGGCAGTCTCTTTTCTGCTCAAACGAACTACATTGTTCACAAAGCTCACACGATTCTCATCTTATCTGACAAGCATTGGATGTTAGAGGACCAGTGCTTTGTATCACTTTCAGAAGAAGAGTTGGACTAGATATGGTCCGTATGTGTAGGAACACCATTCTTTTGTTCTCAGCACACTCACGTTTCCTGCTGGCTTAGAGACTTTAGAAAGCAAGAGCGTGCTTTTCGCTCTTGAGCAGAGTGTGATCCATGGATGAGAACTATGCTGTGTGTTTCCCTTCAGAAATGGAGTTTAATCCCAGGCTCTTTGTCTTCCTACAAGCAAGAATTCGTTTCAGGTAAGGGCAGTCACTTTCCAGCTCAAATGAACTACATCCTTCACTGAGCTCACACGTTTATCATCTTAAAAGACAAGCATTGGATTTTAGAGGACCAGTGCATTGTATCAGTTTCAGAAGAAGATTTGGACTACATATAGTCAGTATGTGTAGGAAACACCGTTCTTTTGTTCTGGGCACACTAGAATTCCTGCTGTATTAGAGACTCTGGAAAGCAAGAGCGTGCTTCTTACTCTAAAGCAGAGTGTGATCCATTGATGAGAACCATGCTGTATGTTTCCGTTCAGAAATGGAGTTAAATCCCAGACTCTGTGTCTTCCTACAGGCAAGACTTCATTTCAGGTAAGGGCAGTCACTTTTCCGCTCAAACGAACTACATCATTCACGAAGTTCACACGTTTCTCATCTTAACAGACAAGCATTGGATTTTAGAGGACCAGTGCTTTGTATCAGTTTCAGATGCAGAGTTGGACTATATAATGTCCGTAAGGGTAGGAAACACTGTTCTTTTGTTCTCAGCACACTCACATTTCCTGCTGTCTTAGAGACTCTAGAAAGCAAGAGCGTGCTTCTTGTTCTAAAGCATAGTTTGATCAATGGATGATTACACGGCTGTGAGTTTTACTTCAGAAATGGAGTTAAATCCCAGGCTCTGAGTCTTCCTACAAGGAAGACTTCAATTCAGGTAAGGGCAGTCACTTTTCTGCTCAAACAAACTACACCGTTCACGAAGCTCACACATTTCTCATCTTAACTGTCAAGCATTGGATGTAAGATGGTCAGTGCTTTGTATCAGTTTCAGAAGCAGATTTGGACTACATATGGTCCATATGTGTAGGAAACACCGTTCTTTTGTTCTGGGCACACTCAGATTTCCTGCTGTATTAGAGAATCTAGAAAGCAAGAGTTTGCTTCTCGCTCTAAAGCAGAGTGTGATCCATGGATGAGAACTATGCTGTGTGTTTCCTTTCAGAAATGGACTTAAATCCCAGGCTCTGTGTCTTCCTACAAGCAAGACTTCGTTTCAGGTAAGGGCAGTCACTTTTCAGTTCAAAGGAACTACATCATTCACAAAGCTCACACGTTTCTCATCTTAACTGACAAGCATTGGATGTTAGAGGACCAGTGCATTCTATCAGTTTCAGAAGAAGATTTGGACTACATATAGTCCGTATGTGTAGGAAACACCGTTCTTTTGTTCTGGGCACACTCAGATTTCCTGCTGTCTTAGAGACTCTAGAAAGCAAGAGTGTGCTTCTTGATCTAAAGCAGAGTGTGATCCATGGATGAGAACTATGCTGTGTGTTTCACTTCAGAAAAGGCGTTAAATCCCAGGCTCTGTGTCTTCCTACAAGCAAGACTTCGTTTCAGGTAAGGGCAGTCTCTTTTCTTCTCAAATGAACTACTTCGTTCACAAAGCTCACACGTTTCTCATCTTATCTGATAAGCATTGGATGTTAGAGGACCAGTGCTTTGTATCAGTTTCAGAAGAAGAGTTGGACTAGATATGGTCCGTATGTGTAGGAAACACCGTTCTTTTGTTCTCAGCACACTCACGTTTCATGCTGTCTTAGAGACTCTAGAAAGCAAGACCGTGCATCTCGCTCTAAAGCAGACTGTGATCCATGGATGAGAACTATGCTGTGTGTTTCCCTTCAGAAATGGAGTTAAATCCCAGGTTCCGAGTCTTCCTACAAGCAAGACTTCGTTTCAGGTAATGGCAGTCACTTTTCTGCTCAAACAAAGTACATCGTTAACTGAGCTCACACGTTTCTCATCTTAACTGACAAGCATTGGGTGTTAGAGGGTCAGTGCTTTGTATCAGTTTCAGAAGCAGATTTGGACTAGATATGGTCCATATGTGCAGGAAACACCGTTCTTTTGTTCTGGGCACACTCAGATTTCCTGCTGTCTTAGAGACTCTAGAAAGCAAGTGTGTGCTTCTCGCTCTAAAGCAGAGTGTGATCCATGGAAGAAAACTATGCTGTGTGTTTCTCTTCAGAAAAGTACTTAAATCCCAGGCTCTATGTCTTCCTACAAGCAAGACTTCGTTTGAGGTAAGGGCAGTCACTTTTCAGCTGAAACGAACTCCATCTTTCACGGAGCTCACATGTTTCTCATCTTAACAGACAAGCATTGGATGTTAGAGGACCAGTGCTTTGTATCAGTTTCAGAAGCAGAGTTGGACTAGATATGGTCCGTATGTGTAGGAAACACCGTTCTTTTCTTCTCAGCACACTCACGTTTCCGGCTGTCTTAGAGACTCTAGAAAGCAAGAGCGTTCTTCTTGTTCTAAAGTAGAGTGTGATCAATGGATGATTACACTGCTGTGTGTTTTACTTCAGAAATGGAGTTAAATCTCAGGCTCTGAGTCTTCCTACAAACAAGACTTCGTTTCATGTAATTGCAGCCACTTTTCGGCTCAAAGGAACTACATCGTTCACTGAGCTCACATGTTTCTCATCTTAACAGACATGCATTGGATGTTAGAGGACCAGTACTTTGTATCAGTTTCAGAAGCAGAGTTGGACTAGATATGGTCCGTATGTGTAGGAAACACCGTTCTTTTCTTCTCAGCACACTCATGTTTCCTGCTGTCTTAGAGACTCTAGAAAGCAAGAGCGTGCTTCTTGTTCTAAAGCAGAGTGTGATCAATGGATGAGACAATCTTGTGCGTTTCTCTACAGAAATGTAGTTAAATCCCATGTTCTGTGTCTCCCTACAAGCAAGACTTCGTTTCAGGTAAGGGCTGTCACTTTTCTGCTCAAAGGAACTACATCCTTCACGAAGCTCACACGTTTCTCATCTTAACTGACAACCATTGGATGTTAGAGGACCAGTGCTTTGTATCAGTTTCAGAAGCAGGTTTGGACTACATATGGTCCATATGTGTAGGAAAAACCGTTCTTTTGATCCGGGCACACTAAGATTTCCTGCTGTATTAGAGACTCTACAAAGTAAGAGTATGCTTCTCGCTCTAAAGCAGAGTGTGATCCATGGATGAGAACTATGCTGTGTGTTTCACTTCAGAAATGGACGTAAATCCCAGGCTCTGTGTCTTACTACAAGCAAGACTTCGTTTCAGGTAAGGGCAGTCACTTTTCTGCTGAAATGAACTACATCATTCACGAAGCTCATGCGTTTCTCATCTTAATTGACAAGCTTTGGATGTTAGAGGACCAGTGCTTCGTATCAATTTCAGAAGAAGAGTTGTACTAGATATGGTCCATATGTGTAGGAAACACCGTTCTTTTGTTCTGGGCACACTCAGATTTCCTACTCTATTAAAGACTCTAGAAAGCAAGAGTGTGCTTCTCGCTCTAAAGCAGAGTGTGATCCATAGATGAGAACTATGCTGTGTGTTTCCTTTCAGAAATGGAGTTAAATCCCAGGCTCTTTGTCTTCCTACAAGCAAGAATTCGTTTCAGGTAAGGGCCGTCACTTTCCAGCTCAAACGAACTACATCCTTCACTGAGCTCACACGTTTATCATCTTAAAAGACAAGCATTGGATGTTAGAGGACCAGTGCATTGTATCAGTTTCAGAAGAAGATTTGGACTACATATAGTCAGTATGTTTAGGAAACACCGTTCTTTTGTTCTGGGCACACTCAGATTTCCTGCTGTATTAGAGACTCTGGAAAGCAAGAGCGTGCTTCTTACTCTAAAGCAGAGTGTGATCCATTGATGAGAACCATGCTGTATGTTTCCGTTCAGAAATGGAGTTAAATCCCAGACTCTGTGTCTTCCTACAGGCAAGACTTCATTTCAGGTAAGGGCAGTCACTTTTCCGCTCAAACGAACTACTTCATTCACGAAGCTCACACGTTTCTCATCTTAACAGACAAGCATTGGATTTTAGAGGACCAGTGCTCTGTATCAGTTTCAGATGCAGAGTTGGACTATATAATGTCCGTAAGGGTAGGAAACACTGTTCTTTTGTTCTCAGCACACTCACATTACCTGCTGTCTTAGAGACTATAGAAAGCAAGAGCATGCTTCTTATTCTAAAGCAGAGTTTGATCAATGGATGATTACACGGCTGTGAGTTTTACTTCAGAAATGGAGTCAAATCCCAGGCTCTGAGTCTTCCTACAAGGAAGACTTCAATTCAGGTAAGGGCAGTCACTTTTCTGCTCAAACGGACTACACCGTTCACGAAGCTCACACGTTTCTCATCTTAAATGACAAGCGTTGGATGTAAGATGGTTAGTGCTTTGTATCAGTTTCAGAAGCAGATTTGGACTACATATGGTAAATATGAGTAGGAAACACCGTTCTTTTGTTCCGGGCACACTCAGATTTCCTGCTGTATTAGAGACTCTACAAAGCAAGAGTGTGCTTCTCGCTCTAAACCAGAGTGTGATCCATGGATGAGAACTATGCTGTGTGTTTCCCTTCAGAAATGGACTTAAATCCCAGGCTCTGTGTCTTACTACAAGCAAGACTTCGTTTCAGGTAAGGGCAGTCACTTTTCTGCTCAAATGAATTACATCATTCACTAAGCTCACGCGTTTCTCATCTTAATTGACAAGCTTTGGATGTTAGAGGACTAGTGCTTCGTATCAATTTCAGAAGAAAAGTTGGACTAGATATGGTCCATATGTGTAGGAAACACCGTTCTTTTGTTCTGGGCATACTCAGATTTCCTACTGTATTAGAGACTCTAGAAAGCAAGAGTGTGCTTCTCGCTCTAAAGCAGAGTGTGATCCATAGATGAGAACTATGCTGTGTGTTTCCCTTCAGAAATGGAGTTAAATCCCAGGTGCTGAGTCTTCCTACAAGCAAGACTTCGTTTCAGGTAAGGGCTGTCACTTGTCAGCTCAAACGAACTACATCGTTCACTGAGCTCACACATTTCTCATCTTAACAGACAAGCATTGGATGTTAGAGGACCAGTGCTTTGTATCAGTTTCAGAAGCAGAGTTGGACTAGATATGGTCCGTATGTGTAGGAAACACCGTTCTTTTGTTCTCAGCACACTCACGTTTCCTGCTGTTTTAGAGACTCTACAAAGCAAGAGCGTGCTTCTTGATCTAAAGCAGAGTGTGATCCATGGATGAGAACTATGCTGTGTGTTTCCCTTCAGAAATGGAGTTGAATCCCAGGATCTGAGTCTTCCTACAAGCAAGACTTTAATTCAGATAAGGGCAGTCAATTTTCTGCTCAAACAAACTAAATCGTTCACGAAGCTCACACGTTTCTCATCTTAAATTACAAGCATTGGATGTTAGACGGTCAGTGCTTTGTATCAGTTTCAGAAGCAGATTTGGACTACATATGGTCCATATGTGTAGGAAACACTGTTCTTTTGTTCTGGGTACACTCAGATTTCCTGCTGTATTAGAGACTCTAGAAAGCTAGAGTGTGCTTCTCGCTCTAAAGCAGAGTGTGATCCATGGATGAGAACTATGCTGTGTGTTTCCCTTCAGAAATGGACTTAAATCCCAGGCTCTGTGTCTTACTACAAGCAAGACTTCGTTTCAGGTAAGGGCAGTCACTTTTCAGTTCAAAGGAACTACATCATTCACAAAGCTCACACGTTTCTCATCTTAACTGACAAGCATTGGATGTTAGAGGACCAGTGCATTCTATCAGTTTCAGAAGAAGATTTGGACTACATATAGTCCGTATGTGTAGGAAACACCGTTCTTTTGTTCTGGGCACACTCAGATTTCCTGCTGTCTTAGAGACTCTAGAAAGCAAGAGTGTGCTTCTTGATCTAAAGCAGAGTGTGATCCATGGATGAGAACTATGCTGTGTGTTTCACTTCAGAAAAGGAGTTAAATCCCAGGCTCTGTGTCTTCCTACAGCAAGACTTCGTTTCATGTAAGGGCAGTCTCTTTTCTGCTCAAACGAACTACATTGTTCACAAAGCTCACACGATTCTCATCTTATCTGACAAGCATTGGATGTTAGAGGACCAGTGCTTTGTATCACTTTCAGAAGAAGAGTTGGACTAGATATGGTCCGTATGTGTAGGAACACCATTCTTTTGTTCTCAGCACACTCACGTTTCCTGCTGGCTTAGAGACTTTAGAAAGCAAGAGCGTGCTTTTCGCTCTTGAGCAGAGTGTGATCCATGGATGAGAACTATGCTGTGTGTTTCCCTTCAGAAATGGAGTTTAATCCCAGGCTCTTTGTCTTCCTACAAGCAAGAATTCATTTCAGGTAAGGGCAGTCACTTTCCAGCTCAAATGAACTACATCCTTCACTGAGCTCACACGTTTATCATCTTAAAAGACAAGCATTGGATTTTAGAGGACCAGTGCATTGTATCAGTTTCAGAAGAAGATTTGGACTACATATAGTCAGTATGTGTAGGAAACACCGTTCTTTTGTTCTGGGCACACTAGAATTCCTGCTGTATTAGAGACTCTGGAAAGCAAGAGCGTGCTTCTTACTCTAAAGCAGAGTGTGATCCATTGATGAGAACCATGCTGTATGTTTCCGTTCAGAAATGGAGTTAAATCCCAGACTCTGTGTCTTCCTACAGGCAAGACTTCATTTCAGGTAAGGGCAGTCACTTTTCCGCTCAAACGTACTACATCATTCACGAAGTTCACACGTTTCTCATCTTAACAGACAAGCATTGGATTTTAGAGGACCAGTGCTTTGTATCAGTTTCAGATGCAGAGTTGGACTATATAATGTCCGTAAGGGTAGGAAACACTGTTCTTTTGTTCTCAGCACACTCACATTTCCTGCTGTCTTAGAGACTCTAGAAAGCAAGAGCGTGCTTCTTGTTCTAAAGCATAGTTTGATCAATGGATGATTACACGGCTGTGAGTTTTACTTCAGAAATGGAGTTAAATCCCAGGCTCTGAGTCTTCCTACAAGGAAGACTTCAATTCAGGTAAGGGCAGTCACTTTTCTGCTCAAACAAACTACACCGTTCACGAAGCTCACACATTTCTCATCTTAACTGTCAAGCATTGGATGTAAGATGGTCAGTGCTTTGTATCAGTTTCAGAAGCAGATTTGGACTACATATGGTCCATATGTGTAGGAAACACCGTTCTTTTGTTCTGGGCACACTCAGATTTCCTGCTGTATTAGAGAATCTAGAAAGCAAGAGTTTGCTTCTCGCTCTAAAGCAGAGTGTGATCCATGGATGAGAACTATGCTGTGTGTTTCCTTTCAGAAATGGACTTAAATCCCAGGCTCTGTGTCTTCCTACAAGCAAGACTTCGTTTCAGGTAAGGGCAGTCACTTTTCAGTTCAAAGGAACTACATCATTCACAAAGCTCACACGTTTCTCATCTTAACTGACAAGCATTGGATGTTAGAGGACCAGTGCATTCTATCAGTTTCAGAAGAAGATTTGGACTACATATAGTCCGTATGTGTAGGAAACACCGTTCTTTTGTTCTGGGCACACTCAGATTTCCTGCTGTCTTAGAGACTCTAGAAAGCAAGAGTGTGCTTCTTGATCTAAAGCAGAGTGTGATCCATGGATGAGAACTATGCTGTGTGTTTCACTTCAGAAAAGGCGTTAAATCCCAGGCTCTGTGTCTTCCTACAAGCAAGACTTCGTTTCAGGTAAGGGCAGTCTCTTTTCTTCTCAAATGAACTACTTCGTTCACAAAGCTCACACGTTTCTCATCTTATCTGATAAGCATTGGATGTTAGAGGACCAGTGCTTTGTATCAGTTTCAGAAGAAGAGTTGGACTAGATATGGTCCGTATGTGTAGGAAACACCGTTCTTTTGTTCTCAGCACACTCACGTTTCATGCTGTCTTAGAGACTCTAGAAAGCAAGACCGTGCATCTCGCTCTAAAGCAGACTGTGATCCATGGATGAGAACTATGCTGTGTGTTTCCCTTCAGAAATGGAGTTAAATCCCAGGTTCCGAGTCTTCCTACAAGCAAGACTTCGTTTCAGGTAATGGCAGTCACTTTTCTGCTCAAACAAAGTACATCGTTAACTGAGCTCACACGTTTCTCATCTTAACTGACAAGCATTGGGTGTTAGAGGGTCAGTGCTTTGTATCAGTTTCAGAAGCAGATTTGGACTAGATATGGTCCATATGTGCAGGAAACACCGTTCTTTTGTTCTGGGCACACTCAGATTTCCTGCTGTCTTAGAGACTCTAGAAAGCAAGTGTGTGCTTCTCGCTCTAAAGCAGAGTGTGATCCATGGAAGAAAACTATGCTGTGTGTTTCTCTTCAGAAAAGTACTTAAATCCCAGGCTCTATGTCTTCCTACAAGCAAGACTTCGTTTGAGGTAAGGGCAGTCACTTTTCAGCTGAAACGAACTCCATCTTTCACGGAGCTCACATGTTTCTCATCTTAACAGACAAGCATTGGATGTTAGAGGACCAGTGCTTTGTATCAGTTTCAGAAGCAGAGTTGGACTAGATATGGTCCGTATGTGTAGGAAACACCGTTCTTTTCTTCTCAGCACACTCACGTTTCCGGCTGTCTTAGAGACTCTAGAAAGCAAGAGCGTTCTTCTTGTTCTAAAGTAGAGTGTGATCAATGGATGATTACACTGCTGTGTGTTTTACTTCAGAAATGGAGTTAAATCTCAGGCTCTGAGTCTTCCTACAAACAAGACTTCGTTTCATGTAATTGCAGCCACTTTTCGGCTCAAAGGAACTACATCGTTCACTGAGCTCACATGTTTCTCATCTTAACAGACATGCATTGGATGTTAGAGGACCAGTACTTTGTATCAGTTTCAGAAGCAGAGTTGGACTAGATATGGTCCGTATGTGTAGGAAACACCGTTCTTTTCTTCTCAGCACACTCATGTTTCCTGCTGTCTTAGAGACTCTAGAAAGCAAGAGCGTGCTTCTTGTTCTAAAGCAGAGTGTGATCAATGGATGAGACAATCTTGTGCGTTTCTCTACAGAAATGTAGTTAAATCCCATGTTCTGTGTCTCCCTACAAGCAAGACTTCGTTTCAGGTAAGGGCTGTCACTTTTCTGCTCAAAGGAACTACATCCTTCACGAAGCTCACACGTTTCTCATCTTAACTGACAACCATTGGATGTTAGAGGACCAGTGCTTTGTATCAGTTTCAGAAGCAGGTTTGGACTACATATGGTCCATATGTGTAGGAAAAACCGTTCTTTTGATCCGGGCACACTAAGATTTCCTGCTGTATTAGAGACTCTACAAAGTAAGAGTATGCTTCTCGCTCTAAAGCAGAGTGTGATCCATGGATGAGAACTATGCTGTGTGTTTCACTTCAGAAATGGACGTAAATCCCAGGCTCTGTGTCTTACTACAAGCAAGACTTCGTTTCAGGTAAGGGCAGTCACTTTTCTGCTGAAATGAACTACATCATTCACGAAGCTCATGCGTTTCTCATCTTAATTGACAAGCTTTGGATGTTAGAGGACCAGTGCTTCGTATCAATTTCAGAAGAAGAGTTGTACTAGATATGGTCCATATGTGTAGGAAACACCGTTCTTTTGTTCTGGGCACACTCAGATTTCCTACTGTATTAAAGACTCTAGAAAGCAAGAGTGTGCTTCTCGCTCTAAAGCAGAGTGTGATCCATAGATGAGAACTATGCTGTGTGTTTCCTTTCAGAAATGGAGTTAAATCCCAGGCTCTTTGTCTTCCTACAAGCAAGAATTCGTTTCAGGTAAGGGCCGTCACTTTCCAGCTCAAACGAACTACATCCTTCACTGAGCTCACACGTTTATCATCTTAAAAGACAAGCATTGGATGTTAGAGGACCAGTGCATTGTATCAGTTTCAGAAGAAGATTTGGACTACATATAGTCAGTATGTGTAGGAAACACCGTTCTTTTGTTCTGGGCACACTAGAATTCCTGCTGTATTAGAGACTCTGGAAAGCAAGAGCGTGCTTCTTACTCTAAAGCAGAGTGTGATCCATTGATGAGAACCATGCTGTATGTTTCCGTTCAGAAATGGAGTTAAATCCCAGACTCTTTGTCTTCCTACAGGCAAGACTTCATTTCAGGTAAGGGCAGTCACTTTTCCGCTCAAACGAACTACATCATTCACGAAGCTCACACATTTCTCATCTTAACAGACAAGCATTGGATTTTAGAGGACCAGTGCTTTGTATCAGTTTCAGATGCAGAGTTGGACTATATAATGTCCGTAAGGGTAGGAAACACTGTTCTTTTGTTCTCAGCACACTCACAATTCCTGCTGTCTTAGAGACTCTAGAAAGCAAGAGCGTGCTTCTTGTTCTAAAGCATAGTTTGATCAATGGATGATTACACGGCTGTGAGTTTTACTTCAGAAATGGAGTTAAATCCCAGGCTCTGAGTCTTCCTACAAGGAAGACTTCAATTCAGGTAAGCGCAGTCACTTTTCTGCTCAAACAAACTACACCGTTCACGAAGCTCACACGTTTCTCATCTTAACTGACAAGCATTGGATGTAAGATGGTCAGTGCTTTGTATCAGTTTCAGATGCAGATTTGGACTACATATGGTAAATATGTGTAGGAAACACCCTTCTTTTGTTCTGGGCACACTCAGATTTCCTGCTGTATTAGAGAATCTAGAAAGCAAGAGTGTGCTTCTCGCTCTAAAGCAGAGTGTGATCCATGGATGAGAACTATGCTGTGTGTTTCCATTCAGAAATGGACTTAAATCCCAGGCTCTGTGTCTTACTACAAGCAAGACTTCGTTTCAGGTAAGGGCAGTCACTTTTCAGCTCAAACGAACTACATTGTTCACTAAGCTCACACGTTTCTCATCTTAAGTGACAAGCATTGGATGTTAGCAGACCAGTGCTTTGTATCACTTTCAGAAGCAGAGTTGGACTAGATATGGTCCGTATGTGTAGGAAACACCGTTCTTGTTCTCAGCAAACTCACGTTTCCTGCTGTCTTAGAGACTCTAGAAAGCGCGATCGTGCTTCTTGATCTAAAGCAGAGTGTGATCAATGGATGAGAACACTGCTGTGTGTTTCACTTCAAAAATGGAGTTAAATCCCATGGTCTGAGTCTTCCTACAAGCAAGATTTCGTTTCAGGTAAGGGAAGTCACTTTTCTGCTCAAACGAACTACATCTTTCACGAAGCTCACACGTTTATCATCTTAACAGACAAGCATTGGATGTTAGAGGACCAGTGCATTCTATCAGTTTCAGAAGAAGATTTGGATTACATATTGTCCTTATGTGTAGGAAACACCGTTCTTTTCTTCTCAGCACACTCATGTTTCCTGCTGTCTTAGGGACTCTAGAAAGCAAGAGCGTGCTTCTTGTTCTAAAGCAGAGTGTGATCAATGGATGAGTCAATGTTGTGTGTTTCTCTTCAGAAATGTAGTTAAATCCCAGGATCTGAGTCTTCCTACAAGCAAGACTTCAATTCAGGTAAGGGCAGTCACTTTTCTGCTCAAACTAACTACATCGTTCATGAAGCTCACACGTTTCTCATCTTAACTGACAAGCATTGGATGTTAGACGGTCAGTGCTTTGTATCAGTTTCAGAAGCAGATTTGGACTACATATGGTCCATATGTGTAGGAAACACCGTTCTTTTGTTCTGGGCACACTCAGATTTCCTGCTGTATTAGAGACTCTAGAAAGCTAGAGTGTGCTTCTCGCTCTAAAGCAGAGTGTGATCCATGGATGAGAACTATGCTGTGTGTTTCCTTTCAGTAATGGACTTAAATCCCAGGCTCTGTGTCTTCCTACAAGCAAGACTTCGTTTCAGGTAAGGGCAGTCACTTTTCAGTTCAAAGGAACTACATCATTCACAAAGCTCACACGTTTCTCATCTTAACTGACAAGCATTGGATGTTAGAGGACCAGTGCATTCTATCAGTTTCAGAAGAAGATTTGGACTACATATAGTCCGTAAGTGTAGGAAACACCGTTCTTTTGTTCTGGGCACACTCAGATTTCCTGCTGTCTTAGAGACTCTAGAAAGCAAGAGTGTGCTTCTTGATCTAAAGCAGAGTGTGATCCATGGATGAGAACTATGCTGTGTGTTTCACTTCAGAAAAGGCGTTAAATCCCAGGCTCTGTGTCTTCCTACAAGCAAGACTTCGTTTCAGGTAAGGGCAGTCTCTTTTCTGCTCAAACGAACTACTTCGTTCACAAAGCTCACACGTTTCTCATCTTATCTGATAAGCATTGGATGTTAGAGGACCAGTGCTTTGTATCAGTTTCAGAAGAAGAGTTGGACTAGATATGGTCCGTATGTGTAGGAAACACCGTTCTTTTGTTCTCAGCACACTCACGTTTCATGCTGTCTTAGAGACTCTAGAAAGCAAGACCGTGCTTCTCGCTCTAAAGCAGACTGTGATCCAAGGATGAGAACTATGCTGTGTGTTTGCCTTCAGAAATGGAGTTAAATCCCAGGTTCCGAGTCTTCCTACAAGCAAGACTTCGTTTCAGGTAAGGGCAGTCACTTTTCTGCTCAAACAATCTACATCGTTAACTGAGCTCACACGTTTCTCATCTTAACTGACAAGCATTGGGTGTTAGAGGGTCAGTGCTTTGTATCAGTTGCAGAAGCAGATTTGGACTAGATATGGTCCATATGTGCAGGAAACACCGTTCTTTTGTTCTGGGCACACTCAGATTTCCTGCTGTCTTAGAGACTCTAGAAAGCAAGTGTGTGCTTCTCGCTCTAAAGCAGAGTGTGATCCATGGAAGAAAACTATGCTGTGTGTTTCTCTTCAGAAAAGTATTTAAATCCCAGGCTCTATGTCTTCCTACAAGCAAGCCTTCGTTTGAGGTAAGGGCAGTCACTTTTCAGCTCAAACGAACTCCATCTTTCACGGAGCTCACATGTTTCTCATCTTAACAGACAAGCATTGGATCTTAGAGGACCAGTGCTTTGTATCAGTTTCAGAAGCAGAGTTGGACTAGATATGGTCCGTATGTGTAGGAAACACCGTTCTTTTCTTCTCAGCACACTCACGTTTCCTGCTGTCTTAGAGACTCTAGAAAGCAAGAGCGTGCTTCTTGTTCTAAAGTAGAGTGTGATCAATGGATGATTACACTGCTGTGTGTTTTACTTCAGAAATGGAGTTAAATCCCAGGCTCTGAGTCTTCCTACAAGCAAGACTTCAATTCAGGTTAGGGCAGTCACTTTTCTGCTCAAACGAACTACATCGTTCACTGAGCTCACACGTTTCTCATCTTAACAGACAAGCATTGGATGTTAGAGCACCAGTGAATTGTATCAGTTTCAGAAGGAGATTTGGACTACATATGGTCCATATGTGTAGGAAACACCGTTCTTTTGTTTTGGGCACACTCAGATTTCCTGCTGTATTAGAGACTTTATAAAGCAAGAGTGTGCTTCTCGCTCTAAAGCAGAGTGTGATCCATGGATGAGAACTATGCTGTGTGTTTCACTTCAGAAATGGAGTTAAATCTCAGGCTCTGAGTCTTCCTACAAACAAGACTTCGTTTCATGTAAGTGCAGCCACTTTTCGGCTCAAAGGAACTACATCGTTCACTGAGCTCACACGTTTCTCATCTTAACAGACAAGCATTGGATGTTAGAGGACCAGTGCTTTGTATCAGTTTCAGAAGCAGAGTTGGACTAGATATGGTCCGTATGTGTAGGAAACACCGTTCTTTTCTTCTCAGCACACTCAAGTTTCCTGCTGTCTTAGAGACTCTAGAAAGCAAGAGCGTGCTTCTTGTTCTAAAGCAGAGTGTGATCAATGGATGAGACAATCTTGTGTGTTTCTCTACAGAAATGTAGTTAAATCCCATGCTCTGTGTCTCCCTACAAGCAAGACTTCGTTTCAGGTAAGGGCTGTCACTTTTCTGCTCAAAGGAACTACATCCTTCACGAAGCTCACACGTTTCTCATCTTAACTGACAACCATTGGATGTTAGAGGACCAGTGCTTTGTATCAGTTTCAGAAGCAGATTTGGACTACATATGGTCCATATGTGTAGGAAAAACCGTTCTTTTGTTCCGGGCACACTCAGATTTCCTGCTGTATTAGAGACTCTACAAAGTAAGAGTGTGCTTCTCGCTCTAAAGCAGAGTGTGATCCATGGATGAGAACTATGCTGTGTGTTTCACTTCAGAAATGGACTTAAATCCCAGGCTCTGTGTCTTACTACAAGCAAGACTTCGTTTCAGGTAAGGGCAGTCACTTTTCTGCTGAAATGAACTACATCATTCACGAAGCTCATGCGTTTCTCATCTTAATTGACAAGCTTTGGATGTTAGAGGACCAGTGCTTCGTATCAATTTCAGAAGAAGAGTTGTACTAGATATGGTCCATATGTGTAGGAAACACCGTTCTTTTGTTCTCCGCACACTCAGATTTCCTACTGTATTAGAGACTCTAGAAAGCAAGAGTGTGCTTCTCGCTCTAAAGCAGAGTGTGATCCATAGATGAGAACTATGCTGTGTGTTTCCTTTCAGAAATGGAGTTAAATCCCAGGCTCTGAGTCTTCCTACAAGGAAGACTTCAATTCAGGTAAGCGCAGTCACTTTTCTGCTCAAACAAACTACACCGTTCACGAAGCTCACACGTTTCTCATCTTAACTGACAAGCATTGGATGTAAGATGGTCAGTGCTTTGTATCAGTTTCAGATGCAGATTTGGACTACATATGGTAAATATGTGTAGGAAACACCCTTCTTTTGTTCTGGGCACACTCAGATTTCCTGCTGTATTAGAGAATCTAGAAAGCAAGAGTGTGCTTCTCGCTCTAAAGCAGAGTGTGATCCATGGATGAGAACTATGCTGTGTGTTTCCATTCAGAAATGGACTTAAATCCCAGGCTCTGTGTCTTACTACAAGCAAGACCTCGTTTCAGGTAAGGGCAGTCACTTTTCAGCTCAAACGAACTACATTGTTCACTAAGCTCACACGTTTCTCATCTTAAGTGACAAGCATTGGATGTTAGCAGACCAGTGCTTTGTATCACTTTCAGAAGCAGAGTTGGACTAGATATGGTCCGTATGTGTAGGAAACACCGTTCTTGTTCTCAGCAAACTCACGTTTCCTGCTGTCTTAGAGACTCTAGAAAGCGCGATCGTGCTTCTTGATCTAAAGCAGAGTGTGATCAATGGATGAGAACACTGCTGTGTGTTTCACTTCAGAAATGGAGTTAAATCCCATGGTCTGAGTCTTCCTACAAGCAAGATTTCGTTTCAGGTAAGGGAAGTCACTTTTCTGCTCAAACGAACTACATCTTTCACGAAGCTCACACGTTTATCATCTTAACAGACAAGCATTGGATGTTAGAGGACCAGTGCATTCTATCAGTTTCAGAAGAAGATTTGGATTACATATTGTCCTTATGTGTAGGAAACACCGTTCTTTTCTTCTCAGCACACTCATGTTTCCTGCTGTCTTAGGGACTCTAGAAAGCAAGAGCGTGCTTCTTGTTCTAAAGCAGAGTGTGATCAATGGATGAGTCAATGTTGTGTGTTTCTCTTCAGAAATGTAGTTAAATCCCAGGATCTGAGTCTTCCTACAAGCAAGACTTCAATTCAGGTAAGGGCAGTCACTTTTCTGCTCAAACTAACTACATCGTTCATGAAGCTCACACGTTTCTCATCTTAACTGACAAGCATTGGATGTTAGACGGTCAGTGCTTTGTATCAGTTTCAGAAGCAGATTTGGACTACATATGGTCCATATGTGTAGGAAACACCGTTCTTTTGTTCTGGGCACACTCAGATTTCCTGCTGTATTAGAGACTCTAGAAAGCTAGAGTGTGCTTCTCGCTCTAAAGCAGAGTGTGATCCATGGATGAGAACTATGCTGTGTGTTTCCTTTCAGTAATGGACTTAAATCCCAGGCTCTGTGTCTTCCTACAAGCAAGACTTCGTTTCAGGTAAGGGCAGTCACTTTTCAGTTCAAAGGAACTACATCATTCACAAAGCTCACACGTTTCTCATCTTAACTGACAAGCATTGGATGTTAGAGGACCAGTGCATTCTATCAGTTTCAGAAGAAGATTTGGACTACATATAGTCCGTAAGTGTAGGAAACACCGTTCTTTTGTTCTGGGCACACTCAGATTTCCTGCTGTCTTAGAGACTCTAGAAAGCAAGAGTGTGCTTCTTGATCTAAAGCAGAGTGTGATCCATGGATGAGAACTATGCTGTGTGTTTCACTTCAGAAAAGGCGTTAAATCCCAGGCTCTGTGTCTTCCTACAAGCAAGACTTCGTTTCAGGTAAGGGCAGTCTCTTTTCTGCTCAAACGAACTACTTCGTTCACAAAGCTCACACGTTTCTCATCTTATCTGATAAGCATTGGATGTTAGAGGACCAGTGCTTTGTATCAGTTTCAGAAGAAGAGTTGGACTAGATATGGTCCGTATGTGTAGGAAACACCGTTCTTTTGTTCTCAGCACACTCACGTTTCATGCTGTCTTAGAGACTCTAGAAAGCAAGACCGTGCTTCTCGCTCTAAAGCAGACTGTGATCCAAGGATGAGAACTATGCTGTGTGTTTGCCTTCAGAAATGGAGTTAAATCCCAGGTTCCGAGTCTTCCTACAAGCAAGACTTCGTTTCAGGTAAGGGCAGTCACTTTTCTGCTCAAACAATCTACATCGTTAACTGAGCTCACACGTTTCTCATCTTAACTGACAAGCATTGGGTGTTAGAGGGTCAGTGCTTTGTATCAGTTGCAGAAGCAGATTTGGACTAGATATGGTCCATATGTGCAGGAAACACCGTTCTTTTGTTCTGGGCACACTCAGATTTCCTGCTGTCTTAGAGACTCTAGAAAGCAAGTGTGTGCTTCTCGCTCTAAAGCAGAGTGTGATCCATGGAAGAAAACTATGCTGTGTGTTTCTCTTCAGAAAAGTATTTAAATCCCAGGCTCTATGTCTTCCTACAAGCAAGCCTTCGTTTGAGGTAAGGGCAGTCACTTTTCAGCTCAAACGAACTCCATCTTTCACGGAGCTCACATGTTTCTCATCTTAACAGACAAGCATTGGATCTTAGAGGACCAGTGCTTTGTATCAGTTTCAGAAGCAGAGTTGGACTAGATATGGTCCGTATGTGTAGGAAACACCGTTCTTTTCTTCTCAGCACACTCACGTTTCCTGCTGTCTTAGAGACTCTAGAAAGCAAGAGCGTGCTTCTTGTTCTAAAGTAGAGTGTGATCAATGGATGATTACACTGCTGTGTGTTTTACTTCAGAAATGGAGTTAAATCCCAGGCTCTGAGTCTTCCTACAAGCAAGACTTCAATTCAGGTTAGGGCAGTCACTTTTCTGCTCAAACGAACTACATCGTTCACTGAGCTCACACGTTTCTCATCTTAACAGACAAGCATTGGATGTTAGAGCACCAGTGAATTGTATCAGTTTCAGAAGCAGATTTGGACTACATATGGTCCATATGTGTAGGAAACACCGTTCTTTTGTTTTGGGCACACTCAGATTTCCTGCTGTATTAGAGACTTTATAAAGCAAGAGTGTGCTTCTCGCTCTAAAGCAGAGTGTGATCCATGGATGAGAACTATGCTGTGTGTTTCACTTCAGAAATGGAGTTAAATCTCAGGCTCTGAGTCTTCCTACAAACAAGACTTCGTTTCATGTAAGTGCAGCCACTTTTCGGCTCAAAGGAACTACATCGTTCACTGAGCTCACACGTTTCTCATCTTAACAGACAAGCATTGGATGTTAGAGGACCAGTGCTTTGTATCAGTTTCAGAAGCAGAGTTGGACTAGATATGGTCCGTATGTGTAGGAAACACCGTTCTTTTCTTCTCAGCACACTCAAGTTTCCTGCTGTCTTAGAGACTCTAGAAAGCAAGAGCGTGCTTCTTGTTCTAAAGCAGAGTGTGATCAATGGATGAGACAATCTTGTGTGTTTCTCTACAGAAATGTAGTTAAATCCCATGCTCTGTGTCTCCCTACAAGCAAGACTTCGTTTCAGGTAAGGGCTGTCACTTTTCTGCTCAAAGGAACTACATCCTTCACGAAGCTCACACGTTTCTCATCTTAACTGACAACCATTGGATGTTAGAGGACCAGTGCTTTGTATCAGTTTCAGAAGCAGATTTGGACTACATATGGTCCATATGTGTAGGAAAAACCGTTCTTTTGTTCCGGGCACACTCAGATTTCCTGCTGTATTAGAGACTCTACAAAGTAAGAGTGTGCTTCTCGCTCTAAAGCAGAGTGTGATCCATGGATGAGAACTATGCTGTGTGTTTCACTTCAGAAATGGACTTAAATCCCAGGCTCTGTGTCTTACTACAAGCAAGACTTCGTTTCAGGTAAGGGCAGTCACTTTTCTGCTGAAATGAACTACATCATTCACGAAGCTCATGCGTTTCTCATCTTAATTGACAAGCTTTGGATGTTAGAGGACCAGTGCTTCGTATCAATTTCAGAAGAAGAGTTGTACTAGATATGGTCCATATGTGTAGGAAACACCGTTCTTTTGTTCTCCGCACACTCAGATTTCCTACTGTATTAGAGACTCTAGAAAGCAAGAGTGTGCTTCTCGCTCTAAAGCAGAGTGTGATCCATAGATGAGAACTATGCTGTGTGTTTCCTTTCAGAAATGGAGTTAAATCCCAGGCTCTGAGTCTTCCTACAAGGAAGACTTCAATTCAGGTAAGCGCAGTCACTTTTCTGCTCAAACAAACTACACCGTTCACGAAGCTCACACGTTTCTCATCTTAACTGACAAGCATTGGATGTAAGATGGTCAGTGCTTTGTATCAGTTTCAGATGCAGATTTGGACTACATATGGTAAATATGTGTAGGAAACACCCTTCTTTTGTTCTGGGCACACTCAGATTTCCTGCTGTATTAGAGAATCTAGAAAGCAAGAGTGTGCTTCTCGCTCTAAAGCAGAGTGTGATCCATGGATGAGAACTATGCTGTGTGTTTCCATTCAGAAATGGACTTAAATCCCAGGCTCTGTGTCTTACTACAAGCAAGACTTCGTTTCAGGTAAGGGCAGTCACTTTTCAGCTCAAACGAACTACATTGTTCACTAAGCTCACACGTTTCTCATCTTAAGTGACAAGCATTGGATGTTAGCAGACCAGTGCTTTGTATCACTTTCAGAAGCAGAGTTGGACTAGATATGGTCCGTGTGTGTAGGAAACACCGTTCTTTTGTTCTCAGCAAACTCACGTTTCCTGCTGTCTTAGAGACTCTAGAAAGCGCGATCGTGCTTCTTGATCTAAAGCAGAGTGTGATCAATGGATGAGAACACTGCTGTGTGTTTCACTTCAGAAATGGAGTTAAATCCCATGGTCTGAGTCTTCCTACAAGCAAGATTTCGTTTCAGGTAAGGGAAGTCACTTTTCTGCTCAAACGAACTACATCTTTCACGAAGCTCACACATTTATCATCTTAACAGACAAGCATTGGATGTTAGAGGACCAGTGCATTCTATCAGTTTCAGAAGAAGATTTGGATTACATATTGTCCTTATGTGTAGGAAACACCGTTCTTTTCTTCTCAGCACACTCATGTTTCCTGCTGTCTTAGGGACTCTAGAAAGCAAGAGCGTGCTTCTTGTTCTAAAGCAGAGTGTGATCAATGGATGAGTCAATGTTGTGTGTTTCTCTTCAGAAATGTAGTTAAAACCCAGGATCTGAGTCTTCCTACAAGCAAGACTTCAATTCAGGTAAGGGCAGTCACTTTTCTGCTCAAACTAACTACATCGTTCATGAAGCTCACACGTTTCTCATCTTAACTGACAAGCATTGGATGTTAGACGGTCAGTGCTTTGTATCAGTTTCAGAAGCAGATTTGGACTACATATGGTCCATATGTGTAGGAAACACCGTTCTTTTGTTCTGGGCACACTCAGATTTCCTGCTGTATTAGAGACTCTAGAAAGCAAGAGCGTGCTTCTTGATCTAAAGCAGAGTGTGATCCATGGATGAGAACTATGCTGTGTGTTTCACTTCAGAAAAGGCGTTAAATCCCAGGCTCTGTGTCTTCCTACAAGCAAGACTTCGTTTCAGGTAAGGGCAGTCTTTTTTCTGCTCAAACGAACTACTTCGTTCACAAAGCTCACACGTTTCTCATCTTATCTGATAAGCATTGGATGTTAGAGGACCAGTGCTTTGTATCAGTTTCAGAAGAAGAGTTGGACTAGATATGGTCCGTATGTGTAGGAAACACCGTTCTTTTGTTCTCAGCACACTCACGTTTCATGCTGTCTTAGAGACTCTAGAAAGCAAGACCGTGCTTCTCGCTCTAAAGCAGACTGTGATCCAAGGATGAGAACTATGCTGTGTGTTTGCCTTCAGAAATGGAGTTAAATCCCAGGTTCCGAGTCTTCCTACAAGCAAGACTTCGTTTCAGGTAAGGGCAGTCACTTTTCTGCTCAAACAAACTACATCGTTAACTGAGCTCACACGTTTCTCATCTTAACTGACAAGCATTGGGTGTTAGAGGGTCAGTGCTTTGTATCAGTTGCAGAAGCAGATTTGGACTAGATATGGTCCATATGTGCAGGAAACACCGTTCTTTTGTTCTGGGCACACTCAGATTTCCTGCTGTCTTAGAGACTCTAGAAAGCAAGTGTGTGCTTCTCGCTCTAAAGCAGAGTGTGATCCATGGAAGAAAACTATGCTGTGTGTTTCTCTTCAGAAAAGTACTTAAATCCCAGGCTCTATGTCTTCCTACAAGCAAGCCTTCGTTTGAGGTAAGGGCAGTCACTTTTCAGCTCAAACGAACTCCATCTTTCACGGAGCTCACATGTTTCTCATCTTAACAGACAAGCATTGGATGTTAGAGGACCAGTGCTTTGTATCAGTTTCAGAAGCAGAGTTGGACTAGATATGGTCCGTATGTGTAGGAAACACCGTTCTTTTCTTCTCAGCACACTCACGTTTCCTGCTGTCTTAGAGACTCTAGAAAGCAAGAGCGTGCTTCTTGTTCTAAAGTAGAGTGTGATCAATGGATGATTACACTGCTGTGTGTTTTACTTCAGAAATGGAGTTAAATCCCAGGCTCTGAGTCTTCCTACAAGCAAGACTTCAATTCAGGTTAGGGCAGTCACTTTTCTGCTCAAACGAACTACATCGTTCACTGAGCTCACACGTTTCTCATCTTAACAGACAAGCATTGGATGTTAGAGCACCAGTGAATTGTATCAGTTTCAGAAGCAGATTTGGACTACATATGGTCCATATGTGTAGGAAACACCGTTCTTTTGTTTTGGGCACACTCAGATTTCCTGCTGTATTAGAGACTCTATAAAGCAAGAGTGTGCTTCTCGCTCTAAAGCAGAGTGTGATCCATGGATGAGAACTATGCTGTGTGTTTCACTTCAGAAATGGAGTTAAATCTCAGGCTCTGAGTCTTCCTACAAACAAGACTTCGTTTCATGTAAGTGCAGCCACTTTTCGGCTCAAAGGAACTACATCGTTCACTGAGCTCACACGTTTCTCATCTTAACAGACAAGCATTGGATGTTAGAGGACCAGTGCTTTGTATCAGTTTCAGAAGCAGAGTTGGACTAGATATGGTCCGTATGTGTAGGAAACACCGTTCTTTTCTTCTCAGCACACTCAAGTTTCCTGCTGTCTTAGAGACTCTAGAAAGCAAGAGTGTGCTTCTTGATCTAAAGCAGAGTGTGATCCATAGATGAGAACTATGCTTTGTGTTTCACTTCAGAAAAGGAGTTAAATCCCAGGCTCTGTGTCTTCCTACGAGCAAGACTTCGTTTCAGGTAAGGGAAGTCTCTTTTCTGCTCAAACGAACTACATTGTTCACAAAGTTCACACGATTCTCATCTTATCTGACAAGCATTGGATGTTAGAGGGCCAGTGCTTCGTATCACTTTCAGATGAAGATTTGGACTACATATAGTCAGTACGTGTAGGAAACACCATTCTTTTGTTCTGGGCACACTCAGATTTCCTGCTGTATTAGAGACTCTGGAAAGCAAGAGCGTGCTTCTTACTCTAAAGCAGAGTGTGATCCATTGATGAGAACCATGCTGTATGTTTCCGTTCAGAAATGGAGTTAAATCCCAGACTCTGTGTCTTCCTACAGGCAAGACTTCATTTCAGGTAAGGGCAGTCACTTTTCCGCTCAAATGAACTACATCATTCATGAAGCTCACACGTTTCTCATCTTAACAGACAAGCATTGGATTTTAGAGGACCAGTGCTTTGTATCAGTTTCAGATGCAGAGTTGGACTATATAATGTCCGTAAGGGTAGGAAACACTGTTCTTTTGTTCTCAGCACACTCACATTTCCTGCTGTCTTAGAGACTCTAGAAAGCAAGAGCATGCTTCTTGTTCTAAAGCATAGTTTGATCAATGGATGATTACACGGCTGTGAGTTTTACTTCAGAAATGGAGTTAAATCCCAGGCTCTGAGTCTTCCTACAAGGAAGACTTCAATTCAGGTAAGGGCAGTTACTTTTCTGCTCAAAGAAACTACACCGTTCACGAAGCTCACACGTTTCTCATCTTAACTGACAAGCATTGGATGTAAGATGGTCAGTGCTTTGTATCAGTTTCAGAAGAAGATTTGGATTACATATTGTCCTTATGTGTAGGAAACACCGTTCTTTTGTTCTGGGCACACTCAGATTTCCTGCTGTCTTAGAGACTCTAGAAAGCAAGAGTGTGCTTCTTGATCTAAAGCAGAGTGTGATCCATGGATGAGAACTATGCTGTGTGTTTCACTTCAGAAAAGGAGTTAAATCCCAGGCTCTGTGTCTTCCTACAAGCAAGACTTCGTTTCAGGTAAGGGCAGTCTCTTTTCTGCTCAAACGAACTACATTGTTCACAAAGCTCACACGATTCTCATCTTATCTGACAAGCATTGGATGTTAGAGGACCAGTGCTTTGTATCAGTTTCAGAAGAAGAGTTGGACTAGATATGGTCCGTATGTGTAGGAACACCGTTCTTTTGTTCTCAGCACACTCACGTTTCCTGCTGGCTTAGAGACTTTAGAAAGCAAGAGCGTGCTTTTCGCTCTAAAGCAGAGTGTGATCCATGGATGAGAACTATGCTGTGTGTTTCCCTTCAGAAATGGAGTTAAATCCCAGACTCTTTGTCTTCCTACAAGCAAGACTTCGTTTCAGGTAAGAGCAGTCACTTTCCAGCTCAAACGAACTACATCCTTCACTGAGCTCACACGTTTATCATCTTAAAAGACAAGCATTGGATGTTAGAGGACCAGTGCATTGTATCAGTTTCAGAAGAAGATTTGGACTACATATAGTCAGTATGTGTAGGAAACACCGTTCTTTTGTTCTGGGCACACTCAGATTTCCTGCTGTATTAGAGACTCTGGAAAGCAAGAGCGTGCTTCTTACTCTAAAGCAGAGTGTGATCCATTGATGAGAACCATGCTGTATGTTTCCGTTCAGAAATGGAGTTAAATCCCAGACTCTGTGTCTTCCTACAGGCAAGACTTCATTTCAGGTAAGGGCAGTCACTTTTCCGCTCAAACGAACTACATCATTCACGAAGCTCACACGTTTCTCATCTTAACAGACAAGCATTGGATTTTAGAAGACCAGTGCTTTCTATCAGTTTCAGATGCAGAGTTGGACTATATAATGTACGTAAGGGTAGGAAACACTGTTCTTTTGTTCTCAGCACACTCACATTTCCTGCTGTCTTAGAGACTCTAGAAAGCAAGAGCGTGCTTCTTGTTCTAAAGCAGAGTTTGATCAATGGATGATTACACGGCTGTGAGTTTTACTTCAGAAATGGAGTTAAATCCCAGGCTCTGAGTCTTCCTACAAGGAAGACTTCAATTCAGGTAAGGGCAGTCACTTTTCTGCTCAAACAAACTACACCGTTCACGAAGCTCACACGTTTCTCATCTTAACAGACAAGCATTGGATGTTAGAGGACCAGTGCTTTGTATCAGTTTCAGAAGCAGAGTTGGACTAGATATGGTCCGTATGTGTAGGAAACACCGTTCTTTTCTTCTCAGCACACTCACGTTTCCTGCTGTCTTAGAGACTCTAGAAAGCAAGAGCGTGCTTCTTGTTCTAAAGCAGAGTGTGATCAATGGATGAGACAATCTTGTGTGTTTCTCTACAGAAATGTAGTTAAATACCATGCTCTGTGTCTCCCTACAAGCAAGACTTCGTTTCAGGTAAGGGCTGTCACTTTTCTGCTCAAAGGAACTACATCCTTCATGAAGCTCACACGTTTCTCATCTTAACTGACAACCATTGGATGTTAGAGGACCAGTGCTTTGTATCAGTTTCAGAAGCAGATTTGGACTACATATGGTCCATATGTGTAGGAAAAACCGTTCTTTTGTTCCGGGCACACTCAGATTTCCTGCTGTATTAGAGACTCTACAAAGTAAGAGTGTGCTTCTCGCTCTAAAGCAGAGTGTGATCCATGGATGAGAACTATGCTGTGTGTTTCACTTCAGAAATGGACTTAAATCCCAGGCTCTGTGTCTTACTACAAGCAAGACTTCGTTTCAGGTAAGGGCAGTCACTTTTCTGCTCAAATGAACTACATCATTCACGAAGCTCACGCGTTTCTCATCTTAATTGACAAGCTTTGGATGTTAGAGGACCAGTGCTTCGTATCAATTTCAGAAGAAGAGTTGTACTAGATATGGTCCATATGTGTAAGAAACACCGTTCTTTTGTTCTCCGCACACTCAGATTTCCTACTGTATTAGAGACTCTAGAAAGCAAGAGTGTGCTTCTCGCTCTAAAGCAGAGTGTGATCCATAGATGAGAACTATACTGTGTGTTTCCTTTCAGAAATGGAATTAAATCCCAGGCTCTGTGTCTTCCTACAAGCAAGACTTCGTTTCAGGTAAGGGCAGTCACTTTTCTGTTCAAAGGAACTACATCATTCACAAAGCTCACACGTTTCTCATCTTAACTGACAAGCATTGGATGTTAGAGGACCAGTGCATTCTATCAGTTTCAGAAGAAGATTTGGACTACATATAGTCCGTATGTGTAGGAAACACCGTTCTTTTGTTCTGGGCACACTCAGATTTCCTGCTGTCTTAGAGACTCTAGAAAGCAAGAGTGTGCTTCTTGATCTAAAGCAGAGTGTGATCCATGGATGAGAACTATGCTGTGTGTTTCCCTTCAGAAATGGAGTTAAATCCCAGACTCTTTGTCTTCCTACAAGCAAGACTTCGTTTCAGGTAAGGGCAGTCACTTTCCAGCTCAAACGAACTACATCCTTCACTGAGCTCACACGTTTATCATCTTAAAAGACAAGCATTGGATGTTAGAGGACCAGTGCATTGTATCAGTTTCAGAAGAAGATTTGGACTACATATAGTCAGTATGTGTAGGAAACACCGTTCTTTTGTTCTGGGCACACTCAGATTTCCTGCTGTATTAGAGACTCTGGAAAGCAAGAGCGTGCTTCTTACTCTAAAGCAGAGTGTGATCCATTGATGAGAACCATGCTGTATGTTTCCGTTCAGAAATGGAGTTAAATCCCAGACTCTGTGTCTTCCTACAGGCAAGACTTCATTTCAGGTAAGGGCAGTCACTTTTCCGCTCAAACGAACTACATCATTCACGAAGCTCACACGTTTCTCATCTTAACAGACAAGCATTGGATTTTAGAAGACCAGTGCTTTGTATCAGTTTCAGATGCAGAGTTGGACTATATAATGTACGTAAGGGTAGGAAACACTGTTCTTTTGTTCTCAGCACACTCACATTTCCTGCTGTCTTAGAGACTCTAGAAAGCAAGAGCGTGCTTCTTGTTCTAAAGCAGAGTTTGATCAATGGATGATTACACGGCTGTGAGTTTTACTTCAGAAATGGAGTTAAATCCCAGGCTCTGAGTCTTCCTACAAGGAAGACTTCAATTCAGGTAAGGGCAGTCACTTTTCTGCTCAAACAAACTACACCGTTCACGAAGCTCACACGTTTCTCATCTTAACAGACAAGCATTGGATGTTAGAGGACCAGTGCTTTGTATCAGTTTCAGAAGCAGAGTTGGACTAGATATGGTCCTTATGTGTAGGAAACACCGTTCTTTTCTTCTCAGCACACTCACGTTTCCTGCTGTCTTAGAGACTCTAGAAAGCAAGAGCGTGCTTCTTGTTCTAAAGCAGAGTGTGATCAATGGATGAGACAATCTTGTGTGTTTCTCTACAGAAATGTAGTTAAATACCATGCTCTGTGTCTCCCTACAAGCAAGACTTCGTTTCAGGTAAGGGCTGTCACTTTTCTGCTCAAAGGAACTACATCCTTCACGAAGCTCACACGTTTCTCATCTTAACTGACAACCATTGGATGTTAGAGGACCAGTGCTTTGTATCAGTTTCAGAAGCAGATTTGGACTACATATGGTCCATATGTGTAGGAAAAACCGTTCTTTTGTTCCGGGCACACTCAAATTTCCTGCTGTATTAGAGACTCTACAAAGTAAGAGTGTGCTTCTCGCTCTAAAGCAGAGTGTGATCCATGGATGAGAACTATGCTGTGTGTTTCACTTCAGAAATGGACTTAAATCCCAGGCTCTGTGACTTACTACAAGCAAGACTCTGTTTCAGGTAAGGGCAGTCACTTTTCTGCTCAAATGAACTACATCATTCACGAAGCTCACGCGTTTCTCATCTTAATTGACAAGCTTTGGATGTTAGAGGACCAGTGCTTCGTATCAATTTCAGAAGAAGAGTTGTACTAGATATGGTCCATATGTGTAGGAAACACCGTTCTTTTGTTCTCCGCACACTCACGTTTCCTACTGTATTAGAGACTCTAGAAAGCAAGAGTGTGCTTCTCGCTCTAAAGCAGAGTGTGATCCATAGATGAGAACTATACTGTGTGTTTCCTTTACGAAATGGAATTAAATCCCAGGCTCTGTGTCTTCCTACAAGCAAGACTTCGTTTCAGGTAAGGGCAGTCACTTTTCAGTTCAAAGGAACTACATCATTCACAAAGCTCACACGTTTCTCATCTTAACTGACAAGCATTGGATGTTAGAGGACCAGTGCATTCTATCAGTTTCAGAAGAAGATTTGGACTACATATAGTCCGTATGTGTAGGAAACACCGTTCTTTTGTTCTGGGCACACTCAGATTTCCTGCTGTCTTAGAGACTCTAGAAAGCAAGAGTGTGCTTCTTGATCTAAAGCAGAGTGTGATCCATGGATGAGAACTATGCTGTGTGTTTCACTTCAGAAAAGGAGTTAAATCCCAGGCTCTGTGTCTTCCTACGAGCAAGACTTCGTTTCAGGTAAGGGAAGTCTCTTTTCTGCTCAAACGAACTACATTGTTCACAAAGCTCACACGATTCTCATCTTATCTGACAAGCATTGGATGTTAGAGGACCAGTGCTTTGTATCACTTTCAGATGAAGATTTGGACTACATATAGTCAGTACGTGTAGGAAACACCGTTCTTTTGTTCTGGGCACACTCAGATTTCCTGCTGTATTAGAGACTCTGGAAAGCAAGAGCGTGCTTCTTACTCTAAAGCAGAGTGTGATCCATTGATGAGAACCATGCTGTATGTTTCCGTTCAGAAATGGAGTTAAATCCCAGACTCTGTGTCTTCCTACAGGCAAGACTTCATTTCAGGTAAGGGCAGTCACTTTTCCGCTCAAACGAACTTCATCATTCACGAAGCTCACACGTTTCTCATCTTAACAGACAAGCATTGGATTTTAGAGGACCAGTGCTTTGTATCAGTTTCAGATGCAGAATTGGACTATATAATGTCCGTAAGGGTAGGAAACACTGTTCTTTTGTTCTCAGCACACTCACATTTCCTGCTGTCTTAGAGACTCTAGAAAGCAAGAGCATGCTTCTTGTTCTAAAGCAAAGTTGGATCAATGGATGATTACACGGCTGTGAGTTTTACTTCAGAATGGAGTTAAATCCCAGGCTCTGAGTCTTCCTACAAGGAAGACTTCAATTCAGGTAAGGGCAGTCACTTTTCTGCTCAAAGAAACTACACCGTTCACGAAGCTCACAAGTTTCTCATCTTAACTGACAAGCATTGGATGTAAGATGGTCAGTGCTTTGTATCAGTTTCAGAAGAAAATTTGGATTACATATTGTCCTTATGTGTAGGAAACACCGTTCTTTTGATCTGGGCACACTCAGATTTCCTGCTGTCTTAGAGACTCTAGAAAGCAAGAGTGTGCTTCTTGATCTAAAGCAGAGTGTGATCCATGGATGAGAACTATGCTGTGTGTTTCACTTCAGAAAAGGAGTTAAATCCCAGGCTCTGTGTCTTCCTACAAGCAAGACTTCGTTTCAGGTAAGGGCAGTGTCTTTTCTGCTCAAACGAACTACATTGTTCACAAAGCTCACACGATTCTCATCTTATCTGACAAGCATTGGATGTTAGAGGACCAGTGCTTTGTATCAGTTTCAGAAGAAGAGTTGGACTAGATATGGTCCGTATGTGTAGGAACACCGTTCTTTTGTTCTCAGCACACTCACGTTTCCTGCTGGCTTAGAGACTTTAGAAAGCAAGAGCGTGCTTTTCGCTCTAAAGCAGAGTGTGATCCATGGATGAGAACTATGCTGTGTGTTTCCCTTTAGAAATGGAGTTAAATCCCAGGCTCTTTGTCTTCCTACAAGCAAGACTTCGTTTCAGGTAAGGGCAGTCACTTTCCAGCTCAAACGAACTACATCCTTCACTGAGCTCACACGTTTATCATCTTAAAAGACAAGCATTGGATGTTAGAGGACCAGTGCATTGTATCAGTTTCAGAAGAAGATTTGGACTACATATAGTCAGTATGTGTAGGAAACACCGTTCTTTTGTTCTGGGCACACTCAGATTTCCTGCTGTATTAGAGACTCTGGAAAGCAAGAGCGTGCTTCTTACTCTAAAGCAGAGTGTGATCCATTGATGAGAACCATGCTGTATGTTTCCGTTCAGAAATGGAGTTAAATCCCAGACTCTGTGTCTTCCTACAGGCAAGACTTCATTTCAGGTAAGCGCAGTCACTTTTCTGCTCAAACAAACTACACCGTTCACGAAGCTCACACGTTTCTCATCTTAACTGACAAGCATTGGATGTAAGATGGTCAGTGCTTTGTATCAGTTTCAGAAGCAGATTTGGACTACATATGGTAAATATGTGTAGGAAACACCCTTCTTTTGTTCTGGGCACACTCAGATTTCCTCCTGTATTAGAGAATCTAGAAAGCAAGAGTGTGCTTCTCGCTCTAAAGCAGAGTGTGATCCATGGATGAGAACTATGCTGTGTGTTTCCATTCAGAAATGGACTTAAATCCCAGGCTCTGTGTCTTACTACAAGCAAGACTTCATTTCAGGTAAGGGCAGTCACTTTTCAGCTCAAAGGAACTACATTGTTCACTAAGCATACACGTTTCTCATCTTAAGTGACAAGCATTGGATGTTAGCAGACCAGTGCTTTGTATCACTTTCAGAAGCAGAGTTGGACTAGATATGGTCCTTATGTGTAGGAAACACCGTTCATTTGTTCTCAGCAAACTCACGTTTCCTGCTGTCTTAGAGACTCTAGAAAGCGCGATCGTGCTTCTTGATCTAAAGCAGAGTGTGATCAATGGATGAGAACACTGCTGTGTGTTTCACTTCAGAAATGGAGTTAAATCCCATGGTCTGAGTCTTCCTACATGCAAGACTTCGTTTCAGGTAAGGGCAGTCACTTTTCTGCTCAAATGAACTACATCTTTCACGAAGCTCACACGTTTCTCATCTTAACAGACAAGCATTGGATGTTAATGGACCAGTGAATTGTCTCAGTTTCAGAAGCAGATTTGGACTACATATGGTACATATGTGTAAGAAACACCGTTCTTTTGTTCCAGGCACACTCAGATTTCCTGCTGTCTTAGAGACTCTAGAAAGCAAGAGCGTGCTTCTCAATCTAAAGCAGAGTGTGATCCATGGATGAGAACTATGCTGTGTGTTTCACTTCAGAAATGGACTTAAATCCCAGGCTCTGTGTCTTACTACAAGCAAGACTTCGTTTCAGGTAAGGGCAGTCTCTTTTCTGCTCAAACGAACTACATCGTTCACAAAGCTCACACGTTTCTCATCTTATCTGACAAGCATTGCATGTTAGAGGACCAGTGCTTTGTATCAGTTTCAGAAGAAGAGTAGGACTAGATATGGTCCGTATGTGTAGGAACACCGTTCTTTTGTTCTCAGCACACTCACGTTTCCTGCTGGCTTAGGGACTTTAGAAAGCAAGAGCGTGCTTTTCGCTCTAAAGCAGAGTGTGATCCATGGATGAGAACTATGCTGTGTGTTTCCCTTCAGAAATGGAGTTAAATCCCAGGCTCTTTGTCTTCCTACAAGCAAGACTTCGTTTCAGGTAAGGGCAGTCACTTTCCAGCTCAAACGAACTACATCCTTCACTGAGCTCACACGTTTATCATCTTAACAGACAAGCATTGGATGTTAGAGGACCAGTGCATTGTATCAGTTTCAGAAGAAGATTTGGACTACATATAGTCAGTATGTGTAGGAAACAACGTTCTTTTGTTTTGGGCACACTCAGATTTCCTGCTGTATTAGAGACTCTATAAAGCAAGAGTGTGCTTCTCGCTCTAAAGCAGAGTGTGATCCATGGATGAGAACTATGCTGTGTGTTTCCCTTCAGAAATGGAGTTAAATCCCAGGCTCTTTGTCTTCCTACAAGCAAGACTTCGTTTCAGGTAAGGGCAGTCACTTTCCAGCTCAAACGAACTACATCCTTCACTGAGCTCACACGTTTATCATCTTAACAGACAAGCATTGGATGTTAGAGGACCAGTGCATTGTATCAGTTTCAGAAGAAGATTTGGACTACATATAGTCAGTATGTGTAGGAAACACCGTTCTTTTGTTCTGGGCACACTCAGATTTCCTGCTGTCTTAGAGACTCTAGAAAGCAAGAGTGTGCTTCTTGATCTAAAGCAGAGTGTGATCCATGGATGAGATCTATGCTGTGTGTTTCACTTCAGAAAAGGAGTTAAATCCCAGGCTCTGTGTCTTCCTACAAGCACGACTTCGTTTCAGGTAAGGGCAGTCTCTTTTCTGCTCAAACGAACTACATTGTTCACAAAGCTCACACGTTTCTCATCTTATCTGACAAGCATTGCATGTTAGAGGACCAGTGCTTTGTATCAGTTTCAGAAGAAGAGTAGGACTAGATGTGGTCCGTATGTGTAGGAACACCGTTCTTTTGTTCTCAGCACACTCACGTTTCCTGCTGGCTTAGGGACTTTAGAAAGCAAGAGCGTGCTTTTCGCTCTAAAGCAGAGTGTGATCCATGGATGAGAACTATGCTGTGTGTTTCCCTTCAGAAATGGAGTTAAATCCCAGGCTCTTTGTCTTCCTACAAGCAAGACTTCGTTTCAGGTAAGGGCAGTCACTTTCCAGCTCAAACGAACTACATCCTTCACTGAGCTCACACGTTTATCATCTTAACAGACAAGCATTGGATGTTAGAGGACCAGTGCATTGTATCAGTTTCAGAAGAAGATTTGGACTACATATAGTCAGTATGTGTAGGAAACAACGTTCTTTTGTTTGGGCACACTCAGATTTCCTGCTGTATTAGAGACTCTATAAAGCAAGAGTGTGCTTCTCGCTCTAAAGCAGAGTGTGATCCATGGATGAGAACTATGCTATGTGTTTCCCTTCAGAAATGGAGTTAATTCCCAGGCTCTTTGTCTTCCTACAAGCAAGACTTCGTTTCAGGTAAGGGCAGTCACTTTCCAGCTCAAACGAACTACATCCTTCACTGAGCTCACACGTTTATCATCTTAACAGACAATCATTGGATGTTAGAGGACCAGTGCATTGTATCAGTTTCAGAAGAAGATTTGGAAGACATATAGTCAGTATGTGTAGGAAACACCGTTCTTTTGTTCTGGGCACACTCAGATTTCCTGCTGTCTTAGAGACTCTAGAAAGCAAGAGTGTGCTTCTTGATCTAAAGCAGAGTGTGATCCATGGATGAGATCTATGCTGTTTGTTTCACTTCAGAAAATGAGTTAAATCCCAGGCTCTGTGTCTTCTTACAAGCAAGACTTCGTTTCAGGTAAGGGCAGTCTCTTTTCTTCTCAAACGAACTACTTCATTCACAAAGCTCACACGATTCTCATCTTATCTGACAAGCATTGGATGTTAGAGGACCAGTGCTTTGTATCACTTTCAGAAGGAGAGTTGGACTAGATATGATCCGTATGTGTAGGAACACCGTTCTTTTGTTCTCAGCACACTCACGTTTCCTGCTGGCTTAGAGACTTTAGAAAGCAAGAGCGTGCTTTTCGCTCTAAAGCAGAGTGTGATCCATGGATGAGAACTATGCTGTGTGTTTCCCTTCAGAAATGGAGTTAAATCCCAGGCTCTTTGTCTTCCTACAAGCAAGACTTCGTTTCAGGTAAGGGCAGTCACTTTCCAGCTCAAACGAACTACATCCTTCACTGAGCTCACACGTTTATCATCTTAACAGACAAGTATTGGATGTTAGAGGACGAGTGCATTGTATCAGTTTCAGAAGAAGATTTGGTCTACATATAGTCAGTATGTGTAGGAAACACCGTTCTTTTGTTTTGGGCACACTCAGATTTCCTGCTGTATTAGAGACTCTATAAAGCAAGAGTGTGCTTCTCGCTCTAAAGCAGAGTGTGATCCATGGATGAGAACTATGCTGTGTGTTTCCCTTCAGAAATGGAGTTAAAGCCCAGGCTCTTTGTCTTCCTACAAGCAAGACTTCGTTTCAGGTAAGGGCAGTCACTTTCCAGCTCAAACGAACTACATCCTTCACTGAGCTCACACGTTTGTCATCTTAACAGACAAGCATTGGATGTTAGAGGACCAGTGCATTGTATCAGTTTCAGAAGAAGATTTGGACTACATATAGTCAGTATGTGTAGGAAACACCGTTCTTTTGTTCTGGGCACACTCAGATTTCCTGCTGTATTAGAGACTCTGGAAAGCAAGAGCGTGCTTCTTACTCTAAAGCAGAGTGTGATCCATTGATGAGAACCATGCTGTATGTTTCCGTTCAGGAATGGAGTTAAATCCCAGACTCTGTGTCTTCCTACAGGCAAGACTTCATTTCAGGTAAGGGCAGTCACTTTTCCACTCAAACGAACTACATCATTCATGAAGCTCACACGTTTCTCATCTTAACAGACAAGCATTGGATTTTAGAGGACCAGTGCTTTGTATCAGTTTCAGATGCAGAGTTGGACTATATAATGTCCGTAAGGGTAGGAAACACTGCTATTTTGTTCTCAGCACACTCACATTTCCTGCTGTCTTAGAGACTCTAGAAAGCAAGAGCGTGCTTATTATTCTAAAGCAGAGTTTGATCAATGGATGATTACACGGCTGTGAGTTTTACTTCAGAAATGGAGTTAAATCCCAGGCTCTGAGTCTTCCTACAAGGAAGACTTCAATTCAGGTAGGGGAAGTCACTTTTCTGCTCAAAGAAACTACACCGTTCACGAAGCTCACACGTTTCTCATCTTAACTGACAAGCATTGGATGTAAGATGGTCAGTGCTTTGTATCAGTTTCAGAAGCAGATTTGGACTACATATGGTAAATATGTGTAGGAAAGACCCTTCTTTTGTTCTGGGCACACTCAGATTTCCTGCTGTCTTATAGACTCTAGAAAGCAAGAGTGTGCTTCTTGATCTAAAGCAGAGTGTGATCCATGGATGAGAACTATGCTGTGTGTTTCACTTCAGAAAAGGCGTTAAATCCCAGGCTCTGTGTCTTCCTACAAGCAAGACTTCGTTTCAGGAAAGGGCAGTCTCTTTTTTGCTCAAACGAACTACATCGTTCACAAAGCTCACACGTTTCTCATCTTATCTGATAAGCATTGGATGTTAGAGGACCAGTGCTTTGTATAAGTTTCAGAAGAAGAGTTGGACTAGATATGGTCCGTATGTGTAGGAAACACCGTTCTTTTGTTCTCAGCACACTCACGTTTCCTGCTGTCTTAGAGACTCTAGAAAGCAAGAGCGTGCTTCTCGCTCTAAAGCAGACTGTGATCCATGGATGAGAACTATGCTGTGTGTTTGCCTTCAGAAATGGAGTTAAATCCCAGGTTCCGAGTCTTCCTACAAGCAAGACTTCGTTTCAGATAAGGGCAGTCACTTTTCTGCTCAAACAAACTACATCGTTCACTGAGCTCACACGTTTCTCTTCTTAACTGACAAGCATTGGATGTTAGAGGGTCAGTGCTTTGTATCAGTTTCAGAAGCAGATTTGGACTAGATATGGTCCATATGTGCAGGAAACACCGTTCTTTTGTTCTGGGCACACTCAGATTTCCTGCTGTCTTAGAGACTCTAGAAAGCAAGTGTGTGCTTCTCGCTCTAAAGCAGAGTGTGATCCATGGAAGAAAACTATGCTGTGTTTCTCTTCAGAAAAGTACTTAAATCCCAGGCTCTATGTCTTCCTACAAGCAAGACTTCGTTTGAGGTAAGGGCAGTCACTTTTCAGCTCAAACGAACTCCATCTTTCACGGAGCTCACATGTTTCTCATCTTAACAGACAAGCATTGGATGTTAGAGGACCAGTGCTTTGTATCAGATTCAGAAGCAGAGTTGGACTAGATATGGTCCGTATGTGTAGGAAACACCGTTCTTTTCTTCTCAGCACACTCACGTTTCCTGCTGTCTTAGAGACTCTAGAAAGCAAGAGCGTGCTTCTTGTTCTAAAGTAGAGTGTGATCAATGGATGATTACACTGCTGTGTGTTTTACTTCAGAAATGGAGTTAAATCCCAGGCTCTGAGTCTTCCTACAAGGAAGACTTCAATTCAGGTAAGGGCAGTCACTTTTCTGCTCAAAGAAACTACACCGTTCACGAAGCTCACACGTTTCTCATCTTAACTGACAAGCATTGGATGTAAGATGGTCAGTGCTTTGTATCAGTTTCAGAAGCAGATTTGGACTACATATGGTAAATATGTGTAGGAAACACCCTTCTTTTGTTCTGGGCACACTCAGATTTCCTGCTGTCTTAGAGACTCTAGAAAGCAAGAGTGTGCTTCTTGATCTAAAGTAGAGTGTGATCCAGGGATGAGAACTATGCTGTGTGTTTCACTTCAGAAAAGGCGTTAAATCCCAGGCTCTGTGTCTTCCTACAAGCAAGACTTCGTTTCAGGTAAGGGCAGTCTCTTTTCTGCTCAAACGAACTACATCGTTCACAAAGCTCACACGTTTCTCATCTTATCTGATAAGCATTGGATGTTAGAGGACCAGTGCTTTGTATAAGTTTCAGAAGAAGAGTTGGACTAGATATGGTCCGTATGTGTAGGAAACACCGTTCTTTTGTTCTCAGCACACTCACGTTTCCTGCTGTCTTAGAGACTCTAGAAAGCAAGAGCGTGCTTCTCGCTCTAAAGCAGACTGTGATCCATGGATGAGAACTATGCTGTGTGTTTGCCTTCAGAAATGGAGTTAAATCCTAGGTTCCGAGTCTTCCTACAAGCAAGACTTCGTTTCAGATAAGGGCAGTCACTTTTCTGCTCAAACAAACTACATCGTTCACTGAACTCACACGTTTCTCTTCTTAACTGACAAGCATTGGATGTTAGAGGGTCAGTGCTTTGTATCAGTTTCAGAAGCAGATTTGGACTAGATATGGTCCATATGTGCAGGAAACACCGTTCTTTTGTTCTGGGCACACTCAGATTTCCTGCTGTCTTAGAGACTCTAGAAAGCAAGTGTGTGCTTCTCGCTCTAAAGCAGAGTGTGATCCATGGGAGAAAACTATGCTGTGTGTTTCTCTTCAGAAAAGTACTTAAATCCCAGGCTCTATGTCTTCCTACAAGCAAGACTTCGTTTGAGGTAAGGGCAGTCACTTTTCAGCTCAAACGAACTCCATCTTTCACGGAGCTCACATGTTTCTCATCTTAACAGACAAGCATTGGATGTTAGAGGACCAGTGCTTTGTATCAGTTTCAGAAGCAGAGTTGGACTAGATATGGTCCGTATGTGTAGGAAACACCGTTCTTTTCTTCTCAGCACACTCACGTTTCCTGCTGTCTTAGAGACTCTAGAAAGCAAGAGCGTGCTTCTTGTTCTAAAGCAGAGTGTGATCCATGGATGAGAACTATGCTGTGTGTTTCACTTCAGAAATGGACTTAAATCCCAGGCTCTGTGTCTTACTTCAAGCAAGACTTCGTTTCAGGTAAGGGCAGTCTCTTTTCTGCTCAAACGAACTACATTGTTCACAAAGCTCACACGTTTCTCATCTTATCTGACAAGCATTGCATGTTAGAGGACCAGTGCTTTGTATCAGTTTCAGAAGAAGAGTAGGACTAGATATGGTCCGTATGTGTAGGAACACCGTTCTTTTGTTCTCAGCACACTCACGTTTCCTGCTGGCTTAGGGACTTTAGAAAGCAAGAGCGTGCTTTTCGCTCTAAAGCAGAGTGTGATCCATGGATGAGAACTATGCTGTGTGTTTCCCTTCAGAAATGGAGTTAAATCCCAGGCTCTTTGTCTTCCTACAAGCAAGACTTCGTTTCAGGTAAGGGCAGTCACTTTCCAGCTCAAACGAACTACATCCTTCACTGATCTCACACGTTTATCATCTTAACAGACAAGCATTGGATGTTAGAGGACCAGTGCATTGTATCAGTTTCAGAAGAAGATTTGGACTACATATAGTCAGTATGTGTAGGAAACAACGTTCTTTTGTTTTGGGCACACTCAGATTTCCTGCTGTATTAGAGACTCTACAAAGCAAGAGTGTGCTTCTCGCTCTAAAGCAGAGTGTGATCCATGGATGAGAACTATGCTGTGTGTTTCCCTTCAGAAATGGAGTTAAATCCCAGGCTCTTTGTCTTCCTACAAGCAAGACTTCGTTTCAGGTAAGGGCAGTCACTTTCCAGCTCAAACGAACTACATCCTTCACTGAGCTCACACGTTTATCATCTTAACAGACAAGCATTGGATGTTAGAGGACCAGTGCATTGTATCAGTTTCAGAAGAAGATTTGGACTACATATAGTCAGTATGTGTAGGAAACACCGTTCTTTTGTTCTGGGCACACTCAGATTTCCTGCTGTCTTAGAGACTCTAGAAAGCAAGAGTGTGCTTCTTGATCTAAAGCAGAGTGTGATCCATGGATGAGATCTATGCTGTGTGTTTCACTTCAGAAAAGGAGTTAAATCCCAGGCTCTGTGTCTTCCTACAAGCACGACTTCGTTTCAGGTAAGGGCAGTCTCTTTTCTGCTCAAACGAACTACATTGTTCACAAAGCTCACACGTTTCTCATCTTATCTGACAAGCATTGCATGTTAGAGGACCAGTGCTTTGTATCAGTTTCAGAAGAAGAGTAGGACTAGATATGGTCCGTATGTGTAGGAACACCGTTCTTTTGTTCTCAGCACACTCACGTTTCCTGCTGGCTTAGGGAATTTAGAAAGCAAGAACGTGCTTTTCGCTCTAAAGCAGAGTGTGATCCATGGATGAGAACTATGCTGTGTGTTTCCCTTCAGAAATGGAGTTAAATCCCAGGCTCTATGTCTTCCTACAAGCAAGACTTCGTTTCAGGTAAGGGCAGTCACTTTCCAGCTCAAACGAACTACATCCTTCACTGAGCTCACACGTTTATCATCTTAACAGACAAGCATTGGATGTTAGAGGACCAGTGCATTGTATCAGTTTCAGAAGAGGATTTGGACTACATATAGTCAGTATGTGTAGGAAACAACGTTCTTTTGTTTGGGCACACTCAGATTTCCTGCTGTATTAGAGACTCTATAAAGCAAGAGTGTGCTTCTCGCTCTAAAGCAGAGTGTGATCCATGGATGAGAACTATGCTGTGTGTTTCCCTTCAGAAATGGAGTTAATTCCCAGGCTCTTTGTCTTCCTACAAGCAAGACTTCGTTTCAGGTAAGGGCAGTAACTTTCCAGCTCAAACGAACTACATCCTTCACTGAGCTCACACGTTTATCATCTTAACAGACAAGCATTGGATGTTAGAGGACCAGTGCATTGTATCAGTTTCAGAAGAAGATTTGGAAGACATATAGTCAGTATGTGTAGGAAACACCGTTCTTTTGTTCTGGGCACACTCAGATTTCCTGCTGTCTTAGAGACTCTATAAAGCAAGAGTGTGCTTCTTGATCTAAAGCAGAGTGTGATCCATGGATGAGATCTATGCTGTTTGTTTCACTTCAGAAAAGGAGTTAAATCCCAGGCTCTGTGTCTTCCTACAAGCAAGACTTCGTTTCAGGTAAGGGCAGTCTCTTTTCTGCTCAAACGAACTACTTCGTTCACAAAGCTCACACGATTCTCATCTTATCTGACAAGCATTGGATGTTAGAGGACCATTGCTTTGTATCACTTTCAGAAGGAGAGTTGGACTAGATATGGTCCGTATGTGTAGGAACACCGTTCTTTTGTTCTCAGCACACTCACGTTTCCTGCTGGCTTAGAGACTTTAGAAAGCAAGAGCGTGCTTTTCGCTCTAAAGCAGAGTGTGATCCATGGATGAGAACTATGCTGTGTGTTTCCCTTCAGAAATGGAGTTAAATCCCAGGCTCTTTGTCTTCCTACAAGCAAGACTTCGTTTCAGGTAAGGGCAGTCACTTTCCAGCTCAAACGAACTACATCCTTCACTGAGCTCACACGTTTATCATCTTAACAGACAAGCATTGGATGTTAGAGGACCAGTGCATTGTATCAGTTTCAGAAGAAGATTTGGACTACATATAGTCAGTATGTGTAGGAAACACCGTTCTTTTGTTTTGGGCACACTCAGATTTCCTGCTGTATTAGAGACTCTATAAAGCAAGAGTGTGCTTCTCGCTCTAAAGCAGAGTGTGATCATGGATGAGAACTATGCTGTGTGTTTCCCTTCAGAAATGGAGTTAAATCCCAGGCTCTTTGTCTTCCTACAAGCAAGACTTCGTTTCAGGTAAGGGCAGTCACTTTCCAGCTCAAACGAACTACATCCTTTACTGAGCTCACACGTTTGTCATCTTAACAGACAAGCATTGGATGTTAGAGGACCAGTGCATTGTATCAGTTTCAGAAGAAGATTTGGACTACATATAGTCAGTATGTGTAGGAAACACCGTTCTTTTGTTCTGGGCACACTCAGATTTCCTGCTGTATTAGAGACTCTGGAACGCAAGAGCGTGCTTCTTACTCTAAAGCAGAGTGTGATCCATTGATGAGAACCATGCTGTATGTTTCCGTTCAGAAATGGAGTTAAATCCCAGACTCTGTGTCTTCCTACAGGCAAGACTTCATTTCTGGTAAGGGCAGTCACTTTTCCGCTCAAACGAACTACATCATTCATGAAGCTCACACGTTTCTCATCTTAACAGACAAGCATTGGATTTTAGAGGACCAGTGCTTTGTATCAGTTTCAGATGCAGAGTTGGACTATATAATTCCGTAAGGGTAGGAAACACTGTTCTTTTGTTCTCAGCACACTCACATTTCCTGCTGTCTTAGAGACTCTAGAAAGCAAGAGCGTGCTTATTGTTCTAAAGCAGAGTTTGATCAATGGATGATTACACGGCTGTGAGTTTTACTTCAGAAATGGAGTTAAATCCCAGGCTCTGAGTCTTCCTACAAGGAAGACTTCAATTCAGGTAAGGGCAGTCACTTTTCTGCTCAAAGAAACTACACCGTTCACGAAGCTCACACGTTTCTCATCTTAACTGACAAGCATTGGATGTAAGATGGTCAGTGCTTTGTATCAGTTTCAGAAGCAGATTTGGACTACATATGGTAAATATGTGTAGGAAACACCCTTCTTTTGTTCTGGGCACACTCAGATTTCCTGCTGTCTTAGAGACTCTAGAAAGCAAGAGTGTGCTTCTTGATCTAAAGCAGAGTGTGATCCATGGATGAGAACTATGCTGTGTGTTTCACTTCAGAAAAGGCGTTAAATCCCAGGCTCTGTGTCTTCCTACAAGCAAGACTTCATTTCAGGTAAGGGCAGTCTCTTTTCTGCTCAAACGAACTTCATCGTTCTCAAAGCTCACACGTTTCTCATCTTATCTGATAAGCATTGGATGTTAGAGGACCAGTGCTTTGTATAAGTTTCAGAAGAAGAGTTGGACTAGATATGGTCCGTATGTGTAGGAAACACCGTTCTTTTGTTCTCAGCACACTCACGTTTCCTGCTGTCTTAGAGACTCTAGAAAGCAAGAGCATGCTTCTCGCTCTAAAGCAGACTGTGATCCATGGATGAGAACTATGCTGTGTGTTTGCCTTCAGAAAAGTACTTAAATCCCAGGCTCTATGTCTTCCTACAAGCAAGACTTCGTTTGAGGTAAGGGCAGTCACTTTTCAGCTCAAACGAACTCCATCTTTCACGGAGCTCACATGTTTCTAATCTTAACAGACAAGCATTGGATGTTAGAGGACCAGTGCTTTGTATAAGTTTCAGAAGAAGAGTTGGACTAGATATGGTCCATATGTGCAGGAAACACCGTTCTTTTGTTCTGGGCACACTCAGATTTCCTGCTGTCTTAGAGACTCTAGAAAGCAAGTGTGTGCTTCTCGCTCTAAAGCAGAGTGTGATCCATGGAAGAAAACTATGCTGTGTGTTTCTCTTCAGAAAAGTACTTAAATCCCAGGCTCTATGTCTTCCTACAAGCAAGACTTCGTTTGAGGTAAGGGCAGTCACTTTTCAGCTCAAACGAACTCCATCTTTCACGGAGCTCACATGTTTCTAATCTTAACAGACAAGCATTGGATGTTAGAGGACCAGTGCTTTGTATCAGTTTCAGAAGCAGAGTTGGACTAGATATGGTCCGTATGTGTAGGAAACACCGTTCTTTTCTTCTCAGCACACTCACGTTTCCTGCTGTCTTAGAGACTCTAGAAAGCAAGAGCGTGCTTCTTGTTCTAAAGTAGAGTGTGATCAATGGATGATTACACTGCTGTGTGTTTTACTTCAGAAATGGAGTTAAATCCCAGGCTCTGAGTCTTCCTACAAGCAAGACTTCAATTCAGGTAAGGGCAGTCACTTTTCTGCTCAAACGAACTACATCGTTCACTGAGCTCACACGTTTCTCATCTTAACAGACAAGCATTGGATGTTAGAGGACCAGTGAATTGTCTCAGTTTCAGAAGCAGATTTGGACTACATATGGTACATATGTGTAGGAAACACCGTTCTTTTGTTCCGGGCACACTCAGATTTCCTGCTGTCTTAGAGACTCTAGAAAGCAAGTGTGTGCTTCTTGATCTAAAGCAGAGTGTGATCCATGGATGAGAACTATGCTGTGTGTTTCACTTCAGAAATGGACTTAAATCCCAGGCTCTGTGTCTTACTACAAGCAAGACTTCGTTTCAGGTAAGGGCAGTCTCTTTTCTGCTCAAACGAACTACATCGTTCACAAAGCTCACACGTTTCTCATCTTATCTGACAAGCATTGCATGTTAGAGGACCAGTGCTTTGTATCAGTTTCAGAAGAAGAGTAGGACTAGATATGGTCCGTATGTGTAGGAACACCGTTCTTTTGTTCTCAGCACACTCACGTTTCCTGCTGGCTTAGGGACTTTAGAAAGCAAGAGCGTGCTTTTCGCTCTAAAGCAGAGTGTGATCCATGGATGAGAACTATGCTGTGTGTTTCCCTTCAGAAATGGAGTTAAATCCCAGGCTCTTTTTCTTCCTACAAGCAAGACTTCGTTTCAGGTAAGGGCAGTCACTTTCCAGCTCAAACGAACTACATCCTTCACTGAGCTCACACGTTTATCATCTTAACAGACAAGCATTGGATGTTAGAGGACCAGTGCATTGTATCAGTTTCAGAAGAAGATTTGGACTACATATAGTCAGTATGTGTAGGAAACACCGTTCTTTTGTTCTGGGCACACTCAGATTTCCTGCTGTATTAGAGACTCTAGAAAGCAAGAGTGTGCTTCTTGATCTAAAGCAGAGTGTGATCCATGGATGAGATCTATGCTGTGTGTTTCACTTCAGAAAAGGAGTTAAATCCCAGGCTCTGTGTCTTCCTACAAGCAAGACTTCGTTTCAGGTAAGGGCAGTCTCTTTTCTGCTCAAACGAACTACATTGTTCACAAAGCTCACACGTTTCTCATCTTATCTGACAAGCATTGCATGTTAGAGGACCAGTGCTTTGTATCAGTTTCAGAAGCAGATTTGGACTACATATGGTTCATATGTGTAGGAAAAACCATTCTTTTGTTCCGGGCACACTCAGATTTCCTGCTGTATTAGAGACTCTTCAAAGCAAGAGTGTGCTTCTCACTCTAAAGCAGAGTGTGATCCATGGATGAGAATTATGCTGTGTGTTTCACTTCAGAAATGGACTTAAATCCCAGGCTCTGTGTCTTACTACAAGCAAGACTTCGTTTCAGGTAAGGGCAGTCGCTTTTCTGCTCAAATGAACTACATCATTCACGAAGCTCACGCGTTTCTCATCTTAATTGACAAGCTTTGGATGTTAGAGGACCAGTGCTTCGTATCAATTTCAGAAGAAGAGTTGGACTAGATAGGGTCCATATGTGTAGGAAACACCGTTCTTTTGTTCTGGGCACACTCAGATTTCCTACTGTATTAGAGACTCTAGAAAGCAAGAGTGTGCTTCTCGATCTAAAGCAGAGTGTGATCCATAGATGAGAACTATGCTGTGTGTTTCCTTTCAGAAATGGAGTTAAATCCCAGGCTCTGTGTCTTCTTACAAGCAAGACTTCGTTTCAGGTAAGGGCTGTCACTTGTCAGCTCAAACGAACTACATCGTTCACTGAGCTCACACATTTCTCATCTTAACGGACAAGCATTGGATGTTAGAGGACCAGTGCTTTGTATCAGAATCAGAAGCAGAGTTGGACTAGATATGGTCTGTATGTGTAGGAAACATCGTTCTTTTGTTCTGGGCACACTCAGATTTCCTGCTGTATTAGAGACTCTAGAAAGCAAGAGTGTGCTTCTTGATCTAAAGCAGAGTGTGATCCATGGATGAGATCTATGCTGTGTGTTTCACTTCAGAAAAGGAGTTAAATCCCAGGCTCTGTGTCTTCCTACAAGCAAGACTTCGTTTCAGGTAAGGGCAGTCTCTTTTCTGCTCAAACGAACTACATTGTTCACAAAGCTCACACGTTTCTCATCTTATCTGACAAGCATTGCATGTTAGAGGACCAGTGCTTTGTATCAGTTTCAGAAGAAGAGTAGGACTAGATATGGTCCGTATGTGTAGGAACACCGTTCTTTTGTTCTCAGCACACTCACGTTTCCTGCAGGCTTAGGGACTTTAGAAAGCAAGAGCGTGCTTTTCGCTCTAACGCAGAGTGTGATCCCTGGATGAGAACTATGCTGTGTGTTTCAGTTCAGAAATGGAGTTAAATCCCAGGCTCTTTGTCTTCCTACAAGCAAGACTTCGTTTCAGGTAAGGGCAGTCACTTTCCAGCTCAAACAAACTACATCCTTCACTGAGCTCACACGTTTATCATCTTAACAGACAAGCATTGGATGTTAGAGGACCAGTGCATTGTATCAGTTTCAGAAGAAGATTTGGACTACATATAGTCAGTATGTGTAGGAAACAACGTTCTTTTGTTTGGGCACACTCAGATTTCCTGCTGTATTAGAGACTCTATAAAGCAAGAGTGTGCTTCTCGCTCTAAAGCAGAGTGTGATCCATGGATGAGAACTATGCTGTGTGTTTCCCTTCAGAAATGGAGTTAAATCCCAGGCTCTTTGTCTTCCTACAAGCAAGACTTCGTTTCAGGTAAGGGCAGTCACTTTCCAGCTCAAACGAACTACATCGTTCACTGAGCTCACACGTTTATCATCTTAACAGACAAGCATTGGATGTTAGAGGACCAGTGCATTGTATCAGTTTCAGAAAAAGATTTGGAAGACATATAGTCAGTATGTGTAGGAAACACCGTTCTTTTGTTCTGGGCACACTCAGATTTCCTGCTGTCTTAGAGACTCTAGAAAGCAAGAGTGTGCTTCTTGATCTAAAGCAGAGTGTGATCCATGGATGAGATCTATGCTGTGTGTTTCACTTCAGAAAAGGAGTTAAATCCCAGGCTCTGTGTCTTCCTACAAGCAAGACTTCGTTTCAGGTAAGGGCAGTCTCTTTTCTGCTCAAACGAACTACATTGTTCACAAAGCTCACACGATTCTCATCTTATCTGACAAGCATTGGATGTTAGAGGACCAGAGCTTTGTATCACTTTCAGAAGGAGAGTTGGACTAGATATGGTCCGTATGTGTAGGAACACCGTTCTTTTGTTCTCAGCACACTCACGTTTCCTGCTGGCTTAGAGACTTTAGAAAGCAAGAGCGTGCTTTTCGCTCTAAAGCAGAGTGTGATCCATGGATGAGAACTATGCTGTGTGTTTCCCTTCAGAAATGGAGTTAAATCCCAGGCTCTTTGTCTTCCTACAAGCAAGACTTCGTTTCAGGTAAGGGCATTCACTTTCCAGCTCAAACGAACTACATCCTTCACACAGCTCACACGTTTATCATCTTAGCAGACAAGCATTGGATGTTAGAGGACCAGTGCATTGTATCAGTTTCAGAAGAAGATTTGGACTACATATAGTCAGTATGTGTAGGAAACACCGTTCTTTTGTTTAGGGCACACTCAGATTTCCTGCTGTATTAGAGACTCTATAAAGCAAGAGTGTGCTTCTCGCTCTAAAGCAGAGTGTGATCCATGGATGAGAACTATGCTGTGTGTTTCCCTTCAGAAATGGAGTTAAATCCCAGGCTCTTTGTCTTCCTACAAGCAAGACTTCGTTTCAGGTAAGGGCAGTCACTTTCCAGCTCAAACGAACTACATCCTTCACTGAGCTCACACGTTTGTCATCTTAACAGACAAGCATTGGATTTAGAGGACCAGTGCATTGTATCAGTTTCAGAAGAAGATTTGGACTACATATAGTCAGTATGTGTAGGAAACACCGTTCTTTTGTTCTGGGCACACTCAGATTTCCTGCTGTCTTAGAGACTCTAGAAAGCAAGAGTGTGCTTCTTGATCTAAAGCAGAGTGTGATCCATGGATGAGATCTATGCTGTGTGTTTCACTTCAGAAAAGGAGTTAAATCCCAGGCTCTGTGTCTTCCTACAAGCAAGACTTCGTTTCAGGTAAGGGCAGTCTCTTTTCTGCTCAACGAACTACTTCGTTCACAAAGCTCACACGATTCTCATCTTATCTGACAAGCATTGGATGTTAGAGGACCAGTGCTTTGTATCACTTTCAGAAGGAGAGTTGGACTAGATATGGTCCGTATGTGTAGGAACACCGTTCTTTTGTTCTCAGCACACTCACGTTTCCTGCTGGCTTAGAGACCTTAGAAAGCAAGAGCGTGCTTTTCGCTCTAAAGCAGAGTGTGATCCATGGATGAGAACTATGCTGTGTGTTTCCCTTCAGAAATGGAGTTAAATCCCAGGCTCTTTGTCTTCCTACAAGCAAGACTTCGTTTCAGGTAAGGGCAGTCACTTTCCAGCTCAAACGAACTACATCCTTCACTGAGCTCACACGTTTCTCATCTTAACAGACAAGCATTGGATGTTAGAGGACCAGTGCATTGTATCAATTTCAGAAGAAGATTTGGACTACATATAGTCAGTATGTGTAGGAAACACCGTTCTTTTGTTTTGGGCACACTCAGATTTCCTGCTGTATTAGAGACTCTATAAAGCAAGAGTGTGCTTCTCGCTCTAAAGCAGAGTGTGATCCATGGATGAGAACTATGCTGTGTGTTTCACTTCAGAAATGGAGTTAAATCTCAGGCTCTGAGTTTTCCTACAAGCAAGACTTCGTTTCATGTAAGTGCAGCCACTTTTCGGCTCAAAGGAACTATATCGTTCACTGAGCTCACACGTTTCTCATCTTAACAGACATGCATTGGATGTTAGAGGACCAGAACTTTGTTTCAGTTTCAGAAGCAGAGTTGGACTAGATATGGTAAGTATGTGTAGGAAACACCGTTCTTTTCTTCTCAGCACACTCATGTTTCCTGCTGTCTTAGAGACTCTAGAAAGCAAGAGCGTGCTTCTTGTTCTAAAGCAGAGTGTGATCAATTGATGAGACAATCTTGTGTGTTTCTCTTCAGAAATGTAGTTAAATCCCATGCTCTGAGTCTCCCTACAAGCAAGACTTCGTTTCAGGTAAGGGCTGTCACTTTTCTGCTCAAAGGAACTACATCCTTCACGAAGCTCACACGTTTCTCATCTTAACTGACAACCATTGGATGTTAGAGGACCAGTGCTTTGTATCAGTTTCAGAAGCAGATTTGGACTACATATGGTCCATATGTGTAGGAAAAACCATTCTTTTGTTCCGGGCACACTCAGATTTCCTGCTGTATTAGAGACTCTACAAAGCAAGAGTGTGCTTCTCGCTCTAAAGCAGAGAGTGATCCATGGATGAGAATTATGCTGTGTGTTTCACTTCAGAAATGGACTTAAATCCCAGGCTCTGTGTCTTTCTACAAGCAAGACTTCGTTTCAGGTAAGGGCAGTCGCTTTTCTGCTCAAATGAACTACATCATTCACGAAGCTCACGCGTTTCTCATCTTAATTGACAAGCTTTGTATGTTAGAGGACCAGTGCTTCGTATCAATTTCAGAAGAAGTGTTGGACTAGATATGGTCCATATGTGTAGGAAACACCGTTCTTTTGTTCTGGGCACACTCAGATTTCCTACTGTATTAGAGACTCTAGACAGCAAGAGTGTGCTTCTCGCTCTAAAGCAGAGTGTGATCCATAGATGAGAACTATGCTGTGTGTTTCCTTTCAGAAATGGAGTTAAATCCCAGGCTCTGTGTCTTCTTACAAGCAAGACTTCGTTTCAGGTAAGGGCTGTAACTTGTCAGCTCAAACGAACTACATCGTTCACTGAGCTCACACATTTCTCATCTTTACAGACAAGCATTGGATGTTAGAGGACCAGTGCTTTGTATCAGTTTCAGAAGCAGAGTTGGACTAGATATGGTCCGTATGTGTAGGAAACACCGTTCTTTTGTTCTCAGCACACTCACGTTTCCTGCTGTTTTAGAGACTCTAGAAAGCAAGAGCGTGCTTCTTGATCTAAAGCAGAGTGTGATCCATGGATGAGAACTATGCTGTGTGTTTCCCTTCAGAAATGGAGTTGAATCCCAGGATCTGAGTCTTCCTACAAGCAAGACTTCAATTCAGGTAAGGGCAGTCACTTTTCTGCTCAAACTAACTACATCGTTCACTGAGCTCACACGTTTCTCATCTTAACTTACAAGCATTGGATGTTAGACGGTCAGTGCTTTGTATCAGTTTCAGAAGCAGATTTGGACTAGATATGGTCCATATGTGCAGGAAACACCGTTCTTTTGTTCTGGGCACACTCAGATTTCCTGCTGTCTTAGAGACTCTAGAAAGCAAGTGTGTGCTTCTCGCTCTAAAGCAGAGTGTGATCCATGGAAGAAAACTATGCTGTGTGTTTCTCTTCAGAAAAGTACTTAAATCCCAGGCTCTATGTCTTCCTACAAGCAAGACTTCGTTTGAGGTAAGGGCAGTCACTTTTCAGCTCAAACGAACTCCATCTTTCACGGAGCTCACATGTTTCTCATCTTAACAGACAAGCATTGGATGTTAGAGGACCAGTGCTTTGTATCAGTTTCAGAAGCAGAGTTGGACTAGATATGGTCCGTATGTGTAGGAAACACCGTTCTTTTCTTCTCAGCACACTCACGTTTCCTGCTGTCTTAGAGACTCTAGAAAGCAAGAGCGTGCTTCTTGTTCTAAAGTAGAGTGTGATCAATGGATGATTACACTGCTGTGTGTTTTACTTCAGAAATGGAGTTAAATCCCAGGTTCTGAGTCTTCCTACAAGCAAGACTTCAATTCAGGTAAGGGCAGTCACTTTTCTGCTCAAACGAACTACATCGTTCACTGAGCTCACACGTTTCTCATCTTAACAGACAAGCATTGGATGTTAGAGGACCAGTGAATTGTCTCAGTTTCAGAAGCAGATTTGGACTACATATGGTACATATGTGTAGGAAACACCGTTCTTTTGTTCCGGGCACACTCAGATTTCCTGCTGTCTTAGAGACTCTAGAAAGCAAGTGTGTGCTTCTCGCTCTAAAGCAGAGTGTGATCCATGGATGAGAACTATGCTGTGTGTTTCACTTCAGAAATGGACTTAAATCCCAGGCTCTGTGTCTTACTACAAGCAAGACTTCGTTTCAGGTAAGGGCAGTCGCTTTTCTGCTCAAATGAACTACATCATTCACGAAGCTCACGCGTTTCTCATCTTAATTGACAAGCTTTGGATGTTAGAGGACCAGTGCTTCGTATCAATTTCAGAAGAAGAATTGGACTAGATATGTTCCATATGTGTAGGAAACACCGTTCTTTTGTGCTGGGCACACTCAGATTTCCTACTGTATTAGAGACTCTAGAAAGCAAGAGTGTGCTTCTCGTTCTAAAGCAGAGTGTGATCCATAGATGAGAACTATGCTGTGTGTTTCCTTTCAGAAACGGAGTTAAATCCCAGGCTCTGTGTCTTCCTACAAGCAAGACTTCGTTTCAGGTAAGGGCTGTCACTTGTCAGCTCAAACGAACTACATCGTTCACTGAGCTCACACATTTCTCATCTTAACAGACAAGCATTGGATGTTAGAGGACCAGTGCTTTGTATCAGTTTCAGAAGCAGAGTTGGACTAGATATGGTCCGTATGTGTAGGAAACACCGTTCTTTTGTTCTCAGCACACTCACGTTTCCTGCTGTTTTAGAGACTCTAGAAAGCAAGAGCGTGCTTCTTGATCTAAAGCAGAGTGTGATCCATGGATGAGAACTATGCTGTGTGTTTCCCTTCAGAAATGGAGTTGAATCCCAGGATCTGAGTCTTCCTACAAGCAAGACTTCAATTCAGGTAAGGGCAGTCACTTTTCTGCTCAAACTAACTACATCGTTCACGAAGCTCACACGTTTCTCATCTTAACTTACAAGCATTGGATGTTAGAGGGTCAGTGCTTTGTATCAGTTTCAGAAGCAGATTTGGACTAGATATGGTCCATATGTGCAGGAAACACCGTTCTTTTGTTCTGGGCACACTCAGATTTCCTGCTGTCTTAGAGACTCTAGAAAGCAAGTGTGTGCTTCTCGCTCTAAAGCAGAGTGTGATCCATGGAAGAAAACTATGCTGTGTGTTTCTCTTCAGAAAAGTACTTAAATCCCAGGCTCTATGTCTTCCTACAAGCAAGACTTCGTTTGAGGTAAGGGCAGTCACTTTTCAGCTCAAACGAACTCCATCTTTCACGGAGCTCACATGTTTCTCATCTTAACAGACAAGCATTGGATGTTAGAGGACCAGTGCTTTGTATCAGTTTCAGAAGCAGAGTTGGACTAGATATGGTCCGTATGTGTAGGAAACACCGTTCTTTTCTTCTCAGCACACTCACGTTTCCTGCTGTCTTAGAGACTCTAGAAAGCAAGAGCGTGCTTCTTGTTCTAAAGTAGAGTGTGATCAATGGATGATTACACTGCTGTGTGTTTTACTTCAGAAATGGAGTTAAATCCCAGGCTCTGAGTCTTCCTACAAGCAAGACTTCAATTCAGGTAAGGGCAGTCACTTTTCTGCTCAAACGAACTACATCGTTCACTGAGCTCACACGTTTCTCATCTTAACAGACAAGCATTGGATGTTAGAGGACCAGTGAATTGTCTCAGTTTCAGAAGCAGATTTGGACTACATATGGTACATATGTGTAGGAAACACCGTTCTTTTGTTCCGGGCACACTCAGATTTCCTGCTGTCTTAGAGACTCTAGAAAGCAAGTGTGTGCTTCTCGCTCTAAAGCAGAGTGTGATCCATGGATGAGAACTATGCTGTGTGTTTCACTTCAGAAATGGACTTAAATCCCAGGCTCTGTGTCTTACTACAAGCAAGACTTCGTTTCAGGTAAGGGCAGTCGCTTTTCTGCTCAAATGAACTACATCATTCACGAAGCTCACGCGTTTCTCATCTTAATTGACAAGCTTTGGATGTTAGAGGACCAGTGCTTCGTATCAATTTCAGAAGAAGAATTGGACTAGATATGTTCCATATGTGTAGGAAACACCGTTCTTTTGTGCTGGGCACACTCAGATTTCCTACTGTATTAGAGACTCTAGAAAGCAAGAGTGTGCTTCTCGTTCTAAAGCAGAGTGTGATCCATAGATGAGAACTATGCTGTGTGTTTCCTTTCAGAAACGGAGTTAAATCCCAGGCTCTGTGTCTTCCTACAAGCAAGACTTCGTTTCAGGTAAGGGCTGTCACTTGTCAGCTCAAACGAACTACATCGTTCACTGAGCTCACACATTTCTCATCTTAACAGACAAGCATTGGATGTTAGAGGACCAGTGCTTTGTATCAGTTTCAGAAGCAGAGTTGGACTAGATATGGTCCTTATGTGTAGGAAACACCGTTCTTTTGTTCTCAGCACACTCACGTTTCCTGCTGTTTTAGAGACTCTAGAAAGCAAGAGCGTGCTTCTTGATCTAAAGCAGAGTGTGATCCATGGATGAGAACTATGCTGTGTGTTTCCCTTCAGAAATGGAGTTGAATCCCAGGATCTGAGTCTTCCTACAAGCAAGACTTCAATTCAGGTAAGGGCAGTCACTTTTCTGCTCAAACTAACTACATCGTTCACGAAGCTCACACGTTTCTCATCTTAACTTACAAGCATTGGATGTTAGAGGGTCAGTGCTTTGTATCAGTTTCAGAAGCAGATTTGGACTAGATATGGTCCATATGTGCAGGAAACACCGTTCTTTTGTTCTGGGCACACTCAGATTTCCTGCTGTATTAGAAATTCTAGAAAGCAAGTGTGTGCTTCTCGCTCTAAAGCAGAGTGTGATCCATGGATGAGAACTATGCTGTGTGTTTCACTTCAGAAAAGGAGTTAAATCCCAGGCTCTGTGTCTTCCTACAAGCAAGACTTCGTTTCAGATAAGGGCAGTCTCTTTTCCGCTCAAACGAACTACATCGTTCACAAAGCTCACACGTTTCTCATCTTATCTGACAAGCATTGCATGTTAGAGGACCAGGGCTTTGTATCAGTTTCAGAAGAAGAGTAGGACTAGATATGGTCCGTATGTGTAGGAACACCGTTCTTTTGTTCTCAGCACACTCACGTTTCCTGCTGGCTTAGGGACTTTAGAAAGCAAGAGCGTGCTATTCGCTCTAAAGCAGAGTGTGATCCATGGATGAGAACTATGCTGTGTGTTTCCCTTCAGAAATGGAGTTAAATCCCAGGCTCTTTGTCTTCCTACAAGCAAGACTTCGTTTCAGGTAAGGGCAGTCACTTTCCAGCTCAAACGAACTACATCCTTCACTGAGCTCACACGTTTATCATCTTAACAGACAAGCATTGGATGTTAGAGGACCAGTGCATTGTATCAGTTTCAGAAGAAGATTTGGACTACATATAGTCAGTATGTGTAGGAAACAACGTTCTTTTGTTTTGGGCACACTCAGATTTCCTGCTGTATTAGAGACTCTATAAAGCAAGAGTGTGCTTCTCGCTCTAAAGCAGAGTGTGATCCATGGATAAGAACTATGCTGTGTGTTTCCCTTCAGAAATGGAGTTAAATCTCAGGCTCTGAGTCTTCCTACAAGCAAGACTTTGTTTCATGTAAGTGCAGCCACTTTTCGGCTCAAAGGAACTACATCGTTCACTGAGCTCACACGTTTCTCATCTTAACAGACATGCATTGGATGTTAGAGGACCAGTACTTTGTATCAGTTTCAGAAGCAGAGTTGGACTAGATATGGTCCGTATGTGTAGGAAACACCGTTCTTTTCTTCTCAGCACACTCATGTTTCCTGCTGTCTTAGAGACTCTAGAAAGCAAGAGCGTGCTTCTTGTTCTAAAGCAGAGTGTGATCAATTGATGAGACAATCTTGTGTGTTTCTCTTCAGAAATGTAGTTAAATCCCATGCTCTGTGTCTCCCTACAAGCAAGACTTCGTTTCAGGTAAGGGCTGTCACTTTTCTGCTCAAAAGAACTACGTCCTTCACGAAGCTCACACGTTTCTCATCTTAACTGACAACCATTGGATGTTAGAGGACCAGTGCTTTGTATCAGTTTCAGAAGCAGATTTGGACTACATATGGTCCATATGTGTAGGAAAAACCGTTCTTTTGTTCCGGGCACACTCAGATTTCCTGCTGTATTAGAGACTCTACAAAGCAAGAGTGTGCTTCTCGCTCTAAAGCAGAGTGTGATCCATGGATCAGAACTATGCTGTGTGTTTCACTTCAGAAATGGACTTAAATCCCAGGCTCTGTGTCTTACTACAAGCAAGACTTCGTTTCAGGTAAGGGCAGTCGCTTTTCTGCTCAAATGAACTACATCATTCACGAAGCTCACGCGTTTCTCATCTTAATTGACAAGCTTTGTATGTTAGAGGACCAGTGCTTCGTATCAATTTCAGAAGAAGTGTTGGACTAGATATGGTCCATATGTGTAGGAAACACCGTTCTTTTCTTCTGGGCACACTCAGATTTCCTACTGTATTAGAGACTCTAGAAAGCAAGAGTGTGCTTCTCGCTCTAAAGCAGAGTGTGATCCATAGATGAGAACTATGCTGTGTGTTTCCTTTCAGAAATGGAGTTAAATCCCAGGCTCTGTGTCTTCTTACAAGTAAGACTTCGTTTCAGGTAAGGGCTGTCACTTGTCAGCTCAAACGAACTACATCGTTCACTGAGCTCACACATTTCTCATCTTAACAGACAAGCATTGGATGTTAGAGGACCAGTGCTTTGTATCAGTTTCAGAAGCAGAGTTGGACTAGATATGGTCCGTATGTGTAGGAAACACCGTTCTTTTGTTCTCAGCACACTCAAGTTAACTGCTGTTTTAGAGACTCTAGAAAGCAAGAGCGTGCTTCTTGATCTAAAGCAGAGTGTGATCCATGGATGAGAACTATGCTGTGTGTTTCCCTTCAGAAATGGAGTTGAATCCCAGGATCTGAGTCTTCCTACAAGCAAGACTTCAATTCAGGTAAGGGCAGTCACTTTTCTGCTCAAACTAACTACATCGTTCACGAAGCTCACACGTTTCTCATCTTAAATTACAAGCATTGGATGTTAGACGGTCAGTGCTTTGTATCAGTTTCAGAAGCAGATTTGGACTACATATGGTCCATATGTGTAGGAAACACCGTTCTTTTGTTCTGGGCACACTCAGATTTCCTGCTGTATTAGAGACTCTAGAAAGCTAGAGTGTGCTTCTCGCTCTAAAGCAGAGTGTGATCCATGGATGAGAACTATGCTGTGTGTTTCCCTTCAGAAATGGACTTAAATCCCAGGCTCTGTGTCTTACTACAAGCAAGACTTCGTTTCAGGTAAGGGCAGTCACTTTTCAGTTCAAAGGAACTACATCATTCACAAAGCTCACACGTTTCTCATCTTAACTGACAAGCATTGGATGTTAGAGGAACAGTGCATTGTATCAGTTTCAGAAGAAGATTTGGACTACATATAGTCAGTATGTGTAGGAAACACCGTTCTTTTGTTCTGGGCACACTCAGATTTCCTGCTGTCTTAGAGACTCTAGAAAGCAAGAGTGTGCTTCTTGATCTAAAGCAGAGTGTGATCCATGGATGAGATCTATGCTGTGTGTTTCACTTCAGAAAAGGAGTTAAATCCCAGGCTCTGTGTCTTCCTACAAGCAAGACTTCGTTTCAGGTAAGGGCAGTCTCTTTTCTGCTCAACGAACTACATTGTTCACAAAGTTCACACGATTCTCATCTTATCTGACAAGCATTGGATGTTAGAGGACCAGTGCTTTGTATCACATTCAGAAAGAGAGTTGGACTAGATATGGTCCGTATGTGTAGGAACACCGTTCTTTTGTTCTCAGCACACTCACGTTTCCTGCTGGCTTAGAGACTTTAGAAAGCAAGAGCGTGCTTCTCGCTCTAAAGCAGAGTGTGATCTATGGATGAGAACTATGCTGTGTGTTTCACTTCAGAAATGGACTTAAATCCCAGGCTCTGTGTCTTACTACAAGCAAGACTTCGTTTCAGGTAAGGGCAGTCTCTTTTCTGCTCAAACGAACTACATTGTTCACAAAGCTCACACGATTCTCATCTTATCTGACAAGCATTGGATGTTAGAGGACCAGTGCTTTGTATCAGTTTCAGAAGCAGAGTTGGACTAGATATGGTCCGTATGTGTAGGAAACACCGTTCTTTTGTTCTCAGCACACTCAAGTTAACTGCTGTTTTAGAGACTCTAGAAAGCAAGAGCGTGCTTCTTGATCTAAAGCAGAGTGTGATCCATGGATGAGAACTATGCTGTGTGTTTCCCTTCAGAAATGGAGTTGAATCCCAGGATCTGAGTCTTCCTACAAGCAAGACTTCAATTCAGGTAAGGGCAGTCACTTTTCTGCTCAAACTAACTACATCGTTCACGAAGCTCACACGTTTCTCATCTTAACTTACAAGCATTGGATGTTAGACGGTCAGTGCTTTGTATCAGTTTCAGAAGCAGATTTGGACTACATATGGTCCATATGTGTAGGAAACACCGTTCTTTTGTTCTGGGCACACTCAGATTTCCTGCTGTATTAGAGACTCTAGAAAGCTAGAGTGTGCTTCTCGCTCTAAAGCAGAGTGTGATCCATGGATGAGAACTATGCTGTGTGTTTCCCTTCAGAAATGGACTTAAATCCCAGGCTCTGTGTCTTACTACAAGCAAGACTTCGTTTCAGGTAATGGCAGTCACTTTTCAGTTCAAAGGAACTACATCATTCACAAAGCTCACACGTTTCTCATCTTAACTGACAAGCATTGGATGTTAGAGGACCAGTGCATTCTATCAGTTTCAGAAGAAGATTTGGACTACATATAGTCAGTATGTGTAGGAAACACCGTTCTTTTGTTCTGGGCACACTCAGATTTCCTGCTGTCTTAGAGACTCTAGAAAGCAAGAGTGTGCTTCTTGATCTAAAGCAGAGTGTGATCCATGGATGAGATCTATGCTGTGTGTTTCACTTCAGAAAAGGAGTTAAATCCCAGGCTCTGTGTCTTCCTACAAGCAAGACTTCGTTTCAGGTAAGGGCAGTCTCTTTTCTGCTCAAACGAACTACATTGTTCACAAAGCTCACACGATTCTCATCTTATCTGACAAGCATTGGATGTTAGAGGACCAGTGCTTTGTATCACTTTCAGAGAGAGAGTTGGACTAGATATGGTCCGTATGTGTAGGAACACCGTTCTTTTGTTCTCAGGACACTCACGTTTCCTGCTGGCTTAGAGACTTTAGAAAGCAAGAGTGTGCTTCTCGCTCTAAAGCAGAGTGTGATCTATGGATGAGAACTATGCTGTGTGTTTCACTTCAGAAATGGACTTAAATCCCAGGCTCTGTGTCTTACTACAAGCAAGACTTCGTTTCAGGTAAGGGCAGTCGCTTTTCTGCTCAAATGAACTACATCATTCACGAAGCTCATGCGATTCTCATCTTAATTGACAAGCTTTGTGTGTTAGAGGACCAGTGCTTCGTATCAATTTCAGAAGAAGAGTTGGACTAGATATGGTCCATATGTGTAGGAAACACCGTTCTTTTGTTCTGGGCACACTCAGATTTCCTACTGTATTAGAGACTCTAGAAAGCAAGAGTGTGCTTCTCGCTCTAAAGCAGAGTGTGATCCATAGATGAGAACTATGCTTTGTGTTTCCTTTCAGAAATGGAGTTAAATCCCAGGCTCTGTGTCTTCTTACAAGCAAGACTTCGTTTCAGGTAAGGGCTGTCACTTGTCAGCTCAAACGAACTACATCGTTCACTGAGCTCACACATTTCTCATCTTAACAGACAAGCATTGGATGTTAGAGGACCAGTGCTTTGTATCAGTTTCAGAAGCAGAGTTGGACTAGATATGGTCCGTATGTGTAGGAAACACCGTTCTTTTGTTCTCAGCACACTCACGTTTCCTGCTGTTTTAGAGATTCTAGAAAGCAAGAGCGTGCTTCTTGATCTAAAGCAGAGTGTGATCCATGGATGAGAACTATGCTGTGTGTTTCCCTTCACAAATGGAGTTGAATCCCAGGATCTGAGTCTTCCTACAATCAAGACTTCATTTCAGGTAAGGGCAGTCACTTTTCTGCTCAAACTAACTACATCGTTCACGAAGCTCACACGTTTCTCATCTTAACTGACAAGCATTGGATGTTAGATGGTCAGTGCTTTGTATCAGTTTCAGAAGCAGATTTGGACTACATATGGTTCATATGTGTAGGAAACACCGTTCTTTTGTTCTGGGCACACTCAGATTTCCTGCTGTATTAGAGACTCTAGAAAGCTAGAGTGTGCTTCTCGCTCTAAAGCAGAGTGTGATCCATGGATGAGAACTATGCTGTGTGTTTCCCTTCAGAAATGGACTTAAATCCCAGGCTCTGTGTCTTACTACAAGCAAGACTTCGTTTCAGGTAAGGGCAGTCACTTTTCAGTTCAAAGGAACTACATCATTCACAAAGCTCACACGTTTCTCATATTAACAGACAAGCATTGGATGTTAGAGGACCAGTGCATTGTATCAGTTTCAGAAGAAGATTTGGACTACATATAGTCAGTATGTGTAGGAAACACCGTTCTTTTGTTCTGGGCACACTCAGATTTCCTGCTGTCTTAGAGACTCTAGAAAGCAAGAGTGTGCTTCTTGATCTAAAGCAGAGTGTGATCCATGGATGAGATCTATGCTGTGTGTTTCACTTCAGAAAAGGAGTTAAATCCCAGGCTCTGTGTCTTCCTACAAGCAAGACTTTGTTTCAGGTAAGGGCAGTCTCTTTTCTGTTCAAACGAACTACATTGTTCACAAAGCTCACACGATTCTCATCTTATCTGACAAGCATTGGATGTTAGAGGACCAGAGCTTTGTATCACTTTCAGAAGGAGAGTTGGACTAGATATGGTCCGTATGTGTAGGAACACCGTTCTTTTGTTCTCAGCACACTCACGTTTCCTGCTGGCTTAGAGACTTTAGAAAGCAAGAGCGTGCTTTTCGCACTAAAGCAGAGTGTGATCCATGGATGAGAACTATGCTGTGTGTTTCCCTTCAGAAATGGAGTTAAATCACAGGCTCTTTGTCTTCCTACAAGCAAGACTTCGTTTCAGGTAAGGGCAGTCACTTTCCAGCTCAAACGAACTACATCCTTTACTGAGCTCACACGTTTATCATCTTAACAGACAAGCATTGGATGTTAGAGGATCAGTGCATTGTATCAGTTTCAGAAGAAGATTTGGACTACATATAGTCAGTATGTGTAGGAAACACCGTTCTTTTGTTTTGGGCACACTCAGATTTCCTGCTGTATTAGAGAATCTGTAAAGCAAGAGTGTGCTTCTCGCTCTAAAGCAGAGTGTGATCCATGGATGAGAACTATGCTGTGTGTTTCACTTCAGAAATGGAGTTAAATCTCAGGCTCTGAGTCTTCCTACAAGCAAGACTTCATTTCATGTAAGTGCAGCCACTTTTCGGCTCAAAGGAACTACATCGTTCACTGAGCTCACACGTTTCTCATCTTAACAGACATGCATTGGATGTTAGAGGACCAGTACTTTGTATCAGTTTCAGAAGCAGAGTTGGACTAGATATGGTCCGTATGTGTAGGAAACACCATTCTTTTCTTCTCAGCACACTCATGTTTCCTGCTGTCTTAGAGACTCTAGAAAGCAAGAGCGTGCTTCTTGTTCTAAAGCAGAGTGTGATCAATTGATGAGACAATCTTGTGTGTTTCTCTTCAGAAATGTAGTTAAATCCCATGCTCTGTGTCTCCCTACAAGCAAGACTTCGTTTCAGGTAAGGGCTGTCACTTTTCTGCTCAAAGGAACTACATCCTTCAGGAAGCTCACACGTTTCTCATATTAACTGACAACCATTGGATGTTAGAGGACCAGTGCTTTGTATCAGTTTCAGAAGCAGATTTGGACTACATATGGTCCATATGTGTAGGAAAAACCGTTCTTTTTTTCCGGGCACACTCAGATTTCCTTCTGTATTAGAGACTCTACAAAGCAAGAGTGTGCTTCTCGCTCTAAAGCAGAGTGTGATCCATGGATGAGAACTATGCTGTGTGTTTCACTTCAGAAATGGACTTAAATCCCAGGCTCTGTGTCTTACTACAAGCAAGACTTCGTTTCAGGTAAGGGCAGTCGCTTTTCTGCTCAAATGAACTACATCATTCACGAAGCTCACGCGTTTCTCATCTTAATTGACAAGCTTTGTATGTTAGAGGACCAGTGCTTCGTATCAATTTCAGAAGAAGAGTTGGACTAGATATGGTCCATATGTGTAGGAAACACCGTTCTTTTGTTCTGGGCACACTCAGATTTCCTACTGTATTAGAGACTCTAGAAAGCAAGAGTGTGCTTCTCGCTCTAAAGCACAGTGTGATCCATAGATGAGAACTATGCTGTGTTTTTCCTTTCAGAAATGGAGTTAAATCCCAGGCTCTGTGTCTTCTTACAAGCAAGACTTCGTTTCAGGTAAGGGCTGTCACTTGTCAGCTCAAACGAACTACATCGTTCACTGAGCTCACACATTTCTCATCTTAACAGACAAGCATTGGATGTTAGAGGACCAGTGCTTTGTATCAGTTTCAGAAGCAGAGTTGGACTAGATATGGTCCGTATGTGTAGGAAACACCGTTCTTTTGTTCTCAGCACACTCATGTTTCCTGCTGTTTTAGAGACTCTAGAAAGCAAGAGCGTGCTTCTTGATCTAAAGCAGAGTGTGATCCATGGATGAGAACTATGCTGTGTGTTTCCCTTCAGAAATGGAGTTGAATCCCAGGATCTGAGTCTTCCTACAAGCAAGACTTCAATTCAGGTAAGGGCAGTCACTTTTCTGCTCAAACTAACTACATCGTTCACGAAGTTCACACGTTTCTCATCTTAACTTACAAGCATTGGATGTTAGACGGTCAGTGCTTTGTATCAGTTTCAGAAGCAGATTTGGACTACATATGGTCCATATGTGTAGGAAACACCGTTCTTTTGTTCTGGGCACACTCAGATTTCCTTCTGTAATAGAGACTCTACAAAGCAAGAGTGTGCTTCTCGCTCTAAAGCAGAGTGTGATCCATGGATGAGAACTATGCTGTGTGTTTCACTTCAGAAATGGACTTTAATCCCAGGCTCTGTGTCTTACTACAAGCAAGACTTCGTTTCAGGTAAGGGCAGTCGCTTTTCTGCTCAAATGAACTACATCATTCACAAAGCTCACACGTTTCTCATCTTAACTGACAAGCATTGGATGTTAGAGGACCAGTGCATTCTCTCAGTTTCAGAAGAAGATTTGGACTACATATAGTCCGTATGTGTAGGAAACACCGTTCTTTTGTTCTGGGCACACTCAGATTTCCTGCTGTCTTAGAGACTCTAGAAAGCAAGAGTGTGCTTCTTGATCTAAAGCAGAGTGTGATCCATGGATGAGAACTATGCTGTGTGTTTCACTTCAGAAAAGGAGTTAAATCCCAGGCTCTGTGTCTTCCTACAAGCAAGACTTGGTTTCAGGTAAGGGCAGTCTCTTTTCTGCTCAAACGAACTACATTGTTCACAAAGCTCACACGATTCTCATCTTATCTGACAAGCATTGGATGTTAGAGGACCAGTGCTTTGTATCACTTTCAGAAGAAGAGTTGGACTAGATATGGTCCGTATGTGTAGGAACACCGTTCTTTTGTTCTCAGCACACTCACGTTTCCTGCTGGCTTAGAGACTTTAGAAAGCAAGAGCGTGCTTTTCGCTCTAAGGCAGAGTGTGATCCCTGGATGAGAACTATGCTGTGTGTTTCAGTTCAGAAATGGAGTTAAATCCCAGGCTCTTTGTCTTCCTACAAGCAAGACTTCGTTTCAGGTAAGGGCAGTCACTTTCCAGCTCAAACGAACTACATCCATCACTGAGCTCACACGTTTATCATCTTAAAAGACAAGCATTGGATGTTAGAGGACCAGTGCATTGTATCAGTTTCAGAAGAAGATTTGGACTACATATAGTCAGTATGTGTAGGAAACACCGTTCTTTTGTTTTGGGCACACTCAGATTTCCTGCTGTATTAGAGACTCTGGAAAGCAAGAGCGTGCTTCTTACTCTAAAGCAGAGTGTGATCAATTGATGAGAACCATGCTGTATGTTTCCGTTCAGAAATGGAGTTAAATCCCAGACTCTGTGTCTTCCTACAGGCAAGACTTCATTTCAGGTAAGGGCAGTCACTTTTCCGCTCAAATGAACTACATCATTCACGAAGCTCACACGTTTCTCATCTTAACAGACAAGCATTGGATTTTAGAGGACCAGTGCTTTGTATCAGTTTCAGATGCAGAGTTGGACTATATAATGTCCGTAAGGGTAGGAAACACTGTTCTTTTGTTCTCAGCACACTCACATTTCCTGCTGTCTTAGAGACTCTAGAAAGCAAGAGCGTGCTTCTTGTTCTAAAGCATAGTTTGATCAATGGATGATTACACGGCTGTGAGTTTTACTTCAGAAATGGAGTTAAATCTCAGGCTCTGAGTCTTCCTACAAGGAAGACTTCAATTCAGGTAAGGGCAGTCACTTTTCTGCTCCAACAAACTACACCGTTCACGAAGCTCACACGTTTCTCATCTTAACAGACAAGCATTGGATGTTAGAGGACCAGTGCTTTGTATCAGTTTCAGAAGCAGAGTTGGACTAGATATGGTCCGTATGTGTAGGAAACACCGTTCTTTTCTTCTCAGCACACTCATGTTTCCTGCTGTCTTAGAGACTCTAGAAAGCAAGAGCGTGCTTCTTGTTCTAAAGCAGAGTGTGATCAATTGATGAGACAATCTTGTGTGTTTCTCTTCAGAAATGTAGTTAAATCCCATGCTCTGTGTCTCCCTACAAGCAAGACTTCGTTTCAGGTAAGGGCTGTCACTTTTCTGCTCAAAGGAACTACATCCTTCAGGAAGCTCACACGTTTCTCATATTAACTGACAACCATTGGATGTTAGAGGACCAGTGCTTTGTATCAGTTTCAGAAGCAGATTTGGACTACATATGGTCCATATGTGTAGGAAAAACCGTTCTTTTGTTCCGGGCACACTCAGATTTCCTTCTGTATTAGAGACTCTACAAAGCAAGAGTGTGCTTCTCGCTCTAAAGCAGAGTGTGATCCATGGATGAGAACTATGCTGTGTGTTTCACTTCAGAAATGGACTTAAATCCCAGGCTCTGTGTCTTACTACAAGCAAGACTTCGTTTCAGGTAAGGGCAGTCGCTTTTCTGCTCAAATGAACTACATCATTCACGAAGCTCACGCGTTTCTCATCTTAATTGACAAGCTTTGTATGTTAGAGGACCAGTGCTTCGTATCAATTTCAGAAGAAGAGTTGGACGAGATATGGTCCATATGTGTAGGAAACACCGTTCTTTTGTTCTGGGCACACTCAGATTTCCTACTGTATTAGAGACTCTAGAAAGCAAGAGTGTGCTTCTCGCTCTAAAGCACAGTGTGATCCATAGATGAGAACTATGCTGTGTTTTTCCTTTCAGAAATGGAGTTAAATCCCAGGCTCTGTGTCTTCTTACAAGCAAGACTTCGTTTCAGGTAAGGGCTGTCACTTGTCAGCTCAAACGAACTACATCGTTCACTGAGCTCACACATTTCTCATCTTAACAGACAAGCATTGGATGTTAGAGGACCAGTGCTTTGTATCAGTTTCAGAAGCAGAGTTGGACTAGATATGGTCCGTATGTGTAGGAAACACCGTTCTTTTGTTCTCAGCACACTCATGTTTCCTGCTGTTTTAGAGACTCTAGAAAGCAAGAGCGTGCTTCTTGATCTAAAGCAGAGTGTGATCCATGGATGAGAACTATGCTGTGTGTTTCCCTTTAGAAATGGAGTTGAATCCCAGGATCTGAGTCTTCCTACAAGCAAGACTTCAATTCAGGTAAGGGCAGTCACTTTTCTGCTCAAACTAACTACATCGTTCACTAAGTTCACACGTTTCTCATCTTAACTTACAAGCATTGGATGTTAGACGGTCAGTGCTTTGTATCAGTTTCAGAAGCAGATTTGGACTACATATGGTCCATATGTGTAGGAAACACCGTTCTTTTGTTCTGGGCACACTCAGATTTCCTTCTGTATTAGAGACTCTACAAAGCAAGAGTGTGCTTCTCGCTCTAAAGCAGAGTGTGATCCATGGATGAGAACTATGCTGTGTGTTTCACTTCAGAAATGGACTTTAATCCCAGGCTCTGTGTCTTACTACAAGCAAGACTTCGTTTCAGGTAAGGGCAGTCGCTTTTCTGCTCAAATGAACTACATCATTCACAAAGCTCACACGTTTCTCATCTTAACTGACAAGCATTGGATGTTAGAGGAACAGTGCATTCTCTCAGTTTCAGAAGAAGATTTGGACTACATATAGTCCGTATGTGTAGGAAACACCGTTCTTTTGTTCTGGGCACACTCAGATTTCCTGCTGTCTTAGAGACTCTAGAAAGCAAGAGTGTGCTTCTTGATCTAAAGCAGAGTGTGATCCATGGATGAGAACTATGCTGTGTGTTTCACTTCAGAAAAGGAGTTAAATCCCAGGCTCTGTGTCTTCCTACAAGCAAGACTTGGTTTCAGGTAAGGGCAGTCTCTTTTCTGCTCAAACGAACTACATTGTTCACAAAGCTCACACGATTCTCATCTTATCTGACAAGCATTGGATGTTAGAGGACCAGTGCTTTGTATCACTTTCAGAAGAAGAGTTGGACTAGATATGGTCCGTATGTGTAGGAACACCGTTCTTTTGTTCTCAGCACACTCACGTTTCCTGCTGGCTTAGAGACTTTAGAAAGCAAGAGCGTGCTTTTCGCTCTAAGGCAGAGTGTGATCCCTGGATGAGAACTATGCTGTGTGTTTCACTTCAGAAATGGAGTTAAATCTCAGGCTCTGAGTCTTCCTACAAGCAAGACTTCGTTTCATGTAAGTGCAGCCACTTTTCGGCTCAAAGGAACTACATCGTTCACTGAGCTCACACGTTTCTCATCTTAACAGACATGCATTGGATGTTAGAGGACCAGTACTTTGTATCAGTTTCAGAAGCAGAGTTGGACTAGATATGGTAAGTATGTGTAGGAAACACCGTTCTTTTCTTCTCAGCACACTCATGTTTCCTGCTGTCTTAGACTCTAGAAAGCAAGAGCGTGCTTCTTGTTCTAAAGCAGAGTGTGATCAATTGATGAGACAATCTTGTGTGTTTCTCTTCAGAAATGTAGTTAAATCCCATGCTCTGTGTCTCCCTACAAGCAAGACTTCGTTTCAGGTAAGGGCTGTCACTTTTCTGCTCAAAGGAACTACATCCTTCACGAAGCTCACACGTTTCTCATCTTAACTGACAACCATTGGATGTTAGAGGACCAGTGCTTTGTATCAGTTTCAGAAGCAGAGTTGGACTAGATATGGTCCGTATGTGTAGGAAACACCGTTCTTTTGTTCTCAGCACACTCACGTTTCCTGCTGTTTTAGAGACTCTAGAAAGCAAGAGCGTGCTTCTTGACCTAAAGCAGAGTGTGATCCATGGATGAGAACTATGCTGTGTGTTTCCCTTCAGAAATGGAGTTGAATCCCAGGATCTGAGTCTTCCTACAAGCAAGACTTCAATTCAGGTAAGGGCAGTCACTTTTCTGCTCAAACTAACTACATTGTTCACGAAACTCACACGTTTCTCATCTTAACTTACAAGCATTGGATGTTAGAGGACCAGTGCTTTGTATCAGTATCAGAAGAAGAGTAGGACTAGATATGGTCCGTATGTGTAGGAACACCGTTCTTTTGTTCTCAGCACACTCACGTTTCCTGCTGGCTTAGAGACTTTAGAAAGCAAGAGCGTGCTTTTCGCTCTAAAGCAGAGTGTGATCCATGGATGAGAACTATGCTGTGTGTTTCCCTTCAGAAATGGAGTTAAATCCCAGGCTCTGAGTCTTCCTACAAGCAAGACTTCATTTCAGGTAAGGGCAGTCACTTTCCAGCTCAAACGAACTACATCCTTCACTGAGCTCACACGTTTATCATCTTAACAGACAAGCATTGGATGTTAGAGGACCAGTGCATTGTATCAGTTTCAGAAGAAGATTTGGACTACATATAGTCAGTATGTGTAGGAAACACCGTTCTTTTGTTTTGGGCACACTCGATTTCCTGCTGTATTAGAGACTCTATAAAGCAAGAGTGTGCTTCTCGCTCTAAAGCAGAGTGTGATCCATGGATGAGAACTATGCTGTGTGTTTCCCTTCAGAAATGGAGTTAAATCCCAGGCTCTTTGTCTTCCTACAAGCAAGACTTCGTTTCAGGTAAGGGCAGTCACTTTCCAGCTCAAACGAACTACATCCTTCACTGAGCTCACACGTTTATCATCTTAACAGACAAGCATTGGATGTTAGAGGACCAGTGCATTGTATCAGTTTCAGAAGAAGATTTGGACTACATATAGTCAGTATATGTAGGAAACACCGTTCTTTTGTTCTGGGCACACTCAGATTTCCTGCTGTCTTAGAGACTGTATAAAGCAAGAGTGTGCTTCTCGCTCTAAAGCAGAGTGTGATCCATGGATGAGAACTATGCTGTGTGTTTCCCTTCAGAAAAGGAGTTAAATCCCAGGCTCTGTGTCTTCCTACAAGCAAGACTTCGTTTCAGGTAAGGGCAGTCTCTTTTCTGCTCAAACGAACTACATTGTTCACAAAGCTCACACGATTCTCATCTTATCTGACAAGCATTGGATGTTAGAGGACCAGTGCTTTGTATCACTTTCAGAAGGAGAGTTGGACTAGATATGGTCCATATGTGTAGGAACACCGTTCTTTTGTTCTCAGCACACTCACGTTTCCTGCTGGCTTAGAGACTTTAGAAAGCAAGAGCGTGCTTTTCGCTCTAAAGCAGAGTGTGATCCATGGATGAGAACTATGCTGTGTGTTTCCCTTCAGAAATGGAGTTAAATCCCAGGCTCTTTGTCTTCCTACAAGCAAGACTTCGTTTCAGGTAAGGGCAGTCACTTTCCAGCTCAAACGAACTACATCGTTCACTGAGCTCACACGTTTATCATCTTAACAGACAAGCATTGGATGTTAGAGGATCAGTGCATTGTATCAGTTTCAGATGAAGATTTGGACTACATATAGTCAGTATGTGTAGGAAACACCGTTCTTTTGTTTTGGGCACACTCAGATTTCCTGCTGTATTAGAGACTCTATAAAGCAAGAGTGTGCTTCTCGCTCTAAAGCAGAGTGTGATCCATGGATGAGAATTATGCTGTGTGTTTCACTTCAGAAATGGAGTTAAATCTCAGGCTCTGAGTCTTCCTACAAGCAAGACTTGGTTTCATGTAAGTGCAGCCACTTTTCGGCTCAAAGGAACTACATCGTTCACTGAGCTCACACGTTTCTCATCTTAACAGACATGCATTGGATGTTAGAGGACCAGTACTTTGTATCAGTTTCAGAAGCAGAGTTGGACTATATATGGTAAGTATGTGTAGGAAACACCGTTCTTTTCTTCTCAGCACACTCATGTTTCCTGCTGTCTTAGACTCTAGAAAGCAAGAGCGTGCTTCTTGTTCTAAAGCAGAGTGTGATCAATTGATGAGACAATCTTGTGTGTTTCTTTTCAGAAATGTAGTTAAATCCCATGCTCTGTGTCTCCCTACAAGCAAGACTTCGTTTCAGGTAAGGGCTGTCACTTTTCTGCTCAAAGGAACTACATCCTTCACGAAGCTCACACGTTTCTCATCTTAACTGACAACCATTGGATGTTAGAGGACCAGTGCTTTGTATCAGTTTCAGAAGCAGAGTTGGACTAGATATGGTCCGTATGTGTAGGAAACACCGTTCTTTTGTTCTCAGCACACTCATGTTTCCTGCTGTTTTAGAGACTCTAGAAAGCAAGAGCGTGCTTCTTGATCTAAAGCAGAGTGTGATCCATGGATGAGAACTATGCTGTGTGTTTCCCTTCAGAAATGGAGTTGAATCCCAGGATCTGAGTCTTCCTACAAGCAAGACTTCAATTCAGGTAAGGGCAGTCACTTTTAAAATCAAACGAACTACATCCTTCACTGAGCTCACACGTTTATCATCTTAACAGACAAGCATTGGATGTTAGAGGACCAGTGCATTGTATCAGTTTCAGAAGAAGATTTGGACTACATATAGTCAGTATGTGTAGGAAACAACGTTCTTTTGTTTTGGGCACACTCAGATTTCCTGCTGTATTAGAGACTCTATAAAGCAAGAGTGTGCTTCTCGCTCTAAAGCAGAGTGTGATCCATGGATGAGAACTATGCTGTGTGTTTCCCTTCAGAAATGGAGTTAAATCCCAGTCTCTTTGTCTTCCTACAAGCAAGACTTCATTTCAGGTAAGGGCAGTCACTTTCCAGCTCAAACCAACTACATCCTTCACTGAGCTCACACGTTTATCATCTTAACAGACAAGCATTGGATGTTAGACGACCAGTGCATTTTATCAGTTTCAGTAGAAGATTTGGACTACATATAGTCAGTATGTGTAGGAAACACCGTTCTTTTGTTCTGGGCACACTCAGATTTCCCTCTGTCTTAGAGACTCTAGAAAGCAAGAGTGTGCTTCTTGATCTAAAGCAGAGTGTGATCCATGGATGAGATCTATGCTGTGTGTTTCACTTCAGAAAAGGAGTTAAATCCCAGGCTCTGAGTCTTCCTACAAGCAAGACTTCATTTCAGGTAAGGGCAGTCTCTTTTCTGCTCAAACGAACTACATTGTTCACAAAGCTCACACGATTCTCATCTTATCTGACAAGCATTGGATGTTAGAGGACCAGTGCTTTATATCACTTTCAGAAGGAGAGTTGGACTAGATATGGTCCGTATGTGTAGGAACACCGTTCTTTTGTTCTCAGCACACTCACGTTTCCTGCTGGCTTAGAGACTTTAGAAAGCAAGAGCGTGCTTTTCGCTCTAAAGCAGAGTGTGATCCATGGATGAGAACTATGCTGTGTGTTTCACTTCAGAAATGGAGTTAAATCTCAGGCTCTGAGTCTTCCTACAAGCAAGACTTCGTTTCATGTAAGTGCAGCCACTTTTCGGCTCAAAGGAACTACATCGTTCACTGAGCTCAAACGTTTCTCATCTTAACAGACATGCATTGGATGTTAGAGGACCAGTACTTTGTATCAGTTTCAGAAGCAGAGTTGGACTAGATATGGTCCGTATGTGTAGGAAACACCGTTCTTTTCTTCTCACCACACTCATGTTTCCTGCTGTCTTAGAGACTCTAGAAAGCAAGAGTGTGCTTCTCACTCTAAAGCAGAGTGTGATCCATAGATGAGAACTATGCTGTGTGTTTCCTTTCAGAAATGGAGTTAAATCCCAGGCTCTGTGTCTCCCTACAAGCAAGACTTCGTTTCAGGTAAGGGCTGTCACTTTTCTGCTCAAAGGAACTACATCCTTCACGAAGCTCACACGTTTCTCATCTTAACTGACAACCATTGGATGTTAGAGGACCAGTGCTTTGTATCAGTTTCAGAAGCAGAGTTGGACTAGATATGGTCCGTATGTGTAGGAAACACCGTTCTTTTGTTCTCAGCACACTCACGTTTCCTGCTGTTTTAGAGACTCTAGAAAGCAAGAGCGTGCTTCTTGACCTAAAGCAGAGTGTGATCCATGGATGAGAACTATGCTGTGTGTTTCCCTTCAGAAATGGAGTTGAATCCCAGGATCTGAGTCTTCCTACAAGCAAGACTTCAATTCAGGTAAGGGCAGTCACTTTTCTGCTCAAACTAACTACATCGTTCACGAAGCTCACACGTTTCTCATCTTAACTTACAAGCATTGGATGTTAGAGGACCAGTGCTTTGTATCAGTTTCAGAAGAAGAGTAGGACTAGATATGGTCCGTATGTGTAGGAACACCGTTCTTTTGTTCTCAGCACACTCACGTTTCCTGCTGGCTTAGGGACTTTAGAAAGCAACAGCGTGCTTTTCGCTCTAAAGCAGAGTGTTATCCATTGATGAGAACTATGCTGTGTGTTTCCCTTCAGAAATGGAGTTAAATCCCAGGCTCTTTGTCTTCCTACAAGCAAGACTTCATTTCAGGTAAGGGCAGTCACTTTCCAGCTCAAACGAACTACATCCTTCACTGAGCTCACACGTTTATCATCTTAACAGACAAGCATTGGATGTTAGAGGACCAGTGCATTGTATCAGTTTCAGAAGAAGATTTGGACTACATATAGTCAGTATGTGTAGGAAACACCGTTCTTTTGTTTTGGGCACACTCGATTTCCTGCTGTATTAGAGACTCTATAAAGCAAGAGTGTGCTTCTCGCTCTAAAGCAGAGTGTGATCCATGGATGAGAACTATGCTGTGTGTTTCCCTTCAGAAATGGAGTTAAATCCCAGGCTCTTTGTCTTCCTACAAGCAAGACTTCGTTTCAGGTAAGGGCAGTCACTTTCCAGCTCAAACGAACTACATCCTTCACTGAGCTCACACGTTTATCATCTTAACAGACAAGCATTGGATGTTAGAGGACCAGTGCATTGTATCAGTTTCAGAAGAAGATTTGGACTACATATAGTCAGTATATGTAGGAAACACCGTTCTTTTGTTCTGGGCACACTCAGATTTCCTGCTGTCTTAGAGACTGTATAAAGCAAGAGTGTGCTTCTCGCTCTAAAGCAGAGTGTGATCCATGGATGAGAACTATGCTGTGTGTTTCCCTTCAGAAAAGGAGTTAAATCCCAGGCTCTGTGTCTTCCTACAAGCAAGACTTCGTTTCAGGTAAGGGCAGTCTCTTTTCTGCTCAAACGAACTACATTGTTCACAAATCTCACACGATTCTCATCTTATCTGACAAGCATTGGATGTTAGAGGACCAGTGCTTTGTATCACTTTCAGAAGGAGAGTTGGACTAGATATGGTCCATATGTGTAGGAACACCGTTCTTTTGTTCTCAGCACACTCACGTTTCCTGCTGGCTTAGAGACTTTAGAAAGCAAGAGCGTGCTTTTCGCTCTAAAGCACAGTGTGATCCATGGATGAGAACTATGCTGTGTGTTTCCCTTCAGAAATGGAGTTAAATCCCAGGCTCTTTGTCTTCCTACAAGCAAGACTTCGTTTCAGGTAATGGCAGTCACTTTCCAGCTCAAACGAACTACATCGTTCACTGAGCTCACACGTTTATCATCTTAACAGACAAGCATTGGATGTTAGAGGATCAGTGCATTGTATCAGTTTCAGATGAAGATTTGGACTACATATAGTCAGTATGTGTAGGAAACACCGTTCTTTTGTTTTGGGCACACTCAGATTTCCTGCTGTATTAGAGACTCTATAAAGCAAGAGTGTGCTTCTCGCTCTAAAGCAGAGTGTGATCCATGGATGAGAACTATGCTGTGTGTTTCACTTCAGAAATGGAGTTAAATCTCAGGCTCTGAGTCTTCCTACAAGCAAGACTTGGTTTCATGTAAGTGCAGCCACTTTTCGGCTCAAAGGAACTACATCGTTCACTGAGCTCACACGTTTCTCATCTTAACAGACATGCATTGGATGTTAGAGGACCAGTACTTTGTATCAGTTTCAGAAGCAGAGTTGGACTATATATGGTAAGTATGTGTAGGAAACACCGTTCTTTTCTTCTCAGCACACTCATGTTTCCTGCTGTCTTAGACTCTAGAAAGCAAGAGCGTGCTTCTTGTTCTAAAGCAGAGTGTGATCAATTGATGAGACAATCTTGTGTGTTTCTTTTCAGAAATGTAGTTAAATCCCATGCTCTGTGTCTCCCTACAAGCAAGACTTCGTTTCAGGTAAGGGCTGTCACTTTTCTGCTCAAAGGAACTACATCCTTCACGAAGCTCACACGTTTCTCATCTTAACTGACAACCATTGGATGTTAGAGGACCAGTGCTTTGTATCAGTTTCAGAAGCAGAGTTGGACTAGATATGGTCCGTATGTGTAGGAAACACCGTTCTTTTGTTCTCAGCACACTCATGTTTCCTGCTGTTTTAGAGACTCTAGAAAGCAAGAGCGTGCTTCTTGATCTAAAGCAGAGTGTGATCCATGGATGAGAACTATGCTGTGTGTTTCCCTTCAGAAATGGAGTTGAATCCCAGGATCTGAGTCTTCCTACAAGCAAGACTTCAATTCAGGTAAGGGCAGTCACTTTTAAAATCAAACGAACTACATCCTTCACTGAGCTCACACGTTTATCATCTTAACAGACAAGCATTGGATGTTAGAGGACCAGTGCATTGTATCAGTTTCAGAAGAAGATTTGGACTACATATAGTCAGTATGTGTAGGAAACAACGTTCTTTTGTTTTGGGCACACTCAGATTTCCTGCTGTATTAGAGACTCTATAAAGCAAGAGTGTGCTTCTCGCTCTAAAGCAGAGTGTGATCCATGGATGAGAACTATGCTGTGTGTTTCCCTTCAGAAATGGAGTTAAATCCCAGTCTCTTTGTCTTCCTACAAGCAAGACTTCATTTCAGGTAAGGGCAGTCACTTTCCAGCTCAAACGAACTACATCCTTCACTGAGCTCACACGTTTATCATCTTAACAGACAAGCATTGGATGTTAGACGACCAGTGCATTTTATCAGTTTCAGTAGAAGATTTGGACTACATATAGTCAGTATGTGTAGGAAACACCGTTCTTTTGTTCTGGGCACACTCAGATTTCCCTCTGTCTTAGAGACTCTAGAAAGCAAGAGTGTGCTTCTTGATCTAAAGCAGAGTGTGATCCATGGATGAGATCTATGCTGTGTGTTTCACTTCAGAAAAGGAGTTAAATCCCAGGCTCTGTGTCTTCCTACAAGCAAGACTTCGTTTCAGGTAAGGGCAGTCTCTTTTCTGCTCAAACGAACTACATTGTTCACAAAGCTCACACGATTCTCATCTTATCTGACAAGCATTGGATGTTAGAGGACCAGTGCTTTATATCACTTTCAGAAGGAGAGTTGGACTAGATATGGTCCGTATGTGTAGGAACACCGTTCTTTTGTTCTCAGCACACTCACGTTTCCTGCTGGCTTAGAGACTTTAGAAAGCAAGAGCGTGCTTTTCGCTCTAAAGCAGAGTGTGATCCATGGATGAGAACTATGCTGTGTGTTTCACTTCAGAAATGGAGTTAAATCTCAGGCTCTGAGTCTTCCTACAAGCAAGACTTCGTTTCATGTAAGTGCAGCCACTTTTCGGCTCAAAGGAACTACATCGTTCACTGAGCTCAAACGTTTCTCATCTTAACAGACATGCATTGGATGTTAGAGGACCAGTACTTTGTATCAGTTTCAGAAGCAGAGTTGGACTAGATATGGTCCGTATGTGTAGGAAACACCGTTCTTTTCTTCTCAGCACACTCATGTTTCCTGCTGTCTTAGAGACTCTAGAAAGCAAGAGTGTGCTTCTCACTCTAAAGCAGAGTGTGATCCATAGATGAGAACTATGCTGTGTGTTTCCTTTCAGAAATGGAGTTAAATCCCAGGCTCTGTGTCTTCTTACAAGCAAGACTTCGTTTCAGGTAAGGGCTGTCACTTGTCAGCTCAAACGAACTACATCGTTCACTGAGCTCACACATTTCTCATCTTAACAGACAAGCATTGGATGTTAGAGGACCAGTGCTTTGTATCAGTTTCAGAAGCAGAGTTGGACTAGATATGGTCCGTATGTGTAGGAAACACCGTTCTTTTGTTCTCAGCACACTCACGTTTCCTGCTGTTTTAGAGACTCTAGAAAGCAAGAGCGTGCTTCTTGATCTAAAGCAGAGTGTGATCTATGGATGAGAACTATGCTGTGTGTTTCCCTTCAGAAATGGAGTTGAATCCCAGGATCTGAGTCTTCCTACAAGCAAGACTTCAATTCAGGTAAGGGCAGTCACTTTTCTGCTCAAACTAACTACATCGTTCAGGAAGCTCACACGTTTCTCATCTTAACTTACAAGCATTGGATGTTATACGGTCAGTGCTTTGTATCAGTTTCAGAAGCAGATTTGGACTACATATGGTCCATATGTGTAGGAAACACCGTTCTTTTGTTCTGGGCACACTCAGATTTCCTGCTGTATTAGAGACTCTAGAAAGCTAGAGTGTGCTTCTCGCTCTAAAGCAGAGTGTGATCCATGGAAGAGAATAATGCTGTGTGTTTCCCTTCAGAAATGGACTTAAATCCCAGGCTCTGTGTCGTACTACAAGCAAGACTTCGTTTCAGGTAAGGGCAGTCACTTTTCAGTTCAAAGGACTACATCATTCACAAAGCTCACACGTTTCTCATCTTAACTGACAAGCATTGGATGTTAGAGGACCAGTGCATTCTCTCAGTTTCAGAAGAAGTTTTGGACTACATATAGTCCGTATGTGTAGGAAACACCGTTCTTTTGTTCTGGGCACACTCAGATTTCCTGCTGTCTTAGAGACTCTAGAAAGCAAGAGTGTGCTTCTTGATCCAAAGCAGAGTGTGATCCATGGATGAGAACTATGCTGTGTGTTTCACTTCAGAAAAGGAGTTAAATCCCAGGCTCTGTGTCTTCCTACAAGCAAGACTTGTTTTCAGGTAAGGGCAGTCTCTTTTCTGCCTAAACGAACTACATTGTTCACAAAGCTCACACGATTCTCATCTTATCTGACAAGCATTGGATGTTAGAGGACCAGTGCTTTGTATCACTTTCAGAAGAAGAGTTGGACTAGATATGGTCCGTATGTGTAGGAACACCGTTCTTTTGTTCTCAGCACACTCACGTTTCCTGCTGGCTTAGAGACTTTAGAAAGCAAGAGCGTGCTTTTCGCTCTAAAGCAGAGTGTGATCCATGGATGAGAACTATGCTGTGTGTTTCCCTTCAGAAATGGAGTTAAATCCCAGGCTCTTTGTCTTCCTACAAGCAAGACTTCGTTTCAGGTAAGGGCAGTCACTTTCCAGCTCAAACGAACTACATCCTTCACTGAGCTCACACGTTTATCATCTTAAAAGACAAGCATTGGATGTTAGAGGACCAGTGCTTTGTATCAGTTTCAGAAGAAGATTTGGACTACATATAGTCAGTATGTGTAGGAAACACCGTTCTTTTGTTCTGGGCACACTCAGATTTCCTGCTGTATTAGAGACTCTGGAAAGCAAGAGCGTGCTTCTTACTCTAAAGCAGAGTGTGATCCATTGATGAGAACCATGCTGTATGTTTGCGTTCAGAAATGGAGTTAAATCCCAGACTCTGTGTCTTCCTACAGGCAAGACTTCATTTCAGGTAAGGGCAGTCACTTTTCCGCTCAAACGAACTACATCATTCACGAAACTCACACGTTTCTCATCTTAACAGACAAGCATTGGATGTTAGAGGACCAGTGCTTTGTATCAGTTTCAGAAGCAGAGTTGGACTAGATATGGTCCGTATGTGTAGGAAACACCGTTCTTTTGTTCTCAGCACACTCACGTTTCCTGCTGTTTTAGAGACTCTAGAAAGCAAGAGCGTGCTTCTTGTTCTAAAGCAGAGTGTGATCCATGGATGAGAACTATGCTGTGTGTTTTCCTTCAGAAATGGAGTTAAATCCCAGGATCTGAGTCTTCCTACAAGCAAGACTTCAATTCAGGTAAGGGCAGTCACTTTTCTGCTCAAACTAACTACATCGTTCATGAAGCTCACACGTTTCTCATCTTAACTGACAAGCATTGGATGTTAGACGGTCAGTGCTTTGTATCAGTTTCAGAAACAGATTTGGACTACATATGGTCCATATGTGTAGGAAACACCGTTCTTTTGTTCTGGGCACACTCAGATTTCCTGCTGTATTAGAGACTCTAGAAAGCTAGAGTGTGCTTCTCGCTCTAAAGCAGAGTGTGATCCATGGATGAGAACTATGCTGTGTGTTTCCCTTCAGAAATGGACTTAAATCCCAGGCTCTGTGTCTTACTACAAGCAAGACTTCGTTTCAGGTAAGGGCAGTCACTTTTCAGTTCAAAGGAACTACATCATTCACAAAGCTCACACGTTTCTCATCTTAACTGACAAGCATTGGATGTTAGAGGACCAGTGCATGCTATCAGTTTCAGAAGAAGATTTGGTCTACATATAGTCTGTATGTGTAGGAAACACCGTTCTTTTTTTGTGGGCACACTCAGATTTCCTGCTGTCTTAGAGACTCTAGAAAGCAATAGTGTGCTTCTTGATCTAAAGCAGAGTGTGATCCATGGATGAGAACTATGCTGTGTGTTTCACTTCAGATAAGGCGTTAAATCCCAGGCTCTGTGTCTTTCTACAAGCAAGACTTCGTTTCAGGTAAGGGCAGTCTCTTTTCTGCTCAAACGAACTACATCGTTCACAAAGCTCACACGTCTCATCTTATCTGAGAAGCATTGGATGTTAGAGGACCAGTGCTTTGTATCAGTTTCAGAAGAAGTGTTGGACTAGATATGGTCCGTATGTGTAGGAAACACCGTTCTTTTGTTCTCAGCACACAAACGTTTCCTGCTGTCTTAGAGACTCTAGAAAGCAAGTGTGTGCTTCTCGCTCTAAAGCAGAGTGTGATCCATGGAATAAAACTATGCTGTGTGTTTCTCTTCAGAAAAGTACTTAAATCCCAGGCTCTATGTCTTCCTACAAGCAAGACTTCGTTTGAGGTAAGGGCAGTCACTTTTCAGCTCAAAAGAACTCCATCTTTCACGGAGCTCACATGTTTCTCATCTTAACAGACAAGCATTGGATGTTAGAGGACCAGTGCTTTGTATCAGTTTCAGAAGCAGATTTGGACTAGATATGGCCCGTATGTGTAGGAAACACCGTTCTTTTCTTCTCAGCACACAAACGTTTCCTGCTGTCTTAGAGACTCTAGAAAGCAAGAGCGTGCTTCTTGTTCTAAACTAGAGTGTGATCAATGGAAGATTACACTGCTGTGTGTTTTACTTCAGAAATGGAGTTAAATCCCAGGCTCTGAGTCTTCCTACAAGCAAGACTTCAATTCAGGTAAGGGCAGTCACTTTTCTGCTCAAACGAACTACATCGTTCACTGAGCTCACACGTTTCTCATCTTAACAGACAAGCATTGGATGTTAGAGGACCAGTGAATTGTATCAGTTTCAGAAGCAGATTTGTACTACATATGGTCCATATGTGTAGGAAACACCGTTCTTTTGTTCCGGGCACACTCAGATTTCCTGCTGTCTTAGAGACTCTAGAAAGCAAGTGTGTGCTTCTCGCTCTAAAGCAGAGTGTGATCCATGGATGAGAACTATGCTGTGTGTTTCACTTCAGAAAAGGAGTTAAATCCCAGGCTCTGTGTCTTCCTACAAGCAAGACTTCGTTTCAGGTAAGGGCAGTCTCTTTTCTGCTCAAACGAACTACATCGTTCACAAAGCTCACACGTTTCTCATCTTATCTGACAAGCATTGGATGTTAGAGGACCAGTGCTTTGTCTCAGTTTCAGAAGAAGAGTAGGACTAGATATGGTCCGTATGTGTAGGAACACCGTTCTTTTGTTCTCAGCACACTCACTTTTCCTGCTCGCTTAGGGACTTTAGAAAGCAAGAGCGAGCTTTTCGCTCTAAAGCATAGTGTGATCCATGGATGAGAACTCTGCTGTGTGTTTCCCTTCAGAAATGGAGTTAAATCCCAGGCTCTTTGTCTTCCTACAAGCAAGACTTCGTTTCAGGTAAGGGCAGTCACTTTCCAGCTCAAACGAACTACATCCTTCACTGAGCTCACACGTTTATCATCTTAACAGACAAGCATTGGATGTTAGAGGACCAGTGCATTGTATCAGTTTCAGAAGAAGATTTGGACTACATATAGTCAGTATGTGTAGGAAACACCGTTCTTTTGTTTTGGGCACACTCAGATTTCCTGCTGTATTAGAGACTCTATAAAGCAAGAGTGTGCTTCTCCCTCTAAAGCAGAGTGTGATCCATGGATGAGAACTATGCTGTGTGTTTCACTTCAGAAAATGAGTTAAATCCCAGGCTCTGTGTCTTCCTACAAGCAAGACTTCGTTTCAGGTAAGGGCAGTCTCTTTTCTGCTCAAACGAACTACATCGTTCACAAAGCTCACACGTTTCTCATCTTATCTGACAAGCATTGGATGTTAGAGGACCAGTGCTTTGTCTCAGTTTCAGAAGAAGAGTAGGACTAGATATGGTCCGTATGTGTAGGAACACCGTTCTTTTGTTCTCAGCACACTCACTTTTCCTGCTCGCTTAGGGACTTTAGAAAGCAAGAGCGTGCTTTTCGCTCTAAAGCATAGTGTGATCCATGGATGAGAACTATGCTGTGTGTTTCCCTTCAGAAATGGAGTTAAATCCCAGGCTCTTTGTCTTCCTACAAGCAAGACTTCGTTTCAGGTAAGGGCAGTCACTTTCCAGCTCAAACGAACTACATCCTTCACTGAGCTCACACGTTTCTCATCTTAACAGACAAGCATTGGATGTTAGAGGACCAGTGCATTGTATCAGTTTCAGAAGAAGATTTGGACTACATATAGTCAGTATGTGTAGGAAACACCGTTCTTTTGTTTTGGGCACACTCAGATTTCCTGCTGTATTAGAGACTCTATAAAGCAAGAGTGTGCTTCTCACTCTAAAGCAGAGTGTGATCCATGGATGAGAACTATGCTGTGTGTTTCACTTCAGAAATGGAGTTAAATCTCAGGCTCTGAGTCTTCCTACAAGCAAGACTTCGTTTCATGTAAGTGCAGCCACTTTTCGGCTCAAAGGAACTACATCGTTCACTGAGCTCACACGTTTCTCATCTTAACAGACATGCATTGGATGTTAGAGGACCAGTACTTTGTATCAGTATTAGAAGCAGAGTTGGACTAGATATGGTCCTTATGTGTAGGAAACACCGTTCTTTTCTTCTCAGCACACTCATGTTTCCTGCTGTCTTAGAGACTCTAGAAAGCAAGAGCGTGCTTCTTGTTCTAAAGCAGAGTGTGATCAATGGATGAGACAATCTTGTGTGTTTCTCTTCAGAAATGTAGTTAAATCCCATGCTCTGTGACTCCCTACAAGCAAGACTTCGTTTCAGGTAAGGGCTGTCACTTTTCTGCTCAAAGGAACTACATCCTTCACGAAGCTCACACGTTTCTCATCTTAACTGACAACCATTGGATGTTAGAGGACCAGTGCTTTGTATCAGTTTCAGAAGCAGATTTGGACTACATATGGTCCATATGTGTAGGAAACACCGTTCTTTGGTTTTGGGCACACTCAGATTTCCTGCTGTATTATAGACTCTAGAAAGCTAGAGTGTGCTTCTCGCTCTAAAGCAGAGTGTGATCCATGGATGAGAACTATGCTGTGTGTTTCCCTTCAGAAATGGACTTAAATCCCAGGCTCTGTGTCTTACTACAAGCAAGACTTCGTTTCAGGTAAGGGCAGTCACTTTTCAGTTCAAAGGAACTACATCATTCACAAAGCTCACACGTTTCTCATCTTAACTGACAAGCATTGGATGTTAGAGGACCAGTGCATTCTATCAGTTTCAGAAGAAGATTTGGACTACATATAGTCCGTATGTGTAGGAAACACCGTTCTTTTGTTGGGGGCACACTCAGATTTCCTGCTGTCTTATAGACTCTAGAAAGCAAGAGTGTGCTTCTTGATCTAAAGCAGAGTGTGATCCATGGATGAGAACTATGCTGTGTGTTTCACTTCAGAAAATGAGTTAAATCCCAGGCTCTGTGTCTTCCTACAAGCAAGACTTCGTTTCAGGTAAGGGCAGTCTCTTTTCTGCTCAAACGAACTACATTGTTCACAAAGCTCACACGATTCTCATCTTATCTGACAAGCATTGGATGTTAGAGGACCAGTGCTTTGTATCACTTTCAGAAGAAGAGTTGGACTAGATATGGTCCGTATGTGTAGGAACACCGTTCTTTTGTTCTCAGCACACTCACGTTTCCTGCTGGCTTAGAGACTCTAGAAAGCAAGAGCGTGCTTTTCGCTCTAAAGCAGAGTGTGATAAATGGATGAGAACTATGCTGTGTGTTTCCCTTCAGAAATGGAGTTAAATCCCAGGCTCTTTGTATTCCTACAAGCAAGACTTCAATTCAGGTAAGGGCAGTCACTTTTCTGCTCAAACAAACTACACTGTTCACAAAGCTCACACGTTTCTCATCTTAACTGACAAGCATTGGATGTAAGATGGTCAGTGCTTTGTATCAGTTTCAGAAGCAGATTTGGACTACATATGGTAAATATGTGTAGGAAACACCCTTCTTTTTTTCTGGGCACACTCAGATTTCCTGCTGTATTAGAGAATCTAGAAAGCAAGAGTGTGCTTCTCGCTCTAAAGCAGAGTGTGATCCATGGATGAGAACTATGCTGTGTGTTTCCATTCAGAAATGGACTTAAATCCCAGGCTCTGTGTCTTACTACAAGCAAGACTTCGTTTCAGGTAAGGGCAGTCACTTTTCAGTTCAAAGGAACTACATCATTCACAAAGCTCACACGTTTCTCATCTTAACTGACAAGCATTGGATGTTAGAGGACCAGTGCATTCTATCAGTTTCAGAAGAAGATTTGGACTACATATAGTCCGTATGTGTAGGAAACACCGTTCTTTTGTTCTGGGCACACTCAGATTTCCTGCTGTATTAGAGACTCTACAAAGCAAGAGTGTGCTTCTCGCTCTAAAGCAGAGTGTGATCCATGGATGAGAACTATGCTGTGTGTTTCCCTTCAAAATGGACTTAAATCCCAGGCTCTGTGTCTTCCTACAAGCAAGACTTCGTTTCAGGTAAGGGCAGTCACTTTTCTGCTCAAATGAACTACATCATTCACGAAGCTCACACGTTTCTCATCTTAATTGACAAGCATTGGATGTTAGAGGACCAGTGCTTTGTATCAGTTTCAGAAGCAGAGTTGGACTAGATATTGTCTGTATGTGTAGGAAACCCCGTTCTTTTCTTCTCAGCACACTCACGTTTCCTGCTGTCTTAGAGACTCTAGAAAGCAAGAGTGTGCTTCTTGCTCTAAAGCAGAGTGTGATCCATGGATGAGAACTATGCTGTGTGTTTCACTTCAGAAAAGGAGTTAAATCCCTGGCTCTGAGTCTTCCTACAAGCAAGACTTCGTTTCAGGTAAGGGCAGTCTATTTTCTGCTCAAACGAACTACATCGTTCACAAAGCTCACACGTTTCTCATCTTATCTGACAAGCATTGTATGTTAGAAGACCAGTGCTTTGTATCAGTTTCAGAAGAAGAGTTGGACTAGATATGGTCCATATGTGTAGGAAACACCGTTCTTTTGTTCTCAGCACACTCACGTTTCCTGCTGTCTTAGAGACTCTAGAAAGCAAGAGCGTGCTTCTTGTTCTAAAGCAGAGTGTGATCCATGGATGAGAACTATGCTGTGTGTTTCCATTCAGAAATGGACTTAAATCCCAGGCTCTGTGTCTTACTACAAGCAAGACTTCGTTTCAGGTAAGGGCAGTCACTTTTCAGCTCAAACGAACTACATTGTTCACTAAGCTCACACGTTTCTCATCTTAAGTGACAACATTGGATGTTAGCAGACCAGTGCTTTGTATCACTTTCAGAAGCAGAGTTGGACTAGATATGGTCCGTATGTGTAGGAAACACCGTTCTTTTGTTCTCAGCAAACTCACGTTTCCTGCTGTCTTAGAGACTCTAGAAAGCGCGATCGTGCTTCTTGATCTAAAGCAGAGTGTGATCAATGGATGAGAACACTGCTGTGTGTTTCACTTCAGAAATGGAGTTAAATCCCATGGTCTGAGTCTTCCTACAAGCAAGATTTCGTTTCAGGTAAGGGAAGTCACTTTTCTGCTCAAACGAACTACATCTTTCACGAAGCTCACACGTTTATCATCTTAACAGACAAGCATTGGATGTTAGAGGACCAGTGCTTTATATCAGTTTCAGAAGCAGAGTTGGACTAGATATGGTCCGTATGTGTAAGAAACACCGTTCTTTTGTTCTCATCACACTCACGTTTCCTGCTGTCTTAGAGACTCTAGAAAGCAAGAGTGTGCTTCTTGCTCTAAAGCAGAGTGTGATCCATGGATGAGAAGTATGCTGTGTGTTTCACTTCAGAAAAGGAGTTAAATCCCAGGCTCTGAGTCTTCCTACAAGCAAGACTTCGTTTCAGGTAAGGGCAATCACTTTTCTGCTCAAAGGAACTACATCGTTCACGAAGCTCACACGTTTCTCATCTTAACTGACAAGCATTGGATGTTAGAGGACCAGTGCATTGTATCAGTTTCAGAAGATTTGGACTACATATAGTCCGTATGTGTCGGAAACACCGTTCTTTTGTTCTGGGCACAATCAGATTTCCTGCTGTATTAGATACTCTAGAAAGCAAGAGCGTGCTTCTTGCTCTAAAGCAGAGTGTGATCCATGGATGAGAACTATGCTGTGTGTTTCACTTCAGAAATGGACTTAAATCCCAGGCTCTGTGTCTTACTACAAGCAAGACTTCGTTTCAGGTAATGGCAGTCACTTTTCTGCTCAAATGAACTACATCATTCACAAAGCTCACACGTTTCACATCTTAATTGACAAGCATTGGATGGTAGAGGACCAGTGCTTTGTCTCAGTTTCAGAAGAAGAGTTGGACTAGATATTTTCCATATGTGTAGGAAACACCGTTCATTGTTCTGGGCACACTCAGATTTCCTGCTGTATTAGAAATTCTAGAAAGCAAGAGCGTGCTTCTTGCTCTAAAGCAGAGTGTGATCCATGGATGAGAACTATGCTGTATGTTTCCGTTCAGAAATGGAGTTAAATCCCAGACCCTGTGTCTTCCTACAGGCAAGATTTCATTTCAGGTAAGGGCAGTCACTTTTCCGCTCAAACGAACTACATCATTCACGAAGCTCACACGTTTCTCATCTTAACAGACAAGCATTGGATTTTAGAGGACCAGTGCTTTGTATCAGTTTCAGATGCAGAGTTGGACTATATAATGACCGTAAGGGTAGGAAACACTGTTCTTTTGTTCTCAGCACACTCACATTTCCTGCTGTCTTAGAGACTCTAGAAAGCAAGAGCGTGCTTCTGTTCTAAAGCAGAGTTTGATCAATGGATGATTACACGGCTGTGAGTTTTACTTCAGAAATGGAGTTAAATCCCAGGCTCTGAGTCATCCTACAAGGAAGACTTCAATTCAGGTAAGGGCAGTCACTTTTCTGCTCAAACGAACTACACTGTTCACGAAGCTCACACGTTTCTCATCTTATCTGACAAGCATTGGATGTTAGAGGACCAGTGCATTCTATCAGTTTCAGAAGAAGATTTGGACTAAATATAGTCCGTATGTGTAGGAAACACCGTTCTTTTGTTCTGGGCACACTCAGATTTCCTGCTGTCTTAGAGACTCTAGAAAGCAAGAGTGTGCTTCTTGATCTAAAGCAGAGTGTGATCCATGGATGAGAACTATGCTGTGTGTTTCACTTCAGAAAAGGCGTTAAATCCCAGGATCTGTGTCTTCCTACAAGCAAGACTTCGTTTCAGGTAAGGGCAGTCTCTTTTCTGCTCAAACGAACTACATCGTTCACTAAGCTCACTCGTTTCTCATCTTATCTGACAAGCATTGGTTGTTAGAGGACCAGTGCTTTGTATCAGTTTCAGATGCAGAGTTGGACTATATAATGTCCGTAAGGGTAGGAAACAGTGTTCTTTTGTTCTCAGCACACTCACATTTCCTGCTGTCTTAGAGACTCTAGAAAGCAAGAGCGTGCTTCTTGTTCTAAAGCAGAGTTTGATCGATGGATGATTACACGGCTGTGAGTTTTACTTCAGAAATGGAGTTAAATCCCAGGCTCTGAATCATCCTACAAGGAAGACTTCAATTCAGGTAAGGGCAGTCACTTTTCTGCTCAAATGAACTACACCGTTCACGAAGCTCACACGTTTCTCATCTTATCTGACAAGCATTGGATGTTAGAGGACCAGTGCATTGTATCAGTTTCAGAAGAAGATTTTTACTACATATAGTCAGTATGTGTAGGAAACACCGTTCTTTTGTTTTGGGCACACTCAGATTTCCTGCTGTCTTAGAGACTCTAGAAAGCAAGAGTGTGCTTCACGCTCTAAAGCAGAGTGTGATCCATGGATGAGAACTATGCTGTGTGTTTCCCTTCAGAAATGGAGTTAAATCCCAGGCTCTGTGTCTCCCTACAAGCAAGACTTCGCTTCAGGTAAGGGCAGTCACTTTTCAGCTCAAACGAACTACATCGTTCACTGAGCTCACACATTTCTCATCTTAACAGACAAGCATTGGATGTTAGAGGACCAGTGCTTTGTATCAGTTTCAGAAGCAGAGTTGGACTAGATATGGTCCATATGTGTAGGAAACACCGTTCTTTTGTTCTCAGCACACTCACGTTTCCTGCTGTTTTAGAGACTCTAGAAAGCAAGAGCGTGCTTCTTGTTCTAAAGCAGAGTGTGATCCATGGATGAGAACTATGCTGTGTGTTTCCCTTCAGAAATGGAGTTAAATCCCAGGATCTGGGTCTTCCTACAAGCAAGACTTCAATTCAGGTAAGGGCAGTCACTTTTCTGCTCAAACTAACTACATCGTTCAGGAAGCTCACACGTTTCTCATCTTAACTTACAAGCATTGGATGTTAGACGGTCAGTGCTTTGTATCAGTTTCAGAAGCAGATTTGGACTACATATGGTCCATATGTGTAGGAAACACCGTTCTTTTGTTCTGGGCACACTCAGATTTCCTGCTGTATTAGAGACTCTAGAAAGCTAGAGTGTGCTTCTCGCTCTAAAGCAGAGTGTGATCCATGGATGAGAACTATGCTGTGTGTTTCCCTTCAGAAATGGACTTAAATCCCAGGCTCTGTGTCTTACTACAAGCAAGACTTCGTTTCAGGTAAGGGCAGTCACATTTCAGTTCAAAGGAACTACATCATTCACAAAGCTCACCCGTTTCTCATCTTAACTGACAAGCATTGGATGTTAGAGGACCAGTGCATTCTATCAGTTTCAGAAGAAGATTTGGACTACATATAGTCCGTATGTGTAGGAACACCGTTCTTTTGTTCTGGGCACACTCAGATTTCCTGCTGTCTTAGAGACTCTAGAAAGCAAGAGTGTGCTTATTGATCTAAAGCAGAGTGTGATCCATGGATGAGAACTATGCTGTGTGTTTCACTTCAGAATAGGCGTTAAATCCCAGGCTCTGTGTCTTCCTACAAGCAAGACTTCGTTTCAGGTAAGGGCAGTCTCTTTTCTGCTCAAACGAACTACATCATTCACAAAGCTCACACGTTTCTCATCTTATCTGACAAGCATTGGTTGTTAGAGGACCAGTGCTTTGTATCAGTTTCAGATGCAGAGTTGGACTATATAATGTCTGTGATGGTAGGAAACACTGTTCTTTTGTTCTCAGCACACTCACATTTCCTGCTGTCTTAGAGACTCTAGAAAGCAAGAGCGTGCTTCTTGTTGTAAAGCAGAGTTTGATCAATGGATGATTACACGGCTGTGAGTTTTACTTCAGAAATGGAGTTAAATCCCAGGATCTGTGTCTTCCTACAAGCAAGACTTCATTTCAGGTAAGGGCAGTCACTTTTCAGCTCAAACGAACTACATCGTTCACTGAGCTCACACGTTTCTCATCAAAACAGACAAGCATTGGATGTTAGAGGACCAGTGAATTGTATCAGTTTCAGAAGAAGATTTGGACTACATGTAGTCCGTATGTGTAGGAAACACCGTTCTTTTTTTCTGGGCACAATCAGATTTCCTGCTCTATTAGAGAATCTAGAAAGCAAGAGCGTGCTTCTTGCTCTAAAGCAGAGTGTGATCCATTGATGAGAACTATGCTGTATGTTTCCCTTCAGAAATGGAGTTAAATCCCAGACTCTGTGTCTTCCTACAGGCAAGACTTCGTTTCAGGTAAGGGCAGTCACTTTTCAGCTCAAACGAACTACATCGTTCACGAAGCTCACACGTTTCTCATCTTAACAGACAAGCATTGGATTTTAGAGGACCAGTGCTTTGTATCAGTTTCAGATGCAGAGTTGGACTATATAATGTCCGTAAGTGTAGGAAACACCGTTCTTTTGTTCTCAGCACACGCACATTTCCTGCTGTTTTAGAGACTCCAGAAAGCAAGAGCGTGCTTCTTGTTCTAAAGTAGAGTTTGATCAATGGATGATTACACTGCTGTGTGTTTTACTTCAGAAATGGAGTTAAATCCCAGGCTCTGAGTCTTCCTACAAGCAAGACTTCAATTCAGGTAAGGGCAGTCACTTTTCTGCTCAAACGAACTACATCGTTCACAAAGCTCACACGTTTCTCATCTTAACTGACAAGCATTGGATGTTAGATGGTCAGTGCTTTGTATCAGTTTCAGAAGCAGATTTGGACTACATATGGTCCATATGTGTAGGAAACACCGTTCTTTTGTTCCGGGCACACTCAGATTTCCTGCTGTATTAGAGACTCTACAAAGCAAGAGTGTGCTTCTCGCTCTAAAGCAGAGTGTGATCCATGGATGAGAACTATGCTGTGTGTTTCCCTTCAGAAATGGACTTAAATCCCAGGCTCTGTGTCTTACTACAAGCAAGACTTCGTTTCAGTTAAGGGCAGTCACTTTTCTGCTCAAATGAACTACATCAATCACGAAGCTCACACATTTCTCATCTTAATTGACAAACATTGGATGTTAGAGGACCAGTGCTTTGTATCAGTTTCAGAAGAAGAGTTGGACTAGATATGGTCCATATGTGCAGGAAACACCGTTCTTTGTTCTGGGCACACTCAGATTTCCTGCTGTCTTAGAGAATCTAGAATGCAATAGCGTGCTTCTTGTTCTAAAGCAGAGTGTGATCAATGGATGAGACAATGCTGTGTGTTTCACTTCAGAAATGGAGTTAAATCCCAGGCTCTGTGTCTTCCTACAGGCAAGAATTCATTTCAGGTAAGGGCAGTCACTTTTCAGCTCAAACGAACTACATCGTTCAGTGAGCTCACACATTTCTCATCTTAACAGACAAGCATTGGTTGTTAGAGGACCAGTGCTTTGTATCAGTTTCAGAAGCAGAGTTGGACTAGATATTGTCTGTATGTGTAGGAAACACCGTTCTTTTGTTCTCAGCACACTCACGTTTCCTGCTGTCATAGAGACTTTACAAAGCAAGAGCGTGCTTCTCGCTCTAAAGCAGAGTGTGATCCATGGATGAGAACTATGCTGTGTGTTTTCCTTCAGAAATGGAGTTAAATCCCAGGCTCTGTGTCTTCCTACAAGCAAGACTTCGTTTCAGGTAAGGGCAGTCACTTTTCTGCTCAAATGAACTACATCATTCACGAAGCTCACACGTTTCTCCTCATAATTGACAAGCATTGGATGGTAGAGGACCAGTGCTTTGTATCAGTTTCAGAAGAAGAGTTGGACTAGATATTTTCCATATGTGTAGGAAAAACCGTTCATTGTTCTGGGCACATTCAGATTTCCTGCTGTATTAGAAATTCTAGAAAGCAAGAGCGTGCTTCTCGCTCAAAAGGAGAGTGTGATCCATAGATGAGAACTATGCTGTGTGTTTCCCTTCAGAAATGGAGTTAAATCCCAGGCTCTGTGTCTTACTACAAGCAAGACTTCGTTTCAGGTAAGGGCAGTCACTTTTCAGCTCAAACGAACTACATCGTTCACTGAGCTCACACGTTTCTCATCTTAACAGGCAAGCATTGGATTTTAGAAGACCAGTGCTTTGTATCAGTTTCAGAAGCAGAGTTGGACTATATAATATCCGTATGTTTGGAAACACCGTTATTTTGTTCTCAGCACACTCACGTTTCCTGCTGTCTTAGAGACTCTAGAAAGCAAGAGCGTGCTTCTTGTTCTAAAGCAGAGTGTGATCAATGGATGATTACACTGCTGTGTGTTTTACTTCAGAAATGGAGTTAAATCCCAGGCTCTGAGTCTTCCTACAAGCAAGACTTCAATTCAGGTAAGGGCAGTCACTTTTCTGATCAAACTAACTACATCGTTCACGAAGCTCACACGTTTCTCATCTTAACTTACAAGCATTGGATGTTAGACGGTCAGTGCTTTGTATCAGTTTCAGAAGCAGATTTGTACTACATATGGTCCATATGTGTAGGAAACACCGTTCTTTTGTTCTGGGCACATTCAGATTTCCTGCTGTATTAGAGACTCTAGAAAGCTAGAGTGTGCTTCTCGCTCTAAAGCAGAGTGTGATCCATGGATGAGAACTATGCTGTGTGTTTCCCATCAGAAATGGACTTAAATCCCAGGCTCTGTGTCTTACTACAAGCAAGACTTCGTTTCAGGTAAGGGCAGTCACTTTTCAGTTCAAAGGAACTACATCATTCACAAAGCTCACACGTTTCTCATCTTAACTGACAAGCATTGGATGTTAGAGGACCAGTGCATTCTATCAGTTTCAGAAGAAGATTTGGACTACATATAGTCCGTATGTTTAGGAAACACCGTTCTTTTGTTCTGGGCACACTCAGATTTCCTGCTGTCTTAGAGACTCTAGAAAGCAAGAGTGTGCTTCTTGCTCTAAAGCAGAGTGTGATCCATGGATGAGAACTATGCTGTGTGTTTCACTTCAGAAAAGGAATTAAATCCCAGGCTCTGAGTCTTCCTACAAGCAAGACTTCGTTTCAGGTAAGGGCAGTCTCTTTTCTGCTCAAAGGAACTACATCGTTCACAAAGCACACACGTTTCTCATCTTATCTGACAAGCATTGTATGTTAGAGGACCAGTGCTTTGTATCAGTTTCAGAAGAAGAGTTGGACTAGATATGGTCCGTATGTGTAGGAAACACCGTTCTTTTGTTCTCAGCACACTCACGTTTCCTGCTGTCTTAGAAACTCTAGAAAGCAAGAGCGTGCTTCTCGCTCTAAAGCAGACTGTGATCCATGGATGAGAACTATGCTGTGTGTTTCCCTTCAGAAATGGAGTTAAATCCCAGGATCTGGGTCTTCCTACAAGCAAGACTTCAATTCAGGTAAGGGCAGTCACTTTTCTGCTCAAACTAACTACATCGTTCAGGAAGCTCACACGTTTCTCATCTTAACTTACAAGCATTGGATGTTAGACGGTCAGTGTTTTGTATCAGTTTCAAAAGCAGATTTGGACTACATATGGTCCATATGTGTAGGAAACACCGTTCTTTTGTTCTGGGCACACTCAGATTTCCTGCTGTATTAGAGACTCTAGAAAGCTAGAGTGTGCTTCTCGCTCTAAAGAAGAGTGTGATCCATGGATGAGAACTATGCTGTGTGTTTCCCTTCAGAAATGGACTTAAATCCCAGGCTCTGTGTCTTACTACAAGCAAGACTTCGTTTCAGGTAAGGGCAGTCACATTTCAGTTCAAAGGAACTACATCATTCACAAAGCTCACCTGTTTCTCATCTTAACTGACAAGCATTGGATGTTAGAGGACCAGTGCATTCTATCAGTTTCAGAAGAAGATTTGGACTACATATAGTCTGTATGTGTAGGAAACACCGTTCTTTTGTTCTGGGCACACTCAGATTTCCTGCTGTCTTAGAGACTCTAGAAAGCAAGAGTGTGCTTATTGATCTAAAGCAGAGTGTGATCCATGGATGAGAACACTGCTGTGTGTTTCACTTCAGAATAGGCGTTAAATCCCAGGCTCTGTGTCTTCCTACAAGCAAGACTTCGTTTCAGGTAAGGGCAGTCTCTTTTCTGCTCAAACGAACTACATCATTCACAAAGCTCACACGTTTCTCATCTTATCTGACAAGCATTGGTTGTTAGAGGACCAGTGCTTTGTATCAGTTTCAGATGCAGAGTTGGACTATATAATGTCTGTGATGGTAGGAAACACTGTTCTTTTGTTCTCAGCACACTCACATTTCCTGCTGTCTTAGAGACTCTAGAAAGCAAGAGCGTGCTTCTTGTTGTAAAGCAGAGTTTGATCAATGGATGATTACACGGCTGTGAGTTTTACTTCAGAAATGGAGTTAAATCCCAGGATCTGTGTCTTCGTACAAGCAAGACTTCATTTCAGGTAAGGGCAGTCACTTTTCAGCTCAAACGAACTACATCGTTCACTGAGCTCACACGTTTCTCATCAAAACAGACAAGCATTGGATGTTAGAGGACCAGTGAATTGTATCAGTTTCAGAAGAAGATTTGGACTACATGTAGTCCGTATGTGTAGGAAACACCGTTCTTTTTTTCTGGGCACAATCAGATTTCCTGCTCTATTAGAGACTCTAGAAAGCAAGAGCGTGCTTCTTGCTCTAAAGCAGAGTGTGATCCATTGATGAGAACTATGCTGTATGTTTCCCTTCAGAAATGGAGTTAAATCCCAGACTCTGTGTCTTCCTACAGGCAAGACTTCGTTTCAGGTAAGGGCAGTCACTTTTCTGCTCAAATGAACTACATCAATCACAAAGCTCACACGTTTCTCATCTTAATTGACAAACATTGGATGTTAGAGGACCAGTGCTTTGTATCAGTTTCAGAAGAAGAGTTGGACTAGATATGGTCCATATGTGTAGGAAACACCGTTCTTTGTTCTGGGCACACTCAGATTTCCTGCTGTCTTAGAGAATCTAGAATGCAATAGCGTGCTTCTTGTTCTAAAGCAGAGTGTGATCAATGGATGAGACAATGCTGTGTGTTTCACTTCAGAAATGGAGTTAAATCCCAGGCTCTGTGTCTTCCTACAGGCAAGAATTCATTTCAGGTAAGGGCAGTCACTTTTCAGCTCAAAGGAACTACATCGTTCACTGAGCTCACACATTTCTCATCTTAACAGACAAGCATTGGTTGTTAGAGGACCAGTGCTTTGTATCAGTTTCAGAAGCAGAGTTGGACTAGATATTGTCTGTATGTGTAGGAAACACCGTTCTTTTGTTCTCAGCACACTCACGTTTCCTGCTGTCTTAGAGACTTTACAAAGCAAGAGCGTGCTTCTCGCTCTAAAGCAGAGTGTGATCCATGGATGAGAACTATGCTGTGTGTTTTCCTTCAGAAATGGAGTTAAATCCCAGGCTCTGTGTCTTCCTACAAGCAAGACTTCGTTTCAGGTAAGGGCAGTCACTCTTCTGCTCAAATGAACTACATCATTCACGAAGCTCACACGTTTCTCCTCATAATTGACAAGCATTGGATGGTAGAGGACCAGTGCTTTGTATCAGTTTCAGAAGAAGAGTTGGACTAGATATTTTCCATATGTGTAGGAAAAACCGTTCATTGTTCTGGGCACACTCAGATTTCCTGCTGTATTAGAAATTCTAGAAAGCAAGAGCGTGCTTCTCGCTCAAAAGGAGAGTGTGATCCATAGATGAGAACTATGCTGTGTGTTTCCCTTCAGAAATGGAGTTAAATCCCAGGCTCTGTGTCTTACTACAAGCAAGACTTCGTTTCAGGTAAGGGCAGTCACTTTTCAGCTCAAACGAACTACATCGTTCACTGAGCTCACACGTTTCTCATCTTAACAGGCAAGCATTGGATTTTAGAAGACCAGTGCTTTGTATCAGTTTCAGAAGCAGAGTTGGACTATATAATATCCGTATGTGTAGGAAACACCGTTATTTTGTTCTCAGCACACTCACGTTTCCTGCTGTCTTAGAGACTCTAGAAAGCAAGAGCGTGCTTCTTGTTCTAAAGCAGAGTGTGATCAATGGATGATTACACTGCTGTGTGTTTTACTTCAGAAATGGAGTTAAATCCCAGGCTCTGAGTCTTCCTACAAGCAAGACTTCAATTCAGGTAAGGGCAGTCACTTTTCTGCTCAAACTAACTACATCGTTCACGAAGCTCACACGTTTCTCATCTTAACTTACAAGCATTGGATGTTAGACGGTCAGTGCTTTGTATCAGTTTCAGAAGCAGATTTGGACTACATATGGTCCATATGTGTAGGAAACACCGTTCTTTTGTTCTGGGCACATTCAGATTTCCTGCTGTATTAGAGACTCTAGAAAGCTAGAGTGTGCTTCTCGCTCTAAAGCAGAGTGTGATCCATGGATGAGAACTATGCTGTGTGTTTCCCTTCAGAAATGGACTTAAATCCCAGGCTCTGTGTCTTACTACAAGCAAGACTTCGTTTCAGGTAAGGGCAGTCACTTTTAAGTTCAAAGGAACTACATCATTCACAAAGCTCACACGTTTCTCATCTTAACTGACAAGCATTGGATGTTAGAGGACCAGTGCATTCTATCAGTTTCAGAAGAAGATTTGGACTACATATAGTCCGTATGTTTAGGAAACACCGTTCTTTTGTTCTGGGCACACTCAGATTTCCTGCTGTCTTAGAGACTCTAGAAAGCAAGAGTGTGCTTCTTGCTCTAAAGCAGAGTGTGATCCATGGATGAGAACTATGCTGTGTGTTTCACTTCAGAAAAGGAATTAAATCCCAGGCTCTGAGTCTTCCTACAAGCAAGACTTCGTTTCAGGTAAGGGCAGTCTCTTTTCTGCTCAAAGGAACTACATCGTTCACAAAGCACACACGTTTCTCATCTTATCTGACAAGCATTGTATGTTAGAGGACCAGTGCTTTGTATCAGTTTCAGAAGAAGAGTTGGACTAGATATGGTCCGTATGTGTAGGAAACACCGTTCTTTTGTTCTCAGCACACTCACGTTTCCTGCTGTCTTAGAAACTCTAGAAAGCAAGAGCGTGCTTCTAACTCTAAAGCAGACTGTGATCCATGGATGAGAACTATGCTGTGTGTTTGCCTTCAGAAATGGAGTTAAATCCCAGGATCTGTGTCTTCCTACAAGCAAGACTTCGTTTCAGGTAAGGGCAGTCACTTTTCTGCTCAAACGAACTACATCGTTCACTGAGCTCACACGTTTCTCATCTTAACTGACAAGCATTGGATTTTAGAGGGTCATTGCTTTGTATCAGTTTCAGAAGCAGATTTGGACTAGATATGTTCCATATGTGCAGGAAACACCGTTCTTTTGTTCTGGGCACACTCAGATTTCCTGCTGTCTTAGAGAATCTAGAAAGCAAGTGTGTGCTTCTCGCTCTAAAGCAGAGTGTGATCCATGGAAGAAAACTATGCTGTGTGTTTCTTTTCAGAAAAGTACTTAAATCCCAGGCTCTATGTCTTCCTACAAGCAAGACTTCGTTTCAGGTAAGGGCAGTCACTTTTCAGCTAAAACGAACTCCATCTTTCACGGAGCTCACATGTTTCTCATGTTAACAGAAAAGCATTGGATGTTAGAGGACCAGTGCTTTGTATCAGTTTCAGAAGCAGAGTTGGACTAGATATGGTCCGTATGTGTAGGAAACACCGTTCTTTTCTTCTCAGCACACTCACGTTTCCTGCTGTCTTAGAGACTTTACAAAGCAAGAGCGTGCTTCTCGCTCTAAAGCAGAGTGTGATCCATGGATGAGAACTATGCTGTGTGTTTCCCTTCAGAAATGGACTTAAATCCCAGGCTCTGTGTCTTCCTACAAGCAAGACTTCGTTTCAGGTAAGGGCAGTCACTTTTCAGCTCAAACGAACTACATCGTTCACTGAGCTCACAAGTTTCTCATCTTAACAGACAAGCATTGGATGTTAGAGGACCAGTGCATTGTATCAGTTTCAGAAGAAGATTTGGACTACATATAGTCCGTATGTGTAGGAAACACCATTCTTTTTTTCTGGGCACAATCAGTTTCCCTGCTCTATTAGAGACTCTAGAAAGCAAGAGCGTGCTTCTTGCTCTAAAGCAGAGTGTGATCCATTGATGAGAACTATGCTGTATGTTTCCTTTCAGAAATGGAGTTAAATCCCAGTCTCTGTGTCTTCCTACAGGCAAGACTTCATTTCAGGTAAGGGCAGTCACTTTTCAGCTCAAACGAACTACATCGTTCACGAAGCTCACACGTTTCTCATCTTAACAGACAAGCATTGGATTTTAGAGGACCAGTGCTTTGTATCAGTTTCAGATGCAGAGTTGGACTATATAATGTCCGTAAGTGTAGGAAACACCGTTCTTTTATTCTCAGCACATGCACATTTCCTGCTGTCTTAGAGACTCTGGAAAGCAAGAGCGTGCTTCTTGTTCTAAAGCAGAGAGTGATCAATGGATAATTACACTGCTGTGTGTTTTACTTCAGAAATGGAGTTAAATCCCAGGCTCTGTGTCTTACTACAAGCAAGACTTCGTTTCAGGTAAGGGCAGTCACTTTTCTGCTCAAATGAACTACATCATTCACGAAGCTCACACGTTTCTCATCTTAATTGACAACCATTGGATGTTAGAGGACCAGTGCTTTGTATCAGTTTCAGAAGAAGAGTTGGACTAGATATGGTCCATATCTGTAGCAAACACCGTTCTTTTGTTCTGGGCACACTCAGATTTCCTGCTGTCTTAGAGAATCTAGAAAGCAAGTGTGTGCTTCTCGCTCTAAAGCAGAGTGTGATCCATGGAAGAAAACTATGCTGTGTGTTTCTTTTCAGAAAAGTACTTAAATCCCAGGCTCTATGTCTTCCTACAAGCAAGACTTCGTTTCAGGTAAGGGCAGTCACTTTTCAGCTCAAACGAACTCCATCTTTCACGGAGCTCACATGTTTCTCATGTTAACAGAAAAGCATTGGATGTTAGAGGACCAGTGCTTTGTATCAGTTTCAGAAGCAGAGTTGGACTAGATATGGTCCGTATGTGTAGGAAACACCGTTCTTTTCTTCTCAGCACACTCACGTTTCCTGCTGTCTTAGAGACTTTACAAAGCAAGAGCGTGCTTCTCGCTCTAAAGCAGAGTGTGATCCATGGATGAGAACTATGCTGTGTGTTTCCCTTCAGAAATGGACTTAAATCCCAGGCTCTGTGTCTTCCTACAAGCAAGACTTCGTTTCAGGTAAGGGCAGTCACTTTTCAGCTCAAACGAACTACATCGTTCACTGAGCTCACAAGTTTCTCATCTTAACAGACAAGCATTGGATGTTAGAGGACCAGTGCATTGTATCAGTTTCAGAAGAAGATTTGGACTACATATAGTCCGTATGTGTAGGAAACACCATTCTTTTTTTCTGGGCACAATCAGTTTCCCTGCTCTATTAGAGACTCTAGAAAGCAAGAGCGTGCTTCTTGCTCTAAAGCAGAGTGTGATCCATTGATGAGAACTATGCTGTATGTTTCCTTTCAGAAATGGAGTTAAATCCCAGTCTCTGTGTCTTCCTACAGGCAAGACTTCATTTCAGGTAAGGGCAGTCACTTTTCAGCTCAAACGAACTACATCGTTCACGAAGCTCACACGTTTCTCATCTTAACAGACAAGCATTGGATTTTAGAGGACCAGTGCTTTGTATCAGTTTCAGATGCAGAGTTGGACTATATAATGTCCGTAAGTGTAGGAAACACCGTTCTTTTATTCTCAGCACATGCACATTTCCTGCTGTCTTAGAGACTCTGGAAAGCAAGAGCGTGCTTCTTGTTCTAAAGCAGAGAGTGATCAATGGATAATTACACTGCTGTGTGTTTTACTTCAGAAATGGAGTTAAATCCCAGGCTCTGTGTCTTACTACAAGCAAGACTTCGTTTCAGGTAAGGGCAGTCACTTTTCTGCTCAAATGAACTACATCATTCACGAAGCTCACACGTTTCTCATCTTAATTGACAACCATTGGATGTTAGAGGACCAGTGCTTTGTATCAGTTTCAGAAGAAGAGTTGGACTAGATATGGTCCATATCTGTAGCAAACACCGTTCTTTTGTTCTGGGCACACTCAGATTTCCTGCTGTCTTAGAGAATCTAGAAAGCAATAGCTTGCTTCTTGTTCTAAAGCAGAGTGTGATCAATGGATGAGACAATGCTGTGTGTTTCACTTCAGAAATGGAGTTAAATCCCAGGATCTGTGTCTTCCTACAGGCAAGACTTCGTTTCAGGTAAGGGCAGTCACTTTTCTGCTCAAACGAACTACATCGTTCACTGAGCTCACACGTTTCTCATCTTAACTGACAAGCATTGGATGTTAGAGGGTCATTGCTTTGTATCAGTTTCAGAAGCAGATTTGGACTAGATATGTTCCATATGTGCAGGAAACACCGTTCTTTTGTTCTGGGCACACTCAGATTTCCTGCTGTCTTAGAGAATCTAGAAAGCAAGTGTGTGCTTCTCGCTCTAAAGCAGAGTGTGATCCATGGAAGAAAACTATGCTGTGTGTTTCTTTTCAGAAAAGTACTTAAATCCCAGGCTCTATGTCTTCCTACAAGCAAGACTTCGTTTCAGGTAAGGGCAGTCACTTTTCAGCTCAAACGAACTCCATCTTTCACGGAGCTCACATGTTTCTCATGTTAACAGAAAAGCATTGGATGTTAGAGGACCAGTGCTTTGTATCAGTTTCAGAAGCAGAGTTGGACTAGATATGGTCCGTATGTGTAGGAAACACCGTTCTTTTCTTCTCAGCACACTCACGTTTCCTGCTGTCTTAGAGACTTTAGAAAGCAAGAGCGTGCTTCTCGCTCTAAAGCAGAGTGTGATCCATGGATGAGAACTATGCTGTGTGTTTCCCTTCAGAAATGGACTTAAATCCCAGGCTCTGTGTCTTCCTACAAGCAAGACTTCGTTTCAGGTAAGGGCAGTCACTTTTCAGCTCAAACGAACTACATCGTTCACTGAGCTCACAAGTTTCTCATCTTAACAGACAAGCATTGGATGTTAGAGGACCAGTGCATTGTATCAGTTTCAGAAGAAGATTTGGACTACATATAGTCCGTATGTGTAGGAAACACCATTCTTTTTTTCTGGGCACAATCAGTTTCCCTGCTCTATTAGAGACTCTAGAAAGCAAGAGCGTGCTTCTTGCTCTAAAGCAGAGTGTGATCCATTGATGAGAACTATGCTGTATGTTTCCTTTCAGAAATGGAGTTAAATCCCAGTCTCTGTGTCTTCCTACAGGCAAGACTTCATTTCAGGTAAGGGCAGTCACTTTTCAGCTCAAACGAACTACATCGTTCACGAAGCTCACACGTTTCTCATCTTAACAGACAAGCATTGGATTTTAGAGGACCAGTGCTTTGTATCAGTTTCAGATGCAGAGTTGGACTATATAATGTCCGTAAGTGTAGGAAACACCGTTCTTTTATTCTCAGCACATGCACATTTCCTGCTGTCTTAGAGACTCTGGAAAGCAAGAGCGTGCTTCTTGTTCTAAAGCAGAGAGTGATCAATGGATAATTACACTGCTGTGTGTTTTACTTCAGAAATGGAGTTAAATCCCAGGCTCTGTGTCTTACTACAAGCAAGACTTCGTTTCAGGTAAGGGCAGTCACTTTTCTGCTCAAATGAACTACATCATTCACGAAGCTCACACGTTTCTCATCTTAATTGACAACCATTGGATGTTAGAGGACCAGTGCTTTGTATCAGTTTCAGAAGAAGAGTTGGACTAGATATGGTCCATATCTGTAGCAAACACCGTTCTTTTGTTCTGGGCACACTCAGATTTCCTGCTGTCTTAGAGAATCTAGAAAGCAAGTGTGTGCTTCTCGCTCTAAAGCAGAGTGTGATCCATGGAAGAAAACTATGCTGTGTGTTTCTTTTCAGAAAAGTACTTAAATCCCAGGCTCTATGTCTTCCTACAAGCAAGACTTCGTTTCAGGTAAGGGCAGTCACTTTTCAGCTCAAACGAACTCCATCTTTCACGGAGTTCACATGTTTCTCATGTTAACAGAAAAGCATTGGATGTTAGAGGACCAGTGCTTTGTATCAGTTTCAGAAGAAGAGTAGGACTAGATATGGTCCGTATGTGTAGGAACACCGTTCTTTTCTTCTCAGCACACTCACGTTTCCTGCTGTCTTAGAGACTTTACAAAGCAAGAGCGTGCTTCTCGCTCTAAAGCAGAGTGTGATCCATGGATGAGAACTATGCTGTGTGTTTCCCTTCAGAAATGGACTTAAATCCCAGGCTCTGTGTCTTCCTACAAGCAAGACTTCGTTTCAGGTAAGGGCAGTCACTTTTCAGCTCAAACGAACTACATCGTTCACTGAGCTCACAAGTTTCTCATCTTAACAGACAAGCATTGGATGTTAGAGGACCAGTGCATTGTATCAGTTTCAGAAGAAGATTTGGACTACATATAGTCCGTATGTGTAGGAAACACCATTCTTTTTTTCTGGGCACAATCAGTTTCCCTGCTCTATTAGAGACTCTAGAAAGCAAGAGCGTGCTTCTTGCTCTAAAGCAGAGTGTGATCCATTGATGAGAACTATGCTGTATGTTTCCTTTCAGAAATGGAGTTAAATCCCAGTCTCTGTGTCTTCCTACAGGCAAGACTTCATTTCAGGTAAGGGCAGTCACTTTTCAGCTCAAACGAACTACATCGTTCACGAAGCTCACACGTTTCTCATCTTAACAGACAAGCATTGGATTTTAGAGGACCAGTGCTTTGTATCAGTTTCAGATGCAGAGTTGGACTATATAATGTCCGTAAGTGTAGGAAACACCGTTCTTTTATTCTCAGCACATGCACATTTCCTGCTGTCTTAGAGACTCTGGAAAGCAAGAGCGTGCTTCTTGTTCTAAAGCAGAGAGTGATCAATGGATAATTACACTGCTGTGTGTTTTACTTCAGAAATGGAGTTAAATCCCAGGCTCTGTGTCTTACTACAAGCAAGACTTCGTTTCAGGTAAGGGCAGTCACTTTTCTGCTCAAATGAACTACATCATTCACGAAGCTCACACGTTTCTCATCTTAATTGACAACCATTGGATGTTAGAGGACCAGTGCTTTGTATCAGTTTCAGAAGAAGAGTTGGACTAGATATGGTCCATATCTGTAGCAAACACCGTTCTTTTGTTCTGGGCACACTCAGATTTCCTGCTGTCTTAGAGAATCTAGAAAGCAATAGCTTGCTTCTTGTTCTAAAGCAGAGTGTGATCAATGGATGAGACAATGCTGTGTGTTTCACTTCAGAAATGGAGTTAAATCCCAGGATCTGTGTCTTCCTACAGGCAAGACTTCGTTTCAGGTAAGGGCAGTCACTTTTCAGCTCAAACGAACTACATCGTTCACTGAGCTCACATGTTTCTCATCTTAACAGACAAGCATTGGATGTTAGAGGACCAGTGCTTTGTTTCAGTTTCAGAAGCAGAGTTGGACTAGATATGGTCCGTATGTGTAAGAAACACCGTTCTTTTCTTCTCAGCACACTCACGTTTCCTGCTGTCTTAGAGACTCTAGAAAGCAAGAGTGTGCTTCTTTCTCTAAAGCACAGTGTGATCCATGGATGAAAACTATGCTGTGTGCTTCACTTCAGAAATGGAGTTAAATCCCAGGCTCTGAGTCTTCCTACAGGCAAGACTTCGTTTCAGGTAAGGGCAGTCACTTTTCTGCTCAAACGAACTACATCGTTCATGAAGCTCACACGTTTCTAATCTTAACTGACAAGCATTGGATGTTAGATGGTCAGTGCTCTGTATCAGTTTCAGAAGCAGATTTGGACTACATATGGTCCATATGTGTAGGAAACACCGTTCTTTTGTTCCGGGCACACTCAGATTTCCTGCTGTATTAGAGACTCTACAAAGCAAGAGTGTGCTTCTCGCTCTAAAGCAGAGTGTGATCCATGGATGAGAACTATGCTGTGTGTTTCCCTTCAGAAATGGAGTTAAATCCCAGGCTCTGAGTCTTCCTACAAGCAAGACTTCAATTCAGGTGAGGGCAGTCACTTTTCTGCTCAAACGAACTACATCGTTCACGAAGCTCACACATTTCTCATCTTAACAGGCAAGCATTGGATTTTAGAAGACCAGTGCTTTGTATCAGTTTCAGAAGCAGAGTTGGACTATATAATGTCCGTATGTGTAGGAAACACCGTTATTTTGTTCTCAGCACACTCAAGTTTCCTGCTGTCTTAGAGACTCTACAAAGCAAGAATGTGCTTCTCGCTCTAAGGCAGAGTGTGATCCATGGATGAGAACTATGCTGTGTGTTTCCCTTCAGAAATGGAGTTAAATCCCAGGCTCAGTGTCTTACTACAAGCAAGACTTCCTTTCAGGTAAGGGCAGTCACTTTTCAGCTCAAATGAACTACATCGTTCACGAAGCTCACACGTTTCTCATCTTAACAGGCAAGCATTGGATTTTAGAAGACCAGTGCTTTGTATCAGTTTCAGAAGCAGAGTTGGACTATATAATGTCCGTATGTGTAGGAAACACCGTTATTTTGTTCTCAGCACACTCACGTTTCCTGCTGTCTTAGAGACTCTAGAAAGCAAGAGCGTGCTTCTTGTTCTAAAGCAGAGTGTGATCAATGGATGATTACACTGCTGTTTGTTTTACTTCAGAAATGGAGTTAAATCCCAGGCTCTGAGTCTTCCTACAAGCAAGACTTCAATTCAGGTAAGAGCTGTCACTTTTCTGCTCAAACTAACTACATCGTTCACGAAGCTCACACATTTCTCATCCTAACTGACAAGCATTGGATGTTAGATGGTCAGTGCTTTGTATCAGTTTCAGAAGCAGATTTGGACTACATATGGTCCATATGTGTAGGGAACACCGTTCTTTTGTTCTGGGCACACTCAGATTTCTTGCTGTATTAGAGAGTCTAGAAAGCAAGAGTGTGCTTCTCTCTCTAAAGCAGAGTGTGATCCATGGATGAGAACTATGCTGTGTGTTTCTCTTCAGAAATGGACTTAAATCCCAGGCTCTGTGTCTTACTACAAGCAAGACTTCGTTTCAGGTAAGGCAGTCACTTTTCAGTTGAAAGGAACTACATCATTCACAAAGCTCACACGTTTCTCATCTTAACTGACAACCATTGGATGTTAGAGGACCAGTGCTTTGTATCAGTTTCAGAAGCAGAGTTGGACTAGATATGGTCCATATGTGTAGGAAACACCGTTCTTTTTTTCTGGGCACACCCAGATTTCCTGCTGTCTTAGAGAATCCTGAAAGCAATAGCGTGCTTCTTGTTCTAAAGCAGAGTGTGATCAATGGATGAGACAATGCTGTGTGTTTCACTTCAGAAATGGAGTTAAATCCCAGGATCTGTGTCTTCCTACAGGCAAGACTTCGTTTCAGGTAAGGGCAGTCACTTTTCAGCTCAAACGAACTACATCGTTCCCTGAGCTCACACGTTTCTCATCTTAACAGACAAGCATTGGATGTTAGATGACCAGTGCTTTGTATCAGTTTCAGAAGCAGAGTTGGACTAGATATGGTCCGTATGTGTAAGAAACACCGTTCTTTTCTTCTCTGCACACTCACGTTTCCTGTTGTCTTAGAGAATCTAGAAAGCAAGAGCATGATTCTCGTTCTAAAGCGGAGTGTCATCAATGGATGAGACAATGCTGTGTGTTTCACTTCAGAAATGGAGTTACATCCCAGGCTCTGAGTCTCCCTACAAGCAAGACTTCGTTTCAGGTAAGGGCAGTCACTTTTCTGCTCAAAGGAACTACATCGTTCACGAAGCTCACACGTATCTCATCTTAACTGACAAGCATTGGATGGTAGAGTACCAGTGCTTTGTATCAGTTTCAGAAGAAGAGTTGGACTAGATATTTTCCATATGTGTAGGAAACACCGTTCATTGTTCTGGGCACACTCAGATTTCCTGCTGTATTAGAAATTCTAGAAAGCAAGAGCGAGCTTCTCGCTCTAAAGCAGAGTGTGATCCATGGATGAGAACTATGCTGTGTGTTTCCCTTCAGAAATGGAGTTATATCCCAGGCTCTGTGTCTTACTACAACCAAGACTTCATTTCAGGTAAGGGCAGTCACTTTTCAGCTCAAACGAACTACATCCTTCACGAAGCTCACACGTTTCTCATCTTAACAGGCAAGCATTGGATTTTAGAAGACCAGTGCTTTGTATCAGTTTCAGAAGCAGAGTTGGACTATATAATGTCCGTATGTGTAGGAAACACCGTTATTTTGTTCTCAGCACACTTACGTTACCTGCTGTCTTAGAGACTCTAGAAAGCAAGAGCGTGCTTCTTGTTCTAAAGCAGAGTGTGATCAATGGATGATTGCACTGCTGTGTGTTTTAATTCAGAAATGGAGTTAAATCCGAGGCTCTGAGTCTTCCTACAAGCAAGACTTCAATTCAGGTAAGGGCTGTCACTTTTCTGCTCAAACTAACTACATCGTTCACGAAGCTCACACATTTCTCATCTTAAATGACAAGCATTGGATGTTAGAGCGTCAGTGCTTTGTATCAGTTTCAGAAGCAGATTTGGACTACATATGGACCATATATGTAGGAAACACCGTTCTTTTGTTCTGGGCACACTCAGATTTCCTGCTGTATTAGAGAGTCTAGAAAGCTAGAGTGTGCTTCTTGCTCTAAAGCAGAGTGTGATCCATGGATGAGAACTATGCTGTGTGTTTCCCTTCAGAAATGAACTTAAATCCCAGGCTCTGTGTCTTACTACAAGCAAGACTTCGTTTCAGGTAAGGGCAGTCACTTTTCAGTTCAAAGGAACTACATCATTCACAAAGCTCACACGTTTCTCATCTTAACTGACAAGCACGGGATGTTAGATGACCAGTGCATTCTATCAGTTTCAGAAGAAGATTTGGAGTACATATAGTCCGTATGTGTAGGAAACACCGTTCTTTGTTCTGGGCACACTCAGATTTCCTGCTGTCTTAGAGACTCTAGAAAGCAAGAGTGTGCTTCTTGCTCTAAAGCAGAGTGTGATCCATGGATGAGAACTATGCTGTGTGTTTCCCTTCAGAAATGGAGTTAAATCCCAGGCTCTGTGTCTTCCTACAAGCAAGACTTCGTTTCAGGTAAGGGCAGTCACTTTTAAGCTCAAATGAACTACATCGTTCACTGAGCTCACACGTTTCTCATCTTAACACACAAGCATTGGATGTTAGAGCACCAGTGCATTGTATCAGTTTCAGAAGAAGATTTGGACTACATATAGTCCATATGTGTCGGAAACACCGTTCTTTTGTTCTGGGCACAATAAGATTTCCTGCTCTATTAGAGACTCTAGAAAGCAAGAGCGTGCTTCTTGCTCTAAAGCAGAGTGTGATCCATTGATGAGAACTATGCTGTATGTTTCCCTTCAGAAATGGAGTTAAATCCCAGACTCTGTGTCTTCCTACAGGCAAGACTTCGTTTCAGGTAAGGGCAGTCACTTTTCAGCTCAAACGAACTACATCGTTCACTGAGCTCACACATTTCTCATCTTAACAGACAAGCATTGGATGTTAGACGACCAGTGCTTTGTATCAGTTTCAGAAGCAGAGTTGGACTAGATATGGTCCGTATGTGTAAGAAACACCGTTCTTTTCTTCTCAGCACACTCACGTTTCCTGCTGTCTTAGAGACTTTATGAAGCAAGAGCGTGCTTCTCGCTCTAAAGCAGAGTGTGATCCATGGATGAGAACTATGCTGTGTGTTTCCCTTCAGAAATGGAGTTAAATCCCAGGCTCTGTGTCTTCCTACAAGCAAGACTTCGTTTCAGGTAAGGGCAGTTACTTTTCAGCTCAAACGAACTACATCGTTCACTGAGCTCACACGTTTCTCATCTTAACAGACAAGCATTGGATGTTAGAGGACCAGTGCATTGTATCAGTTTCAGAAGAAGATTTGGACTACATATAGTCCGTATGTGTCGGAAACACCGTTCTTTTGTTCTGGGCACAATCAGATTTCCTGCTCTATTAGAGACTCTAGAAAGCAAGAGCGTGCTTCTTGCTCTAAAGCAGAGTGTGATCCATTGATGAGAACTATGCTGTATGTTTCCCTTCAGAAATGGAGTTAAATCCCAGACTCTGTGTCTTCCTACAGGCAAGACTTCGTTTCAGGTAAGGGCAGTCACTTTTCAGCTCAAACGAATCTACATCGTTCACTGAGCTCACACATTTCTCATCTTAACAGACAAGCATTGGATGATAGAGGACCAGTGCTTTGTATCAGTTTCAGAATCAGAGTTGGACTAGATATTGTCCGTATGTGTAGGAAACACCGTTCTTTTGTTCTCAGCACAATCACGTTTCTTGCTGTCTTAGAGACTCTAGGAAGCAAGAGCGTGATTCTTGTTCTAAAGCAGAGTGTCATCAATGGATGAGACAATTCTGTGTGTTTCACTTCAAAAATGGAGTTAAATCCCAGGCTCTGAGTCTCCCTACAAGCAAGACTTCGTTTCAGGTAAGGGCAGTCACTTTTCTGCTCAAAGGAACTACATCGTTCACGAAGCTCACACGTTTCTCATCTTAACTGACAAGCATTGGATGGTAGAGGACCAGTGCTTTGTATCAGTTTCAGAAGAAGAGTTGTACTAGATATTTTCCATATGTGTAGGAAACACCGTTCATTGTTCTGGGCACACTCAGATTTCCTGCTGTATTAGAAATTCTAGAAAGCAAGAGCGTTCTTCTTGCTCTAAAGCAGAGTGTGATCCATGGATGAGAACTATGCTGTGTGTTTCACTTCAGAAATGTACTTAAATCCCAGGCTCTGTGTCTTACTACAAGCAAGACCTCGTTTCAGGTAAGGGCAGTCACTTTTCAGCTCAAAGAACTACATCATTCACGAAGCTCACACGTTTCTCATCTTAATTGACAAGCATTGGATGGTAGAGGACCAGTGCTTTGTATCACTTTCAGAAGAAGAGTTGGACTAGATATTTTCCATATGTGTAGGAAACACCGTTCATTGTTCTGGGCACACTCAGATTTCCTGCTGTATTAGAAATTCTAGAAAGCAAGAGCGTGCTTCTCGCTCTAAATTAGAGTGTGATCCATGGATGAGAACTATGCTGTGTGTTTCCCTTCAGAAATGGAGTTAAATCCCAGGCTCTATGTCTTACTACAAGCAAGACTTCGTTTCAGGTATGGGCAGTCACTTTTCAGCTCAAACGAACTACATCGTTCACGAAGCTCACACGTTTCTCATCTTAACAGGCAAGCATTGGATTTTAGAAGACCAGTGCTTTGTATCAGTTTCAGAAGCAGAGTTGGACTATATAATGTCCGTATGTGTAGGAAACACCGTTATTTTGTTCTCAGCACGCTCAGATTTCCTGCTGTCTTAGAGACTCTAGAAAGCAAGAGTGTGCTTCTTGCTCTAAAGCAGAGTGTGATCCATGGATGAGAACTATGCTGTGTGCTTCACTTCAGAAATGGAGTTTAATCCCAGGCTCTGAGTCTTCCTAAAGGCAAGACTTCGTTTCAGGTAAGGGCAGTCACTTTTCTGCTCAAACGAACTACATCGTTCATGAAGCTCACACGTTTCTCATCTTAACTGACAAGCATTGGATGTTAGATGGTCAGTGCTTTGTATCAGTTTCAGAAGCAGATTTGGACTACATATGGTCCATATGTGTAGGAAACACCGTTCTTTTGTTCCGGGCACACTCAGATTTCCTGCTGTATTAGAGACTCTACAAAGCAAGAGTGTGCTTCTCGCTCTAAAGCAGAGTGTGATCCATGGATGAGAACTATGCTGTGTGTTTCCATTCAGAAATGGACTTAAATCCCAGGCTCTGTGTCTTACTACAAGCAAGACTTCGTTTCAGGTAAGGGCAGTCACTTTTCTGCTCAAATGAACTACATCATTCACGAAGCTCACACGTTTCTCATCTTAATTGACAACCCTTGGATGTTAGAGGACCAGTGCTTTGTATCAGTTTCAGAAGAAGAGTTCGACTAGATATGGTCCATATGTGTAGGAAACACCGTTCTTTTGTTCCGGGCACACTCAGATTTCCTGCTGTATTAGAGACTCTAGAAAGCAAGAGTGTGCTTCTTGCTCTAAAGCAGAGTGTGATCCATGGATGAGAACTATGCTGTGTGCTTCACTTCAGAAATGGAGTTAAATCCCAGGCTCTGAGTCTTCCTAAAGGCAAGACTTCGTTTCAGGTAAGGGAAGTCACTTTTAAGCTCAAACGAACTACATCGTTCACTGAGCTCACACGTTTCTCATCTTAACACACAAGCATTGGATGTTAGAGGACCAGTGCATTGTATCAGTTTCAGAAGAAGATTTGGACTACATATAGTCCGTATGTGTCGGAAACACCGTTCTTTTGTTCTGGGCACAATCAGATTTCCTGCTCTATTAGAGAATCTAGAAAGCAAGAGCGTGCTTCTTGCTCTAAAGCAGAGTGTGATCCATTGATGAGAACTATGCTGTATGTTTCCCTTCAGAAATGGAGTTAAATCCCAGACTCTGTGTCTTCCTACAGGCAAGACTTCGTTTCAGGTAAGGGCAGTCACTTTACAGCTCAAACGAACTACATCGTTCACTGAGCTCACACATTTCTCATCTTAACAGACAAGCATTGGATGTTAGAGGACCAGTGCTTTGTGTCAGTTTCAGAAGCAGAGTTGGACTAGATATTTTCCATATGTGTAGGAAACACCGTTCATTGTTCTGGGCACACTCAGATTTCCTGCTGTATTAGAAATTCTAGAAAGCAAGAGCGTGCTTCTCGCTCTAAAGCAGAGTGTGATCCATGGATGAGAACTATGCTGTGTGTTTCCCTTCAGAAATGGAGTTAAATCCCAGGGTCTGTGTCTTCCTACAAGCAAGACTTCGTTTCAGGTAAGGGCAGTCACTTTTCAGCTCAAACGAACTCCATCATTCACTGAGCTCACACATTTCTCATCTTAACAGACAAGCATTGGATGTTAGAGGACCAGTGCTTTGTATCAGTTTCAGAAGCAGAGTTGGACTAGATATGGTCCGTATGTGTAGGAAACACCCTTCTTTTTTTCTCAGCACACTCACGTTTCCTGCTGTCTTAGAGACTCTAGAAAGCAAGAGCGTACTTCTTGTTCTAAAGCAGAGTGTGATCAATGGATGAGACAGTGCTGTGTGTTTCCCTTCAGAAATGGAGTTAAATCCCAGGCTCTGTGTCTTCCTACAGGCAAGACTTCGTTTCAGGTAAGGGCAGTCACTTTTCAGCTCAAAGGAACTACATCGTTTACGAAGCTCACACGATTCTCATCTTAACAGGCAAGCATTGGATTTTAGAAGACCAGTGCTTTGTATCGGTTTCAGAAGCAGAGTTGGACTATATAATGTCCGTATGTGTAGGAAACACCGTTCTTTTGTTCTGGGCACACTCAGATTTCCTGCTGTATTAGAGACTCTAGAAAGCAAGAGCGTGCTTCTTGTTCTAAAGCAGAGTGTGATCAATGGATGATTACACTGCTGTGTGTTTTACTTCAGAAATGGAGTTAAATCCAAGGCTCTGAGTCTTCCTACAAGCAAGATTTCAATTCAGGTAAGGGCAGTCACTTTTCTGCTCAAACTAACTACATCGTTCACGAAGCTCACACATTTCTCATCTTAACTGACAAGCATTGGATGTTAGAGGGTCAGTGCTTTGTATCAGTTTCAGAAGCAGTTTTGGACTACATATGGTCCATATGTGTAGGAAACACCGTTCTTTTGTTCTGGGCACACTCAGATATCCTGCTGTATTAGAGAGTCTAGAAAGCTAGAGTGTGCTTCTCTCTCTAAAGCAGTGTGATCCATGGATGAGAACTATGCTGTGTGTTTCCCTTCAGAAATGGACTTAAATCCCAGGCTCTGTGTCTTACTACAAGCAAGACTTCGTTTCAGGTAAGGGCAGTCACTTTTCAGTTCAAAGGAACTACATCATTCACAAAGCTCACACGTTTCTCATCTTAACTGACAAGCACTGGATGTTAGAGGACCAGTGCATTATATCAGTTTCAGAAGAAGATTTGGACTACATATAGTCCGTATGTGTAGGAAACACCGTTCTTTTGTTCTGGGCACACTCAGATTTCCTGCTCTCTTAGAGACTCTAGAAAGCAAGAGTGTACTTCTTGCTCTAAAGCAGAGTGTGATCCATGGATGAGAACTATGCTGTGTGCTTGACTTCAGAAATGGAGTTAAATCCCAGGCTCTGAGTCTTCCTACAGGCAAGACTTCGTTTCAGGTAAGGGCAGTCACTTTTCTGCTCAAACGAACTTCTTCGTTCATGAAGCTCACACGTTCTCATCTTAACTGACAAGCATTGGATGTTAGATGGTCAGTGCTTTGTATCAGTTTCAGATGCAGATTTGGACTACATATGGTCCATATGTGTAGGAAACACCCTTCTTTTGTCCCGGGCACACTAAGATTTCCTGCTGTATTAGAGACTCTACAAAGCAAGAGTGTGCTTCTCGCTCTAAAGCAGAGTGTGATCCATGGATGAGAACTATGCTGTGTGTTTTCCTTCAGAAATGGACTTAAATCCCAGGCTCTGTGTCTCCCTACAAGCAAGACTTCGTTTCAGGTAAGGGCAGTCACTTTTCTGCTCAAATGAACTACATCATTCACGAAGCTAACACGTTTCTCATCTTAATTGACAAGCATTGGATGTTAGAGGACCAGTGCTTTGTATCAGTTTCAGAAGAAGAGTTGGACTAGATATGGTCCACATTTGTAGGAAACACCGTTCTTTTGTTCTGGGCACACTCAGATTTCTTGCTGTCTTAGAGAATCTAGAAAGCAGTAGCGTGCTTCTTGTTCTAAATCAGAGAGTGATCAATGGATGAGACAATGCTCTGTGTTTGACTTCAGAAATGGAGTTAAATCCCAGGCTCTGAGTCTCCCTACAAGCAAGACTTCGTTTCAGGTAAGGGCAGTCACTTTTAAGCTCAAATGAACTACATCGTTCACTGAGCTCACACGTTTCTCATCTTAACACACAAGCATTGGATGTTAGAGCACCAGTGCATTGTATCAGTTTCAGAAGAAGATTTGGACTACATATAGTCCATATGTGTCGGAAACACCGTTCTTTTGTTCTGGGCACAATAAGATTTCCTGCTCTATTAGAGACTCTAGAAAGCAAGAGCGTGCTTCTTGCTCTAAAGCAGAGTGTGATCCATTGATGAGAACTATGCTGTATGTTTCCCTTCAGAAATGGAGTTAAATCCCAGACTCTGTGTCTTCCTACAGGCAAGACTTCGTTTCAGGTAAGGGCAGTCACTTTTCAGCTCAAACGAACTACATCGTTCACTGAGCTCACACATTTCTCATCTTAACAGACAAGCATTGGATGTTAGACGACCAGTGCTTTGTATCAGTTTCAGAAGCAGAGTTGGACTAGATATGGTCCGTATGTGTAAGAAACACCGTTCTTTTCTTCTCAGCACACTCACGTTTCCTGCTGTCTTAGAGACTTTATGAAGCAAGAGCGTGCTTCTCGCTCTAAAGCAGAGTGTGTTCCATGGATGAGAACTATGCTGTGTGTTTCCCTTCAGAAATGGAGTTAAATCCCAGGCTCTGTGTCTTCCTACAAGCAAGACTTCGTTTCAGGTAAGGGCAGTTACTTTTCAGCTCAAACGAACTACATCGTTCACTGAGCTCACACGTTTCTCATCTTAACAGACAAGCATTGGATGTTAGAGGACCAGTGCATTGTATCAGTTTCAGAAGAAGATTTGGACTACATATAGTCCGTATGTGTCGGAAACACCGTTCTTTTGTTCTGGGCACAATCAGATTTCCTGCTCTATTAGAGACTCTAGAAAGCAAGAGCGTGCTTCTTGCTCTAAAGCAGAGTGTGATCCATTGATGAGAACTATGCTGTATGTTTCCCTTCAGAAATGGAGTTAAATCCCAGACTCTGTGTCTTCCTACAGGCAAGACTTCGTTTCAGGTAAGGGCAGTCACTTTTCAGCTCAAACGAATCTACATCGTTCACTGAGCTCACACATTTCTCATCTTAACAGACAAGCATTGGATGATAGAGGACCAGTGCTTTGTATCAGTTTCAGAATCAGAGTTGGACTAGATATTGTCCGTATGTGTAGGAAACACCGTTCTTTTGTTCTCAGCACAATCACGTTTCCTGCTGTCTTAGAGACTCTAGGAAGCAAGAGCGTGATTCTTGTTCTAAAGCAGAGTGTCATCAATGGATGAGACAATTCTGTGTGTTTCACTTCAAAAATGGAGTTAAATCCCAGGCTCTGAGTCTCCCTACAAGCAAGACTTCGTTTCAGGTAAGGGCAGTCACTTTTCTGCTCAAAGGAACTACATCGTTCACAAAGCTCACACGTTTCTCATCTTAACTGACAAGCATTGGATGGTAGAGGACCAGTGCTTTGTATCAGTTTCAGAAGAAGAGTTGGACTAGATATTTTCCATATGTGTAGGAAACACCGTTCATTGTTCTGGGCACACTCAGATTTCCTGCTGTATTAGAAATTCTAGAAAGCAAGAGCGTTCTTCTTGCTCTAAAGCAGAGTGTGATCCATGGATGAGAACTATGCTGTGTGTTTCACTTCAGAAATGGACTTAAATCCCAGGCTCTGTGTCTTACTACAAGCAAGACCTCGTTTCAGGTAAGGGCAGTCAGTTTTCAGCTCAAAGAACTACATCATTCACGAAGCTCACACGTTTCTCATCTTAATTGACAAGCATTGGATGGTAGAGGACCAGTGCTTTGTATCACTTTCAGAAGAAGAGTTGGACTAGATATTTTCCATATGTGTAGGAAACACCATTCTTTGTTCTGGGCACACTCAGATTTCCTGCTGTATTAGAAATTCTAGAAAGCAAGAGCGTGCTTCTCGCTCTAAATTAGAGTGTGATCCATGGATGAGAACTATGCTGTGTGTTTCCTTTCAGAAATGGAGTTAAATCCCAGGCTCTATGTCTTACTACAAGCAAGACTTCGTTTCAGGTAAGGGCAGTCACTTTTCAGCTCAAACGAACTACATCGTTCACGAAGCTCACACGTTTCTCATCTTAACAGGCAAGCATTGGATTTTAGAAGACCAGTGCTTTGTATCAGTTTCAGAAGCAGAGTTGGAATATATAATGTCCGTATGTGTAGGAAACACCGTTATTTTGTTCTCAGCACGCTCAGATTTCCTGCTGTCTTAGAGACTCTAGAAAGCAAGAGTGTGCTTCTTGCTCTAAAGCAGAGTGTGATCCATGGATGAGAACTATGCTGTGTGCTTCACTTCAGAAATGGAGTTAAATCCCAGGCTCTGAGTCTTCCTAAAGGCAAGACTTCGTTTCAGGTAAGGGCAGTCACTTTTCTGCTCAAACGAACTACATCGTTCATGAAGCTCACACGTTTCTCATCTTAACTGACAAGCATTGGATGTTAGATGGTCAGTGCTTTGTATCAGTTTCAGAAGCAGATTTGGACTACATATGGTCCATATATGTCGGAAACACCGTTCTTTTGTTCCGGGCACACTCAGATTTCCTGCTGTATTAGAGACTCTACAAAGCAAGAGTGTGCTTCTCGCTCTAAAGCAGAGTGTGATCCATGGATGAGAACTATGCTGTGTGTTTCCATTCAGAAATGGACTTAAATCCCAGGCTCTGTGTCTTACTACAAGCAAGACTTCGTTTCAGGTAAGGGCAGTCACTTTTCTGCTCAAATGAACTACATCATTCACGAAGCTCACACGTTTCTCATCTTAATTGACAACCCTTGGATGTTAGAGGACCAGTGCTTTGTATCAGTTTCAGAAGAAGAGTTCGACTAGATATGGTCCATATGTGTAGGAAACACCGTTCTTTTGTTCCGGGCACACTCAGATTTCCTGCTGTATTAGAGACTCTAGAAAGCAAGAGTGTGCTTCTTGCTCTAAAGCAGAGTGTGATCCATGGATGAGAACTATGCTGTGTGCTTCACTTCAGAAATGGAGTTAAATCCCAGGCTCTGAGTCTTCCTAAAGGCAAGACTTCGTTTCAGGTAAGGGCAGTCACTTTTAAGCTCAAACGAACTACATCGTTCACTGAGCTCACACGTTTCTCATCTTAACAGACAAGCATTGGATGTTAGAGGACCAGTGCTTTGTGTCAGTTTCAGAAGCAGAGTTGGACTAGATATTTTCCATATGTGTAGGAAACACCGTTCATTGTTCTGGGCACACTCAGATTTCCTGCTGTATTAGAAATTCTAGAAAGCAAGAGCGTGCTTCTCGCTCTAAAGCAGAGTGTGATCCATGGATGAGAACTATGCTGTGTGTTTCCCTTCAGAAATGGAGTTAAATCCCAGGGTCTGTGTCTTCCTACAAGCAAGACTTCGTTTCAGGTAAGGGCAGTCACTTTTCAGCTCAAACGAACTCCATCATTCACTGAGCTCACACATTTCTCATCTTAACAGACAAGCATTGGATGTTAGAGGACCAGTGCTTTGTATCACTTTCAGAAGCAGAGTTGGACTAGATATGGTCCGTATGTGTAGGAAACACCCTTCTTTTTTTCTCAGCACACTCACGTTTCCTGCTGTCTTAGAGACTCTAGAAAGCAAGAGCGTACTTCTTGTTCTAAAGCAGAGTGTGATCAATGGATGAGACAGTGCTGTGTGTTTCCCTTCAGAAATGGAGTTAAATCCCAGGCTCTGTGTCTTCCTACAGGCAAGACTTCGTTTCAGGTAAGGGCAGTCACTTTTCAGCTCAAATGAACTACATCGTTTACGAAGCTCACACGATTCTCATCTTAACAGGCAAGCATTGGATTTTAGAAGACCAGTGCTTTGTATCGGTTTCAGAAGCAGAGTTGGACTATATAATGTCCGTATGTGTAGGAAACACCGTTCTTTTGTTCTGGGCACACTCAGATTTCCTGCTGTATTAGAGACTCTAGAAAGCAAGAGCGTGCTTCTTGTTCTAAAGCAGAGTGTGATCAATGGATGATTACACTGCTGTGTGTTTTACTTCAGAAATGGAGTTAAATCCAAGGCTCTGAGTCTTCCTACAAGCAAGATTTCAATTCAGGTAAGGGCAGTCACTTTTCTGCTCAAACTAACTACATCGTTCACGAAGCTCACACATTTCTCATCTTAACTGACAAGCATTGGATGTTAGAGGGTCAGTGCTTTGTATCAGTTTCAGAAGCAGTTTTGGACTACATATGGTCCATATGTGTAGGAAACACCGTTCTTTTGTTCTGGGCACACTCAGATATCCTGCTGTATTAGAGAGTCTAGAAAGCTAGAGTGTGCTTCTCTCTCTAAAGCAGTGTGATCCATGGATGAGAACTATGCTGTGTGTTTCCCTTCAGAAATGGACTTAAATCCCAGGCTCTGTGTCTTACTACAAGCAAGACTTCGTTTCAGGTAAGGGCAGTCACTTTTCAGTTCAAAGGAACTACATCATTCACAAAGCTCACACGTTTCTCATCTTAACTGACAAGCACTGGATGTTAGAGGACCAGTGCATTCTATCAGTTTCAGAAGAAGATTTGGACTACATATAGTCCGTATGTGAAGGAAACACCGTTCTTTTGTTCTGGGCACACTCAGATTTCCTGCTCTCTTAGAGACTCTAGAAAGCAAGAGTGTACTTCTTGCTCTAAAGCAGAGTGTGATCCATGGATGAGAACTATGCTGTGTGCTTGACTTCAGAAATGGAGTTAAATCCCAGGCTCTGAGTCTTCCTACAGGCAAGACTTCGTTTCAGGTAAGGGCAGTCACTTTTCTGCTCAAACGAACTTCTTCGTTCATGAAGCTCACACGTTCTCATCTTAACTGACAAGCATTGGATGTTAGATGGTCAGTGCTTTGTATCAGTTTCAGATGCAGATTTGGACTACATATGGTCCATATGTGTAGGAAACACCGTTCTTTTGTCCCGGGCACACTAAGATTTCCTGCTGTATTAGAGACTCTACAAAGCAAGAGTGTGCTTCTCGCTCTAAAGCAGAGTGTGATCCATGGATGAGAACTATGCTGTGTGTTTTCCTTCAGAAATGGACTTAAATCCCAGGCTCTGTGTCTCCCTACAAGCAAGACTTCGTTTCAGGTAAGGGCAGTCACTTTTCTGCTCAAATGAACTACATCATTCACGAAGCTAACACGTTTCTCATCTTAATTGACAAGCATTGGATGTTAGAGGACCAGTGCTTTGTATCAGTTTCAGAAGAAGAGTTGGACTAGATATGGTCCACATTTGTAGGAAACACCGTTCTTTTGTTCTGGGCACACTCAGATTTCTTGCTGTCTTAGAGAATCTAGAAAGCAGTAGCGTGCTTCTTGTTCTAAATCAGAGAGTGATCAATGGATGAGACAATGCTCTGTGTTTGACTTCAGAAATGGAGTTAAATCCCAGGCTCTGAGTCTCCCTACAAGCAAGACTTCGTTTCAGGTAAGGGCAGTCACTTTTAAGCTCAAATGAACTACATCGTTCACTGAGCTCACACGTTTCTCATCTTAACACACAAGCATTGGATGTTAGAGCACCAGTGCATTGTATCAGTTTCAGAAGAAGATTTGGACTACATATAGTCCATATGTGTCGGAAACACCGTTCTTTTGTTCTGGGCACAATAAGATTTCCTGCTCTATTAGAGACTCTAGAAAGCAAGAGCGTGCTTCTTGCTCTAAAGCAGAGTGTGATCCATGGATGAGAACTATGCTGTGTGCTTCACTTCAGAAATGGAGTTAAATCCCAGGCTCTGAGTCTTCCTAAAGGCAAGACTTCGTTTCAGGTAAGGGCAGTCACTTTTAAGCTCAAACGAACTACATCGTTCACTGAGCTCACACGTTTCTCATCTTAACAGACAAGCATTGGATGTTAGAGGACCAGTGCTTTGTGTCAGTTTCAGAAGCAGAGTTGGACTAGATATTTTCCATATGTGTAGGAAACACCGTTCATTGTTCTGGGCACACTCAGATTTCCTGCTGTATTAGAAATTCTAGAAAGCAAGAGCGTGCTTCTCGCTCTAAAGCAGAGTGTGATCCATGGATGAGAACTATGCTGTGTGTTTCCCTTCAGAAATGGAGTTAAATCCCAGGGTCTGTGTCTTCCTACAAGCAAGACTTCGTTTCAGGTAAGGGCAGTCACTTTTCAGCTCAAACGAACTCCATCATTCACTGAGCTCACACATTTCTCATCTTAACAGACAAGCATTGGATGTTAGAGGACCAGTGCTTTGTATCACTTTCAGAAGCAGAGTTGGACTAGATATGGTCCGTATGTGTAGGAAACACCCTTCTTTTTTTCTCAGCACACTCACGTTTCCTGCTGTCTTAGAGACTCTAGAAAGCAAGAGCGTACTTCTTGTTCTAAAGCAGAGTGTGATCAATGGATGAGACAGTGCTGTGTGTTTCCCTTCAGAAATGGAGTTAAATCCCAGGCTCTGTGTCTTCCTACAGGCAAGACTTCGTTTCAGGTAAGGGCAGTCACTTTTCAGCTCAAATGAACTACATCGTTTACGAAGCTCACACGATTCTCATCTTAACAGGCAAGCATTGGATTTTAGAAGACCAGTGCTTTGTATCGGTTTCAGAAGCAGAGTTGGACTATATAATGTCCGTATGTGTAGGAAACACCGTTCTTTTGTTCTGGGCACACTCAGATTTCCTGCTGTATTAGAGACTCTAGAAAGCAAGAGCGTGCTTCTTGTTCTAAAGCAGAGTGTGATCAATGGATGATTACACTGCTGTGTGTTTTACTTCAGAAATGGAGTTAAATCCAAGGCTCTGAGTCTTCCTACAAGCAAGATTTCAATTCAGGTAAGGGCAGTCACTTTTCTGCTCAAACTAACTACATCGTTCACGAAGCTCACACATTTCTCATCTTAACTGACAAGCATTGGATGTTAGAGGGTCAGTGCTTTGTATCAGTTTCAGAAGCAGTTTTGGACTACATATGGTCCATATGTGTAGGAAACACCGTTCTTTTGTTCTGGGCACACTCAGATATCCTGCTGTATTAGAGAGTCTAGAAAGCTAGAGTGTGCTTCTCTCTCTAAAGCAGTGTGATCCATGGATGAGAACTATGCTGTGTGTTTCCCTTCAGAAATGGACTTAAATCCCAGGCTCTGTGTCTTACTACAAGCAAGACTTCGTTTCAGGTAAGGGCAGTCACTTTTCAGTTCAAAGGAACTACATCATTCACAAAGCTCACACGTTTCTCATCTTAACTGACAAGCACTGGATGTTAGAGGACCAGTGCATTCTATCAGTTTCAGAAGAAGATTTGGACTACATATAGTCCGTATGTGAAGGAAACACCGTTCTTTTGTTCTGGGCACACTCAGATTTCCTGCTCTCTTAGAGACTCTAGAAAGCAAGAGTGTACTTCTTGCTCTAAAGCAGAGTGTGATCCATGGATGAGAACTATGCTGTGTGCTTGACTTCAGAAATGGAGTTAAATCCCAGGCTCTGAGTCTTCCTACAGGCAAGACTTCGTTTCAGGTAAGGGCAGTCACTTTTCTGCTCAAACGAACTTCTTCGTTCATGAAGCTCACACGTTCTCATCTTAACTGACAAGCATTGGATGTTAGATGGTCAGTGCTTTGTATCAGTTTCAGATGCAGATTTGGACTACATATGGTCCATATGTGTAGGAAACACCGTTCTTTTGTCCCGGGCACACTAAGATTTCCTGCTGTATTAGAGACTCTACAAAGCAAGAGTGTGCTTCTCGCTCTAAAGCAGAGTGTGATCCATGGATGAGAACTATGCTGTGTGTTTTCCTTCAGAAATGGACTTAAATCCCAGGCTCTGTGTCTCCCTACAAGCAAGACTTCGTTTCAGGTAAGGGCAGTCACTTTTCTGCTCAAATGAACTACATCATTCACGAAGCTAACACGTTTCTCATCTTAATTGACAAGCATTGGATGTTAGAGGACCAGTGCTTTGTATCAGTTTCAGAAGAAGAGTTGGACTAGATATGGTCCACATTTGTAGGAAACACCGTTCTTTTGTTCTGGGCACACTCAGATTTCTTGCTGTCTTAGAGAATCTAGAAAGCAGTAGCGTGCTTCTTGTTCTAAATCAGAGAGTGATCAATGGATGAGACAATGCTCTGTGTTTGACTTCAGAAATGGAGTTAAATCCCAGGCTCTGAGTCTCCCTACAAGCAAGACTTCGTTTCAGGTAAGGGCAGTCACTTTTAAGCTCAAATGAACTACATCGTTCACTGAGCTCACACGTTTCTCATCTTAACACACAAGCATTGGATGTTAGAGCACCAGTGCATTGTATCAGTTTCAGAAGAAGATTTGGACTACATATAGTCCATATGTGTCGGAAACACCGTTCTTTTGTTCTGGGCACAATAAGATTTCCTGCTCTATTAGAGACTCTAGAAAGCAAGAGCGTGCTTCTTGCTCTAAAGCAGAGTGTGATCCATTGATGAGAACTATGCTGTATGTTTCCCTTCAGAAATGGAGTTAAATCCCAGACTCTGTGTCTTCCTACAGGCAAGACTTCGTTTCAGGTAAGGGCAGTCACTTTTCAGCTCAAACGAACTACATCGTTCACTGAGCTCACACATTTGTCATCTTAACAGACAAGCATTGGATGTTAGACGACCAGTGCTTTGTATCAGTTTCAGAAGCAGAGTTGGACTAGATATGGTCCGTATGTGTAAGAAACACCGTTCTTTTCTTCTCAGCACACTCACGTTTCCTGCTGTCTTAGAGACTTTATGAAGCAAGAGCGTGCTTCTCGCTCTAAAGCAGAGTGTGTTCCATGGATGAGAACTATGCTGTGTGTTTCCCTTCAGAAATGGAGTTAAATCCCAGGCTCTGTGTCTTCCTACAAGCAAGACTTCGTTTCAGGTAAGGGCAGTTACTTTTCAGCTCAAACGAACTACATCGTTCACTGAGCTCACACGTTTCTCATCTTAACAGACAAGCATTGGATGTTAGAGGACCAGTGCATTGTATCAGTTTCAGAAGAAGATTTGGACTACATATAGTCCGTATGTGTCGGAAACACCGTTCTTTTGTTCTGGGCACAATCAGATTTCCTGCTCTATTAGAGACTCTAGAAAGCAAGAGCGTGCTTCTTGCTCTAAAGCAGAGTGTGATCCATTGATGAGAACTATGCTGTATGTTTCCCTTCAGAAATGGAGTTAAATCCCAGACTCTGTGTCTTCCTACAGGCAAGACTTCGTTTCAGGTAAGGGCAGTCACTTTTCAGCTCAAACGAATCTACATCGTTCACTGAGCTCACACATTTCTCATCTTAACAGACAAGCATTGGATGATAGAGGACCAGTGCTTTGTATCAGTTTCAGAATCAGAGTTGGACTAGATATTGTCCGTATGTGTAGGAAACACCGTTCTTTTGTTCTCAGCACAATCACGTTTCCTGCTGTCTTAGAGACTCTAGGAAGCAAGAGCGTGATTCTTGTTCTAAAGCAGAGTGTCATCAATGGATGAGACAATTCTGTGTGTTTCACTTCAAAAATGGAGTTAAATCCCAGGCTCTGAGTCTCCCTACAAGCAAGACTTCGTTTCAGGTAAGGGCAGTCACTTTTCTGCTCAAAGGAACTACATCGTTCACGAAGCTCACACGTTTCTCATCTTAACTGACAAGCATTGGATGGTAGAGGACCAGTGCTTTGTATCAGTTTCAGAAGAAGAGTTGGACTAGATATTTTCCATATGTGTAGGAAACACCGTTCATTGTTCTGGGCACACTCAGATTTCCTGCTGTATTAGAAATTCTAGAAAGCAAGAGCGTTCTTCTTGCTCTAAAGCAGAGTGTGATCCATGGATGAGAACTATGCTGTGTGTTTCACTTCAGAAATGGACTTAAATCCCAGGCTCTGTGTCTTACTACAAGCAAGACCTCGTTTCAGGTAAGGGCAGTCAGTTTTCAGCTCAAAGAACTACATCATTCACGAAGCTCACACGTTTCTCATCTTAATTGACAAGCATTGGATGGTAGAGGACCAGTGCTTTGTATCACTTTCAGAAGAAGAGTTGGACTAGATATTTTCCATATGTGTAGGAAACACCATTCATTGTTCTGGGCACACTCAGATTTCCTGCTGTATTAGAAATTCTAGAAAGCAAGAGCGTGCTTCTCGCTCTAAATTAGAGTGTGATCCATGGATGAGAACTATGCTGTGTGTTTCCCTTCAGAAATGGAGTTAAATCCCAGGCTCTATGTCTTACTACAAGCAAGACTTCGTTTCAGGTAAGGGCAGTCACTTTTCAGCTCAAACGAACTACATCGTTCACGAAGCTCACACGTTTCTCATCTTAACAGGCAAGCATTGGATTTTAGAAGACCAGTGCTTTGTATCAGTTTCAGAAGCAGAGTTGGAATATATAATGTCCGTATGTGTAGGAAACACCGTTATTTTGTTCTCAGCACGCTCAGATTTCCTGCTGTCTTAGAGACTCTAGAAAGCAAGAGTGTGCTTCTTGCTCTAAAGCAGAGTGTGATCCATGGATGAGAACTATGCTGTGTGCTTCACTTCAGAAATGGAGTTAAATCCCAGGCTCTGAGTCTTCCTACAGGCAAGACTTCGTTTCAGGTAAGGGCAGTCACTTTTCTGCTCAAACGAACTACATCGTTCATGAAGCTCACACGTTTCTCATCTTAACTGACAAGCATTGGATGTTAGATGGTCAGTGCTTTGTATCAGTTTCAGAAGCAGATTTGGACTACATATGGTCCATATGTGTAGGAAACACCGTTCTTTTGTTCCGGGCACACTCAGATTTCCTGCTGTATTAGAGACTCTACAAAGCAAGAGTGTGCTTCTCGCTCTAAAGCAGAGTGTGATCCATGGATGAGAACTATGCTGTGTGTTTCCATTCAGAAATGGACTTAAATCCCAGGCTCTGTGTCTTACTACAAGCAAGACTTCGTTTCAGGTAAGGGCAGTCACTTTTCTGCTCAAATGAACTACATCATTCACGAAGCTCACACGTTTCTCATCTTAATTGACAACCCTTGGATGTTAGAGGACCAGTGCTTTGTATCAGTTTCAGAAGAAGAGTTCGACTAGATATGGTCCATATGTGTAGGAAACACCGTTCTTTTGTTCCGGGCACACTCAGATTTCCTGCTGTATTAGAGACTCTAGAAAGCAAGAGTGTGCTTCTTGCTCTAAAGCAGAGTGTGATCCATGGATGAGAACTATGCTGTGTGCTTCACTTCAGAAATGGAGTTAAATCCCAGGCTCTGAGTCTTCCTAAAGGCAAGACTTCGTTTCAGGTAAGGGCAGTCACTTTTAAGCTCAAACGAACTACATCGTTCACTGAGCTCACACGTTTCTCATCTTAACACAGAAGCATTGGATGTTAGAGGACCAGTGCATTGTATCAGTTTCAGAAGAAGATTTGGACTACATATAGTCCGTAAGGGTCGGAAACACCGTTCTTTTGTTCTGGGCACAATCAGATTTCCTGCTCTATTAGAGAATCTAGAAAGCAAGAGCGTGCTTCTTGCTCTAAAGCAGAGTGTGATCCATTGATGAGAACTATGCTGTATGTTTCCCTTCAGAAATGGAGTTAAATCCCAGACTCTGTGTCTTCCTACAGGCAAGACTTCGTTTCAGGTAAGGGCAGTCACTTTTCAGCTCAAACGAACTACATCGTTCACTGAGCTCACACATTTCTCATCTTAACAGACAAGCATTGGATGTTAGAGGACCAGTGCTTTGTGTCAGTTTCAGAAGCAGAGTTGGACTAGATATTTTCCATATGTGTAGGAAACACCGTTCATTGTTCTGGGCACACTCAGATTTCCTGCTGTATTAGAAATTCTAGAAAGCAAGAGCGTGCTTCTCGCTCTAAAGCAGAGTGTGATCCATGGATGAGAACTATGCTGTGTGTTTCCCTTCAGAAATGGAGTTAAATCCCAGGGTCTGTGTCTTCCTACAAGCAAGACTTCGTTTCAGGTAAGGGCAGTCACTTTTCAGCTCAAACGAACTCCATCATTCACTGAGCTCACACATTTCTCATCTTAACAGACAAGCATTGGATGTTAGAGGACCAGTGCTTTGTATCACTTTCAGAAGCAGAGTTGGACTAGATATGGTCCGTATGTGTAGGAAACACCCTTCTTTTTTTCTCAGCACACTCACGTTTCCTGCTGTCTTAGAGACTCTAGAAAGCAAGAGCGTACTTCTTGTTCTAAAGCAGAGTGTGATCAATGGATGAGACAGTGCTGTGTGTTTCCCTTCAGAAATGGAGTTAAATCCCAGGCTCTGTGTCTTCCTACAGGCAAGACTTCGTTTCAGGTAAGGGCAGTCACTTTTCAGCTCAAAGGAACTACATCGTTTACGAAGCTCACACGATTCTCATCTTAACAGGCAAGCATTGGATTTTAGAAGACCAGTGCTTTGTATCGGTTTCAGAAGCAGAGTTGGACTATATAATGTCCGTATGTGTAGGAAACACCGTTATTTTGTTCTCGGCACACTCACGTTTCCTGCTGTCTTAGAGACTCTAGAAAGCAAGAGCGTGCTTCTTGTTCTAAAGCAGAGTGTGATCAATGGATGATTACACTGCTGTGTGTTTTACTTCAGAAATGGAGTTAAATCCAAGGCTCTGAGTCTTCCTACAAGCAAGATTTCAATTCAGGTAAGGGCAGTCACTTTTCTGCTCAAACTAACTACATCGTTCACGAAGCTCACACATTTCTCATTTTAACTGACAAGCATTGGATGTTAGAGGGTCAGTGCTTTGTATCAGTTTCAGAAGCAGTTTTGGACTACATATGGTCCATATGTGTAGGAAACACCGTTCTTTTGTTCTGGGCACACTCAGATATCCTGCTGTATTAGAGAGTCTAGAAAGCTAGAGTGTGCTTCTCTCTCTAAAGCAGTGTGATCCATGGATGAGAACTATGCTGTGTGTTTCCCTTCAGAAATGGACTTAAATCCCAGGCTCTGTGTCTTACTACAAGCAAGACTTCGTTTCAGGTAAGGGCAGTCACTTTTCAGTTCAAAGGAACTACATCATTCACAAAGCTCACACGTTTCTCATCTTAACTGACAAGCACTGGATGTTAGAGGACCAGTGCATTCTATCAGTTTCAGAAGAAGATTTGGACTACATATAGTCCGTATGTGAAGGAAACACCGTTCTTTTGTTCTGGGCACACTCAGATTTCCTGCTCTCTTAGAGACTCTAGAAAGCAAGAGTGTACTTCTTGCTCTAAAGCAGAGTGTGATCCATGGATGAGAACTATGCTGTGTGCTTGACTTCAGAAATGGAGTTAAATCCCAGGCTCTGAGTCTTCCTACAGGCAAGACTTCGTTTCAGGTAAGGGCAGTCACTTTTCTGCTCAAACGAACTTCTTCGTTCATGAAGCTCACACGTTCTCATCTTAACTGACAAGCATTGGATGTTAGATGGTCAGTGCTTTGTATCAGTTTCAGATGCAGATTTGGACTACATATGGTCCATATGTGTAGGAAACACCGTTCTTTTGTCCCGGGCACACTAAGATTTCCTGCTGTATTAGAGACTCTACAAAGCAAGAGTGTGCTTCTCGCTCTAAAGCAGAGTGTGATCCATGGATGAGAACTATGCTGTGTGTTTTCCTTCAGAAATGGACTTAAATCCCAGGCTCTGTGTCTCCCTACAAGCAAGACTTCGTTTCAGGTAAGGGCAGTCACTTTTCTGCTCAAATGAACTACATCATTCACGAAGCTAACACGTTTCTCATCTTAATTGACAAGCATTGGATGTTAGAGGACCAGTGCTTTGTATCAGTTTCAGAAGAAGAGTTGGACTAGATATGGTCCATATTTGTAGGAAACACCGTTCTTTTGTTCTGGGCACACTCACATTTCCTGCTGTCTAAGAGACTCTAGAAAGCAAGAGTGTGCTTCTTGCTCTAAAGCAGAGTGTGATCCATGGATGAGAACTATGCTGTGTGTTTCCCTTCAGAAATGGAGTTAAATCCCAGGCTCTGTGTCTTCCTACAAGCAAGACTTCGTTTCAGGTAAGGGCAGTCACTTTTAAGCTCAAATGAACTACATCGTTCACTGAGCTCACACGTTTCTCATCTTAACACACAAGCATTGGATGTTAGAGCACCAGTGCATTGTATCAGTTTCAGAAGAAGATTTGGACTACATATAGTCCGTATGTGTCGGAAACACCGTTCTTTTGTTCTGGGCACAATAAGATATCCTGCTCTATTAGAGACTCTAGAAAGCAAGAGCGTGCTTCTTGCTCTAAAGCAGAGTGTGATCCATTGATGAGAACTATGCTGTATGTTTCCCTTCAGAAATGGAGTTAAATCCCAGACTCTGTGTCTTCCTACAGGCAAGACTTCGTTTCAGGTAAGGGCAGTCACTTTTCAGCTCAAACGAACTACATCGTTCACTGAGCTCACACATTTCTCATCTTAACAGACAAGCATTGGATGTTAGACGACCAGTGCTTTGTATCAGTTTCAGAAGCAGAGTTGGACTAGATATGGTCCGTATGTGTAAGAAACACCGTTCTTTTCTTCTCAGCACACTCACGTTTCCTGCTGTCTTAGAGATTTTATGAAGCAAGAGCGTGCTTCTCGCTCTAAAGCAGAGTGTGATCCATGGATGAGAACTATGCTGTGTGTTTCCCTTCAGAAATGGAGTTAAATCCCAGGCTCTGTGTCTTCCTACAGGCAAGACTTCGTTTCAGGTAAGGGCAGTCACTTTTCAGCTCAAACGAACTACATCGTTCACTGAGCTCACACATTTCTCATCTTAACAGACAAGCATTGGATGTTAGACGACCAGTGCTTTGTATCAGTTTCAGAAGCAGAGTTGGACTAGATATGGTCCGTATGTGTAAGAAACAACGTTCTTTTCTTCTCAGCACACTCACGTTTCCTGCTGTCTTAGAGATTTTATGAAGCAAGAGCGTGCTTCTCGCTCTAAAGCAGAGTGTGATCCATGGATGAGAACTATGCTGTGTGTTTCCCTTCAGAAATGGAGTTAAATCCCAGGCTCTGTGTCTTCCTACAAGCAAGACTTCGTTTCAGGTAAGGGCAGTTACTTTTCAGCTCAAACGAACTACATCGTTCACTGAGCTCACACGTTTCTCATCTTAACAGACAAGCATTGGATGTTAGAGGACCAGTGCATTGTATCAGTTTCAGAAGAAGATTTGGACTACATATAGTCCGTATGTGTCGGAAACACCGTTCTTTTGTTCTGGGCACAATCAGATTTCCTGCTCTATTAGAGACTCTAGAAAGCAAGAGCGTGCTTCTTGCTCTAAAGCAGAGTGTGATCCATTGATGAGAACTATGCTGTATGTTTCCCTTCAGAAATGGAGTTAAATCCCAGACTCTGTGTCTTCCTACAGGCAAGACTTCGTTTCAGGTAAGGGCAGTCACTTTTCAGCTCAAACGAATCTACATCGTTCACTGAGCTCACACATTTCTCATCTTAACAGACAAGCATTGGATGATAGAGGACCAGTGCTTTGTATCAGTTTCAGAATCAGAGTTGGACTAGATATTGTCCGTATGTGTAGGAAACACCGTTCTTTTGTTCTCAGCACAATCACGTTTCCTGCTGTCTTAGAGACTCTAGGAAGCAAGAGCGTGATTCTTGTTCTAAAGCAGAGTGTCATCAATGGATGAGACAATTCTGTGTGTTTCACTTCAAAAATGGAGTTAAATCCCAGGCTCTGAGTCTCCCTACAAGCAAGACTTCGTTTCAGGTAAGGGCAGTCACTTTTCTGCTCAAAGGAACTACATCGTTCACGAAGCTCACACGTTTCTCATCTTAACTGACAAGCATTGGATGGTAGAGGACCAGTGCTTTGTATCAGTTTCAGAAGAAGAGTTGGACTAGATATTTTCCATATGTGTAGGAAACACCGTTCATTGTTCTGGGCACACTCAGATTTCCTGATGTATTAGAAATTATAGAAAGCAAGAGCGTTCTTCTTGCTCTAAAGCAGAGTGTGATCCATGGATGAGAACTATGCTGTGTGTTTCACTTCAGAAATGGACTTAAATCCCAGGCTCTGTGTCTTACTACAAGCAAGACTTCGTTTCAGGTAAGGGCAGTCACTTTTCAGCTCAAAGAACTACATCATTCTCGAAGCTCACACGTTTCTCATCTTAATTGACAAGCATTGGATGGTAGAGGACCAGTGCTTTGTATCACTTTCAGAAGAAGAGTTGGACTAGATATTTTCCATATGTGTAGGAAACACCGTTCATTGTTCTGGGCACACTCAGATTTCCTGCCTTATTAGAAATTCTAGAAAGCAAGAGCGTGCTTCTCGCTCTAAATTAGAGTGTGATCCATGGATGAGAACTATGCTGTGTGTTTCCCTTCAGAAATGGAGTTAAATCCCAGGCTCTATGTCTTACTACAAGCAAGACTTCGTTTCAGGTAAGGGCAGTCACTTTTCAGCTCAAACGAACTACATCGTTCACGAAGCTCACACGTTTCTCATCTTAACAGGCAAGCATTGGATTTTAGAAGACCAGTGCTTTGTATCAGTTTCAGAAGCAGAGTTGGAATATAATGTCCGTATGTGTAGGAAACACCGTTATTTTGTTCTCAGCACGCTCAGATTTCCTGCTGTCTTAGAGACTCTAGAAAGCAAGAGTGTGCTTCTTGCTCTAAAGCAGAGTGTGATCCATGGATGAGAACTATGCTGTGTGCTTCACTTCAGAAATGGAGTTAAATCCCAGGCTCTGAGTCTTCCTATAGGCAAGACTTCGTTTCAGGTAAGGGCAGTCACTTTTCTGCTCAAACGAACTACATCGTTCATGAAGCTCACACGTTTCTCATCTTAACTGACAAGCATTGGATGTTAGATGGTCAGTGCTTTGTATCAGTTTCAGAAGCAGATTTGGACTACATATGGTCCATATGTGTAGGAAACACCGTTCTTTTGTTCCGGGCACACTCAGATTTCCTGCTGTATTAGAGACTCTACAAAGCAAGAGTGTGCTTCTCGCTCTAAAGCAGAGTGTGATCCATGGATGAGAACTGTGCTGCGTGTTTCCATTCAGAAATGGACTTAAATCCCAGGCTCTGTGTCTTACTACAAGCAAGACTTCGTTTCAGGTAAGGGCAGTCACTTTTCTGCTCAAATGAACTACATCATTCACGAAGCTCACACGTTTCTCATCTTAATTGACAACCCTTGGATGTTAGAGGACCAGTGCTTTGTATCAGTTTCAGAAGAAGAGTTCGACTAGATATGGTCCATATGTGTAGGAAACACCGTTCTTTTGTTCCGGGCACACTCAGATTTCCTGCTGTATTAGAGACTCTACAAAGCAAGAGTGTGCTTCTCGCTCTAAAGCAGAGTGTGATCCATGGATGAGAACTATGCTGTGTGCTTCACTTCAGAAATGGAGTTAAATCCCAGGCTCTGAGTCTTCCTAAAGGCAAGACTTCGTTTCAGGTAAGGGCAGTCACTTTTAAGCTCAAACGAACTACATCGTTCACTGAGCTCACACGTTTCTCATCTTAACACACAAGCATTGGATGTTAGAGGACCAGTGCATTGTATCAGTTTCAGAAGAAGATTTGGACTACATATAGTCCGTATGTGTCGGAAACACCGTTCTTTTGTTCTGGGCACAATCAGATTTCCTGCTCTATTAGAGAATCTAGAAAGCAAGAGCGTGCTTCTTGCTCTAAAGCAGAGTGTGATCCATTGATGAGAACTATGCTGTATGTTTCCCTTCAGAAATGGAGTTAAATCCCAGACTCTGTGTCTTCCTACAGGCAAGACTTCGTTTCAGGTAAGGGCAGTCACTTTTCAGCTCAAACGAACTACATCGTTCACTGAGCTCACACATTTCTCATCTTAACAGACAAGCATTGGATGTTAGAGGACCAGTGCTTTGTGTCAGTTTCAGAAGCAGAGTTGGACTAGATATTTTCCATATGTGTAGGAAACACCGTTCATTGTTCTGGGCACACTCAGATTTCCTGCTGTATTAGAAATTCTAGAAAGCAAGAGCGTGCTTCTCGCTCTAAAGCAGAGTGTGATCCATGGATGAGAACTATGCTGTGTGTTTCCCTTCAGAAATGGAGTTAAATCCCAGGGTCTGTGTCTTCCTACAAGCAAGACTTCGTTTCAGGTAAGGGCAGTCACTTTTCAGCTCAAACGAACTCCATCATTCACTGAGCTCACACATTTCTCATCTTAACAGACAAGCATTGGATGTTAGAGGACCAGTGCTTTGTATCAGTTTCAGAAGCAGAGTTGGACTAGATATGGTCCGTATGTGTAGGAAACACCCTTCTTTTTTTCTCAGCACACTCACGTTTCCTGCTGTCTTAGAGACTCTAGAAAGCAAGAGCGTACTTCTTGTTCTAAAGCAGAGTGTGATCAATGGATGAGACAGTGCTGTGTGTTTCACTTCAGAATTGGAGTTAAATTCCAGTCTCTGAGTCTCCCTACAAGCAAGGCTTCGTTTCAGGTAAGGGCAGTCACTTTTCTGATTAAAGGAACTACATCGTTCACGAAGCTCACACGTTTCTCATCTTAACTGACAAGCATTGGATGTTAGAGGACCAGTGTATTATATCAGTTTCAGAAGAAGATTTGGATTACATATAGGCTGTAAGTGTAGGAAACACCATTCATTTGTTCTGGGAACAATCAGATTTCCTGCTATACTAGAGACTCTAGAAAGCAAGAGCGTGCTTCTTGCTCTAAAGCAGAGTGTGATCCATGGATGAGAACTATGCTGTGTGTTTCCCTTCAGAAATGGAGTTAAATCCCAGGCTCTGTGTCTTCCTACAGGCAAGACTTCGTTTCAGGTAAGGGCAGTCACTTTTCAGCTCAAAGGAACTACATCGTTTACGAAGCTCACACGATTCTCATCTTAACAGGCAAGCATTGGATTTTAGAAGACCAGTGCTTTGTATCGGTTTCAGAAGCAGAGTTGGACTATATAATGTCCGTATGTGTAGGAAACACCGTTCTTTTGTTCTGGGCACACTCAGATTTCCTGCTCTCTTAGAGACTCTAGAAAGCAAGAGTGTACTTCTTGCTCTAAAGCAGAGTGTGATCCATGGATGAGAACTATGCTGTGTGCTTGACTTCAGAAATGGAGTTAAATCCCAGGCTCTGAGTCTTCCTACAGGCAAGACTTCGTTTCAGGTAAGGGCAGTAACTTTTCTGCTCAAACGAACTTCTTCGTTCATGAAGCTCACACGTTCTCATCTTAACTGACAAGCATTGGATGTTAGATGGTCAGTGCTTTGTGTCAGTTTCAGATGCAGATTTGGACTACATATGGTCCATATGTGTAGGAAACACCGTTATTTTGTCCCGGGCACACTAAGATTTCCTGCTGTATTAGAGACTCTACAAAGCAAGTGTGTGCTTCTCGCTCTAAAGCAGAGTGTGATCCATGGATGAGAACTATGCTGTGTGTTTTCCTTCAGAAATGGACTTAAATCCCAGGCTCTGTGTCTCCCTACAAGCAAGACTTCGTTTCAGGTAAGGGCAGTCACTTTTCTGCTCAAATGAACTACATCATTCACGAAGCTAACACGTTTCTCATCTTAATTGACAAGCATTGGATGTTAGAGGACCAGTGCTTTGTATCAGTTTCAGAAGAAGAGTTGGACTAGATATGGTCCATATGTGTAGGAAACACAGTTCTTTTGTTCTGGGCACACTCAGATTGCTTGCTGTCTTAGAGAATCTAGAAAGCAGTAGCGTGCTTCTTGTTCTAAAGCAGAGTGTGATCAATGGATGAGACAATGCTCTGTGTTTGACTTCAGAAATGGAGTTAAATCCCAGGCTCTGAGTCTCCCTACAAGCAAGACTTCGTTTCAGGTAAGGGCAGTCACTTTTCTGCTCAAAGGAACTACATCGTTCATGAAGCTCACACGTTTCTCATCTTAACTGAATAGCATTGGATGTTAGAGGACCAGTGAATTGTATCAGTTTCAGAAGAAGATTTGGACTACATATAGTCCGTATGTGTAGGAAACACCGTTCTTTTGTTCTTGGCACAATCAGATTTCCTGTTGTATTAGATACTCTAGAAAGCAAGAGCATGCTTCTTGCTCTAAAGCAGAGTGTGATCCATGGATGAGAACTATGCTGTGTGTTTCACTTCAGAAATGGACTTAAATCCCAGGCTCTGTGTCTTACTACAAGCAATACTTCGTTTCAGGTAAGGGCAGTCACTTTTCTGCTCAAATGAACTACATCATTCACGAAGCTCACACGTTTCTCATCTAAATTGACAAGCATTGGATGGTAGAGGACCAGTGCTTTGTATCAGTTTCAGAAGAAGAGTTGGACTAGATATGGTCCATATGTGTAGGAAACACCATTCTTTTGTACTGGGCACACTCAGATTTCCTGCTGTATTAGAAATTCTAGAAAGCAAGAGCGTGCTTCTCGCTCTAAAGCAGAGTGTGATCAATGGATGATTACACTGCTGTGTGTTTTAATTCAGAAATGGAGTTAAATCCCAGGCTCTGAGTCTTCCTACAAGCAAGACTAAATTCAGGTAAGGGCAGTCACTTTTCTGCTCAAAGGAACTACATCGTTCACGAAGCTCACACATTTCTCATCTTAACTGACAAGCATTGGATGTTAGAGGGTCAGTGCTTTGTATCAGTTTCAGAAGCAGATTTGGACTACATATGGTCCATATGTGTAGGATACACCGTTCTTTTGTTCTGGGCACACTCAGATTTCCTGCTGTATTAGAGAGTCTAGAAAGCTAGAGTGTGCTTCTCGCTCTAAAGCAGAGTGTGATCCATGGATGAGAACTATGCTGTGTGTTTCCCTTAAGAAATGGACTTAAATCCCAGGCTCTGTGTCTTACTACAAGCAAGATTTTGTTTCAGGTAAGGGCAGTCACTTTTCAGGTCAAACGAACTACATCGTTCACTGAGCTCACACGTTTCTCATCTTAACACACAAGCATTGGATGTTAGAGGACCAGTGCATTGTATCAGATTCAGAAGAATATTTGGACTACATATAGTCCGTATGTGTCGGAAACACCGTTCTTTTGTTCTGGGCACAATCAGATTTCCTGCTCTATTAGAGAATCTAGAAAGCAAGAGCGTGAATCTTGCTCTAAAGCAGAGTGTTATCCATTGATGAGAACTATGCTGTATGTTTCCCTTCAGAAATGGAGTTAAATCCCAGACTCTGTGTCTTCCTACAGGCAAGACTTCGTTTCAGGTAAGGGCAGTCACTTTTCAGCTCAAACGAACTACATCGTTCACGAAGCTCACACGTTTCTCATCTTAACAGGCAAGCATTGGATTTTAGAAGACCAGTGCTTTGTATCAGTTTCAGAAGCAGAGTTGGACTATATAATGTCCGTATGTGTAGGAAACACCGTTCTTTTGTTCTGGGCACACTCAGATTTCCTGCTGTATTAGAGACTCTAGAAAGCAAGAGCGTGCTTCTTGTTCTAAAGCAGAGTGTGATCAATGGATGATTACACTGCTGTGTGTTTTACTTCAGAAATGGAGTTAAATCCCAGGCTCTGAGTCTTCCTACAAGCAAGACTTAAATTCAGGTAAGGGCTGTCACTTTTCTGCTCAAACTAACTACATCGTTCACGAAGCTCACACATTTCTCATCTTAACTGACAAGCATTGGATGTTAGAGGATCAGTGCTTTGTATCAGTTTCAGAAGCAGTTTTGGACTACATATGGTCCATATGTGTAGGAATCACCGTTCTTTTGTTCTGGGCACACTCAGATATCCTGCTGTATTAGAGAGTCTAGAAAGCTAGAGTGTGCTTCTCTCTCTAAAGCAGTGTGATCCATGGATGAGAACTATGCTGTGTGTTTCCCTTCAGAAATGGACTTAAATCCCAGGCTCTGTGTCTTACTACAAGCAAGACTTCGTTTCAGGTAAGGGCAGTCACTTTTCAGTTCAAAGGAACTACATCATTCAAAAAGCTCACACGTTTCTCATCTTAACTGACAAGCACTTGATGTTAGAGGACCAGTGCATTCCATCAGTTTCAGAAGAAGATTTGGACTACATATAGTCCGTATGTGTAGGAAACACCGTTCTTTTGTTCTGGGCACACTCAGATTTCCTGCTCTCTTAGAGACCCTAGAAAGCAAGAGTGTACTTCTTGCTCTAAAGCAGAGTGTGATCCATGGATGAGAACTATGCTGTGTGCTTGACTTCAGAAATGGAGTTAAGTCCCAGGCTCTGAGTCTTCCTACAGGCAAGACTTCGTTTCAGGTAAGGGCAGTCACTTTTCTGCTCAAACTAACTACATCGTTCATGAAGCTCACACGTTCTCATCTTAACTGACAAGCATTGGATGTTAGATGGTCAGTGCTTTGTATCAGTTTCAGATGCAGATTTGGACTACATATGGTCCATATGTGTAGGAAACACCGTTCTTTTGTCCCGGGCACACTCAGATTTCCTGCTGTATTAGAGACTCTACAAAGCAAGAGTGTGCTTCTCGCTCTAAAGCAGAGTGTGATCCATGGATGAGAACTATGCTGTGTGTTTCCCTTCAGAAATGGACTTAAATCCCAGGCTCTGTGTCTCCCTACAAGCAAGACTTCGTTTCAGGTAATGGCAGTCACTTTTCTACTCAAATGAACTACATCATTCACGCAGCTCACACGTTTCTCATCTTAATTGACAAGCATTGGATGTTAGAGGACCAGTGCTTTGTATCAGTTTCAGAAGAAGAGTTGGACTAGATATGGTGCATATTTGTAGGAAACACCGTTCTTTTGTTCTGGGCACACTCAGATTTCTTGCTGTCTTAGAGAATCTAGAAAGCAGTAGCGTGCTTCTTGTTCTAAAGCAGAGTGTGATCAATGGATGAGACAATGCTCTGTGTTTGACTTCAGAAATGGAGTTAAATCCCAGGCTCTGAGTCTCCCTACGAGCAAGACTTCGTTTCAGGTAAGGGCAGTCACTTTTCTGCTCAAAGGAACTACATCGTTCATGAAGCTCACACGTTTGTCATCTTAACTGACAAGCATTGGATGTTAGAGGACCAGTGAATTGTACCAGTTTCAGAAGAAGATTTGGACTACATATAGTCCGTATGTGTAGGAAACACCGTTCTTTTGTTCTTGGCACAATCAGATTTCCTGTTGTATTAGATACTCTAGAAAGCAAGAGCGTGCTTCTTGCTCTAAAGCAGAGTGTGATCCATGGATGAGAACTATGCTGTGTGTTTCACATCAGAAATGGACTTAAATCCCAGGCTCTGTGTCTTACTACAAGCAATACTTCGTTTCAGGTAAGGGCAGTCACTTTTCTGCTCAAATGAACTACATCATTCACGAAGCTCACACGTTTCTCATCTAAATTGACAAGCATTGGATGGTAGAGGACCAGTGCTTTGTATCAGTTTCAGAAGAAGAGTTGGACTAGATAAGGTCCATATGTGTAGGAAACACCATTCTTTTGTACTGGGCACACTCAGATTTCCTGCTGTATTAGAAATTCTAGAAAGCAAGAGCGTGCTTCTCGCTCTAAAGCAGAGTGTGATCAATGGAAGATTACATTGCTGTGTGTTTTAATTCAGAAATGGAGTTAAATCCCAGGCTCTGAGTCTTCCTACAAGCAAGACTAAATTCAGGTAAGGGCAGTCACTTTTCTGCTCAAAGGAACTACATCGTTCACGAAGCTCACACATTTCTCATCTTAACTGACAAGCATTGGATGTTAGAGGGTCAGTGCTTTGTATCAGTTTCAGAAGCAGATTTGGACTACATATGGTCCATATGTGTAGGATACACCGTTCTTTTGTTCTGGGCACACTCAGATTTCCTGCTGTATTAGAGAGTCTAGAAAGCTAGAGTGTGCTTCTCGCTCTAAAGCAGAGTGTGATCCATGGATGAGAACTATGCTGTGTGTTTCCCTTAAGAAATGGACTTAAATCCCAGGCTCTGTGTCTTACTACAAGCAAGATTTCGTTTCAGGTAAGGGCAGTCACTTTTCAGCTCAAACGAACTGCATCGTTCACTGAGCTCACACGTTTCTCATCTTAACAGACAAGCATTGGATGTTAGAGGACCAGTGCATTGTATCAGATTCAGAAGAATATTTGGACTACATATAGTCCGTATGTGTCGGAAACACCGTTCTTTTGTTCTGGGCACAATCAGATTTCCTGCTCTATTAGAGAATCTAGAAAGCAAGAGCGTGAATCTTGCTCTAAAGCAGAGTGTTATCCATTGATGAGAACTATGCTGTATGTTTCCCTTCAGAAATGGAGTTAAATCCCAGACTCTGTGTCTTCCTACAGGCAAGACTTCGTTTCAGGTAAGGGCAGTCACTTTTCAGCTCAAACGAACTACATCGTTCACGAAGCTCACACGTTTCTCATCTTAACAGGCAAGCATTGGATTTTAGAAGACCAGTGCTTTGTATCAGTTTCAGAAGCAGAGTTGGACTATATAATGTCCGTATGTGTAGGAAACACCGTTATTTTGTTCTCAGCACACTCAGATTTCCTGCTGTCTTAGAGATTCTAGAAAGCAAGAGTGTGCTTCTTGCTCTAAAGCAGAGTGTGATCCATGGATGAGAACTATGCTGTGTGCTTCACTTCAGAATTGGAGTTAAATCCCAAGCTCTGAGTCTTCCTAAAGGCAAGACTTCGTTTCAGGTAAGGGCAGTCACTTTTCTGCTCAAACGAACTACATCGTTCATGAAGCTCACACGTTTCTCATCTTAACTGACAAGCATTGGATGTTAGATGGTCAGTGCTTTGTATCAGTTTCAGAAGCAGAATTGGCCTACATATGGTCAATATGTGTAGGAAACTCCGTTCTTTTGTCCCGGGCACACTCAGATTTCCTGCTGTATTAGAGACTCTACAAAGCAAGAGTGTGCTTCTCGCTCTAAAGCAGAGTGTGATCCATGGATGAGAACTATGCTGTGTGTTTCCATTCAGAAATGGACTTAAATCCCAGGCTCTGTGTCTTACTACAAGCAAGACTTCGTTTCAGGTAAGGGCAGTCACTTTTCTGCTCAAATGAACTACATCATTCACGAAGCTCACACGTTTCTCATCTTAATTGACAACCCTTAGATGTTAGAGGACCAGTGCTTTGTATCAGTTTCAGAAGAAGAGTTCGACTAGATATGGTCCATATGTGTAGGAAACACCGTTCTTTTGTTCTCGGCACACTCAGATTTCCTGCTGTCTTAGAGAATCTAGAAAGCAATAGCGTGCTTCTTGTTCTAAAGCAGAGTGTGATCAATGGATGAGACAATGCTGTGTGTTTCACTTCAGAAATGGAGTTAAATCCCAGGATCTGTGTCTTCCTACAGGCAAGACTTCGTTTCAGGTAAGGGCAGTCACTTTTCAGCTCAAACGAACTACATCGTTCACTGAGCTCACACGTTTCTCATCTTAACAGACAAGCATTGGATGTTAGACGACCAGTGCTTTGTATCAGTTTCAGAAGCAGAGTTGGACTAGATATGGTCCGTATGTGTAAGAAACACCGTTCTTTTCTTCTCAGCACACTCACGTTTCCTGCTGTCTTAGAGACTTTAGAAAGCAAGAGCGTGCTTCTCGCTCTAAAGCAGAGTGTGATCCATGGATGAGAACTATGCTGTGTGTTTCCCTTCAGAAATGGAGTTAAATCCCAGGCTCTGTGTCTTCCTACAAGCAAGACTTCGTTTCAGGTAAGGGCAGTCACTTTTAAAATCAAACGAACTACATCGTTCACTGAGCTCACACGTTTCTCATCTTAACACACCAGCATTGGATGTTAGAGGACCAGTGCATTGTATCAGTTTCAGAAGAAGATTTGGACTACATATAGTCCGTATGTGTCGGAAACACCGTTCTTTTGTTCTGGGCACAATCAGATTTCCTGCTCCATTAGAGACTCTAGAAAGCAAGAGCGTGCTTCTTGCTCTAAAGCAGAGTGTGATCCATTGATGAGAACTATGCTGTATGTTTCCCTTCAGAAATGGAGTTAAATCCCAGACTCTGTGTCTTCCTAAGGCAAGACTTCGTTTCAGGTAAGGGCAGTCACTTTTCAGCTCAAACGAACTACAATCGTTCACTGAGCTCACACATTTCTCATCTTAACAGACAAGCATTGGATGTTAGAGGACCAGTGCTTTGTATCAGTTTCAGAAGCAGAGTTGGACTAGATATTTTCCATATGTGTAGGAAACACCGTTCATTGTTCTGGGCACATTCAGATTTCCTGCTGTATTAGAAATTCTAGAAAGCAAGAGCGTGCTTGTCGCTCTAAAGCAGAGTGTGATCCATGGATGAGAACTATGCTGTGTGTTTCCCTTCAGAAATGGAGTTAAATCCCAGGCTCTGTGTCTTCCTAAGAGCAAGACTTCGTTTCAGGTAAGGGCAGTCACTTTTCAGCTCAAACGAACTCCATCATTCACTGAGCTCACACATTTCTCATCTTAACAGACAAGCATTGGATGTTAGAGGTCCAGTGCTTTGTATCAGTTTCAGAAGCAGAGTTGGACTAGATATGGTCCGTATGTGTAGGAAACACCGTTCTTTTTTTCTCAGCACACTCACGTTTCCTGCTGTCTTAGAGACTCTAGGAAGCAAGAACGTACTTCTTGTTCTAAAGCAGAGTGTGATCAATGGATGAGACAGTGCTGTGTGTTTCACTTCAGAATTGGAGTTAAATTCCAGTCTCTGAGTCTCCCTACAAGCAAGGCTTCGTTTCAGGTAAGGGCAGTCACTTTTCTGATTAAAGGAACTACATCGTTCACTGAGCTCACACGTTTCTCATCTTAACTGACAAGCATTGGATGTTAGAGGACCAGTGTATTTTATCAGTTTCAGAAGAAGATTTGGATTACATATAGGCCGTAAGTGTAGGAAACACCGTTCATTTGTGCTGGTAACAATCAGATTTCCTGCTGTACTAGAGACTCTAGAAAGCAAGAGCGTGCTTCTTGCTCTAAAGCAGAGTGTGATCCATGGATGAGAACTATGCTGTGTGTTTCCCTTCAGAAATGGAGTTAAATCCCAGGCTCTGTGTCTTCCTACAGGCAAGACTTCGTTTCAGGTAAGGGCAGTCACTTTTCAGCTCAAAGGAACTACATCGTTTACGTAGCTCACACGATTCTCATCAAACAGGCAAGCATTGGATTTTAGAAGACCAGTGCTTTGTATCAGTTTCAGAAGCAGAGTTGGACTATATAATGTCCGTATGTGTAGGAAACACCATTATTTTGTTCTCGGCACACTCACGTTTCCTGCTGTCTTAGAGACTCTAGAAAGCAAGAGCGTGCTTCTTGTTCTAAAGCAGAGTGTGATCAATGGATGATTACACTGCTGTGTGTTTTACTTCAGAAATGGAGTTAAATCCCAGGCTCTGAGTCTTCCTACAAGCAAGACTTAAATTCAGGTAAGGGCTGTCACTTTTCTGCTCAAACTAACTACATCGTTCACGAAGCTCACACATTTCTCATCTTAACTGACAAGCATTGGATGTTAGAGGGTCAGTGCTTTGTATCAGTTTCAGAAGCAGTTTTGGACTACATATGGTCCATATGTGTAGGAAACACCGTTCTTTTGTTCTGGGCACACTCAGATATCCTGCTGTATTAGAGAGTCTAGAAAGCTAGAGTGTGCTTCTCTCTCTAAAGCAGTGTGATCCATGGATGAGAACTATGCTGTGTGTTTCCCTTCAGAAATGGACTTAAATCCCAGGCTCTGTGTCTTACTACAAGCAAGACTTCGTTTCAGGTAAGGGCAGTCACTTTTCAGTTCAAAGGAACTACATCATTCACAAAGCTCACACGTTTCTCATCTTAACTGACAAGCACTGGATGTTAGAGGACCAGTGCATTCTATCAGTTTCAGAAGAAGATTTGGACTACATATAGTCCGTATGTGAAGGAAACACCGTTCTTTTGTTCTGGGCACACTCAGATTTCCTGCTGTCTTAGAGACTCTAGAAAGCAAGAGTGTGCTTCTTGCTCTAAAGCAGAGTGTGATCCATGGATGAGAACTATGCTGTGTGCTTGACTTCAGAAATGGAGTTAAGTCCCAGGCTCTGAGTCTTCCTACAGGCAAGACTTCGTTTCAGGTAAGGGCAGTCACTTTTCAGCTCAAACGAACTACATCGTTCACGAAGCTCACACGTTTCTCATCTTAACAGGCAAGCATTGGATTTTAGAAGACCAGTGCTTTGTATCAGTTTCAGAAGCAGAGTTGGACTATATAATGTCCGTATGTGTAGGAAACACCGTTCTTTTGTTCTGGGCACACTCAGATTTCCTGCTGTATTAGAGACTCTAGAAAGCAAGAGCGTGCTTCTTGTTCTAAAGCAGAGTGTGATCAATGGATGATTACACTGCTGTGTGTTTTACTTCAGAAATGGAGTTAAATCCCAGGCTCTGAGTCTTCCTACAAGCAAGACTTAAATTCAGGTAAGGGCTGTCACTTTTCTGCTCAAACTAACTACATCGTTCACGAAGCTCACACATTTCTCATCTTAACTGACAAGCATTGGATGTTAGAGGATCAGTGCTTTGTATCAGTTTCAGAAGCAGTTTTGGACTACATATGGTCCATATGTGTAGGAATCACCGTTCTTTTGTTCTGGGCACACTCAGATATCCTGCTGTATTAGAGAGTCTAGAAAGCTAGAGTGTGCTTCTCTCTCTAAAGCAGTGTGATCCATGGATGAGAACTATGCTGTGTGTTTCCCTTCAGAAATGGACTTAAATCCCAGGCTCTGTGTCTTACTACAAGCAAGACTTCGTTTCAGGTAAGGGCAGTCACTTTTCAGTTCAAAGGAACTACATCATTCAAAAAGCTCACACGTTTCTCATCTTAACTGACAAGCACTTGATGTTAGAGGACCAGTGCATTCCATCAGTTTCAGAAGAAGATTTGGACTACATATAGTCCGTATGTGTAGGAAACACCGTTCTTTTGTTCTGGGCACACTCAGATTTCCTGCTCTCTTAGAGACCCTAGAAAGCAAGAGTGTACTTCTTGCTCTAAAGCAGAGTGTGATCCATGGATGAGAACTATGCTGTGTGCTTGACTTCAGAAATGGAGTTAAGTCCCAGGCTCTGAGTCTTCCTACAGGCAAGACTTCGTTTCAGGTAAGGGCAGTCACTTTTCTGCTCAAACTAACTACATCGTTCATGAAGCTCACACGTTCTCATCTTAACTGACAAGCATTGGATGTTAGATGGTCAGTGCTTTGTATCAGTTTCAGATGCAGATTTGGACTACATATGGTCCATATGTGTAGGAAACACCGTTCTTTTGTCCCGGGCACACTCAGATTTCCTGCTGTATTAGAGACTCTACAAAGCAAGAGTGTGCTTCTCGCTCTAAAGCAGAGTGTGATCCATGGATGAGAACTATGCTGTGTGTTTCCCTTCAGAAATGGACTTAAATCCCAGGCTCTGTGTCTCCCTACAAGCAAGACTTCGTTTCAGGTAATGGCAGTCACTTTTCTACTCAAATGAACTACATCATTCACGCAGCTCACACGTTTCTCATCTTAATTGACAAGCATTGGATGTTAGAGGACCAGTGCTTTGTATCAGTTTCAGAAGAAGAGTTGGACTAGATATGGTGCATATTTGTAGGAAACACCGTTCTTTTGTTCTGGGCACACTCAGATTTCTTGCTGTCTTAGAGAATCTAGAAAGCAGTAGCGTGCTTCTTGTTCTAAAGCAGAGTGTGATCAATGGATGAGACAATGCTCTGTGTTTGACTTCAGAAATGGAGTTAAATCCCAGGCTCTGAGTCTCCCTACGAGCAAGACTTCGTTTCAGGTAAGGGCAGTCACTTTTCTGCTCAAAGGAACTACATCGTTCATGAAGCTCACACGTTTGTCATCTTAACTGACAAGCATTGGATGTTAGAGGACCAGTGAATTGTACCAGTTTCAGAAGAAGATTTGGACTACATATAGTCCGTATGTGTAGGAAACACCGTTCTTTTGTTCTTGGCACAATCAGATTTCCTGTTGTATTAGATACTCTAGAAAGCAAGAGCGTGCTTCTTGCTCTAAAGCAGAGTGTGATCCATGGATGAGAACTATGCTGTGTGTTTCACATCAGAAATGGACTTAAATCCCAGGCTCTGTGTCTTACTACAAGCAATACTTCGTTTCAGGTAAGGGCAGTCACTTTTCTGCTCAAATGAACTACATCATTCACGAAGCTCACACGTTTCTCATCTAAATTGACAAGCATTGGATGGTAGAGGACCAGTGCTTTGTATCAGTTTCAGAAGAAGAGTTGGACTAGATAAGGTCCATATGTGTAGGAAACACCATTCTTTTGTACTGGGCACACTCAGATTTCCTGCTGTATTAGAAATTCTAGAAAGCAAGAGCGTGCTTCTCGCTCTAAAGCAGAGTGTGATCAATGGAAGATTACATTGCTGTGTGTTTTAATTCAGAAATGGAGTTAAATCCCAGGCTCTGAGTCTTCCTACAAGCAAGACTAAATTCAGGTAAGGGCAGTCACTTTTCTGCTCAAAGGAACTACATCGTTCACGAAGCTCACACATTTCTCATCTTAACTGACAAGCATTGGATGTTAGAGGGTCAGTGCTTTGTATCAGTTTCAGAAGCAGATTTGGACTACATATGGTCCATATGTGTAGGATACACCGTTCTTTTGTTCTGGGCACACTCAGATTTCCTGCTGTATTAGAGAGTCTAGAAAGCTAGAGTGTGCTTCTCGCTCTAAAGCAGAGTGTGATCCATGGATGAGAACTATGCTGTGTGTTTCCCTTAAGAAATGGACTTAAATCCCAGGCTCTGTGTCTTACTACAAGCAAGATTTCGTTTCAGGTAAGGGCAGTCACTTTTCAGCTCAAACGAACTGCATCGTTCACTGAGCTCACACGTTTCTCATCTTAACAGACAAGCATTGGATGTTAGAGGACCAGTGCATTGTATCAGATTCAGAAGAATATTTGGACTACATATAGTCCGTATGTGTCGGAAACACCGTTCTTTTGTTCTGGGCACAATCAGATTTCCTGCTCTATTAGAGAATCTAGAAAGCAAGAGCGTGAATCTTGCTCTAAAGCAGAGTGTTATCCATTGATGAGAACTATGCTGTATGTTTCCCTTCAGAAATGGAGTTAAATCCCAGACTCTGTGTCTTCCTACAGGCAAGACTTCGTTTCAGGTAAGGGCAGTCACTTTTCAGCTCAAACGAACTACATCGTTCACGAAGCTCACACGTTTCTCATCTTAACAGGCAAGCATTGGATTTTAGAAGACCAGTGCTTTGTATCAGTTTCAGAAGCAGAGTTGGACTATATAATGTCCGTATGTGTAGGAAACACCGTTATTTTGTTCTCAGCACACTCAGATTTCCTGCTGTCTTAGAGATTCTAGAAAGCAAGAGTGTGCTTCTTGCTCTAAAGCAGAGTGTGATCCATGGATGAGAACTATGCTGTGTGCTTCACTTCAGAATTGGAGTTAAATCCCAAGCTCTGAGTCTTCCTAAAGGCAAGACTTCGTTTCAGGTAAGGGCAGTCACTTTTCTGCTCAAACGAACTACATCGTTCATGAAGCTCACACGTTTCTCATCTTAACTGACAAGCATTGGATGTTAGATGGTCAGTGCTTTGTATCAGTTTCAGAAGCAGAATTGGCCTACATATGGTCAATATGTGTAGGAAACTCCGTTCTTTTGTCCCGGGCACACTCAGATTTCCTGCTGTATTAGAGACTCTACAAAGCAAGAGTGTGCTTCTCGCTCTAAAGCAGAGTGTGATCCATGGATGAGAACTATGCTGTGTGTTTCCATTCAGAAATGGACTTAAATCCCAGGCTCTGTGTCTTACTACAAGCAAGACTTCGTTTCAGGTAAGGGCAGTCACTTTTCTGCTCAAATGAACTACATCATTCACGAAGCTCACACGTTTCTCATCTTAATTGACAACCCTTAGATGTTAGAGGACCAGTGCTTTGTATCAGTTTCAGAAGAAGAGTTCGACTAGATATGGTCCATATGTGTAGGAAACACCGTTCTTTTGTTCTCGGCACACTCAGATTTCCTGCTGTCTTAGAGAATCTAGAAAGCAATAGCGTGCTTCTTGTTCTAAAGCAGAGTGTGATCAATGGATGAGACAATGCTGTGTGTTTCACTTCAGAAATGGAGTTAAATCCCAGGATCTGTGTCTTCCTACAGGCAAGACTTCGTTTCAGGTAAGGGCAGTCACTTTTCAGCTCAAACGAACTACATCGTTCACTGAGCTCACACGTTTCTCATCTTAACAGACAAGCATTGGATGTTAGACGACCAGTGCTTTGTATCAGTTTCAGAAGCAGATTTGGACTAGATATGGTCCGTATGTGTAAGAAACACCGTTCTTTTCTTCTCAGCACACTCACGTTTCCTGCTGTCTTAGAGACTTTAGAAAGCAAGAGCGTGCTTCTCGCTCTAAAGCAGAGTGTGATCCATGGATGAGAACTATGCTGTGTGTTTCCCTTCAGAAATGGAGTTAAATCCCAGGCTCTGTGTCTTCCTACAAGCAAGACTTCGTTTCAGGTAAGGGCAGTCACTTTTAAAATCAAACGAACTACATCGTTCACTGAGCTCACACGTTTCTCATCTTAACACACCAGCATTGGATGTTAGAGGACCAGTGCATTGTATCAGTTTCAGAAGAAGATTTGGACTACATATAGTCCGTATGTGTCGGAAACACCGTTCTTTTGTTCTGGGCACAATCAGATTTCCTGCTCCATTAGAGACTCTAGAAAGCAAGAGCGTGCTTCTTGCTCTAAAGCAGAGTGTGATCCATTGATGAGAACTATGCTGTATGTTTCCCTTCAGAAATGGAGTTAAATCCCAGACTCTGTGTCTTCCTAAGGCAAGACTTCGTTTCAGGTAAGGGCAGTCACTTTTCAGCTCAAACGAACTACAATCGTTCACTGAGCTCACACATTTCTCATCTTAACAGACAAGCATTGGATGTTAGAGGACCAGTGCTTTGTATCAGTTTCAGAAGCAGAGTTGGACTAGATATTTTCCATATGTGTAGGAAACACCGTTCATTGTTCTGGGCACATTCAGATTTCCTGCTGTATTAGAAATTCTAGAAAGCAAGAGCGTGCTTGTCGCTCTAAAGCAGAGTGTGATCCATGGATGAGAACTATGCTGTGTGTTTCCCTTCAGAAATGGAGTTAAATCCCAGGCTCTGTGTCTTCCTAAGAGCAAGACTTCGTTTCAGGTAAGGGCAGTCACTTTTCAGCTCAAACGAACTCCATCATTCACTGAGCTCACACATTTCTCATCTTAACAGACAAGCATTGGATGTTAGAGGTCCAGTGCTTTGTATCAGTTTCAGAAGCAGAGTTGGACTAGATATGGTCCGTATGTGTAGGAAACACCGTTCTTTTTTTCTCAGCACACTCACGTTTCCTGCTGTCTTAGAGACTCTAGGAAGCAAGAACGTACTTCTTGTTCTAAAGCAGAGTGTGATCAATGGATGAGACAGTGCTGTGTGTTTCACTTCAGAATTGGAGTTAAATTCCAGTCTCTGAGTCTCCCTACAAGCAAGGCTTCGTTTCAGGTAAGGGCAGTCACTTTTCTGATTAAAGGAACTACATCGTTCACTGAGCTCACACGTTTCTCATCTTAACTGACAAGCATTGGATGTTAGAGGACCAGTGTATTTTATCAGTTTCAGAAGAAGATTTGGATTACATATAGGCCGTAAGTGTAGGAAACACCGTTCATTTGTGCTGGTAACAATCAGATTTCCTGCTGTACTAGAGACTCTAGAAAGCAAGAGCGTGCTTCTTGCTCTAAAGCAGAGTGTGATCCATGGATGAGAACTATGCTGTGTGTTTCCCTTCAGAAATGGAGTTAAATCCCAGGCTCTGTGTCTTCCTACAGGCAAGACTTCGTTTCAGGTAAGGGCAGTCACTTTTCAGCTCAAAGGAACTACATCGTTTACGTAGCTCACACGATTCTCATCAAACAGGCAAGCATTGGATTTTAGAAGACCAGTGCTTTGTATCAGTTTCAGAAGCAGAGTTGGACTATATAATGTCCGTATGTGTAGGAAACACCATTATTTTGTTCTCGGCACACTCACGTTTCCTGCTGTCTTAGAGACTCTAGAAAGCAAGAGCGTGCTTCTTGTTCTAAAGCAGAGTGTGATCAATGGATGATTACACTGCTGTGTGTTTTACTTCAGAAATGGAGTTAAATCCCAGGCTCTGAGTCTTCCTACAAGCAAGACTTAAATTCAGGTAAGGGCTGTCACTTTTCTGCTCAAACTAACTACATCGTTCACGAAGCTCACACATTTCTCATCTTAACTGACAAGCATTGGATGTTAGAGGGTCAGTGCTTTGTATCAGTTTCAGAAGCAGTTTTGGACTACATATGGTCCATATGTGTAGGAAACACCGTTCTTTTGTTCTGGGCACACTCAGATATCCTGCTGTATTAGAGAGTCTAGAAAGCTAGAGTGTGCTTCTCTCTCTAAAGCAGTGTGATCCATGGATGAGAACTATGCTGTGTGTTTCCCTTCAGAAATGGACTTAAATCCCAGGCTCTGTGTCTTACTACAAGCAAGACTTCGTTTCAGGTAAGGGCAGTCACTTTTCAGTTCAAAGGAACTACATCATTCACAAAGCTCACACGTTTCTCATCTTAACTGACAAGCACTGGATGTTAGAGGACCAGTGCATTCTATCAGTTTCAGAAGAAGATTTGGACTACATATAGTCCGTATGTGAAGGAAACACCGTTCTTTTGTTCTGGGCACACTCAGATTTCCTGCTGTCTTAGAGACTCTAGAAAGCAAGAGTGTGCTTCTTGCTCTAAAGCAGAGTGTGATCCATGGATGAGAACTATGCTGTGTGCTTGACTTCAGAAATGGAGTTAAGTCCCAGGCTCTGAGTCTTCCTACAGGCAAGACTTCGTTTCAGGTAAGGGCAGTCACTTTTCTGCTCAAACGAACTACATCGTTCATGAAGCTCACACGTTCTCATCTTAACTGACAAGCATTGGATGTTAGATGGTCAGTGCTTTGTATCAGTTTCAGAAGCAGATTTGGACTACATATGGTCCATATGTGTAGGAAACACCGTTCTTTTGTTCCGGGCACACTCAGATTTCCTGCTGTATTAGAGACTCTACGAAGCAAGAGTGTGCTTCTCGCTCTAAAGCAGAGTGTGATCCATGGATGAGAACTATGCTATGTGTTTCCCTTCAGAAATTGAGTTAAATCCCAGGCTCTGTGTCTTCCTACAGGCAAGACTTCGTTTCAGGTAAGGGCAGTCACTTTTCAGCTCAAAGGAACTACATTGTTCACGAAGCTCACACGTTTCTCATCTTAACAGGCAAGCATTGGATTTTAGAAGACCAGTGCTTTGTATCAGATTCAGAAGCAGAGTTGGACTATATAATGTCCGTATGTGTAGGAAACACCGTTATTTTGTTCTCAGCACACTCACGTTTCCTGCTGTCTTAGAGACTCTAGAAAGCAAGAGTGTGCTTCTTGTTCTAAAGCAGAGTGTGATCAATGGATGATTACACTGCTGTGTGTTTTACTTCCGAAATGGAGTTAAATCCCAGGCTCTGAGTCTTCCTACAAGCAAGACTTAAATTCAGGTAAGGGCTGTCACTTTTCTGCTCAAACTAACTACATCGTTCACGAAGCTCACACATTTCTCATCTTAACTGACAAGCATTGGATGTTAGAGGGTCAGTGCTTTGTATCAGTTTCAGAAGCAGTTTTGGACTACATATGGTCCATATGTGTAGGAAACACCGTTCTTTTGTTCTGGGCACACTCAGATATCCTGCTGTATTAGAGAGTCTAGAAAGCTAGAGTGTGCTTCTCTCTCTAAAGCAGTGTGATCCATGGATGAGAACTATGCTGTGTGTTTCCCTTCAGAAATGGACTTAAATCCCAGGCTCTGTGTCTTACTACAAGCAAGACTTCGTTTCAGGTAAGGGCAGTCACTTTTCTGCTCAAATGAACTACATCATTCACGAAGCTCACACGTTTCTCATCTTAATTGACAAGCATTGGATGTTAGAGGATCAGTGCTTTGTATCAGTTTCAGAAGAAGAGTTGGACTAGATATGGTCCATATGTGTAGGAAACACCGTTCTTTTGTTCTGGGCACACTCAGATTTCCTGCTGTCTTAGAGAATCTAGAAAGCAGTAGCGTGCTTCTGGCTCTAAAGCAGAGTGTGATCCATGGATGAGAACTATGCTGTGTGTTTCCCTTCAGAAATGGAGTTAAATCCCAGGGTCTGTGTCTTCCTACAGGCAAGACTTCGTTTCAGGTAAGGGCAGTCACTTTTCAGCTCAAAAGAAATACATCGTTCACTGAGCTCACACGTTTCTCATCTTAACAGACAAGCATTGGATGTTAGAGGACCAGTGCATTGTATCAGTTTCAGAAGAAGATTTGGACTACATATAGTCCGTATGTGTCGGAAACACCGTTCTTTTGTTCTGAGCACAATCAGATTTCCTGCTCTATTAGAGACTCTAGAAAGCAAGAGCGTGCTTCTTGCTCTAAAGCAGAGTGTTATCCATTGATGAGAACTATGCTGTATGTTTCCCTTCAGAAATGGAGTTAAATCCCAGACTCTGTGTCTTCCTAAAGGCAAGACTTCGTTTCAGGTAAGGGCAGTCACTTTTCAGCTCAAACGAACTACATCGTTCACTGAGCTCACACATTTCTCATCCTAACAGACAAGCATTGGATGTTAGAGGACCAGTGCTTTGTATCAGTTTCAGAAGCAGAGTTGGACTAGATAGTGTCCGTATGTGTAGGAAACACCGTTCTTTTGTACTGGGCACACGCAGATTTCCTGCTGTATTAGATACTCTAGAAAGCAAGAGCGTGCTTCTTGCTCTAAAGCAGAGTGTGATCTATGGATGAGAACTATGCTGTGTGTTTCACTTCAGAAATGGACTTAAATCCCAGGCTCTGTGTCTTACTACAAGCAATACTTCGTTTCAGGTAAGGGCAGTCACTTTTCTGCTCAAATGAACTACATCATTCACGAAGCTCACACGTTTCTCATCCAAATTGACAAGCATTGGATGGTAGAGGACCAGTGCTTTGTATCAGTTTCAGAAGAACAGTTGGACTAGATATGGTCCATATGTGTAGGAAACACCGTTCTTTTGTACTGGGCACACTCAGATTTCCTGCTGTATTAGAAATTCTAGAAAGAAAGAGCGTGCTTCTCGCTCTAAAGCAGAGTGTGATCAATGGATGATTACACTGCTGTGTGTTTTAATTCAGAAATGGAGTTAAATCCCAGGCTCTGAGACTTCCTACAAGCAAGACTAAATTCAGGTAAAGGCAGTCACTTTTCTGCTCAAAGGAACTACATCGTTCACGAAGCTCACACATTTCTCATCTTAACTGTCAAGCATTGGATGTTAGAGGGTCAGTGCTTTGTATCAGTTTCAGAAGCAGATTTGGACTACATATCGTACATATGTGTAGGATACACCGTTCTTTTGTTCTGGGCACACTCAGATTTCCTGCTTTATTAGAGAGTCTAGAAAGCTAGAGTGTGCTTCTCGCTCTAAAGCAGAGTGTGATCCATGGATGAGAACTATGCTGTGTGTTTCCCTTCAGAAATGGACTTAAATCCCAGGCTCTGTGTCTTACTACAAGCAAGACTTTGTTTCAGGTAAGGGCAGTCACTTTTCAGCTCAAACGAACTACATCGTTCACTGAGCTCACACGTTTCTCATCTTAACAGACAAGCATTGGATGTTAGAGGACCAGTGCATTGTATCAGTTTCAGAAGAAGATTTGGTCTACATATAGTCCGTATATGTCAGAAACACCGTTCTTTTCTTCTGAGCACAATCAGATTTCCTGCTCTATTAGAGACTCTAGAAAGCAAGAGCGTGCTTCTTGCTCTAAAGCAGAGTGTTATCCATTGATGAGAACTATGCTGTATGTTTCCCTTCAGAAATGGAGTTAAATCAGACTTGTGTCTTCCTACAGGCAAGACTTCGTTTCAGGTAAGGGCAGTCACTTTTCTGCTCAAAGGAACTACATCGTTCACGAAGCTCACACGTTTCTCATCTTAACTGACAAGCATTGGATGTTAGAGGACCAGTGCATTGTATCAGTTTCAGAAGAAGATTTGGACTACATATAGTCCGTATGTGTAGGAAACACCGTTCTTTTGTTCTTGGCACAATCAGATTTCCTGCTGTATTAGATACTCTAGAAAGCAAGAGCGTGCTTCTTGCTCTAAAGCAGAGTGTGATCCATGGATGAGAACTATGCTGTGTGTTTCCCTTCAGAAATGGACTTAAATCCCAGGCTCTGTGTCTTACTACAAGCAATACTTCGTTTCAGGTAAGGGCAGTCACTTTTCTGCTCAAATGAACTACATCATTCACGAAGCTCACACGTTTCTCATCCAAATTGACAAGCATTGGATGGTAGAGGACCAGTGCTTTGTATCAGTTTCAGAAGAACAGTTGGACTAGATATGGTCCATATGTGTAGGAAACACCGTTCTTTTGTACTGGGCACACTCAGATTTCCTGCTGTATTAGAAATTCTAGAAAGAAAGAGCGTGCTTCTCGCTCTAAAGCAGAGTGTGATCAATGGATGATTACACTGCTGTGTGTTTTAATTCAGAAATGGAGTTAAATCCCAGGCTCTGAGACTTCCTACAAGCAAGACTAAATTCAGGTAAGGGCAGTCACTTTTCAGCTCAAACGAACTACATCGTTCACTGAGCTCACACGTTTCTCATCTTAACAGACAAGCATTGGATGTTAGAGGACCAGTGCATTGTATCAGCTTCAGAAGAAGATCTGGTCTACATATAGTCCGTATATGTCGGAAACACCGTTCTTTTCTTCTGAGCACAATCAGATTTCCTGCTCTATTAGAGACTCTAGAAAGCAAGAGCGTGCTTCTTGCTCTAAAGCAGAGTGTTATCCATTGATGAGAACTATGCTGTATGTTTCCCTTCAGAAATGGAGTTAAATCAGACTTGTGTCTTCCTACAGGCAAGACTTCGTTTCAGGTAAGGGCAGTCACTTTTCAGCTCAAACGAACTACATCGTTCACTGACCTCACACATTTCTCATCTTAACAGACAAGCATTGGATGTTAGAGGACCAGTGCTTTGTATCAGTTTCAGAAGCAGAGTTGGACTAGATAGTGTCTGTATGTGTAGGAAACACCGTTCTTTTGTTCTCAGCACACTCACGTTTCCTGCTGACTTAGAGACTCTAGAAAGCAAGAGCGTGCTTCTTGTTCTAAAGCAGAGTGTCATCAATGGATGAGACAATGCAGTGTGTTTCACTTCAGAAATGGAGTTAAATCCCAGGCTCTGAGTCTCCCTACAAGCAAGACTTCGTTTCAGGTAAGGGCAGTCACTTTTCTGCTCAAAGGAACTACATCGTTCACAAAGCTCACACGTTTCTCATCCAAATTGACAAGCATTGGATGGTAGAGGACCAGTGCTTTGTATCAGTTTCAGAAGAACAGTTGGACTAGATATGGTCCATATGTGTAGGAAACACCGTTCTTTTGTACTGGGCACACTCAGATTTCCTGCTGTATTAGAAATTCTAGAAAGAAAGAGCGTGCTTCTCGCTCTAAAGCAGAGTGTGATCAATGGATGATTACACTGCTGTGTGTTTTAATTCAGAAATGGAGTTAAATCCCAGGCTCTGAGACTTCCTACAAGCAAGACTAAATTCAGGTAAAGGCAGTCACTTTTCTGCTCAAAGGAACTACATCGTTCACGAAGCTCACACATTTCTCATCTTAACTGACAAGCATTGGATGTTAGAGGGTCAGTGCTTTGTATCAGTTTCAGAAGCAGATTTGGACTACATATCGTACATATGTGTAGGATACACCGTTCTTTTGTTCTGGGCACACTCAGATTTCCTGCTGTATTAGAGAGTCTAGAAAGCTAGAGTGTGCTTCTCGCTCTAAAGCAGAGTGTGATCCATGGATGAGAACTATGCTGTGTGTTTCCCTTCAGAAATGGACTTAAATCCCAGGCTCTGTGTCTTACTACAAGCAAGACTTTGTTTCAGGTAAGGGCAGTCACTTTTCAGCTCAAACGAACTACATCGTTCACTGAGCTCACACGTTTCTCATCTTAACAGACAAGCATTGGATGTTAGAGGACCAGTGCATTGTATCAGTTTCAGAAGATTTGGTCTACATATAGTCCGTATATGTCGGAAACACCGTTCTTTTCTTCTGAGAACAATCAGATTTCCTGCTCTATTAGAGACTCTAGAAAGCAAGAGCGTGCTTCTTGCTCTAAAGCAGAGTGTTATCCATTGATGAGAACTATGCTGTATGTTTCCCTTCAGAAATGGAGTTAAATCAGACTCTGTGTCTTCCTACAGGCAAGAATTCGTTTCAGGTAAGGGCAGTCACTTTTCAGCTCAAACGAACTACATCGTTCACTGAGCTCACACATTTCTCATCTTAACAGACAAGCATTGGATGTTAGAGGACCAGTGCTTTGTATCAGTTACAGAAGCAGAGTTGGACTAGATATGGTCCGTATGTGTAGGAAACACCGTTCTTTTTTTCTCAGCACACTCACGTTTCCTGCTGTCTTAGAGACTCTAGAAAGGTAGAGCGTGCTTCTTGCTCTAAAGCAGAGTGTGATCCATGGATGAGAACTATGCTGTGTGTTTCCCTTCAGAAATGGAGTTAAATCCCAGGCTCTATGTCTTCCTACAAGCAAGACTTCGTTTCAGGTAAGGGCAGTCACTTTTCAGCTCAAAGGAACTACATCGTTCACGAAGCTCACACGTTTCTCATCTTAACAGGCAAGCATTGGATTTTAGAAGACCAGTGCATTGTATCAGTTTCAGAAGCAGAGTTGGACTATATAATGTCCGTATGTGTAGGAAACACCGTTATTTTGTTCTCAGCACACTCACGTTTCCTGCTGTCTTAGAGACTCTAGAAAGCAAGAGCGTGCTTCTTGTTCTAAAGCAGAGTGTGATCAATGGATGATTACACTGCTGTGTGTTTTACTTCAGAAATGGAGTTAAATCCCAGGCTCTGAGTCTTCCTACAAGCAAGACTTAAATTCAGGTAAGGGCTGTCACTTTTCTGCTCAAACTAACTACATCGTTCACGAAGCTCACACATTTCTCATCTTAACTGACAAGCATTGGATGTTAGAGGGTCAGTGCTTTGTATCAGTTTCAGAAGCAGTTTTGGACTACATATGGTCCATATGTGTAGGAAACACCGTTCTTTTGTTCTGGGCACACTCAGATATCCTGCTGTATTAGAGAGTCTAGAAAGCTAGAGTGTGCTTCTCTCTCTAAAGCAGTGTGATCCATGGATGAGAACTATGCTGTGTGTTTCCCTTCAGAAATGGACTTAAATCCCAGGCTCTGTTTCTTACTACAAGCAAGACTTCGTTTCAGGTAAGGGCAGTCACTTTTCAGCTCAAACGAACTACATCATTCATGAAGCTCACACGTTCTCATCTTAACTGACAAGCATTGGATGTTAGATGGTCAGTGCATTGTATCAGTTTCAGAAGAAGATTTGGTCTACATATAGTCCGTATATGTCGGAAACACCGTTCTTTTCTTCTGAGCACAATCAGATTTCCTGCTCTATTAGAGACTCTAGAAAGCAAGAGCGTGCTTCTTGCTCTAAAGCAGAGTGTTATCCATTGATGAGAACTATGCTGTATGTTTCCCTTCAGAAATGGAGTTAAATCAGACTCTGTGTCTTCCTACAGGCAAGACTTCGTTTCAGGTAAGGGCAGTAACTTTTCAGCTCAAACGAACTACATCGTTCACTGAGCTCACACATTTCTCATCTTAACAGACAAGCATTGGATGTTAGAGGATCAGTGCTTTGTATCAGTTTCAGAAGCAGAGTTGGACTAGATATTGTCCGTATGTGTAGGAAACACCGTTCTTTTGTTCTCAGCACACTCACGTTTCCTGCTGTCTTAGAGACTCTAGAAAGCAAGAGCGTGCTTCTTGTTCTAAAGCAGAGTGTCATCAATGGATGAGACAATGCAGTGTGTTTCACTTCAGAAATGGAATTAAATCCCAGGCTCTGAGTCTCCCTACAAGCAAGACTTCGTTTCAGGTAAGGGCAGTCAATTTTCTGCTCAAAGGAACTACATTGTTCACGAAGCTCACAAGTTTCTCATCTTAACTGACAAGCATTGGATGTTAGAGGAACAGTGCATTGTATCAGTTTCAGAAGAAGATTTGGACTACATATAGTACGTATGTGTAGGAAACACCGTTCTTTTGTTCTTGGCACAATCAGATTTCCTGCTGTATTAGATACTCTAGAAAGCAAGAGCGTGCTTCTTGCTCTAAAGCAGAGTGTGATCCATGGATGAGAACTATGCTGTGTGTTTCCCTTCAGAAATGGACTTAAATCCCAGGCTCTGTGTCTTCCTACAGGCAAGACTTCGTTTCAGGTAAGGGCAGTCACTTTTCAGCTCAAACGAACTACATCGTTCACTGAGCTCACACGTTTCTCATCTTAACAGACAAGCATTGGATGTTAGAGGACCAGTGCTTTGTATCAGTTTCAGAAGCAGAGTTGGACTAGATATTTTCCATATGTGTAGGAAACACCGTTCATTGTTCTGGGCACACTCAGATTTCCTGCTGTATTAGAAATTCTTGAAAGCAAGAGCGTGCTTCACGCTCTAAAGCAGAGTGTGATCCATGGATGAGAACTATGCTGTGTGTTTCCCTTCAGAAATGGAGTTAAATCCCAGGGTCTGTGTCTTCCTACAGGCAAGACTTCGTTTCAGGTAAGGGCAGTCACTTTTCAGCTCAAAAGAACTACATCGTTCACTGAGCTCACACGTTTCTCATCTTAACAGACAAGCATTGGATGTTAGAGGACCAGTGCATTGTATCAGTTTCAGAAGAAGATTTGGACTACATATAGTCCGTATGTGTCGGAAACACCGTTCTTTTGTTCTGAGCACAATCAGATTTCCTGCTCTATTAGAGACTCTAGAAAGCAAGAGCGTGCTTCTTGCTCTAAAGCAGAGTGTTATCCATTGATGAGAACTATGCTGTATGTTTCCCTTCAGAAATGGAGTTAAATCCCAGACTCTGTGTCTTCCTAAAGGCAAGACTTCGTTTCAGGTAAGGGCAGTCACTTTTCAGCTCAAACGAACTACATCGTTCACTGAGCTCACACATTTCTCATCTTAACAGACAAGCATTGGATGTTAGAGGACCAGTGCTTTGTATCAGTTTCAGAAGCAGAGTTGGACTAGATAGTGTCCGTATGTGTAGGAAACACCGTTCTTTTGTACTGGGCACACGCAGATTTCCTGCTGTATTAGATACTCTAGAAAGCAAGAGCGTGCTTCTTGCTCTAAAGCAGAGTGTGATCCATGGATGAGAACTATGCTGTGTGTTTCACTTCAGAAATGGACTTAAATCCCAGGCTCTGTGTCTTACTACAAGCAATACTTCGTTTCAGGTAAGGGCAGTCACTTTTCTGCTCAAATGAACTACATCATTCACGAAGCTCACACGTTTCTCATCCAAATTGACAAGCATTGGATGGTAGAGGACCAGTGCTTTGTATCAGTTTCAGAAGAACAGTTGGACTAGATATGGTCCATATGTGTAGGAAACACCGTTCTTTTGTACTGGGCACACTCAGATTTCCTGCTGTATTAGAAATTCTAGAAAGAAAGAGCGTGCTTCTCGCTCTAAAGCAGAGTGTGATCAATGGATGATTACACTGCTGTGTGTTTTAATTCAGAAATGGAGTTAAATCCCAGGCTCTGAGACTTCCTACAAGCAAGACTAAATTCAGGTAAAGGCAGTCACTTTTCTGCTCAAAGGAACTACATCGTTCACGAAGCTCACACATTTCTCATCTTAACTGACAAGCATTGGATGTTAGAGGGTCAGTGCTTTGTATCAGTTTCAGAAGCAGATTTGGACTACATATCGTACATATGTGTAGGATACACCGTTCTTTTGTTCTGGGCACACTCAGATTTCCTGCTGTATTAGAGAGTCTAGAAAGCTAGAGTGTGCTTCTCGCTCTAAAGCAGAGTGTGATCCATGGATGAGAACTATGCTGTGTGTTTCCCTTCAGAAATGGACTTAAATCCCAGGCTCTGTGTCTTACTACAAGCAAGACTTTGTTTCAGGTAAGGGCAGTCACTTTTCAGCTCAAACGAACTACATCGTTCACTGAGCTCACACGTTTCTCATCTTAACAGACAAGCATTGGATGTTAGAGGACCAGTGCATTGTATCAGTTTCAGAAGAAGATTTGGTCTACATATAGTCCGTATATGTCGGAAACACCGTTCTTTTCTTCTGAGCACAATCAGATTTCCTGCTCTATTAGAGACTCTAGAAAGCAAGAGCGTGCTTCTTGCTCTAAAGCAGAGTGTTATCCATTGATGAGAACTATGCTGTATGTTTCCCTTCAGAAATGGAGTTAAATCAGACTTGTGTCTTCCTACAGGCAAGACTTCGTTTCAGGTAAGGGCAGTCACTTTTCAGCTCAAACGAACTACATCGTTCACTGACCTCACACATTTCTCATCTTAACAGACAAGCATTGGATGTTAGAGGACCAGTGCTTTGTATCAGTTTCAGAAGCAGAGTTGGACTAGATAGTGTCTGTATGTGTAGGAAACACCGTTCTTTTGTTCTCAGCACACTCACGTTTCCTGCTGACTTAGAGACTCTAGAAAGCAAGAGCGTGCTTCTTGTTCTAAAGCAGAGTGTCATCAATGGATGAGACAATGCAGTGTGTTTCACTTCAGAAATGGAGTTAAATCCCAGGCTCTGAGTCTCCCTACAAGCAAGACTTCGTTTCAGGTAAGGGCAGTCACTTTTCTGCTCAAAGGAACTACATCGTTCACGAAGCTCACACGTTTCTCATCTTAACTGACAAGCATTGGATGTTAGAGGACCAGTGCATTGTATCAGTTTCAGAAGAAGATTTGGACTACATATAGTCCGTATGTGTAGGAAACACCGTTCTTTTGTTCTTGGCACAATCAGATTTCCTGCTGTATTAGATACTCTAGAAAGCAAGAGCGTGCTTCTTGCTCTAAAGCAGAGTGTGATCCATGGATGAGAACTATGCTGTGTGTTTCACTTCAGAAATGGACTTAAATCCCAGGCTCTGTGTCTTACTACAAGCAATACTTCGTTTCAGGTAAGGGCAGTCACTTTTCTGCTCAAATGAACTACATCATTCACGAAGCTCACACGTTTCTCATCCAAATTGACAAGCATTGGATGGTAGAGGACCAGTGCTTTGTATCAGTTTCAGAAGAACAGTTGGACTAGATATGGTCCATATGTGTAGGAAACACCGTTCTTTTGTACTGGGCACACTCAGATTTCCTGCTGTATTAGAAATTCTAGAAAGAAAGAGCGTGCTTCTCGCTCTAAAGCAGAGTGTGATCAATGGATGATTACACTGCTGTGTGTTTTAATTCAGAAATGGAGTTAAATCCCAGGCTCTGAGACTTCCTACAAGCAAGACTAAATTCAGGTAAAGGCAGTCACTTTTCTGCTCAAAGGAACTACATCGTTCACGAAGCTCACACATTTCTCATCTTAACTGACAAGCATTGGATGTTAGAGGGTCAGTGCTTTGTATCAGTTTCAGAAGCAGATTTGGACTACATATGGTCCATATGTGTAGGATACACCGTTCTTTTGTTCTGGGCACACTCAGATTTCCTGCTGTATTAGAGAGTCTAGAAAGCTAGAGTGTGCTTCTCGCTCTAAAGCAGAGTGTGATCCATGGAGGAGAACTATGCTGTGTGTTTCCCTTCAGAAATGGACTTAAATCCCAGGCTCTGTGTCTTACTACAAGCAAGACTTTGTTTCAGGTAAGGGCAGTCACTTTTCAGCTCAAACGAACTACATCGTTCACTGAGCTCACACGTTTCTCATCTTAACAGACAAGCATTGGATGTTAGAGGACCAGTGCATTGTATCAGTTTCAGAAGAAGATTTGGTCTACATATAGTCCGTATATGTCGGAAACACCGTTCTTTTCTTCTGAGAACAATCAGATTTCCTGCTCTATTAGAGACTCTAGAAAGCAAGAGCGTGCTTCTTGCTCTAAAGCAGAGTGTTATCCATTGATGAGAACTATGCTGTATGTTTCCCTTCAGAAATGGAGTTAAATCAGACTCTGTGTCTTCCTACAGGCAAAAATTCGTTTCAGGTAAGGGCAGTCACTTTTCAGCTCAAACGATCTACATCGTTCACTGAGCTCACACATTTCTCATCTTAACAGACAAGCATTGGATGTTAGAGGACCAGTGCTTTGTATCAGTTACAGAAGCAGAGTTGGACTAGATATGGTCCGTATGTGTAGGAAACACCGTTCTTTTTTTCTCAGCACACTCACGTTTCCTGCTGTCTTAGAGACTCTAGAAAGCAAGAGCGTGCTTCTTGCTCTAAAGCAGAGTGTGATCCATGGATGAGAACTATGCTGTGTGTTTCCCTTCAGAAATGGAGTTAAATCCCAGGGTCTATATCTTCCTACAAGCAAGACTTCGTTTCAGGTAAGGGCAGTCACTTTTCAGCTCAAAGGGACTACATCGTTCACGAAGCTCACACGTTTCTCATCTTAACAGGCAAGCATTGGATTTTAGAAGACCAGTGCATTGTATCAGTTTCAGAAGCAGAGTTGGACTATATAATGTCCGTATGTGTAGGAAACACCGTTATTTTGTTCTCAGCACACTCACGTTTCCTGCTGTCTTAGAGACTCTAGAAAGCAAGAGCGTGCTTCTTGTTCTAAAGCAGAGTGTGATCAATGGATGATTACACTGCTGTGTGTTTTACTTCAGAAATGGAGTTAAATCCCAGGCTCTGAGTCTTCCTACAAGCAAGACTTAAATTCAGGTAAGGGCTGTCACTTTTCTGCTCAAACTAACTACATCGTTCACGAAGCTCACACATTTCTCATCTTAACTGACAAGCATTGGATGTTAGAGGGTCAGTGCTTTGTATCAGTTTCAGAAGCAGTTTTGGACTACATATGGTCCATATGTGTAGGAAACACCGTTCTTTTGTTCTGGGCACACTCAGATATCCTGCTGTATTAGAGAGTCTAGAAAGCTAGAGTGTGCTTCTCTCTCTAAAGCAGTGTGATCCATGGATGAGAACTATGCTGTGTGTTTCCCTTCAGAAATGGACTTAAATCCCAGGCTCTGTGTCTTACTACAAGCAAGACTTCGTTTCAGGTAAGGGCAGTCACTTTTCAGCTCAAACGAACTACATCATTCATGAAGCTCACACGTTCTCATCTTAACTGACAAGCATTGGATGTTAGATGGTCAGTGCATTGTATCAGTTTCAGAAGAAGATTTGGTCTACATATAGTCCGTATATGTCGGAAACACCGTTCTTTTCTTCTGAGCACAATCAGATTTCCTGCTCTATTAGAGACTCTAGAAAGCAAGAGCGTGCTTCTTGCTCTAAAGCAGAGTGTTATCCATTGATGAGAACTATGCTGTATGTTTCCCTTCAGAAATGGAGTTAAATCAGACTCTGTGTCTTCCTACAGGCAAGACTTCGTTTCAGGTAAGGGCAGTCACTTTTCAGCTCAAACGAACTACATCGTTCACTGAGCTCACACATTTCTCATCTTAACAGACAAGCATTGGATGTTAGAGGATCAGTGCTTTGTATCAGTTTCAGAAGCAGAGTTGGACTAGATATTGTCCGTATGTGTAGGAAACACCGTTCTTTTGTTCTCAGCACACTCACGTTTCCTGCTGTCTTAGAGACTCTAGAAAGCAAGAGCGTGCTTCTTGTTCTAAAGCAGAGTGTCATCAATGGATGAGACAATGCAGTGTGTTTCACTTCAGAAATGGAATTAAATCCCAGGCTCTGAGTCTCCCTACAAGCAAGACTTCGTTTCAGGTAAGGGCAGTCAATTTTCTGCTCAAAGGAACTACATTGTTCACGAAGCTCACAAGTTTATCATCTTAACTGACAAGCATTGGATGTTAGAGGAACAGTGCATTGTATCAGTTTCAGAAGAAGATTTGGACTACATATAGTCCGTATGTGTAGGAAACATCGTTCTTTTGTTCTTGGCACAATCAGATTTCCTGCTGTATTAGATACTCTAGAAAGCAAGAGCGTGCTTCTTGCTCTAAAGCAGAGTGTGATCCATGGATGAGAACTATGCTGTGTGTTTCACTTCAGAAATGGACTTAAATCCCAGGCTCTGTGTCTTCCTACAGGCAAGACTTCGTTTCAGGTAAGGGCAGTCACTTTTCAGCTCAAACGAACTACATCGTTCACTGAGCTCACACGTTTCTCATCTTAACAGACAAGCATTGGATGTTAGAGGACCAGTGCTTTGTATCAGTTTCAGAAGCAGAGTTGGACTAGATATTTTCCATATGTGTAGGAAACACCGTTCATTGTTCTGGGCACACTCAGATTTCCTGCTGTATTAGAAATTCTTGAAAGCAAGAGCGTGCTTCACGCTCTAAAGCAGAGTGTGATCCATGGATGAGAACTATGCTGTGTGTTTCCCTTCAGAAATGGAGTTAAATCCCAGGGTCTGTGTCTTCCTACAAGCAAGACTTCGTTTCAGGTAAGGGCAGTCACTTTTCAGCTCAAACGAACTCCATCGTTCACTGAGCTCACACATTTCTCATCTTAACAGACAAGCATCGGATGTTAGAGGACCAGTGCTTTGTATCAGTTACAGAAGCAGAGTTGGACTAGATATGGTCCGTATGTGTAGGAAACACCGTTCTTTTTTTCTCAGCACACTCACGTTTCCTGCTGTCTTAGAGACTCTAGAAAGCAAGAGCGTGCTTCTTGTTCTAAAGCAGAGTGTGATCAATCGATGATTACACTGCTGTGTGTTTTACTTCAGAAATGGAGTTAAATCCCAGGCTCTGAGTCTTCCTACAAGCAAGACTTAAATTCAGGTAAGGGCTGTCACTTTTCTGCTCAAACTAACTACATCGTTCACGAAGCTCACACATTTCTCATCTTAACTGACAAGCATTGGATGTTAGAGGGTCAGTGCTTTGTATCAGTTTCAGAAGCAGTTTTGGACTACATATGGTCCATATGTGTAGGAAACACCGTTCTTTTGTTCTGGGCACACTCAGATATCCTGCTGTATTAGAGAGTCTAGAAAGCTAGAGTGTGCTTCTCTCTCTAAAGCAGTGTGATCCATGGATGAGAACTATGCTGTGTGTTTCCCTTCAGAAATGGACTTAAATCCCAGGCTCTGTGTCTTACTACAAGCAAGACTTCGTTTCAGGTAAGGGCAGTCACTTTTCAGCTCAAAGGAACTACATCATTCACTAAGCTCACACGTTTCTCATCTTAACTGACAAGCACTGGATGTTAGAGGACCAGTGCATTCTATCAGTTTCAGAAGAAGATTTGGACTACATATAGTCCGTATGTGAAGGAAACACCGTTCTTTTGTTCTGGGCACACTCAGATTTCCTGCTGTCTTAGAGACTCTAGAAAGCAAGAGTGTGCTTCTTGCTCTAAAGCAGAGTGTGATCCATGGATGAGAACTATGCTGTGTGCTTGACTTCAGAAATGGAGTTAAATCCCAGGCTCTGAGTCTTCCTACAGGCAAGACTTCGTTTCAGGTAAGGGCAGTCACTTTTCTGCTCAAACGAACTACATCGTTCATGAAGCTCACACGTTCTCATCTTAACTGACAAGCATTGGATGTTAGATGGTCAGTGCTTTGTATCAGTTTCAGAAGCAGATTTGGACTACATATTGTCCATATGTGTAGGAAACACCGTTCTTTTGTCCCGGGCACACTCAGATTTCCTGCTGTATTAGAGACTCTACAAAGCAAGAGTGTGCTTCTCGCTCTAAAGCAGAGTGTGATCCATGGATGAGAACTATGCTGTGTGTTTCCCTTCAGAAATGGACTTAAATCCCAGTCTCTGTGTCTTACTACAATCAAGACTTCGTTTCAGGTAAGGGCAGTCACTTTTCTGCTCAAATGAACTACATCATTCACGAAGCTCACACGTTTCTCATCTTAATTGACAAGCATTGGATGTTAGAGGACCAGTGCTTTGTATCAGTTTCAGAAGAAGAGTTGGACTAGATATGGTCCATATGTGTAGGAAACACCGTTCTTTTGTTCTGGGCACACTCAGATTTCCTGCTGTCTTAGAGAATCTAGAAAGCAGTAGCGTGCTTCTTGTTCTAAAGCAGAGTGTGATCAATGGATGAGACAATGCTGTGTGTTTGACTTCAGAAATGGTGTTAAATCCCAGGCTCTGTGTCTTCCTACAGTCAAGACTTCGTTTCAGGTAAGGGCAGTCACTTTTCAGCTCAAAAGAACTACATCGTTCACTGAGCTCAAACGTTTCTCATCTTAACAGACAAGCATTGGATGTTAGAGGACCAGTGCATTGTATCAGTTTCAGAAGAAGATTTGGACTACATATAGTCCGTATGTGTCGGAAACACCGTTCTTTTGTTCTGAGCACAATCAGATTTCCTGCTCTATTAGAGTCTCTAGACAGCAAGAGCGTGCTTCTTGCTCTAAAGCAGAGTGTTATCCATTGATGAGAACTATGCTGTATGTTTCCCTTCAGAAATGGAGTTAAATCCCAGAATCTGTGTCTTCCTAAAGGCAAGACTTCGTTTCAGGTAAGGGCAGTCACTTTTCAGCTCAAACGAACTACATCGTTCACTGAGCTCACACATTTCTCATCTTAACAGACAAGCATTGGATGTTAGAGGACCAGTGCTTTGTATCAGTTTCAGAAGCAGAGTTGGACTAGATATTGTCCGTATGTGTAGGAAACTCCGTTCTTTTGTTCTCAGCACACTCACGTACCCTGCTGACTTAGAGACTCTAGAAAGCAAGAGCGTGCTTCTTGCTCTAAAGCAGAGTGTTATCCATTGATGAGAACTATGCTGTATGTTTCCCTTCAGAAATGGAGTTAAATCCCACACTCTGTGTCTTCCTAAAGGCAAGACTTCGTTTCAGGTAAGGGCAGTCACTTTTCAGCTCAAACGAACTACATCGTTCACTGAGCTCAAACATTTCTCATCTTAACAGACAAGCATTGGATGTTAGAGGACCAGTGCTTTGTATCAGTTTCAGAAGCAGAGTTGGACTAGATAGTGTCTGTATGTGTAGGAAACACCGTTCTTTTGTTCTCAGCACACTCACGTTTCCTGCTGACTTAGAGACTCTAGAAAGCAAGAGCGTGCTTCTTGTTCTAAAGCAGAGTGTGATCAATGGATGATTACACTGCTGTGTGTTTTACTTCAGAAATGGAGTTAAATCCCAGGCTCTGAGTCTTCCTACAAGCAAGACTTAAATTCAGGTAAGGGAAGTCACTTTTCTGCTCAAACTAACTACATCGTTCACGAAGCTGTCACATTTCTCATCTTAACTGACAAGCATTGGATGTTAGAGGTTCAGTGCTTTGTATCAGTTTCAGAATCAGATTTGGACTACATATGGTCCAAATGTGTAGGAAACACCGTTCTTTTGTTCTGGGCACACTCAGATTTCCTGCTGTATTAAAGAGTCTAGAAAGCTTGAGTGTGCTTCTCGCTCTAAAGCAGAGTGTGATCCATGGATGAGAACTATGCTGTGTGTTTCCCTTCAGAAATGGACTTAAATCCCAGGCTCTGTGTCTTACTACAAGCAAGACTTCGTTTCAGGTAAGGGCAGTCACTTTTCAGTTCAAAGGAACTACATCATTCACAAAGCTCACACGTTTCTCATCTTAACTGACAAGCACTGGATGTTAGAGGACCAGTGCATTCTATCAGTTTCAGAAGAAGATTTGGACTACATATAGTCCGTATGTGTAGGAAACACCGTTCTTTTGTTCTGGGCACACTCAAATTTCCTGCTGTCTTAGAGACTCTAGAAAGCAAGAGTGTGCTTCTTGCTCTAAAGAAGAGTGTGATCCATGGACGAGAACTATGCTGTGTGTTTCGCTTCAGAAATGGAGTTAAATCCCAGGCTCTGAGTCTTCCTACAGGCAAGACTTCGTTTCAGGTAAGGGCAGTCACTTTTCTGCTCAAACGAACTACATCGTTCATGAAGCTCACACGTTTGTCATCTTAACTGACAAGCAATGGATGTTAGATGGTCAGTGCTTTGTATCAGTTTCAGAAGCAGATTTGGACATCATATGGTCCATATGTGTAGGAAACACCATTCTTTTGTTCCGGGCACACTCAGATTTCCTGCAGTATTAGAGACTCTACAAAGCAAGAGTGTGCTTCTCGCTCTAAAGCAGAGTGTGATCCATGGATGAGAACTATGCTGTGTGTTTCGCTTCAGAAATGGAGTTAAATCCCCGGCTCTGAGTCTTCCTACAGGCAAGACTTCGTTTCAGGTAAGGGCAGTCACTTTTCTGCTCAAATGAACTACATTATTCACGAAGCTCTCACGTTTCTCATCTTAATTGACAAGCATTGGATGTTAGAGGACCAGTGCTTTGTATCAGTTTCAGAAGAAGAGTTGGACTAGATAAGGTCCATATGTGTAGGAAACACCGTTCTTTTGTTCTGTGCACACTCAGATTTCCTGCTGTCCTAGAGAATCTAGAAAGCAATAGCGTGCTTCTTGTTCTAAAGCACAGTGTGATCAATGGATGAGACAATGCTGTGTGTTTCACTTCAGAAATGGAGTTAAATCCCAGGCTCTGTGTCTTCCTACAGGCAAGACTTCGTTTCAGGTAAGGGCAGTCACTTTTCAGCTCAAACGAACTACATCGTTCACTGAGCTCACACGTTTCTCATCTTAACAGAAAAGCATTGGATGTTAGAGGACCAGTGCATTGTATCTGTTTCAGAAGTAGATTTGGACTACATATAGTCATATGTGTCGGAAACACCGTTCTTTTGTTCTGGGCACAATCAGATTTCCTGCTCTATTAGAGACTCTAGAAAGCAAGAGCGTGCTTCTTGCTCTAAAGCATAGTGTTATCCATTGATGTGAACTATGCTGCATGTTTCCCTTCAGAAATGGAGTTAAATCCCAGACTCTGTGTCTTCCTACAGGCAAGAATTCGTTTCAGGTAAGGGCAGTCACTTTTCAGCTCAAACGAACTACATCGTTCACTGAGCTCACACATTTCTCATCTTAACAGACAAGCATTGGATGTTAGAGGACCAGTGCTTTGCATCAGTTTCAGAAGCAGAGTTGGACTAGATATTTTCCATATGAGTAGGAAACACCGTTCTTTTTTTCTCAGCACACTCACGTTTCCTGCTGTCTTAGAGACTCTAGAAAGCAAGAGCGTAATTCTTGTTCTAAAGCAGAGTGTGATCAATGGATGAGACAGTGCTGTGTGTTTCACTTCAGAATTGGAGTTAAATTCCAGTCTCTGAGTCTCCCTACAAGCAAGGCTTCGTTTCAGGTAAGGGCAGTCACTTTTCTGATTAAAGGAACTACATCGTTCACGAAGCTCACACGTTTCTCATCTTAACTGACAAGCATTGGATGTTAGAGGACCAGTGCATTGTATCAGTTTCAGAAGAAGATTTGGATTACATATAGGCCGTAAGTGTAGGAAACACCGTTGATTTGTTCTGGGAACAATCAGATTTCCTACTGTACTAGAGACTCTAGAAAGCAAGAGCGTGCTTCTTGCTCTAAAGCAGAGTGTGATCCATGGATGAGAACTATGCTGTGTGTTTCCCTTCAGAAATGGAGTTAAATCCCAGGCTCTGTGTCTTCCTACAGGCAAGACTTCGTTTCAGGTAAGGGCAGTCACATTTCAGCTCAAAGGAACTACATTGTTCACGAAGTTCACACGTTTCTCATCTTAACAGGCAAGCATTGGATTTTAGAAGACAGGTGCTTTGTATCAGATTCAGAAGCAGAGTTGGACTATATAATGTCCGTATGTGTAGGAAACACCGTTATTTTGTTCTCAGCACACTCACGTTTCCTGCTGTCTTAGAGACTCTAGAAAGCAAGAGAGTGCTTCTTGTTCTAAAGCAGAGTGTGATCAAGGGATGATTACACTGCTGTGTGTTTTACTTCAGAAATGGAGTTAAATCCCAGGCTCTGAGTCTTCCTACAAGCAAGACTTAAATTCAGGTAAGGGCTGTCACTTTTCTGCTCAAACTAACTACATCGTTCACGAAGCTCACACATTTCTCATCTTAACTGACAAGCATTGGATGTTAGAGGGTCAGTGCTTTGTATCAATTTCAGAAGCAGTTTTGGACTACATATGGTCCATATGTGTAGGAAACACCGTTCTTTAGTTCTGGGCACACTCAGATATCCTGCTGTATTAGAGAGTCTAGAAAGCTAGAGTGTGCTTCTCTCTCTAAAGCAGTGTGATCCATGGATGAGAACTATGCTGTGTGTTTCCCTTCAGAAATGGACTTAAATCCCAGGCTCTGTGTCTTACTACAAGCAAGACTTCGTTTCAGGTAAGGGCAGTCACTTTTCTGCTCAAATGAACAACATCATTCACGAAGCTCACACGTTTCTCATCTTAATTGACAAGCATTGGATGTTAGAGGATCAGTGCTTTGTATCAGTTTCAGAAGAAGAGTTCGACTAGATATGGTCCATATGTGTAGGAAACACCGTTCTTTTGTTCTGGGCACACTCAGATTTCCTGCTCTCTTAGAGAATCTAGAAAGCAGTAGCGTGCTTCTTGCTCTAAAGCAGAGTGTGATCCATGGATGAGAACTATGCTGTGTGTTTCCCTTCAGAAATGGAGTTAAATCCCAGGCTCTGTGTCTTCCTACAGGCAAGACTTCGTTTCAGGTAAGGGCAGTCACTTTTCAGCTCAAAAGAACTACATCGTTCACTGAGCTCACACGTTTCTCATCTTAACAGACAAGCATTGGATGTTAGAGGACCAGTGCATTGTATCAGTTTCAGAAGAAGATTTGGACTACATATAGTCCGTATGTGTCGGAAACACCGTTCTTTTGTTCTGAGCACAATCAGATTTCCTGCTCTATTAGAGACTCTAGAAAGCAAGAGCGTGCTTCTTGCTCTAAAGCAGAGTGTTATCCATTGATGAGAACTATGCTGTATGTTTCCCTTCAGAAATGGAGTTAAATCCCAGACTCTGTGTCTTCCTAAAGGCAAGACTTCGTTTCAGGTAAGGGCAGTCACTTTTCAGCTCAAACGAACTACATCGTTCACTGAGCTCACACATTTCTCATCTTAACAGACAAGCATTGGGTGTTAGAGGACCAGTGCTTTGTATCAGTTTCAGAAGCAGAGTTGGACTAGATAGTGTCTGTATGTGTAGGAAACACCGTTCTTTTGTTCTCAGCACACTCACGTTTCCTGCTGACTTAGAGACTCTAGAAAGCAAGAGCGTGCTTCTTGTTCTAAAGCAGAGTGTCATCAATGGATGAGACAATGCAGTGTGTTTCACTTCAGAAATGGAGTTAAATCCCAGGCTCTGAGTCTCCCTACAAGCAAGACTTCGTTTCAGGTAAGGGCAGTCACTTTTCTGCTCAAAGGAACTACATCGTTCACGAAGCTCACACGTTTCTCATCTTAAATGACAAGCATTGGATGTTAGAGGACCAGTGCATTGTATCAGTTTCAGAAGAAGATTTGGACTACATATAGTCCGTATGTGTAGGAAACACCGTTCTTTTGTTCTTGGCACAATCAGATTTCCTGCTGTATTAGATACTCTAGAAAGCAAGAGCGTGCTTCTTGCTCTAAAGCAGAGTGTGATCCATGGATGAGAACTATGCTGTGTGTTTCACTTCAGAAATGGACTTAAATCCCAGGCTCTGTGTCTTACTACAAGCAATACTTCGTTTCAGGTAAGGGCAGTCACTTTTCTGCTCAAATGAACTACATCATTCACGAAGCTCACACGTTTCTCATCCAAATTGACAAGCATTGGATGGTAGAGGACCAGTGCTTTGTATCAGTTTCAGAAGAACAGTTGGACTAGATATGGTCCATATGTGTAGGAAACACCGTTCTTTTGTACTGGGCACACTCAGATTTCCTGCTGTATTAGAAATTCTAGAAAGAAAGAGCGTGCTTCTCGCTCTAAAGCAGAGTGTGATCAATGGATGATTACACTGCTGTGTGTTTTAATTCAGAAATGGAGTTAAATCCCAGGCTCTGAGACTTCCTACAAGCAAGACTAAATTCAGGTAAAGGCAGTCACTTTTCTGCTCAAAGGAACTACATCGTTCACTGAGCTCACACGTTTCTCATCTTAACAGACAAGCATTGGATGTTAGAGGACCAGTGCATTGTATCAGTTTCAGAAGAAGATTTGGTCTACATATAGTCCGTATATGTCGGAAACACCGTTCTTTTCTTCTGAGCACAATCAGATTTCCTGCTCTATTAGAGACTCTAGAAAGCAAGAGCGTGCTTCTTGCTCTAAAGCAGAGTGTTATCCATTGATGAGAACTATACTGTATGTTTCCCTTCAGAAATGGAGTTAAATCAGACTCTGTGTCTTCCTACAGGCAAGAATTCGTTTCAGGTAAGGGCAGTCACTTTTCAGCTCAAACGAACTACATCGTTCACTGAGCTCACACATTTCTCATCTTAACAGACAAGCATTGGATGTTAGAGGACCAGTGCTTTGTATCAGTTTCAGAAGCAGAGTTGGACTAGATAGTGTCCGTAAGTGTAGGAAACACCGTTCTTTTGTTCTCAGCACACTCACGTTTCCTGCTGACTTAGAGACTCTAGAAAGCAAGAGCGTGCTTCTTGTTCTAAAGCAGAGTGTCATCAATGGATGAGACAATGCAGTGTGTTTCACTTCAGAAATGGAGTTAAATCCCAGGCTCTGAGTCTCCCTACAAGCAAGACTTCGTTTCAGGTAAGGGCAGTCAATTTTCTGCTCAAAGGAACTACATCGTTCACGAAGCTCACACGTTTCTCATCTTAACTGACAAGCATTGGATGTTAGAGGACCAGTGCATTGTATCAGTTTCAGAAGAAGATTTGGACTACATATAGTCCGTATGTGTAGGAAACACCGTTCTTTTGTTCTGGGCACACTCAGATTTCCTGCTGTATTAGAGAGTCTAGAAAGCTAGAGTGTGCTTCTCGCTCTAAAGCAGAGTGTGATCCATGGATGAGAACTATGCTGTGTGTTTCCCTTCAGAAATGGACTTAAATCCCAGGCTCTGTGTCTTACTACAAGCAAGACTTCGTTTCAGGTAAGGGCAGTCACTTTTCAGCTCAAACGAACTACATCGTTCACTGAGCTCACACATTTCTCATCTTAACAGACAAGCATTGGATGTTAGAGGATCAGTGCTTTGTATCAGTTTCAGAAGCAGAGTTGGACTAGATATTGTCCGTATGTGTAGGAAACACCGTTATTTGTTCTCAGCACACTCACGTTTCCTGCTGTCTTAGAGACTCTAGAAAGCAAGAGCGTGCTTCTTGTTCTAAAGCAGAGTGTCATCAATGGATGAGACAATGCAGTATGTTTCACTTCAGAAATGGAATTAAATCCCAGGCTCTGAGTCTCCCTACAAGCAAGACTTCGTTTCAGGTAAGGGCAGTCACTTTTCTGCTCAAAGGAACTACATCGTTCACGAAGCTCACACGTTTCTCATCTTAACTGACAAGCATTGGATGTTAGAGGACCAGTGCAGTGTATCAGTTTCAGAAGAAGATTTGGACTGCATATAGTCCGTATGTGTAGGAAACACCGTTCTTTTGTTCTTGGCACAATCAGATTTCCTGCTCTATTAGAGACTCTAGAAAGCAAGAGCGTGCTTCTTGCTCTAAAGCATAGTGTTATCCATTGATGTGAACTATGCTGTATGTTTCCCTTCAGAAATGGACTTAAATCCCAGGCTCTGAGTCTTCCTACAGGCAAGACTTCGTTTCAGGTAAGGGCAGTCACTTTTCTGCTCAAACGAACTACATCGTTCATGAAGCTCACACGTTCTCATCTTAACAGACAAGCATTGGATGTTAGATGGTCAGTGCTTTGTATCAGTTTCAGAAGCAGATTTGGACTACATATGGTCCATATGTGTAGGAAACACTGTTCTTTTGTCCCGGGCACACTCAGATTTCCTGCTGTATTAGAGACTCTACAAAGCAAGAGTGTGCTTCTCGCTCTAAAGCAGAGTGTGATTCATGGATGAGAACTATGCTGTGTGTTTCCCTTCAGAAATGGACTTAAATCCCAGGCTCTGTGTCTTACTACAAGCAAGACTTTGTTTCAGGTAAGGGCAGGCACTTTTCAGCTCAAACGAACTACATCATTCACTGAGCTCACACGTTTCTCATCTTAACAGACCAGCATTGGATGTTAGAGGACCAGTGCATTGTATCAGTTTCAGAAGAAGATTTGGACTACATATAGTCCGTATATGTCGGAAACACCGTTCTTTTCTTCTGAGCACAATCAGATTTCCTGCTCTATTAGAGACTCTAGAAAGCAAGAGCGTGCTTCTTGCTCTAAAGCAGAGTGTTATCCATTGATGAGAACTATGCTGTATGTTTCCCTTCAGAAATGGAGTTAAATCAGACTCTGTGTCTTCCTACAGGCAAGACTTCGTTTCAGGTAAGGGCAGTCACTTTTCAACTCAAACAAACTACATCGTTCACTGAGCTCACACATTTCTCATCTTAACAGACAAGCATTGGATGTTAGAGGACCAGTGCTTTGTATCAGTTTCAGAAGCAGAGTTGGACTAGATAGTGTCTGTATGTGTAGGAAACACCGTTCTTTTGTTCTCAGCACACTCACGTTTCCTGCTGACTTAGAGACTCTAGAAAGCAAGAGCGTGCTTCTTGTTCTAAAGCAGAGTGTCATCAATGGATGAGACAATGCAGTGTGTTTCACTTCAGAAATGGAGTTAAATCCCAGGCTCTGAGTCTCCCTACAAGCAAGACTTCGTTTCAGGTAAGGGCAGTCACTTTTCTGCTCAAAGGAACTACATCGTTCACGAAGCTCACACGTTTCTCATCTTAACTGACAAGCATTGGATGTTAGAGGACCAGTGCATTGTATCAGTTTCAGAAGAAGATTTGGACTACATATAGTCCATATGTGTAGGAAACACCGTTCTTTTGTTCTTGGCACAATCAGATTTCCTGCTGTATTAGATACTCTAGAAAGCAAGAGCGTGCTTCTTGCTCTAAAGCAGAGTGTGATCCATGGATGAGAACTATGCTGTGTGTTTCACTTCAGAAATGGACTTAAATCCCAGGCTCTGTGTCTTACTACAAGCAAAACTTCGTTTCAGGTTCTGCTCAAATGAACTACATCATTCACGAAGCTCACACCTTTCTCATCCAAATTGACAAGCATTGGATGGTAGAGGACCAGTGCTTTGTATCAGTTTCAGAAGAACAGTTGGACTAGATATGGTCCATATGTGTAGGAAACACCGTTCTTTTGTACTGGGCACACTCAGATTTCCTGCTGTATTAGAAATTCTAGAAAGAAAGAGCGTGCTTCTCGCTCTAAAGCAGAGTGTGATCAATGGATGATTACACTGCTGTGTGTTTTAATTCAGAAATGGAGTTAAATCCCAGGCTCTGAGACTTCCTACAAGCAAGACTAAATTCAGGTAAAGGCAGTCACTTTTCTGCTCAAAGGAACTACATCGTTCACGAAGCTCACACATTTCTCATCTTAACTGACAAGCATTGGATGTTAGAGGGTCAGTGCTTTGTATCAGTTTCAGAAGCAGATTTGGACTACATATGGTCCATATGTGTAGGATACACCGTTCTTTTGTTCTGGGCACACACAGATTTCCTGCTGTATTAGAGAGTCTAGAAAGCTAGAGTGTGCTTCTCGCTCTAAAGCAGAGTGTGATCCATGGATGAGAACTATGCTGTGTGTTTCCCTTCAGAAATGGACTTAAATCCCAGGCTCTGTGTCTTACTACAAGCAAGACTTTGTTTCAGGTAAGGGCAGTCACTTTTCAGCTCAAACGAACTACATCGTTCACTGAGCTCACACGTTTCTCATCTTAACAGACAAGCATTGGATGTTAGAGGACCAGTGCATTGTATCAGTTTCAGAAGAAGATTTGGTCTACATATAGTCCGTATATGTCGGAAACACCGTTCTTTTCTTCTGAGCACAATCAGATTTCCTGCTCTATTAGAGACTCTAGAAAGCAAGAGCGTGCTTCTTGCTCTAAAGCAGAGTGTTATCCATTGATGAGAACTATGCTGTATGTTTCCCTTCAGAAATGGAGTTAAATCAGTCTCTGTGTCTTCCTACAGGCAAGAATTCGTTTCAGGTAAGGGCAGTCACTTTTCAGCTCAAACGAACTACATCGTTCACTGAGCTCACACATTTCTCATCTTAACAGACAAGCATTGGATGTTAGAGGACCAGTGCTTTGTATCAGTTTCAGAAGCAGAGTTGGACTAGATAGTGTCCGTAAGGGTAGGAAACACCGTTCTTTTGTTCTCAGCACACTCACGTTTCCTGCTGTCTTAGAGACTCTAGAAAGCAAGAGCGTGCTTCTTGTTCTAAAGCAGAGTGTCATCAATGGATGAGACAATGCAGTGTGTTTCACTTCAGAAATGGAGTTAAATCCCAGGCTCTGAGTCTCCCTACAAGCAAGACTTCGTTTCAGGTAAGGGCAGTCAATTTTCTGCTCAAAGGAACTACATCGTTCACGAAGCTCTCACGTTTCTCATCTTAACTGACAAGCATTGGATGTTAGAGGACCAGTGCATTGTATCAGTTTCAGAAGAAGATTTGGACTACATATAGTCCGTATGTGTAGGAAACACCGTTCTTTTGTTCTGGGCACACTCAGATTTCCTGCTGTATTAGAGAGTCTAGAAAGCTAGAGTGGGCTTCTCGCTCTAAAGCAGAGTGTGATCCATGGATGAGAACTATGCTGTGTGTTTCCCTTCAGAAATGGACTTAAATCCCAGGCTCTGTGTCTTACTACAAGCAAGACTTCGTTTCAGGTAAGGGCAGTCACTTTTCAGCTCAAACGAACTACATCGTTCACTGAGCTCACACGTTTCTCATCTTAACTGACAAGCATTGGATGTTAGAGGACCAGTGCATTGTATCAGTTTCAGAAGAAGATTTGGACTACATATAGTCCATATGTGTCGGAAACACCGTTCTTTTGTTCTGGGCACAATTAGATTTCCTGCTCTATAGAGACTCTAGAAAGCAAGAGCGTGATTCTTGCTCTAAAGCAGAGTGTTATCCATTGATGAGAACTATGCTGTATGTTTCCCTTCAGAAATGGAGTTAAATCCCAGACTCTGTGTCTTCCTATAGGCAAGACTTCATTTCAGGTAAGGGCAGTCACTTTTCAGCTCAAACGAACTACATCGTTCACTGAGCTCACACATTTCTCATGTTAACAGACAAGCATTGGATGTTAGAGGATCAGTGCTTTGTATCAGTTTCAGAAGCAGAGTTGGACTAGATATTGTCCGTATGTGTAGGAAACACCGTTCTTTTGTTCTCAGCACACTCACGTTTCCTGCTGTCTTAGAGACTCTAGAAAGAAAGAGCGTGCTTCTTGTCCTAAAGCAGAGTGTCATCAATGGATGAGACAATGCAGTGTGTTTCACTTCAGAAATGGAATTAAATCCCAGGCTCTGAGTCTCCCTACAAGCAAGACTTCGTTTCAGGTAAGGGCAGTCACTTTTCTGCTCAAAGGAACTACATCGTTCACGAAGCTCACACATTTCTCATCTTAACAGACAAGCATTGGATGTTAGAGGACCAGTGCTTTGTATCAGTTACAGAAGCAGAGTTGGACTAGATATGGTCCGTATGTGTAGGAAACACCATTCTTTTTTTCTCAGCACACTCACGTTTCCTGCTGTCTTAGAGACTCTAGAAAGCAAGAGCGTGCTTTTTGCTCTAAAGCAGAGTGTGATCCATGGATGAGAACTATGCTGTGTGTTTCCCTTCCGAAATGGACTTAAATCCCAGGCTCTGTGTCTTACTACAAGCAAGACTTCGTTTCAGGTAAGGGCAGTCACTTTTCTGCTCAAATGAACTACATCATTCACGAAGCTCACACGTTTCTCATCTTAATTGACAAGCATTGGATGTTAGAGGACCAGTGCTTTGTATCAGTTTCAGAAGAAGAGTTGGACTAGATATGGTCCATATGTGTAGGAAACACCGTTCTTTTGTTCTGGGCACACTCAGATTTCCTGCTGTCTTAGAGAATCTAGAAAGCAGTAGCGTGCTTCTTGTTCTAAAGCAGAGTGTGATCAATGGATGAGACAATGCTGTGTGTTTGACTTCAGAAATGTTGTTAAATCCCAGGCTCTGTGTCTTCCTACAGTCAAGACTTCGTTTCAGGTAAGGGCAGTCACTTTTCAGCTCAAAAGAACTACATCGTTCACTGAGCTCAAACGTTTCTCATCTTAACAGACAAGCATTGGATGTTAGAGGACCAGTGCATTGTATCAGTTTCAGAAGAAGATTTGGACTACATATAGTCCGTATGTGTCGGAAACACCGTTCTCTTGTTCTGAGCACAATCAGATTTCCTGCTCTATTAGAGTCTCTAGACAGCAAGAGCGTGCTTCTTGCTCTAAAGCAGAGTGTTATCCATTGATGAGAACTATGCTGTATGTTTCCCTTCAGAAATGGAGTTAAATCCCAGAATCTGTGTCTTCCTAAAGGCAAGACTTCGTTTCAGGTAAGGGCAGTCACTTTTCAGCTCAAACGAACTACATAGTTCACTGAGCTCACACATTTCTCATCTTAACAGACAAGCATTGGATGTTAGAGGACCAGTGCTTTGTATCAGTTTCAGAAGCAGAGTTGGACTAGATATTGTCCGTATGTGTAGGAAACTCCGTTCTTTTGTTCTCAGCACACTCACGTACCCTGCTGACTTAGAGACTCTAGAAAGCAAGAGCGTGCTTCTTGTTCTAAAGCAGAGTGTCATCAATGGATGAGACAATGCAGTGTGTTTCACTTCAGAAATGGAGTTAAATCCCAGGCTCTGAGTCACCCTACAAGCAAGACTTCGTTTCAGGTAAGGGCAGTCACTTTTCTGCTCAAAGGAACTACATCGTTCACGAAGCTCACACGTTTCTCATCTTAATTGACAAGCATTGGATGTTAGAGGACCAGTGCATTGTATCAGTTTCAGAAGAAGATTTGGACTACATATAGTCCGTATGTGTACGAAACACTGTTCTTTGTTCTTGGCACAATCAGATTTCCTGCTGTATTAGATATTCTAGAAAGCAAGAGCGTTCTTCTTGCTCTAAAGCAGAGTGTGATCCATGGATGAGAACTATGCTGTGTGTTTCACTTCAGAAATGGACTTAAATCCCAGGCTCTGTATCTTACTACAAGCAATACTTCGTTTCAGGTAAGGGCAGTCACTTTTCTTCTCAAATGAACTACATCATTCACGAAGCTCACACCTTTCTCATCTAAATTGACAAGCATTGGATGGTAGAGGACCAGTGCTTTGTATCAGTTTCAGAAGAAGAGTTGGACGAGATATGGTCCATATGTGTAGGAAACACCGTTCTTTTGTACTGGGCACACTCAGATTTCCTGCTGTATTAGAAATTCTAGAAAGCAAGAGCGTGCTTCTCGCTCTAAAGAAGAGTGTGATCAATGGATGATTACACTGCTGTGTGTATTAATTCAGAAATGGAGTTAAATCCCAGGCTCTGAGTCTTCCTACAAGCAACACTAAATTCAGGTAAGGGCAGTCACTTTTCTGCTCAAAGGAACTACATCGTTCACGAAGCTCACACATTTCTCATCTCAACTGACAAGCATTGGATGTTAGAGGGTCAGTGCTTTGTATCAGTTTCAGAAGCAGATTTGGACTACATATGGTCCATATGTGTAGGATACACCGTTCTTTTGTTCTGGGCACACTCAGATTTCCTGCTGTATTAGAGATTCTAGAAAGCTAGAGTGTGCTTCTCGCTCTAAAGCAGAGTGTGATCCATGGATGAGAACTATGCTGTGTGTTTCCCTTCAGAAATGGACTTAAATCCCAGGCCCTGTGTCTTACTACAAGCAAGACTTCGTTTCAGGTAAGGGCAGTCACTTTTCAGCTCAAAAGAACTACATCGTTCACTGAGCTCACACGTTTCTCATCTTAACAGACAAGCATTGGATGTTAGAGGACCAGTGCATTGTATCAGTTTCAGAAGAAGATTTGGACTACATATAGTCCGTATGTGTCGGAAACACCGTTCTTTTGTTCTGGGCACAATCAGATTTCCTGCTCTATTAGAGACTCTAGAAAGCAAGAGCGTGATTCTTGCTCTAAAGCAGAGTGTTATCTATTGATGAGAACTATGCTGTATGTTTCCCTTCAGAAATGGAGTTAAATCCCAGACTCTGTGTCTTCCTACAGACAAGAATTCGTTTCAGGTAAGGGCAGTCACTTTTCAGCTCAAACGAACTACATCGTTCACTGAGCTCACACATTTCTCATCTTAACAGACAAGCATTGGATGTTAGAGGACCAGTGCTTTGTATCAGTTTCAGAAGCAGAGTTGGACTAGATATTGTCCTTATGTGTAGGAAACACCGTTCTTTTGTTCTCAGCACACTCACGTTTCCTGCTGTCTTAGAGACTCTAGAAAGCAAGAGCGTGCTTCTTGTTCTAAAGCAGAGTGTCATCAATGGATGAGACAATGCAGTGTGTTTCACTTCAGAAATGGAATTAAATCCCAGGCTCTGAGTCTCCCTACAAGCAAGACTTCGTTTCAGGTAAGGGCAGTCACTTTTCTGCTCAAAGGAACTACATCGTTCACGAAGCTCACACATTTCTCATCTTAACTGACAAGCATTGGATGTTAGAGGGTCAGTGCTTTGTATCAGTTTCAGAAGCAGATTTGGACTACATATGATCCATATGTGTAGGATACACCGTTCTTTTGTTCTGGGCACACTCAGATTTCCTGCTGTATTAGAGAGTCTAGAAAGATAGAGTGTGCTTCTCCCTCTAAAGCAGAGTGTGATCCATGGATGAGAACTATGCTGTGTGTTTCCCTTCAGAAATGGACTTAAATCCCAGGTTCTGTGTCTTACTACAAGCAAGACTTCATTTCAGGTAAGGGCAGGCACTTTTCAGCTCAAACGAACTACATCGTTCACTGAGCTCACACGTTTCTCATCTTAACAGACAAGCATTGGATGTTAGAGGACCAGTGCATTGTATCAGTTTCAGAAGAAGATTTGGACTACATATAGTCCGTATGTGTCGGAAACACCGTTCTTTTGTTCTGGGCACAATCAGATTTCCTGCTGTATTAGATACTCTAGAAAGCAAGAGCGTGCTTCTTGCTCTAAAGCAGAGTGTGATCCATGGATGAGAACTATGCTGTGTGTTTCACTTCAGAAATGGACTTAAATCCCAGGCTCTGTGTCTTACTACAAGCAATACTTCGTTTCAGGTAAGGGCAGTCACTTTTCTGCTCAAATGAACTACATCATTCACGAAGCTCACACGTTTCTCATCTAAATTGACAAGCATTGGATGGTAGAGGACCAGTGCTTTGTATCAGTTTCAGAAGAAGAGTTGGACTAGATATGGTCCATATGTGTAGGAAACACCGTTCTTTTGTACTGGGCACACTCAGATTTCCTGCTGTATTAGAAATTCTAGAAAGAAAGAGCATGCTTCTCGCTCTAAAGCAGAGTGTGATCAATGGATGATTACACTGCTGTGTGTATTAATTCAGAAATGGAGTTAAATCCCAGGCTCTGAGTCTTCCTACAAGCAAGACTAAATTCAGGTAAGGGCAGTCACTTTTCTGCTCAAAGGAACTACATCGTTCACGAAGCTCACACATTTCTCATCTTAACTGACAAGCATTGGATGTTAGAGGGTCAGTGCTTTGTATCAGTTTCAGAAGCAGATTTGGACTACATATGGTCCATATGTGTAGCATACACCGTTCTTTTGTTCTGGGCACACTCAGATTTCCTGCTGTATTAGAGAGTCTAGAAAGCTAGAGTGTGCTTCTCGCTCTAAAGCAGAGTGTGATCCATGGATGAGAACTATGCTGTGTGTTTCCCTTCAGAAATGGACTTAAATCCCAGGCCCTGTGTCTTACTACAAGCAAGACTTCGTTTCAGGTAAGGGCAGTCACTTTTCAGCTCAAACGAACTACATCGTTCACTGAGCTCACACGTTTCTCATCTTAACAGACAAGCATTGGATGTTAGAGGACCAGTGCATTGTATCAGTTTCAGAAGAAGATTTGGACTACATATAGTCCGTATGTGTCGGAAACACCCTTCTTTTGTTCCTGGCGCAATCAGATTTCCTGGTCTATTAGAGACTCTAGAAAGCAAGAGCGTGATTCTTGCTCTAAAGCAGAGTGTTATCCATGGATGAGAACTATGCTGTATGTTTCCCTTCAAAAATGGAGTTAAATCCCAGACGCTGTGTCTTCCTACAGGCAAGACTTCGTTTCAGATAAGGGCAGTCACTTTTCAGCTCAAACGAACTACATCGTTCACTGAGCTCACACATTTCTCATCTTAACAGACAAGCATTGGATGTTAGAGGACCAGTGCTTTGTATCAGTTTCAGAAGCAGAGTTGGACTAGATATTGTCCTTATGTGTAGGAAACACCGTTCTTTTGTTCTCAGCACACTCACGTTTCCTGCTGTCCTAGAGACTCTAGAAAGCAAGACCGTGCTTCTTGTTCTAAAGCAGAGTGTCAACAATGGATGAGACAATGCAGTGTGTTTCACTTCAGAAATGGAATTAAATCCCAGGCTCTGAGTCTCCCTACAAGCAAGACTTCGTTTCAGTTAAGGGCAGTCACTTTTCAGCTCAAACGAACTACATCGTTCACTGAGCTCACACGTTTCTCATCTTAACAGACAAGCATTGGATGTTAGAGGACCAGTGCATTGTATCAGTTTCAGAAGAAGATTTGGACTACATATAGTCCGTATGTGTCGGAAACACCGTTCTTTTGTTCTGGGCACAATCAGATTTCCTGCTCTATTAGAGACTCTAGAAAGCAAGAGCGTGCTTCTTGCTCTAAAGCAGAGTGTGATCCATGGATGAGAACTATGCTGTGTGTTTCACTTCAGAAATGGACTTAAATCCCAGGCTCTGTATCTTACTACAAGCAATACTTCGTTTCAGGTAAGGGCAGTCACTTTTCTGCTCAAATGAACTACTTCATTCACGAAGCTCACACGTTTCTCATCTAAATTGACAAGCATTGGATGGTAGAGGACCAGTGCTTTGTATCAGTTTCAGAAGAAGAGTTGGACTAGATATGGTCCATATGTGTAGGAAACACCGTTCTTTTGTACTGGGCACACTCAGATTTCGTGCTGTATTAGAAATTCTAGAAAGCAAGAGCGTGCTTCTCGCTCTAAAGCAGAGTGTGATCAATGGATGATTACACTGCTGTGTGTATTAATTTAGAAATGGAGTTAAATCCCAGGCTCTGAGTCTTCCTACAAGCAAGACTAAATTCAGGTAAGGGCAGTCACTTTTCTGCTCAAAGGAACTACATCGTTCACGAAGCTCACACATTTCTCATCTTAACTGACAAGCATTGGATGTTAGAGGGTCAGTGCTTTGTATCAGTTTCAGAAGAAGATTTGGACTACATATAGTCCGTATGTGTCGGAAACACCGTTCTTTTGTTCTGGGCACAATCAGATTTCCTGCTCTATTAGAGACTCTAGAAAGCAAGAGCGTGATTCTTGCTCTAAAGCAGAGTGTTATCCATTGATGAGAACTATGCTGTATGTTTCCCTTCAGAAATGGAGTTAAATCCCAGACGCTGTGTCTTCCTACATGCAAGACTTCGTTTCAGGTAAGGGCAGTCACTTTTCAGCTCAAACGAACTACATCGTTCACTGAGCTCACATATTTCTCATCTTAACAGACAAGCATTGGATGTTAGAGGACCAGTGCTTTGTATCAGTTTCAGAAGCAGAGTTGGACTAGATATTGTCCTTATGTGTAGGAAACACCGTTCTTTTGTTCTCAGCACACTCACGTTTCCTGCTGTCTTAGAGACACTAGAAAGCAAGAGCGTGCTTCTTGTTCTAAAGCAGAGTGTCATCAATGGATGAGACAATGCAGTGTGTTTCACTTCAGAAATGGAATTAAATCCCAGGCTCTGAGTCTCCCTACAAGCAAGACTTCGTTTCAGGTAAGGGCAGTCAATATTCTGCTCAAAGGAACTACATCGTTCACGAAGCTCACACGTTTCTCATCTTAACAGACAAGCATTGGATGTTAGAGGACCAGTGCTTTGTATCAGTTTCAGAAGCAGAGTTGGACTAGATATTGTCCTTATGTGTAGGAAACACCGTTCTTTTGTTCTCAGCACACTCACTTTTCCTGCTGTCTTAGAGACTCTAGAAAGCAAGAGCGTGCTTCTTGTTCTAAAGCAGAGTGTCATCAATGGATGAGACAATGCAGTGTGTTTCACTTCAGAAATGGAATTAAATCCAAGGCTCTGATTCTCCCTACAAGCAAGACTTCGTTTCAGGTAAGGGCAGTCACTTTTCTGCTCAAAGGAACTACATCGTTCACGAAGCTCACACATTTCTCATCTTAATTGACAAGCATTGGATGTTAGAGGGTCAGTGCTTTGTATCAGTTTCAGAAGCAGATTTGGACTACATATGGTCCATATGTGTAGGATACACCGTTCTTTTGTTCTGGGCACACTCAGATTTCCTGCTGTATTAGAGAGTCTAGAAAGCTAGAGTGTGCTTCTCCCTCTAAAGCAGAGTGTGATCCATGGATGAGAACTATGCTGTGTGTTTCCCTTCAGAAATGGACTTAAATCCCAGGTTCTGTGTCTTACTACAAGCAAGACTTCATTTCAGGTAAGGGCAGTCACTTTTCAGCTCAAACGAACTACATCGTTCACTGAGCTCACACGTTTCTCATCTTAACAGACAAGCATTGGATGTTAGAGGACCAGTGCATTGTATCAGTTTCAGAAGAAGATTTGGACTACATATAGTCTGTATGTGTAGGAAACACCGTTCTTTTGTTCTGGGCACAATCAGATTTCCTGCTCTATTAGAGACTCTAGAAAGCAAGAGCGTGATTCTTGCTCTAAAGCAGAGTGTTATCCATTGATGAGAACTATGCTGTATGTTTCCCTTCAGAAATGGAGTTAAATCCCAGACGCTGTGTCTTCCTACAGGCAAGACTTCGTTTCAGGTAAGGGCAGTCACTTTTCAGCTCAAACGAACTACATCGTTCACTGAGCTCACATATTTCTCATCTTAACAGACAAGCATTGGATGTTAGAGGACCAGTGCTTTGTATCAGTTTCAGAAGCAGAGTTGGACTAGATATTGTCCTTATGTGTAGGAAACACCGTTCTTTTGTTCTCAGCACACTCACGTTTCCTGCTGTCTTAGAGACTCTAGAAAGCAAGAGCGTGCTTCTTGTTCTAAAGCAGAGTGTCATCAATGGATGAGACAATGCAGTGTGTTTCACTTCAGAAATGGAATTAAATCCAAGGCTCTGATTCTCCCTACAAGCAAGACTTCGTTTCAGGTAAGGGCAGTCACTTTTCTGCTCAAAGGAACTACATCGTTCACGAAGCTCACACATTTCTCATCTTAACTGACAAGCATTGGATGTTAGAGGGTCAGTGCTTTGTATCAGTTTCAGAAGCAGATTTGGACTACATATGGTCCATATGTGTAGGATACACCGTTCTTTTGCTCTGGGCACACTCAGATTTCCTGCTGTATTAGAGAGTCTAGAAAGCTAGAGTGTGCTTCTCCCTCTAAAGCAGAGTGTGATCCATGGATGAGAACTATGCTGTGTGTTTCCCTTCAGAAATGGACTTAAATCCCAGGTTCTGTGTCTTACTACAAGCAATACTTCATTTCAGGTAAGGGCAGTCACTTTTCAGCTCAAATGAACTACATCGTTCACTGAGCTCACACGTTTCTCATCTTAACAGACAAGCATTGGATGTTAGAGGACCAGTGCATTGTATCAGTTTCAGAAGAAGATTTGGACTACATATAGTCCGTATGTGTCGGAAACACCGTTCTTTTGTTCTGGGCACAATCAGATTTCCTGCTCTATTAGAGACTCTAGAAAGCAAGAGCGTGATTCTTGCTCTAAAGCAGAGTGTTATCCTTTGATGAGAACTATGCTGTATGTTTCCCTTCAGAAATGGAGTTAAATCCCAGACTCTGTGTCTTCCTACAGGCAAGACTTCGTTTCAGGTAAGGGCAGTCACTTTTCAGCTCAAACGAACTACATCGTTCACTGAGCTCACACATTTCTCATCTTAACAGACAAGCATTGGATGTTAGAGGACCAGTGCTTTGTATCAGTTTCAGAAGCAGAGTTGGACTAGATATTGTCCGTATGTGTAGGAAACACCGTTCTTTTGTTCTCAGCACACTCACGTTTCCTGCTGTCTTAGAGACACTAGAAAGCAAGAGCGTGCTTCTTGTTCTAAAGCAGAGTGTCATCAATGGATGAGACAATGCAGTGTGTTTCACTTCAGAAATGGAATTAAATCCCAGGCTCTGAGTCTCCCTACAAGCAAGACTTCGTTTCAGGTAAGGGCAGTCAATATTCTGCTCAAAGGAACTACATCGTTCACGAAGCTCACATGTTTCTCATCTTAACTGACAAGCATTGGATGTTAGAGGACCAGTGCATTGTATCAGTTTCAGAAGAAGATTTGGACTACATATAGTCCGTATGTGTAGGAAACACCGTTGTTTGTTCTGGGCACAATCAGATTTCCTGCTGTATTACATACTCTAGAAAGCAAGAGCGTGCTTCTTGCTCTAAAGCAGAGTGTGATCCATGGATGAGAACTATGCTGTGTGTTTCACTTAAGAAATGGACTTAAATCCCAGGCTCTGTGTCTTCCTACAGGCAAGACTTCGTTTCAGGTAAGGGCAGTCACTTTTCTGCTCAAAGGAACTACATCGTTCACGAAGCTCACACATTTCTCATCTTAACTGACAAGCATTGGATGTTAGAGGGTCAGTGCTTTGTATCAGTTTCAGAAGCAGATTTGGACTACATATGGTCCATATGTGTAGGATACACCGTTCTTTTGTTCTGGGCACTCTCAGATTTCCTGCTGTATTAGAGAGTCTAGAAAGCTAGAGTGTGCTTCTCCATCTAAAGCAGAGTGTGTTCCATGGATGAGAACTATGCTGTGTGTTTCCCTTCAGAAATGGACTTAAATCCCAGGTTCTGTGTCTTACTACAAGCAAGACTTCATTTCAGGTAAGGGCAGTCACTTTTCAGCTCAAACGAACTACATCGTTCACTGAGCTCACACGTTTCTCATCTTAACAGACAAGCATTGGATGTTAGAGGACCAGTGCATTGTATCAGTTTCAGAAGAAGATTTGGACTACATATAGTCCGTATGTGTCGGAAACACCGTTCTTTTGTTCTGGGCACAATCAGATTTCCTGCTCTATTAGAGACTCTAGAAAGCAAGAGCGTGATTCTTGCTCTAAAGCAGAGTGTTATCCTTTGATGAGAACTATGCTGTATGTTTCCCTTCAGAAATGGAGTTAAATCCCAGACTCTGTGTCTTCCTACAGGCAAGACTTCGTTTCAGGTAAGGGCAGTCACTTTTCAGCTCAAACGAACTACATCGTTCACTGAGCTCACACATTTCTCATCTTAACAGACAAGCATTGGATGTTAGAGGACCAGTGCTTTGTATCAGTTTCAGAAGCAGAGTTGGACTAGATATTGTCCGTATGTGTAGGAAACACCGTTCTTTTGTTCTCAGCACACTCACGTTTCCTGCTGTCTTAGAGACACTAGAAAGCAAGAGCGTGCTTCTTGTTCTAAAGCAGAGTGTCATCAATGGATGAGACAATGCAGTGTGTTTCACTTCAGAAATGGAATTAAATCCCAGGCTCTGAGTCTCCCTACAAGCAAGACTTCGTTTCAGGTAAGGGCAGTCAATTTTCTGCTCAAAGGAACTACATCGTTCACGAAGCTCACACGTTTCTCATCTTAACTGACAAGCATTGGATGTTAGAGGACCAGTGCATTGTATCAGTTTCAGAAGAAGATTTGGACTACATATAGTCCGTATGTGTAGGAAACACCGTTGTTTGTTCTGGGCACAATCAGATTTCGTGCTGTATTAGATACTCTAGAAAGCAAGAGCGTGCTTCTTGCTCTAAAGCAGAGTGTGATCCATGGATGAGAACTATGCTGTGTGTTTCACTTCAGAAATGGACTTAAATCCCAGGCTCTGTGTCTTACTACAAGCAATACTTCGTTTCCGGTAAGGGCAGTCACTTTTCTGCTCAAATGAACTACATCATTCACGAAGCTCACACGTTTCTCATCTAAATTGACAAGCATTGGATGGTAGAGGACCAGTGTTTTGTATCAGTTTCAGAAGAAGAGTTGGACTAGATATGGTCCATATGTGTAGGAAACACCGTTCTTTTGTACTGGGCACACTCAGATTTCCTGCTGTATTAGAAATTCTAGAAAGCAAGAGCGTGCTTCTCGCTCTAAAGCAGAGTGTGATCAATGGATGATTACACTGCTGTGTGTTTTAATTCAGAAATGGACTTAAATCCCAGGCTCTGTGTCTTCCTACAGGCAAGACTTCGTTTCAGGTAAGGGCAGTCACTTTTCTGCTCAAAGGAACTACATCGTTCACGAAGCTCACACATTTCTCATCTTAACTGACAAGCATTGGATGTTAGAGGGTCACTGCTTTGTATCAGTTTCAGAAGCAGATTTGGACTACATATGGTCCATATGTGTAGGATACACCGTTATTTTGTTCTGGGCACACTCAGATTTCCTGCTGTATTAGAGAGTCTAGAAAGCTAGAGTGTGCTTCTCCCTCTAAAGCAGAGTGTGATCCATGGATGAGAACTATGCTGTGTGTTTCCCTTCAGAAATGGACTTAAATCCCAGGCTCTGTGTCTTACTACAAGCAAGACTTTGTTTCAGGTAAGGGCAGTCTCTTTTAAGCTCAAAGGAACTACATCGTTCACTGAGCTCACACGTTTCTCATCTTAACAGACAAGCATTGGATGTTAGAGGACCAGTGCATTGTATCAGTTTCAGAAGAAGATTTGGACTACATATAGTCCGTATGTGTAGGAAACACCGTTCTTTTGTTCTGGGCACAATCAGATTTCCTGCTCTATTAGAGACTCTAGAAAGCAAGAGCGTGATTCTTGCTCTAAAGCAGAGTGTTATCCATTGATGAGAACTATGCTGTATGTTTCCCTTCAGAAATGGAGTTAAATCCCAGACGCTGTGTCTTCCTACAGGCAAGACTTCGTTTCAGGTAAGGGCAGTCACTTTTCAGCTCAAACGAACTACATCGTTCACTGAGCTCACATATTTCTCATCTTAACAGACAAGCATTGGATGTTAGAGGACCAGTGCTTTGTATCAGTTTCAGAAGCAGAGTTGGACTAGATATTGTCCTTATGTGTAGGAAACACCGTTCTTTTGTTCTCAGCACACTCACGTTTCCTGCTGTCTTAGAGACTCTAGAAAGCAAGAGCGTGCTTCTTGTTCTAAAGCAGAGTGTCATCAATGGATGAGACAATGCAGTGTGTTTCACTTCAGAAATGGAATTAAATCCAAGGCTCTGATTCTCCCTACAAGCAAGACTTCGTTTCAGGTAAGGGCAGTCACTTTTCTGCTCAAAGGAACTACATCGTTCACGAAGCTCACACATTTCTCATCTTAACTGACAAGCATTGGATGTTAGAGGGTCAGTGCTTTGTATCAGTTTCAGAAGCAGATTTGGACTACATATGGTCCATATGTGTAGGATACACCGTTCTTTTGTTCTGGGCACACTCAGATTTCCTGCTGTATTAGAGAGTCTAGAAAGCTAGAGTGTGCTTCTCCCTCTAAAGCAGAGTGTGATCCATGGATGAGAACTATGCTGTGTGTTTCCCTTCAGAAATGGACTTAAATCCCAGGTTCTGTGTCTTACTACAAGCAAGACTTCATTTCAGGTAAGGGCAGTCACTTTTCAGCTCAAACGAACTACATCGTTCACTGAGCTCACACGTTTCTCATCTTAACAGACAAGCATTGGATGTTAGAGGACCAGTGCATTGTATCAGTTTCAGAAGAAGATTTGGACTACATATAGTCCGTATGTGTCGGAAACACCGTTCTTTTGTTCTGGGCACAATCAGATTTCCTGCTCTATTAGAGACTCTAGAAAGCAAGAGCGTGATTCTTGCTCTAAAGCAGAGTGTTATCCTTTGATGAGAACTATGCTGTATGTTTCCCTTCAGAAATGGAGTGAAATCCCAGACTCTGTGTCTTCCTACAGGCAAGACTTCGTTTCAGGTAAGGGCAGTCACTTTTCAGCTCAAACGAACTACATCGTTCACTGAGCTCACACATTTCTCATCTTAACAGACAAGCATTGGATGTTAGAGGACCAGTGCTTTGTATCAGTTTCAGAAGCAGAGTTGGACTAGATATTGTCCGTATGTGTAGGAAACACCGTTCTTTTGTTCTCAGCACACTCACGTTTCCTGCTGTCTTAGAGACACTAGAAAGCAAGAGCGTGCTTCTTGTTCTAAAGCAGAGTGTCATCAATGGATGAGACAATGCAGTGTGTTTCACTTCAGAAATGGAATTAAATCCCAGGCTCTGAGTCTCCCTACAAGCAAGACTTCGTTTCAGGTAAGGGCAGTCAATTTTCTGCTCAAAGGAACTACATCGTTCACGAAGCTCACACGTTTCTCATCTTAACTGACAAGCATTGGATGTTAGAGGACCAGTGCATTGTATCAGTTTCAGAAGAAGATTTGGACTACATATAGTCCGTATGTGTAGGAAACACCGTTGTTTGTTCTGGGCACAATCAGATTTCCTGCTGTATTAAATACTCTAGAAAGCAAGAGCGTGCTTCTTGCTCTAAAGCAGAGTGTGATCCATGGATGAGAACTATGCTGTGTGTTTCACTTCAGAAATGGACTTAAATCCCAGGCTCTGTGTCTTACTACAAGCAATACTTCGTTTCAGGTAAGGGCAGTCACTTTTCTGCTCAAATGAACTACATCATTCACGAAGCTCACACGTTTCTCATCTAAATTGACAAGCATTGGATGGTAGAGGACCAGTGTTTTGTATCAGTTTCAGAAGAAGAGTTGGACTAGATATGGTCCATATGTGTAGGAAACACCGATATTTTGTACTGGGCACACTCAGATTTCCTGCTGTATTAGAAATTCTAGAAAGCAAGAGCGTGCTTCTCGCTCTAAAGCAGAGTGTGATCAATGGATGATTACACTGCTGTGTGTTTTAATTCAGAAATGGACTTAAATCCCAGGCTCTGTGTCTTCCTACAGGCAAGACTACGTTTCAGGTAAGGGCAGTCACTTTTCTGCTCAAAGGAACTACATCGTTCACGAAGCTCACACATTTCTCATCTTAACTGAGAAGCATTGGATGTTAGAGGGTCACTGCTTTGTATCAGTTTCAGAAGCAGATTTGGACTACATATGGTCCATATGTGTAGGATACACCGTTCTTTTGCTCTGGGCACACTCAGATTTCCTGCTGTATTAGAGAGTCTAGAAAGCTAGAGTGTGCTTCTCCCTCTAAAGCAGAGTGTGATCCATGGATGAGAACTATGCTGTGTGTTTCCCTTCAGAAATGGACTTAAATCCCAGGCTCTGTGTCTTACTACAAGCAAGACTTCGTTTCAGGTAAGGGCAGTCTCTTTTAAGCTCAAACGATCTACATCGTTCACTGAGCTCACACGTTTCTCATCTTAACAGACAAGCATTGGATGTTAGAGGACCAGTGCATTGTATCAGTTTCAGAAGAAGATTTGGACTACATATAGTCCGTATGTGTAGGAAACACCATTCTTTTGTTCTGGGCACAATCAGATTTCCTGCTCTATTAGAGACTCTAGAAAGCAAGAGCGTGATTCTTGCTCTAAAGCAGAGTGTTATCCATTGATGAGAACTATGCTGTATGTTTCCCTTCAGAAATGGAGTTAAATCCCAGACGCTGTGTCTTCCTACAGGCAAGACTTCGTTTCAGGTAAGGGCAGTCACTTTTCAGCTCAAACGAACTACATCGTTCACTGAGCTCACATATTTCTCATCTTAACAGACAAGCATTGGATGTTAGAGGACCAGTGCTTTGTATCAGTTTCAGAAGCAGAGTTGGACTAGATATTGTCCTTATGTGTAGGAAACACCGTTCTTTTGTTCTCAGCACACTCACGTTTCCTGCTGTCTTAGAGACTCTAGAAAGCAAGAGCGTGCTTCTTGTTCTAAAGCAGAGTGTCATCAATGGATGAGACAATGCAGTGTGTTTCACTTCAGAAATGGAATTAAATCCAAGGCTCTGATTCTCCCTACAAGCAAGACTTCGTTTCAGGTAAGGGCAGTCACTTTTCTGCTCAAAGGAACTACATCGTTCACGAAGCTCACACATTTCTCATCTTAACTGACAAGCATTGGATGTTAGAGGGTCAGTGCTTTGTATCAGTTTCAGAAGCAGATTTGGACTACATATGGTCCATATGTGTAGGATACACCGTTCTTTTGTTCTGGGCACACTCAGATTTCCTGCTGTATTAGAGAGTCTAGAAAGCTAGAGTGTGCTTCTCCCTCTAAAGCAGAGTGTGATCCATGGATGAGAACTATGCTGTGTGTTTCCCTTCAGAAATGGACTTAAATCCCAGGTTCTGTGTCTTACTACAAGCAAGACTTCATTTCAGGTAAGGGTAGTCACTTTTCAGCTCAAACGAACTACATCGTTCACTGAGCTCACACGTTTCTCATCTTAACAGACAAGCATTGGATGTTAGAGGACCAGTGCATTGTATCAGTTTCAGAAGAAGATTTGGACTACATATAGTCCGTATGTGTCGGAAACACCGTTCTTTTGTTCTGGGCACAATCAGATTTCCTGCTCTATTAGAGACTCTAGAAAGCAAGAGCGTGATTCTTGCTCTAAAGCAGAGTGTTATCCTTTGATGAGAACTATGCTGTATGTTTCCCTTCAGAAATGGAGTGAAATCCCAGACTCTGTGTCTTCCTACAGGCAACACTTCGTTTCAGGTAAGGGCAGTCACTTTTCAGCTCAAACGAACTACATCGTTCACTGAGCTCACACATTTCTCATCTTAACAGACAAGCATTGGATGTTAGAGGACCAGTGCTTTGTATCAGTTTCAGAAGCAGAGTTGGACTAGATATTGTCCGTATGTGTAGGAAACACCGTTCTTTTGTTCTCAGCACACTCACGTTTCCTGCTGTCTTAGAGACACTAGAAAGCAAGAGCGTGCTTCTTGTTCTAAAGCAGAGTGTCATCAATGGATGAGACAATGCAGTGTGTTTCACTTCAGAAATGGAATTAAATCCCAGGCTCTGAGTCTCCCTACAAGCAAGACTTCGTTTCAGGTAAGGGCAGTCAATTTTCTGCTCAAAGGAACTACATCGTTCACGAAGCTCACACGTTTCTCATCTTAACTGACAAGCATTGGATGTTAGAGGGTCACTGCTTTGTATCAGTTTCAGAAGCAGATTTGGACTACATATGGTCCATATGTGTAGGATACACCGTTCTTTTGTTCTGGGCACACTCAGATTTCCTGCTGTATTAGAGAGTCTAGAAAGCTAGAGTGTGCTTCTCCCTCTAAAGCAGAGTGTGATCCATGGATGAGAACTATGCTGTGTGTTTCCCTTCAGAAATGGACTTAAATCCCAGGCTCTGTGTCTTACTACAAGCAAGACTTCGTTTCAGGTAAGGGCAGTCTCTTTTAAGCTCAAATGATCTACATCGTTCACTGAGCTCACACGTTTCTCATCTTAACAGACAAGCATTGGATGTTAGAGGACCAGTGCATTGTATCAGTTTCAGAAGAAGATTTGGACTAGACATGGTCCATATGTGTAGGAAACACCGTTCTTTTGTACTGGGCACACTCAGATTTCCTGCTGTATTAGAAATTCTAGAAAGCAAGAGCGTGCTTCTCGCTCTAAAGCAGAGTGTGATCAATGGATGATTACACTGCTGTGTGTTTTAATTCAGAAATGGACTTAAATCCCAGGCTCTGTGTCTTCCTACAGGCAAGACTTCGTTTCAGGTAAGGGCAGTCACTTTTCTGCTCAAAGGAACTACATCGTTCATGAAGCTCACACATTTCTCATCTTAACTGACAAGCATTGGATGTTAGAGGGTCACTGCTTTGTATCAGTTTCAGAAGCAGATTTGGACTACATATGGTCCATATGTGTAGGATACACCGTTATTTTGTTCTGGGCACACTCAGATTTCCTGCTGTATTAGAGAGTCTAGAAAGCTAGAGTGTGCTTCTCCCTCTAAAGCAGAGTGTGATCCATGGATGAGAACTATGCTGTGTGTTTCCCTTCAGAAATGGACTTAAATCCCAGGCTCTGTGTCTTACTACAAGCAAGACTTTGTTTCAGGTAAGGGCAGTCTCTTTTAAGCTCAAACGAACTACATCGTTCACTGAGCTCACACGTTTCTCATCTTAACAGACAAGCATTGGATGTTAGAGGACCAGTGCATTGTATCAGTTTCAGAAGAAGATTTGGACTACATATAGTCCGTATGTGTCGGAAACACCGTTCTTTTGTTCTGGGCACAATCAGATTTCCTGCTCTATTAGAGACTCTAGAAAGCAAGAGCGTGATTCTTGCTCTAAAGCAGAGTGTTATCCTTTGATGAGAACTATGCTGTATGTTTCCCTTCAGAAATGGAGTTAAATCCCAGACTCTGTGTCTTCCTACAGGCAAGACTTCGTTTCAGGTAAGGGCAGTCACTTTTCAGCTCAAACGAACTACATCGTTCACTGAGCTCACACATTTCTCATCTTAACAGACAAGCATTGGATGTTAGAGGACCAGTGCTTTGTATCAGTTTCAGAAGCAGAGTTGGACTAGATATTGTCCATATGTGTAGGAAACACCGTTCTTTTGTTCTCAGCACACTCACGTTTCCTGCTGTCTTAGAGACACTAGAAAGCAAGAGCGTGCTTCTTGTTCTAAAGCAGAGTGTCATCAATGGATGAGACAATGCAGTGTGTTTCACTTCAGAAATGGAATTAAATCCCAGGCTCTGAGTCTCCCTACAAGCAAGACTTCGTTTCAGGTAAGGGCAGTCAATTTTCTGCTCAAAGGAACTACATCGTTCACGAAGCTCACACGTTTCTCATCTTAACTGACAAGCATTGGATGTTAGAGGGTCACTGCTTTGTATCAGTTTCAGAAGCAGATTTGGACTACATATGGTCCATATGTGTAGGATACACCGTTATTTTGTTCTGGGCACACTCAGATTTCCTGCTGTATTAGAGAGTCTAGAAAGCTAGAGTGTGCTTCTCCCTCTAAAGCAGAGTGTGATCCATGGATGAGAACTATGCTGTGTGTTTCCCTTCAGAAATGGACTTAAATCCCAGGCTCTGTGTCTTACTACAAGCAAGACTTCGTTTCAGGTAAGGGCAGTCTCTTTTAAGCTCAAACGATCTACATCGTTCACTGAGCTCACACGTTTCTCATCTTAACAGACAAGCATTGGATGTTAGAGGACCAGTGCATTGTATCAGTTTCAGAAGAAGATTTGGACTAGATATGGTCCATATGTGTAGGAAACACCGTTCTTTTGTACTGGGCACACTCAGATTTCCTGCTGTATTAGAAATTCTAGAAAGCAAGAGCGTGCTTCTCGCTCTAAAGCAGAGTGTGATCAATGGATGATTACACTGCTGTGTGTTTTAATTCAGAAATGGACTTAAATCCCAGGCTCTGTGTCTTCCTACAGGTAAGACTTCGATTCAGGTAAGGGCAGTCACTTTTCTGCTCAAAGGAACTACATCGTTCACGAAGCTCACACATTTCTCATCTTAACTGACAAGCATTGGATGTTAGAGGGTCACTGCTTTGTATCAGTTTCAGAAGCAGATTTGGACTACATATGGTCCATATGTGTAGGATACACCGTTATTTTGTTCTGGGCACACTCAGATTTCCTGCTGTATTAGAGAGTCTAGAAAGCTAGAGTGTGCTTCTCCCTCTAAAGCACAGTGTGATCCATGGATGAGAACTATGCTGTGTGTTTCCCTTCAGAAATGGACTTAAATCCCAGGCTCTGTGTCTTACTACAAGCAAGACTTTGTTTCAGGTAAGGGCAGTCTCTTTTCAGCTAAAACGAACTACATCGTTCACTGAGCTCACACGTTTCTCATCTTAACAGACAAGCATTGGATGTTAGAGGACCAGTGCATTGTATCAGTTTCAGAAGAAGATTTGGACTACATATAGTCCGTATGTGTAGGAAACACCGTTCTTTTGTTCTGGGCACAATCAGATTTCCTGCTCTATTAGAGACTCTAGAAAGCAAGAGCGTGATTCTTGCTCTAAAGCAGAGTGTTATCCATTGATGATAACTATGCTGTATGTTTCCCTTCAGAAATGGAGTTAAATCCCAGACGCTGTGTCTTCCTACAGGCAAGACTTCGTTTCAGGTAAGGGCAGTCACTTTTCAGCTCAAACGAACTACATCGTTCACTGAGCTCACATATTTCTCATCTTAACAGACAAGCATTGGATGTTAGAGGACCAGTGCTTTGTATCAGTTTCAGAAGCAGAGTTGGACTAGATATTGTCCTTATGTGTAGGAAACACCGTTCTTTTGTTCTCAGCACACTCACGTTTCCTGCTGTCTTAGAGACTCTAGAAAGCAAGAGCGTGCTTCTTGTTCTAAAGCAGAGTGTCATCAATGGATGAGACAATGCAGTGTGTTTCACTTCAGAAATGGAATTAAATCCAAGGCTCTGATTCTCCCTACAAGCAAGACTTCGTTTCAGGTAAGGGCAGTCACTTTTCTGCTCAAAGGAACTACATCGTTCACGAAGCTCACACATTTCTCATCTTAACTGACAAGCATTGGATGTTAGAGGGTCAGTGCTTTGTATCAGTTTCAGAAGCAGATTTGGACTACATATGGTCCATATGTGTAGGATACACCGTTCTTTTGTTCTGGGCACACTCAGATTTCCTGCTGTATTAGAGAGTCTAGAAAGCTAGAGTGTGCTTCTCCCTCTAAAGCAGAGTGTGATCCATGGATGAGAACTATGCTGTGTGTTTCCCTTCAGAAATGGACTTAAATCCCAGGTTCTGTGTCTTACTACAAGCAAGACTTCATTTCAGGTAAGGGCAGTCACTTTTCAGCTCAAACGAACTACATCGTTCACTGAGCTCACACGTTTCTCATCTTAACAGACAAGCATTGGATGTTAGAGGACCAGTGCATTGTATCAGTTTCAGAAGAAGATTTGGAATACATATAGTCCGTATGTGTCGGAAACACCGTTCTTTTGTTCTGGGCACAATCAGATTTCCTGCTCTATTAGAGACTCTAGAAAGCAAGAGCGTGATTCTTGCTCTAAAGCAGAGTGTTATCCTTTGATGAGAACTATGCTGTATGTTTCCCTTCAGAAATGGAGTTAAATCCCAGACTCTGTGTCTTCCTACAGGCAAGACTTCGTTTCAGGTAAGGGCAGTCACTTTTCAGCTCAAACGAACTACATCGTTCACTGAGCTCACACATTTCTCATCTTAACAGACAAGCATTGGATGTTAGAGGACCAGTGCTTTGTATCAGTTTCAGAAGCAGAGTTGGACTAGATATTGTCCGTATGTGTAGGAAACACCGTTCTTTTGTTCTCAGCACACTCACGTTTCCTGCTGTCTTAGAGACTCTAGAAAGCAAGAGCGTGCTTCTTGTTCTAAAGCAGAGTGTCATCAATGGATGAGACAATGCAGTGTGTTTCACTTCAGAAATGGAATTAAATCCCAGGCTCTGAGTCTCCCTACAAGCAAGACTTCGTTTCAGGTAAGGGCAGTCAATTTTCTGCTCAAAGGAACTACATCGTTCACGAAGCTCACACGTTTCTCATCTTAACTGACAAGCATTGGATGTTAGAGGACCAGTGCATTGTATCAGTTTCAGAAGAAGATTTGGACTACATATAGTCCGTATGTGTAGGAAACACCGTTGTTTGTTCTGGGCACAATCAGATTTCGTGCTGTATTAGATACTCTAGAAAGCAAGAGCGTGCTTCTTGCTCTAAAGCAGAGTGTGATCCATGGATGAGAACTATGCTGTGTGTTTCACTTCAGAAATGGACTTAAATCCCAGGTTCTGTGTCTTACTACAAGCAAGACTTCGTTTCAGGTAAGGGCAGTCACTTTTCAGCTCAAACAAACTACATCGTTCACTGAGCTCACACATTTCTCATCTTAACAGACAAGCATTGGATGTTAGAGGACCAGTGCTTTGTATCAGTTTCAGAAGCAGAGTTTGACTAGATATTGTCCGTATGTGTAGGAAACACCGTTCTTTTGTTCTCAGCACACTCACGTTTCCTGCTGTCTTAGAGACTCTAGAAAGCAAGAGCGTGCTTCTTGTTCTAAAGCAGAGTGTCATCAATGGATGATACAATGCAGTGTGTTTCACTTCAGAAATGGAATTAAATCCCAGGCTCTGAGTCTCCCTACAAGCAAGACTTCGTTTCAGGTAAGGGCAGTCAATTTTCTGCTCAAAGGAACTACATTGTTCACGAAGCTCACAAGTTTCTCATCTTAACTGACAAGCATTGGATGTTAGAGGACCAGTGCATTGTATCAGTTTCAGAAGAAGATTTGGACTACATATAGTCCGTATGTGTAGGAAACACCGTTCTTTTGTTCTGGGCACAATCAGATTTCCTGCTGTATTAGATACTCTAGAAAGCAAGAGCGTGCTTCTTGCTCTAAAGCAGAGTGTGATCCATGGATGAGAACTATGCTGTGTGTTTCCCTTCAGAAATGGACTTAAATCCCAGGCTCTGTGTCTTACTACAAGCATGACTTCGTTTCAGGTAAGGGCAGTCACTTTTCTGCTCAAATGAACTACATCATTCACGAAGCTCACACGTTTATCATCTTAGTTGACAAGCATTGGATGGTAGAGGACCAGTGCTTTGTATCAGTTTCAGAAGAAGAGTTGGACGAGATATGGTCCATATGTGTAGGAAACACCGTTCTTTTGTTTTGGGCACACTCAGATTTCCTGCTGTATTAGGAATTCTAGAAAGCAAGAGCGTGCTTCTCGCTCTAAAGCAGAGTGTGATCCATGGATGATTACACTGCTGTGTGTTTTACTTCAGAAATGGAGTTAAATCCCAGGCTCTGAGTCTTCCTACAAGCAAGACTTAAATTCAGGTAAGGGCAGTCACTTTTCTGCTCAAACTAACTACATCGTTCACGAAGCTGTCACATTTCTCATCTTAACTGACAAGCATTGGATGTTAGAGGGTCAGTGCTTTGTATCAGTTTCAGAAGCAGATTTGGACTACATATGGTCCAAATGTGTAGGAAACACCGTTCTTTTGTTCTGGGCACACTCAGATTTCCTGCTGTATTAGAGAGTCTAGAAAGCTTGAGTGTGCTTCTCGCTCTAAAGCAGAGTGTGATCCATGGATGAGAACTATGCTGTGTGTTTCCCTTCAGAAATGGAGTTAAATGCCAGACTCTGTGTCTTCCTACAGGCAAGACTTCGTTTCAGGTAAGGGCAGTCACTTTTCAGCTCAAACGAACTACATCGTTCACTGAGCTCACACATTTCTCATCTTAACAGACAAGCATTGGATGTTAGAGGACCAGTGCTTTGTATCAGTTTCAGAAGCGGAGTTGGACTAGATATTGTCCGTATGTGTAGGAAACACCGTTCTTTTGTTCTCAGCACACTCACGTTTCCTGCTGTCTTAGAGACTCTAGAAAGCAAGAGCGTGCTTCTTGTTCTAAAGCAGAGTGTCATCAATGGATGAGACAATGCAGTGTGTTTCACTTCAGAAATGGAATTAAATCCCAGGCTCTGAGTCTCCCTACAAGCAAGACTTCGTTTCAGGTAAGGGCAGTCAATTTTCTGCTCAAAGGAACTACATCGTTCACGAAGCTCACACGTTTCTCATCTTAACTGACAAGCATTGGATGTTAGAGGACCAGTGCATTGTATCAGTTTCAGAAGAAGATTTGGACTACATATAGTCCGTATGTGTAGGAAACACCGTTGTTTGTTCTGGGCACAATCAGATTTCCTGCTGTATTAGATACTCTAGAAAGCAAGAGCGTGCTTCTTGCTCTAAAGCAGAGTGTGATCCATGGATGAGAACTATGCTGTGTGTTTCACTTCAGAAATGGACTTAAATCCCAGGTTCTGTGTCTTACTACAAGCAAGACTTCGTTTCAGGTAAGGGCAGTCACTTTTCAGCTCAAACGAACTACATCGTTCACTGAGCTCACACATTTCTCATCTTAACAGACAAGCATTGGATGTTAGAGGACCAGTGCTTTGTATCAGTTTCAGAAGCAGAGTTGGACTAGATATTGTCCGTATGTGTAGGAAACACCGTTCTTTTGTTCTCAGCACACTCACGTTTCCTGCTGTCTTAGAGACTCTAGAAAGCAAGAGCGTGCTTCTTGTTCTAAAGCAGAGTGTCATCAATGGATGAGACAATGCAGTGTGTTTCACTTCAGAAATGGAATTAAATCCCAGGCTCTGAGTCTCCCTACAAGCAAGACTTCGTTTCAGGTAAGGGCAGTCAATTTTCTGCTCAAAGGAACTACATTGTTCACGAAGCTCACAATTTTCTCATCTTAACTGACAAGCATTGGATGTTAGAGGACCAGTGCATTGTATCAGTTTCAGAAGAAGATTTGGACTACATATAGTCCGTATGTGTAGGAAACACCGTTCTTTTGTTCTGGGCACAATCAGATTTCCTGCTCTATTAGAGGCTCTAGAAAGCAAGAGCGTGCTTCTTGCTCTATAGCTGAGTGTGATCCATGGATGAGAACTATGCTGTGTGTTTCACTTCAGAAATGGACTTAAATCCCAGGTTCTGTGTCTTACTACAAGCAAGACTTCGTTTCAGGTAAGGGCAGTCACTTTTCAGCTCAAACGAACTACATCGTTCACTGAGCTCACACATTTCTCATCTTAACAGACAAGCATTGGATGTTAGAGGACCAGTGCTTTGTATCAGTTTCAGAAGCAGAGTTGGACTAGATATTGTCCGTATGTGTAGGAAACACCGTTCTTTTGTTCTCAGCACACTCACGTTTCCTGCTGTCTTAGAGACTCTAGAAAGCAAGAGCGTGCTTCTTGTTCTAAAGCAGAGTGTCATCAATGGATGAGACAATGCAGTGTGTTTCACTTCAGAAATGGAATTAAATCCCAGGCTCTGAGTCTCCCTACAAGCAAGACTTCGTTTCAGGTAAGGGCAGTCAATTTTCTGCTCAAAGGAACTACATTGTTCACGAAGCTCACAATTTTCTCATCTTAACTGACAAGCATTGGATGTTAGAGGACCAGTGCATTGTATCAGTTTCAGAAGAAGATTTGGACTACATATAGTCCGTATGTGTAGGAAACACCGTTCTTTTGTTCTGGGCACAATCAGATTTCCTGCTCTATTAGAGACTCTAGAAAGCAAGAGCGTGCTTCTTGCTCTATAGCTGAGTGTGATCCATGGATGAGAACTATGCTGTGTGTTTCACTTCAGAAATGGAGTTAAATCCCAGGGTCTGTGTCTTCCTACAGGCAAGACTTCGTTTCAGGTAAGGGCAGTCACTTTTCAGCTCAAACGAACTACATCGTTCACTGAGCTCACACATTTCTCATCTTAACAGACAAGCATTGGATGTTAGAGGACCAGTGCTTTGTATCAGTTTCAGAAGCAGAGTTGGACTAGATATTGTCCGTATGTGTAGGAAACACCGTTCTTTTGTTCTCAGCACACTCACGTTTCCTGCTGTCTTAGAGACTCTAGAAAGCAAGAGCGTGCTTCTTGTTCTAAAGCAGAGTGTCATCAATGGATGATACAATGCAGTGTGTTTCACTTCAGAAATGGAATTAAATCCCAGGCTCTGAGTCTCCCTACAAGCAAGACTTCGTTTCAGGTAAGGGCAGTCAATTTTCTGCTCAAAGGAACTACATTGTTCACGAAGTTCACAAGTTTCTCATCTTAACTGACAAGCATTGGATGTTAGAGGACCAGTGCATTGTATCAATTTCAGAAGAAGATTTGGACTACATATAGTCCGTATGTGTAGGAAACACCGTTCTTTTGTTCTGGGCACAATCAGATTTCCTGCTGTATTAGATACTCTAGAAAGCAAGAGCGTGCTTCTTGCTCTAAAGCAGAGTGTGATCCATGGATGAGAACTATGCTGTGTGTTTCACTTCAGAAATGGACTTAAATCCCAGGTTCTGTGTCTTACTACAAGCAAGACTTCGTTTCAGGTAAGGGCAGTCACTTTTCAGCTCAAACGAACTACATCGTTCACTGAGCTCACACATTTCTCATCTTAACAGACAAGCATTGGATGTTAGAGGACCAGTGCTTTGTATCAGTTTCAGAAGCAGAGTTGGACTAGATATTGTCCGTATGTGTAGGAAACACCATTCTTTTGTTCTCAGCACACTCACGTTTCCTGCTGTCTTAGAGACTCTAGAAAGCAAGAGCGTGCTTCTTGTTCTAAAGCAGAGTGTCATCAATGGATGATACAATGCAGTGTGTTTCACTTCAGAAATGGAATTAAATCCCAGGCTCTGAGTCTCCCTACAAGCAAGACTTCGTTTCAGGTAAGGGCAGTCAATTTTCTGCTCAAAGGAACTACATTGTTCACGAAGCTCACAATTTTCTCATCTTAACTGACAAGCATTGGATGTTAGAGGACCAGTGCATTGTATCAGTTTCAGAAGAAGATTTGGACTACATATAGTCCGTATGTGTAGGAAACACCGTTCTTTTGTTCTGGGCACAATCAGATTTCCTGCTCTATTAGAGACTCTAGAAAGCAAGAGCATGCTTCTTGCTCTATAGCTGAGTGTGATCCATGGATGAGAACTATGCTGTGTGTTTCACTTCAGAAATGGACTTAAATCCCAGGGTCTGTGTCTTCCTACAGGCAAGACTTCGTTTCAGGTAAGGGCAGTCACTTTTCAGCTCAAACGAACTACATCGTTCACTGAGCTCACACATTTCTCATCTTAACAGACAAGCATTGGATGTTAGAGGACCAGTGCTTTGTATCAGTTTCAGAAGCAGAGTTGGACTAGATATTGTCCGTATGTGTAGGAAACACCGTTCTTTTGTTCTCAGCACACTCACGTTTCCTGCTGTCTTAGAGACTCTAGAAAGCAAGAGCGTGCTTCTTGTTCTAAAGCAGAGTGTCATCAATGGATGATACAATGCAGTGTGTTTCACTTCAGAAATGGAATTAAATCCCAGGCTCTGAGTCTCCCTACAAGCAAGACTTCGTTTCAGGTAAGAGCAGTCACTTTTCTGCTCAAAGGAACTACATCGTACACGAAGCTCACACATTTCTCATCTTAACTGACAAGCATTGGATGTTAGAGGACCAGTGCATTGTATCAGTTTCAGAAGAAGATTTGGACTACATATAGTCCGTATGTGTAGGAAACACCGTTGTTTGTTCTGGGCACAATCAGATTTCCTGCTGTATTAGATACTCTAGAAAGCAAGAGCATGCTTCTTGCTCTAAAGCAGAGTGTGATCCATGGATGAGAACTATGCTGTGTGTTTCACTTCAGAAATGGACTTAAATCCCAGGGTCTGTGTCTTCCTACAGGCAAGACTTCGTTTCAGGTAAGGGCAGTCACTTTTCAGCTCAAACGAACTACATCGTTCACTGAGCTCACACATTTCTCATCTTAACAGACAAGCATTGGATGTTAGAGGACCAGTGCTTTGTATCAGTTTCAGAAGCAGAGTTGGACTAGATATTGTCCGTATGTGTAGGAAACACCGTTCTTTTGTTCTCAGCACACTCACGTTTCCTGCTGTCTTAGAGACTCTAGAAAGCAAGAGCGTGCTTCTTGTTCTAAAGCAGAGTGTCATCAATGGATGATACAATGCAGTGTGTTTCACTTCAGAAATGGAATTAAATCCCAGGCTCTGAGTCTCCCTACAAGCAAGACTTCGTTTCAGGTAAGAGCAGTCACTTTTCTGCTCAAAGGAACTACATCGTTCACGAAGCTCACACATTTCTCATCTTAACTGACAAGCATTGGATGTTAGAGGACCAGTGCATTGTATCAGTTTCAGAAGAAGATTTGGACTACATATAGTCCGTATGTGTAGGAAACACCGTTCTTTTGTTCTCAGCACACTCACGTTTCCTGCTGTCTTAGAGACTCTAGAAAGCAAGAGCGTGCTTCTTGTTCTAAAGCAGAGTGTCATCAATGGATGAGACAATGCAGTGTGTTTCACTTCAGAAATGGAATTAAATCCCAGGCTCTGAGTCTCCCTACAAGCAAGACTTCGTTTCAGGTAAGGGCAGTCAATTTTCTGCTCAAAGGAACTACATCGTTCACGAAGCTCACACGTTTCTCATCTTAACTGACAAGCATTGGATGTTAGAGGACCAGTGCATTGTATCAGTTTCAGAAGAAGATTTGGACTACATATAGTCCGTATGTGTAGGAAACACCGTTGTTTGTTCTGGGCACAATCAGATTTCCTGCTGTATTAGATACTCTAGAAAGCAAGAGCGTGCTTCTTGCTCTAAAGCAGAGTGTGATCCATGGATGAGAACTATGCTGTGTGTTTCACTTCAGAAATGGACTTAAATCCCAGGTTCTGTGTCTTACTACAAGCAAGACTTCATTTCAGGTAAGGGCAGTCACTTTTCAGCTCAAACGAACTACATCGTTCACTGAGCTCACACATTTCTCATCTTAACAGACAAGCATTGGATGTTAGAGGACCAGTGCTTTGTATCAGTTTCAGAAGCAGAGTTGGACTAGATATTGTCCGTATGTGTAGGAAACACCGTTCTTTTGTTCTCAGCACACTCACGTTTCCTGCTGTCTTAGAGACTCTAGAAAGCAAGAGCGTGCTTCTTGTTCTAAAGCAGAGTGTCATCAATGGATGATACAATGCAGTGTGTTTCACTTCAGAAATGGAATTAAATCCCAGGCTCTGAGTCTCCCTACAAGCAAGACTTCGTTTCAGGTAAGGGCAGTCAATTTTCTGCTCAAAGGAACTACATTGTTCACGAAGCTCACAATTTTCTCATCTTAACTGACAAGCATTGGATGTTAGAGGACCAGTGCATTGTATCAGTTTCAGAAGAAGATTTGGACTACATATAGTCCGTATGTGTAGGAAACACCGTTCTTTTGTTCTGGGCACAATCAGATTTCCTGCTCTATTAGAGACTCTAGAAAGCAAGAGCGTGCTTCTTGCTCTATAGCTGAGTGTGATCCATGGATGAGAACTATGCTGTGTGTTTCACTTCAGAAATGGACTTAAATCCCAGGGTCTGTGTCTTCCTACAGGCAAGACTTCGTTTCAGGTAAGGGCAGTCACTTTTCAGCTCAAACGAACTACATCGTTCACTGAGCTCACACATTTCTCATCTTAACAGACAAGCATTGGATGTTAGAGGACCAGTGCTTTGTATCAGTTTCAGAAGCAGAGTTGGACCAGATATTGTCCGTATGTGTAGGAAACACCGTTCTTTTGTTCTCAGCACACTCACGTTTCCTGCTGTCTTAGAGACTCTAGAAAGCAAGAGCGTGCTTCTTGTTCTAAAGCAGAGTGTCATCAATGGATGATACAATGCAGTGTGTTTCACTTCAGAAATGGAATTAAATCCCAGGCTCTGAGTCTCCCTACAATCAAGACTTCGTTTCTGGTAAGGGCAGTCACTTTTCTGCTCAAAGGAACTACATCGTTCACGAAGCTCACACATTTCTCATCTTAACTGACAAGCATTGGATGTTAGAGGACCAGTGCATTGTATCAGTTTCAGAAGAAGATTTGGACTACATATAGTCCGTATGTGTAGGAAACACCGTTGTTTGTTCTGGGCACAATCAGATTTCCTGCTGTATTAGATACTCTAGAAAGCAAGAGCGTGCTTCTTGCTCTAAAGCAGAGTGTGATCCATGGATGAGAACTATGCTGTGTGTTTCACTTCAGAAATGGACTTAAATCCCAGGTTCTGTGTCTTACTACAAGCAAGACTTCGTTTCAGGTAAGGGCAGTCACTTTTCAGCTCAAACGAACTACATCGTTCACTGAGCTCACACATTTCTCATCTTAACAGACAAGTATTGGATGTTAGAGGACCAGTGCTTTGTATCAGTTTCAGAAGCAGAGTTGGACTAGATATTGTCCGTATGTGTAGGAAACACCGTTCTTTTGTTCTCAGCACACTCACGTTTCCTGCTGTCTTAGAGACTCTAGAAAGCAAGAGCGTGCTTCTTGTTCTAAAGCAGAGTGTCATCAATGGATGATACAATGCAGTGTGTTTCACTTCAGAAATGGAATTAAATCCCAGGCTCTGAGTCTCCCTACAAGCAAGACTTCGTTTCAGGTAAGGGCAGTCAATTTTCTGCTCAAAGGAACTACATTGTTCACGAAGCTCACAATTTTCTCATCTTAACTGACAAGCATTGGATGTTAGAGGACCAGTGCATTGTATCAGTTTCAGAAGAAGATTTGGACTACATATAGTCCGTATGTGTAGGAAACACCGTTCTTTTGTTCTGGGCACAATCAGATTTCCTGCTCTATTAGAGACTCTAGAAAGCAAGAGCGTGCTTCTTGCTCTATAGCTGAGTGTGATCCATGGATGAGAACTATGCTGTGTGTTTCACTTCAGAAATGGACTTAAATCCCAGGGTCTGTGTCTTCCTACAGGCAAGACTTCGTTTCAGGTAAGGGCAGTCACTTTTCAGCTCAAACGAACTACATCGTTCACTGAGCTCACACATTTCTCATCTTAACAGACAAGCATTGGATGTTAGAGGACCAGTGCTTTGTATCTGTTTCAGAAGCAGAGTTGGACTAGATATTGTCCGTATGTGTAGGAAACACCGTTCTTTTGTTCTCAGCACACTCACGTTTCCTGCTGTCTTAGAGACTCTAGAAAGCAAGAGCGTGCTTCTTGTTCTAAAGCAGAGTGTCATCAATGGATGATACAATGCAGTGTGTTTCACTTCAGAAATGGAATTAAATCCCAGGCTCTGAGTCTCCCTACAAGCAAGACTTCGTTTCAGGTAAGGGCAGTCAATTTTCTGCTCAAAGGAACTACATTGTTCACGAAGCTCACAATTTTCTCATCTTAACTGACAAGCATTGGATGTTAGAGGACCAGTGCATTGTATCAGTTTCAGAAGAAGATTTGGACTACATATAGTCCGTATGTGTAGGAAACACCGTTCTTTTGTTCTGGGCACAATCAGATTTCCTGCTCTATTAGAGACTCTAGAAAGCAAGAGCGTGCTTCTTGCTCTATAGCTGAGTGTGATCCATGGATGAGAACTATGCTGTGTGTTTCACTTCAGAAATGGACTTAAATCCCAGGGTCTGTGTCTTCCTACAGGCAAGACTTCGTTTCAGGTAAGGGCAGTCACTTTTCAGCTCAAACGAACTACATCGTTCACTGAGCTCACACATTTCTCATCTTAACAGACAAGCATTGGATGTTAGAGGACCAGTGCTTTGTATCTGTTTCAGAAGCAGAGTTGGACTAGATATTGTCCGTATGTGTAGGAAACACCGTTCTTTTGTTCTCAGCACACTCACGTTTCCTGCTGTCTTAGAGACTCTAGAAAGCAAGAGCGTGCTTCTTGTTCTAAAGCAGACTGTCATCAATGGATGATACAATGCAGTGTGTTTCACTTCAGAAATGGAATTAAATCCCAGGCTCTGAGTCTCCCTACAAGCAAGACTTCGTTTCAGGTAAGGGCAGTCAATTTTCTGCTCAAAGGAACTACATTGTTCACGAAGCTCACAAGTTTCTCATCTTAACTGACAAGCATTGGATGTTAGAGAACCAGTGCATTGTATCAGTTTCAGAAGAAGATTTGGACTACATATAGTCCGTATGTGTAGGAAACACCGTTCTTTTGTTCTGGGCACAATCAGATTTCCTGCTGTATTAGATACTCTAGAAAGCAAGAGCGTGCTTCTTGCTCTAAACCAGAGTGTGACCCATGGATGAGAACTATGCTGTGTGTTTCCCTTCAGAAATGGACTTAAATCCCAGGCTCTGTGTCTTACTACAAGCATGACTTCGTTTCAGGTAAGGGCAGTCACTTTTCTGCTCAAATGAACTACATCATTCACGAAGCTCACACGTTTCTCATCTTAGTTGACAAGCATTGGATGGTAGAGGACCAGTGCTTTGTATCAGTTTCAGAAGAAGAGTTGGACGAGATATGGTCCATATGTGTAGGAAACACTGTTCTTTTGTTTTGGGCACACTCAGATTTCCTGCTGTATTAGGAATTCTAGAAAGCAAGAGCGTGCTTCTCGCTCTAAAGCAGAGTGTGATCCATGTATGATTACACTGCTGTGTGTTTTACTTCAGAAATGGAGTTAAATCCCAGGCTCTGAGTCTTCCTACAAGCAAGACTTAAATTCAGGTAAGGGCAGTCACTTTTCTGCTCAAACTAACTACATCGTTCACGAAGCTGTCACATTTCTCATCTTAACTGACAAGCATTGGATGTTAGAGGGTCAGTGCTTTGTATCAGTTTCAGAAGCAGATTTGGACTACATATGGTCCAAATGTGTAGGAAACACCGTTCTTTTGTTCTGGGCACACTCAGATTTCCTGCTGTATTAGAGAGTCTAGAAAGCTTGAGTGTGCTTCTCGCTCTAAAGCAGAGTGTGATCCATGGATGAGAACTATGCTGTGAGTTTCCCTTCAGAAATGGAGTTAAATCCCAGACTCTGTGTCTTCCTACAGGCAAGACTTCGTTTCAGGTAAGGGCAGTCACTTTTCAGCTCAAACGAACTACATCGTTCACTGAGCTCACACATTTCTCATCTTAACAGACAAGCATTGGATGTTAGAGGACCAGTGCTTTGTATCAGTTTCAGAAGCAGAGTTGGACTAGATATTGTCCGTATGTGTAGGAAACACCGTTCTTTTGTTCTCAGCACACTCACGTTTCCTGCTGTCTTAGAGACTCTAGAAAGCAAGAGCGTGCTTCTTGTTCTAAAGCAGAGTGTCATCAATGGATGATACAATGCAGTGTGTTTCACTTCAGAAATGGAATTAAATCCCAGGCTCTGAGTCTCCCTACAAGCAAGACTTCGTTTCAGGTAAGGGCAGTCACTTTTCTGCTCAAAGGAACTACATCGTTCACGAAGCTCACCCATTTCTCATCTTAACTGACAAGCATTGGATGTTAGAGGACCAGTGCATTGTATCAGTTTCAGAAGAAGATTTGGACTACATATAGTCCATATGTGTAGGAAACACCGTTCTTTTGTTCTGAGCACAATCAGATTTCCTGCTGTATTAGAGACTCTAGAAAGCAAGAGCGTGCTTCTTGCTCTATAGCTGAGTGTGATCCATGGATGAGAACTATGCTGTGTGTTTCACTTCAGAAATGGAGTTAAATCCCAGGGTCTGTGTCTTCCTACAGGCAAGACTTCGTTTCAGGTAAGGGCAGTCACTTTTCAGCTCAAACGAACTACATCGTTCACTGAGCTCACACATTTCTCATCTTAACAGACAAGCATTGGATGTTAGAGGACCAGTGCTTTGTATCAGTTTCAGAAGCAGAGTTGGACTAGATATTGTCCGTATGTGTAGGAAACACCGTTCTTTTGTTCTCAGCACACTCACGTTTCCTGCTGTCTTAGAGACTCTAGAAAGCAAGAGCGTGCTTCTTGTTCTAAAGCAGAGTGTCATCAATGGATGATACAATGCAGTGTGTTTCACTTCAGAAATGGAATTAAATCCCAGGCTCTGAGTCTCCCTACAAGCAAGACTTCGTTTCAGGTAAGGGCAGTCAATTTTCTGCTCAAAGGAACTACATCGTTCACGAAGCTCACACATTTCTCATCTTAACTGACAAGCATTGGATGTTAGAGGACCAGTGCATTGTATCAGTTTCAGAAGAAGATTTGGACTACATATAGTCCGTATGTGTAGGAAACACCGTTCTTTTGTTCTGGGCACAATCAGATTTCCTGCTGTATTAGAGACTCTAGAAAGCAAGAGCGTGCTTCTTGCTCTATAGCTGAGTGTGATCCATGGATGAGAACTATGCTGTGTGTTTCACTTCAGAAATGGAGTTAAATCCCAGGGTCTGTGTCTTCCTACAGGCAAGACTTCGTTTCAGGTAAGGGCAGTCACTTTTCAGCTCAAACGAACTACATCGTTCACTGAGCTCACACATTTCTCATCTTAACAGACAAGCATTGGATGTTAGAGGACCAGTGCTTTGTATCAGTTTCAGAAGCAGAGTTGGACTAGATATTGTCCGTATGTGTAGGAAACACCGTTCTTTTGTTCTCAGCACACTCACGTTTCCTGCTGTCTTAGAGACTCTAGAAAGCAAGAGCGTGCTTCTTGTTCTAAAGCAGAGTGTCATCAATGGATGATACAATGCAGTGTGTTTCACTTCAGAAATGGAATTAAATCCCAGGTTCTGAGTCTCCCTACAAGCAAGACTTCGTTTCAGGTAAGGGCAGTCAATTTTCTGCTCAAAGGAACTACATTGTTCACGAAGCTCACAAGTTTCTCATCTTAACTGACAAGCATTGGATGTTAGAGGACCAGTGCATTGTATGAGTTTCAGAAGAAGATTTGGACTACATGTAGTCTGTATGTGTAGGAAACACCGTTCTTTTGTTCTGGGCACACTCAGATTTCCTGCTGCATTAGGAATTCTAGAAAGCAAGAGCGTGCTTCTCGCTCTAAAGCAGAGTGTGATCCATGGATGATTACACTGCTGTGTGTTTTACTTCAGAAATGGAGTTAAATCCCAGGCTCTGAGTCTTCCTACAAGCAAGACTTAAATTCAGGTAAGGGCAGTCACTTTTCTGCTCAAACTAACTACATCGTTCACGAAGCTGTCACATTTCTCATCTTAACTGACAAGCATTGGATGTTAGAGGGTCAGTGCTTTGTATCAGTTTCAGAAGCAGATTTGGACTACATATGGTCCAAATGTGTAGGAAACACCGTTCTTTTGTTCTGGGCACACTCAGATTTCCTGCTGTATTAGAGAGTCTAGAAAGCTTGAGTGTGCTTCTCGCTCTAAAGCAGAGTGTGATCCATGGATGAGAACTATGCTGTGTGTTTCCCTTCAGAAATGGAGTTAAATCCCAGACTCTGTGTCTTCCTACAGGCAAGACTTCGTTTCAGGTAAGGGCAGTCACTTTTCAGCTCAAACGAACTACATCGTTCACTGAGCTCACACATTTCTCAACTTAACAGACAAGCATTGGATGTTAGAGGACCAGTGCTTTGTATCAGTTTCAGAAGCAGAGTTGGACTAGATATAGTCCGTATGTGTAGGAAACACCGTTCTTTTGTTCTCAGCACACTCACGTTTCCTGCTGTCTTAGAGACTCTAGAAAGCAAGAGCGTGCTTGTTGTTCTAAAGCAGAGTGTCATCAATGGATGATACAATGCAGTGTGTTTCACTTCAGAAATGGAATTAAATCCCAGGCTCTGAGTCTCCCTACAAGCAAGACTTCGTTTCAGGTAAGGGCAGTCACTTTTCTGCTCAAAGGAACTACATCGTTCACGAAGCTCACACATTTCTCATCTTAACTGACAAGCATTGGATGTTAGAGGGTCAGTGCTTTGTATCAGTTTCAGAAGCAGATTTGGACTACATATGGTCCATATGTGTAGCATACACCGTTCTTTTGTTCTGGGCACACTCAGATTTCCTGCTGTATTAGAGAGTCTAGAAAGCTAGAGTATGCTTCTCCCTCTAAAGCAGAGTGTGATCCATGGATGAGAACTATGCTGTGTGTTTCCCTTCCGAAATGGACTTAAATCCCAGGTTCTGTGTCTTACTACAAGCAAGACTTCGTTTCAGGTAAGGTCAGTCACTTTTCATCTCAAACGAACTACATCGTTCACTGAGCTCACACATTTCTCATCTTAACAGACAAGCATTGGATGTTAGAGGACCAGTGCTTTGTATCAGTTTCAGAAGCAGAGTTGGACTAGATATTGTCCGTATGTGTAGGAAACACCGTTCTTTTGTTCTCAGCACACTCACGTTTCCTGCTGTCTTAGAGACTCTAGAAAGCAAGAGCGTGCTTCTTGTTCTAAAGCAGAGTGTCATCAATGGATGATACAATGCAGTGTGTTTCACTTCAGAAATGGAATTAAATCCCAGGCTCTGAGTCTCCCTACAAGCAAGACTTCGTTTCAGGTAAGGGCAGTCACTTTTCTGCTCAAAGGAACTACATCGTTCACGAAGCTCACACATTTCTCATCTTAACTGACAAGCATTGGATGTTAGAGGGTCAGTGCTTTGTATCAGTTTCAGAAGCAGATTTTGACTACATATGGTCCATATGTGTAGCATACACCGTTCTTTTGTTCTGGGCACAATCAGATTTCCTGCTCTATTAGAGACTCTAGAAAGCAAGAGCGTGCTTCTTGCTCTATAGCAGAGTGTGATCCATGGATGAGAACTATGCTGTGTGTTTCACTTCAGAAATGGAGTTAAATCCCAGGGTCTGTGTTTTCCTACAGGCAAGACTTCGTTTCAGGTAAGGGCAGTCACTTTTCAGTTCAAACGAACTACATCGTTCACTGAGCTCACACATTTCTCATCTTAACAGACAAGCATTGGATGTTAGAGGACCAGTGCTTTGTATCAGTTTCAGAAGCAGAGTTGGACTAGATATTGTCCGTATGTGTAGGAAACACCGTTCTTTTGTTCTCAGCACACTCACGTTTCCTGCTGTCTTAGAGACTCTAGAAAGCAAGAGCTTGCTTCTTGTTCTAAAGCAGAGTGTCATCAATGGATGATACAATGCAGTGTGTTTCACTTCAGAAATGGAATTAAATCCCAGGCTCTGAGTCTCCCTACAAGCAAGACTTCGTTTCAGGTAAGGGCAGTCAATTTTCTGCTCAAAGTAACTACATTGTTCCAGAAGCTCACAAGTTTCTCATCTTAACTGACAAGCATTGGATGTTAGAGGACCAGTGCATTGTATCAGTTTCAGAAGAAGATTTGGACTACATATAGTCCGTATGTGTAGGAAACACCGTTCTTTTGTTCTGGGCACAATCAGATTTCCTGCTGTATTAGATACTCTAGAAAGCAAGAGCGTGCTTCTTGCTCTAAAGCAGAGTGTGATCCATTGATGAGAACTATGCTGTGTGTTTCCCTTCAGAAATGGACTTAAATCCCAGGCTCTGTGTCTTACTACAAGCATGACTTCGTTTCAGGTAAGGGCAGTCACTTTTCTGCTCAAATGAACTACATCATTCACGAAGCTCACACGTTTCTCATCTTAGTTGACAAGCATTGGATGGTAGAGGACCAGTGCTTTGTATCAGTTTCAGAAGAAGAGTTGGACGAGATATGGTCCATATGTGTAGGAAACACCGTTCTTTTGTTTTGGGCACACTCAGATTTCCTGCTGTATTAGGAATTCTAGAAAGCAAGAGCGTGCTTCTCGCTCTAAAGCAGAGTGTGATCCATGGATGATTACACTGCTGTGTGTTTTACTTCAGAAATGGAGTTAAATCCCAGGCTCTGAGTCTTCCTACAAGCAAGACTTAAATTCAGGTAAGGGCAGTCACTTTTCTGCTCAAACTAACTACATCGTTCACGAAGCTGTCACATTTCTCATCTTAACTGACAAGCATTGGATGTTAGAGGGTCAGTGCTTTGTATCAGTTTCAGAAGCAGATTTGGACTACATATGGTCCAAATGTGTAGGAAACACCGTTCTTTTGTTCTGGGCACACTCAGATTTCCTGCTGTATTAGAGAGTCTAGAAAGCTTGAGTGTGCTTGTCGCTCTAAAGCAGAGTGTGATCCATGGATGAGAACTATGCTGTGTGTTTCCCTTCAGAAATGGAGTTAAATCCCAGACTCTGTGTCTTCCTACAGGCAAGACTTCGTTTCAGGTAAGGGCAGTCACTTTTCAGCTCAAACGAACTACATCGTTCACTGAGCTCACACATTTCTCAACTTAACAGACAAGCATTGGATGTTAGAGGACCAGTGCTTTGTATCACTTTCAGAAGCAGAGTTGGACTAGATATTGTCCGTATGTGTAGGAAACACCGTTCTTTTGTTCTCAGCACACTCACGTTTCCTGCTGTCTTAGAGACTCTAGAAAGCAAGAGCGTGCTTGTTGTTCTAAAGCAGAGTGTCATCAATGGATGATACAATGCAGTGTGTTTCACTTCAGAAATGGAATTAAATCCCAGGCTCTGAGTCTCCCTACAAGCAAGACTTCGTTTCAGGTAAGGGCAGTCACTTTTCTGCTCAAAGGAACTACATCGTTCACGAAGCTCACACATTTCTCATCTTAACTGATAAGCATTGGATGTTAGAGGGTCAGTGCTTTGTATCAGTTTCAGAAGCAGATTTGGACTACATATGGTCCATATGTGTAGCATACACCGTTCTTTTGTTCTGGGCACACTCAGATTTCCTGCTGTATTAGAGAGTCTAGAAAGCTAGAGTATGCTTCTCCCTCTAAAGCAGAGTGTGATCCATGGATGAGAACTATGCTGTGTGTTTCCCTTCCGAAATGGACTTAAATCCCAGGTTCTGTGTCTTACTACAAGCAAGATTTCGTTTCAGGTAAGGGCAGTCACTTTTCATCTCAAACGAACTACATCGTTCACTGAGCTCACACATTTCTCATCTTAACAGACAAGCATTGGATGTTAGAGGACCAGTGCTTTGTATCAGTTTCAGAAGCAGAGTTGGACTAGATATTGTCCGTATGTGTAGGAAACACCGTTCTTTTGTTCTCAGCACACTCACGTTTCCTGCTGTCTTAGAGACTCTAGAAAGCAAGAGCGTGCTTCTTGTTCTAAAGCAGAGTGTCATCAATGGATGATACAATGCAGTGTGTTTCACTTCAGAAATGGAATTAAATCCCAGGCTCTGAGTCTCCCTACAAGCAAGACTTCGTTTCAGGTAAGGGCAGTCACTTTTCTGCTCAAAGGAACTACATCGTTCACGAAGCTCACACATTTCTCATCTTAACTGACAAGCATTGGATGTTAGAGGGTCAGTGCTTTGTATCAGTTTCAGAAGCAGATTTGGATTACATATGGTCCATATGTGTAGCATACACCGTTCTTTTGTTCTGGGCACAATCAGATTTCCTGCTCTATTAGAGACTCTAGAAAGCAAGAGCGTGCCTTTGCTCTATAGCAGAGTGTGATCCATGGATGAGAACTATGCTGTGTGTTTCACTTCAGAAATGGAGTTAAATCCCAGGGTCTGTGTTTTCCTACAGGCAAGACTTCGTTTCAGGTAAGGGCAGTCACTTTTCAGTTCAAACGAACTACATCGTTCACTGAGCTCACACATTTCTCATCTTAACAGACAAGCATTGGATGTTAGAGGACCAGTGCTTTGTATCAGTTTCAGAAGCAGAGTTGGACTAGATATTGTCCGTATGTGTAGGAAACACCGTTCTTTTGTTCTCAGCACACTCACGTTTCCTGCTGTCTTAGAGACTCTAGAAAGCAAGAGCGTGCTTCTTGTTCTAAAGCAGAGTGTCATCAATGGATGATACAATGCAGTGTGTTTCACTTCAGAAATGGAATTAAATCCCAGGCTCTGAGTCTCCCTACAAGCAAGACTTCGTTTCAGGTAAGGGCAGTCAATTTTCTGCTCAAAGGAACTACATTGTTCCAGAAGCTCACAAGTTTCTCATCTTAACTGACAAGCATTGGATGTTAGAGGACCAGTGCATTGTATCAGTTTCAGAAGAAGATTTGGACTACATATAGTCCGTATGTGTAGGAAACACCGTTCTTTTGTTCTGGGCACAATCAGATTTCCTGCTGTATTAGATACTCTAGAAAGCAAGAGCGTGCTTCTTGCTCTAAAGCAGAGTGTGATCCATGGATGAGAACTATGCTGTGTGTTTCCCTTCAGAAATGGACTTAAATCCCAGGCTCTGTGTCTTACTACAAGCATGACTTCGTTTCAGGTAAGGGCAGTCACTTTTCTGCTCAAATGAACTACATCATTCACGAAGCTCACACGTTTCTCATCTTAGTTGACAAGCATTGGATGGTAGAGGACCAGTGCTTTGTATCAGTTTCAGAAGAAGAGTTGGACGAGATATGGTCCATATGTGTAGGAAACACCGTTCTTTTGTTTTGGGCACACTCAGATTTCCTGCTGTATTAGGAATTCTAGAAAGCAAGAGCGTGCTTCTCGCTCTAAAGCAGAGTGTGATCCATGGATGATTACACTGCTGTGTGTTTTACTTCAGAAATGGAGTTAAATCCCAGGCTCTGAGTCTTCCTACAAGCAAGACTTAAATTCAGGTAAGGGCAGTCACTTTTCTGCTCAAACTAACTACATCGTTCACGAAGCTGTCACATTTCTCATCTTAACTGACAAGCATTGGATGTTAGAGGGTCAGTGCTTTGTATCAGTTTCAGAAGCAGATTTGGACTACATATGGTCCAAATGTGTAGGAAACACCGTTCTTTTGTTCTGGGCACACTCAGATTTCCTGCTGTATTAGAGAGTCTAGAAAGCTAGAGTATGCTTCTCCCTCTAAAGCAGAGTGTGATCCATGGATGAGAACTATGCTGTGTGTTTCCCTTCAGAAATGGACTTAAATCCCAGGTTCTGTGTCTTACTACAAGCAAGACTTCGTTTCAGGTAAGGTCAGTCACTTTTCATCTCAAACGAACTACATCGTTCACTGAGCTCACACATTTCTCATCTTAACAGACAAGCATTGGATGTTAGAGGACCAGTGCTTTGTATCAGTTTCAGAAGCAGAGTTGGACTAGATATTGTCCGTATGTGTAGGAAACACCGTTCTTTTGTTCTCAGCACACTCACGTTTCCTGCTGTCTTAGAGACTCTAGAAAGCAAGAGCGTGCTTCTTGTTCTAAAGCAGAGTGTCATCAATGGATGATACAATGCAGTGTGTTTCACTTCAGAAATGGAATTAAATCCCAGGCTCTGAGTCTCCCTACAAGCAAGACTTCGTTTCAGGTAAGGGCAGTCACTTTTCTGCTCAAAGGAACTACATCGTTCACGAAGCTCACACATTTCTCATCTTAACTGACAAGCATTGGATGTTAGAGGGTCAGTGCTTTGTATCAGTTTCAGAAGCAGATTTGGACTACATATGGTCCATATGTGTAGCATACACCGTTCTTTTGTTCTGGGCACAATCAGATTTCCTGCTCTATTAGAGACTCTAGAAAGCAAGAGCGTGCTTCTTGCTCTATAGCAGAGTGTGATCCATGGATGAGAACTATGCTGTGTGTTTCACTTCAGAAATGGAGTTAAATCCCAGGGTCTGTGTTTTCCTACAGGCAAGACTTCGTTTCAGGTAAGGGCAGTCACTTTTCAGTTCAAACGAACTACATCGTTCACTGAGCTCACACATTTCTCATCTTAACAGACAAGCATTGGATGTTAGAGGACCAGTGCTTTGTATCAGTTTCAGAAGCAGAGTTTGACTAGATATTGTCCGTATGTGTAGGAAACACCGTTCTTTTGTTCTCAGCACACTCACGTTTCCTGCTGTCTTAGAGACTCTAGAAAGCAAGAGCGTGCTTCTTGTTCTAAAGCAGAGTGTCATCAATGGATGATACAATGCAGTGTGTTTCACTTCAGAAATGGAATTAAATCCCAGGCTCTGAGTCTCCCTACAAGCAAGACTTCGTTTCAGGTAAGGGCAGTCAATTTTCTGCTCAAAGGAACTACATTGTTCCAGAAGCTCACAAGTTTCTCATCTTAACTGACAAGCATTGGATGTTAGAGGACCAGTGCATTGTATCAGTTTCAGAAGAAGATTTGGACTACATATAGTCCGTATGTGTAGGAAACACCGTTCTTTTGTTCTGGGCACAATCAGATTTCCTGCTGTATTAGATACTCTAGAAAGCAAGAGCGTGCTTCTTGCTCTAAAGCAGAGTGTGATCCATGGATGAGAACTATGCTGTGTGTTTCCCTTCAGAAATGGACTTAAATCCCAGGCTCTGTGTCTTACTACAAGCATGACTTCGTTTCAGGTAAGGGCAGTCACTTTTCTGCTCAAATGAACTACATCATTCACGAAGCTCACACGTTTCTCATCTTAGCTGACAAGCATTGGATGGTAGAGGACCAGTGCTTTGTATCAGTTTCAGAAGAAGAGTTGGACGAGATAAGGTCCATATGTGTAGGAAACACCGTTCTTTTGTTTTGGGCACACTCAGATTTCCTGCTGTATTAGGAATTCTAGAAAGCAAGAGCGTGCTTCTCGCTCTAAAGCAGAGTGTGATCCATGGATGATTACACTGCTGTGTGTTTTACTTCAGAAATGGAGTTAAATCCCAGGCTCTGAGTCTTCCTACAAGCAAGACTTAAATTCAGGTAAGGGCAGTCACTTTTCTGCTCAAACTAACTACATCGTTCACGAAGCTGTCACATTTCTCATCTTAACTGACAAGCATTGGATGTTAGAGGGTCAGTGCTTTGTATCAGTTTCAGAAGCAGATTTGGACTACATATGGTCCAAATGTGTAGGAAACACCGTTCTTTTGTTCTGGGCACACTCAGATTTCCTGCTGTATTAGAGAGTCTAGAAAGCTAGAGTATGCTTCTCCCTCTAAAGCAGAGTGTGATCCATGGATGAGAACTATGCTGTGTGTTTCCCTTCAGAAATGGACTTAAATCCCAGGTTCTGTGTCTTACTACAAGCAAGACTTCGTTTCAGGTAAGGTCAGTCACTTTTCATCTCAAACTAACTACATCGTTCACTGAGCTCACACATTTCTCATCTTAACAGACAAGCATTGGATGTTAGAGGACCAGTGCTTTGTATCAGTTTCAGAAGCAGAGTTGGACTAGATATTGTCCGTATGTGTAGGAAACACCGTTCTTTTGTTCTCAGCACACTCACGTTTCCTGCTGTCTTAGAGACTCTAGAAAGCAAGAGTGTGCTTCTTGTTCTAAAGCAGAGTGTCATCAATGGATGATACAATGCAGTGTGTTTCACTTCAGAAATGGAATTAAATCCCAGGCTCTGAGTCTCCCTACAAGCAAGACTTCGTTTCAGGTAAGGGCAGTCACTTTTCTGCTCAAAGGAACTACATCGTTCACGAAGCTCACACATTTCTCATCTTAACTGACAAGCATTGGATGTTAGAGGGTCAGTGCTTTGTATCAGTTTCAGAAGCAGATTTGGACTACATATGGTCCATATGTGTAGCATACACCGTTCTTTTGTTCTGGGCACAATCAGATTTCCTGCTCTATTAGAGACTCTAGAAAGCAAGAGCTTGCTTCTTGCTCTATAGCAGAGTGTGATCCATGGATGAGAACTATGCTGTGTGTTTCACTTCAGAAATGGAGTTAAATCCCAGGGTCTGTGTTTTCCTACAGGCAAGACTTCGTTTCAGGTAAGGGCAGTCACTTTTCAGTTCAAACGAACTACATCGTTCACTGAGCTCACACATTTCTCATCTTAACAGACAAGCATTGGATGTTAGAGGACCAGTGCTTTGTATCAGTTTCAGAAGCAGAGTTTGACTAGATATTGTCCGTATGTGTAGGAAACACCGTTCTTTTGTTCTCAGCACACTCACGTTTCCTGCTGTCTTAGAGACTCTAGAAAGCAAGAGCGTGCTTCTTGTTCTAAAGCAGAGTGTGATCAATGGATGATTACACTGCTGTGTGTTTTACTTCAAACATGGAGTCAAATCCCAGGCTCTGAGTCTTCCTACAACCAAGACTTAAATTCAGGTAAGGGCAGTCACTTTTCTGCTCAAACTAACTACATCGTTCACGAAGCTCACACATTTCTCATCTTAACTGACAAGCATTGGATGTTAGAGGGTCAGTGCTTTGTATCAGTTTCAGAAGCAGATTTGGACTACATATGGTCCAAATGTGTAGGAAACACCGTTCTTTTGTTCTGGGCACACTCAGATTTCCTGCTGTATTAGAGAGTCTAGAAAGCTTGAGTGTGCTTCTCGCTCTAAAGCAGAGTGTGATCCATGGATGAGAACTATGCTGTGTGTTTCCCTTCAGAAATGGACTTAAATCCCAGGCTCTGTGTCTTACTACAAGCAAGACTTCGTTTCAGGTAAGGGCAGTCACTTTTCAGCTCAAACGAACTACATCGTTCACTGAGCTCACACATTTCTCATCTTAACAGACAAGCATTGGATGTTAGAGGACCAGTGCTTTGTATCAGTTTCAGAAGCAGAGTTGGACTAGATATTGTCCGTATGTGTAGGAAACACCATTCTTTTGTTCTCAGCACACTCACGTTTCCTGCTGTCTTAGAGACTCTAGAAAGCAAGAGCGTGCTTCTTGTTCTAAAGCAGAGTGTCATCAATGGATGATACAATGCAGTGTGTTTCACTTCAGAAATGGAATTAAATCCCAGGCTCTGAGTCTCCCTACAAGCAAGACTTCGTTTCAGGTAAGGGCAGTCAATTTTCTGCTCAAAGTAACTACATTGTTCCAGAAGCTCACAAGTTTCTCATCTTAACTCACAAGCATTGGATGTTAGAGGACCAGTGCTTTGTATCAGTTTCAGAAGAAGAGTTGGACGAGATATGGTCCATATGTGTAGGAAACACCGTTCTTTTGTTTTGGGCACACTCAGATTTCCTGCTGTATTAGGAATTCTAGAAAGCAAGAGCGTGCTTCTCGCTCTAAAGCAGAGTGTGATCCATGGATGATTACACTGCTGTGTGTTTTACTTCAGAAATGGAGTTAAATCCCAGGCTCTGAGTCTACCTACAAGCAAGACTTAAATTCAGGTAAGGGCAGTCACTTTTCTGCTCAAACTAACTACATCGTTCACGAAGCTGTCACATTTCTCATCTTAACTGACAAGCATTGGATGTTAGAGGGTCAGTGCTTTGTATCAGTTTCAGAAGCAGATTTGGACTACATATGGTCCAAATGTGTAGGAAACACCGTTCTTTTGTTCTGGGCACACTCAGATTTCCTGCTGTATTAGAGAGTCTAGAAAGCTTGAGTGTGCTTCTCGCTCTAAAGCAGAGTGTGATCCATGGATGAGAACTATGCTGTGTGTTTCCCTTCAGAAATGGAGTTAAATCCCAGACTCTGTGTCTTCCTACAGGCAAGACTTCGTTTCAGGTAAGGGCAGTCACTTTTCAGCTCAAACGAACTACATCGTTCACTGAGCTCACACATTTCTCATCTTAACAGACAAGCATTGGATGTTAGAGGACCAGTGCTTCGTATCAGTTTCAGAAGCAGAGTTGGACTAGATATTGTCCGTATGTGTAGGAAACACCGTTCTTTTGTTCTCAGCACACTCACGTTAACTGCTGTCTTAGAGACTCTAGAAAGCAAGAGCGTGCTTCTTGTTCTAAAGCAGAGTGTCATCAATGGATGATACAATGCAGTGTGTTTCACTTCAGAAATGGAATTAAATCCCAGGCTCTGAGTCTCCCTACAAGCAAGACTTCGTTTCAGGTAAGGGCAGTCACTTTTCTGCTCAAAGGAACTACATTGTTCACGAAGCTCACAATTTTCTCATCTAAACTGACAAGCATTGGATGTTAGAGGACCAGTGCATTGTATCAGTTTCAGAAGAAGATTTGGACTACATATAGTCCGTATGTGTCGGAAACACCGTTCTTTTGTTCTGGGCACAATCAGATTTCCTGCTCTATTAGAGACTCTAGAAAGCAAGAGCGTGATTCTTGCTCTAAAGCAGAGTGTTATCCATTGATGAGAACTATGCTGTATGTTTCCCTTCAGAAATGGAGTTAAATCCCAGACTCGGTGTCTTCCTACAGGCAAGATTTCGTTTCAGGTAAGGGCAGTCACTTTTCAGCTCAAACGAACTACATCGTTCACTGAGCTCACACATTTCTCATCTTAACAGACAAGCATTGGATGTTAGAGGACCAGTGCTTTGTATCAGTTTCAGAAGCAGAGTTGGACTAGATATTGTCCGTATGTGTAGGAAACACCGTTCTTTTGTTCTCAGCACACTCACGTTTCCTGCTGTCTTAGAGACTCTAGAAAGCAAGAGCGTGCTTCTTGTTCTAAAGCAGAGTGTCATCAATGGATGATACAATGCAGTGTGTTTCACTTCAGAAATGGAATTAAATCCCAGGCTCTGAGTCTCCCTACAAGCAAGACTTCGTTTCAGGTAAGGGCAGTCACTTTTCTGCTCAAAGGAACTACATCGTTCACGAAGCTCACACATTTCTCATCTTAACTGACAAGCATTGGATGTTAGAGGGTCAGCGCTTTGTATCAGTTTCAGAAGCAGATTTGGACTACATATGGTCCATATGTGTAGGATACACCGTTCTTTTTTTCTGGGCACACTCAGATTTCCTAGTGTATTAGAGAGTCTAGAAAGCTAGAGTGTGCTTCTCCCTCTAAAGCAGAGTGTGATCCATGGATGAGAACTATGCTGTGTGTTTCCCTTCAGAAATGGACTTAAATCCCAGGTTCTGTTTCTTACTACAAGCAAGACTTCGTTTCAGGTAAGGGCAGTCACTTTTCAGCTCAAACGAACTACATCGTTCACTGAGCTCACACGTTTCTCATCTTAACAGACAAGCATTGGATGTTAGAGGACCAGTGCATTGTATCAGTTTAAGAAGAAGATTTGGACTACATATAGTCCGTATGTGTCGGAAACACCGTTCTTTTGTTCTGGGCACAATCAGATTTCTGCTCTATTAGAGACTCTAGAAAGCAAGAGCGTGATTCTTGCTCTAAAGCAGAGTGTTATCCATTGATGAGAACTATGCTGTATGTTTCCCCTCAGAAATGGAGTTAAATCCCAGACTCTGTGTCTTCCTACAGGCAAGACTTCGTTTCAGGTAAGGGCAGTCACTTTTCAGCTCAAACGAACTACATCGTTCACTGAGCTCACACATTTCTCATCTTAACAGACAAGCATTGGATGTTAGAGGACCAGTGCTTTGTATCAGTTTCAGAAGCAGAGTTGGACTAGATATTGTCCGTATGTGTAGGAAACACCGTTCTTTTGTTCTCAGCACACTCACGTTTCCTGCTGTCTTAGAGACTCTAGAAAGCAAGAGCGTGCTTCTTGTTCTAAAGCAGAGTGTCATCAATGGATGATACAATGCAGTGTGTTTCACTTCAGAAATGGAATTAAATCCCAGGCTCTGAGTCTCCCTACAAGCAAGACTTCGTTTCAGGTAAGGGCAGTCAATTTTCTGCTCAAAGGAACTGCATTGTTCACGAAGCTCACAAGTTTCTCATCTTAACTGACAAGCATTGGATGTTAGAGGACCAGTGCATTGTATCAGTTTCAGAAGAAGATTTGGACTACATATAGTCCGTATGTGTAGGAAACACCGTTCGTTTGTTCTGGGCACAATCAGATTTCCTGCTGTATTAGATACTCTAGAAAGCAAGAGCGTGCTTCTTGCTCTAAAGCAGAGTGTGATCCATGGATGAGAACTATGCTGTGTGTTTCCCTTCAGAAATGGACTTAAATCCCAGGCTCTGTGTCTTACTACAAGCAAGACTTCGTTTCAGGTAAGGGGAGTCACTTTTCAGTTCAAAGGAACTACATCATTCACAAAGCTCACACGTTTCTCATCTTAACTGACAAGCACTGGATGTTAGAGGACCAGTGCATTCTATCAGTTTCAGAAGAAGATTTGGACTACATATAGTCCGAATGTGTAGGAAACACCGTTCTTTTGTTCTGGGCACACTCAGATTTCCTGCTCTCTTAGAGACTCTAGAAAGCAAGAGTGTGTTTCTTGCTCTAAAGCAGAGTGTGATCCATGGACGAGAACTATGCTGTGTGTTTCCCTTCAGAAATGGAGTTAAATCCCAGGCTTTGAGTCTTCCTACAGGCAAGACTTCGTTTCAGGTAAGGGCAGTCACTTTTCTGCTCAAACGAACTACATCGTTCATGAAGCTCACACGTTTCTCATCTTAACTGACAAGCAATGGATGTTAGATGGTCAGTGCTTTGTATCAGTTTCAGAAGCAGATTTGGACTACATATGGTCCATATGTGTAGGAAACACCGTTCTTTTGTTCCGGGCACACTCAGATTTCCTGCTGTATTAGAGATTCTACAAAGCAAGAGTGTGCTTCTTGCTCTAAAGCAGAGTGTGATCCATGGATGAGAACTATGCTGTGTGTTTCCCTTCAGAAATGGACTTAAATCCCAGGCTCTGTGTCTTACTACAAGCAAGACTTCGTTTCAGGTAAGGGCAGTCACTTTTCTGCTCAAATGAACTACATCATTCACGAAGCTCACACGTTTCTCATCTTAATTGACAACCATTCGATGTTAGAGGACCAGTGCTTTTTATCAGTTTCAGAAGAAGAGTTGGACTAGATATGGTCCATATGTGTAGGAAACACCGTTCTTTTGTTCTGGGCACACTCAGATTTCCTGCTGTCCTAGTGAATCTAGAAAGCAATAGCGTGCTTCTTGTTCTAAAGCAGAGTGTGATCAATGGATGAGACAATGCTGTGTGTTTCACTTCAGAAATGGAGTTAAATCCCAGGCTCTGTGTCTTCCTACAGGCAAGACTTCGTTTCAGGTAAGGGCAGTCACTTTTCAGCTCAAACGAACTACATCGTTCACTGAGCTCACACGTTTCTCATCTTAACAGACAAGCATTGGATGTTAGAGGACCAGTGCATTGTATCAGTTTAAGAAGAAGATTTGGACTACATATAGTCCGTATGTGTCGGAAACACCGTTCTTTTGTTCTGGGCACAATCAGATTTCTGCTCTATTAGAGACTCTAGAAAGCAAGAGCGTGATTCTTGCTCTAAAGCAGAGTGTTATCCATTGATGAGAACTATGCTGTATGTTTCCCCTCAGAAATGGAGTTAAATCCCAGACTCTGTGTCTTCCTACAGGCAAGACTTCGTTTCAGGTAAGGGCAGTCACTTTTCAGCTCAAACGAACTACATCGTTCACTGAGCTCACACATTTCTCATCTTAACAGACAAGCATTGGATGTTAGAGGACCAGTGCTTTGTATCAGTTTCAGAAGCAGAGTTGGACTAGATATTGTCCGTATGTGTAGGAAACACCGTTCTTTTGTTCTCAGCACACTCACGTTTCCTGCTGTCTTAGAGACTCTAGAAAGCAAGAGCGTGCTTCTTGTTCTAAAGCAGAGTGTCATCAATGGATGATACAATGCAGTGTGTTTCACTTCAGAAATGGAATTAAATCCCAGGCTCTGAGTCTCCCTACAAGCAAGACTTCGTTTCAGGTAAGGGCAGTCAATTTTCTGCTCAAAGGAACTGCATTGTTCACGAAGCTCACAAGTTTCTCATCTTAACTGACAAGCATTGGATGTTAGAGGACCAGTGCATTGTATCAGTTTCAGAAGAAGATTTGGACTACATATAGTCCGTATGTGTAGGAAACACCGTTCGTTTGTTCTGGGCACAATCAGATTTCCTGCTGTATTAGATACTCTAGAAAGCAAGAGCGTGCTTCTTGCTCTAAAGCAGAGTGTGATCCATGGATGAGAACTATGCTGTGTGTTTCCCTTCAGAAATGGACTTAAATCCCAGGCTCTGTGTCTTACTACAAGCAAGACTTCGTTTCAGGTAAGGGGAGTCACTTTTCAGTTCAAAGGAACTACATCATTCACAAAGCTCACACGTTTCTCATCTTAACTGACAAGCACTGGATGTTAGAGGACCAGTGCATTCTATCAGTTTCAGAAGAAGATTTGGACTACATATAGTCCGAATGTGTAGGAAACACCGTTCTTTTGTTCTGGGCACACTCAGATTTCCTGCTCTCTTAGAGACTCTAGAAAGCAAGAGTGTGTTTCTTGCTCTAAAGCAGAGTGTGATCCATGGACGAGAACTATGCTGTGTGTTTCCCTTCAGAAATGGAGTTAAATCCCAGGCTTTGAGTCTTCCTACAGGCAAGACTTCGTTTCAGGTAAGGGCAGTCACTTTTCTGCTCAAACGAACTACATCGTTCATGAAGCTCACACGTTTCTCATCTTAACTGACAAGCAATGGATGTTAGATGGTCAGTGCTTTGTATCAGTTTCAGAAGCAGATTTGGACTACATATGGTCCATATGTGTAGGAAACACCGTTCTTTTGTTCCGGGCACACTCAGATTTCCTGCTGTATTAGAGATTCTACAAAGCAAGAGTGTGCTTCTTGCTCTAAAGCAGAGTGTGATCCATGGATGAGAACTATGCTGTGTGTTTCCCTTCAGAAATGGACTTAAATCCCAGGCTCTGTGTCTTACTACAAGCAAGACTTCGTTTCAGGTAAGGGCAGTCACTTTTCTGCTCAAATGAACTACATCATTCACGAAGCTCACACGTTTCTCATCTTAATTGACAACCATTCGATGTTAGAGGACCAGTGCTTTTTATCAGTTTCAGAAGAAGAGTTGGACTAGATATGGTCCATATGTGTAGGAAACACCGTTCTTTTGTTCTGGGCACACTCAGATTTCCTGCTGTCCTAGTGAATCTAGAAAGCAATAGCGTGCTTCTTGTTCTAAAGCAGAGTGTGATCAATGGATGAGACAATGCTGTGTGTTTCACTTCAGAAATGGAGTTAAATCCCAGGCTCTGTGTCTTCCTACAGGCAAGACTTCGTTTCAGGTAAGGGCAGTCACTTTTCAGCTCAAACGAACTACATCGTTCACTGAGCTCACACGTTTCTCATCTTAACAGACAAGCATTGGATGTTAGAGGACCAGTGCATTGTATCAGTTTAAGAAGAAGATTTGGACTACATATAGTCCGTATGTGTCGGAAACACCGTTCTTTTGTTCTGGGCACAATCAGATTTCTGCTCTATTAGAGACTCTAGAAAGCAAGAGCGTGATTCTTGCTCTAAAGCAGAGTGTTATCCATTGATGAGAACTATGCTGTATGTTTCCCCTCAGAAATGGAGTTAAATCCCAGACTCTGTGTCTTCCTACAGGCAAGACTTCGTTTCAGGTAAGGGCAGTCACTTTTCAGCTCAAACGAACTACATCGTTCACTGAGCTCACACATTTCTCATCTTAACAGACAAGCATTGGATGTTAGAGGACCAGTGCTTTGTATCAGTTTCAGAAGCAGAGTTGGACTAGATATTGTCCGTATGTGTAGGAAACACCGTTCTTTTGTTCTCAGCACACTCACGTTTCCTGCTGTCTTAGAGACTCTAGAAAGCAAGAGCGTGCTTCTTGTTCTAAAGCAGAGTGTCATCAATGGATGATACAATGCAGTGTGTTTCACTTCAGAAATGGAATTAAATCCCAGGCTCTGAGTCTCCCTACAAGCAAGACTTCGTTTCAGGTAAGGGCAGTCAATTTTCTGCTCAAAGGAACTGCATTGTTCACGAAGCTCACAAGTTTCTCATCTTAACTGACAAGCATTGGATGTTAGAGGACCAGTGCATTGTATCAGTTTCAGAAGAAGATTTGGACTACATATAGTCCGTATGTGTAGGAAACACCGTTCGTTTGTTCTGGGCACAATCAGATTTCCTGCTGTATTAGATACTCTAGAAAGCAAGAGCGTGCTTCTTGCTCTAAAGCAGAGTGTGATCCATGGATGAGAACTATGCTGTGTGTTTCCCTTCAGAAATGGACTTAAATCCCAGGCTCTGTGTCTTACTACAAGCAAGACTTCGTTTCAGGTAAGGGGAGTCACTTTTCAGTTCAAAGGAACTACATCATTCACAAAGCTCACACGTTTCTCATCTTAACTGACAAGCACTGGATGTTAGAAGACCAGTGCATTCTATCAGTTTCAGAAGAGGATTTGGACTACATATAGTCCGAATGTGTAGGAAACACCGTTCTTTTGTTCTGGGCACACTCAGATTTCCTGCTCTCTTAGAGACTCTAGAAAGCAAGAGTGTGTCTCTTGCTCTAAAGCAGAGTGTGATCCATGGATGAGAACTATGCTGTGTGTTTCCCTTCAGAAATGGAGTTAAATCCCAGGCTTTGAGTCTTCCTACAGGCAAGACTTCGTTTCAGGTAAGGGCAGTCACTTTTCTGCTCAAACGAACTACATCGTTCATGAAGCTCACACGTTTCTCATCTTAACTGACAAGCAATGGATGTTAGATGGTCAGTGCTTTGTATCAGTTTCAGAAGCAGATTTGGACTACATATGGTCCATATGTGTAGGAAACACCGTTCTTTTGTTCCGGGCACACTCAGATTTCCTGCTGTATTAGAGATTCTACAAAGCAAGAGTGTGCTTCTTGCTCTAAAGCAGAGTGTGATCCATGGATGAGAACTATGCTGTGTGTTTCCCTTCAGAAATGGACTTAAATCCCAGGCTCTGTGTCTTACTACAAGCAAGACTTCGTTTCAGGTAAGGGCAGTCACTTTTCTGCTCAAATGAACTACATCATTCACGAAGCTCACACGTTTCTCATCTTAATTGACAACCATTCGATGTTAGAGGACCAGTGCTTTTTATCAGTTTCAGAAGAAGAGTTGGACTAGATATGGTCCATATGTGTAGGAAACACCGTTCTTTTGTTCTGGGCACATCAGATTTCCTGCTGTCCTAGTGAATCTAGAAAGCAATAGCGTGCTTCTTGTTCTAAAGCAGAGTGTGATCAATGGATGAGACAATGCTGTGTGTTTCACTTCAGAAATGGAGTTAAATCCCAGGCTCTGTGTCTTCCTACAGGCAAGACTTCGTTTCAGGTAAGGGCAGTCACTTTTCAGCTCAAACGAACTACATCGTTCACTGAGCTCACACGTTTCTCATCTTAACAGACAAGCATTGGATGTTAGAGGACCAGTGCATTGTATCAGTTTAAGAAGAAGATTTGGACTACATATAGTCCGTATGTGTCGGAAACACCGTTCTTTTGTTCTGGGCACAATCAGATTTCTGCTCTATTAGAGACTCTAGAAAGCAAGAGCGTGATTCTTGCTCTAAAGCAGAGTGTTATCCATTGATGAGAACTATGCTGTATGTTTCCCCTCAGAAATGGAGTTAAATCCCAGACTCTGTGTCTTCCTACAGGCAAGACTTCGTTTCAGGTAAGGGCAGTCACTTTTCAGCTCAAACGAACTACATCGTTCACTGAGCTCACACATTTCTCATCTTAACAGACAAGCATTGGATGTTAGAGGACCAGTGCTTTGTATCAGTTTCAGAAGCAGAGTTGGACTAGATATTGTCCGTATGTGTAGGAAACACCGTTCTTTTGTTCTCAGCACACTCACGTTTCCTGCTGTCTTAGAGACTCTAGAAAGCAAGAGCGTGCTTCTTGTTCTAAAGCAGAGTGTCATCAATGGATGATACAATGCAGTGTGTTTCACTTCAGAAATGGAATTAAATCCCAGGCTCTGAGTCTCCCTACAAGCAAGACTTCGTTTCAGGTAAGGGCAGTCAATTTTCTGCTCAAAGGAACTGCATTGTTCACGAAGCTCACAAGTTTCTCATCTTAACTGACAAGCATTGGATGTTAGAGGACCAGTGCATTGTATCAGTTTCAGAAGAAGATTTGGACTACATATAGTCCGTATGTGTAGGAAACACCGTTCTTTTGTTCTGGGCACAATCAGATTTCCTGCTCTATTAGATACTCTAGAAAGCAAGAGCGTGCTTCTTGCTCTAAAGCAGAGTGTGATCCATGGATGAGAACTATGCTGTGTGTTTCCCTTCAGAAATGGACTTAAATCCCAGGCTCTGTGTCTTACTACAAGCAAGACTTCGTTTCAGGTAAGGGGAGTCACTTTTCAGTTCAAAGGAACTACATCATTCACAAAGCTCACACGTTTCTCATCTTAACTGACAAGCACTGGATGTTAGAAGACCAGTGCATTCTATCAGTTTCAGAAGAGGATTTGGACTACATATAGTCCGAATGTGTAGGAAACACCGTTCTTTTGTTCTGGGCACACTCAGATTTCCTGCTCTCTTAGAGACTCTAGAAAGCAAGAGTGTGTTTCTTGCTCTAAAGCAAAGTATGATCCATGGATGAGAACTATGCTGTGTGTTTCCCTTCAGAAATGGAGTTAAATCCCAGGCTTTGAGTCTTCCTACAGGCAAGACTTCGTTTCAGGTAAGGGCAGTCACTTTTCTGCTCAAACGAACTACATCGTTCATGAAGCTCACACGTTTCTCATCTTAACTGACAAGCAATGGATGTTAGATGGTCAGTGCTTTGTATCAGTTTCAGAAGCAGATTTGGACTACATATGGTCCATATGTGTAGGAAACACCGTTCTTTTGTTCCGGGCACACTCAGATTTCCTGCTGTATTAGAGATTCTACAAAGCAAGAGTGTGCTTCTTGCTCTAAAGCAGAGTGTGATCCATGGATGAGAACTATGCTGTGTGTTTCCCTTCAGAAATGGACTTAAATCCCAGGCTCTGTGTCTTACTACAAGCAAGACTTCGTTTCAGGTAAGGGCAGTCACTTTTCAGTTCAAAGGAACTACATCATTCACAAAGCTCACACGTTTCTCATCTTAACTGACAAGCACTGGATGTTAGAAGACCAGTGCATTCTATCAGTTTCAGAAGAGGATTTGGACTACATATAGTCCGAATGTGTAGGAAACACCGTTCTTTTGTTCTGGGCACACTCAGATTTCCTGCTCTCTTAGAGACTCTAGAAAGCAAGAGTGTGTTTCTTGCTCTAAAGCAAAGTGTGATCCATGGATGAGAACTATGCTGTGTGTTTCCCTTCAGAAATGGAGTTAAATCCCAGGCTTTGAGTCTTCCTACAGGCAAGACTTCGTTTCAGGTAAGGGCAGTCACTTTTCTGCTCAAACGAACTACATCGTTCATGAAGCTCACACGTTTCTCATCTTAACTGACAAGCAATGGATGTTAGATGGTCAGTGCTTTGTATCAGTTTCAGAAGCAGATTTGGACTACATATGGTCCATATGTGTAGGAAACACCGTTCTTTTGTTCCGGGCACACTCAGATTTCCTGCTGTATTAGAGATTCTACAAAGCAAGAGTGTGCTTCTTGATCTAAAGCAGAGTGTGATCCATGGATGAGAACTATGCTGTGTGTTTCCCTTCAGAAATGGACTTAAATCCCAGGCTCTGTGTCTTACTACAAGCAAGACTTCGTTTCAGGTAAGGGCAGTCACTTTTCAGCTCAAACGAACTACATCGTTCACTGAGCTCACACGTTACTCATCTTAACAGACAAGCATTGGAAGTTAGAGGACCAGTGCATTGTATCAGTTTCAGAAGAAGATTTGGACTACATATAGTCCGCATGTGTAGGAAACACCGTTCTTTTGTTCTGGGCACAATCAGATTTCCTGCTCTATTAGAGACTCTAGAAAGCAAGAGCGTGCTTCTTGCTCTAAAGCAGAGTGTGACCCATTGATGAGAACTATGCTGTATGTTTCCCTTCAGAAATCGAGTTAAATCCCAGACTATGTGTCTTCCTACAGGCAAGACTTCGTTTCAGGAAAGGGCAGTCACTTTTCAGCTCAAACGAACTACATCGTTCACTGAGCTCACACATTTCTCATCTTAACAGCAAGCATTGGATGTTAGAGGACCAGTGCTTTGTATCAGTTTCAGAAGCAGAGTTGGACTAGATATTATCTGTATGTGTAGGAAACACCGTTCTTTTGTTCTCAGCACACTCACGTTTCCTGCTGTCTTAGAGACTCTAGAAAGCAAGAGCGTGCTTCTTGTTCTAAAGCAGAGTGTCATCAATGGATGAGACAATGCAGTGTGTTTCACTTCAGAATTGGAGTGAAATCCCAGCCTCTGAGTCTCCCTACAAGCAAGACTTCCTTTCAGGTAAGGGCAGTCACTTTTCTGCTCAAACGAACTACATCGTTCATGAAGCTCACACGTTTCTCATCTTAACTGACAAGCAATGGATGTTAGATGGTCAGTGCTTTGTATCAGTTTCAGAAGCAGATTTGGACTACATATGGTCCATATGTGTAGGAAACACCGTTCTTTGTTCTGGGCACACTCAGATTTCCTGCTGTATTAGAGACTCTACAAAGCAAGAGTGTGCTTCTCGCTCTAAAGCAGAGTGTGATCCATGGATGAGAACTATGCTGTGTGTTTCGCTTCAGAAATGGAGTTAAATCCCAGGCTCTGAGTCTTACTACAAGCAAGACTTCGTTTCAGGTAAGGGCAGTCACCTTTCTGCTCAAATGAACTACATCATTCACGAAGCTCACACATTTCTCATCTTAATTGACAAGCATTGGATGTTAGAGGACCAGTGCTTTGTATCAGTTTCAGAAGAAGAGTTGGACTAGATATGGTCCATATGTGTAGGAAAAACCGTTCTTTTGTTCTGGGCACACTCAGATTTCCTGCTGTATTAGAAATTCTAGAAAGCAAGAGCGTGATTCTCGCTCTAAAGCAGAGTGTGATCCATGGATGAGAACTATGCTGTGTGTTTCACTTCAGAAATGGACTTAAATCCCAGGCTCTGTGTCTTACTACAAGCAAGACTTCGTTTCAGGTAAGGGCAGTCACTTTTCTGCTCAAATGAACTACATCATTCATGAAGCTCACACGTTTCTCATCTTAATTGACAAGCATTGATTGTTAGAGGACCAGTGCTTTGTATCAGTTTCCGAAGAAGTGTTGGACTAGATATGGTCCATATGTGTAGGAAACACCGTTCTTTTGTTCTGGGCACACTCAGATTTCCTGCTGTATTAGAAATTCTAGAAAGCAAGAGCGTGCTTCTTGCTCTAAAGCAGAGTGTGATCCATGGATGAGAACTATGCTGTGTGTTTCCCTTCAGAAATGGAGTTAAATCCCAGGTTCTGTGTCTTCCTACAAGCAAGACTTCATTTCAGGTAAGGGCAGTCACTTTTCAGCTCAAACGAACTACATTGTTCACTGAGCTCACACATTTCTCATCTTAACAGACAAGCATTGGATGTTAGAGGACCAGTGCTTTGTATCAGTTTCAGAAGCAGAGTTGGACTATATAATGTCCCTATGTGTAGGAAACACCGTTATTTTGTTCTCAGCACACTCAAGTTTCCTGCTGTCTTAGAGACTCTAGAAAGCAAGAGCGTGCTTCTTGCTCTAAAGCAGAGTGTGATCAATGGATGATTACACTGCTGTGTGTTTTACTTCAGAAATGGAGTTCAATCCCAGGCTCTGAGTCTTCCTACAGGCAAGACTTCGTTTCAGGTAAGGGCAGTCACTTTTCTGCTCAAACTAACTACATCGTTCACTGAGCTCACACATTTCTCATCTTAACAGACAAGCATTGGATGTTAGAGGACCAGTGCTTTGTATCAGTTTCAGAACTAGAGTTGGACTAGATATGGTCCGTATGTGTAGGAAACACCGTTCTTTTGTTCTGGGCACACTCAGATTTCCTGCTGTATTAGAGAGTATCGAAAGCTAGAGTGTGCTTCTCGCTCTAAAGCAGAGTGTGATCAATGGGTGAGAACTATGCTGTGTGTTTCCCTTCGGAAATGGAGTTAAATCCCAGTCTCTGAGTCTTCCTACAGGCAAGACTTCGTTTCAGGTAAGGGCAGTCACTTTTCTGCTCAAACTAACTACATCGTTCACGAAGCTCACACATTTCTCATCTTACCTGACAAGCATTGGATGTTAGAGGGTCAGTGCTTTGTATCAGTTTCAGAAGCAGATTTGGACTAGATATGGTCCGTATGTGTAGGAAACACCGCTCTTTTGTTCTATGGACACTCAGATTTCCTGCTGTGTTAGAGACTCTAGAAAGTTAAAGTGTGCTTCTCGCTCTAAAGCACAGTGTGATCCATGGGTGAGAACTATGCTGTGTGTTTCTCTTCGTAAATGGAGTTAAATCCCAGGCTCTGTGTCTTACTACAAGCAAGACTTCGTTTCATGTAAGGGCAGTCACTTTTCAGTTCAAAGGAACTACATCATTCACAAAGCTCACACGTTTCTCATCTTAACAGACAATCATTGCATGTTAGAGGACCAGTGCATTCTATCAGTTTCAGAAGGAGATTTGGACTACATATAGTCTGTATGTGTAGGAAACACCGTTCTTTTGTTCTGGGCACACTCAGATTTCCTGCTGTCTTAGAGAATCTAGAAAGCAAGACTGTGATTCTTGCTCTAAAGCAGAGTGTGATCCATGGATGAGAACTATGCTGTGTGTTTCACTTCAGAAATGGAGTTAAATCCCAGGCTCTGAGTCTTCCTACAAGCAAGACTTCGTTTCAGGTAAGGGCAGTCACTTTTCTGCTCAAACGAACTACATCGTTCACGAAGCTCACACGTTTCTCATCTTATCTGACAAGCATTGGATGTTAGAGGACCAGTGCTTTGTATCAGTTTCAGAAGCAGAGTGGGACTAGATATGGTCCGTATGTGTAGGAAACACGGTTCTTTTGTTCTCAGCACACTCACGTTTCCTGCTTTCTTAGAGACTCTAGAAAGCAAGAGCGTGCTTCTTGTTCTAAAGCAGAGTGTGATCAATGGATGAGATAATGCTGTGTGTTTCACTTCAGAATTGGAGTTAAATCCCAGGCTCTTAGTCTCCCTACAAGCAAGACTTCGTTTCAGGTTAGGGCAGACACTTTTCTGCTCAAAGGAACTACATCATTCATGAAGCTCACACGTTTCTCATCTTAACTGACAAGCATTGGATATTAGAGGACCAGTGCTTTGTATCAGTTTCCGAAGAAGTGTTGGACTAGATATGGTCCATATGTGTAGGAAACACCGTTCTTTTGTTCTGGGCACACTCAGATTTCCTGCTGTCTTAGAAATTCTAGAAAGCAAGAGCGTGCTTCTTGCTCTAAAGCAGAGTGTGATCCATGGATGAGAACTATGCTGTGTGTTTCCCTTCAGAAATGGAGTTAAATCCCAGGTTCTGTGTCTTCCTACAAGCAAGACTTCGTTTCAGGTAAGGGCAGTCACTTTTCAGCTCAAACGAACTACATCGTACACTGAGCTCACACATTTCTCATCTTAACAGACAAGCATTGGATGTTAGAGGACCAGTGCTTTGTATCAGTTTCAGAATCAGAATTGGACTATATAATGTCCGTATGTGTAGGAAACACCGTTCATTTGTTCTCAGCACACTCACGTTTCCTGCTGTCTTAGAGACTCTAGAAAGCAAGAGCGTGCTTCTTGCTCTAAAGCAGAGTGTGATCAATGGATGATTACACTGCTGTGTGTTTTACTTCAGAAATGGAGTTAAATCCCAGGCTCTGAGTCTTCCTACAGGCAAGACTTCGTTTCAGGTAAGGGCAGTCACTTTTCTGCTCAAACTAACTACATCGTTCACTGAGCTCACACATTTCTCATCTTAACAGACAAGCATTGGATGTTAGAGGACCAGTGCTTTGTATCAGTTTCAGAACTAGAGTTGGACTAGATATGGTCCGTATGTGTAGGAAACACCGTTCTTTTGTTCTGGGCACACTCAGATTTCCTGCTGTATTAGAGAGTATCGAAAGCTAGAGTGTGCTTCTCGCTCTAAAGCAGAGTGTGATCAATGGGTGAGAACTATGCTGTGTGTTTCCCTTCGGAAATGGAGTTAAATCCCAGTCTCTGAGTCTTCCTACAAGCAAGACTTCGTTTCAGGTAAGGGCAGTCACTTTTCTGCTCAAACTAACTACATCGTTCACGAAGCTCACACGTTTCTCATCTTATCTGACAAGCATTGGATGTTAGAGGACCAGTGCTTTGTATCAGTTTCAGAAGCAGAGTGGGACTAGATATGGTCCGTATGTGTAGGAAACACGGTTCTTTTGTTCTCAGCACACTCACGTTTCCTGCTTTCTTAGAGACTCTAGAAAGCAAGAGCGTGCTTCTTGTTCTAAAGCAGAGTGTGATCAATGGATGAGATAATGCTGTGTGTTTCACTTCAGAATTGGAGTTAAATCCCAGGCTCTTAGTCTCCCTACAAGCAAGACTTCGTTTCAGGTAAGGGCAGACACTTTTCTGCTCAAAGGAACTACATCGTTCACGAAGCTCAAACGTTTCACATCTTAACTGACAAGCATTGGATATTAGAGGACCAGTGCATTGTATCAGTTTCAGAAGAAGATTAGGACTACATATGGTCCATATGTGTAGGAAACACCGTTCTTTTGTTCTCAGCACACTCAGATTTCCTGCTGTCTTAGAGACTCTAGAAAGCAAGAGTGTGCTTCTTGCTCTAAAGCAGAGTGTGATCCATGGATGAGAACTATGCTTTGTGCTTGACTTCAGAAATGGAGTTAAATCCCAGGCTCTGAGTATTACTACAGGCAAGACTTCGTTTCAGGTAAGGGCAGTCACTTTTCAGCTCAAACGAACTACATCGTACACTGAGCTCACACATTTCTCATCTTAACAGACAAGCATTGGATGTTAGAGGACCAGTGCTTTGTATCAGTTTCAGAATCAGAATTGGACTATATAATGTCCGTATGTGTAGGAAACACCGTTCATTTGTTCTCAGCACACTCACGTTTCCTGCTGTCTTAGAGACTCTAGAAAGCAAGAGCGTGCTTCTTAATCTAAAGCAGAGTGTGATCAATGGATGATTACACTGCTGTGTGTTTTACTTCAGAAATGGAGTTAAATCCCAGGCTCTGAGTCTTCCTACAAGCAAGACTTAAATTCAGGTAAGGGCAGTCACTTTTCTGCTCAAACTAACTACATCGTTCACGAAGCTCACACAGTTCTCATCTTAACTGACAAGCATTGGATGTTAGAGGGTCAGTGCATTGTATCAGTTTCACAAGCAGATTTGGACTACATATGGTCCATATGTATAGGAAACACCGTTCTTTTGTTCTGGGCACTCTCAAATTTCCTGCTGTATTAGAGAGTCTAGAAAGCTAGAGTGTGCTTCTCGCTCTAAAGCAGAGTGTGATCCATGGAAGAGAACTATGCTGTGTGTTTCCCTTCAGAAATGGACTTAAATCCCAGGCTCTGTGTCTTACTACAAGCAAGACTTCATTTCAGGTAAGGGCAGTCACTTTTCAGTTAAAAGGAACTACATCATTCACAAAGCTCACACGTTTGTCATCTTAACTGACAAGCACTGGATGTTAGAGGACCAGTGCATTCTATCAGTTTCAGAAGAAGATTTGGCCTACATATAGTCCGTATGTGAAGGAAACACCGTTCTTTTGTTCTGGGTACACTCAGATTTCCTGCTGTCTTAGAGACTGTAGAAAGCAAGAGCGTGCTTCTTGTTCTAAAGCAGAGTGTGATCAATGGATGAGATAATGCTGTGTGTTTCACTTCAGAATTGGAGTTAAATCCCAGGCTCTTAGTCTCCCTACAAGCAAGACTTCGTTTCAGGTAAGGGCAGACACTTTTCTGCTCAAAGGAACTACATCGTTCACGAAGCTCAAACGTTTCACATCTTAACTGACAAGCATTGGATATTAGAGGACCAGTGCATTGTATCAGTTTCAGAAGAAGATTAGGACTACATATGGTCCATATGTGTAGGAAACACCGTTCTTTTGTTCTCAGCACACTCAGATTTCCTGCTGTCTTAGAGACTCTAGAAAGCAAGAGTGTGCTTCTTGCTCTAAAGCAGAGTGTGATCCATGGATGAGAACTATGCTTTGTGCTTGACTTCAGAAATGGAGTTAAATCCCAGGCTCTGAGTATTACTACAGGCAAGACTTCGTTTCAGGTAAGGGCAGTCACTTTTCAGCTCAAACGAACTACATCGTACACTGAGCTCACCCATTTCTCATCTTAACAGACAAGCATTGGATGTTAGAGGACCAGTGCTTTGTATCAGTTTCAGAATCAGAAATGGACTATATAATGTCCGTATGTGTAGGAAACACCGTTCATTTGTTCTCAGCACACTCACGTTTCCTGCTGTCTTAGAGACTCTAGAAAGCAAGAGCGTGCTTCTTAATCTAAAGCAGAGTGTGATCAATGGATGATTACACTGCTGTGTGTTTTACTTCAGAAATGGAGTTAAATCCCAGGCTCTGAGTCTTCCTACAAGCAAGACTTAAATTCAGGTAAGGGCAGTCACTTTTCTGCTCAAACTAACTACATCGTTCACGAAGCTCACACAGTTCTCATCTTAACTGACAAGCATTGGATGTTAGAGGGTCAGTGCATTGTATCAGTTTCACAAGCAGATTTGGACTACATATGGTCCATATGTATAGGAAACACCGTTCTTTTGTTCTGGGCACTCTCAAATTTCCTGCTGTATTAGAGAGTCTAGAAAGCTAGAGTGTGCTTCTCGCTCTAAAGCAGAGTGTGATCCATGGAAGAGAACTATGCTGTGTGTTTCCCTTCAGAAATGGACTTAAATCCCAGGCTCTGTGTCTTACTACAAGCAAGACTTCATTTCAGGTAAGGGCAGTCACTTTTCAGTTAAAAGGAACTACATCATTCACAAAGCTCACACGTTTGTCATCTTAACTGACAAGCACTGGATGTTAGAGGACCAGTGCATTCTATCAGTTTCAGAAGAAGATTTGGCCTACATATAGTCCGTATGTGAAGGAAACACCGTTCTTTTGTTCTGGGCACACTCAGATTTCCTGCTGTCTTAGAGACTGTAGAAAGCAAGAGTGTGCTTCTTGCTCTAAAGCAGAGTGTGATCCATGGATGAGAACTATGCTGTGTGCTTGACTTCAGAACTGGAGTTAAATCCCAGGCTCTGAGTCTTCCTACAGGCAAGACTTCGTTTCAGGTAAGGGCAGTCACTTTTCTGCTCAAACGAACTACATCGTTCATGAAGCTCACACGTTTCTCATCTTAACTGACAAGCATTGGATGTTAGATGGTCAGTGCTTTGTATCAGTTTCAGAAGCAGATTTGGACTACATATGGTCCATATGTGTAGGAAACACCGTTCTTTTGTTCCGGGCACACTCAGATTTCCTGCTGTATTAGAGACTCTACAAAGCAAGAGTGTGCTTCTCGCTCTAAAGCAGAGTGTGATCCATGGATGAGAACTATGCTGTGTGTTTCCTTTCAGAAATGGACTTAAATCCCAGGCTCTCTGTCTTACTACAAGCAAGACTTCGTTTCAGGTAAGGGCAGTCACTTTTCAGTTCAAAGGAACTACATCATTCACAAAGCTCACACGTTTCTCATCTTAACTGCCAAGCACTGGATGTTAGAGGACCAGTGCATTCTATCAGTTTCAGAAGAAGATTTGGACTACATATAGTCTGTATGTGTAGGAAACACCGTTCTTTTGTTCTGGGCACACTCAGATTTCCTGCTCTCTTACAGACTCTAGAAAGCTAGAGTGTGCTTCTCGCTCTAAAGCAGAGTGTGATCCATGGGTGAGAACTATGCTGTGTGTTTCTCTTCGTAAATGGAGTTAAATCCCAGGCTCTGTGTCTTACTACAAGCAAGACTTCGTTTCATGTAAGGGCAGTCACTTTTCAGTTCAAAGGAACTACATCATTCACAAAGCTCACACGTTTCTCATCTTAACAGACAATCATTGCATGTTAGAGGACCAGTGCATTCTATCAGTTTCAGAAGGAGATTTGGACTACATATAGTCTGTATGTGTAGGAAACACCGTTCTTTTGTTCTGGGCACACTCAGATTTCCTGCTGTCTTAGAGAATCTAGAAAGCAAGACTGTGATTCTTGCTCTAAAGCAGAGTGTGATCCATGGATGAGAACTATGCTGTGTGTTTCACTTCAGAAATGGAGTTAAATCCCAGGCTCTGAGTCTTCCTACAAGCAAGACTTCGTTTCAGGTAAGGGCAGTCACTTTTCTGCTCAAACGAACTACATCGTTCACGAAGCTCACACGTTTCTCATCTTATCTGACAAGCATTGGATGTTAGAGGACCAGTGCTTTGTATCAGTTTCAGAAGCAGAGTGGGACTAGATATGGTCCGTATGTGTAGGAAACACGGTTCTTTTGTTCTCAGCACACTCACGTTTCCTGCTTTCTTAGAGACTCTAGAAAGCAAGAGCGTGCTTCTTGTTCTAAAGCAGAGTGTGATCAATGGATGAGATAATGCTGTGTGTTTCACTTCAGAATTGGAGTTAAATCCCAGGCTCTTAGTCTCCCTACAAGCAAGACTTCGTTTCAGGTAAGGGCAGACACTTTTCTGCTCAAAGGAACTACATCGTTCACGAAGCTCAAACGTTTCACATCTTAACTGACAAGCATTGGATATTAGAGGACCAGTGCATTGTATCAGTTTCAGAAGAAGATTAGGACTACATATGGTCCATATGTGTAGGAAACACCGTTCTTTTGTTCTCAGCACACTCAGATTTCCTGCTGTCTCAGAGACTCTAGAAAGCAAGAGTGTGCTTCTTGCTCTAAAGCAGAGTGTGATCCATGGATGAGAACTATGCTTTGTGCTTGACTTCAGAAATGGAGTTAAATCCCAGGCTCTGAGTATTACTACAGGCAAGACTTCGTTTCAGGTAAGGGCAGTCACTTTTCAGCTCAAACGAACTACATCGTACACTGAGCTCACACATTTCTCATCTTAACAGACAAGCATTGGATGTTAGAGGACCAGTGCTTTGTATCAGTTTCAGAATCAGAATTGGACTATATAATGTCCGTATGTGTAGGAAACACCGTTCATTTGTTCTCAGCACACTCACGTTTCCTGCTGTCTTAGAGACTCTAGAAAGCAAGAGCGTGCTTCTTAATCTAAAGCAGAGTGTGATCAATGGATGATTACACTGCTGTGTGTTTTACTTCAGAAATGGAGTTAAATCCCAGGCTCTGAGTCTTCCTACAAGCAAGACTTAAATTCAGGTAAGGGCAGTCACTTTTCTGCTCAAACTAACTACATCGTTCACGAAGCTCACACAGTTCTCATCTTAACTGACAAGCATTGGATGTTGGAGGGTCAGTGCATTGTATCAGTTTCACAAGCAGATTTGGACTACATATGGTCCATATGTATAGGAAACACCGTTCTTTTGTTCTGGGCACTCTCAAATTTCCTGCTGTATTAGAGAGTCTAGAAAGCTAGAGTGTGCTTCTCGCTCTAAAGCAGAGTGTGATCCATGGAAGAGAACTATGCTGTGTGTTTCCCTTCAGAAATGGACTTAAATCCCAGGCTCTGTGTCTTACTACAAGCAAGACTTCATTTCAGGTAAGGGCAGTCACTTTTCAGTTAAAAGGAACTACATCATTCACAAAGCTCACACGTTTGTCATCTTAACTGACAAGCACTGGATGTTAGAGGACCAGTGCATTCTATCAGTTTCAGAAGAAGATTTGGCCTACATATAGTCCGTATGTGAAGGAAACACCGTTCTTTTGTTCTGGGTACACTCAGATTTCCTGCTGTCTTAGAGACTGTAGAAAGCAAGAGCGTGCTTCTTGTTCTAAAGCAGAGTGTGATCAATGGATGAGATAATGCTGTGTGTTTCACTTCAGAATTGGAGTTAAATCCCAGGCTCTTAGTCTCCCTACAAGCAAGACTTCGTTTCAGGTAAGGGCAGACACTTTTCTGCTCAAAGGAACTACATCGTTCACGAAGCTCAAACGTTTCACATCTTAACAGACAAGCATTGGATATTAGAGGACCAGTGCATTGTATCAGTTTCAGAAGAAGATTAGGACTACATATGGTCCATATGTGTAGGAAACACCGTTCTTTTGTTCTCAGCACACTCAGATTTCCTGCTGTCTTAGAGACTCTAGAAAGCAAGAGTGTGCTTCTTGCTCTAAAGCAGAGTGTGATCCATGGATGAGAACTATGCTGTGTGCTTGACTTCAGAACTGGAGTTAAATCCCAGGCTCTGAGTCTTCCTACAGGCAAGACTTCGTTTCAGGTAAGGGCAGTCACTTTTCTGCTCAAACGAACTACATCGTTCATGAAGCTCACACGTTTCTCATCTTAACTGACAAGCATTGGATGTTAGATGGTCAGTGCTTTGTATCAGTTTCAGAAGCAGATTTGGACTACATATGGTCCATATGTGTAGGAAACACCGTTCTTTTGTTCCGGGCACACTCAGATTTCCTGCTGTATTAGAGACTCTACAAAGCAAGAGTGTGCTTCTCGCTCTAAAGCAGAGTGTGATCCATGGATGAGAACTATGCTGTGTGTTTCCTTTCAGAAATGGACTTAAATCCCAGGCTCTCTGTCTTACTACAAGCAAGACTTCGTTTCAGGTAAGGGCAGTCACTTTTCAGTTCAAAGGAACTACATCATTCACAAAGCTCACACGTTTCTCATCTTAACTGCCAAGCACTGGATGTTAGAGGACCAGTGCATTCTATCAGTTTCAGAAGAAGATTTGGACTACATATAGTCTGTATGTGTAGGAAACACCGTTCTTTTGTTCTGGGCACACTCAGATTTCCTGCTCTCTTAGAGACTCTAGAAAGCAAGAGTGTGCTTCTTGCTCTAAAGCAGAGTGTGATCCATGGATGAAAACTATGCTGTGTGCTTGACTTCAGAAATGGAGTTAAATCCCAGGCTCTGAGTATTCCTACAGGCAAGACTTCGTTTCAGGTAAGGGCAGTCACTTTTCAGCTCAAACGAACTACATCGTTCACTGAGCTCACACGTTACTCATCTTAACAGACAAGCATTGGAAGTTAGAGGACCAGTGCATTGTATCAGTTTCAGAAGAAGATTTGGACTACATATAGTCCGTATGTGTAGGAAACACCGTTCTTTTGTTCTGGGCACAATCAGATTTCCTGCTCTATTAGAGACTCTAGAAAGCAAGAGCGTGCTTCTTGCTCTAAAGCAGAGTGTGACCCATTGATGAGAACTATGCTGTATGTTTCCCTTCAGAAATCGAGTTAAATCCCAGACTATGTGTCTTCCTACAGGCAAGACTTCGTTTCAGGAAAGGGCAGTCACTTTTCAGCTCAAACGAACTACATCGTTCACTGAGCTCACACATTTCTCATCTTAACAGCAAGCATTGGATGTTAGAGGATCAGTGCTTTGTATCAGTTTCAGAAGCAGAGTTGGACTAGATATTATCTGTATGTGTAGGAAACACCGTTCTTTTGTTCTCAGCACACTCACGTTTCCTGCTGTCTTAGAGACTCTAGAAAGCAAGAGCGTGCTTCTTGTTCTAAAGCAGAGTGTCATCAATGGATGAGACAATGCAGTGTGTTTCACTTCAGAATTGGAGTGAAATCCCAGCCTCTAAGTCTCCCTACAAGCAAGACTTCCTTTCAGGTAAGGGCAGTCACTTTTCTGCTCAAACGAACTACATCGTTCATGAAGCTCACACGTTTCTCATCTTAACTGACAAGCAATGGATGTTAGATGGTCAGTGCTTTGTATCAGTTTCAGAAGCAGATTTGGACTACATATGGTCCATATGTGTAGGAAACACCGTTCTTTGTTCCGGGCACACTCAGATTTCCTGCTGTATTAGAGACTCTACAAAGCAAGAGTGTGCTTCTCGCTCTAAAGCAGAGTGTGATCCATGGATGAGAACTATGCTGTGTGTTTCGCTTCAGAAATGGAGTTAAATCCCAGGCTCTGTGTCTTCCTACAAGCAAGACTTCGTTTCAGGTAAGGGCAGTCACCTTTCTGCTCAAATGAACTACATCATTCACGAAGCTCACACATTTCTCATCTTAATTGACAAGCATTGGATGTTAGAGGACCAGTGCTTTGTATCAGTTTCAGAAGAAGAGTTGGACTAGATATGGTCCATATGTGTAGGAAACACCGTTCTTTTGTTCTGGGCACACTCAGATTTCCTGCTGTATTAGAAATTCTAGAAAGCAAGAGCGTGCTTCTCGCTCTAAAGCAGAGTGTGATCCATGGATGAGAACTATGCTGTGTGTTTCCCTTCAGAAATGGACTTAAATCCCAGGCTCTGTGTCTTACTACAAGCAAGACTTCGTTTCAGGTAAGGGCAGTCACTTTTCTGCTCAAATGAACTACATCATTCATGAAGCTCACACGTTTCTCATCTTAATTGACAAGCATTGAATGTTAGAGGACCAGTGCTTTGTATCAGTTTCCGAAGAAGTGTTGGACTAGATATGGTCCATATGTGTAGGAAACACCGTTCTTTTGTTCTGGGCACACTCAGATTTCCTGCTGTATTAGAAATTCTAGAAAGCAAGATCGTGCTTCTTGCTCTAAAGCAGAGTGTGATCCATGGATGAGAACTATGCTGTGTGTTTCCCTTCAGAAATGGAGTTAAATCCCAGGTTCTGTGTCTTCCTACAAGCAAGACTTCATTTCAGGTAAGGGCAGTCACTTTTCATCTCAAACGAACTACATTGTTCACTGAGCTCACACATTTCTCATCTTAACAGACAAGCATTGGATGTTAGAGGACCAGTGCTTTGTATCAGTTTCAGAAGCAGAGTTGGACTATATAATGTCCCTATGTGTAGGAAACACCGTTATTTTGTTCTCAGCACACTCAAGTTTCCTGCTGTCTTAGAGACTCTAGAAAGCAAGAGCGTGCTTCTTGTTCTAAAGCAGAGTGTGATCAATGGATGATTACACTGCTGTGTGTTTTACTTCAGAAATGGAGTTAAATCCCAGGCTCTGAGTCTTCCTACAGGCAAGACTTCGTTTCAGGTAAGGGCAGTCACTTTTCTGCTCAAACTAACTACATCGTTCACTGAGCTCACACATTTCTCATCTTAACAGACAAGCATTGGATGTTAGAGGACCAGTGCTTTGTATCAGTTTCAGAACTAGAGTTGGACTAGATATGGTCCGTATGTGTAGGAAACACCGTTCTTTTGTTCTGGGCACACTCAGATTTCCTGCTGTATTAGAGAGTATCGAAAGCTAGAGTGTGCTTCTCGCTCTAAAGCAGAGTGTGATCAATGGGTGAGAACTATGCTGTGTGTTTCCCTTCGGAAATGGAGTTAAATCCCAGGCTCTGAGTCTTCCTACAGGCAAGACTTCGTTTCAGGTAAGGGCAGTCACTTTTCTGCTCAAACTAACTACATCGTTCACGAAGCTCACACATTTCTCATCTTACCTGACAAGCATTGGATGTTAGAGGGTCAGTGCTTTGTATCAGTTTCAGAAGCAGATTTGGACTAGATATGGTCCGTATGTGTAGGAAACACCGCTCTATTGTTCTATGGACACTCAGATTTCCTGCTGTGTTAGAGACTCTAGAAAGTTAAAGTGTGCTTCTCGCTCTAAAGCAGAGTGTGATCCATGGGTGAGAACTATGCTGTGTGTTTCTCTTCGTAAATGGAGTTAAATCCCAGGCTCTGTGTCTTACTACAAGCAAGACTTCGTTTCATGTAAGGGCAGTCACTTTTCAGTTCAAAGGAACTACATCATTCACAAAGCTCACACGTTTCTCATCTTAACAGACAATCATTGCATGTTAGAGGACCAGTGCATTCTATCAGTTTCAGAAGGAGATTTGGACTACATATAGTCTGTATGTGTAGGAAACACCGTTCTTTTGTTCTGGGCACACTCAGATTTCCTGCTGTCTTAGAGAATCTAGAAAGCAAGACTGTGATTCTTGCTCTAAAGCAGAGTGTGATCCATGGATGAGAACTATGCTGTGTGTTTCACTTCAGAAATGGAGTTAAATCCCAGGCTCTGGGTCTTCCTACAAGCAAGACTTCGTTTCAGGTAAGGGCAGTCACTTTTCAGTTCAAAGGAACTACATCATTCACAAAGCTCACACGTTTCTCATCTTAACTGCCAAGCACTGGATGTTAGAGGACCAGTGCATTCTATCAGTTTCAGAAGAAGATTTGGACTACATATAGTCTGTATGTGTAGGAAACACCGTTCTTTTGTTCTGGGCACACTCAGATTTCCTGCTCTCTTAGAGACTCTAGAAAGCAAGAGTGTGCTTCTTGCTCTAAAGCAGAGTGTGATCCATGGATGAAAACTATGCTGTGTGCTTGACTTCAGAAATGGAGTTAAATCCCAGGCTCTGAGTATTCCTACAGGCAAGACTTCGTTTCAGGTAAGGGCAGTCACTTTTCAGCTCAAACGAACTACATCGTTCACTGAGCTCACACGTTACTCATCTTAACAGACAAGCATTGGAAGTTAGAGGACCAGTGCATTGTATCAGTTTCAGAAGAAGATTTGGACTACATATAGTCCGTATGTGTAGGAAACACCGTTCTTTTGTTCTGGGCACAATCAGATTTCCTGCTCTATTAGAGACTCTAGAAAGCAAGAGCGTGCTTCTTGCTCTAAAGCAGAGTGTGACCCATTGATGAGAACTATGCTGTATGTTTCCCTTCAGAAATCGAGTTAAATCCCAGACTATGTGTCTTCCTACAGGCAAGACTTCGTTTCAGGAAAGGGCAGTCACTTTTCAGCTCAAACGAACTACATCGTTCACTGAGCTCACACATTTCTCATCTTAACAGCAAGCATTGGATGTTAGAGGATCAGTGCTTTGTATCAGTTTCAGAAGCAGAGTTGGACTAGATATTATCTGTATGTGTAGGAAACACCGTTCTTTTGTTCTCAGCACACTCACGTTTCCTGCTGTCTTAGAGACTCTAGAAAGCAAGAGCGTGCTTCTTGTTCTAAAGCAGAGTGTCATCAATGGATGAGACAATGCAGTGTGTTTCACTTCAGAATTGGAGTGAAATCCCAGCCTCTAAGTCTCCCTACAAGCAAGACTTCCTTTCAGGTAAGGGCAGTCACTTTTCTGCTCAAACGAACTACATCGTTCATGAAGCTCACACGTTTCTCATCTTAACTGACAAGCAATGGATGTTAGATGGTCAGTGCTTTGTATCAGTTTCAGAAGCAGATTTGGACTACATATGGTCCATATGTGTAGGAAACACCGTTCTTTGTTCCGGGCACACTCAGATTTCCTGCTGTATTAGAGACTCTACAAAGCAAGAGTGTGCTTCTCGCTCTAAAGCAGAGTGTGATCCATGGATGAGAACTATGCTGTGTGTTTCGCTTCAGAAATGGAGTTAAATCCCAGGCTCTGTGTCTTCCTACAAGCAAGACTTCGTTTCAGGTAAGGGCAGTCACCTTTCTGCTCAAATGAACTACATCATTCACGAAGCTCACACATTTCTCATCTTAATTGACAAGCATTGGATGTTAGAGGACCAGTGCTTTGTATCAGTTTCAGAAGAAGAGTTGGACTAGATATGGTCCATATGTGTAGGAAACACCGTTCTTTTGTTCTGGGCACACTCAGATTTCCTGCTGTATTAGAAATTCTAGAAAGCAAGAGCGTGCTTCTCGCTCTAAAGCAGAGTGTGATCCATGGATGAGAACTATGCTGTGTGTTTCCCTTCAGAAATGGACTTAAATCCCAGGCTCTGTGTCTTACTACAAGCAAGACTTCGTTTCAGGTAAGGGCAGTCACTTTTCTGCTCAAATGAACTACATCATTCATGAAGCTCACACGTTTCTCATCTTAATTGACAAGCATTGAATGTTAGAGGACCAGTGCTTTGTATCAGTTTCCGAAGAAGTGTTGGACTAGATATGGTCCATATGTGTAGGAAACACCGTTCTTTTGTTCTGGGCACACTCAGATTTCCTGCTGTATTAGAAATTCTAGAAAGCAAGATCGTGCTTCTTGCTCTAAAGCAGAGTGTGATCCATGGATGAGAACTATGCTGTGTGTTTCCCTTCAGAAATGGAGTTAAATCCCAGGTTCTGTGTCTTCCTACAAGCAAGACTTCATTTCAGGTAAGGGCAATCACTTTTCATCTCAAACGAACTACATTGTTCACTGAGCTCACACATTTCTCATCTTAACAGACAAGCATTGGATGTTAGAGGACCAGTGCTTTGTATCAGTTTCAGAAGCAGAGTTGGACTATATAATGTCCCTATGTGTAGGAAACACCGTTATTTTGTTCTCAGCACACTCAAGTTTCCTGCTGTCTTAGAGACTCTAGAAAGCAAGAGCGTGCTTCTTGTTCTAAAGCAGAGTGTGATCAATGGATGATTACACTGCTGTGTGTTTTACTTCAGAAATGGAGTTAAATCCCAGGCTCTGAGTCTTCCTACAGGCAAGACTTCGTTTCAGGTAAGGGCAGTCACTTTTCTGCTCAAACTAACTACATCGTTCACTGAGCTCACACATTTCTCATCTTAACAGACAAGCATTGGATGTTAGAGGACCAGTGCTTTGTATCAGTTTCAGAACTAGAGTTGGACTAGATATGGTCCGTATGTGTAGGAAACACCGTTCTTTTGTTCTGGGCACACTCAGATTTCCTGCTGTATTAGAGAGTATCGAAAGCTAGAGTGTGCTTCTCGCTCTAAAGCAGAGTGTGATCAATGGGTGAGAACTATGCTGTGTGTTTCCCTTCGGAAATGGAGTTAAATCCCAGGCTCTGAGTCTTCCTACAGGCAAGACTTCGTTTCAGGTAAGGGCAGTCACTTTTCTGCTCAAACTAACTACATCGTTCACGAAGCTCACACATTTCTCATCTTACCTGACAAGCATTGGATGTTAGAGGGTCAGTGCTTTGTATCAGTTTCAGAAGCAGATTTGGACTAGATATGGTCCGTATGTGTAGGAAACACCGCTCTATTGTTCTATGGACACTCAGATTTCCTGCTGTGTTAGAGACTCTAGAAAGTTAAAGTGTGCTTCTCGCTCTAAAGCAGAGTGTGATCCATGGGTGAGAACTATGCTGTGTGTTTCTCTTCGTAAATGGAGTTAAATCCCAGGCTCTGTGTCTTACTACAAGCAAGACTTCGTTTCATGTAAGGGCAGTCACTTTTCAGTTCAAAGGAACTACATCATTCACAAAGCTCACACGTTTCTCATCTTAACAGACAATCATTGCATGTTAGAGGACCAGTGCATTCTATCAGTTTCAGAAGGAGATTTGGACTACATATAGTCTGTATGTGTAGGAAACACCGTTCTTTTGTTCTGGGCACACTCAGATTTCCTGCTGTCTTAGAGTATCTAGAAAGCAAGACTGTGATTCTTGCTCTAAAGCAGAGTGTGATCCATGGATGAGAACTATGCTGTGTGTTTCACTTCAGAAATGGAGTTAAATCCCAGGCTCTGGGTCTTCCTACAAGCAAGACTTCGTTTCAGGTAAGGGCAGTCACTTTTCTGCTCAAACGAACTACATCGTTCATGAAGCTCACACGTTTCTCATCTTATCTGACAAGCATTGGATGTTAGAGGACCAGTGCTTTGTATCAGTTTCAGAAGCAGAGTGGGACTAGATATGGTCCGTATGTGTAGGAAACACGGTTCTTTTGTTCTCAGCACACTCACGTTTCCTGCTTTCTTAGAGACTCTAGAAAGCAAGAGCGTGCTTCTTGTTCTAAAGCAGAGTGTGATCAATGGATGAGATAATGCTGTGTGTTTCACTTCAGAATTGGAGTTAAATCCCAGGCTCTTAGTCTCCCTACAAGCAAGACTTCGTTTCAGGTAAGGGCAGACACTTTTCTGCTCAAAGGAACTACATCGTTCACGAAGCTCAAACGTTTCACATCTTAACTGACAAGCATTGGATATTAGAGGACCAGTGCATTGTATCAGTTTCAGAAGAAGATTAGGACTACATATGGTCCATATGTGTAGGAAACACCGTTCTTTTGTTCTCAGCACACTCAGATTTCCTGCTGTCTTAGAGACTCTAGAAAGCAAGAGTGTGCTTCTTGCTCTAAAGCAGAGTGTGATCCATGGATGAGAACTATGCTTTGTGCTTGACTTCAGAAATGGAGTTAAATCCCAGGCTCTGAGTATTACTACAGGCAAGACTTCGTTTCAGGTAAGGGCAGTCACTTTTCAGCTCAAACGAACTACATCGTACACTGAGCTCACACATTTCTCATCTTAACAGACAAGCATTGGATGTTAGAGGACCAGTGCTTTGTATCAGTTTCAGAATCAGAATTGGACTATATAATGTCCGTATGTGTAGGAAACACCGTTCATTTGTTCTCAGCACACTCACGTTTCCTGCTGTCTTAGAGACTCTAGAAAGCAAGAGCGTGCTTCTTAATCTAAAGCAGAGTGTGATCAATGGATGATTACACTGCTGTGTGTTTTACTTCAGAAATGGAGTTAAATCCCAGGCTCTGAGTCTTCCTACAAGCAAGACTTAAATTCAGGTAAGGGCAGTCACTTTTCTGCTCAAACTAACTACATCGTTCACGAAGCTCACACAGTTCTCATCTTAACTGACAAGCATTGGATGTTAGAGGGTCAGTGCATTGTATCAGTTTCACAAGCAGATTTGGACTACATATGGTCCATATGTATAGGAAACACCGTTCTTTTGTTCTGGGCACTCTCAAATTTCCTGCTGTATTAGAGAGTCTAGAAAGCTAGAGTGTGCTTCTCGCTCTAAAGCAGAGTGTGATCCATGGAAGAGAACTATGCTGTGTGTTTCCCTTCAGAAATGGACTTAAATCCCAGGCTCTGTGTCTTACTACAAGCAAGACTTCATTTCAGGTAAGGGCAGTCACTTTTCAGTTAAAAGGAACTACATCATTCACAAAGCTCACACGTTTGTCATCTTAACTGACAAGCACTGGATGTTAGAGGACCAGTGCATTCTATCAGTTTCAGAAGAAGATTTGGCCTACATATAGTCCGTATGTGAAGGAAACACCGTTCTTTTGTTCTGGGTACACTCAGATTTCCTGCTGTCTTAGAGACTGTAGAAAGCAAGAGCGTGCTTCTTGTTCTAAAGCAGAGTGTGATCAATGGATGAGATAATGCTGTGTGTTTCACTTCAGAATTGGAGTTAAATCCCAGGCTCTTAGTCTCCCTACAGGCAAGACTTCGTTTCAGGTAAGGGCAGACACTTTTCTGCTCAAAGGAACTACATCGTTCACGAAGCTCAAACGTTTCACATCTTAACTGACAAGCATTGGATATTAGAGGACCAGTGCATTGTATCAGTTTCAGAAGAAGATTAGGACTACATATGGTCCATATGTGTAGGAAACACCGTTCTTTTGTTCTCAGCACACTCAGATTTCCTGCTGTCTTAGAGACTCTAGAAAGCAAGAGTGTGCTTCTTGCTCTAAAGCAGAGTGTGATCCATGGATGAGAACTATGCTTTGTGCTTGACTTCAGAAATGGAGTTAAATCCCAGGCTCTGAGTATTACTACAGGCAAGACTTCGTTTCAGTTAAGGGCAGTCACTTTTCAGCTCAAACGAACTACATCGTACACTGAGCTCACCCATTTCTCATCTTAACAGACAAGCATTGGATGTTAGAGGACCAGTGCTTTGTATCAGTTTCAGAATCAGAAATGGACTATATAATGTCCGTATGTGTAGGAAACACCGTTCATTTGTTCTCAGCACACTCACGTTTCCTGCTGTCTTAGAGACTCTAGAAAGCAAGAGCGTGCTTCTTAATCTAAAGCAGAGTGTGATCAATGGATGATTACACTGCTGTGTGTTTTACTTCAGAAATGGAGTTAAATCCCAGGCTCTGAGTCTTCCTACAAGCAAGACTTAAATTCAGGTAAGGGCAGTCACTTTTCTGCTCAAACTAACTACATCGTTCACGAAGCTCACACAGTTCTCATCTTAACTGACAAGCATTGGATGTTAGAGGGTCAGTGCATTGTATCAGTTTCACAAGCAGATTTGGACTACATATGGTCCATATGTATAGGAAACACCGTTCTTTTGTTCTGGGCACTCTCAAATTTCCTGCTGTATTAGAGAGTCTAGAAAGCTAGAGTGTGCTTCTCGCTCTAAAGCAGAGTGTGATCCATGGAAGAGAACTATGCTGTGTGTTTCCCTTCAGAAATGGACTTAAATCCCAGGCTCTGTGTCTTACTACAAGCAAGACTTCATTTCAGGTAAGGGCAGTCACTTTTCAGTTAAAAGGAACTACATCATTCACAAAGCTCACACGTTTGTCATCTTAACTGACAAGCACTGGATGTTAGAGGACCAGTGCATTCTATCAGTTTCAGAAGAAGATTTGGCCTACATATAGTCCGTATGTGAAGGAAACACCGTTCTTTTGTTCTGGGCACACTCAGATTTCCTGCTGTCTTAGAGACTGTAGAAAGCAAGAGTGTGCTTCTTGCTCTAAAGCAGAGTGTGATCCATGGATGAGAACTATGCTGTGTGCTTGACTTCAGAACTGGAGTTAAATCCCAGGCTCTGAGTCTTCCTACAGGCAAGACTTCGTTTCAGGTAAGGGCAGTCACTTTTCTGCTCAAACGAACTACATCGTTCATGAAGCTCACACGTTTCTCATCTTAACTGACAAGCATTGGATGTTAGATGGTCAGTGCTTTGTATCAGTTTCAGAAGCAGATTTGGACTACATATGGTCCATATGTGTAGGAAACACCGTTCTTTTGTTCCGGGCACACTCAGATTTCCTGCTGTATTAGAGACTCTACAAAGCAAGAGTGTGCTTCTCGCTCTAAAGCAGAGTGTGATCCATGGATGAGAACTATGCTGTGTGTTTCCTTTCAGAAATGGACTTAAATCCCAGGCTCTCTGTCTTACTACAAGCAAGACTTCGTTTCAGGTAAGGGCAGTCACTTTTCAGTTCAAAGGAACTACATCATTCACAAAGCTCACACGTTTCTCATCTTAACTGCCAAGCACTGGATGTTAGAGGACCAGTGCATTCTATCAGTTTCAGAAGAAGATTTGGACTACATATAGTCTGTATGTGTAGGAAACACCGTTCTTTTGTTCTGGGCACACTCAGATTTCCTGCTGTCTTAGAGACTCTAGAAAGCAAGAGTGTGCTTCTTGCTCTAAAGCAGAGTGTGATCCATGGATGAGAACTATGCTTTGTGCTTGACTTCAGAAATGGAGTTAAATCCCAGGCTCTGAGTATTACTACAGGCAAGACTTCGTTTCAGGTAAGGGCAGTCACTTTTCAGCTCAAACGAACTACATCGTACACTGAGCTCACCCATTTCTCATCTTAACAGACAAGCATTGGATGTTAGAGGACCAGTGCTTTGTATCAGTTTCAGAATCAGAAATGGACTATATAATGTCCGTATGTGTAGGAAACACCGTTCATTTGTTCTCAGCACACTCACGTTTCCTGCTGTCTTAGAGACTCTAGAAAGCAAGAGCGTGCTTCTTAATCTAAAGCAGAGTGTGATCAATGGATGATTACACTGCTGTGTGTTTTACTTCAGAAATGGAGTTAAATCCCAGGCTCTGAGTCTTCCTACAAGCAAGACTTAAATTCAGGTAAGGGCAGTCACTTTTCTGCTCAAACTAACTACATCGTTCACGAAGCTCACACAGTTCTCATCTTAACTGACAAGCATTGGATGTTAGAGGGTCAGTGCATTGTATCAGTTTCACAAGCAGATTTGGACTACATATGGTCCATATGTATAGGAAACACCGTTCTTTTGTTCTGGGCACTCTCAAATTTCCTGCTGTATTAGAGAGTCTAGAAAGCTAGAGTGTGCTTCTCGCTCTAAAGCAGAGTGTGATCCATGGAAGAGAACTATGCTGTGTGTTTCCCTTCAGAAATGGACTTAAATCCCAGGCTCTGTGTCTTACTACAAGCAAGACTTCATTTCAGGTAAGGGCAGTCACTTTTCAGTTAAAAGGAACTACATCATTCACAAAGCTCACACGTTTGTCATCTTAACTGACAAGCACTGGATGTTAGAGGACCAGTGCATTCTATCAGTTTCAGAAGAAGATTTGGCCTACATATAGTCCGTATGTGAAGGAAACACCGTTCTTTTGTTCTGGGCACACTCAGATTTCCTGCTGTCTTAGAGACTGTAGAAAGCAAGAGTGTGCTTCTTGCTCTAAAGCAGAGTGTGATCCATGGATGAGAACTATGCTGTGTGCTTGACTTCAGAACTGGAGTTAAATCCCAGGCTCTGAGTCTTCCTACAGGCAAGACTTCGTTTCAGGTAAGGGCAGTCACTTTTCTGCTCAAACGAACTACATCGTTCATGAAGCTCACACGTTTCTCATCTTAACTGACAAGCATTGGATGTTAGATGGTCAGTGCTTTGTATCAGTTTCAGAAGCAGATTTGGACTACATATGGTCCATATGTGTAGGAAACACCGTTCTTTTGTTCCGGGCACACTCAGATTTCCTGCTGTATTAGAGACTCTACAAAGCAAGAGTGTGCTTCTCGCTCTAAAGCAGAGTGTGATCCATGGATGAGAACTATGCTGTGTGTTTCCTTTCAGAAATGGACTTAAATCCCAGGCTCTCTGTCTTACTACAAGCAAGACTTCGTTTCAGGTAAGGGCAGTCACTTTTCAGTTCAAAGGAACTACATCATTCACAAAGCTCACACGTTTCTCATCTTAACTGCCAAGCACTGGATGTTAGAGGACCAGTGCATTCTATCAGTTTCAGAAGAAGATTTGGACTACATATAGTCTGTATGTGTAGGAAACAACGTTCTTTTGTTCTGGGCACACTCAGATTTCCTGCTCTCTTAGAGACTCTAGAAAGCAAGAGTGTGCTTCTTGCTCTAAAGCAGAGTGTGATCCATGGATGAAAACTATGCTGTGTGCTTGACTTCAGAAATGGAGTTAAATCCCAGGCTCTGAGTATTCCTACAGGCAAGACTTCGTTTCAGGTAAAGGCAGTCACTTTTCAGCTCAAACGAACTACATCGTTCACTGAGCTCACACGTTACTCATCTTAACAGACAATCATTGGAATTTAGAGGACCAGTGCATTGTATCAGTTTCAGAAGAAGATTTGGACTACATATAGTCCGTATGTGTAGGAAACACCGTTCTTTTGTTCTGGGCACAATCAGATTTCCTGCTCTATTAGAGACTCTAGAAAGCAAGAGCGTGCTTCTTGCTCTAAAGCAGAGTGTGACCCATTGATGAGAACTATGCTGTATGTTTCCCTTCAGAAATCGAGTTAAATCCCAGACTATGTGTCTTCCTACAGGCAAGACTTCGTTTCAGGAAAGGGCAGTCACTTTTCAGCTCAAACGAACTACATCGTTCACTGAGCTCACACATTTCTCATCTTAACAGCAAGCATTGGATGTTAGAGGACCAGTGCTTTGTATCAGTTTCAGAAGCAGAGTTGGACTAGATATTATCTGTATGTGTAGGAAACACCGTTCTTTTGTTCTCAGCACACTCACGTTTCCTGCTGTCTTAGAGACTCTAGAAAGCAAGAGCGTGCTTCTTGTTCTAAAGCAGAGTGTCATCAATGGATGAGACAATGCAGTGTGTTTCACTTCAGAATTGGAGTGAAATCCCAGCCTCTGAGTCTCCCTACAAGCAAGACTTCCTTTCAGGTAAGGGCAGTCACTTTTCTGCTCAAACGAACTACATCGTTCATGAAGCTCACACGTTTCTCATCTTAACTGACAAGCAATGGATGTTAGAGGGTCAGTGCTTTGTATCAGTTTCAGAAGCAGATTTGGACTACATATGGTCCATATGTGTAGGAAACACCGTTCTTTGTTCCGGGCACACTCAGATTTCCTGCTGTATTAGAGACTCTACAAAGCAAGAGTGTGCTTCTCGCTCTAAAGCAGAGTGTGATCCATGGATGAGAACTATGCTGTGTGTTTCGCTTCAGAAATGGAGTTAAATCCCAGGCTCTGTGTCTTACTACAAGCAAGACTTCGTTTCAGGTAAGGGCAGTCACTTTTCTGCTCAAATGAACTACATCATTCATGAAGCTCACACGTTTCTCATCTTAATTGACAAGCATTGAATGTTAGAGGACCAGTGCTTTGTATCAGTTTCCGAAGAAGTGTTGGACTAGATATGGTCCATATGTGTAGGAAACACCGTTCTTTTGTTCTGGGCACACTCAGATTTCCTGCTGTATTAGAAATTCTAGAAAGCAAGAGCGTGCTTCTTGCTCTAAAGCAGAGTGTGATCCATGGATGAGAACTATGCTGTGTGTTTCCCTTCAGAAATGGAGTTAAATCCCAGGTTCTGTGTCTTCCTACAAGCAAGACTTCATTTCAGGTAAAGGCAGTCACTTTTCAGCTCAAACGAACTACATTGTTCACTGAGCTCACACATTTCTCATCTTAACAGACAAGCATTGGATGTTAGAGGACCAGTGCTTTGTATCAGTTTCAGAAGCAGAGTTGGACTATATAATGTCCCTATGTGTAGGAAACACCGTTATTTTGTTCTCAGCACACTAAAGTTTCCTGCTGTCTTAGAGACTCTAGAAAGCAAGAGCGTGCTTCTTGCTCTAAAGCAGAGTGTGATCAATGGATGATTACACTGCTGTGTGTTTTACTTCAGAAATGGAGTTAAATCCCAGGCTCTGAGTCTTCCTACAGGCAAGACTTCGTTTCAGGTAAGGGCAGTCACTTTTCTGCTCAAACTAACTACATCGTTCACTGAGCTCACACATTTCTCATCTTAACAGACAAGCATTGGATGTTAGAGGACCAGTGCTTTGTATCAGTTTCAGAACTAGAGTTGGACTAGATATGGTCCGTATGTGTAGGAAACACCGTTCTTTTGTTCTGGGCACACTCAGATTTCCTGCTGTATTAGAGAGTATCGAAAGCTAGAGTGTGCTTCTCGCTCTAAAGCAGAGTGTGATCAATGGGTGAAAACTATGCTGTGTGTTTCCCTTCGGAAATGGAGTTAAATCCCAGGCTCTGAGTCTTCCTACAGGCAAGACTTCGTTTCAGGTAAGGGCAGTCACTTTTCTGCTCAAACTAACTACATCGTTCACGAAGCTCACACATTTCTCATCTTACCTGACAAGCATTGGATGTTAGAGGGTCAGTGCTTTGTATCAGTTTCAGAAGCAGATTTGCACTAGATATGGTCCGTATGTGTAGGAAACACCGCTCTTTTGTTCTATGGACACTCAGATTTCCTGCTGTGTTAGAGACTCTAGAAAGTTAAAGTGTGCTTCTCGCTCTAAAGCAGAGTGTGATCCATGGGTGAGAACTATGCTGTGTGTTTCTCTTCGTAAATGGAGTTAAATCCCAGGCTCTGTGTCTTACTACAAGCAAGACTTCGTTTCATGTAAGGGCAGTCACTTTTCAGTTCAAAGGAACTACATCATTCACAAAGCTCACACGTTTCTCATCTTAACAGACAATCATTGCATGTTAGAGGACCAGTGCATTCTATCAGTTTCAGAAGGAGATTTGGACTACATATAGTCTGTATGTGTAGGAAACACCGTTCTTTTGTTCTGGGCACACTCAGATTTCCTGCTGTCTTAGAGAATCTAGAAAGCAAGACTGTGATTCTTGCTCTAAAGCAGAGTGTGATCCATGGATGAGAACTATGCTGTGTGTTTCACTTCAGAAATGGAGTTAAATCCCAGGCTCTGAGTCTTCCTACAAGCAAGACTTCGTTTCAGGTAAGGGCAGTCACTTTTCTGCTCAAACGAACTACATCGTTCACGAAGCTCACACGTTTCTCATCTTATCTGACAAGCATTGGATGTTAGAGGACCAGTGCTTTGTATCAGTTTCAGAAGCAGAGTGGGACTAGATATGGTCCGTATGTGTAGGAAACACGGTTCTTTTGTTCTCAGCACACTCACGTTTCCTGCTTTCTTAGAGACTCTAGAAAGCAAGAGCGTGCTTCTTGTTCTAAAGCAGAGTGTGATCAATGGATGAGATAATGCTGTGTGTTTCACTTCAGAATTGGAGTTAAATCACAGGCTCTTAGTCTCCCTACAAGCAAGACTTCGTTTCAGGTAAGGGCAGACACTTTTCTGCTCAAAGGAACTACATCGTTCACGAAGCTCAAACGTTTCACATCTTAACTGACAAGCATTGGATATTAGAGGACCAGTGCATTGTATCAGTTTCAGAAGAAGATTAGGACTACATATGGTCCATATGTGTAGGAAACACCGTTCTTTTGTTCTCAGCACACTCAGATTTCCTGCTGTCTTAGAGACTCTAGAAAGCAAGAGTGTGCTTCTTGCTCTAAAGCAGAGTGTGATCCATGGATGAGAACTATGCTTTGTGCTTGACTTCAGAAATGGAGTTAAATCCCAGGCTCTGAGTATTACTACAGGCCAGACTTCGTTTCAGCTAAGTGCAGTCACTTTTCAGCTCAAACGAACTACATCGTACACTGAGCTCACACATTTCTCATCTTAACAGACAAGCATTGGATGTTAGAGGACCAGTGCTTTGTATCAGTTTCAGAAGCAGAGTGGGACTATATAATGTCCGTATGTGTAGGAAACACCGTTCATTTGTTCTCAGCACACTCACGTTTCCTGCTGTCTTAGAGACTCTAGAAAGCAAGAGCGTGCTTCTTAATCTAAAGCAGAGTGTGATCAATGGATGATTACACTGCTGTGTGTTTTACTTCAGAAATGGAGTTAAATCCCAGGCTCTGAGTCTTCCTACAAGCAAGACTTAAATTCAGGTAAGGGCAGTCACTTTTCTGCTCAAACTAACTACATCGTTCACGAAGCTCACACAGTTCTCATCTTAACTGACAAGCATTGGATGTTAGAGGGTCAGTGCATTGTATCAGTTTCACAAGCAGATTTGGACTACATATGGTCCATATGTATAGGAAACACCGTTCTTTTGTTCTGGGCACTCTCAAATTTCCTGCTGTATTAGAGAGTCTAGAAAGCTAGAGTGTGCTTCTCGCTCTAAAGCAGAGTGTGATCCATGGAAGAGAACTATGCTGTGTGTTTCCCTTCAGAAATGGACTTAAATCCCAGGCTCTGTGTCTTACTACAAGCAAGACTTCATTTCAGGTAAGGGCAGTCACTTTTCAGTTAAAAGGAACTACATCATTCACAAAGCTCACACGTTTGTCATCTTAACTGACAAGCACTGGATGTTAGAGGACCAGTGCATTCTATCAGTTTCAGAAGAAGATTTGGCCTACATATAGTCCGTATGTGAAGGAAACACCTTTCTTTTGTTCTGGGCACACTCAGATTTCCTGCTGTCTTAGAGACTGTAGAAAGCAAGAGTGTGCTTCTTGCTCTAAAGCAGAGTGTGATCCATGGATGAGAACTATGCTGTGTGCTTGACTTCAGAACTGGAGTTAAATCCCAGGCTCTGAGTCTTCCTACAGGCAAGACTTCGTTTCAGGTAAGGGCAGTCACTTTTCTGCTCAAACGAACTACATCGTTCATGAAGCTCACACGTTTCTCATCTTAACTGACAAGCATTGGATGTTAGATGGTCAGTGCTTTGTATCAGTTTCAGAAGCAGATTTGGACTACATATGGTCCATATGTGTAGGAAACACCGTTCTTTTGTTCCGGGCACACTCAGATTTCCTGCTGTATTAGAGACTCTACAAAGCAAGAGTGTGCTTCTCGCTCTAAAGCAGAGTGTGATCCATGGATGAGAACTATGCTGTGTGTTTCCTTTCAGAAATGGACTTAAATCCCAGGCTCTCTGTCTTACTACAAGCAAGACTTCGTTTCAGGTAAGGGCAGTCACTTTTCAGTTCAAAGGAACTACATCATTCACAAAGCTCACACGTTTCTCATCTTAACTGCCAAGCACTGGATGTTAGAGGACCAGTGCATTCTATCAGTTTCAGAAGAAGATTTGGACTACATATAGTCTGTATGTGTAGGAAACACCGTTCTTTTGTTCTGGGCACACTCAGATTTCCTGCTCTCTTAGAGACTCTAGAAAGCAAGAGTGTGCTTCTTGCTCTAAAGCAGAGTGTGATCCATGGATGAAAACTATGCTGTGTGCTTGACTTCAGAAATGGAGTTAAATCCCAGGCTCTGAGTATTCCTACAGGCAAGACTTCGTTTCAGGTAAGGGCAGTCACTTTTCAGCTCAAACGAACTACATCGTTCACTGAGCTCACACGTTACTCATCTTAACAGACAAGCATTGGAAGTTAGAGGACCAGTGCATTGTATCAGTTTCAGAAGAAGATTTGGACTACATATAGTCCGTATGTGTAGGAAACACCGTTCTTTTGTTCTGGGCACAATCAGATTTCCTGCTCTATTAGAGACTCTAGAAAGCAAGAGCGTGCTTCTTGCTCTAAAGCAGAGTGTGACCCATTGATGAGAACTATGCTGTATGTTTCCCTTCAGAAATCGAGTTAAATCCCAGACTATGTGTCTTCCTACAGGCAAGACTTCGTTTCAGGAAAGGGCAGTCACTTTTCAGCTCAAACGAACTACATCGTTCACTGAGCTCACACATTTCTCATCTTAACAGCAAGCATTGGATGTTAGAGGATCAGTGCTTTGTATCAGTTTCAGAAGCAGAGTTGGACTAGATATTATCTGTATGTGTAGGAAACACCGTTCTTTTGTTCTCAGCACACTCACGTTTCCTGCTGTCTTAGAGACTCTAGAAAGCAAGAGCGTGCTTCTTGTTCTAAAGCAGAGTGTCATCAATGGATGAGACAATGCAGTGTGTTTCACTTCAGAATTGGAGTGAAATCCCAGCCTCTAAGTCTCCCTACAAGCAAGACTTCCTTTCAGGTAAGGGCAGTCACTTTTCTGCTCAAACGAACTACATCGTTCATGAAGCTCACACGTTTCTCATCTTAACTGACAAGCAATGGATGTTAGATGGTCAGTGCTTTGTATCAGTTTCAGAAGCAGATTTGGACTACATATGGTCCATATGTGTAGGAAACACCGTTCTTTGTTCCGGGCACACTCAGATTTCCTGCTGTATTAGAGACTCTACAAAGCAAGAGTGTGCTTCTCGCTCTAAAGCAGAGTGTGATCCATGGATGAGAACTATGCTGTGTGTTTCGCTTCAGAAATGGAGTTAAATCCCAGGCTCTGTGTCTTACTACAAGCAAGACTTCGTTTCAGGTAAGGGCAGTCACCTTTCTGCTCAAATGAACTACATCATTCACGAAGCTCACACATTTCTCATCTTAATTGACAAGCATTGGATGTTAGAGGACCAGTGCTTTGTATCAGTTTCAGAAGAAGAGTTGGACTAGATATGGTCCATATGTGTAGGAAACACCGTTCTTTTGTTCTGTGCACACTCAGATTTCCTGCTGTATTAGAAATTCTAGAAAGCAAGAGCGTGCTTCTCGCTCTAAAGCAGAGTGTGATCCATGGATGAGAACTATGCTGTGTGTTTCCCTTCAGAAATGGACTTAAATCCCAGGCTCTGTGTCTTACTACAAGCAAGACTTCGTTTCAGGTAAGGGCAGTCACTTTTCTGCTCAAATGAACTACATCATTCATGAAGCTCACACGTTTCTCATCTTAATTGACAAGCATTGAATGTTAGAGGACCAGTGCTTTGTATCAGTTTCCGAAGAAGTGTTGGACTAGATATGGTCCATATGTGTAGGAAACACCGTTCTTTTGTTCTGGGCACACTCAGATTTCCTGCTGTATTAGAAATTCTAGAAAGCAAGAGCGTGCTTCTTGCTCTAAAGCAGAGTGTGATCCATGGATGAGAACTATGCTGTGTGTTTCCCTTCAGAAATGGAGTTAAATCCCAGGTTCTGTGTCTTCCTACAAGCAAGACTTCATTTCAGGTAAGGGCAGTCACTTTTCAGCTCAAACGAACTACATTGTTCACTGAGCTCACACATTTCTCATCTTAACAGACAAGCATTGGATGTTAGAGGACCAGTGCTTTGTATCAGTTTCAGAAGCAGAGTTGGACTATATAATGTCCCTATGTGTAGGAAACACCGTTATTTTGTTCTCAGCACACTCAAGTTTCCTGCTGTCTTAGAGACTCTAGAAAGCAAGAGCGTGCTTCTTGCTCTAAAGCAGAGTGTGATCAATGGATGATTACACTGCTGTGTGTTTTACTTCAGAAATGGAGTTAAATCCCAGGCTCTGAGTCTTCCTACAGGCAAGACTTCGTTTCAGGTAAGGGCAGTCACATTTCTGCTCAAACTAACTACATCGTTCACTGAGCTCACACATTTCTCATCTTAACAGACAAGCATTGGATGTTAGAGGACCAGTGCTTTGTATCAGTTTCAGAACTAGAGTTGGACTAGATATGGTCCGTATGTGTAGGAAACACCGTTCTTTTGTTCTGGGCACACTCAGATTTCCTGCTGTATTAGAGAGTATCGAAAGCTAGAGTGTGCTTCTCGCTCTAAAGCAGAGTGTGATCAATGGGTGAGAACTATGCTGTGTGTTTCCCTTCGGAAATGGAGTTAAATCCCAGGCTCTGAGACTTCCTACAGGCAAGACTTCGTTTCAGGTAAGGGCAGTCACTTTTCTGCTCAAACTAACTACATCGTTCACGAAGCTCACACATTTCTCATCTTACCTGACAAGCATTGGATGTTAGAGGGTCAGTGCTTTGTATCAGTTTCAGAAGCAGATTTGGACTAGATATGGTCCGTATGTGTAGGAAACACCGCTCTTTTGTTCTATGGACACTCAGATTTCCTGCTGTGTTAGAGACTCTAGAAAGTTAAAGTGTGCTTCTCGCTCTAAAGCAGAGTGTGATCCATGGGTGAGAACTATGCTGTGTGTTTCTCTTCGTAAATGGAGTTAAATCCCAGGCTCTGTGTCTTACTACAAGCAAGACTTCGTTTCAGGTAAGGGCAGTCACTTTTCAGTTCAAAGGAACTACATCATTCACAAAGCTCACACGTTTCTCATCTTAACAGACAATCATTGCATGTTAGAGGACCAGTGCATTCTATCAGTTTCAGAAGGAGATTTGGACTACATATAGTCTGTATGTGTAGGAAACACCGTTCTTTGTTCTGGGCACACTCAGATTTCCTGCTGTCTTAGAGAATCTAGAAAGCAAGACTGTGATTCTTGCTCTAAAGCAGAGTGTGATCCATGGATGAGAACTATGCTGTGTGTTTCACTTCAGAAATGGAGTTAAATCCCAGGCTCTGGGTCTTCCTACAAGCAAGACTTCGTTTCAGGTAAGGGCAGTCACTTTTCTGCTCAAACGAACTACATCGTTCACGAAGCTCACACGTTTCTCATCTTATCTGACAAGCATTGGATGTTAGAGGACCAGTGCTTTGTATCAGTTTCAGAAGCAGAGTGGGACTAGATATGGTCCGTATGTGTAGGAAACACGGTTCTTTTGTTCTCAACACACTCACGTTTCCTGCTTTCTTAGAGACTCTAGAAAGCAAGAGCGTGCTTCTTGTTCTAAAGCAGAGTGTGATCAATGGATGAGATAATGCTGTGTGTTTCACTTCAGAATTGGAGTTAAATCCCAGGCTCTTAGTCTCCCTACAAGCAAGACTTCGTTTCAGGTAAGGGCAGACACTTTTCTGCTCAAAGGAACTACATCGTTCACGAAGCTCAAACGTTTCACATCTTAACTGACAAGCATTGGATATTAGAGGACCAGTGCATTGTATCAGTTTCAGAAGAAGATTAGGACTACATATGGTCCATATGTGTAGGAAACACCGTTCTTTTGTTCTCAGCACACTCAGATTTCCTGCTGTCTTAGAGACTCTAGAAAGCAAGAGTGTGCTTCTTGCTCTAAAGCAGAGTGTGATCCATGGATGAGAACTATGCTTTGTGCTTGACTTCAGAAATGGAGTTAAATCCCAGGCTCTGAGTATTACTACAGGCAAGACTTCGTTTCAGGTAAGGGCAGTCACTTTTCAGCTCAAACGAACTACATCGTACACTGAGCTCACACATTTCTCATCTTAACAGACAAGCATTGGATGTTAGAGGACCAGTGCTTTGTATCAGTTTCAGAATCAGAATTGGACTATATAATGTCCGTATGTGTAGGAAACACCGTTCATTTGTTCTCAGCACACTCACGTTTCCTGCTGTCTTAGAGACTCTAGAAAGCAAGAGCGTGCTTCTTAATCTAAAGCAGAGTGTGATCAATGGATGATTACACTGCTGTGTGTTTTACTTCAGAAATGGAGTTAAATCCCAGGCTCTGAGTCTTCCTACAAGCAAGACTTAAATTCAGGTAAGGGCAGTCACTTTTCTGCTCAAACTAACTACATCGTTCACGAAGCTCACACAGTTCTCATCTTAACTGACAAGCATTGGATGTTAGAGGGTCAGTGCATTGTATCAGTTTCACAAGCAGATTTGGATTACATATGGTCCATATGTATAGGAAACACCGTTCTTTTGTTCTGGGCACTCTCAAATTTCCTGCTGTATTAGAGAGTCTAGAAAGCTAGAGTGTGCTTCTCGCTCTAAAGCAGAGTGTGATCCATGGAAGAGAACTATGCTGTGTGTTTCCCTTCAGAAATGGACTTAAATCCCAGGCTCTGTGTCTTACTACAAGCAAGACTTCATTTCAGGTAAGGGCAGTCACTTTTCAGTTAAAAGGAACTACATCATTCACAAAGCTCACACGTTTGTCATCTTAACTGACAAGCACTGGATGTTAGAGGACCAGTGCATTCTATCAGTTTCAGAAGAAGATTTGGCCTACATATAGTCCGTAGGTGAAGGAAACACCGTTCTTTTGTTCTGGGCACACTCAGATTTCCTGCTGTCTTAGAGACTGTAGAAAGCAAGAGTGTGCTTCTTGCTCTAAAGCAGAGTGTGATCCATGGATGAGAACTATGCTGTGTGCTTGACTTCAGAACTGGAGTTAAATCCCAGGCTCTGTGTCTTACTACAAGCAAGACTTCATTTCAGGTAAGGGCAGTCACTTTTCTGCTCAAATGAACTACATCATTCATGAAGCTCACACGTTTCTCATCTTAATTGACAAGCATTGAATGTTAGAGGACCAGTGCTTTGTATCAGTTTCCGAAGAAGTGTTGGACTAGATATGGTCCATATGTGTAGGAAACACCGTTCTTTTGTTCTGGGCACACTCAGATTTCCTGCTGTATTAGAAATTCTAGAAAGCAAGAGCGTGCTTCTTGCTCTAAAGCAGAGTGTGATCCATGGATGAGAACTATGCTGTGTGTTTCCCTTCAGAAATGGAGTTAAATCCCAGGTTCTGTGTCTTCCTACAAGCAAGACTTCATTTCAGGTAAGGGCAGTCACTTTTCAGCTCAAACGAACTACATTGTTCACTGAGCTCACACATTTCTCATCTTAACAGACAAGCATTGGATGTTAGAGGACCAGTGCTTTGTATCAGTTTCAGAAGCAGAGTTGGACTATATAATGTCCCTATGTGTAGGAAACACCGTTATTTTGTTCTCAGCACACTCAAGTTTCCTGCTGTCTTAGAGACTCTAGAAAGCAAGAGCGTGCTTCTTGCTCTAAAGCAGAGTGTGATCAATGGATGATTACACTGCTGTGTGTTTTACTTCAGAAATGGAGTTAAATCCCAGGCTCTGAGTCTTCCTACAGGCAAGACTTCGTTTCAGGTAAGGGCAGTCACTTTTCTGCTCAAACTAACTACATCGTTCACTGAGCTCACACATTTCTCATCTTAACAGACAAGCATTGGATGTTAGAGGACCAGTGCTTTGTATCAGTTTCAGAACTAGAGTTGGACTAGATATGGTCCGTATGTGTAGGAAACACCGTTCTTTTGTTCTGGGCACACTCAGATTTCCTGCTGTATTAGAGAGTATCGAAAGCTAGAGTGTGCTTCTCGCTCTAAAGCAGAGTGTGATCAATGGGTGAGAACTATGCTGTGTGTTTCCCTTCGGAAATGGAGTTAAATCCCAGGCTCTGAGTCTTCCTACAGGCAAGACTTCGTTTCAGGTAAGGGCAGTCACTTTTCTGCTCAAACTAACTACATCGTTCACGAAGCTCACACATTTCTCATCTTACCTGACAAGCATTGGATGTTAGAGGGTCAGTGCTTTGTATCAGTTTCAGAAGCAGATTTGGACTAGATATGGTCCGTATGTGTAGGAAACACCGCTCTTTTGTTCTATGGACACTCAGATTTCCTGCTGTGTTAGAGACTCTAGAAAGTTAAAGTGTGCTTCTCGCTCTAAAGCAGAGTGTGATCCATGGGTGAGAACTATGCTGTGTGTTTCTCTTCGTAAATGGAGTTAAATCCCAGGCTCTGTGTCTTACTACAAGCAAGACTTCGTTTCATGTAAGGGCAGTCACTTTTCAGTTCAAAGGAACTACATCATTCACAAAGCTCACACGTTTCTCATCTTAACAGACAATCATTGCATGTTAGAGGACCAGTGCATTCCATCAGTTTCAGAAGGAGATTTGGACTACATATAGTCTGTATGTGTAGGAAACACCGTTCTTTTGTTCTGGGCACACTCAGATTTCCTGCTGTCTTAGAGAATCTAGAAAGCAAGACTGTGATTCTTGCTCTAAAGCAGAGTGTGATCCATGGATGAGAACTATGCTGTGTGTTTCACTTCAGAAATGGAGTTAAATCCCAGGCTCTGAGTCTTCCTACAAGCAAGACTTCGTTTCAGGTAAGGGCAGTCACTTTTCTGCTCAAACGAACTACATCGTTCACGAAGCTCACACGTTTCTCATCTTATCTGACAAGCATTGGATGTTAGAGGACCAGTGCTTTGTATCAGTTTCAGAAGCAGAGTGGGACTAGATATGGTCCGTATGTGTAGGAAACACGGTTCTTTTGTTCTCAGCACACTCACGTTTCCTGCTTTCTTAGAGACCCTAGAAAGCAAGAGCGTGCTTCTTGTTCTAAAGCAGAGTGTGATCAATGGATGAGATAATGCTGTGTGTTTCACTTCAGAATTGGAGTTAAATCCCAGGCTCTTAGTCTCCCTACAAGCAAGACTTCGTTTCAGGTAAGGGCAGACACTTTTCTGCTCAAAGGAACTACATCGTTCACGAAGCTCAAACGTTTCACATCTTAACTGACAAGCATTGGATATTAGAGGACCAGTGCATTGTATCAGTTTCAGAAGAAGATTAGGACTACATATGGTCCATATGTGTAGGAAACACCGTTCTTTTGTTCTCAGCACACTCAGATTTCCTGCTGTCTTAGAGACTCTAGAAAGCAAGAGTGTGCTTCTTGCTCTAAAGCAGAGTGTGATCCATGGATGAGAACTATGCTTTGTGCTTGACTTCAGAAATGGAGTTAAATCCCAGGCTCTGAGTATTACTACAGGCAAGACTTCGTTTCAGGTAAGGGCAGTCACTTTTCAGCTCAAACGAACTACATCGTACACTGAGCTCACACATTTCTCATCTTAACAGACAAGCATTGGATGTTAGAGGACCAGTGCTTTGTATCAGTTTCAGAATCAGAATTGGACTATATAATGTCCGTATGTGTAGGAAACACCGTTCATTTGTTCTCAGCACACTCACGTTTCCTGCTGTCTTAGAGACTCTAGAAAGCAAGAGCGTGCTTCCTAATCTAAAGCAGAGTGTGATCAATGGATGATTACACTGCTGTGTGTTTTACTTCAGAAATGGAGTTAAATCCCAGGCTCTGAGTCTTCCTACAAGCAAGACTTAAATTCAGGTAAGGGCAGTCACTTTTCTGCTCAAACTAACTACATCGTTCACGAAGCTCACACAGTTCTCATCTTAACTGACAAGCATTGGATGTTAGAGGGTCAGTGCATTGTATCAGTTTCACAAGCAGATTTGGACTACATATGGTCCATATGTATAGGAAACACCGTTCTTTTGTTCTGGGCACTCTCAAATTTCCTGCTGTATTAGAGAGTCTAGAAAGCTAGAGTGTGCTTCTCGCTCTAAAGCAGAGTGTGATCCATGGAAGAGAACTATGCTGTGTGTTTCCCTTCAGAAATGGACTTAAATCCCAGGCTCTGTGTCTTACTACAAGCAAGACTTCATTTCAGGTAAGGGCAGTCACTTTTCAGTTAAAAGGAACTACATCATTCACAAAGCTCACACGTTTGTCATCTTAACTGACAAGCACTGGATGTTAGAGGACCAGTGCATTCTATCAGTTTCAGAAGAAGATTTGGCCTACATATAGTCCGTATGTGAAGGAAACACCGTTCTATTGTTCTGGGCACACTCAGATTTCCTGCTGTCTTAGAGAATGTAGAAAGCAAGAGCGTGCTTCTTGTTCTAAAGCAGAGTGTGATCAATGGATGAGATAATGCTGTGTGTTTCACTTCAGAATTGGAGTTAAATCCCAGGCTCTTAGTCTCCCTACAAGCAAGACTTCGTTTCAGGTAAGGGCAGACACTTTTCTGCTCAAAGGAACTACATCGTTCACGAAGCTCAAACGTTTCACATCTTAACTGACAAGCATTGGATATTAGAGGACCATTGCATTGTATCAGTTTCAGAAGAAGATTAGGACTACATATGGTCCATATGTGTAGGAAACACCGTTCTTTTGTTCTCAGCACACTCAGATTTCCTGCTGTCTTAGAGACTCTAGAAAGCAAGAGTGTGCTTCTTGCTCTAAAGCAGAGTGTGATCCATGGATGAGAACTATGCTTTGTGCTTGACTTCAGAAATGGAGTTAAATCCCAGGCTCTGAGTATTACTACAGGCAAGACTTCGTTTCAGGTAAGGGCAGTCACTTTTCAGCTCAAACGAACTACATCGTACACTGAGCTCACACATTTCTCAACTTAACAGACAAGCATTGGATGTTAGAGGACCAGTGCTTTGTATCAGTTTCAGAATCAGAAATGGACTATATAATGTCCGTATGTGTAGGAAACACCGTTCATTTGTTCTCAGCACACTCACGTTTCCTGCTGTCTTAGAGACTCTAGAAAGCAAGAGCGTGCTTCTTAATCTAAAGCAGAGTGTGATCAATGGATGATTACACTGCTGTGTGTTTTACTTCAGAAATGGAGTTAAATCCCAGGCTCTGAGTCTTCCTACAAGCAAGACTTAAATTCAGGTAAGGGCAGTCACTTTTCTGCTCAAACTAACTACATCGTTCACGAAGCTCACACAGTTCTCATCTTAACTGACAAGCATTGGATGTTAGAGGGTCAGTGCATTGTATCAGTTTCACAAGCAGATTTGGACTACATATGGTCCATATGTATAGGAAACACCGTTCTTTTGTTCTGGGCACTCTCAAATTTCCTGCTGTATTAGAGAGTCTAGAAAGCTAGAGTGTGCTTCTCGCTCTAAAGCAGAGTGTGATCCATGGAAGAGAACTATGCTGTGTGTTTCCCTTCAGAAATGGACTTAAATCCCAGGCTCTGTGTCTTACTACAAGCAAGACTTCATTTCAGGTAAGGGCAGTCACTTTTCAGTTAAAAGGAACTACATCATTCACAAAGCTCACACGTTTGTCATCTTAACTGACAAGCACTGGATGTTAGAGGACCAGTGCATTCTATCAGTTTCAGAAGAAGATTTGGCCTACATATAGTCCGTATGTGAAGGAAACACCGTTCTTTTGTTCTGGGCACACTCAGATTTCCTGCTGTCTTAGAGACTGTAGAAAGCAAGAGTGTGCTTCTTGCTCTAAAGCAGAGTGTGATCCATGGATGAGAACTATGCTGTGTGCTTGACTTCAGAACTGGAGTTAAATCCCAGGCTCTGAGTCTTCCTACAGGCAAGACTTCGTTTCAGGTAAGGGCAGTCACTTTTCTGCTCAAACGAACTACATCGTTCATGAAGCTCACACGTTTCTCATCTTAACTGACAAGCATTGGATGTTAGATGGTCAGTGCTTTGTATCAGTTTCAGAAGCAGATTTGGACTACATATGGTCCATATGTGTAGGAAACACCGTTCTTTTGTTCCGGGCACACTCAGATTTCCTGCTGTATTAGAGACTCTACAAAGCAAGAGTGTGCTTCTCGCTCTAAAGCAGAGTGTGATCCATGGATGAGAACTATGCTGTGTGTTTCCTTTCAGAAATGGACTTAAATCCCAGGCTCTCTGTCTTACTACAAGCAAGACTTCGTTTCAGGTAAGGGCAGTCACTTTTCAGTTCAAAGGAACTACATCATTCACAAAGCTCACACGTTTCTCATCTTAACTGCCAAGCACTGGATGTTAGAGGACCAGTGCATTCTATCAGTTTCAGAAGAAGATTTGGACTACATATAGTCTGTATGTGTAGGAAACACCGTTCTTTTGTTCTGGGCACACTCAGATTTCCTGCTCTCTTAGAGACTCTAGAAAGCAAGAGTGTGCTTCTTGCTCTAAAGCAGAGTGTGATCCATGGATGAAAACTATGCTGTGTGCTTGACTTCAGAAATGGAGTTAAATCCCAGGCTCTGAGTATTCCTACAGGCAAGACTCGTTTCAGGTAAGGGCAGTCACTTTTCAGCTCAAACGAACTACATCGTTCACTGAGCTCACACGTTACTCATCTTAACAGACAAGCATTGGAAGTTAGAGGACCAGTGCATTGTATCAGTTTCAGAAGAAGATTTGGACTACATATAGTCCGTATGTGTAGGAAACACCGTTCTTTTGTTCTGGGCACAATCAGATTTCCTGCTCTATTAGAGACTCTAGAAAGCAAGAGCGTGCTTCTTGCTCTAAAGCAGAGTGTGACCCATTGATGAGAACTATGCTGTATGTTTCCCTTCAGAAATCGAGTTAAATCCCAGACTATGTGTCTTCCTACAGGCAAGACTTCGTTTCAGGAAAGGGCAGTCACTTTTCAGCTCAAACGAACTACATCGTTCACTGAGCTCACACATTTCTCATCTTAACAGCAAGCATTGGATGTTAGAGGACCAGTGCTTTGTATCAGTTTCAGAAGCAGAGTTGGACTAGATATTATCTGTATGTGTAGGAAACACCGTTCTTTTGTTCTCAGCACACTCACGTTTCCTGCTGTCTTAGAGACTCTAGAAAGCAAGAGCGTGCTTCTTGTTCTAAAGCAGAGTGTCATCAATGGATGAGACAATGCAGTGTGTTTCACTTCAGAATTGGAGTGAAATCCCAGCCTCTGAGTCTCCCTACAAGCAAGACTTCCTTTCAGGTAAGGGCAGTCACTTTTCTGCTCAAACGAACTACATCGTTCATGAAGCTCACACGTTTCTCATCTTAACTGACAAGCAATGGATGTTAGAGGGTCAGTGCTTTGTATCAGTTTCAGAAGCAGATTTGGACTACATATGGTCCATATGTGTAGGAAACACCGTTCTTTGTTCCGGGCACACTCAGATTTCCTGCTGTATTAGAGACTCTACAAAGCAAGAGTGTGCTTCTCGCTCTAAAGCGGAGTGTGATCCATGGATGAGAACTATGCTGTGTGTTTCGCTTCAGAAATGGAGTTAAATCCCAGGCTCTGTGTCTTACTACAAGCAAGACTTCGTTTCAGGTAAGGGCAGTCACTTTTCTGCTCAAATGAACTACATCATTCATGAAGCTCACACGTTTCTCATCTTAATTGACAAGCATTGAATGTTAGAGGACCAGTGCTTTGTATCAGTTTCCGAAGAAGTGTTGGACTAGATATGGTCCATATGTGTAGGAAACACCGTTCTTTTGTTCTGGGCACACTCAGATTTCCTGCTGTATTAGAAATTCTAGAAAGCAAGAGCGTGCTTCTTGCTCTAAAGCAGAGTGTGATCCATGGATGAGAACTATGCTGTGTGTTTCCCTTCAGAAATGGAGTTAAATCCCAGGTTCTGTGTCTTCCTACAAGCAAGACTTCATTTCAGGTAAGGGCAGTCACTTTTCAGCTCAAACGAACTACATTGTTCACTGAGCTCACATTTTCTCATCTTAACAGACAAGCATTGGATGTTAGAGGACCAGTGCTTTGTATCAGTTTCAGAAGCAGAGTTGGACTATATAATGTCCCTATGTGTAGGAAACACCGTTATTTTGTTCTCAGCACACTCAAGTTTCCTGCTGTCTTAGAGACTCTAGAAAGCAAGAGCGTGCTTCTTGCTCTAAAGCAGAGTGTGATCAATGGATGATTACACTGCTGTGTGTTTTACTTCAGAAATGGAGTTAAATCCCAGGCTCTGAGTCTTTCTACAGGCAAGACTTCGTTTCAGGTAAGGGCAGTCACTTTTCTGCTCAAACTAACTACATCGTTCACTGAGCTCACACATTTCTCATCTTAACAGACAAGCATTGGATGTTAGAGGACCAGTGCTTTTTATCAGTTTCAGAACTAGAGTTGGACTAGATATGGTCCGTATGTGTAGGAAACACCGTTCTTTTGTTCTGGGCACACTCAGATTTCCTGCTGTATTAGAGAGTATCGAAAGCTAGAGTGTGCTTCTCGCTCTAAAGCAGAGTGTGATCAATGGGTGAGAACTATGCTGTGTGTTTCCCTTCGGAAATGGAGTTAAATCCCAGGCTCTGAGTCTTCCTACAGGCAAGACTTCGTTTCAGGTAAGGGCAGTCACTTTTCTGCTCAAACTAACTACATCGTTCACGAAGCTCACACATTTCTCATCTTACCTGACAAGCATTGGATGTTAGAGGGTCAGTGCTTTGTATCAGTTTCAGAAGCAGATTTGGACTAGATATGGTCCGTATGTGTAGGAAACACCGCTCTTTTGTTCTATGGACACTCAGATTTCCTGCTGTGTTAGAGACTCTAGAAAGTTAAAGTGTGCTTCTCGCTCTAAAGCAGAGTGTGATCCATGGGTGAGAACTATGCTGTGTGTTTCTCTTCGTAAATGGAGTTAAATCCCAGGCTCTGTGTCTTACTACAAGCAAGACTTCGTTTCATGTAAGGGCAGTCACTTTTCAGTTCAAAGGAACTACATCATTCACAAAGCTCACACGTTTCTCATCTTAACAGACAATCATTGCATGTTAGAGGACCAGTGCATTCTATCAGTTTCAGAAGGAGATTTGGACTACATATAGTCTGTATGTGTAGGAAACACCGTTCTTTTGTTCTGGGCACACTCAGATTTCCTGCTGTCTTAGAGAATCTAGAAAGCAAGACTGTGATTCTTGCTCTAAAGCAGAGTGTGATCCATGGATGAGAACTATGCTGTGTGTTTCACTTCAGAAATGGAGTTAAATCCCAGGCTCTGAGTCTTCCTACAAGCAAGACTTCGTTTCAGGTAAGGGCAGTCACTTTTCTGCTCAAAAGAACTACATCGTTCACGAAGCTCACACGTTTCTCATCTTATCTGACAAGCATTGGATGTTAGAGGACCAGTGCTTTGTATCAGTTTCAGAAGCAGAGTGGGACTAGATATGGTCCGTATGTGTAGGAAACACGGTTCTTTTGTTCTCAGCACACTCACGTTTCCTGCTTTCTTAGAGACCCTAGAAAGCAAGAGCGTGCTTCTTGTTCTAAAGCAGAGTGTGATCAATGGATGAGATAATGCTGTGTGTTTCACTTCAGAATTGGAGTTAAATCCCAGGCTCTTAGTCTCCCTACAAGCAAGACTTCGTTTCAGGTAAGGGCAGACACTTTTCTGCTCAAAGGAACTACATCGTTCACGAAGCTCAAACGTTTCACATCTTAACTGACAAGCATTGGATATTAGAGGACCAGTGCATTGTATCAGTTTCAGAAGAAGATTAGGACTACATATGGTCCATATGTGTAGGAAACACCGTTCTTTTGTTCTCAGCACACTCAGATTTCCTGCTGTCTTAGAGACTCTAGAAAGCAAGAGTGTGCTTCTTGCTCTAAAGCAGAGTGTGATCCATGGATGAGAACTATGCTTTGTGCTTGACTTCAGAAATGGAGTTAAATCCCAGGCTCTGAGTATTACTACAGGCAAGACTTCGTTTCAGGTAAGGGCAGTCACTTTTCAGCTCAAAAGAACTACATCGTACACTGAGCTCACACATTTCTCATCTTAACAGACAAGCATTGGATGTTAGAGGACCAGTGCTTTGTATCAGTTTCAGAATCAGAATTGGACTATATAATGTCCGTATGTGTAGGAAACACCGTTCATTTGTTCTCAGCACACTCACGTTTCCTGCTGTCTTAGAGACTCTAGAAAGCAAGAGCGTGCTTCTTAATCTAAAGCAGAGTGTGATCAATGGATGATTACACTGCTGTGTGTTTTACTTCAGAAATGGAGTTAAATCCCAGGCTCTGAGTCTTCCTACAAGCAAGACTTAAATTCAGGTAAGGGCAGTCACTTTTCTGCTCAAACTAACTACATCGTTCACGAAGCTCACACAGTTCTCATCTTAACTGACAAGCATTGGATGTTAGAGGGTCAGTGCATTGTATCAGTTTCACAAGCAGATTTGGACTACATATGGTCCATATGTATAGGAAACACCGTTCTTTTGTTCTGGGCACTCTCAAATTTCCTGCTGTATTAGAGAGTCTAGAAAGCTAGAGTGTGCTTCTCGCTCTAAAGCAGAGTGTGATCCATGGAAGAGAACTATGCTGTGTGTTTCCCTTCAGAAATGGACTTAAATCCCAGGCTCTGTGTCTTACTACAAGCAAGACTTCATTTCAGGTAAGGGCAGTCACTTTTCAGTTAAAAGGAACTACATCATTCACAAAGCTCACACGTTTGTCATCTTAACTGACAAGCACTGGATGTTAGAGGACCAGTGCATTCTATCAGTTTCAGAAGAAGATTTGCCCTACATATAGTCCGTATGTGAAGGAAACACCGTTCTATTGTTCTGGGCACACTCAGATTTCCTGCTGTCTTAGAGAATGTAGAAAGCAAGAGCGTGCTTCTTGTTCTAAAGCAGAGTGTGATCAATGGATGAGATAATGCTGTGTGTTTCACTTCAGAATTGGAGTTAAATCCCAGGCTCTTAGTCTCCCTACAAGCAAGACTTCGTTTCAGGTAAGGGCACACACTTTTCTGCTCAAAGGAACTACATCGTTCACGAAGCTCAAACGTTTCACATCTTAACTGACAAGCATTGGATATTAGAGGACCAGTGCATTGTATCAGTTTCAGAAGAAGATTAGGACTACATATGGTCCATATGTGTAGGAAACACCGTTCTTTTGTTCTCAGCACACTCAGATTTCCTGCTGTCTTAGAGACTCTAGAAAGCAAGAGTGTGCTTCTTGCTCTAAAGCAGAGTGTGATCCATGGATGAGAACTATGCTTTGTGCTTGACTTCAGAAATGGAGTTAAATCCCAGGCTCTGAGTATTACTACAGGCAAGACTTCGTTTCAGGTAAGGGCAGTCACTTTTCAGCTCAAACGAACTACATCGTACACTGAGCTCACACATTTCTCAACTTAACAGACAAGCATTGGATGTTAGAGGACCAGTGCTTTGTATCAGTTTCAGAATCAGAATTGGACTATATAATGTCCGTATGTGTAGGAAACACCGTTCATTTGTTCTCAGCACACTCACGTTTCCTGCTGTCTTAGAGACTCTAGAAAGCAAGAGCGTGCTTCTTAATCTAAAGCAGAGTGTGATCAATGGATGATTACACTGCTGTGTGTTTTACTTCAGAAATGGAGTTAAATCCCAGGCTCTGAGTCTTCCTACAAGCAAGACTTAAATTCAGGTAAGGGCAGTCACTTTTCTGCTCAAACTAACTACATCGTTCACGAAGCTCACACAGTTCTCATCTTAACTGACAAGCATTGGATGTTAGAGGGTCAGTGCATTGTATCAGTTTCACAAGCAGATTTGGACTACATATGGTCCATATGTATAGGAAACACCGTTCTTTTGTTCTGGGCACTCTCAAATTTCCTGCTGTATTAGAGAGTCTAGAAAGCTAGAGTGTGCTTCTCGCTCTAAAGCAGAGTGTGATCCATGGAAGAGAACTATGCTGTGTGTTTCCCTTCAGAAATGGACTTAAATCCCAGGCTCTGTGTCTTACTACAAGCAAGACTTCATTTCAGGTAAGGGCAGTCACTTTTCAGTTAAAAGGAACTACATCATTCACAAAGCTCACACGTTTGTCATCTTAACTGACAAGCACTGGATGTTAGAGGACCAGTGCATTCTATCAGTTTCAGAAGAAGATTTGGCCTACATATAGTCCGTAGGTGAAGGAAACACCGTTCTTTTGTTCTGGGCACACTCAGATTTCCTGCTGTCTTAGAGACTGTAGAAAGCAAGAGTGTGCTTCTTGCTCTAAAGCAGAGTGTGATCCATGGATGAGAACTATGCTGTGTGCTTGACTTCAGAAATGGAGTTAAATCCCAGGCTCTGAGTCTTCCTACAGGCAAGACTTCGTTTCAGGTAAGGGCAGTCACTTTTCTGCTCAAACGAACTACATCGTTCATGAAGCTCACACGTTTCTCATCTTAACTGACAAGCATTGGATGTTAGATGGTCAGTGCTTTGTATCAGTTTCAGAAGCAGATTTGGACTACATATGGTCCATATGTGTAGGAAACACCGTTCTTTTGTTCCGGGCACACTCAGATTTCCTGCTGTATTAGAGACTCTACAAAGCAAGAGTGTGCTTCTCGCTCTAAAGCAGAGTGTGATCCATGGATGAGAACTATGCTGTGTGTTTCCTTTCAGAAATGGACTTAAATCCCAGGCTCTCTGTCTTACTACAAGCAAGACTTCGTTTCAGGTAAGGGCAGTCACTTTTCAGTTCAAAGGAACTACATCATTCACAAAGCTCACACGTTTCTCATCTTAACTGCCAAGCACTGGATGTTAGAGGACCAGTGCATTCTATCAGTTTCAGAAGAAGATTTGGACTACATATAGTCTGTATGTGTAGGAAACACCGTTCTTTTGTTCTGGGCACACTCAGATTTCCTGCTCTCTTAGAGACTCTAGAAAGCAAGAGTGTGCTTCTTGCTCTAAAGCAGAGTGTGATCCATGGATGAAAACTATGCTGTGTGCTTGACTTCAGAAATGGAGTTAAATCCCAGGCTCTGAGTATTCCTACAGGCAAGACTCGTTTCAGGTAAGGGCAGTCACTTTTCAGCTCAAACGAACTACATCGTTCACTGAGCTCACACGTTACTCATCTTAACAGACAAGCATTGGAAGTTAGAGGACCAGTGCATTGTATCAGTTTCAGAAGAAGATTTGGACTACATATAGTCCGTATGTGTAGGAAACACCGTTCTTTTGTTCTGGGCACAATCAGATTTCCTGCTCTATTAGAGACTCTAGAAAGCAAGAGCGTGCTTCTTGCTCTAAAGCAGAGTGTGACCCATTGATGAGAACTATGCTGTATGTTTCCCTTCAGAAATCGAGTTAAATCCCAGACTATGTGTCTTCCTACAGGCAAGACTTCGTTTCAGGAAAGGGCAGTCACTTTTCAGCTCAAACGAACTACATCGTTCACTGAGCTCACACATTTCTCATCTTAACAGCAAGCATTGGATGTTAGAGGACCAGTGCTTTGTATCAGTTTCAGAAGCAGAGTTGGACTAGATATTATCTGTATGTGTAGGAAACACCGTTCTTTTGTTCTCAGCACACTCACGTTTCCTGCTGTCTTAGAGACTCTAGAAAGCAAGAGCGTGCTTCTTGTTCTAAAGCAGAGTGTCATCAATGGATGAGACAATGCAGTGTGTTTCACTTCAGAATTGGAGTGAAATCCCAGCCTCTGAGTCTCCCTACAAGCAAGACTTCCTTTCAGGTAAGGGCAGTCACTTTTCTGCTCAAACGAACTACATCGTTCATGAAGCTCACACGTTTCTCATCTTAACTGACAAGCAATGGATGTTAGAGGGTCAGTGCTTTGTATCAGTTTCAGAAGCAGATTTGGACTACATATGGTCCATATGTGTAGGAAACACCGTTCTTTGTTCCGGGCACACTCAGATTTCCTGCTGTATTAGAGACTCTACAAAGCAAGAGTGTGCTTCTCGCTCTAAAGCAGAGTGTGATCCATGGATGAGAACTATGCTGTGTGTTTCGCTTCAGAAATGGAGTTAAATCCCAGGCTCTGTGTCTTACTACAAGCAAGACTTCGTTTCAGGTAAGGGCAGTCACTTTTCTGCTCAAATGAACTACATCATTCATGAAGCTCACACGTTTCTCATCTTAATTGACAAGCATTGAATGTTAGAGGACCAGTGCTTTGTATCAGTTTCCGAAGAAGTGTTGGACTAGATATGGTCCATATGTGTAGGAAACACCGTTCTTTTGTTCTGGGCACACTCAGATTTCCTGCTGTATTAGAAATTCTAGAAAGCAAGAGCGTGCTTCTTGCTCTAAAGCAGAGTGTGATCCATGGATGAGAACTATGCTGTGTGTTTCCCTTCAGAAATGGAGTTAAATCCCAGGTTCTGTGTCTTCCTACAAGCAAGACTTCATTTCAGGTAAGGGCAGTCACTTTTCAGCTCAAACGAACTACATTGTTCACTGAGCTCACACATTTCTCATCTTAACAGACAAGCATTGGATGTTAGAGGACCAGTGCTTTGTATCAGTTTCAGAAGCAGAGTTGGACTATATAATGTCCCTATGTGTAGGAAACACCGTTATTTTGTTCTCAGCACACTCAAGTTTCCTGCTGTCTTAGAGACTCTAGAAAGCAAGAGCGTGCTTCTTGCTCTAAAGCAGAGTGTGATCAATGGATGATTACACTGCTGTGTGTTTTACTTCAGAAATGGAGTTAAATCCCAGGCTCTGAGTCTTTCTACAGGCAAGACTTCGTTTCAGGTAAGGGCAGTCACTTTTCTGCTCAAACTAACTACATCGTTCACTGAGCTCACACATTTCTCATCTTAACAGACAAGCATTGGATGTTAGAGGACCAGTGCTTTTTATCAGTTTCAGAACTAGAGTTGGACTAGATATGGTCCGTATGTGTAGGAAACACCGTTCTTTTGTTCTGGGCACACTCAGATTTCCTGCTGTATTAGAGAGTATCGAAAGCTAGAGTGTGCTTCTCGCTCTAAAGCAGAGTGTGATCAATGGGTGAGAACTATGCTGTGTGTTTCCCTTCGGAAATGGAGTTAAATCCCAGGCTCTGAGTCTTCCTACAGGCAAGACTTCGTTTCAGGTAAGGGCAGTCACTTTTCTGCTCAAACTAACTACATCGTTCACGAAGCTCACACATTTCTCATCTTACCTGACAAGCATTGGATGTTAGAGGGTCAGTGCTTTGTATCAGTTTCAGAAGCAGATTTGGACTAGATATGGTCCGTATGTGTAGGAAACACCGCTCTTTTGTTCTATGGACACTCAGATTTCCTGCTGTGTTAGAGACTCTAGAAAGTTAAAGTGTGCTTCTCGCTCTAAAGCAGAGTGTGATCCATGGGTGAGAACTATGCTGTGTGTTTCTCTTCGTAAATGGAGTTAAATCCCAGGCTCTGTGTCTTACTACAAGCAAGATTTCGTTTCATGTAAGGGCAGTCACTTTTCAGTTCAAAGGAACTACATCATTCACAAAGCTCACACGTTTCTCATCTTAACAGACAATCATTGCATGTTAGAGGACCAGTGCATTCTATCAATTTCAGAAGGAGATTTGGACTACATATAGTCTGTATGTGTAGGAAACACCGTTCTTTTGTTCTGGGCACACTCAGATTTCCTGCTGTCTTAGAGAATCTAGAAAGCAAGACTGTGATTCTTGCTCTAAAGCAGAGTGTGATCCATGGATGAGAACTATGCTGTGTGTTTCACTTCAGAAATGGAGTTAAATCCCAGGCTCTGAGTCTTCCTACAAGCAAGACTTCGTTTCAGGTAAGGGCAGTCACTTTTCTGCTCAAAAGAACTACATCGTTCACGAAGCTCACACGTTTCTCATCTTATCTGACAAGCATTGGATGTTAGAGGACCAGTGCTTTGTATCAGTTTCAGAAGCAGAGTGGGACTAGATATGGTCCGTATGTGTAGGAAACACGGTTCTTTTGTTCTCAGCACACTCACGTTTCCTGCTTTCTTAGAGACTCTAGAAAGCAAGAGCGTGCTTCTTGTTCTAAAGCAGAGTGTGATCAATGGATGAGATAATGCTTTGTGTTTCACTTCAGAATTGGAGTTAAATCCCAGGCTCTTAGTCTCCCTACAAGCAAGACTTCGTTTCAGGTAAGGGCAGACACTTTTCTGCTCAAAGGAACTACATCGTTCACGAAGCTCAAACGTTTCACATCTTAACTGACAAGCATTGGATATTAGAGGACCAGTGCATTGTATCAGTTTCAGAAGAAGATTAGGACTACATATGGTCCATATGTGTAGGAAACACCGTTCTTTTGTTCTCAGCACACTCAGATTTCCTGCTGTCTTAGAGACTCTAGAAAGCAAGAGTGTGCTTCTTGCTCTAAAGCAGAGTGTGATCCATGGATGAGAACTATGCTTTGTGCTTGACTTCAGAAATGGAGTTAAATCCCAGGCTCTGAGTATTACTACAGGCAAGACTTCGTTTCAGGTAAGGGCAGTCACTTTTCAGCTCAAACGAACTACATCGTACACTGAGCTCACACATTTCTCATCTTAACAGACAAGCATTGGATGTTAGAGGACCAGTGCTTTGTATCAGTTTCAGAATCAGAATTGGACTATATAATGTCCGTATGTGTAGGAAACACCGTTCATTTGTTCTCAGCACACTCACGTTTCCTGCTGTCTTAGAGACTCTAGAAAGCAAGAGCGTGCTTCTTAATCTAAAGCAGAGTGTGATCAATGGATGATTACACTGCTGTGTGTTTTACTTCAGAAATGGAGTTAAATCCCAGGCTCTGAGTCTTCCTACAAGCAAGACTTAAATTCAGGTAAGGGCAGTCACTTTTCTGCTCAAACTAACTACATCGTTCACGAAGCTCACACAGTTCTCATCTTAACTGACAAGCATTGGATGTTAGAGGGTCAGTGCATTGTATCAGTTTCACAAGCAGATTTGGACTACATATGGTCCATATGTATAGGAAACACCGTTCTTTTGTTCTGGGCACTCTCAAATTTCCTGCTGTATTAGAGAGTCTAGAAAGCTAGAGTGTGCTTCTCGCTCTAAAGCAGAGTGTGATCCATGGAAGAGAACTATGCTGTGTGTTTCCCTTCAGAAATGGACTTAAATCCCAGGCTCTGTGTCTTACTACAAGCAAGACTTCATTTCAGGTAAGGGCAGTCACTTTTCAGTTAAAAGGAACTACATCATTCACAAAGCTCACACGTTTGTCATCTTAACTGACAAGCACTGGATGTTAGAGGACCAGTGCATTCTATCAGTTTCAGAAGAGATTTGCCCTACATATAGTCCGTATGTGAAGGAAACACCGTTCTTTTGTTCTGGGCACACTCAGATTTCCTGCTGTCTTAGAGACTGTAGAAAGCAAGAGCGTGCTTCTTGTTCTAAAGCAGAGTGTGATCAATGGATGAGATAATGCTGTGTGTTTCACTTCAGAATTGGAGTTAAATCCCAGGCTCTTAGTCTCCCTACAAGCAAGACTTCGTTTCAGGTAAGGGCACACACTTTTCTGCTCAAAGGAACTACATCGTTCACGAAGCTCAAACGTTTCACATCTTAACTGACAAGCATTGGATATTAGAGGACCAGTGCATTGTATCAGTTTCAGAAGAAGATTAGGACTACATATGGTCCATATGTGTAGGAAACACCGTTCTTTTGTTCTCAGCACACTCAGATTTCCTGCTGTCTTAGAGACTCTAGAAAGCAAGAGTGTGCTTCTTGCTCTAAAGCAGAGTGTGATCCATGGATGAGAACTATGCTTTGTGCTTGACTTCAGAAATGGAGTTAAATCCCAGGCTCTGAGTATTACTACAGGCAAGACTTCGTTTCAGGTAAGGGCAGTCACTTTTCAGCTCAAACGAACTACATCGTACACTGAGCTCACACATTTCTCATCTTAACAGACAAGCATTGGATGTTAGAGGACCAGTGCTTTGTATCAGTTTCAGAATCAGAATTGGACTATATAATGTCCGTATGTGTAGGAAACACCGTTCATTTGTTCTCAGCACACTCACGTTTCCTGCTGTCTTAGAGACTCTAGAAAGCAAGAGCGTGCTTCTTAATCTAAAGCAGAGTGTGATCAATGGATGATTACACTGCTGTGTGTTTTACTTCAGAAATGGAGTTAAATCCCAGGCTCTGAGTCTTCCTACAAGCAAGACTTAAATTCAGGTAAGGGCAGTCACTTTTCTGCTCAAACTAACTACATCGTTCACGAAGCTCACACAGTTCTCATCTTAACTGACAAGCATTGGATGTTAGAGGGTCAGTGCATTGTATCAGTTTCACAAGCAGATTTGGACTACATATGGTCCATATGTATAGGAAACACCGTTCTTTTGTTCTGGGCACTCTCAAATTTCCTGCTGTATTAGAGAGTCTAGAAAGCTAGAGTGTGCTTCTCGCTCTAAAGCAGAGTGTGATCCATGGAAGAGAACTATGCTGTGTGTTTCCCTTCAGAAATGGACTTAAATCCCAGGCTCTGTGTCTTACTACAAGCAAGACTTCATTTCAGGTAAGGGCAGTCACTTTTCAGTTAAAAGGAACTACATCATTCACAAAGCTCACACGTTTGTCATCTTAACTGACAAGCACTGGATGTTAGAGGACCAGTGCATTCTATCAGTTTCAGAAGAAGATTTGGCCTACATATAGTCCGTAGGTGAAGGAAACACCGTTCTTTTGTTCTGGGCACACTCAGATTTCCTGCTGTCTTAGAGACTGTAGAAAGCAAGAGCGTGCTTCTTGTTCTAAAGCAGAGTGTGATCAATGGATGAGATAATGCTGTGTGTTTCACTTCAGAATTGGAGTTAAATCCCAGGCTCTTAGTCTCCCTACAAGCAAGACTTCGTTTCAGGTAAGGGCAGACACTTTTCTGCTCAAAGGAACTACATCGTTCACGAAGCTCAAACGTTTCACATCTTAACTGACAAGCATTGGATATTAGAGGACCAGTGCATTGTATCAGTTTCAGAAGAAGATTAGGACTACATATGGTCCATATGTGTAGGAAACACCGTTCTTTTGTTCTCAGCACACTCAGATTTCCTGCTGTCTTAGAGACTCTAGAAAGCAAGAGTGTGCTTCTTGCTCTAAAGCAGAGTGTGATCCATGGATGAGAACTATGCTTTGTGCTTGACTTCAGAAATGGAGTTAAATCCCAGGCTCTGAGTATTACTACAGGCAAGACTTCGTTTCAGGTAAGGGCAGTCACTTTTCAGCTCAAACGAACTACATCGTACACTGAGCTCACACATTTCTCATCTTAACAGACAAGCATTGGATGTTAGAGGACCAGTGCTTTGTATCAGTTTCAGAATCAGAATTGGACTATATAATGTCCGTATGTGTAGGAAACACCGTTCATTTGTTCTCAGCACACTCACGTTTCCTGCTGTCTTAGAGACTCTAGAAAGCAAGAGCGTGCTTCTTAATCTAAAGCAGAGTGTGATCAATGGATGATTACACTGCTGTGTGTTTTACTTCAGAAATGGAGTTAAATCCCAGGCTCTGAGTCTTCCTACAAGCAAGACTTAAATTCAGGTAAGGGCAGTCACTTTTCTGCTCAAACTAACTACATCGTTCACGAAGCTCACACAGTTCTCATCTTAACTGACAAGCATTGGATGTTAGAGGGTCAGTGCATTGTATCAGTTTCACAAGCAGATTTGGACTACATATGGTCCATATGTATAGGAAACACCGTTCTTTTGTTCTGGGCACTCTCAAATTTCCTGCTGTATTAGAGAGTCTAGAAAGCTAGAGTGTGCTTCTCGCTCTAAAGCAGAGTGTGATCCATGGAAGAGAACTATGCTGTGTGTTTCCCTTCAGAAATGGACTTAAATCCCAGGCTCTGTGTCTTACTACAAGCAAGACTTCATTTCAGGTAAGGGCAGTCACTTTTCAGTTAAAAGGAACTACATCATTCACAAAGCTCACACGTTTGTCATCTTAACTGACAAGCACTGGATGTTAGAGGACCAGTGCATTCTATAAGTTTCAGAAGAAGATTTGGCCTACATATAGTCCGTATGTGAAGGAAACACCGTTCTTTTGTTCTGGGCACACTCAGATTTCCTGCTGTCTTAGAGACTGTAGAAAGTAAGAGTGTGCTTCTTGCTCTAAAGCAGAGTGTGATCCATGGATGAGAACTATGCTGTGTGCTTGACTTCAGAACTGGAGTTAAATCCCAGGCTCTGAGTCTTCCTACAGGCAAGACTTCGTTTCAGGTAAGGGCAGTCACTTTTCTGCTCAAACGAACTACATCGTTCATGAAGCTCACACGTTTCTCATCTTAACTGACAAGCATTGGATGTTAGATGGTCAGTGCTTTGTATCAGTTTCAGAAGCAGATTTGGACTACATATGGTCCATATGTGTAGGAAACACCGTTCTTTTGTTCCGGGCACACTCAGATTTCCTGCTGTCTTAGAGACTCTAGAAAGCAAGAGTGTGCTTCTTGCTCTAAAGCAGAGTGTGATCCATGGATGAGAACTATGCTTTGTGCTTGACTTCAGAATTGGAGTTAAATCCCAGGCTCTGAGTATTACTACAGGCAAGACTTCGTTTCAGGTAAGGGCAGTCACTTTTCAGCTCAAACGAACTACATCGTACACTGAGCTCACACATTTCTCATCTTAACAGACAAGCATTGGATGTTAGAGGACCAGTGCTTTGTATCAGTTTCAGAATCAGAAATGGACTATATAATGTCCGTATGTTTAGGAAACACCGTTCATTTGTTCTCAGCACACTCACGTTTCCTGCTGTCTTAGAGACTCTAGAAAGCAAGGGCGTGCTTCTTAATCTAAAGCAGAGTGTGATCAATGGATGATTACACTGCTGTGTGTTTTACTTCAGAAATGGAGTTAAATCCCAGGCTCTGAGTCTTCCTACAAGCAAGACTTAAATTCAGGTAAGGGCAGTCACTTTTCTGCTCAAACTAACTACATCGTTCACGAAGCTCACACAGTTCTCATCTTAACTGACAAGCATTGGATGTTAGAGGGTCAGTGCATTGTATCAGTTTCACAAGCAGATTTGGACTACATATGGTCCATATGTGTAGGAAACACCGTTCTTTTGTTCTGGGCACACTCAGATTTCCTGCTGTATTAGAGAGTCTAGAAAGCTAGAGTGTGCTCTCGCTCTAAAGCAGAGTGTGATCCATGGATGACAACTATGCTGTGTGTTTCCCTTCAGAAATGGACTTAAATTCCAGGCTCTGTGTCTTATAACAAGCAAGACATCGTTTCAGGTAAGGGCAGTCACTTTTCTGCTCAAATGAACTACATCATTCACGAAGCTCAAACATTTCTCATCTTAACTGACAAGCACTGCATGTTAGAGGACCAGTGCATTCTATCAGTTTCAGAAGAAGATTTGGACTACATATAGTCCGTATGTGTAGGAAACCCCGTTCTTTTGTTCTGGGCAAACTCAGATTTCCTGCTGTATTAGAAATTCTAGAAAGCAAGAGCGTGCTTCTTGCTCTAAAGCAGAGTGTGATCCATGGATGAGAACTATGCTGTGTGTTTCCCTTCAGAAATGGAGTTAAATCCCAGGCTCTGTGTCTTCTAACAAGCAAGACTTCGTTTCAGGTAAGGGCAGTCACTTTTCAGCTCAAACGAACTACATCGTTCACTGAGCTCACACATTTCTCATCTTAAGAGACAAGCATTGGATGTTAGAGGACCAGTGCTTTGTATCAGTTTCAGAAGCAGAGTTGGACTATATAATGTCCGTATGTGTAGGAAACACCGTTATTTTGTTCTCAGCACAATCACGTTTCCTGCTGTCTCAGAGACTCTAGAAAGCAAGAGCGTGCTTCTTGTTCTAAAGCAGAGTGTGATCAATGGATGATTACACTGCTGTGTGTTTTACTTCAGAAATGGCGTTAAATCCCAAGCTCTGAATCTTCCTACAAGCAAGACTTAAATTCAGGTAAGGGCAGTCACTTTTCTGCTCAAACTAACTACATCGTTCACGAAGCTCACACGTTTCTCATCTTATCTGACAAGCATTGGATGTTAGAGGACCAGTGCTTTGTATCAGTTTCAGAAGCAGAGTTGGACTAGATATGGTCCGTATGTGTAGGAAACACCGTTCTTTTGTTCTCAGCACACTCACGTTTCCTGCTGTCTTAGAGACTCTAGAAAGCAAGAGCGTGCTTCTTGTTCTAAAGCAGAGTGTGATGCATGGCTGAGAACTATGCTGTGTGTTTCCCTTCAGAAATGGACTTAAATCCCAGGCTCTGTGTCTTACTACAAGCAAGACTTCGTTTCAGGTAAGGGCAGTCACTTTTCAGTTCAAAGGAACTACATCATTCACAAAGCTCACATGTTTCTCATCTTAACTGACAAGCACTGGATGTTAGAGGACCAGTGCATTCTATCAGTTTCAGAAGAAGATTTGGACTACATATAGTCCGTATGTGTAGGAAACACCGTTCTTTTGTTATGGGCACAATCAGATTTCCTGCTGTCTTAGAGACTCTAGAAAGCAAGAGTGTGCTTCTTGCTCTAAAGCAGAGTGTGATCCATGGATGAGAACTATGCTGTGTGCTTGACTTCAGAAATGGAGTTAAATCCCAGGCTCTGAGTCTTCCTACAGGCAAGACTTCGTTTCAGGTAAGGGCAGTCACTTTTCTGCTCAAACGAACTACATCGTTCATGAAGCTCACACGTTTCTCATCTTAACTGACAAGCATTGGATGTTAGATGGTCAGTGCTTTGTATCAGTTTCAGAAGCAGATTTGGACTACATATGGTCCATATGTGTAGGAAACACCGTTCTTTTGTTCCGGGCACACTCAGATTTCCTGCTGTCTTAGAGACTCTAGAAAGCAAGAGTGTGCTTCTTGCTCTAAAGCAGAGTGTGATCCATGGATGAGAACTATGCTTTGTGCTTGACTTCAGAAATGGAGTTAAATCCCAGGCTCTGAGTATTACTACAGGCAAGACTTCGTTTCAGGTAAGGGCAGTCACTTTTCAGCTCAAACGAACTACATCGTACACTGAGCTCACACATTTCTCATCTTAACAGACAAGCATTGGATGTTAGAGGACCAGTGCTTTGTATCAGTTTCAAAATCAGAAATGGACTATATAATGTCCGTATGTTTAGGAAACACCGTTCATTTGTTCTCAGCACACTCACGTTTCCTGCTGTCTTAGAGACTCTAGAAAGCAAGGGCGTGCTTCTTAATCTAAAGCAGAGTGTGATCAATGGATGATTACACTGCTGTGTGTTTTACTTCAGAAATGGAGTTAAATCCCAGGCTCTGAGTCTTCCTACAAGCAAGACTTAAATTCAGGTAAGGGCAGTCACTTTTCTGCTCAAACTAACTACATCGTTCACGAAGCTCACACAGTTCTCATCTTAACTGACAAGCATTGGATGTTAGAGGGTCAGTGCATTGTATCAGTTTCACAAGCAGATTTGGACTACATATGGTCCATATGTATAGGAAACACCGTTCTTTTGTTCTGGGCACTCTCAAATTTCCTGCTGTATTAGAGAGTCTAGAAAGCTAGAGTGTGCTTCTCGCTCTAAAGCAGAGTGTGATCCATGGAAGAGAACTATGCTGTGTGTTTCCCTTCAGAAATGGACTTAAATCCCAGGCTCTGTGTCTTACTACAAGCAAGACTTCATTTCAGGTAAGGGCAGTCACTTTTCAGTTAAAAGGAACTACATCATTCACAAAGCTCACACGTTTGTCATCTTAACTGACAAGCACTGGATGTTAGAGGACCAGTGCATTCTATCAGTTTCAGAAGAAGATTTGGCCTACATATAGTCCGTATGTGAAGGAAACACCGTTCTTTTGTTCTGGGCACACTCAGATTTCCTGCTGTCTTAGAGACTGTAGAAAGCAAGAGTGTGCTTCTTGCTCTAAAGCAGAGTGTGATCCATGGATGAGAACTATGCTGTGTGCTTGACTTCAGAACTGGAGTTAAATCCCAGGCTCTGAGTCTTCCTACAGGCAAGACTTCGTTTCAGGTAAGGGCAGTCACTTTTCTGCTCAAACGAACTACATCGTTCATGAAGCTCACACGTTTCTCATCTTAACTGACAAGCATTGGATATTAGAGGGTCAGTGCTGTGTATCAGTTTCAGAAGCAGATTTGGACTACATATGGTCCATATGTGTAGGAAACACCGTTCTTTTGTTCTGGGCACACTCAGATTTCCTGCTGTATTAGAGAGTCTAGAAAGCTAGAGTGTGCTCTCGCTCTAAAGCAGAGTGTGATCCATGGATGACAACTATGCTGTGTGTTTCCCTTCAGAAATGGACTTAAATTCCAGGCTCTGTGTCTTATAACAAGCAAGACATCGTTTCAGGTAAGGGCAGTCACTTTTCTGCTCAAATGAACTACATCATTCAGGAAGCTCACACATTTCTCATCTTAACTGACAAGCACTGCATGTTAGAGGACCAGTGCATTCTATCAGTTTCAGAAGAAGATTTGGACTACATATAGTCCGTATGTGTAGGAAACACCGTTCTTTTGTTCTGGGCAAACTCAGATTTCCTGCTGTATTAGAAATTCTAGAAAGCAAGAGCGTGCTTCTTGCTCTAAAGCAGAGTGTGATCCATGGATGAGAACTATGCTGTGTGTTTCCCTTCAGAAATGGAGTTAAATCCCAGGCTCTGTGTCTTCTAACAAGCAAGACTTCGTTTCAGGTAAGGGCAGTCACTTTTCAGCTCAAACGAACTACATCGTTCACTGAGCTCACACATTTCTCATCTTAAGAGACAAGCATTGGATGTTAGAGGACCAGTGCTTTGTATCAGTTTCAGAAGCAGAGTTGGACTATATAATGTCCGTATGTGTAGGAAACACCGTTATTTTGTTCTCAGCACAATCACGTTTCCTGCTGTCTCAGAGACTCTAGAAAGCAAGAGCGTGCTTCTTGTTCTAAAGCAGAGTGTGATCAATGGATGATTACACTGCTGTGTGTTTTACTTCAGAAATGGCGTTAAATCCCAAGCTCTGAATCTTCCTACAAGCAAGACTTAAATTCAGGTAAGGGCAGTCACTTTTCTGCTCAAACTAACTACATCGTTCACGAAGCTCACACGTTTCTCATCTTATCTGACAAGCATTGGATGTTAGAGGACCAGTGCTTTGTATCAGTTTCAGAAGCAGAGTTGGACTAGATATGGTCCGTATGTGTAGGAAACACCGTTCTTTTGTTCTCAGCACACTCACGTTTCCTGCTGTCTTAGAGACTCTAGAAAGCAAGAGCGTGCTTCTTGTTCTAAAGCAGAGTGTGATGCATGGCTGAGAACTATGCTGTGTGTTTCCCTTCAGAAATGGACTTAAATCCCAGGCTCTGTGTCTTACTACAAGCAAGACTTCGTTTCAGGTAAGGGCAGTCACTTTTCAGTTCAAAGGAACTACATCATTCACAAAGCTCACATGTTTCTCATCTTAACTGACAAGCACTGGATGTTAGAGGACCAGTGCATTCTATCAGTTTCAGAAGAAGATTTGGACTACATATAGTCCGTATGTGTAGGAAACACCGTTCTTTTGTTATGGGCACAATCAGATTTCCTGCTGTCTTAGAGACTCTAGAAAGCAAGAGTGTGCTTCTTGCTCTAAAGCAGAGTGTGATCCATGGATGAGAACTATGCTGTGTGCTTGACTTCAGAAATGGAGTTAAATCCCAGGCTCTGAGTCTTCCTACAGGCAAGACTTCGTTTCAGGTAAGGGCAGTCACTTTTCTGCTCAAACGAACTACATCGTTCATGAAGCTCACACGTTTCCCATCTTAACTGACAAGCATTGGATGTTAGATGGTCAGTGCTTTGTATCAGTTTCAGAAGCAGATTTGGACTACATATGGTCCATATGTGTAGGAAACACCGTTCTTTTGTTCCGGGCACACTCAGATTTCCTGCTGTATTAGAGACTCTACAAAGCAAGAGTGTGCTTCTCGCTCTAAAGCAGAGTGTGATCCATGGATGAGAACTATGCTTTGTGTTTCCCTTCAGAAATGAACTTAAATCCGAGGCTCTGTGTCTTACTACATGCAAGACTTCGTTTCAGGTAAGGGCAGTCACTTTTCTGCTCAAATGAACTACATCATTCACGAAGCTCACACGTTTCTCATCTTAACTGACAAGCACTGGATGTTAGAGGACCAGTGCATTCTATCAGTTTCAGAAGAAGATTTGGACTACATATAGTCCGTATGTGTAGGAAACACCGTTCTTTTGTTCTGGGCACACTCAGATTTCCGGCTGTCTTAGAGACTCTAGAAAGCAAGAGTGTGATTCTTGCTCTAAAGCAAAGTGTGATCCATGGATGAGAACTATGCTGTGTGTTTCACTTCAGAAATGGAGTTAAATCCCAGGCTCTGAGTCTTCCTACAAGCAAGACTTCGTTTCAGGTATGGGCAGTCACTTTTTGCTCAAACGAACTAGATCGTTCACAAAGCTCACACGTTTCTCATCTTATCTGACAAGCATTGGATGTTAGAGGACCAGTGCTTTGTATCAGTTTCAGAAGCAGAGTTGGACTAGATATGGTCCGTATGTGTAGGAAACACTGTTCTTTTGTTCTCAGCACACTCACGTTTCCTGCTGTCTTAGAGTCTCTAGAAAGCAAGAGCGTGCTTCTTGTTCTAAAGCAGAGTGTGATCCATGGATGAGAACTATGCTGTGTATTTCCCTTCAGAAATGGAGTTAAATCCCAGGCTCTGTGTCTTCCTACAGGCAAGACTTCGTTTCAGGTAAGGGCAGTCACTTTTCTGCTCAACCTAACTACATCGTTCACGAAGCTCACACAATTCTCATCTTAACTGACAAGCATTGGATGTTAGAGGGTCAGTGCTTTGTATCAGTTTCAGAAGCAGATTTGGACTACATATGGTCCATATGTGTAGGAAACACCATTCTTTTGTTCTGGGCACACTCAGGTTTCCTGCTGTATTAGAGAGTCTAGAAAGCTAGAGTGTGCTTCTCGCTCTAAAGCAGAGTGTGATCCATGGCTGAGAACTATGCTGTGTGTTTCCCTTCAGAAATGGAGTTAAATCCCAGGCTCTGTGTCTTCTAACAAGCAAGACTTCGTTTCAGGTAAGGGCAGTCACTTTTCTGCTCAAACGAACTACATCGTTCATGAAGCTCACACGTTTCTCATCTTAACTGACAAGCATTGGATGTTAGATGGTCAGTGCTTTGTATCAGTTTCAGAAGCAGATTTGGACTACATATGGTCCATATGTGTAGGAAACACCGTTCTTTTGTACAGGGCACACTCAGATTTCCTGCTGTATTAGAGACTCTACAAAGCAAGAGTGTGCTTCTCGCTCTAAAGCAGAGTGTGATCCATGGATGAGAACTATGCTGTGTGTTTCCCTTCAGAAATGGACTTAAATCCCAGGCTCTGTGTCTTATAACAAGCAAGACATCGTTTCAGGTAAGGGCAGTCACTTTTCTGCTCAAATGAACTACATCATTCACGAAGCTCACACATTTCTCATCTTAACTGACAAGCACTGCATGTTAGAGGACCAGTGCATTCTATCAGTTTCAGAAGAAGATTTGGACTACATATAGTCCGTATGTGTAGGAAACACCGTTCTTTTGTTCTGGCAAACTCAGATTTCCTGCTGTATTAGAAATTCTAGAAAGCAAGAGCGTGCTTCTTGCTCTGAAGCAGAGTGTGATCCATGGATGAGAACTATGCTGTGTGTTTCCCTTCAGAAATGGAGTTAAATCCCAGGCTCTGTGTCTTCTAACAAGCAAGACTTCGTTTCAGGTAAGGGCAGTCACTTTTCAGCTCAAACGAACTACATCGTTCACTGAGCTCACACATTTCTCATCTTAAGAGACAATCATTGGATGTTAGAGGACCAGTGCTTTGTATCAGTTTCAGAAGCAGAGTTGGACTATATAATGTCCGTATGTGTAGGAAACACCGTTATTTTGTTCTCAGCACAATCACGTTTCCTGCTGTCTCAGAGACTCTAGAAAGCAAGAGCGTGCTTCTTGTTCTAAAGCAGAGTGTGATCAATGGATGATTACACTTCTGTGTGTTTTACTTCAGAAATGGCGTTAAATCCCAAGCTCTGAATCTTCCTACAAGCAAGACTTAAATTCAGGTAAGGGCAGTCACTTTTCTGCTCAAACTAACTACATCGTTCACGAAGCTCACACGTTTCTCATCTTATCTGACAAGCATTGGATGTTAGAGGACCAGTGCTTTGTATCAGTTTCAGAAGCAGAGTTGGACTATATAATGTCCGTATGTGTAGGAAACACCGTTATTTTGTTCTCAGCACAATCACGTTTCCTGCTGTCTCAGAGACTCTAGAAAGCAAGAGCGTGCTTCTTGTTCTAAAGCAGAGTGTGATCAATGGATGATTACACTTCTGTGTGTTTTACTTCAGAAATGGCGTTAAATCCCAAGCTCTGAATCTTCCTACAAGCAAGACTTAAATTCAGGTAAGGGCAGTCACTTTTCTGCTCAAACTAACTACATCGTTCACGAAGCTCACACGTTTCTCATCTTATCTGACAAGCATTGGATGTTAGAGGACCAGTGCTTTGTATCAGTTTCAGAAGCAGAGTTGGACTAGATATGGTCCGTATGTGTAGGAAACACCGTTCTTTTGTTCTCAGCACACTCACGTTTCCTGCTGTCTTAGAGACTCTAGAAAGCAAGAGCGTGCTTCTTGTTCTAAAGCAGAGTGTGATGCATGGCTGAGAACTATGCTGTGTGTTTCCCTTCAGAAATGGACTTAAATCCCAGGCTCTGTGTCTTACTACAAGCAAGACTTCGTTTCAGGTAAGGGCAGTCACTTTTCAGTTCAAAGGAACTACATCATTCACAAAGCTCACATGTTTCTCATCTTAACTGACAAGCACTGGATGTTAGAGGACCAGTGCATTCTATCAGTTTCAGAAGAAGATTTGGACTACATACAGTCCGTATGTGTAGGAAACACCGTTCTTTTGTTCTGGGCACACTCAGATTTCCGGCTGTCTTAGAGACTCTAGAAACCAAGAGTGTGATTCTTGCTCTAAAGCAAAGTGTGATCCATGGATGAGAACTATGCTGTGTGTTTCACTTCAGAAATGGAGTTAAATCCCAGGCTCTGAGTCTTCCTACAAGCAAGACTTCGTTTCAGGTATGGGCAGTCACTTTTTGCTCAAACGAACTAGATCGTTCACAAAGCTCACACGTTTCTCATTTTATCTGACAAGCATTGGATGTTAGAGGACCAGTGCTTTGTATCAGTTTCAGAAGCAGAGTTGGACTAGATATGGTCCGTATGTGTAGGAAACACTGTTCTTTTGTTCTCAGCACACTCACGTTTCCTGCTGTCTTAGAGTCTCTAGAAAGCAAGAGCGTGCTTCTTGTTCTAAAGCAGAGTGTGATCCATGGATGAGAACTATGCTGTGTATTTCCCTTCAGAAATGGAGTTAAATCCCAGGCTCTGTGTCTTCCTACAGGCAAGACTTCGTTTCAGGTAAGGGCAGTCACTTTTCTGCTCAAACTAACTACATCGTTCACGAAGCTCACACAATTCTCATCTTAACTGACAAGCATTGGATGTTAGAGGGTCAGTGCTTTGTATCAGTTTCAGAAGCAGATTTGGACTACATATGGTCCGTATGTTAGGAAACACCGTTCTTTTGTTCTGGCAAACTCAGATTTCCTGCTGTATTAGAAATTCTAGAAAGCAAGAGCGTGCTTCTTGCTCTGAAGCAGAGTGTGATCCATGGATGAGAACTATGCTGTGTGTTTCCCTTCAGAAATGGAGTTAAATCCCAGGCTCTGTGTCTTCTAACAAGCAAGACTTCGTTTCAGGTAAGGGCAGTCACTTTTCAGCTCAAACGAACTACATCGTTCACTGAGCTCACACATTTCTCATCTTAAGAGACAATCATTGGATGTTAGAGGACCAGTGCTTTGTATCAGTTTCAGAAGCAGAGTTGGACTATATAATGTCCGTATGTGTAGGAAACACCGTTATTTTGTTCTCAGCACAATCACGTTTCCTGCTGTCTCAGAGACTCTAGAAAGCAAGAGCGTGCTTCTTGTTCTAAAGCAGAGTGTGATCAATGGATGATTACACTTCTGTGTGTTTTACTTCAGAAATGGCGTTAAATCCCAAGCTCTGAATCTTCCTACAAGCAAGACTTAAATTCAGGTAAGGGCAGTCACTTTTCTGCTCAAACTAACTACATCGTTCACGAAGCTCACATGTTTCTCATCTTATCTGACAAGCATTGGATGTTAGAGGACCAGTGCTTTGTATCAGTTTCAGAAGCAGAGTTGGACTAGATATGGTCCGTATGTGTAGGAAACACCGTTCTTTTGTTCTCAGCACACTCACGTTTCCTGCTGTCTTAGAGACTCTAGAAAGCAAGAGCGTGCTTCTTGTTCTAAAGCAGAGTGTGATGCATGACTGAGAACTATGCTGTGTGTTTCCCTTCAGAAATGGACTTAAATTCCAGGCTCTGTGTCTTACTACAAGCAAGACTTCGTTTCAGGTAAGGGCAGTCACTTTTCAGTTCAAAGGAACTACATCATTCACAAAGCTCACATGTTTCTCATCTTAACTGACAAGCACTGGATGTTAGAGGACCAGTGCATTCTATCAGTTTCAGAAGAAGATTTGGACTACATACAGTCCGTATGTGTAGGAAACACCGTTCTTTTGTTCTGGGCACACTCAGATTTCCGGCTGTCTTAGAGACTCTAGAAAGCAAGAGTGTGATTCTTGCTCTAAAGCAAAGTGTGATCCATGGATGAGAACTATGCTGTGTGTTTCACTTCAGAAATGGAGTTAAATCCCAGGCTCTGAGTCTTCCTACAAGCAAGACTTCGTTTCGGGTATGGGCAGTCACTTTTTGCTCAAACGAACTAGATCGTTCACAAAGCTCACACGTTTCTCATCTTATCTGACAAGCATTGGATGTTAGAGGACCAGTGCTTTGTATCAGTTTCAGAAGCAGAGTTGGACTAGATATGGTCCGTATGTGTAGGAAACACTGTTCTTTTGTTCTCAGCACACTCACGTTTCCTGCTGTCTTAGAGTCTCTAGAAAGCAAGAGCGTGCTTCTTGTTCTAAAGCAGAGTGTGATCCATGGATGAGAACTATGCTGTGTATTTCCCTTCAGAAATGGAGTTAAATCCCAGGCTCTGTGTCTTCCTACAGGCAAGACTTCGTTTCAGGTAAGGGCAGTCACTTTTCTGCTCAAACTAACTACATCGTTCACGAAGCTCACACAATTCTCATCTTAACTGACAAGCATTGGATGTTAGAGGGTCAGTGCTTTGTATCAGTTTCAGAAGCAGATTTGGACTACATATGGTCCATATGTGTAGGAAACACCATTCTTTTGTTCTGGGCACACTCAGGTTTCCTGCTGTATTAGAGAGTCTAGAAAGCTAGAGTGTGCTTCTCGCTCTAAAGCAGATTGTGATCCATAGCTGAGAACTATGCTGTGTGTTTCCCTTCAGAAATGGAGTTAAATCCCAGGCTCTGTGTCTTCTAACAAGCAAGACTTCGTTTCAGGTAAGGGCAGTCACTTTTCAGCTCAAACGAACTACATCGTTCACTGAGCTCACACATTTCTCATCTTAAGAGACAAGCATTGGATGTTAGAGGACCAGTGCTTTGTATCAGTTTCAGAAGCAGAGTTGGACTATATAATGTCCGTATGTGTAGGAAACACCGTTATTTTGTTCTCAGCACAATCACGTTTCCTGCTGTCTCAGAGACTCTAGAAAGCAAGAGCGTGCTTCTTGTTCTAAAGCAGAGTGTGATCAATGGATGATTACACTGCTGTGTGTTTTACTTCAGAAATGGCGTTAAATCCCAAGCTCTGAATCTTCCTACAAGCAAGACTTAAATTCAGGTAAGGGCAGTCACTTTTCTGCTCAAACTAACTACATCGTTCACGAAGCTCACACGTTTCTCATCTTATCTGACAAGCATTGGATGTTAGAGGACCAGTGCTTTGTATCAGTTTCAGAAGCAGAGTTGGACTAGATATGGTCCGTATGTGTAGGAAACACCGTTCTTTTGTTCTCAGCACACTCACGTTTCCTGCTGTCTTAGAGACTCTAGAAAGCAAGAGCGTGCTTCTTGTTCTAAAGCAGAGTGTGATGCATGGCTGAGAACTATGCTGTGTGTTTCCCTTCAGAAATGGACTTAAATCCCAGGCTCTGTGTCTTACTACAAGCAAGACTTCGTTTCAGGTAAGGGAAGTCACTTTTCAGTTCAAAGGAACTACATCATTCACAAAGCTCACATGTTTCTCATCTTAACTGACAAGCACTGGATGTTAGAGGACCAGTGCATTCTATCAGTTTCAGAAGAAGATTTGGACTACATATAGTCCGTATGTGTAGGAAACACCTTTCTTTTGTTATGGGCACAATCAGATTTCCTGCTGTCTTAGAGACTCTAGAAAGCAAGAGTGTGCTTCTTGCTCTAAAGCAGAGTGTGATCCATGGATGAGAACTATGCTGTGTGCTTGACTTCAGAAATGGAGTTAAATCCCAGGCTCTGAGTCTTCCTACAGGCAAGACTTCGTTTCAGGTAAGGGCAGTCACTTTTCTGCTCAAACGAACTACATCGTTCATGAAGCTCACACGTTTCCCATCTTAACTGACAAGCATTGGATGTTAGATGGTCAGTGCTTTGTATCAGTTTCAGAAGCAGATTTGGACTACATATGGTCCATATGTGTAGGAAACACCGTTCTTTTGTTCCGGGCACACTCAGATTTCCTGCTGTATTAGAGACTCTACAAAGCAAGAGTGTGCTTCTCGCTCTAAAGCAGAGTGTGATCCATGGATGAGAACTATGCTTTGTGTTTCCCTTCAGAAATGAACTTAAATCCGAGGCTCTGTGTCTTACTACATGCAAGACTTCGTTTCAGGTAAGGGCAGTCACTTTTCTGCTCAAATGAACTACATCATTCACGAAGCTCACACGTTTCTCATCTTAACTGACAAGCACTGGATGTTAGAGGACCAGTGCATTCTATCAGTTTCAGAAGAAGATTTGGACTACATATAGTCCGTATGTGTAGGAAACACCGTTCTTTTGTTCTGGGCACACTCAGATTTCCGGCTGTCTTAGAGACTCTAGAAAGCAAGAGTGTGATTCTTGCTCTAAAGCAAAGTGTGATCCATGGATGAGAACTATGCTGTGTGTTTCACTTCAGAAATGGAGTTAAATCCCAGGCTCTGAGTCTTCCTACAAGCAAGACTTCGTTTCAGGTATGGGCAGTCACTTTTTGCTCAAACGAACTAGATCGTTCACAAAGCTCACACGTTTCTCATCTTATCTGACAAGCATTGGATGTTAGAGGACCAGTGCTTTGTATCAGTTTCAGAAGCAGAGTTGGACTAGATATGGTCCGTATGTGTAGGAAACACTGTTCTTTTGTTCTCAGCACACTCACGTTTCCTGCTGTCTTAGAGTCTCTAGAAAGCAAGAGCGTGCTTCTTGTTCTAAAGCAGAGTGTGATCCATGGATGAGAACTATGCTGTGTATTTCCCTTCAGAAATGGAGTTAAATCCCAGGCTCTGTGTCTTCCTACAGGCAAGACTTCGTTTCAGGTAAGGGCAGTCACTTTTCTGCTCAACCTAACTACATCGTTCACGAAGCTCACACAATTCTCATCTTAACTGACAAGCATTGGATGTTAGAGGGTCAGTGCTTTGTATCAGTTTCAGAAGCAGATTTGGACTACATATGGTCCATATGTGTAGGAAACACCATTCTTTTGTTCTGGGCACACTCAGGTTTCCTGCTGTATTAGAGAGTCTAGAAAGCTAGAGTGTGCTTCTCGCTCTAAAGCAGAGTGTGATCCATGGCTGAGAACTATGCTGTGTGTTTCCCTTCAGAAATGGAGTTAAATCCCAGGCTCTGTGTCTTCTAACAAGCAAGACTTCGTTTCAGGTAAGGGCAGTCACTTTTCTGCTCAAACGAACTACATCGTTCATGAAGCTCACACGTTTCTCATCTTAACTGACAAGCATTGGATGTTAGATGGTCAGTGCTTTGTATCAGTTTCAGAAGCAGATTTGGACTACATATGGTCCATATGTGTAGGAAACACCGTTCTTTTGTACAGGGCACACTCAGATTTCCTGCTGTATTAGAGACTCTACAAAGCAAGAGTGTGCTTCTCGCTCTAAAGCAGAGTGTGATCCATGGATGAGAACTATGCTGTGTGTTTCCCTTCAGAAATGGACTTAAATCCCAGGGTCTGTGTCTTATAACAAGCAAGACATCGTTTCAGGTAAGGGCAGTCACTTTTCTGCTCAAATGAACTACATCATTCACGAAGCTCACACATTTCTCATCTTAACTGACAAGCACTGCATGTTAGAGGACCAGTGCATTCTATCAGTTTCAGAAGAAGATTTGGACTACATATAGTCCGTATGTGTAGGAAACACCGTTCTTTTGTTCTGGCAAACTCAGATTTCCTGCTGTATTAGAAATTCTAGAAAGCAAGAGCGTGCTTCTTGCTCTGAAGCAGAGTGTGATCCATGGATGAGAACTATGCTGTGTGTTTCCCTTCAGAAATGGAGTTAAATCCCAGGCTCTGTGTCTTCTAACAAGCAAGACTTCGTTTCAGGTAAGGGCAGTCACTTTTCAGCTCAAACGAACTACATCGTTCACTGAGCTCACACATTTCTCATCTTAAGAGACAATCATTGGATGTTAGAGGACCAGTGCTTTGTATCAGTTTCAGAAGCAGAGTTGGACTATATAATGTCCGTATGTGTAGGAAACACCGTTATTTTGTTCTCAGCACAATCACGTTTCCTGCTGTCTCAGAGACTCTAGAAAGCAAGAGCGTGCTTCTTGTTCTAAAGCAGAGTGTGATCAATGGATGATTACACTTCTGTGTGTTTTACTTCAGAAATGGCGTTAAATCCCAAGCTCTGAATCTTCCTACAAGCAAGACTTAAATTCAGGTAAGGGCAGTCACTTTTCTGCTCAAACTAACTACATCGTTCACGAAGCTCACACGTTTCTCATTTATCTGACAAGCATTGGATGTTAGAGGACCAGTGCTTTGTATCAGTTTCAGAAGCAGAGTTGGACTATATAATGTCCGTATGTGTAGGAAACACCGTTATTTTGTTCTCAGCACAATCACGTTTCCTGCTGTCTCAGAGACTCTAGAAAGCAAGAGCGTGCTTCTTGTTCTAAAGCAGAGTGTGATCAATGGATGATTACACTTCTGTGTGTTTTACTTCAGAAATGGCGTTAAATCCCAAGCTCTGAATCTTCCTACAAGCAAGACTTAAATTCAGGTAAGGGCAGTCACTTTTCTGCTCAAACTAACTACATCGTTCACGAAGCTCACACGTTTCTCATCTTATCTGACAAGCATTGGATGTTAGAGGACCAGTGCTTTGTATCAGTTTCAGAAGCAGAGTTGGACTAGATATGGTCCGTATGTGTAGGAAACACCGTTCTTTTGTTCTCAGCACACTCACGTTTCCTGCTGTCTTAGAGACTCTAGAAAGCAAGAGCGTGCTTCTTGTTCTAAAGCAGAGTGTGATGCATGGCTGAGAACTATGCTGTGTGTTTCCCTTCAGAAATGGACTTAAATCCCAGGCTCTGTGTCTTACTACAAGCAAGACTTCGTTTCAGGTAAGGGCAGTCACTTTTCAGTTCAAAGGAACTACATCATTCACAAAGCTCACATGTTTCTCATCTTAACTGACAAGCACTGGATGTTAGAGGACCAGTGCATTCTATCAGTTTCAGAAGAAGATTTGGACTACATACAGTCCGTATGTGTAGGAAACACCGTTCTTTTGTTCTGGGCACACTCAGATTTCCGGCTGTCTTAGAGACTCTAGAAACCAAGAGTGTGATTCTTGCTCTAAAGCAAAGTGTGATCCATGGATGAGAACTATGCTGTGTGCTTGACTTCAGAAATGGAGTTAAATCCCAGGCTCTGAGTCTTCCTACAAGCAAGACTTCGTTTCAGGTATGGGCAGTCACTTTTTGCTCAAACGAACTAGATCGTTCACAAAGCTCACACGTTTCTCATTTTATCTGACAAGCATTGGATGTTAGAGGACCAGTGCTTTGTATCAGTTTCAGAAGCAGAGTTGGACTAGATATGGTCCGTATGTGTAGGAAACACTGTTCTTTTGTTCTCAGCACACTCACGTTTCCTGCTGTCTTAGAGTCTCTAGAAAGCAAGAGCGTGCTTCTTGTTCTAAAGCAGAGTGTGATCCATGGATGAGAACTATGCTGTGTATTTCCCTTCAGAAATGGAGTTAAATCCCAGGCTCTGTGTCTTCCTACAGGCAAGACTTCGTTTCAGGTAAGGGCAGTCACTTTTCTGCTCAAACTAACTACATCGTTCACGAAGCTCACACAATTCTCATCTTAACTGACAAGCATTGGATGTTAGAGGGTCAGTGCTTTGTATCAGTTTCAGAAGCAGATTTGGACTACATATGGTCCGTATGTTAGGAAACACCGTTCTTTTGTTCTGGCAAACTCAGATTTCCTGCTGTATTAGAAATTCTAGAAAGCAAGAGCGTGCTTCTTGCTCTGAAGCAGAGTGTGATCCATGGATGAGAACTATGCTGTGTGTTTCCCTTCAGAAATGGAGTTAAATCCCAGGCTCTGTGTCTTCTAACAAGCAAGACTTCGTTTCAGGTAAGGGCAGTCACTTTTCAGCTCAAACGAACTACATCGTTCACTGAGCTCACACATTTCTCATCTTAAGAGACAATCATTGGATGTTAGAGGACCAGTGCTTTGTATCAGTTTCAGAAGCAGAGTTGGACTATATAATGTCCGTATGTGTAGGAAACACCGTTATTTTGTTCTCAGCACAATCACGTTTCCTGCTGTCTCAGAGACTCTAGAAAGCAAGAGCGTGCTTCTTGTTCTAAAGCAGAGTGTGATCAATGGATGATTACACTTCTGTGTGTTTTACTTCAGAAATGGCGTTAAATCCCAAGCTCTGAATCTTCCTACAAGCAAGACTTAAATTCAGGTAAGGGCAGTCACTTTTCTGCTCAAACTAACTACATCGTTCACGAAGCTCACACGTTTCTCATCTTATCTGACAAGCATTGGATGTTAGAGGACCAGTGCTTTGTATCAGTTTCAGAAGCAGAGTTGGACTAGATATGGTCCGTATGTGTAGGAAACACCGTTCTTTTGTTCTCAGCACACTCACGTTTCCTGCTGTCTTAGAGACTCTAGAAAGCAAGAGCGTGCTTCTTGTTCTAAAGCAGAGTGTGATGCATGACTGAGAACTATGCTGTGTGTTTCCCTTCAGAAATGGACTTAAATTCCAGGCTCTGTGTCTTACTACAAGCAAGACTTCGTTTCAGGTAAGGGCAGTCACTTTTCAGTTCAAAGGAACTACATCATTCACAAAGCTCACATGTTTCTCATCTTAACTGACAAGCACTGGATGTTAGAGGACCAGTGCATTCTATCAGTTTCAGAAGAAGATTTGGACTACATACAGTCCGTATGTGTAGGAAACACCGTTCTTTTGTTCTGGGCACACTCAGATTTCCGGCTGTCTTAGAGACTCTAGAAAGCAAGAGTGTGATTCTTGCTCTAAAGCAAAGTGTGATCCATGGATGAGAACTATGCTGTGTGTTTCACTTCAGAAATGGAGTTAAATCCCAGGCTCTGAGTCTTCCTACAAGCAAGACTTCGTTTCAGGTATGGGCAGTCACTTTTTGCTCAAACGAACTAGATCGTTCACAAAGCTCACACGTTTCTCATCTTATCTGACAAGCATTGGATGTTAGAGGACCAGTGCTTTGTATCAGTTTCAGAAGCAGAGTTGGACTAGATATGGTCCGTATGTGTAGGAAACACTGTTCTTTTGTTCTCAGCACACTCACGTTTCCTGCTGTCTTAGAGTCTCTAGAAAGCAAGAGCGTGCTTCTTGTTCTAAAGCAGAGTGTGATCCATGGATGAGAACTATGCTGTGTATTTCCCTTCAGAAATGGAGTTAAATCCCAGGCTCTGTGTCTTCCTACAGGCAAGACTTCGTTTCAGGTAAGGGCAGTCACTTTTCTGCTCAAACTAACTACATCGTTCACGAAGCTCACACAATTCTCATCTTAACTGACAAGCATTGGATGTTAGAGGGTCAGTGCTTTGTATCAGTTTCAGAAGCAGATTTGGACTACATATGGTCCATATGTGTAGGAAACACCATTCTTTTGTTCTGGGCACACTCAGGTTTCCTGCTGTATTAGAGAGTCTAGAAAGCTAGAGTGTGCTTCTCGCTCTAAAGCAGATTGTGATCCATAGCTGAGAACTATGCTGTGTGTTTCCCTTCAGAAATGGAGTTAAATCCCAGGCTCTGTGTCTTCTAACAAGCAAGACTTCGTTTCAGGTAAGGGCAGTCACTTTTCAGCTCAAACGAACTACATCGTTCACTGAGCTCACACATTTCTCATCTTAAGAGACAAGCATTGGATGTTAGAGGACCAGTGCTTTGTATCAGTTTCAGAAGCAGAGTTGGACTATATAATGTCCGTATGTGTAGGAAACACCGTTATTTTGTTCTCAGCACAATCACGTTTCCTGCTGTCTCAGAGACTCTAGAAAGCAAGAGCGTGCTTCTTGTTCTAAAGCAGAGTGTCATCAAAGGATGATTACACTGCTGTGTGTTTTACTTCAGAAATGGCGTTAAATCCCAAGCTCTGAATCTTCCTACAAGCAAGACTTAAATTCAGGTAAGGGCAGTCACTTTTCTGCTCAAACTAACTACATCGTTCACGAAGCTCACACGTTTCTCATCTTATCTGACAAGCATTGGATGTTAGAGGACCAGTGCTTTGTATCAGTTTCAGAAGCAGATTTGGACTACATATGGTCCATATGTGTAGGAAACACCGTTCTTTTGTTCTGGGCACACTCAGATTTCCTGCTGTATTAGAGAGTCTAGAAAGCTAGAGTGTGCTTCTCGCTCTAAAGAAGAGTGTGATCCATGGATGAGAACTATGCTGTGTGTTTCCCTTCAAAAATGGACTTAAATCCCAGGCTCTGTGTCTTACTACAAGCAAGACTTCGTTTCAGGTAAGGGCAGTCACTTTTCAGTTCAAAGGAACTACATCATTCACAAAGCTCACACGTTTCTCATCTTAACTGACAAGCACTGGATGTTAGAGGACCAGTGCATTCTATCAGTTTCAGAAGCAGATTTGGACTACATATAGTCCGTATGTGTAGGAAACACCGTTCTTTTGTTCTGGGCACACTCAGATTTCCTGCTGTCTTAGAGACTCTAGAAAGCAAGTGTGTGCTTCTTGCTCTAAAGCAGAGTGTGATCCATGGATGAAAACTATGCTGTGTGCTTGACTTCAGAAATGGACTTAAATCACAGGCTCTGTGTCTTACTACAAGCAAGACTTCGTTTCAGGTAAGGGCAGTCACTTTTCTGCTCAAATGAACTACATCGTTCACGAAGCTCACACGTTTCTCATCTTATCTGACAAGCATTGGATGTTAGAGGACCAGTGCTTTGTATCAGTTTCAGAAGCAGAGTGGGACTAGATATGGTCCGTATGTGTAGGAAACCCGGTTCTTTTGTTCTCAGCACACTCACGTTTCCTGCTTTCTTAGAGACTCTAGAAAGCAAGAGCGTGCTTCTTGTTCTAAAGCAGAGTGTGATCAATGGATGAGATAATGCTGTGTGTTTCACTTCAGAATTGGAGTTAAATCCCAGGCTCTTAGTTTCCCTACAAGCAAGACTTCGTTTAAGGTAAGGGCAGACACTTTTCTGCTCAAAGGAACTACATCGTTCATGAAGCTCAAACGTTTCTCATCTTAACTGACAAGCATTGGATATTAGAGGACCAGTGCATTGTATCAGTTTCAGAAGAAGATTAGGACTACATATGGTCCATATGTGTAGGAAACACCGTTCTTTTGTTCTGGGCACACTCAGATTTCCTGCTGTCTTAGAGACTCTAGAAAGCAAGAGTGTGCTTCTAGCTCTAAAGCAGAGTGTGATCCATGGATGAGAACTATGCTTTGTGCTTGACTTCAGAAATGGAGTTAAATCCCAGGCTCTGAGTATTACTACAGGCAAGACTCGTTTCAGGTAAGGGCAGTCACTTTTCAGCTCAAACGAACTACATCGTACACTGAGCTCACACATTTCTCATCTTAACAGACAAGCATTGAATGTTAGAGGACCAGTGCTTTGTATCAATTTCAGAATCAGAATTGGACTATATAATGTCCGTATGTGTAGGAAACACCGTTCTTTTGTTCTCAGCACACTCACGTTTCCTGCTGTCTTAGAGACTCTAGAAAGCAAGAGTGTGCTTCTTAATCTAAAGCAGAGTGTGATCAATGGATGATTACACTGCTGTGTGTTTTACTTCAGAAATGGAGTTAAATCCCAGGCTCTGAGTCTTCCTACAAGCAAGACTTAAATTCAGGTAAGGGCAGTCACTTTTCTGCTCAAACTAACTACATCGTTCACGAAGCTCACACAGTTCTCATCTTAACTGACAAGCATTGGATGTTAGAGGGTCAGTGCATTTTATCAGTTTCACAAGCAGATTTGGACTACATATGGTCCATATTTATAGGAAACACCGTTCTTTTGTTCTGGGCACTCTCAAATTTCCTGCTGTATTAGAGAGTCTAGAAAGCTAGAGTGTGCTTCTCGCTCTAAAGCAGAGTGTGATCCATGGAAGAGAACTATGCTGTGTGTTTCCCTTCAGAAATGGACTTAAATCCCAGGCTCTGTGTCTTACTACAAGCAAGACTTCATTTCAGGTAAGGGCAGTCACTTTTCAGTTCAAAGGTACTACATCATTCACAATCTCACACGTTTGTCATCTTAACTGACAAGCACTGGATGTTAGAGGACCAGTGCATTCTATCAGTTTCAGAAGAAGATTTGGCCTACATATAGTCCGTATGTGTAGGAAACACCGTTCTTTTGTTCTGGGCACACTCAGATTTCCTGCTGTCTTAGAGACTGTAGAAAGCAAGAGTGTGCTTCTTGCTCTAAAGCAGAGTGTGATCCATGGATGAGAACTATGCTGTGTGCTTGACTTCAGAACTGGAGTTAAATCCCAGGCTCTGAGTCTTCCTACAGGCAAGACTTCGTTTCAGGTAAGGGCAGTCACTTTTCTGCTCAAACGAACTACATCGTTCATGAAGCTCACACGTTTCTCATCTTAACTGACAAGCATTGGATGTTAGATGGTCAGTGCTTTGTATCAGTTTCAGAAGCAGATTTGGACTACATATGGTCCATATGTGTAGGAAACACCGTTCTTTTGTTCCGGGCACACTCAGATTTCCTGCTGTATTAGAGACTCTACAAAGCAAGAGTGTGCTTCTCGCTCTAAAACAGAGTGTGATCCATGGATGAGAACTATGCTGTGTTTACTTTCAGAAATGGACTTAAATCCCAGGCTCTGTGTCTTACTACAAGCAAGACTTCGTTTCAGGTATGGGCAGTCACTTTTCAGTTCAAAGGAACTACATCATTCACAAAGCTCACACGTTTCTCATCTTAACTGCCAAGCACTGGATGTTAGAGGACCAGTGCATTCTATCAGTTTCAGAAGAAGATTTGGACTCCATATAGTCCGTATGTGTAGGAAACACCGTTCTTTTGTTCTGGGCACACTCAGATTTCCTGCTCTCTTAGAGACTCTAGAAAGCAAGAGTGTGCTTCTTGCTCTAAAGCAGAGTGTGATCCATGGATGAAAACTATGCTGTGTGCTTGACTTCAGAAATGGAGTTAAATCCCAGGCTCTGAGTATTCCTACAGGCAAGACTTCGTTTCAGGTAAGGGCAGTCACTTTTCTGCTCAAACTAACTACATCGTTCACGAAGCTCACACATTTCTCATCTTAACTGACAAGCATTGGATGTTAGAGGGTCAGTGCTGTGTATCAGTTTCAGAAGCAGATTTGGACTACATATGGTCCATATGTGTAGGAAACACCGTTCTTTTGTTCTGGGCACACTCAGATTTCCTGCTGTATTAGAGAGTCTAGAAAGCTAGAGTGTGCTTCTCGCTCTAAAGCAGAGTGTGATCCATGGATGACAACTATGCTGTGTGTTTCCCTTCAGAAATGGACTTAAATCCCAGGCTCTGTGTCTTACTACATGCAAGACTTCGTTTCAGGTAAGGGCAGTCACTTTTCAGTTCAAAGGAACTACATCATTCACAAAGCTCACACGTTTCTCATCTTAACTGACAAGCACTGGATGGTAGAGGACCAGTGCATTCTATCAGTTTCAGAAGAAGATTTGGACTACATATAGTCCGTATGTGTAGGAAACACCGTTCTTTTGTTCTGGGCACACTCAGATTTCCTGCTGTCTTAGAGACTCTAGAAAGCAAGAGTGTGCTTCTTGCTCTAAAGCAGAGTGTGATCCATGGATGAGAACTATGCTGTGTGCTTGACTTCAGAAATGGAGTTAAATCCCAGTCTCTGAGTCTTCCTACAGGCAAGACTTCGTTTCAGGTAAGGGCAGTCACTTTTCTGCTCAAACGAACTACATCGTTCATGAAGCTCACACGTTTCTCATCTTAACTGACAAGCATTGGATGTTAGATGGTCAGTGCTTTGTATCAGTTTCAGAAGCAGATTTGGACTACATATGGTCCATATGTGTAAGAAACACCGTTCTTTTGTACAGGGCACACTCAGATTTCCTGCTGTATTAGAGAGTCTAGAAAGCTAGAGTGTGCTTCTCGCTCTAAAGCAGAGTGTGATCCATGGAAGAGAACTATGCTGTGTGTTTCCCTTCAGAAATGGACTTAAATCCCAGGCTCTGTGTCTTACTACAAGCAAGACTTCGTTTCAGGTATGGGCAGTCACTTTTCAGTTCAAAGGAACTACATCATTCACAAAGCTCACACGTTTCTCATCTTAACTGCCAAGCACTGGATGTTAGAGGACCAGTGCATTCTATCAGTTTCAGAAGAAGATTTGGACTACATATAGTCTGTATGTGTAGGAAACACCGTTCTTTTGTTCTGGGCACACTCAGATTTCCTGCTCTCTTAGAGACTCTAGAAAGCAAGAGTGTGCTTCTTGCTCTAAAGCAGAGTGTGATCCATGGATGAAAACTATGCTGTGTGCTTGACTTCAGAAATGGAGTTAAATCCAAGGCTCTGAGTATTCCTACAGGCAAGACTTCGTTTCAGGTAAGGGCAGTCACTTTTCTGCTCAAACTAACTACATCGTTCACGAAGCTCACACATTTCTCATCTTAACTGACAAGCATTGGATGTTAGAGGGTCAGTGCTGTGTATCAGTGTCAGAAGCAGATTTGGACTACATATGGTCCATATGTGTAGGAAACACCGTTCTTTTGTTCTGGGCACACTCAGATTTCCTGCTGTATTAGAGAGTCTAGAAAGCTAGAGTGTGCTTCTCGCTCTAAAGCAGAGTGTGATCCATGGATGACAACTATGCTGTGTGTTTCCCTTCAGAAATGGACTTAAATCCCAGGCTCTGTGTCTTACTACATGCAAGACTTCGTTTCAGGTAAGGGCAGTCACTTTTCAGTTCAAAGGAACTACATCATTCACAAAGCTCACACGTTTCTCATCTTAACTGACAAGCACTGGATGGTAGAGGACCAGTGCATTCTATCAGTTTCAGAAGAAGATTTGGACTACATATAGTCCGTATGTGTAGGAAACACCGTTCTTTTGTTCTGGGCACACTCAGATTTCCTGCTGTCTTAGAGACTCTAGAAAGCAAGAGTGTGCTTCTTGCTCTAAAGCAGAGTGTGATCCATGGATGAGAACTATGCTGTGTGCTTGACTTCAGAAATGGAGTTAAATCCCAGGCTCTGTGTCTTCTAACAAGCAAGACTTCGTTTCAGGTAAGGGCAGTCACTTTTCAGCTCAAACGAACTACATCGTTCACTGAGCTCACACATTTCTCATCTTAAGAGACAAGCATTGGATGTTAGAGGACCAGTGCTTTGTATCAGTATCAGAAGCAGAGTTGGACTATATAATGTCCGTATGTGTAGGAAACACCGTTATTTTGTTCTCAGCACAATCACGTTTCCTGCTGTCTCAGAGACTCTAGAAAGCAAGAGCGTGCTTCTTGTTCTAAAGCAGAGTGTCATCAATGGATGATTACACTGCTGTGTGTTTTACTTCAGAAATGGCGTTAAATCCCAAGCTCTGAATCTTCCTACAAGCAAGACTTAAATTCAGGTAAGGGCAGTCACTTTTCTGCTCAAACTAACTACATCGTTCACGAAGCTCACACGTTTCTCATCTTATCTGACAAGCATTGGATGTTAGAGGACCAGTGCTTTGTATCAGTTTCAGAACCAGAGTTGGACTAGATATGGTCCGTATGTGTAGGAAACACCGTTCTTTTGTTCTCAGCACACTCACGTTTCCTGCTGTCTTAGAGACTCTAGAAAGCAAGAGCGTGCTTCTTGTTCTAAAGCAGAGTGTGATGCATGGCTGAGAACTATGCTGTGTGTTTCCCTTCAGAAATGGACTTAAATCCCAGGCTCTGTGTCTTACTACAAGCAAGACTTCGTTTCAGGTAAGGGCAGTCACTTTTCAGTTCAAAGGAACTACATCATTCACAAAGCTCACATGTTTCTCATCTTAACTGACAAGCACTGGATGTTAGAGGACCAGTGCATTCTATCAGTTTCAGAAGAAGATTTGGACTACATATAGTCCGTATGTGTAGGAAACACCGTTCTTTTGTTCTGGGCACAATCAGATTTCGTGCTGTCTTAGAGACTCTAGAAAGAAAGAGTGTGCTTCTTGCTCTAAAGCAGAGTGTGATCCATGGATGAGAACTATGCTGTGTGCTTGACTTCAGAAATGGAGTTAAATCCCAGGCTCTGAGTCTTCCTACAGGCAAGACTTCGTTTCAGGTAAGGGCAGTCACTTTACTGCTCAAACGAACTACATCGTTCATGAAGCTCACACGTTTCCCATCTTAACTGACAAGCATTGGATGTTAGATGGTCAGTGCTTTGTATCAGTTTCAGAAGCAGATTTGGACTACATATGGTCCATATGTGTAGGAAACACCGTTCTTTTGTTCAGGGCACACTCAGATTTCCTGCTGTATTAGAGACTCTACAAAGCAAGAGTGTGCTTCTCGCTCTAAAGCAGAGTGTGATCCATGGATGAGAACTATGCTGTGTGTTTCCCTTCAGAAATGAACTTAAATCCCAGGCTCTGTGTCTTACCACAAGCAAGACTTCGTTTCAGGTAAGGGCAGTCACATTTCTGCTCAAATGAACTACATCATTCACGAAGCTCACACGTTTCTAATCTTAACTGACAAGCACTGGATGTTAGAGGACCAGTGCCTTCTATCAGTTTCAGAAGAAGATTTGGACTACATATAGTACGTATGTGTAGGAAACACCGTTCTTTTGTTCTGGGCACACTCAGATTTCCTGCTGTATTAGAAATTCTAGAAAGCAAGAGCATGCTTCTTGCTCTAAAGCAGGGTGTGATCCATGGATGAGAACGATCCTGTGTGTTTCCCTTCAGAAATGGAGTTAAATCCCAGGCTCTGTGTCTTCTTACAAGCAAGACTTCGTTTCAGGTAAGGGCAGTCACTTTTCAGCTCAAACGAACATCATCGATCACTGAGCTCACACATTTCTCATCTTAACAGACAAGCATTGGATGTTAGAGGACCAGTGCTTTGTATCAGTTTCAGAAGCAGAGTTGGACTATATAATGTCCGTATGTGTAGGAAACACCGTTATTTTGTTCTCAGCACACTCACGTTTCCTGCTGTCTTAGAGACTCTAGAAAGCAAGAGCGTGCTTCTTGTTCTAAAGCAGAGTGTGATCAATGGATGATTACACTGCTGTGTGTTTTACTTCAGAAATGGAGTTAAATCCCAGGCTCTGAGTCTTCCAACAAGCAAGACTTAAATTCAGGTAAGGGCAGTCACTTTTCTGCTCAAACTAACTACATCGTTCACGAAGCTCACACATTTCACATCTTAACTGACAAGCATTGGATGTTATAGGGTCAGTGCTTTGTATCAGTTTCAGAAGCAGATTTGGACTACATATGGTCCATATGTGTAGGAAACACCGTTCTTTTGTTCTGGGCACACTCAGATTTCCTGCTGTATTAGAGAGTCTAGAAAGCTAGAGTGTGCTTCTCGCTCTAAAGCAGAGTGTGATCCATGGATGACAACTATGCTGTGTGTTTCCCTTCATAAATGGACTTAAATCCCAGGTTCTGTGTCTTACTACAAGCACGACTTCGTTTCAGGTAAGGGCAGTCACTTTTCAGCTCAAACGAACTACATCGTTCACTGAGCTCACACATTTCTCATCTTAACAGCCAAGCATTGGAGGTTAGAGGACCAGTGCATTGTATCAGTTTCAGAAGAAGATTTGGACTACATGTAGTCCGTATGTGTCGGACACCGTTCTTTTGTTCTGGGCACACTCAGATTTCCTGCTGTCTTAGAGAATCTAGAAAGCAAGAGTGTGCTTCTTGCTCTAAAGCAGAGTGTGATCCATGGATGAGAACTATGCTGTGTGCTTGACTTCAGAAATGGAGTTAAATCCCAGGCTCTGAGTCTTCCTACAGGCCAGACTTCGTTTCAGGTAAGGGCAGTCACTTTTCTGCTCAAACGAACTACATCGTTCATGAAGCTCACACGTTTCTCATCTTAACTGACAAGCAATGGATGTTAGATGGTCAGTGCTTTGTATCAGCTTCAGAAGCAGATTTGGACTACATATGGTCCATATGTGTAGGAAACACCGTTCTTTTGTTCCGGGCACACTCAGATTTCCTGCTCTATTAGAGACTCTACAAAGCAAGAGTGTGCTTCTCGCTCTAAAGCAGAGTGTGATCCATGGATGAGAACTATGCTGTGTGTTTCCCTTCAGAAATGGGCTTAAATCCCAGGCTCTGTGTCTTACTACAAGCAAGTCTTCGTTTCAGGTAAGGGCAGTCACTTTTCAGTTCAAAGGAACTACATCATTCACAAAGCTCACACGTTTCTCATCTTAACTGACAAGCACTGGATGTTAGAGGACCAGTGCATTCTATCAGTTTCAGAAGAAGATTTGGACTACATATAGTCCGTATGTGTAGGAAACACCGTTCTTTTGTTCTGGGCACACTCAGATTTCCTGCTGTCTTGGAGACTCTAGAAAGCAAGAGTGTGCTTCTTGCTCTAAAGCAGAGTGTGATCCATGGATGAGAACTATGCTGTGTGCTTGACTTCAGAAATGGAGTTAAATCCCAGGCTCTGAGTCTTCCTACAGGCAAGACTTCGTTTCAGGTAAGGGCAGTCACTTTTCTGCTCAAACAAACTACATCGTTCATGAAGCTCACACGTTTCTCATCTTAACTGACAAGCATTGGATGTTAGATGGTCAGTGCTTTGTATCAGTTTCAGAAGCAGATTTGGACTACATATGGTCCATATGTGTAGGAAACACCGTTCTTTTGTTCCGGGCACACTCAGATTTCCTGCTGTATTAGAGACTCTACAAAGCAAGAGTGTGCTTCTCGCTCTAAAGCAGAGTGTGATCCATGGATGAGAACTATGCTGTGTGTTTCCCTTCAGAAATGAACTTAAATCCCAGGCTCTGTGTCTTACTACAAGCAAGACTTCGTTTCAGGTAAGGGCAGTCACTTTTCTGCTCAAATGAACTACATCATTCACGAAGCGCACACGTTTCTCATCTTAACTGACAAGCACTGGATGTAAGAGGACCAGTGCATTCTATCAGTTTCAGAAGAAGATTTGGACTACATATAGTACGTATGGGTAGGAAACACTGTTCTTTTGTTCTGGGCAAACTCAGATTTCCTGCTCTATTAGAAATTCTAGAAAGCAAGAGCGTGCTTCTTGCTCTAAAGCAGAGTGTGATCCATGGATGAGAACTATGCTGTGTGTTTCCCTTCAGAAATGGAGTTAAATCCCAGGCTCTGTGTCTTCCTACAAGCAAGACTTCGTTTCAGGTAAGGGCAGTCACTTTTCAGCTCAAACGAACTACATCGTTCACTGAGCTCACACATTTCTCATCTTAACAGACAAGCATTGGATGTTAGAGGACCAGTGCTTTGTATCAGTTTCAGAAGCAGAGTTGGACTATATAATGTCCGTATGTGTAGGAAACACCGTTATTTTTTTCTCAGCACACTCACGTTTCCTGCTGTCTTAGATACTCTAGAAAGCAAGAGAGTGCTTCCTGTTCTAAAGCAGAGTGTGATCAATGGATGATTACACTGCTGTGTGTTTTACTTCAGAAATGGAGTTAAATCCCAGGCTCTGAGTCTTCCTACAAGCAAGACTTAAATTCAGGTAAGGGCAGTCACTTTTCTGCTCAAACTAACTACATCGTTCACGAAGCTCACACATTTCTCATGTTAACTGACAAGCATTGGATGTTAGAGGGTCAGTGCTTTGTATCAGTTTCAGAAGCAGATTTGGACTACATATGGTCAATATGTTTAGGAAACACCATTCTTTTGTTCTGGGCACACTCAGATTTCCTGCTGTATTAGAGAGTCTAGAAAGCTAGAGTGTGCTTCTCGCTCTAAAGCAGAGTGTGATCCATGGATGAGAACTATGCTGTGTGTTTCCCTTCGGAAATGGACTTAAATCCCAGGTTCTGTGTCTTACTACAAGCAAGACTTCGTTTCAGGTAAGGGCAGTCACTTTTCAGCTCAAACGAACTACATCGTTCACTGAGCTCACACATTTCTCATCTTAACAGCCAAGCATTGGATGTTAGAGGACCAGTGCATTGTATCAGTTTCAGAAGAAGATTTGGACTACATGTAGTCCGTATGTGTCGGACACCGTTCTTTTGTTCTGGGCACACTCAGATTTCCTGCTGTCTTAGAGACTCTAGAAAGCAAGAGTGTGCTTCTTGCTCTAAAGCAGAGTGTGATCCATGGATGAGAACTATGCTGTGTGCTTGACTTCAGAAATGGACTTAAATCTCAGGCTCTGAGTCTTCCTACAGGCAAGACTTCGTTTCAGGTAAGGGCAGTCACTTTTCTGCTCAAACGAACTACATCGTTCATGAATCTCACACGTTTCTCATCTTAACTGACAAGCAATGGATGTTAGATGGTCAGTGCTTTGTATCAGTTTCAGAAGCAGATTTGGACTACATATGGTCCATATGTGTAGGCAACACCGTTCTTTTGTTCCGGGCACACTCAGATTTCCTGCTGTATTAGAGACTCTACAAAGCAAGAGTGTGCTTCTCGCTCTAAAGTAGAGTGTGATCCATGGATGAGAACTATGCTGTGTGTTTCCCTTCAGAAATGGACTTAAATCCCAGGCTCTGTGTCTTACTACAAGCAAGACTTCGTTTCAGGTAAGGGCAGTCACTTTTCAGCTCAAACTAACTACATCGTTCACTGAGCTCACACATTTCTCATCTTAACAGACAAGCATTGGATGTTAGAGGACCAGTGCTTTGTATCAGTTTCAGAAGCAGAGTGGGACTAGATATGGTCCGTATGTGTAGGAAACACCGTTCTCTTCTTCTCAGCACACTCACGTTTCCTGCTGTCTTAGAGACTCTAGAAAGCAAGAGCGTGCTTCTTGTTCTAAAGCAGAGTGTGATCAATGGATGAGACAATGCTGTGTGTTTCACTTCAGAATTGGAGTTAAATCCCAGGCTAGAGTCTCCCTACAAGCATGACTTCGTTTCAGGTAAGGGCAGTCACTTTTCTGCTCAAAGGAACTACATCGTTCACGAAGCTCACACATTTCTCATCTTAACTGACAAGCATTGGATGTTAGAGGGTCAGTGCTTTGTATCAGTTTCAGAAGCAGATTTGGACTACATATGGTCCATATGTGTAGGAAACACCGTTCTTTTGTTCTGGGCACACTCAGATTTCCTGCTGTATTAGAGAGTCTAGAAAGCTAGAGTGTGCTTCTCGCTCTAAAGCAGAGTGTGATCCATGGATGAGAACTATGCTGTGTGTTTCCCTTCAGAAATGGACTTAAATCCCAGGCTCTGTGTCTTACTACAAGCAAGTCTTCGTTTCAGGTAAGGGCAGTCACTTTTCAGTTCAAAGGAACTACATCATTCACAAAGCTCACACGTTTCTCATCTTAACTGACAAGCACTGGATGTTAGAGGACCAGTGCATTCTATCAGTTTCAGAAGAAGATTTGGACTACATATAGTCCGTATGTGTAGGAAACACCGTTCTTTTGTCCTGGGCATACTCAGATTTCCTGCTGTCTTAGAGACTCTAGAAAGCAAGAGTGTGCTTCTTGCTCTAAAGCAGAGTGTGATCCATGGATGAGAACTATGCTGTGTGCTTGACTTCAGAAATGGAGTTAAATCCCAGGCTCTGAGTCTTCCTACAGGCAAGACTTCGTTTCAGGTAAGGGCAGTCACTTTTCTGCTCAAACAAACTACATCGTTCATGAAGCTCACACGTTTCTCATCTTAACTGACAAGCATTGGATGTTAGATGGTCAGTGCTTTGTATCAGTTTCAGAAGCAGATTTGGACTAGATATGGTCCATATGTGTAGGAAACACCGTTCTTTTGTTCTGGGCACACTCAGATTTCCTGCTGTATTAGAGACTCTACAAAGCAAGAGTGTGCTTCTCGCTCTAAAGCAGAGTGTGATCCATGGATGAGAACTATGCTGTGTGTTTCCCTTCAGAAATGAACTTAAATCCCAGGCTCTGTGTCTTACTATAAGCAAGACTTCGTTTCAGGTAAGGGCAGTCACTTTTCTGCTCAAATGAACTACATCATTCACGAAGCTCACACGTTTCTCATCTTAACTGACAAGCACTGGATGTTAGAGGACCAGTGCATTCTATCAGTTTCAGAAGAAGATTTGGACTACATATACTACGTATGTGTAGGAAACACCGTTCTTTTGTTCTGGTCACACTCAGATTTCCTGCTGTATTCGAAATTCTAGAAAGCAAGAGCGTGCTTCTTGCTCTAAAGCAGAGTGTGATCCATGGATGAGAACTATGCTGTGTGTTTCCCTTCAGAAATGGAGTTAAATCCCAGGCTCTGTGTCTTCCTACAAGCAAGACTTCGTTTCAGGTAAGGGCAGTCACTTTTCAGCTCAAACGAACTACATCGTTCACTGAGCTCACACATTTCTCATCTTAACAGACAAGCATTGGATGTTAGAGGACCAGTGCTTTGTATCAGTTTCAGAAGCAGATTTGGACTACATATGGTCCATATGTGTAGGAAACACCATTCTTTTGTTCTGGGCACACTCAGATTTCCTGCTGTATTAGAGAGTCTAGAAAGCTAGAGTGTGCTTCTCGCTCTAAAGCAGAGTGTGATCCATGGATGAGAACTATGCTGTGTGTTTCCCTTCAGAAATGGACTTAAATCCCAGGTTCTGTGTCTTACTACGAGCAAGACTTCGTTTCAGGTAATGGCAGTCACTTTTCAGCTCAAACGAACTACATCGTTCACTGAGCTCACACATTTCTCATCTTAACAGCCAAGCATTGGATGTTAGAGGACCAGTGCATTGTATCAGTTTCAGAAGAAGATTTGGACTACATGTAGTCTGTATGTGTCGGACACCGTTCTTTTATTCTGGGCACACTCAGATTTCCTTCTGTATTAGAGACTCTACAAAGCAAGAGTGTGCTTCTCGCTCTAAAGCAGAGCGTGATCCATGGATGAGAACTATGCTGTGTGTTTCCCTTCAGAAATGGAGTTAAATCCCAGGCTCTGTGTCTTACTACAAGCAAGACTTCGTTTCAGGTAAGGCCAGTCACTTTTCAGCTCAAACGAACTACATCGTTCACGAAGCTCACACGTTTCTCATCTTAACAGACAAGCATTGGATGTTAGAGGACCAGTGCTTTGTATCATTTTCAGAAGCAGAGTTGGACTAGATATGGTCCGTATGTGTAGGAAACACCGTTCTTTTGTTCTCAGCACACTCACGTTTCCTGCTGTCTTAGAGACTCTAGAAAGCAAGAGCGTGCTTCTTGTTAAAAAGCAGAGTGTGATCAATGGATGATTACACTGCTGTGTGTTTTACTTCAGAAATGGAGTTAAATCCCAGGCTCTGAATCTTCCTACAAGCAAGACTTCAATTCAGGTAAGGGCAGTCACTTTTCTGCTCAAACGAACTACATCGTTCACAAAGCTCACACGATTCTCATCTTAACTGACCAACATTGGATGTTATAGGGTCAGTGCTTTGTATCAGTTTCAGAAGCAGATTGGGACTAGATATGGTCCGTATGAGTAGGAAACACCGCTCTTTTGTTCTGTGCACACTCAGATTTCCTGCTGTGTTAGAGACTCTAGAAAGCTAGAGTGTGCTTCTCCCTCTAAAGCAGAGTGTGATCCATGGATGAGAACTATGCTGTGTGTTTCCCTTCAGAAATGGAGTTAAATCCCAGGCTCTGTGTCTTCCTACAAGCAAGACTTCGTTTCAGGTAAGGGCAGTCACTTCTCAGCTCAAACGAACTACATCGTTCACTGAGCTCACACATTTCTCATCTTAACAGACAAGCATTGGATGTTAGAGGACCAGTGCTTTGTATCAGTTTCAGAAGCAGAGTTGTACTAGATATGGTCCGTATGTGTAGGAAACACCGTTCTTTTGTTCTCAACACACTCACGTTTCCTGCTTTCTTAGAGGCTCTAGAAAGGAAGAGCGTGCTTCTTGTTCTAAAGCAGAGTGTATTCAATGGATGAGACAATGCTGTGTGTTTCACTTCAGAATTGGAGTTAATTCCCAGGCTCTGAGTCTCCCTACAAGCAAGACTTCATTTCAGGTAAAGGCAGTCACTTTTCTGCTCAAAGGAACTACATCGTTCACGTAGCTCACACGTTTCTCATCTTAACTGACAAGCATTGGATATTATAGGGTCAATGCTTTGTATCAGTTTCAGAAGCAGATTTGGACTAGATATGGTCCGTATGTGTAGGAAACACAGCTCTTTTGTTCTGTGCACACTCAGATTTCCTGCTGTGTTAGAGACTCTAGAAAGCTAGAGTGTGCTTCTCGCTCTAAAGCAGAGTGTGATCCATGGATGAGAACTATGCTGTGTGTTTCCCTTCAGAAATGGACTTAAATCCCAGGCTCTGTGTCTTACTACAAGCAAGACTTCGTTTCAGGTAAGGGCAGTCACTTTTCAGTTCAAAGGAACTACATCATTCACAAAGCTCACATGTTTCTCATCTTAACTGACAAGCACTGGATGTTAGAGGACCAGTGTAGTCTATCAGTTTCAGAAGCAGATTTTGACTACATATGGTCCATATTTGTAGGAAACACCGTTCTTTTGTTCCGGGCACACTCAGATTTCCTGCTGTATTAGAGACTAACAAAGCAAGAGTGTGCTTCTCGCTCTAAAGCAGAGTGTGATCCATGGATGAGAACTATGCTGTGTGTTTCCCTTCAGAAATGGACTTAAATCCCAGGCTCTGTGTCTTACTACAAGCAAGACTTCGTTTCAGGTAAGGGCAGTCACTTTTCAGTTCAAAGGAACTACATCATTCACAAAGCTCACATGTTTCTCATCTTAACTGACAAGCACTGGATGTTAGAGGACCAGTGTAGTCTATCAGTTTCAGAAGCAGATTTTGACTACATATGGTCCATATTTGTAGGAAACACCGTTCTTTTGTTCCGGGCACACTCAGATTTCCTGCTGTATTAGAGACTAACAAAGCAAGAGTGTGCTTCTCGCTCTAAAGCAGAGTGTGATCCATGGATGAGAACTATGCTGTGTGTTTCCCTTCAGAAATGGACTTAAATCCCAGGCTCTGTGTCTTAGTACAAGCAAGACTTCGTTTCAGGTAAGGGCAGTCACTTTTCTGCTCAAATGAACTACATCATTCACGAAGCTCACACGTTTCTCATCTTAATTGACAAGCATTGGATGTTAGAGGACCAGTGCTTTGTATCAGTTTCAGAAGAAGAGTTGGACTAGATATGGCCCATATGTGTAGGAATCACCGTTCTTTTGTTCTGGGCACACTCAGATTTCCTGCTGTATTAGAGAATCTAGAAAGCAAGAGCGTGCTTCTTGCTCTAAAGCAGAGTGTGATCCATGGATGAGAACTATGCTGTGTGCTTGACATCAGAAATGGAGTTAAATCCCAGGCTCTGAGTCTTCCTACAGGCAAGACTTCGTTTCAGGTTAGAGCAGTCACTTTTCTGCTCAAACGAACTACATCGTTCATGAAGCTCACACGTTTCTCATCTTAATTGACAAGCATTGGATGTTAGAGGACCAGTGCTTTGTATCAGTTTCAGAAGAAGAGTTGGACTAGATATAGTCCATATCTGTAGGAAACACCGTTCTTTTGTTCTGGGCACACTCAGATTTCCTGCTGTATTAGAAATTATAGAAAGCAAGAGCGTGCTTCTTGCTCTAAAGCAGAGTGTGATCCATGGATGAGAACTATGCTGTGTGTTTCCCTTCAGAAATGGAGTTAAATCCCAGGCTCTGTGTCTTCCTACAAGCAAGACTTCGTTTCAGGTAAGGGCAGTCACTTTTCAGCTCAAACGAACTACATCGTTCACTGAACTCACACATTTCTCATCTTAACAGACAAGCATTGGAAGTTAGAGGACCAGTGCTTTGTATCAGTTTCAGAAGCAGAGTTGTACTAGATATGGTCCGTATGTGTAGAAAACACCGTTCTTTTGTTCTCAGCACACTCACGTTTCCTGCTTTCTTAGAGACTCTAGAAAGCAAGAGCGTGCTTCTTGTTCTAAAGCAGAGTGTGATCAATGGATGATTACACTGCTGTGTATTTTACTTCAGAAATGGAGTTAAATCCCAGGCTCTGAGTCTTCCTACAAGCAAGACTTCGTTTCAGGTAAGGGCAGTCACTTTTCAGCTCAAACGAACTACATCGTTCACAAAACTCACACATTTCTCATCTTAACTGACAAGCATTGGATGTTAGATGGTCCGTGCTTTGTATCAGTTTCAGAAGCAGATTTGGACTACATATGGTTCATATGTGTAGGAAACACCGTTCTTTTGTTCCGGGCACACTCAGATTTCCTGCTGTATTAGAGACTCTAGAAAGCTAGAGTGTGCTTCTCGCTCTAAAGCAGAGTGTGATCCATGGATGAGAACTATGCTGTGTGTTTCCCTTCAGAAATGGACTTAAATCCCAGACTCTGTGTCTTCCTACAGGCAAGACATCGTTTCAGGTAAGGGCAGTCACTTTTCTGCTCAAACTAACTACATCGTTCACAAAGCTCACACGTTTCTCATCTTAACTGACAAGCACTGGATGTTAGAGGACCAGTGCATTCTATCAGTTTCAGAAGAAGATTTGGACTACATATACTCCGTATGTGTAGGAAACACCGTTCTTTTGTTCTGGGCACACTCAGATTTCCTGCTGTCTTAGAGACTCTAGAAAGCAAGAGTGTGCTTCTTGCTCTAAAGCAGAGTGTGATCCATGGATGAGAACTATGCTGTGTGCTTGACTTCAGAAATGGAGTTAAATCCCAGGCTCTGAGTCTTCCTACAGTCAAGACTTCGTTTCAGGTAAGCGCAGTCACTTTTCTGCTCAAACGAACTACATCGTTCATGAAGCTCACACGTTTCTCATCTTAACTGACAAGCATTGGATGTTAGATGTTCAGTGCTTTGTATCAGTTTCAGAAGCAGATTTGGACTACATATGGTCCATGTGTGTAGGAAAGACCGTTCTTTTGTTCCGGGCTCACTCAGATTTCCTGCTGTATTAGAGACTCTACAAAGCAAGAGTGTGCTTCTCGCTCTAAAGCAGAGTGTGATGCATGGATGAGAATTATGCTGTGTGTTTCCCTTCAGAAATGGACTTAAATCCCAGGCTCTGTGTCTTACAACAAGCAAGACTTCGTTTCAGGTAATGGCAGTCACTTTTCTGCTCAAATGAACTACATCATTCACGAAGCTCACACGTTTCTCATCTTAATTGACAAGCATTGGATGTTAGAGGTCCAGTGCTTTGTATCAGTTTCAGAAGAAGGGTTTGACTAGTTATGGTCCATATGTGTAGGAAACACCGTTCTTTTGTTCTGGGCACACTCAGATTTCCTGCTGTAATAGAAATTCTAGAAAGCAAGAGCGTGCTTCTCGCTCTAAAGCAGAGTGTGATCCATGGATGAGAACTATGCTGTGTGTTTCCCTTCAGAAATGGAGTTAAATCCCAGGCTCTGTGTCTTACTACAAGCAAGACTTCGTTTCAGATAATGGCAGTCACTTTTCAGCTCAAACGAACTACATCATTCACGAAGCTCACACGTTTCTCATCTTAACAGACAAGCATTGGATTTTAGAGGACCAGTGCTTTGTATCAGTTTCAGATGCAGAGTTGGACTATATAATGTCCGTAATTGTAGGAAACACCGTTCTTTTGTTCTCAGCACACTCACGTTTCCTGCTGTCTTAGAGACTCTAGAAAGCAAGAGCGTGCTTCTTGTTAAAAAGCAGAGTGTGATCAATGGATGATTACACTGCTGTGTGTTTTACTTCAGAAATGGAGTTAAATCCCAGGCTCTGAGTCTTCCGACAAGCAAGACTTCAATTCAGGTAAGGGCAGTCACTTTTCTGCTCAAACGAACTACATCGTTCACGAAGCTCACACGTTTCTCATCTTAACTGACAAGCATTGGATGTTATAGGGTCAGTGCTTTGTATCAGTTTCAGAAGCAGATTGGGACTAGATATGGTCCGTATGAGTAGGAAACACCGCTCTTTTGTTCTGTGCACACTCAGATTTCCTGCTGTGTTAGAGACTCTAGAAAGCTAGAGTGTGCTTCTCCCTCTAAAGCAGAGTGTGATCCATGGATGCGAACTATGCTGTGTGTTTCCCTTCAGAAATGGACTTAAATCCCAGGGTCTGTGTCTTACTACAAGCAAGACTTCGTTTCAGGTAAGGGCAGTCACTTTTCTGCTCAAATGAACTACATCATTCACGAAGCTCACACGTTTCTCATCTTAATTGACAAGCATTGGATGTTAGAGGACCAGTGCTTTGTATCAGTTTCAGAAGAAGAGTTGGACTAGATAAGGTCCATATGTGTAGGAAACACCATTCTTTTATTCTGGGCACACTCAGATTTCCTGCTGTATTACAAATTCTAGAAAGCAAGAGCGTGCTTCTTGCTCTAAAGCAGAGTGTGATCCATGGATGAGAACTATGCTGTGTGTTTCCCTTCAGAAATGGAGTTAAATCCCAGGCTCTGTGTCTTCCTACAAGCAAGACTTCATTTCAGGTAAGGGCAGTCACTTCTCAGCTCAAATGAACTACATCGTTCACTGAGCTCACACATTTCTCATCTTAACAGACAAGCACTGGATGTTAGAGGACCAGTGCTTTGTATCAGATTCAGAAGCAGAGTTGTACTAGATATGGTCCGTATGTGTAGGAAACACCGTTCTTTTGTTCTCAGCACACTCACGTTTCCTGCTTTCTTAGAGACTCTAGAAAGCAAGAGCGTGCTTCTTGTTCTAAAGCAGAGTGTGATCAATGGATGAGACAATGCTGTGTGTTTCACTTCAGAATTGGAGTTAATTCCCAGGCTCTGAGTCTCCCTACATTCAAGACTTCGTTTCAGGTAAGGGCAGTCACTTTTCAGTTCAAAGGAACTACATCATTCACAAAGCTCACACGTTTCTCATCTTAACTGACAAGCACTGGATGTTAGAGGACCAGTGCATTCTATCAGTTTCAGAAGAAGATTTGGACTACATATAGTCCGTATGTGTAGGAAACACCGTTCTTTTGTCCTGGGCATACTCAGATTTCCTGCTGTCTTAGAGACTCTAGAGAGCAAGAGTGTGCTTCTTGCTCTAAAGCAGAGTGTGATCCATGGATGAGAACTATTCTGTGTGCTTGACTTCAGAAATGGAGTTAAATCCCAGGCTCTGAGTCTTCCTACAGGCAAGACTTCGTTTCAGGTAAGGGCAGTCACTTTTCTGCTCAAACAAACTACATCGTTCATGAAGCTCACACGTTTCTCATCTTAACTGACAAGCATTGGATGTTAGATGGTCAGTGCTTTGTATCAGTTTCAGAAGCAGATTTGGACTAGATATGGTCCATATGTGTAGGAAACACCGTTCTTTTGTTCTGGGCACACTCAGATTTCCTGCTGTATTAGAGACTCTACAAAGCAAGAGTGTGCTTCTCGCTCTAAAGCAGAGTGTGATCCATGGATGAGAACTATGCTGTGTGTTTCCCTTCAGAAATGAACTTAAATCCCAGGCTCTGTGTCTTACTACAAGCAAGACTTCGTTTCAGGTAAGGGCAGTCACTTTTCTGCTCAAATGAACTACATCATTCACGAAGCTCACACGTTTCTCATCTTAACTGACAAGCACTGGATGTTAGAGGACCAGTGCATTCTATCAGTTTCAGAAGAAGATTTGGACTACATATACTACGTATGTGTAGGAAACACCGTTCTTTTGTTCTGGTCACACTCAGATTTCCTGCTGTATTCGAAATTCTAGAAAGCAAGAGCGTGCTTCTTGCTCTAAAGCAGAGTGTGATCCATGGATGAGAACTATGCTGTGTGTTTCCCTTCAGAAATGGAGTTAAATCCCAGGCTCTGTGTCTTCCTACAAGCAAGACTTCGTTTCAGGTAAGGGCAGTCACTTTTCAGCTCAAACGAACTACATCGTTCACTGAGCTCACACATTTCTCATCTTAACAGACAAGCATTGGATGTTAGAGGACCAGTGCTTTGTATCAGTTTCAGAAGCAGATTTGGACTACATATGGTCCATATGTGTAGGAAACACCATTCTTTTGTTCTGGGCACACTCAGATTTCCTGCTGTATTAGAGAGTCTAGAAAGCTAGAGTGTGCTTCTCGCTCTAAAGCAGAGTGTGATCCATGGATGAGAACTATGCTGTGTGTTTCCCTTCAGAAATGGACTTAAATCCCAGGTTCTGTGTCTTACTACGAGCAAGACTTCGTTTCAGGTAATGGCAGTCACTTTTCAGCTCAAACGAACTACATCGTTCACTGAGCTCACACATTTCTCATCTTAACAGCCAAGCATTGGATGTTAGAGGACCAGTGCATTGTATCAGTTTCAGAAGAAGATTTGGACTACATGTAGTCTGTATGTGTCGGACACCGTTCTTTTATTCTGGGCACACTCAGATTTCCTTCTGTATTAGAGACTCTACAAAGCAAGAGTGTGCTTCTCGCTCTAAAGCAGAGCGTGATCCATGGATGAGAACTATGCTGTGTGTTTCCCTTCAGAAATGGAGTTAAATCCCAGGCTCTGTGTCTTACTACAAGCAAGACTTCGTTTCAGGTAAGGCCAGTCACTTTTCAGCTCAAACGAACTACATCGTTCACGAAGCTCACACGTTTCTCATCTTAACAGACAAGCATTGGATGTTAGAGGACCAGTGCTTTGTATCATTTTCAGAAGCAGAGTTGGACTAGATATGGTCCGTATGTGTAGGAAACACCGTTCTTTTGTTCTCAGCACACTCACGTTTCCTGCTGTCTTAGAGACTCTAGAAAGCAAGAGCGTGCTTCTTGTTAAAAAGCAGAGTGTGATCAATGGATGATTACACTGCTGTGTGTTTTACTTCAGAAATGGAGTTAAATCCCAGGCTCTAAATCTTCCTACAAGCAAGACTTCAATTCAGGTAAGGGCAGTCACTTTTCTGCTCAAACGAACTACATCGTTCACAAAGCTCACACGATTCTCATCTTAACTGACCAACATTGGATGTTATAGGGTCAGTGCTTTGTATCAGTTTCAGAAGCAGATTGGGACTAGATATGGTCCGTATGAGTAGGAAACACCGCTCTTTTGTTCTGTGCACACTCAGATTTCCTGCTGTGTTAGAGACTCTAGAAAGCTAGAGTGTGCTTCTCCCTCTAAAGCAGAGTGTGATCCATGGATGAGAACTATGCTGTGTGTTTCCCTTCAGAAATGGAGTTAAATCCCAGGCTCTGTGTCTTCCTACAAGCAAGACTTCGTTTCAGGTAAGGGCAGTCACTTCTCAGCTCAAACGAACTACATCGTTCACTGAGCTCACACATTTCTCATCTTAACAGACAAGCATTGGATGTTAGAGGACCAGTGCTTTGTATCAGTTTCAGAAGCAGAGTTGTACTAGATATGGTCCGTATGTGTAGGAAACACCGTTCTTTTGTTCTCAACACACTCACGTTTCCTGCTTTCTTAGAGGCTCTAGAAAGGAAGAGCGTGCTTCTTGTTCTAAAGCAGAGTGTATTCAATGGATGAGACAATGCTGTGTGTTTCACTTCAGAATTGGAGTTAATTCCCAGGCTCTGAGTCTCCCTACAAGCAAGACTTCATTTCAGGTAAAGGCAGTCACTTTTCTGCTCAAAGGAACTACATCGTTCACGTAGCTCACACGTTTCTCATCTTAACTGACAAGCATTGGATATTATAGGGTCAATGCTTTGTATCAGTTTCAGAAGCAGATTTGGACTAGATATGGTCCGTATGTGTAGGAAACACAGCTCTTTTGTTCTGTGCACACTCAGATTTCCTGCTGTGTTAGAGACCCTAGAAAGCTAGAGTGTGCTTCTCGCTCTAAAGCAGAGTGTGATCCATGGATGAGAACTATGCTGTGTGTTTCCCTTCAGAAATGGACTTAAATCCCAGGCTCTGTGTCTTACTACAAGCAAGACTTCGTTTCAGGTAAGGGCAGTCACTTTTCAGTTCAAAGGAACTACATCATTCACAAAGCTCACATGTTTCTCATCTTAACTGACAAGCACTGGATGTTAGAGGACCAGTGTAGTCTATCAGTTTCAGAAGCAGATTTTGACTACATATGGTCCATATTTGTAGGAAACACCGTTCTTTTGTTCCGGGCACACTCAGATTTCCTGCTGTATTAGAGACTAACAAAGCAAGAGTGTGCTTCTCGCTCTAAAGCAGAGTGTGATCCATGGATGAGAACTATGCTGTGTGTTTCCCTTCAGAAATGGACTTAAATCCCAGGCTCTGTGTCTTACTACAAGCAAGACTTCGTTTCAGGTAAGGGCAGTCACTTTTCAGTTCAAAGGAACTACATCATTCACAAAGCTCACATGTTTCTCATCTTAACTGACAAGCACTGGATGTTAGAGGACCAGTGTAGTCTATCAGTTTCAGAAGCAGATTTTGACTACATATGGTCCATATTTGTAGGAAACACCGTTCTTTTGTTCCGGGCACACTCAGATTTCCTGCTGTATTAGAGACTAACAAAGCAAGAGTGTGCTTCTCGCTCTAAAGCAGAGTGTGATCCATGGATGAGAACTATGCTGTGTGTTTCCCTTCAGAAATGGACTTAAATCCCAGGCTCTGTGTCTTAGTACAAGCAAGACTTCGTTTCAGGTAAGGGCAGTCACTTTTCTGCTCAAATGAACTACATCATTCACGAAGCTCACACGTTTCTCATCTTAATTGACAAGCATTGGATGTTAGAGGACCAGTGCTTTGTATCAGTTTCAGAAGAAGAGTTGGACTAGATATGGCCCATATGTGTAGGAATCACCGTTCTTTTGTTCTGGGCACACTCAGATTTCCTGCTGTATTAGAGAATCTAGAAAGCAAGAGCGTGCTTCTTGCTCTAAAGCAGAGTGTGATCCATGGATGAGAACTATGCTGTGTGCTTGACATCAGAAATGGAGTTAAATCCCAGGCTCTGAGTCTTCCTACAGGCAAGACTTCGTTTCAGGTTAGAGCAGTCACTTTTCTGCTCAAACGAACTACATCGTTCATGAAGCTCACACGTTTCTCATCTTAATTGACAAGCATTGGATGTTAGAGGACCAGTGCTTTGTATCAGTTTCAGAAGAAGAGTTGGACTAGATATAGTCCATATCTGTAGGAAACACCGTTCTTTTGTTCTGGGCACACTCAGATTTCCTGCTGTATTACAAATTATAGAAAGCAAGAGCGTGCTTCTTGCTCTAAAGCAGAGTGTGATCCATGGATGAGAACTATGCTGTGTGTTTCCCTTCAGAAATGGAGTTAAATCCCAGGCTCTGTGTCTTCCTACAAGCAAGACTTCGTTTCAGGTAAGGGCAGTCACTTTTCAGCTCAAACGAACTACATCGTTCACTGAACTCACACATTTCTCATCTTAACAGACAAGCATTGGAAGTTAGAGGACCAGTGCTTTGTATCAGTTTCAGAAGCAGAGTTGTACTAGATATGGTCCGTATGTGTAGAAAACACCGTTCTTTTGTTCTCAGCACACTCACGTTTCCTGCTTTCTTAGAGACTCTAGAAAGCAAGAGCGTGCTTCTTGTTCTAAAGCAGAGTGTGATCAATGGATGATTACACTGCTGTGTATTTTACTTCAGAAATGGAGTTAAATCCCAGGCTCTGAGTCTTCCTACAAGCAAGACTTCGTTTCAGGTAAGGGCAGTCACTTTTCAGCTCAAACGAACTACATCGTTCACAAAACTCACACATTTCTCATCTTAACTGACAAGCATTGGATGTTAGATGGTCCGTGCTTTGTATCAGTTTCAGAAGCAGATTTGGACTACATATGGTTCATATGTGTAGGAAACACCGTTCTTTTGTTCCGGGCACACTCAGATTTCCTGCTGTATTAGAGACTCTAGAAAGCTAGAGTGTGCTTCTCGCTCTAAAGCAGAGTGTGATCCATGGATGAGAACTATGCTGTGTGTTTCCCTTCAGAAATGGACTTAAATCCCAGACTCTGTGTCTTCCTACAGGCAAGACATCGTTTCAGGTAAGGGCAGTCACTTTTCTGCTCAAACTAACTACATCGTTCACAAAGCTCACACGTTTCTCATCTTAACTGACAAGCACTGGATGTTAGAGGACCAGTGCATTCTATCAGTTTCAGAAGAAGATTTGGACTACATATACTCCGTATGTGTAGGAAACACCGTTCTTTTGTTCTGGGCACACTCAGATTTCCTGCTGTCTTAGAGACTCTAGAAAGCAAGAGTGTGCTTCTTGCTCTAAAGCAGAGTGTGATCCATGGATGAGAACTATGCTGTGTGCTTGACTTCAGAAATGGAGTTAAATCCCAGGCTCTGAGTCTTCCTACAGTCAAGACTTCGTTTCAGGTAAGCGCAGTCACTTTTCTGCTCAAACGAACTACATCGTTCATGAAGCTCACACGTTTCTCATCTTAACTGACAAGCATTGGATGTTAGATGTTCAGTGCTTTGTATCAGTTTCAGAAGCAGATTTGGACTACATATGGTCCATGTGTGTAGGAAAGACCGTTCTTTTGTTCCGGGCTCACTCAGATTTCCTGCTGTATTAGAGACTCTACAAAGCAAGAGTGTGCTTCTCGCTCTAAAGCAGAGTGTGATGCATGGATGAGAATTATGCTGTGTGTTTCCCTTCAGAAATGGACTTAAATCCCAGGCTCTGTGTCTTACAACAAGCAAGACTTCGTTTCAGGTAATGGCAGTCACTTTTCTGCTCAAATGAACTACATCATTCACGAAGCTCACACGTTTCTCATCTTAATTGACAAGCATTGGATGTTAGAGGTCCAGTGCTTTGTATCAGTTTCAGAAGAAGGGTTTGACTAGTTATGGTCCATATGTGTAGGAAACACCGTTCTTTTGTTCTGGGCACACTCAGATTTCCTGCTGTAATAGAAATTCTAGAAAGCAAGAGCGTGCTTCTCGCTCTAAAGCAGAGTGTGATCCATGGATGAGAACTATGCTGTGTGTTTCCCTTCAGAAATGGAGTTAAATCCCAGGCTCTGTGTCTTACTACAAGCAAGACTTCGTTTCAGATAATGGCAGTCACTTTTCAGCTCAAACGAACTACATCATTCACGAAGCTCACACGTTTCTCATCTTAACAGACAAGCATTGGATTTTAGAGGACCAGTGCTTTGTATCAGTTTCAGATGCAGAGTTGGACTATATAATGTCCGTAATTGTAGGAAACACCGTTCTTTTGTTCTCAGCACACTCACGTTTCCTGCTGTCTTAGAGACTCTAGAAAGCAAGAGCGTGCTTCTTGTTAAAAAGCAGAGTGTGATCAATGGATGATTACACTGCTGTGTGTTTTACTTCAGAAATGGAGTTAAATCCCAGGCTCTGAGTCTTCCTACAAGCAAGACTTCAATTCAGGTAAGGGCAGTCACTTTTCTGCTCAAACGAACTACATCGTTCACGAAGCTCACACGTTTCTCATCTTAACTGACAAGCATTGGATGTTATAGGGTCAGTGCTTTGTATCAGTTTCAGAAGCAGATTGGGACTAGATATGGTCCGTATGAGTAGGAAACACCGCTCTTTTGTTCTGTGCACACTCAGATTTCCTGCTGTGTTAGAGACTCTAGAAAGCTAGAGTGTGCTTCTCCCTCTAAAGCAGAGTGTGATCCATGGATGAGAACTATGCTGTGTGTTTCCCTTCAGAAATGGACTTAAATCCCAGGGTCTGTGTCTTACTACAAGCAAGACTTCGTTTCAGGTAAGGGCAGTCACTTTTCTGCTCAAATGAACTACATCATTCACGAAGCTCACACGTTTCTCATCTTAATTGACAAGCATTGGATGTTAGAGGACCAGTGCTTTGTATCAGTTTCAGAAGAAGAGTTGGACTAGATAAGGTCCATATGTGTAGGAAACACCATTCTTTTATTCTGGGCACACTCAGATTTCCTGCTGTATTACAAATTCTAGAAAGCAAGAGCGTGCTTCTTGCTCTAAAGCAGAGTGTGATCCATGGATGAGAACTATGCTGTGTGTTTCCCTTCAGAAATGGAGTTAAATCCCAGGCTCTGTGTCTTCCTACAAGCAAGACTTCATTTCAGGTAAGGGCAGTCACTTCTCAGCTCAAATGAACTACATCGTTCACTGAGCTCACACATTTCTCATCTTAACAGACAAGCACTGGATGTTAGAGGACCAGTGCTTTGTATCAGATTCAGAAGCAGAGTTGTACTAGATATGGTCCGTATGTGTAGGAAACACCGTTCTTTTGTTCTCAGCACACTCACGTTTCCTGCTTTCTTAGAGACTCTAGAAAGCAAGAGCGTGCTTCTTGTTCTAAAGCAGAGTGTGATCAATGGATGAGACAATGCTGTGTGTTTCACTTCAGAATTGGAGTTAATTCCCAGGCTCTGAGTCTCCCTACATTCAAGACTTCGTTTCAGGTAAGGGCAGTCACTTTTCAGTTCAAAGGAACTACATCATTCACAAAGCTCACACGTTTCTCATCTTAACTGACAAGCACTGGATGTTAGAGGACCAGTGCATTCTATCAGTTTCAGAAGAAGATTTGGACTACATATAGTCCGTATGTGTAGGAAACACCGTTCTTTTGTCCTGGGCATACTCAGATTTCCTGCTGTCTTAGAGACTCTAGAGAGCAAGAGTGTGCTTCTTGCTCTAAAGCAGAGTGTGATCCATGGATGAGAACTATTCTGTGTGCTTGACTTCAGAAATGGAGTTAAATCCCAGGCTCTGAGTCTTCCTACAGGCAAGACTTCGTTTCAGGTAAGGGCAGTCACTTTTCTGCTCAAACAAACTACATCGTTCATGAAGCTCACACGTTTCTCATCTTAACTGACAAGCATTGGATGTTAGATGGTCAGTGCTTTGTATCAGTTTCAGAAGCAGATTTGGACTAGATATGGTCCATATGTGTAGGAAACACCGTTCTTTTGTTCTGGGCACACTCAGATTTCCTGCTGTATTAGAGACTCTACAAAGCAAGAGTGTGCTTCTCGCTCTAAAGCAGAGTGTGATCCATGGATGAGAACTATGCTGTGTGTTTCCCTTCAGAAATGAACTTAAATCCCAGGCTCTGTGTCTTACTACAAGCAAGACTTCGTTTCAGGTAAGGGCAGTCACTTTTCTGCTCAAATGAACTACATCATTCACGAAGCTCACACGTTTCTCATCTTAACTGACAAGCACTGGATGTTAGAGGACCAGTGCATTCTATCAGTTTCAGAAGAAGATTTGGACTACATATACTACGTATGTGTAGGAAACACCGTTCTTTTGTTCTGGGCAAACTCAGATTTCCTGCTGTATTAGAAATTCTAGAAAGCAAGAGCGTGCTTCTTGCTCTAAAGCAGAGTGTGATCCATGGATGAGAACTATGCTGTGTGTTTCCCTTCAGAAATGGAGTTAAATCCCAGGCTCTGTGTCTTCCTACAAGCAAGACTTCGTTTCAGGTAAGGGCAGTCACTTTTCAGCTCAAACGAACTACATCGTTCACTGAGCTCACACATTTCTCATCTTAACAGACAAGCATTGGATGTTAGAGGACCAGTGCTTTGTATCAGTTTCAGAAGCAGATTCGTTCTACATATGGTCCATATGTGTAGGAAACACCATTCTTTTGTTCTGGGCACACTCAGATTTCCTGCTGTATTAGAGAGTCTAGAAAGCTAGAGTGTGCTTCTCGCTCTAAAGCAGAGTGTGATCCATGGATGAGAACTATGCTGTGTGTTTCCCTTCAGAAATGGACTTAAATCCCAGGTTCTGTGTCTTACTACAAGCAAGACTTCGTTTCAGGTAAGGGCAGTCACTTTTCAGCTCAAACGAACTACATCGTTCACTGAGCTCACACATTTCTCATCTTAACAGCCAAGCATTGGATGTTAGAGGACCAGTGCATTGTATCAGTTTCAGAAGAAGATTTGGACTACATGTAGTCCGTATGTGTCGGACACCGTTCTTTTGTTCTGGGCACACTCAGATTTCCTTCTGTATTAGAGACTCTACAAAGCAAGAGTGTGCTTCTCGCTCTAAAGCAGAGTGTGATCCATGGATGAGAACTATGCTGTGTGTTTCCCTTCAGAAATGGACTTAAATCCCAGGTTCTGTGTCTTACTACAAGCAAGACTTCAATTCAGGTAAGGGCAGTCACTTTTCTGCTCAAACGAACTACATCGTTCACAAAGCTCACACGATTCTCATCTTAACTGACCAGCATTGGATGTTATAGGGTCAGTGCTTTGTATCAGTTTCAGAAGAAGATTGGGACTAGATATGGTCCGTATGAGTAGGAAACACCGCTCTTTTGTTCTGTGCACACTCAGATTTCCTGCTGTGTTAGAGACTCTAGAAAGCTAGAGTGTGCTTCTCCCTCTAAAGCAGAGTGTGATCCATGGATGAGAACTATGCTGTGTGTTTCCCTTCAGAAATGGAGTTAAATCCCAGGCTCTGTGTCTTCCTACAAGCAAGACTTCGTTTCAGGTAAGGGCAGTCACTTCTCAGCTCAAACGAACTACATCGTTCACTGAGCTCACACATTTCTCATCTTAACAGACAAGCATTGGATGTTAGAGGACCAGTGCTTTGTATCAGTTTCAGAAGCAGAGTTGTACTAGATATGGTCCGTATGTGTAGGAAACACCGTTCTTTTGTTCTCAGCACACTCACGTTTCCTGCTTTCTTAGAGGCTCTAGAAAGCAAGAGCGTGCTACTTGCTCTAAAGCAGAGTGTGATCAATGGATGAGACAATGCTGTGTGTTTCACTTCAGAATTGGAGTTAATTCCCAGGCTCTGAGTCTCCCTACAAGCAAGACTTCATTTCAGGTAAAGGCAGTCACTTTTCTGCTCAAAGGAACTACATCGTTCACGTAGCTCACACGTTTCTCATCTTAACTGACAAGCATTGGATATTATAGGGTCAATGCTTTGTATCAGTTTCAGAAGCAGATTTGGACTAGATATGGTCCGTATGTGTAGGAAACACAGCTCTTTTGTTCTGTGCACACTCAGATTTCCTGCTGTGTTAGAGACTCTAGAAAGCTAGAGTGTGCTTCTCGCTCTAAAGCAGAGTGTGATCCATGGATGAGAACTATGCTGTGTGTTTCCCTTCAGAAATGGACTTAAATCCCAGGCTCTGTGTCTTACTACAAGCAAGACTTCGTTTCAGGTAAGGGCAGTCACTTTTCAGTTCAAAGGAACTACATCATTCACAAAGCTCACATGTTTCTCATCTTAACTGACAAGCACTGGATGTTAGAGGACCAGTGTAGTCTATCAGTTTCAGAAGCAGATTTTGACTACATATGGTCCATATTTGTAGGAAACACCGTTCTTTTGTTCCGGGCACACTCAGATTTCCTGCTGTATTAGAGACTAACAAAGCAAGAGTGTGCTTCTCGCTCTAAAGCAGAGTGTGATCCATGGATGAGAACTATGCTGTGTGTTTCCCTTCAGAAATGGACTTAAATCCCAGGCTCTGTGTCTTAGTACAAGCAAGACTTCGTTTCAGGTAAGGGCAGTCACTTTTCTGCTCAAATGAACTACATCATTCACGAAGCTCACACGTTTCTCATCTTAATTGACAAGCATTGGATGTTAGAGGACCAGTGCTTTGTATCAGTTTCAGAAGAAGAGTTGGACTAGATATGGCCCATATGTGTAGGAAACACCGTTCTTTTATTCTCAGCACACTCACGTTTCCTGCTGTCTTAGAGACTCTAGAAAGCAAGAGCGTGCTTCTTGTTAAAAAGCAGAGTGTGATCAATGGATGATTACACTGCTGTGTGTTTTACTTCAGAAATGGAGTTAAATCCCAGGCTCTGAGTCTTCCTACAAGCAAGACTTCAATTCAGGTAAGGGCAGTCACTTTTCTGCTCAAACGAACTACATCGTTCACAAAGCTCACACGATTCTCATCTTAACTGACCAGCATTGGATGTTATAGGGTCAGTGCTTTGTATCAGTTTCAGAAGCAGATTGGGACTAGATATGGTCCGTATGAGTAGGAAACACCGCTCTTTTGTTCTGTGCACACTCAGATTTCCTGCTGTGTTAGAGACTCTAGAAAGCTAGAGTGTGCTTCTCCCTCTAAAGCAGAGTGTGATCCATGGATGAGAACTATGCTGTGTGTTTCCCTTCAGAAATGGAATTAAATCCCAGGCTCTGTGTCTTCCTACAAGCAAGACTTCGTTTCAGGTAAGGGCAGTCACTTCTCAGCTCAAACGAACTACATCGTTCACTGAGCTCACACATTTCTCATCTTAACAGACAAGCATTGGATGTTAGAGGACCAGTGCTTTGTATCAGTTTCAGAAGCAGAGTTGTACTAGATATGGTCCGTATGTGTAGGAAACACCGTTCTTTTGTTCTCAGCACACTCACGTTTCCTGCTTTCTTAGAGGCTCTAGAAAGCAAGAGCGTGCTTCTTGTTCTAAAGCAGAGTGTGATCAATGGATGAGACAATGCTGTGTGTTTCACTTCAGAATTGGAGTTAATTCCCAGGCTCTGAGTCTCCCTACAAGCAAGACTTCATTTCAGGTAAAGGCAGTCACTTTTCTGCTCAAAGGAACTACATCGTTCACGTAGCTCACACGTTTCTCATCTTAACTGACAAGCATTGGATATTATAGGGTCAATGCTTTGTATCAGTTTCAGAAGCAGATTTGGACTAGATATGGTCCGTATGTGTAGGAAACACAGCTCTTTTGTTCTGTGCACACTCAGATTTCCTGCTGTGTTAGAGACTCTAGAAAGCTAGAGTGTGCTTCTCGCTCTAAAGCAGAGTGTGATCCATGGATGAGAACTATGCTGTGTGTTTCCCTTCAGAAATGGACTTAAATCCCAGGCTCTGTGTCTTACTACAAGCAAGACTTCGTTTCAGGTAAGGGCAGTCACTTTTCAGTTCAAAGGAACTACATCATTCACAAAGCTCACATGTTTCTCATCTTAACTGACAAGCACTGGATGTTAGAGGACCAGTGTAGTCTATCAGTTTCAGAAGCAGATTTTGACTACATATGGTCCATATTTGTAGGAAACACCGTTCTTTTGTTCCGGGCACACTCAGATTTCCTGCTGTATTAGAGACTAACAAAGCAAGAGTGTGCTTCTCGCTCTAAAGCAGAGTGTGATCCATGGATGAGAACTATGCTGTGTGTTTCCCTTCAGAAATGGACTTAAATCCCAGGCTCTGTGTCTTAGTACAAGCAAGACTTCGTTTCAGGTAAGGGCAGTCACTTTTCAGCTCAAATGAACTACATCATTCACGAAGCTCACACGTTTCTCATCTTAATTGACAAGCATTGGATGTTAGAGGACCAGTGCTTTGTATCAGTTTCAGAAGAAGAGTTGGACTAGATATGGCCCATATGTGTAGGAAACACCGTTCTTTTGTTCTGGGCACACTCAGATTTCCTGCTGTATTAGAGAATCTAGAAAGCAAGAGCGTGCTTCTTGCTCTAAAGCAGAGTGTGATCCATGGATGAGAACTATGCTGTGTGCTTGACATCAGAAATGGAGTTAAATCCCAGGCTCTGAGTCTTCCTACAGGCAAGACTTCGTTTCAGGTTAGAGCAGTCACTTTTCTGCTCAAACGAACTACATCGTTCATGAAGCTCACACGTTTCTCATCTTATTGACAAGCATTGGATGTTAGAGGACCAGTGCTTTGTATCAGTTTCAGAAGAAGAGTTGGACTAGATATAGTCCATATGTGTAGGAAACACCGTTCTTTTGTTCTGGGCACACTCAGATTTCCTGCTGTATTACAAATTATAGAAAGCAAGAGCGTGCTTCTTGCTCTAAAGCAGAGTGTGATCCATGGATGAGAACTATGCTGTGTGTTTCCCTTCAGAAATGGAGTTAAATCCCAGGCTCTGTGTCTTCCTACAAGCAAGACTTCGTTTCAGGTAAGGGCAGTCACTTTTCAGCTCAAACGAACTACATCGTTCACTGAACTCACACATTTCTCATCTTAACAGACAAGCATTGGAAGTTAGAGGACCAGTGCTTTGTATCAGTTTCAGAAGCAGAGTTGTACTAGATATGGTCCGTATGTGTAGAAAACACCGTTCTTTTGTTCTCAGCACACTCACGTTTCCTGCTTTCTTAGAGACTCTAGAAAGCAAGAGCGTGCTTCTTGTTCTAAAGCAGAGTGTGATCAATGGATGATTACACTGCTGTGTATTTTACTTCAGAAATGGAGTTAAATCCCAGGCTCTGAGTCTTCCTACAAGCAAGACTTCGTTTCAGGTAAGGGCAGTCACTTTTCAGCTCAAACGAACTACATCGTTCACAAAACTCACACATTTCTCATCTTAACTGACAAGCATTGGATGTTAGATGGTCCGTGCTTTGTATCAGTTTCAGAAGCAGATTTGGACTACATATGGTTCATATGTGTAGGAAACACCGTTCTTTTGTTCCGGGCACACTCAGATTTCCTGCTGTATTAGAGACTCTAGAAAGCTAGAGTGTGCTTCTCGCTCTAAAGCAGAGTGTGATCCATGGATGAGAACTATGCTGTGTGTTTCCCTTCAGAAATGGACTTAAATCCCAGACTCTGTGTCTTCCTACAGGCAAGACATCGTTTCAGGTAAGGGCAGTCACTTTTCTGCTCAAACTAACTACATCGTTCACAAAGCTCACACGTTTCTCATCTTAACTGACAAGCACTGGATGTTAGAGGACCAGTGCATTCTATCAGTTTCAGAAGAAGATTTGGACTACATATACTCCGTATGTGTAGGAAACACCGTTCTTTTGTTCTGGGCACACTCAGATTTCCTGCTGTCTTAGAGACTCTAGAAAGCAAGAGTGTGCTTCTTGCTCTAAAGCAGAGTGTGATCCATGGATGAGAACTATGCTGTGTGCTTGACTTCAGAAATGGAGTTAAATCCCAGGCTCTGAGTCTTCCTACAGTCAAGACTTCGTTTCAGGTAAGCGCAGTCACTTTTCTGCTCAAACGAACTACATCGTTCATGAAGCTCACACGTTTCTCATCTTAACTGACAAGCATTGGATGTTAGATGTTCAGTGCTTTGTATCAGTTTCAGAAGCAGATTTGGACTACATATGGTCCATGTGTGTAGGAAAGACCGTTCTTTTGTTCCGGGCTCACTCAGATTTCCTGCTGTATTAGAGACTCTACAAAGCAAGAGTGTGCTTCTCGCTCTAAAGCAGAGTGTGATGCATGGATGAGAACTATGCTGTGTGTTTCCCTTCAGAAATGGACTTAAATCCCAGGCTCTGTGTCTTACAACAAGCAAGACTTCGTTTCAGGTAATGGCAGTCACTTTTCTGCTCAAATGAACTACATCATTCACGAAGCTCACACGTTTCTCATCTTAATTGACAAGCATTGGATGTTAGAGGTCCAGTGCTTTGTATCAGTTTCAGAAGAAGGGTTTGACTAGTTATGGTCCATATGTGTAGGAAACACCGTTCTTTTGTTCTGGGCACACTCAGATTTCCTGCTGTAATAGAAATTCTAGAAAGCAAGAGCGTGCTTCTTGCTCTAAAGCAGAGTGTGATCCATGGATGAGAACTATGCTGTGTGTTTCCCTTCAGAAATGGAGTTAAATCCCAGGTTCTGTGTCTTCCTACATGCAAGACTTCGTTTCAGGTAAGGGCAGTCACTTTTCAGCTCAAACGAACTACATCGTTCACTGAGCTCACACATTTCTCATCTTAACAGACAAGCATTGGAAGTTAGAGGACCAGTGCTTTGTATCAGTTTCAGAAGCAGAGTTGTACTAGATATGGTCCGTATGTGTAGAAAACACCGTTCTTTTGTTCTCAGCACACTCACGTTTCCTGCTTTCTTAGAGACTCTAGAAAGCAAGAGCGTGCTTCTTGTTCTAAAGCAGAGTGTGATCAATGGATGATTACACTGCTGTGTATTTTACTTCAGAAATGGAGTTAAATCCCAGGCTCTGAGTCTTCCTACAAGCAAGACTTCGTTTCAGGTAAGGGCAGTCACTTTTCAGCTCAAACGAACTACATCGTTCACAAAACTCACACATTTCTCATCTTAACTGACAAGCATTGGATGTTAGATGGTCCGTGCTTTGTATCAGTTTCAGAAGCAGATTTGGACTACATATGGTTCATATGTGTAGGAAACACCGTTCTTTTGTTCCAGGCACACTCAGATTTCCTGCTGTATTAGAGACTCTAGAAAGCTAGAGTGTGCTTCTCGCTCTAAACCAGAGTGTGATCCATGGATGAGAACTATGCTGTGTGTTTCCCTTCAGAAATGGACTTAAATCCCAGACTCTGTGTCTTCCTACAGGCAAGACATCGTTTCAGGTAAGGGCAGTCACTTTTCTGCTCAAACTAACTACATCGTTCACAAAGCTCACACGTTTCTCATCTTAACTGACAAGCACTGGATGTTAGAGGACCAGTGCATTCTATCAGTTTCAGAAGAAGATTTGGACTACATATACTCCGTATGTGTAGGAAACACCGTTCTTTTGTTCTGGGCACACTCAGATTTCCTGCTGTCTTAGAGACTCTAGAAAGCAAGAGTGTGCTTCTTGCTCTAAAGCAGAGTGTGATCCATGGATGAGAACTATGCTGTGTGCTTGACTTTAGAAATGGAGTTAAATCCCAGGCTCTGAGTCTTCCTACAGTCAAGACTTCGTTTCAGGTAAGCGCAGTCACTTTTCTGCTCAAACGAACTACATCGTTCATGAAGCTCACACGTTTCTCATCTTAACTGACAAGCATTGGATGTTAGATGTTCAGTGCTTTGTATCAGTTTCAGAAGCAGATTTGGACTACATATGGTCCATGTGTGTAGGAAAGACCGTTCTTTTGTTCCAGGCACACTCAGATTTCCTGCTGTATTAGAGAGTCTAGAAAGCTAGAGTGTGCTTCTCGCTCTAAAGCAGAGTGTGATCCATGGATGACAACTATGCTGTGTGTTTCCCTTCAGAAATGGACTTAAATCCCAGGCTCTGTGTCTTACTACAAGCAAGTCTTCGTTTCAGGTAAGGGCAGTCACTTTTCAGTTCAAAGGAACTACATCATTCACAAAGCTCACACGTTTCTCATCTTAACTGACAAGCACTGGATGTTAGAGGACCAGTGCATTCTATCAGTTTCAGAAGAATATTTGGACTACATATAGTCCGTATGTGTAGGAAACACCGTTCTTTTGTTCTGGACATACTCAGATTTCCTGCTGTCTTAGAGACTCTAGAAAGCAAGAGTGTGCTTCTTGCTCTAAAGCAGAGTGTGATCCATGGATGAGAACTATGCTGTGTGCTTGACTTCAGAAATGGAGTTAAATCCCAGGCTCTGAGTCTTCCTACAGGCAAGACTTCGTTTCAGGTAAGGGCAGTCACTTTTCTGCTCAAAAAAACTACATCGTTCATGAAGCTCACACGTTTCTCATCTTAACTGACAAGCATTGGATGTTAGATGGTCAGTGCTTTGTAACAGTTTCAGAAGCAGATTTGGACTACATATGGTCCATATGTGTAGGAAACACCGTTCTTTTGTTCCGGGCACACTCAGATTTCCTGCTGTATTAGAGACTCTACAAAGCAAGAGTGTGCTTCTCGCTCTAAAGCAGAGTGTGATCCATGGATGAGAACTATGCTGTGTGTTTCCCTTCAGAAATGAACTTAAATCCCAGGCTCTGTGTCTTCCTACAAGCAAGAGTTCGTTTCAGGTAAGGGCAGTCACTTTTCAGGTCAAACGAACTACATCGTTCACTGAGCTCACACATTTCTCATCTTAACAGCCAAGCATTGGATGTTAGAGGACCAGTGCTTTGTATCAGTTTCAGAAGCAGAGTTGGACTAGATATGGTCCGTATGTGTAGGAAACACCGTTCTCTTGTTCTCAGCACACTCATGTTTCCTGCTGTCTTAGAGACTCTAGAAAGCAAGAGCGTGCTTCTTGTTCTAAAGCAGAGTGTGATCAATGGATGAGACAATGCTGTGTGTTTCACTTCAGAATTGGAGTTAAATCCCAGGCTAGAGTCTCCCTACAAGCAAGACTTCGTTTCAGGTAAGGGCAGTCACTTTTCTGCTCAAAGGAACTACATCGTTCACGAAGCTCACACATTTCTCATCTTAACTGACAAGCATTGGATGTTAGAGGGTCAGTGCTTTGTATCAGTTTCAGAAGCAGATTTGGACTACATATGGTCCATATGTGTAGGAAACACCGTTCTTTTGTTCTGGGCACACTCAGATTTCCTGCTGTATTAGAGAGTCTAGAAAGCTAGAGTGTGCTTCTCGCTCTAAAGCAGAGTGTGATCCATGGATGACAACTATGCTGTGTGTTTCCCTTCAGAAATGGACTTAAATCCCAGGCTCTGTGTCTTACTACAAGCAAGTCTTCGTTTCAGGTAAGGGCAGTCACTTTTCAGCTCAAACGAACTACATCGTTCACAAAACTCACACATTTCTCATCTTAACTGACAAGCATTGGATGTTAGATGGTCCGTGCTTTGTATCAGTTTCAGAAGCAGATTTGGACTACATATGGTTCATATGTGTAGGAAACACCGTTCTTTTGTTCCAGGCACACTCAGATTTCCTGCTGTATTAGAGACTCTAGAAAGCTAGAGTGTGCTTCTCGCTCTAAACCAGAGTGTGATCCATGGATGAGAACTATGCTGTGTGTTTGCTTCAGAAATGGACTTAAATCCCAGACTCTGTGTCTTCCTACAGGCAAGACATCGTTTCAGGTAAGGGCAGTCACTTTTCTGCTCAAACTAACTACATCGTTCACAAAGCTCACACGTTTCTCATCTTAACTGACAAGCACTGGATGTTAGAGGACCAGTGCATCTTATCAGTTTCAGAAGAAGATTTGGACTACATATAGTCCGTATGTGTAGGAAACACCGTTCTTTTGTTCTGGGCACACTCAGATTTCCTGCTGTCTTAGAGACTCTAGAAAGCAAGAGTGTGCTTCTTGCTCTAAAGCAGAGTGTGATCCATGGATGAGAACTATGCTGTGTGCTTGACTTTAGAAATGGAGTTAAATCCCAGGCTCTGAGTCTTCCTACAGTCAAGACTTCGTTTCAGGTAAGCGCAGTCACTTTTCTGCTCAAACGAACTACATCGTTCATGAAGCTCACACGTTTCTCATCTTAACTGACAAGCATTGGATGTTAGATGTTCAGTGCTTTGTATCAGTTTCAGAAGCAGATTTGGACTACATATGGTCCATGTGTGTAGGAAAGACCGTTCTTTTGTTCCGGGCTCACTGAGATTTCCTGCTGTATTAGAGACTCTACAAAGCAAGAGTGTGCTTCTCGCTCTAAAGCAGAGTGTGATGCATGGATGAGAACTATGCTGTGTGTTTCCCTTCAGAAATGGACTTAAATCCCAGGCTCTGTGTCTTACAACAAGCAAGACTTCGTTTCAGGTAATGGCAGTCACTTTTCTGCTCAAATGAACTACATCATTCACGAAGCTCACACGTTTCTCATCTTAATTGACAAGCATTGGATGTTAGAGGTCCAGTGCTTTGTATCAGTTTCAGAAGAAGGGTTTGACTAGTTATGGTCCATATGTGTAGGAAACACCGTTCTTTTGTTCTGGGCACACTCAGATTTCCTGCTGTAATAGAAATTCTAGAAAGCAAGAGCGTGCTTCTCGCTCTAAAGCAGAGTGTGATCCATGGATGAGAACTATGCTGTGTGTTTCCCTTCAGAAATGGAGTTAAATCCCAGGCTCTGTGTCTTACTACAAGCAAGACTTCGTTTCAGATAATGGCAGTCACTTTTCAGCACAAACGAACTACATCATTCACGAAGCTCACACGTTTCTCATCTTAACAGACAAGCATTGGATTTTAGAGGACCAGTGCTTTGTATCAGTTTCAGATGCAGAGTTGGACTATATAATGTCCGTAATTGTAGGAAACACCGTTCTTTTGTTCTCAGCACACTCACGTTTCCTGCTGTCTTAGAGACTCTAGAAAGCAAGAGCGTGCTTCTTGTTAAAAAGCAGAGTGTGATCAATGGATGATTACACTGCTGTGTGTTTTACTTCAGAAATGGAGTTAAATCCCAGGCTCTGAGTCTTCCTACAAGCAAGACTTCAATTCAGGTAAGGGCAGTCACTTTTCTGCTCAAACGAACTACATCGTTCATGAAGCTCACACGTTTCTCATCTTAACTGACAAGCATTGGATGTTATAGGGTCAATGCTTTGTATCAGTTTCAGAAGCAGATTTGGGCTAGATATGGTCCGTATGTGTAGGAAACACCGTTCTTTTGTTCCGGGCACACTCAGATTTCCTGCTGTATTAGAGACTCTACAAAGCAAGAGTGTGCTTCTCGCTCTAAAGCAGAGTGTGATCCATGGATGAGAACTATGCTGTGTGTTTCCCTTCAGAAATGAACTTAAATCCCAGGCTCTGTGTCTTACTACAAGCAAGACTTCGTTTCAGGTAAGGGCAGTCACTTTTCTGCTCAAATGAACTACATCATTCACGAAGCGCACACGTTTCTCATCTTAACTGACAAGCACTGGATGTAAGAGGACCAGTGCATTCTATCAGTTTCAGAAGAAGATTTGGACTACATATAGTACGTATGGGTAGGAAACACCGTTCTTTTGTTCTGGGCAAACTCAGATTTCCTGCTCTATTAGAAATTCTAGAAAGCAAGAGCGTGCTTCTTGCTCTAAAGCAGAGTGTGATCCATGGATGAGAACTATGCTGTGTGTTTCCCTTCAGAAATGGAGTTAAATCCCAGGCTCTGTGTCTTCCTACAAGCAAGACTTCGTTTCAGGTAAGGGCAGTCACTTTTCAGCTCAAACGAACTACATCGTTCACTGAGCTCACACATTTCTCATCTTAACAGACAAGCATTGGATGTTAGAGGACCAGTGCTTTGTATCAGTTTCAGAAGCAGAGTTGGACTATATAATGTCCGTATGTGTAGGAAACACCGTTATTTTGTTCTCAGCACACTCACGTTTCCTGCTGTCTTAGATACTCTAGAAAGCAAGAGAGTGCTTCCTGTTCTAAAGCAGAGTGTGATCAATGGATGATTACACTGCTGTGTGTTTTACTTCAGAAATGGAGTTAAATCCCAGGCTCTGAGTCTTCCTACAAGCAAGACTTAAATTCAGGTAAGGGCAGTCACTTTTCTGCTCAAACTAACTACATCGTTCACGAAGCTCACACATTTCTCATGTTAACTGACAAGCATTGGATGTTAGAGGGTCAGTGCTTTGTATCAGTTTCAGAAGCAGATTTGGAGTACATATGGTCAATATGTTTAGGAAACACCATTCTTTTGTTCTGGGCACACTCAGATTTCCTGCTGTATTAGAGAGTCTAGAAAGCTAGAGTGTGCTTCTCGCTCTAAAGCAGAGTGTGATCCATGGATGAGAACTATGCTGTGTGTTTCCCTTCGGAAATGGACTTAAATCCCAGGTTCTGTGTCTTACTACAAGCAAGACTTCGTTTCAGGTAAGGGCAGTCACTTTTCAGCTCAAACGAACTACATCGTTCACTGAGCTCACACATTTCTCATCTTAACAGCCAAGCATTGGATGTTAGAGGACCAGTGCATTGTATCAGTTTCAGAAGAAGATTTGGACTACATGTAGTCCGTATGTGTCGGACACCGTTCTTTTGTTCTGGGCACACTCAGATTTCCTGCTGTCTTAGAGACTCTAGAAAGCAAGAGTGTGCTTCTTGCTCTAAAGCAGAGTGTGATCCATGGATGAGAACTATGCTGTGTGCTTGACTTCAGAAATGGACTTAAATCCCAGGCTCTGAGTCTTCCTACAGGCAAGACTTCGTTTCAGGTAAGGGCAGTCACTTTTCTGCTCAAACGAACTACATCGTTCATGAATCTCACACGTTTCTCATCTTAACTGACAAGCAATGGATGTTAGATGGTCAGTGCTTTGTATCAGTTTCAGAAGCAGATTTGGACTACATATGGTCCATATGTGTAGGAAACACCGTTCTTTTGTTCCGGGCACACTCAGATTTCCTGCTGTATTAGAGACTCTACAAAGCAAGAGTGTGCTTCTCGCTCTAAAGCAGAGTGTGATCCATGGATGAGAACTATGCTGTGTGTTTCCCTTCAGAAATGGACTTAAATCCCAGGCTCTGTGTCTTACTACAAGCAAGACTTCGTTTCAGGTAAGGGCAGTCACTTTTCAGCTCAAACTAACTACATCGTTCACTGAGCTCACACATTTCTCATCTTAACAGACAAGCATTGGATGTTAGAGGACCAGTGCTTTGTATCAGTTTCAGAAGCAGAGTTGGACTAGATATGGTCCGTATGTGTAGGAAACACCGTTCTCTTGTTCTCAGCACACTCACGTTTCCTGCTGTCTTAGAGACTCTAGAAAGCAAGAGCGTGCTTCTTGTTCTAAAGCAGTGTGTGATCAATGGATGAGACAATGCTGTGTGTTTCACTTCAGAATTGGAGTTAAATCCCAGGCTAGAGTCTCCCTACAAGCAAGACTTCGTTTCAGGTAAGGGCAGTCACTTTTCTGCTCAAAGGAACTACATCGTTCACGAAGCTCACACATTTCTCATCTTAACTGACAAGCATTGGATGTTAGAGGGTCAGTGCTTTGTATCAGTTTCACAAGCAGATTTGGACTACATATGGTCCATATGTGTAGGAAACACCGTTCTTTTGTTCTGGGCACACTCAGATTTCCTGCTGTATTAGAGAGTCTAGAAAGCTAGAGTGTGCTTCTCGCTCTAAAGCAGAGTGTGATCCATGGATGACAACTATGCTGTGTGTTTCCCTTCAGAAATGGACTTAAATCCCAGGCTCTGTGTCTTACTACAAGCAAGTCTTCGTTTCAGGTAAGGGCAGTCACTTTTCAGTTCAAAGGAACTACATCATTCACAAAGCTCACACGTTTCTCATCTTAACTGACAAGCACTGGATGTTAGAGGACCAGTGCATTCTATCAGTTTCAGAAGAATATTTGGACTACATATAGTCCGTATGTGTAGGAAACACCGTTCTTTTGTTCTGGACATACTCAGATTTCCTGCTGTCTTAGAGACTCTAGAAAGCAAGAGTGTGCTTCTTGCTCTAAAGCAGAGTGTGATCCATGGATGAGAACTATGCTGTGTGCTTGACTTCAGAAATGGAGTTAAATCCCAGGCTCTGAGTCTTCCTACAGGCAAGACTTCGTTTCAGGTAAGGGCAGTCACTTTTCTGCTCAAAAAAACTACATCGTTCATGAAGCTCACACGTTTCTCATCTTAACTGACAAGCATTGGATGTTAGATGGTCAGTGCTTTGTAACAGTTTCAGAAGCAGATTTGGACTACATATGGTCCATATGTGTAGGAAACACCGTTCTTTTGTTCCGGGCACACTCAGATTTCCTGCTGTATTAGAGACTCTACAAAGCAAGAGTGTGCTTCTCGCTCTAAAGCAGAGTGTGATCCATGGATGAGAACTATGCTGTGTGTTTCCCTTCAGAAATGAACTTAAATCCCAGGCTCTGTGTCTTCCTACAAGCAAGAGTTCGTTTCAGGTAAGGGCAGTCACTTTTCAGGTCAAACGAACTACATCGTTCACTGAGCTCACACATTTCTCATCTTAACAGCCAAGCATTGGATGTTAGAGGACCAGTGCTTTGTATCAGTTTCAGAAGCAGAGTTGGACTAGATATGGTCCGTATGTGTAGGAAACACCGTTCTCTTGTTCTCAGCACACTCATGTTTCCTGCTGTCTTAGAGACTCTAGAAAGCAAGAGCGTGCTTCTTGTTCTAAAGCAGAGTGTGATCAATGGATGAGACAATGCTGTGTGTTTCACTTCAGAATTGGAGTTAAATCCCAGGCTAGAGTCTCCCTACAAGCAAGACTTCGTTTCAGGTAAGGGCAGTCACTTTTCTGCTCAAAGGAACTACATCGTTCACGAAGCTCACACATTTCTCATCTTAACTGACAAGCATTGGATGTTAGAGGGTCAGTGCTTTGTATCAGTTTCAGAAGCAGATTTGGACTACATATGGTCCATATGTGTAGGAAACACCGTTCTTTTGTTCTGGGCACACTCAGATTTCCTGCTGTATTAGAGAGTCTAGAAAGCTAGAGTGTGCTTCTCGCTCTAAAGCAGAGTGTGATCCATGGATGACAACTATGCTGTGTGTTTCCCTTCAGAAATGGACTTAAATCCCAGGCTCTGTGTCTTACTACAAGCAAGTCTTCGTTTCAGGTAAGGGCAGTCACTTTTCAGCTCAAACGAACTACATCGTTCACAAAACTCACACATTTCTCATCTTAACTGACAAGCATTGGATGTTAGATGGTCCGTGCTTTGTATCAGTTTCAGAAGCAGATTTGGACTACATATGGTTCATATGTGTAGGAAACACCGTTCTTTTGTTCCAGGCACACTCAGATTTCCTGCTGTATTAGAGACTCTAGAAAGCTAGAGTGTGCTTCTCGCTCTAAACCAGAGTGTGATCCATGGATGAGAACTATGCTGTGTGTTTCCCTTCAGAAATGGACTTAAATCCCAGACTCTGTGTCTTCCTACAGGCAAGACATCGTTTCAGGTAAGGGCAGTCACTTTTCTGCTCAAACTAACTACATCGTTCACAAAGCTCACACGTTTCTCATCTTAACTGACAAGCACTGGATGTTAGAGGACCAGTGCATTCTATCAGTTTCAGAAGAAGATTTGGACTACATATACTCCGTATGTGTAGGAAACACCGTTCTTTTGTTCTGGGCACACTCAGATTTCCTGCTGTCTTAGAGACTCTAGAAAGCAAGAGTGTGCTTCTTGCTCTAAAGCAGAGTGTGATCCATGGATGAGAACTATGCTGTGTGCTTGACTTTAGAAATGGAGTTAAATCCCAGGCTCTGAGTCTTCCTACAGTCAAGACTTCGTTTCAGGTAAGCGCAGTCACTTTTCTGCTCAAACGAACTACATCGTTCATGAAGCTCACACGTTTCTCATCTTAACTGACAAGCATTGGATGTTAGATGTTCAGTGCTTTGTATCAGTTTCAGAAGCAGATTTGGACTACATATGGTCCATGTGTGTAGGAAAGACCGTTCTTTTGTTCCGGGCTCACTGAGATTTCCTGCTGTATTAGAGACTCTACAAAGCAAGAGTGTGCTTCTCGCTCTAAAGCAGAGTGTGATGCATGGATGAGAACTATGCTGTGTGTTTCCCTTCAGAAATGGACTTAAATCCCAGGCTCTGTGTCTTACAACAAGCAAGACTTCGTTTCAGGTAATGGCAGTCACTTTTCTGCTCAAATGAACTACATCATTCACGAAGCTCACACGTTTCTCATCTTAATTGACAAGCATTGGATGTTAGAGGTCCAGTGCTTTGTATCAGTTTCAGAAGAAGGGTTTGACTAGTTATGGTCCATATGTGTAGGAAACACCGTTCTTTTGTTCTGGGCACACTCAGATTTCCTGCTGTATTAGAGACTCTACAAAGCAAGAGTGTGCTTCTCGCTCTAAAGCAGAGTGTGATCCATGGATGAGAACTATGCTGTGTGTTTCCCTTCAGAAATGAACTTAAATCCCAGGCTCTGTGTCTTACTACAAGCAAGACTTCGTTTCAGGTAAGGGCAGTCACTTTTCTGCTCAAATGAACTACATCATTCACGAAGCGCACACGTTTCTCATCTTAACTGACAAGCACTGGATGTAAGAGGACCAGTGCATTCTATCAGTTTCAGAAGAAGATTTGGACTACATATAGTACGTATGGGTAGGAAACACCGTTCTTTTGTTCTGGGCAAACTCAGATTTCCTGCTCTATTAGAAATTCTAGAAAGCAAGAGCGTGCTTCTTGCTCTAAAGCAGAGTGTGATCCATGGATGAGAACTATGCTGTGTGTTTCCCTTCAGAAATGGAGTTAAATCCCAGGCTCTGTGTCTTCCTACAAGCAAGACTTCGTTTCAGGTAAGGGCAGTCACTTTTCAGCTCAAACGAACTACATCGTTCACTGAGCTCACACATTTCTCATCTTAACAGACAAGCATTGGATGTTAGAGGACCAGTGCTTTGTATCAGTTTCAGAAGCAGAGTTGGACTATATAATGTCCGTATGTGTAGGAAACACCGTTATTTTGTTCTCAGCACACTCACGTTTCCTGCTGTCTTAGATACTCTAGAAAGCAAGAGAGTGCTTCCTGTTCTAAAGCAGAGTGTGATCAATGGATGATTACACTGCTGTGTGTTTTACTTCAGAAATGGAGTTAAATCCCAGGCTCTGAGTCTTCCTACAAGCAAGACTTAAATTCAGGTAAGGGCAGTCACTTTTCTGCTCAAACTAACTACATCGTTCACGAAGCTCACACATTTCTCATGTTAACTGACAAGCATTGGATGTTAGAGGGTCAGTGCTTTGTATCAGTTTCAGAAGCAGATTTGGAGTACATATGGTCAATATGTTTAGGAAACACCATTCTTTTGTTCTGGGCACACTCAGATTTCCTGCTGTATTAGAGAGTCTAGAAAGCTAGAGTGTGCTTCTCGCTCTAAAGCAGAGTGTGATCCATGGATGAGAACTATGCTGTGTGTTTCCCTTCGGAAATGGACTTAAATCCCAGGTTCTGTGTCTTACTACAAGCAAGACTTCGTTTCAGGTAAGGGCAGTCACTTTTCAGCTCAAACGAACTACATCGTTCACTGAGCTCACACATTTCTCATCTTAACAGCCAAGCATTGGATGTTAGAGGACCAGTGCATTGTATCAGTTTCAGAAGAAGATTTGGACTACATGTAGTCCGTATGTGTCGGACACCGTTCTTTTGTTCTGGGCACACTCAGATTTCCTGCTGTCTTAGAGACTCTAGAAAGCAAGAGTGTGCTTCTTGCTCTAAAGCAGAGTGTGATCCATGGATGAGAACTATGCTGTGTGCTTGACTTCAGAAATGGACTTAAATCCCAGGCTCTGAGTCTTCCTACAGGCAAGACTTCGTTTCAGGTAAGGGCAGTCACTTTTCTGCTCAAACGAACTACATCGTTCATGAATCTCACACGTTTCTCATCTTAACTGACAAGCAATGGATGTTAGATGGTCAGTGCTTTGTATCAGTTTCAGAAGCAGATTTGGACTACATATGGTCCATATGTGTAGGAAACACCGTTCTTTTGTTCCGGGCACACTCAGATTTCCTGCTGTATTAGAGAGTCTAGAAAGCTAGAGTGTGCTTCTCGCTCTAAAGCAGAGTGTGATCCATGGATGACAACTATGCTGTGTGTTTCCCTTCAGAAATGGACTTAAATCCCAGGCTCTGTGTCTTACTACAAGCAAGTCTTCGTTTCAGGTAAGGGCAGTCACTTTTCAGTTCAAAGGAACTACATCATTCACAAAGCTCACACGTTTCTCATCTTAACTGACAAGCACTGGATGTTAGAGGACCAGTGCATTCTATCAGTTTCAGAAGAATATTTGGACTACATATAGTCCGTATGTGTAGGAAACACCGTTCTTTTGTTCTGGACATACTCAGATTTCCTGCTGTCTTAGAGACTCTAGAAAGCAAGAGTGTGCTTCTTGCTCTAAAGCAGAGTGTGATCCATGGATGAGAACTATGCTGTGTGCTTGACTTCAGAAATGGAGTTAAATCCCAGGCTCTGAGTCTTCCTACAGGCAAGACTTCGTTTCAGGTAAGGGCAGTCACTTTTCTGCTCAAACAAACTACATCGTTCATGAAGCTCACACGTTTCTCATCTTAACTGACAAGCATTGGATGTTAGATGGTCAGTGCTTTGTAACAGTTTCAGAAGCAGATTTGGACTACATATGGTCCATATGTGTAGGAAACACCGTTCTTTTGTTCCGGGCACACTCAGATTTCCTGCTGTATTAGAGACTCTACAAAGCAAGAGTGTGCTTCTCGCTCTAAAGCAGAGTGTGATCCATGGATGAGAACTATGCTGTGTGTTTCCCTTCAGAAATGAACTTAAATCCCAGGCTCTGTGTCTTCCTACAAGCAAGAGTTCGTTTCAGGTAAGGGCAGTCACTTTTCAGGTCAAACGAACTACATCGTTCACTGAGCTCACACATTTCTCATCTTAACAGCCAAGCATTGGATGTTAGAGGACCAGTGCTTTGTATCAGTTTCAGAAGCAGAGTTGGACTAGATATGGTCCGTATGTGTAGGAAACACCGTTCTCTTGTTCTCAGCACACTCATGTTTCCTGCTGTCTTAGAGACTCTAGAAAGCAAGAGCGTGCTTCTTGTTCTAAAGCAGAGTGTGATCAATGGATGAGACAATGCTGTGTGTTTCACTTCAGAATTGGAGTTAAATCCCAGGCTAGAGTCTCCCTACAAGCAAGACTTCGTTTCAGGTAAGGGCAGTCACTTTTCTGCTCAAATGAACTACATCATTCACGAAGCTCACACGTTTCTCATCTTAACTGACAAGCACTGGATGTTAGAGGACCAGTGCATTCTATCAGTTTCAGAAGAAGATTTGGACTACATATACTACGTATGTTTAGGAAACACCGTTCTTTTGTTCTGGGCAAACTCAGATTTCCTGCTGTATTAGAAATTCTAGAAAGCAAGAGCGTGCTTCTTGCTCTAAAGCAGAGTGTGATCCATGGATGAGAACTATGCTGTGTGTTTCCCTTCAGAAATGGAGTTAAATCCCAGGCTCTGTGTCTTCCTACAAGCAAGACTTCGTTTCAGGTAAGGGCAGTCACTTTTCAGCTCAAACGAACTACATCGTTCACTGAGCTCACACATTTCTCATCTTAACAGACAAGCATTGGATGTTAGAGGACCAGTGCTTTGTATCAGTTTCAGAAGCAGATTTGGACTACATATGGTCCATATGTGTAGGAAACACCATTCTTTTGTTCTGGGCACACTCAGATTTCCTGCTGTATTAGAGAGTCTAGAAAGCTAGAGTGTGCTTCTCGCTCTAAAGCAGAGTGTGATCCATGGATGAGAACTATGCTGTGTGTTTCCCTTCAGAAATGGACTTAAATCCCAGGTTCTGTGTCTTACTACAAGCAAGACTTCGTTTCAGGTAAGGGCAGTCACTTTTCAGCTCAAACGAACTACATCGTTCACTGAGCTCACACATTTCTCATCTTAACAGCCAAGCATTGGATGTTAGAGGACCAGTGCATTGTATCAGTTTCAGAAGAAGATTTGGACTACATGTAGTCCGTATGTGTCGGACACCGTTCTTTTGTTCTGGGCACACTCAGATTTCCTTCTGTATTAGAGACTCTACAAAGCAAGAGTGTGCTTCTCGCTCTAAAGCAGAGCGTGATCCATGGATGAGAACTATGCTGTGTGTTTCCCTTCAGAAATGGAGTTAAATCCCAGGCTCTGTGTCTTACTACAAGCAAGACTTCGTTTCAGGTAAGGCCAGTCACTTTTCAGCTCAAACGAACTACATCGTTCACGAAGCTCACACGTTTCTCATCTTAACAGACAAGCATTGGATGTTAGAGGACCAGTGCTTTGTATCATTTTCAGAAGCAGAGTTGGACTAGATATGGTCCGTATGTGTAGGAAACACCGTTCTTTTGTTCTCAGCACACTCACGTTTCCTGCTGTCTTAGAGACTCTAGAAAGCAAGAGCGTGCTTCTTGTTAAAAAGCAGAGTGTGATCAATGGATGATTACACTGCTGTGTGTTTTACTTCAGAAATGGAGTTAAATCCCAGGCTCTGAGTCTTCCTACAAGCAAGACTTCAATTCAGGTAAGGGCAGTCACTTTTCTGCTCAAACGAACTACATCATTCACAAAGCTCACACGATTCTCATCTTAACTGACCAGCATTGGATGTTATAGGGTCAGTGCTTTGTATCAGTTTCAGAAGCAGATTGGGACTAGATATGGTCCGTATGAGTAGGAAACACCGCTCTTTTGTTCTGTGCACACTCAGATTTCCTGCTGTGTTAGAGACTCTAGAAAGCTAGAGTGTGCTTCTCCCTCTAAAGCAGAGTGTGATCCATGGATGAGAACTATGCTGTGTGTTTCCCTTCAGAAATGGAGTTAAATCCCAGGCTCTGAGTCTCCCTACAAGCAAGACTTCATTTCAGGTAATGGCAGTCACTTTTCTGCTCAAAGGAACTACATCGTTCACGTAGCTCACACGTTTCTCATCTTAACTGACAAGCATTGGATATTATAGGGTCAATGCTTTGTATCAGTTTCAGAAGCAGATTTGGACTAGATATGGTCCGTATGTGTAGGAAACACAGCTCTTTTGTTCTGTGCACACTCAGATTTCCTGCTGTGTTAGAGACTCTAGAAAGCTAGAGTGTGCTTCTCGCTCTAAAGCAGAGTGTGATCCATGGATGAGAACTATGCTGTGTGTTTCCCTTCAGAAATGGACTTAAATCCCAGGCTCTGTGTCTTACTACAAGCAAGACTTCGTTTCAGGTAAGGGCAGTCACTTTTCAGTTCAAAGGAACTACATCATTCACAAAGCTCACATGTTTCTCATCTTAACTGACAAGCACTGGATGTTAGAGGACCAGTGTAGTCTATCAGTTTCAGAAGCAGATTTTGACTACATATGGTCCATATTTGTAGGAAACACCGTTCTTTTGTTCCGGGCACACTCAGATTTCCTGCTGTATTAGAGACTAACAAAGCAAGAGTGTGCTTCTCGCTCTAAAGCAGAGTGTGATCCATGGATGAGAACTATGCTGTGTGTTTCCCTTCAGAAATGGACTTAAATCCCAGGCTCTGTGTCTTAGTACAAGCAAGACTTCGTTTCAGGTAAGGGCAGTCACTTTTCTGCTCAAATGAACTACATCATTCACGAAGCTCACACGTTTCTCATCTTAATTGACAAGCATTGGATGTTAGAGGACCAGTGCTTTGTATCAGTTTCAGAAGAAGAGTTGGACTAGATATGGCCCATATGTGTAGGAAACACCGTTCTTTTATTCTCAGCACACTCACGTTTCCTGCTGTCTTAGAGACTCTAGAAAGCAAGAGCGTGCTTCTTGTTAAAAAGCAGAGTGTGATCAATGGATGATTACACTGCTGTGTGTTTTACTTCAGAAATGGAGTTAAATCCCAGGCTCTGAGTCTTCCTACAAGCAAGACTTCAATTCAGGTAAGGGCAGTCACTTTTCTGCTCAAACGAACTACATCGTTCACAAAGCTCACACGATTCTCATCTTAACTGACCAGCATTGGATGTTATAGGGTCAGTGCTTTGTATCAGTTTCAGAAGCAGATTGGGACTAGATATGGTCCGTATGAGTAGGAAACACCGCTCTTTTGTTCTGTGCACACTCAGATTTCCTGCTGTGTTAGAGACTCTAGAAAGCTAGAGTGTGCTTCTCCCTCTAAAGCAGAGTGTGATCCATGGATGAGAACTATGCTGTGTGTTTCCCTTCAGAAATGGAATTAAATCCCAGGCTCTGTGTCTTCCTACAAGCAAGACTTCGTTTCAGGTAAGGGCAGTCACTTCTCAGCTCAAACGAACTACATCGTTCACTGAGCTCACACATTTCTCATCTTAACAGACAAGCATTGGATGTTAGAGGACCAGTGCTTTGTATCAGTTTCAGAAGCAGAGTTGTACTAGATATGGTCCGTATGTGTAGGAAACACCGTTCTTTTGTTCTCAGCACACTCACGTTTCCTGCTTTCTTAGAGGCTCTAGAAAGCAAGAGCGTGCTTCTTGTTCTAAAGCAGAGTGTGATCAATGGATGAGACAATGCTGTGTGTTTCACTTCAGAATTGGAGTTAATTCCCAGGCTCTGAGTCTCCCTACAAGCAAGACTTCATTTCAGGTAAAGGCAGTCACTTTTCTGCTCAAAGGAACTACATCGTTCACGTAGCTCACACGTTTCTCATCTTAACTGACAAGCATTGGATATTATAGGGTCAATGCTTTGTATCAGTTTCAGAAGCAGATTTGGACTAGATATGGTCCGTATGTGTAGGAAACACAGCTCTTTTGTTCTGTGCACACTCAGATTTCCTGCTGTGTTAGAGACTCTAGAAAGCTAGAGTGTGCTTCTCGCTCTAAAGCAGAGTGTGATCCATGGATGAGAACTATGCTGTGTGTTTCCCTTCAGAAATGGACTTAAATCCCAGGCTCTGTGTCTTACTACAAGCAAGACTTCGTTTCAGGTAAGGGCAGTCACTTTTCAGTTCAAAGGAACTACATCATTCACAAAGCTCACATGTTTCTCATCTTAACTGACAAGCACTGGATGTTAGAGGACCAGTGTAGTCTATCAGTTTCAGAAGCAGATTTTGACTACATATGGTCCATATTTGTAGGAAACACCGTTCTTTTGTTCCGGGCACACTCAGATTTCCTGCTGTATTAGAGACTAACAAAGCAAGAGTGTGCTTCTCGCTCTAAAGCAGAGTGTGATCCATGGATGAGAACTATGCTGTGTGTTTCCCTTCAGAAATGGACTTAAATCCCAGGCTCTGTGTCTTAGTACAAGCAAGACTTCGTTTCAGGTAAGGGCAGTCACTTTTCAGCTCAAATGAACTACATCATTCACGAAGCTCACACGTTTCTCATCTTAATTGACAAGCATTGGATGTTAGAGGACCAGTGCTTTGTATCAGTTTCAGAAGAAGAGTTGGACTAGATATGGCCCATATGTGTAGGAAACACCGTTCTTTTGTTCTGGGCACACTCAGATTTCCTGCTGTATTAGAGAATCTAGAAAGCAAGAGCGTGCTTCTTGCTCTAAAGCAGAGTGTGATCCATGGATGAGAACTATGCTGTGTGCTTGACATCAGAAATGGAGTTAAATCCCAGGCTCTGAGTCTTCCTACAGGCAAGACTTCGTTTCAGGTTAGAGCAGTCACTTTTCTGCTCAAACGAACTACATCGTTCATGAAGCTCACACGTTTCTCATCTTATTGACAAGCATTGGATGTTAGAGGACCAGTGCTTTGTATCAGTTTCAGAAGAAGAGTTGGACTAGATATAGTCCATATGTGTAGGAAACACCGTTCTTTTGTTCTGGGCACACTCAGATTTCCTGCTGTATTACAAATTATAGAAAGCAAGAGCGTGCTTCTTGCTCTAAAGCAGAGTGTGATCCATGGATGAGAACTATGCTGTGTGTTTCCCTTCAGAAATGGAGTTAAATCCCAGGCTCTGTGTCTTCCTACAAGCAAGACTTCGTTTCAGGTAAGGGCAGTCACTTTTCAGCTCAAACGAACTACATCGTTCACTGAACTCACACATTTCTCATCTTAACAGACAAGCATTGGAAGTTAGAGGACCAGTGCTTTGTATCAGTTTCAGAAGCAGAGTTGTACTAGATATGGTCCGTATGTGTAGAAAACACCGTTCTTTTGTTCTCAGCACACTCACGTTTCCTGCTTTCTTAGAGACTCTAGAAAGCAAGAGCGTGCTTCTTGTTCTAAAGCAGAGTGTGATCAATGGATGATTACACTGCTGTGTATTTTACTTCAGAAATGGAGTTAAATCCCAGGCTCTGAGTCTTCCTACAAGCAAGACTTCGTTTCAGGTAAGGGCAGTCACTTTTCAGCTCAAACGAACTACATCGTTCACAAAACTCACACATTTCTCATCTTAACTGACAAGCATTGGATGTTAGATGGTCCGTGCTTTGTATCAGTTTCAGAAGCAGATTTGGACTACATATGGTTCATATGTGTAGGAAACACCGTTCTTTTGTTCCGGGCACACTCAGATTTCCTGCTGTATTAGAGACTCTAGAAAGCTAGAGTGTGCTTCTCGCTCTAAAGCAGAGTGTGATCCATGGATGAGAACTATGCTGTGTGTTTCCCTTCAGAAATGGACTTAAATCCCAGACTCTGTGTCTTCCTACAGGCAAGACATCGTTTCAGGTAAGGGCAGTCACTTTTCTGCTCAAACTAACTACATCGTTCACAAAGCTCACACGTTTCTCATCTTAACTGACAAGCACTGGATGTTAGAGGACCAGTGCATTCTATCAGTTTCAGAAGAAGATTTGGACTACATATACTCCGTATGTGTAGGAAACACCGTTCTTTTGTTCTGGGCACACTCAGATTTCCTGCTGTCTTAGAGACTCTAGAAAGCAAGAGTGTGCTTCTTGCTCTAAAGCAGAGTGTGATCCATGGATGAGAACTATGCTGTGTGCTTGACTTCAGAAATGGAGTTAAATCCCAGGCTCTGAGTCTTCCTACAGTCAAGACTTCGTTTCAGGTAAGCGCAGTCACTTTTCTGCTCAAACGAACTACATCGTTCATGAAGCTCACACGTTTCTCATCTTAACTGACAAGCATTGGATGTTAGATGTTCAGTGCTTTGTATCAGTTTCAGAAGCAGATTTGGACTACATATGGTCCATGTGTGTAGGAAAGACCGTTCTTTTGTTCCGGGCTCACTCAGATTTCCTGCTGTATTAGAGACTCTACAAAGCAAGAGTGTGCTTCTCGCTCTAAAGCAGAGTGTGATGCATGGATGAGAACTATGCTGTGTGTTTCCCTTCAGAAATGGACTTAAATCCCAGGTTCTGTGTCTTACTACAAGCAAGACTTCGTTTCAGGTAAGGGCAGTCACTTTTCAGCTCAAACGAACTACATCGTTCACTGAGCTCACACATTTCTCATCTTAACAGCCAAGCATTGGATGTTAGAGGACCAGTGCATTGTATCAGTTTCAGAAGAAGATTTGGACTACATGTAGTCCGTATGTGTCGGACACCGTTCTTTTGTTCTGGGCACACTCAGATTTCCTTCTGTATTAGAGACTCTACAAAGCAAGAGTGTGCTTCTCGCTCTAAAGCAGAGCGTGATCCATGGATGAGAACTATGCTGTGTGTTTCCCTTCAGAAATGGAGTTAAATCCCAGGCTCTGTGTCTTACTACAAGCAAGACTTCGTTTCAGGTAAGGCCAGTCACTTTTCAGCTCAAACGAACTACATCGTTCACGAAGCTCACACGTTTCTCATCTTAACAGACAAGCATTGGATGTTAGAGGACCAGTGCTTTGTATCATTTTCAGAAGCAGAGTTGGACTAGATATGGTCCGTATGTGTAGGAAACACCGTTCTTTTGTTCTCAGCACACTCACGTTTCCTGCTGTCTTAGAGACTCTAGAAAGCAAGAGCGTGCTTCTTGTTAAAAAGCAGAGTGTGATCAATGGATGATTACACTGCTGTGTGTTTTACTTCAGAAATGGAGTTAAATCCCAGGCTCTGAGTCTTCCTACAAGCAAGACTTCAATTCAGGTAAGGGCAGTCACTTTTCTGCTCAAACGAACTACATCATTCACAAAGCTCACACGATTCTCATCTTAACTGACCAGCATTGGATGTTATAGGGTCAGTGCTTTGTATCAGTTTCAGAAGCAGATTGGGACTAGATATGGTCCGTATGAGTAGGAAACACCGCTCTTTTGTTCTGTGCACACTCAGATTTCCTGCTGTGTTAGAGACTCTAGAAAGCTAGAGTGTGCTTCTCCCTCTAAAGCAGAGTGTGATCCATGGATGAGAACTATGCTGTGTGTTTCCCTTCAGAAATGGAGTTAAATCCCAGGCTCTGAGTCTCCCTACAAGCAAGACTTCATTTCAGGTAATGGCAGTCACTTTTCTGCTCAAAGGAACTACATCGTTCACGTAGCTCACACGTTTCTCATCTTAACTGACAAGCATTGGATATTATAGGGTCAATGCTTTGTATCAGTTTCAGAAGCAGATTTGGACTAGATATGGTCCGTATGTGTAGGAAACACAGCTCTTTTGTTCTGTGCACACTCAGATTTCCTGCTGTGTTAGAGACTCTAGAAAGCTAGAGTGTGCTTCTCGCTCTAAAGCAGAGTGTGATCCATGGATGAGAACTATGCTGTGTGTTTCCCTTCAGAAATGGACTTAAATCCCAGGCTCTGTGTCTTACTACAAGCAAGACTTCGTTTCAGGTAAGGGCAGTCACTTTTCAGTTCAAAGGAACTACATCATTCACAAAGCTCACATGTTTCTCATCTTAACTGACAAGCACTGGATGTTAGAGGACCAGTGTAGTCTATCAGTTTCAGAAGCAGATTTTGACTACATATGGTCCATATTTGTAGGAAACACCGTTCTTTTGTTCCGGGCACACTCAGATTTCCTGCTGTATTAGAGACTAACAAAGCAAGAGTGTGCTTCTCGCTCTAAAGCAGAGTGTGATCCATGGATGAGAACTATGCTGTGTGTTTCCCTTCAGAAATGGACTTAAATCCCAGGCTCTGTGTCTTAGTACAAGCAAGACTTCGTTTCAGGTAAGGGCAGTCACTTTTCTGCTCAAATGAACTACATCATTCACGAAGCTCACACGTTTCTCATCTTAATTGACAAGCATTGGATGTTAGAGGACCAGTGCTTTGTATCAGTTTCAGAAGAAGAGTTGGACTAGATATGGCCCATATGTGTAGGAAACACCGTTCTTTTATTCTCAGCACACTCACGTTTCCTGCTGTCTTAGAGACTCTAGAAAGCAAGAGCGTGCTTCTTGTTAAAAAGCAGAGTGTGATCAATGGATGATTACACTGCTGTGTGTTTTACTTCAGAAATGGAGTTAAATCCCAGGCTCTGAGTCTTCCTACAAGCAAGACTTCAATTCAGGTAAGGGCAGTCACTTTTCTGCTCAAACGAACTACATCGTTCACAAAGCTCACACGATTCTCATCTTAACTGACCAGCATTGGATGTTATAGGGTCAGTGCTTTGTATCAGTTTCAGAAGCAGATTGGGACTAGATATGGTCCGTATGAGTAGGAAACACCGCTCTTTTGTTCTGTGCACACTCAGATTTCCTGCTGTGTTAGAGACTCTAGAAAGCTAGAGTGTGCTTCTCCCTCTAAAGCAGAGTGTGATCCATGGATGAGAACTATGCTGTGTGTTTCCCTTCAGAAATGGAATTAAATCCCAGGCTCTGTGTCTTCCTACAAGCAAGACTTCGTTTCAGGTAAGGGCAGTCACTTCTCAGCTCAAACGAACTACATCGTTCACTGAGCTCACACATTTCTCATCTTAACAGACAAGCATTGGATGTTAGAGGACCAGTGCTTTGTATCAGTTTCAGAAGCAGAGTTGTACTAGATATGGTCCGTATGTGTAGGAAACACCGTTCTTTTGTTCTCAGCACACTCACGTTTCCTGCTTTCTTAGAGGCTCTAGAAAGCAAGAGCGTGCTTCTTGTTCTAAAGCAGAGTGTGATCAATGGATGAGACAATGCTGTGTGTTTCACTTCAGAATTGGAGTTAATTCCCAGGCTCTGAGTCTCCCTACAAGCAAGACTTCATTTCAGGTAAAGGCAGTCACTTTTCTGCTCAAAGGAACTACATCGTTCACGTAGCTCACACGTTTCTCATCTTAACTGACAAGCATTGGATATTATAGGGTCAATGCTTTGTATCAGTTTCAGAAGCAGATTTGGACTAGATATGGTCCGTATGTGTAGGAAACACAGCTCTTTTGTTCTGTGCACACTCAGATTTCCTGCTGTGTTAGAGACTCTAGAAAGCTAGAGTGTGCTTCTCGCTCTAAAGCAGAGTGTGATCCATGGATGAGAACTATGCTGTGTGTTTCCCTTCAGAAATGGACTTAAATCCCAGGCTCTGTGTCTTACTACAAGCAAGACTTCGTTTCAGGTAAGGGCAGTCACTTTTCAGTTCAAAGGAACTACATCATTCACAAAGCTCACATGTTTCTCATCTTAACTGACAAGCACTGGATGTTAGAGGACCAGTGTAGTCTATCAGTTTCAGAAGCAGATTTTGACTACATATGGTCCATATTTGTAGGAAACACCGTTCTTTTGTTCCGGGCACACTCAGATTTCCTGCTGTATTAGAGACTAACAAAGCAAGAGTGTGCTTCTCGCTCTAAAGCAGAGTGTGATCCATGGATGAGAACTATGCTGTGTGTTTCCCTTCAGAAATGGACTTAAATCCCAGGCTCTGTGTCTTAGTACAAGCAAGACTTCGTTTCAGGTAAGGGCAGTCACTTTTCAGCTCAAATGAACTACATCATTCACGAAGCTCACACGTTTCTCATCTTAATTGACAAGCATTGGATGTTAGAGGACCAGTGCTTTGTATCAGTTTCAGAAGAAGAGTTGGACTAGATATGGCCCATATGTGTAGGAAACACCGTTCTTTTGTTCTGGGCACACTCAGATTTCCTGCTGTATTAGAGAATCTAGAAAGCAAGAGCGTGCTTCTTGCTCTAAAGCAGAGTGTGATCCATGGATGAGAACTATGCTGTGTGCTTGACATCAGAAATGGAGTTAAATCCCAGGCTCTGAGTCTTCCTACAGGCAAGACTTCGTTTCAGGTTAGAGCAGTCACTTTTCTGCTCAAACGAACTACATCGTTCATGAAGCTCACACGTTTCTCATCTTATTGACAAGCATTGGATGTTAGAGGACCAGTGCTTTGTATCAGTTTCAGAAGAAGAGTTGGACTAGATATAGTCCATATGTGTAGGAAACACCGTTCTTTTGTTCTGGGCACACTCAGATTTCCTGCTGTATTACAAATTATAGAAAGCAAGAGCGTGCTTCTTGCTCTAAAGCAGAGTGTGATCCATGGATGAGAACTATGCTGTGTGTTTCCCTTCAGAAATGGAGTTAAATCCCAGGCTCTGTGTCTTCCTACAAGCAAGACTTCGTTTCAGGTAAGGGCAGTCACTTTTCAGCTCAAACGAACTACATCGTTCACTGAACTCACACATTTCTCATCTTAACAGACAAGCATTGGAAGTTAGAGGACCAGTGCTTTGTATCAGTTTCAGAAGCAGAGTTGTACTAGATATGGTCCGTATGTGTAGAAAACACCGTTCTTTTGTTCTCAGCACACTCACGTTTCCTGCTTTCTTAGAGACTCTAGAAAGCAAGAGCGTGCTTCTTGTTCTAAAGCAGAGTGTGATCAATGGATGATTACACTGCTGTGTATTTTACTTCAGAAATGGAGTTAAATCCCAGGCTCTGAGTCTTCCTACAAGCAAGACTTCGTTTCAGGTAAGGGCAGTCACTTTTCAGCTCAAACGAACTACATCGTTCACAAAACTCACACATTTCTCATCTTAACTGACAAGCATTGGATGTTAGATGGTCCGTGCTTTGTATCAGTTTCAGAAGCAGATTTGGACTACATATGGTTCATATGTGTAGGAAACACCGTTCTTTTGTTCCGGGCACACTCAGATTTCCTGCTGTATTAGAGACTCTAGAAAGCTAGAGTGTGCTTCTCGCTCTAAAGCAGAGTGTGATCCATGGATGAGAACTATGCTGTGTGTTTCCCTTCAGAAATGGACTTAAATCCCAGACTCTGTGTCTTCCTACAGGCAAGACATCGTTTCAGGTAAGGGCAGTCACTTTTCTGCTCAAACTAACTACATCGTTCACAAAGCTCACACGTTTCTCATCTTAACTGACAAGCACTGGATGTTAGAGGACCAGTGCATTCTATCAGTTTCAGAAGAAGATTTGGACTACATATACTCCGTATGTGTAGGAAACACCGTTCTTTTGTTCTGGGCACACTCAGATTTCCTGCTGTCTTAGAGACTCTAGAAAGCAAGAGTGTGCTTCTTGCTCTAAAGCAGAGTGTGATCCATGGATGAGAACTATGCTGTGTGCTTGACTTCAGAAATGGAGTTAAATCCCAGGCTCTGAGTCTTCCTACAGTCAAGACTTCGTTTCAGGTAAGCGCAGTCACTTTTCTGCTCAAACGAACTACATCGTTCATGAAGCTCACACGTTTCTCATCTTAACTGACAAGCATTGGATGTTAGATGTTCAGTGCTTTGTATCAGTTTCAGAAGCAGATTTGGACTACATATGGTCCATGTGTGTAGGAAAGACCGTTCTTTTGTTCCGGGCTCACTCAGATTTCCTGCTGTATTAGAGACTCTACAAAGCAAGAGTGTGCTTCTCGCTCTAAAGCAGAGTGTGATGCATGGATGAGAACTATGCTGTGTGTTTCCCTTCAGAAATGGACTTAAATCCCAGGCTCTGTGTCTTACAACAAGCAAGACTTCGTTTCAGGTAATGGCAGTCACTTTTCTGCTCAAATGAACTACATCATTCACGAAGCTCACACGTTTCTCATCTTAATTGACAAGCATTGGATGTTAGAGGTCCAGTGCTTTGTATCAGTTTCAGAAGAAGGGTTTGACTAGTTATGGTCCATATGTGTAGGAAACACCGTTCTTTTGTTCTGGGCACACTCAGATTTCCTGCTGTAATAGAAATTCTAGAAAGCAAGAGCGTGCTTCTTGCTCTAAAGCAGAGTGTGATCCATGGATGAGAACTATGCTGTGTGTTTCCCTTCAGAAATGGAGTTAAATCCCAGGTTCTGTGTCTTCCTACATGCAAGACTTCGTTTCAGGTAAGGGCAGTCACTTTTCAGCTCAAACGAACTACATCGTTCACTGAGCTCACACGTTTCTCATCTTAACAGACAAGCATTGGAAGTTAGAGGACCAGTGCTTTGTATCAGTTTCAGAAGCAGAGTTGTACTAGATATGGTCCGTATGTGTAGAAAACACCGTTCTTTTGTTCTCAGCACACTCACGTTTCCTGCTTTCTTAGAGACTCTAGAAAGCAAGAGCGTGCTTCTTGTTCTAAAGCAGAGTGTGATCAATGGATGATTACACTGCTGTGTATTTTACTTCAGAAATGGAGTTAAATCCCAGGCTCTGAGTCTTCCTACAAGCAAGACTTCGTTTCAGGTAAGGGCAGTCACTTTTCAGCTCAAACGAACTACATCGTTCACAAAACTCACACATTTCTCATCTTAACTGACAAGCATTGGATGTTAGATGGTCCGTGCTTTGTATCAGTTTCAGAAGCAGATTTGGACTACATATGGTTCATATGTGTAGGAAACACCGTTCTTTTGTTCCAGGCACACTCAGATTTCCTGCTGTATTAGAGACTCTAGAAAGCTAGAGTGTGCTTCTCGCTCTAAACCAGAGTGTGATCCATGGATGAGAACTATGCTGTGTGTTTCCCTTCAGAAATGGACTTAAATCCCAGACTCTGTGTCTTCCTACAGGCAAGACATCGTTTCAGGTAAGGGCAGTCACTTTTCTGCTCAAACTAACTACATCGTTCACAAAGCTCACACGTTTCTCATCTTAACTGACAAGCACTGGATGTTAGAGGACCAGTGCATTCTATCAGTTTCAGAAGAAGATTTGGACTACATATACTCCGTATGTGTAGGAAACACCGTTCTTTTGTTCTGGGCACACTCAGATTTCCTGCTGTCTTAGAGACTCTAGAAAGCAAGAGTGTGCTTCTTGCTCTAAAGCAGAGTGTGATCCATGGATGAGAACTATGCTGTGTGCTTGACTTTAGAAATGGAGTTAAATCCCAGGCTCTGAGTCTTCCTACAGTCAAGACTTCGTTTCAGGTAAGCGCAGTCACTTTTCTGCTCAAACGAACTACATCGTTCATGAAGCTCACACGTTTCTCATCTTAACTGACAAGCATTGGATGTTAGATGTTCAGTGCTTTGTATCAGTTTCAGAAGCAGATTTGGACTACATATGGTCCATGTGTGTAGGAAAGACCGTTCTTTTGTTCCAGGCACACTCAGATTTCCTGCTGTATTAGAGAGTCTAGAAAGCTAGAGTGTGCTTCTCGCTCTAAAGCAGAGTGTGATCCATGGATGACAACTATGCTGTGTGTTTCCCTTCAGAAATGGACTTAAATCCCAGGCTCTGTGTCTTACTACAAGCAAGTCTTCGTTTCAGGTAAGGGCAGTCACTTTTCAGTTCAAAGGAACTACATCATTCACAAAGCTCACACGTTTCTCATCTTAACTGACAAGCACTGGATGTTAGAGGACCAGTGCATTCTATCAGTTTCAGAAGAATATTTGGACTACATATAGTCCGTATGTGTAGGAAACACCGTTCTTTTGTTCTGGACATACTCAGATTTCCTGCTGTCTTAGAGACTCTAGAAAGCAAGAGTGTGCTTCTTGCTCTAAAGCAGAGTGTGATCCATGGATGAGAACTATGCTGTGTGCTTGACTTCAGAAATGGAGTTAAATCCCAGGCTCTGAGTCTTCCTACAGGCAAGACTTCGTTTCAGGTAAGGGCAGTCACTTTTCTGCTCAAAAAAACTACATCGTTCATGAAGCTCACACGTTTCTCATCTTAACTGACAAGCATTGGATGTTAGATGGTCAGTGCTTTGTAACAGTTTCAGAAGCAGATTTGGACTACATATGGTCCATATGTGTAGGAAACACCGTTCTTTTGTTCCGGGCACACTCAGATTTCCTGCTGTATTAGAGACTCTACAAAGCAAGAGTGTGCTTCTCGCTCTAAAGCAGAGTGTGATCCATGGATGAGAACTATGCTGTGTGTTTCCCTTCAGAAATGAACTTAAATCCCAGGCTCTGTGTCTTCCTACAAGCAAGAGTTCGTTTCAGGTAAGGGCAGTCACTTTTCAGGTCAAACGAACTACATCGTTCACTGAGCTCACACATTTCTCATCTTAACAGCCAAGCATTGGATGTTAGAGGACCAGTGCTTTGTATCAGTTTCAGAAGCAGAGTTGGACTAGATATGGTCCGTATGTGTAGGAAACACCGTTCTCTTGTTCTCAGCACACTCATGTTTCCTGCTGTCTTAGAGACTCTAGAAAGCAAGAGCGTGCTTCTTGTTCTAAAGCAGAGTGTGATCAATGGATGAGACAATGCTGTGTGTTTCACTTCAGAATTGGAGTTAAATCCCAGGCTAGAGTCTCCCTACAAGCAAGACTTCGTTTCAGGTAAGGGCAGTCACTTTTCTGCTCAAAGGAACTACATCGTTCACGAAGCTCACACATTTCTCATCTTAACTGACAAGCATTGGATGTTAGAGGGTCAGTGCTTTGTATCAGTTTCAGAAGCAGATTTGGACTACATATGGTCCATATGTGTAGGAAACACCGTTCTTTTGTTCTGGGCACACTCAGATTTCCTGCTGTATTAGAGAGTCTAGAAAGCTAGAGTGTGCTTCTCGCTCTAAAGCAGAGTGTGATCCATGGATGACAACTATGCTGTGTGTTTCCCTTCAGAAATGGACTTAAATCCCAGGCTCTGTGTCTTACTACAAGCAAGTCTTCGTTTCAGGTAAGGGCAGTCACTTTTCAGCTCAAACGAACTACATCGTTCACAAAACTCACACATTTCTCATCTTAACTGACAAGCATTGGATGTTAGATGGTCCGTGCTTTGTATCAGTTTCAGAAGCAGATTTGGACTACATATGGTTCATATGTGTAGGAAACACCGTTCTTTTGTTCCAGGCACACTCAGATTTCCTGCTGTATTAGAGACTCTAGAAAGCTAGAGTGTGCTTCTCGCTCTAAACCAGAGTGTGATCCATGGATGAGAACTATGCTGTGTGTTTGCTTCAGAAATGGACTTAAATCCCAGACTCTGTGTCTTCCTACAGGCAAGACATCGTTTCAGGTAAGGGCAGTCACTTTTCTGCTCAAACTAACTACATCGTTCACAAAGCTCACACGTTTCTCATCTTAACTGACAAGCACTGGATGTTAGAGGACCAGTGCATCTTATCAGTTTCAGAAGAAGATTTGGACTACATATAGTCCGTATGTGTAGGAAACACCGTTCTTTTGTTCTGGGCACACTCAGATTTCCTGCTGTCTTAGAGACTCTAGAAAGCAAGAGTGTGCTTCTTGCTCTAAAGCAGAGTGTGATCCATGGATGAGAACTATGCTGTGTGCTTGACTTTAGAAATGGAGTTAAATCCCAGGCTCTGAGTCTTCCTACAGTCAAGACTTCGTTTCAGGTAAGCGCAGTCACTTTTCTGCTCAAACGAACTACATCGTTCATGAAGCTCACACGTTTCTCATCTTAACTGACAAGCATTGGATGTTAGATGTTCAGTGCTTTGTATCAGTTTCAGAAGCAGATTTGGACTACATATGGTCCATGTGTGTAGGAAAGACCGTTCTTTTGTTCCGGGCTCACTGAGATTTCCTGCTGTATTAGAGACTCTACAAAGCAAGAGTGTGCTTCTCGCTCTAAAGCAGAGTGTGATGCATGGATGAGAACTATGCTGTGTGTTTCCCTTCAGAAATGGACTTAAATCCCAGGCTCTGTGTCTTACAACAAGCAAGACTTCGTTTCAGGTAATGGCAGTCACTTTTCTGCTCAAATGAACTACATCATTCACGAAGCTCACACGTTTCTCATCTTAATTGACAAGCATTGGATGTTAGAGGTCCAGTGCTTTGTATCAGTTTCAGAAGAAGGGTTTGACTAGTTATGGTCCATATGTGTAGGAAACACCGTTCTTTTGTTCTGGGCACACTCAGATTTCCTGCTGTAATAGAAATTCTAGAAAGCAAGAGCGTGCTTCTCGCTCTAAAGCAGAGTGTGATCCATGGATGAGAACTATGCTGTGTGTTTCCCTTCAGAAATGGAGTTAAATCCCAGGCTCTGTGTCTTACTACAAGCAAGACTTCGTTTCAGATAATGGCAGTCACTTTTCAGCACAAACGAACTACATCATTCACGAAGCTCACACGTTTCTCATCTTAACAGACAAGCATTGGATTTTAGAGGACCAGTGCTTTGTATCAGTTTCAGATGCAGAGTTGGACTATATAATGTCCGTAATTGTAGGAAACACCGTTCTTTTGTTCTCAGCACACTCACGTTTCCTGCTGTCTTAGAGACTCTAGAAAGCAAGAGCGTGCTTCTTGTTAAAAAGCAGAGTGTGATCAATGGATGATTACACTGCTGTGTGTTTTACTTCAGAAATGGAGTTAAATCCCAGGCTCTGAGTCTTCCTACAAGCAAGACTTCAATTCAGGTAAGGGCAGTCACTTTTCTGCTCAAACGAACTACATCGTTCATGAAGCTCACACGTTTCTCATCTTAACTGACAAGCATTGGATGTTATAGGGTCAATGCTTTGTATCAGTTTCAGAAGCAGATTTGGGCTAGATATGGTCCGTATGTGTAGGAAACACCGTTCTTTTGTTCCGGGCACACTCAGATTTCCTGCTGTATTAGAGACTCTACAAAGCAAGAGTGTGCTTCTCGCTCTAAAGCAGAGTGTGATCCATGGATGAGAACTATGCTGTGTGTTTCCCTTCAGAAATGAACTTAAATCCCAGGCTCTGTGTCTTACTACAAGCAAGACTTCGTTTCAGGTAAGGGCAGTCACTTTTCTGCTCAAATGAACTACATCATTCACGAAGCGCACACGTTTCTCATCTTAACTGACAAGCACTGGATGTAAGAGGACCAGTGCATTCTATCAGTTTCAGAAGAAGATTTGGACTACATATAGTACGTATGGGTAGGAAACACCGTTCTTTTGTTCTGGGCAAACTCAGATTTCCTGCTCTATTAGAAATTCTAGAAAGCAAGAGCGTGCTTCTTGCTCTAAAGCAGAGTGTGATCCATGGATGAGAACTATGCTGTGTGTTTCCCTTCAGAAATGGAGTTAAATCCCAGGCTCTGTGTCTTCCTACAAGCAAGACTTCGTTTCAGGTAAGGGCAGTCACTTTTCAGCTCAAACGAACTACATCGTTCACTGAGCTCACACATTTCTCATCTTAACAGACAAGCATTGGATGTTAGAGGACCAGTGCTTTGTATCAGTTTCAGAAGCAGAGTTGGACTATATAATGTCCGTATGTGTAGGAAACACCGTTATTTTGTTCTCAGCACACTCACGTTTCCTGCTGTCTTAGATACTCTAGAAAGCAAGAGAGTGCTTCCTGTTCTAAAGCAGAGTGTGATCAATGGATGATTACACTGCTGTGTGTTTTACTTCAGAAATGGAGTTAAATCCCAGGCTCTGAGTCTTCCTACAAGCAAGACTTAAATTCAGGTAAGGGCAGTCACTTTTCTGCTCAAACTAACTACATCGTTCACGAAGCTCACACATTTCTCATGTTAACTGACAAGCATTGGATGTTAGAGGGTCAGTGCTTTGTATCAGTTTCAGAAGCAGATTTGGAGTACATATGGTCAATATGTTTAGGAAACACCATTCTTTTGTTCTGGGCACACTCAGATTTCCTGCTGTATTAGAGAGTCTAGAAAGCTAGAGTGTGCTTCTCGCTCTAAAGCAGAGTGTGATCCATGGATGAGAACTATGCTGTGTGTTTCCCTTCGGAAATGGACTTAAATCCCAGGTTCTGTGTCTTACTACAAGCAAGACTTCGTTTCAGGTAAGGGCAGTCACTTTTCAGCTCAAACGAACTACATCGTTCACTGAGCTCACACATTTCTCATCTTAACAGCCAAGCATTGGATGTTAGAGGACCAGTGCATTGTATCAGTTTCAGAAGAAGATTTGGACTACATGTAGTCCGTATGTGTCGGACACCGTTCTTTTGTTCTGGGCACACTCAGATTTCCTGCTGTCTTAGAGACTCTAGAAAGCAAGAGTGTGCTTCTTGCTCTAAAGCAGAGTGTGATCCATGGATGAGAACTATGCTGTGTGCTTGACTTCAGAAATGGACTTAAATCCCAGGCTCTGAGTCTTCCTACAGGCAAGACTTCGTTTCAGGTAAGGGCAGTCACTTTTCTGCTCAAACGAACTACATCGTTCATGAATCTCACACGTTTCTCATCTTAACTGACAAGCAATGGATGTTAGATGGTCAGTGCTTTGTATCAGTTTCAGAAGCAGATTTGGACTACATATGGTCCATATGTGTAGGAAACACCGTTCTTTTGTTCCGGGCACACTCAGATTTCCTGCTGTATTAGAGACTCTACAAAGCAAGAGTGTGCTTCTCGCTCTAAAGCAGAGTGTGATCCATGGATGAGAACTATGCTGTGTGTTTCCCTTCAGAAATGGACTTAAATCCCAGGCTCTGTGTCTTACTACAAGCAAGACTTCGTTTCAGGTAAGGGCAGTCACTTTTCAGCTCAAACTAACTACATCGTTCACTGAGCTCACACATTTCTCATCTTAACAGACAAGCATTGGATGTTAGAGGACCAGTGCTTTGTATCAGTTTCAGAAGCAGAGTTGGACTAGATATGGTCCGTATGTGTAGGAAACACCGTTCTCTTGTTCTCAGCACACTCACGTTTCCTGCTGTCTTAGAGACTCTAGAAAGCAAGAGCGTGCTTCTTGTTCTAAAGCAGTGTGTGATCAATGGATGAGACAATGCTGTGTGTTTCACTTCAGAATTGGAGTTAAATCCCAGGCTAGAGTCTCCCTACAAGCAAGACTTCGTTTCAGGTAAGGGCAGTCACTTTTCTGCTCAAAGGAACTACATCGTTCACGAAGCTCACACATTTCTCATCTTAACTGACAAGCATTGGATGTTAGAGGGTCAGTGCTTTGTATCAGTTTCACAAGCAGATTTGGACTACATATGGTCCATATGTGTAGGAAACACCGTTCTTTTGTTCTGGGCACACTCAGATTTCCTGCTGTATTAGAGAGTCTAGAAAGCTAGAGTGTGCTTCTCGCTCTAAAGCAGAGTGTGATCCATGGATGACAACTATGCTGTGTGTTTCCCTTCAGAAATGGACTTAAATCCCAGGCTCTGTGTCTTACTACAAGCAAGTCTTCGTTTCAGGTAAGGGCAGTCACTTTTCAGTTCAAAGGAACTACATCATTCACAAAGCTCACACGTTTCTCATCTTAACTGACAAGCACTGGATGTTAGAGGACCAGTGCATTCTATCAGTTTCAGAAGAATATTTGGACTACATATAGTCCGTATGTGTAGGAAACACCGTTCTTTTGTTCTGGACATACTCAGATTTCCTGCTGTCTTAGAGACTCTAGAAAGCAAGAGTGTGCTTCTTGCTCTAAAGCAGAGTGTGATCCATGGATGAGAACTATGCTGTGTGCTTGACTTCAGAAATGGAGTTAAATCCCAGGCTCTGAGTCTTCCTACAGGCAAGACTTCGTTTCAGGTAAGGGCAGTCACTTTTCTGCTCAAAAAAACTACATCGTTCATGAAGCTCACACGTTTCTCATCTTAACTGACAAGCATTGGATGTTAGATGGTCAGTGCTTTGTAACAGTTTCAGAAGCAGATTTGGACTACATATGGTCCATATGTGTAGGAAACACCGTTCTTTTGTTCCGGGCACACTCAGATTTCCTGCTGTATTAGAGACTCTACAAAGCAAGAGTGTGCTTCTCGCTCTAAAGCAGAGTGTGATCCATGGATGAGAACTATGCTGTGTGTTTCCCTTCAGAAATGAACTTAAATCCCAGGCTCTGTGTCTTCCTACAAGCAAGAGTTCGTTTCAGGTAAGGGCAGTCACTTTTCAGGTCAAACGAACTACATCGTTCACTGAGCTCACACATTTCTCATCTTAACAGCCAAGCATTGGATGTTAGAGGACCAGTGCTTTGTATCAGTTTCAGAAGCAGAGTTGGACTAGATATGGTCCGTATGTGTAGGAAACACCGTTCTCTTGTTCTCAGCACACTCATGTTTCCTGCTGTCTTAGAGACTCTAGAAAGCAAGAGCGTGCTTCTTGTTCTAAAGCAGAGTGTGATCAATGGATGAGACAATGCTGTGTGTTTCACTTCAGAATTGGAGTTAAATCCCAGGCTAGAGTCTCCCTACAAGCAAGACTTCGTTTCAGGTAAGGGCAGTCACTTTTCTGCTCAAAGGAACTACATCGTTCACGAAGCTCACACATTTCTCATCTTAACTGACAAGCATTGGATGTTAGAGGGTCAGTGCTTTGTATCAGTTTCAGAAGCAGATTTGGACTACATATGGTCCATATGTGTAGGAAACACCGTTCTTTTGTTCTGGGCACACTCAGATTTCCTGCTGTATTAGAGAGTCTAGAAAGCTAGAGTGTGCTTCTCGCTCTAAAGCAGAGTGTGATCCATGGATGACAACTATGCTGTGTGTTTCCCTTCAGAAATGGACTTAAATCCCAGGCTCTGTGTCTTACTACAAGCAAGTCTTCGTTTCAGGTAAGGGCAGTCACTTTTCAGCTCAAACGAACTACATCGTTCACAAAACTCACACATTTCTCATCTTAACTGACAAGCATTGGATGTTAGATGGTCCGTGCTTTGTATCAGTTTCAGAAGCAGATTTGGACTACATATGGTTCATATGTGTAGGAAACACCGTTCTTTTGTTCCAGGCACACTCAGATTTCCTGCTGTATTAGAGACTCTAGAAAGCTAGAGTGTGCTTCTCGCTCTAAACCAGAGTGTGATCCATGGATGAGAACTATGCTGTGTGTTTCCCTTCAGAAATGGACTTAAATCCCAGACTCTGTGTCTTCCTACAGGCAAGACATCGTTTCAGGTAAGGGCAGTCACTTTTCTGCTCAAACTAACTACATCGTTCACAAAGCTCACACGTTTCTCATCTTAACTGACAAGCACTGGATGTTAGAGGACCAGTGCATTCTATCAGTTTCAGAAGAAGATTTGGACTACATATACTCCGTATGTGTAGGAAACACCGTTCTTTTGTTCTGGGCACACTCAGATTTCCTGCTGTCTTAGAGACTCTAGAAAGCAAGAGTGTGCTTCTTGCTCTAAAGCAGAGTGTGATCCATGGATGAGAACTATGCTGTGTGCTTGACTTTAGAAATGGAGTTAAATCCCAGGCTCTGAGTCTTCCTACAGTCAAGACTTCGTTTCAGGTAAGCGCAGTCACTTTTCTGCTCAAACGAACTACATCGTTCATGAAGCTCACACGTTTCTCATCTTAACTGACAAGCATTGGATGTTAGATGTTCAGTGCTTTGTATCAGTTTCAGAAGCAGATTTGGACTACATATGGTCCATGTGTGTAGGAAAGACCGTTCTTTTGTTCCGGGCTCACTGAGATTTCCTGCTGTATTAGAGACTCTACAAAGCAAGAGTGTGCTTCTCGCTCTAAAGCAGAGTGTGATGCATGGATGAGAACTATGCTGTGTGTTTCCCTTCAGAAATGGACTTAAATCCCAGGCTCTGTGTCTTACAACAAGCAAGACTTCGTTTCAGGTAATGGCAGTCACTTTTCTGCTCAAATGAACTACATCATTCACGAAGCTCACACGTTTCTCATCTTAATTGACAAGCATTGGATGTTAGAGGTCCAGTGCTTTGTATCAGTTTCAGAAGAAGGGTTTGACTAGTTATGGTCCATATGTGTAGGAAACACCGTTCTTTTGTTCTGGGCACACTCAGATTTCCTGCTGTATTAGAGACTCTACAAAGCAAGAGTGTGCTTCTCGCTCTAAAGCAGAGTGTGATCCATGGATGAGAACTATGCTGTGTGTTTCCCTTCAGAAATGAACTTAAATCCCAGGCTCTGTGTCTTACTACAAGCAAGACTTCGTTTCAGGTAAGGGCAGTCACTTTTCTGCTCAAATGAACTACATCATTCACGAAGCGCACACGTTTCTCATCTTAACTGACAAGCACTGGATGTAAGAGGACCAGTGCATTCTATCAGTTTCAGAAGAAGATTTGGACTACATATAGTACGTATGGGTAGGAAACACCGTTCTTTTGTTCTGGGCAAACTCAGATTTCCTGCTCTATTAGAAATTCTAGAAAGCAAGAGCGTGCTTCTTGCTCTAAAGCAGAGTGTGATCCATGGATGAGAACTATGCTGTGTGTTTCCCTTCAGAAATGGAGTTAAATCCCAGGCTCTGTGTCTTCCTACAAGCAAGACTTCGTTTCAGGTAAGGGCAGTCACTTTTCAGCTCAAACGAACTACATCGTTCACTGAGCTCACACATTTCTCATCTTAACAGACAAGCATTGGATGTTAGAGGACCAGTGCTTTGTATCAGTTTCAGAAGCAGAGTTGGACTATATAATGTCCGTATGTGTAGGAAACACCGTTATTTTGTTCTCAGCACACTCACGTTTCCTGCTGTCTTAGATACTCTAGAAAGCAAGAGAGTGCTTCCTGTTCTAAAGCAGAGTGTGATCAATGGATGATTACACTGCTGTGTGTTTTACTTCAGAAATGGAGTTAAATCCCAGGCTCTGAGTCTTCCTACAAGCAAGACTTAAATTCAGGTAAGGGCAGTCACTTTTCTGCTCAAACTAACTACATCGTTCACGAAGCTCACACATTTCTCATGTTAACTGACAAGCATTGGATGTTAGAGGGTCAGTGCTTTGTATCAGTTTCAGAAGCAGATTTGGAGTACATATGGTCAATATGTTTAGGAAACACCATTCTTTTGTTCTGGGCACACTCAGATTTCCTGCTGTATTAGAGAGTCTAGAAAGCTAGAGTGTGCTTCTCGCTCTAAAGCAGAGTGTGATCCATGGATGAGAACTATGCTGTGTGTTTCCCTTCGGAAATGGACTTAAATCCCAGGTTCTGTGTCTTACTACAAGCAAGACTTCGTTTCAGGTAAGGGCAGTCACTTTTCAGCTCAAACGAACTACATCGTTCACTGAGCTCACACATTTCTCATCTTAACAGCCAAGCATTGGATGTTAGAGGACCAGTGCATTGTATCAGTTTCAGAAGAAGATTTGGACTACATGTAGTCCGTATGTGTCGGACACCGTTCTTTTGTTCTGGGCACACTCAGATTTCCTGCTGTCTTAGAGACTCTAGAAAGCAAGAGTGTGCTTCTTGCTCTAAAGCAGAGTGTGATCCATGGATGAGAACTATGCTGTGTGCTTGACTTCAGAAATGGACTTAAATCCCAGGCTCTGAGTCTTCCTACAGGCAAGACTTCGTTTCAGGTAAGGGCAGTCACTTTTCTGCTCAAACGAACTACATCGTTCATGAATCTCACACGTTTCTCATCTTAACTGACAAGCAATGGATGTTAGATGGTCAGTGCTTTGTATCAGTTTCAGAAGCAGATTTGGACTACATATGGTCCATATGTGTAGGAAACACCGTTCTTTTGTTCCGGGCACACTCAGATTTCCTGCTGTATTAGAGAGTCTAGAAAGCTAGAGTGTGCTTCTCGCTCTAAAGCAGAGTGTGATCCATGGATGACAACTATGCTGTGTGTTTCCCTTCAGAAATGGACTTAAATCCCAGGCTCTGTGTCTTACTACAAGCAAGTCTTCGTTTCAGGTAAGGGCAGTCACTTTTCAGTTCAAAGGAACTACATCATTCACAAAGCTCACACGTTTCTCATCTTAACTGACAAGCACTGGATGTTAGAGGACCAGTGCATTCTATCAGTTTCAGAAGAATATTTGGACTACATATAGTCCGTATGTGTAGGAAACACCGTTCTTTTGTTCTGGACATACTCAGATTTCCTGCTGTCTTAGAGACTCTAGAAAGCAAGAGTGTGCTTCTTGCTCTAAAGCAGAGTGTGATCCATGGATGAGAACTATGCTGTGTGCTTGACTTCAGAAATGGAGTTAAATCCCAGGCTCTGAGTCTTCCTACAGGCAAGACTTCGTTTCAGGTAAGGGCAGTCACTTTTCTGCTCAAACAAACTACATCGTTCATGAAGCTCACACGTTTCTCATCTTAACTGACAAGCATTGGATGTTAGATGGTCAGTGCTTTGTAACAGTTTCAGAAGCAGATTTGGACTACATATGGTCCATATGTGTAGGAAACACCGTTCTTTTGTTCCGGGCACACTCAGATTTCCTGCTGTATTAGAGACTCTACAAAGCAAGAGTGTGCTTCTCGCTCTAAAGCAGAGTGTGATCCATGGATGAGAACTATGCTGTGTGTTTCCCTTCAGAAATGAACTTAAATCCCAGGCTCTGTGTCTTCCTACAAGCAAGAGTTCGTTTCAGGTAAGGGCAGTCACTTTTCAGGTCAAACGAACTACATCGTTCACTGAGCTCACACATTTCTCATCTTAACAGCCAAGCATTGGATGTTAGAGGACCAGTGCTTTGTATCAGTTTCAGAAGCAGAGTTGGACTAGATATGGTCCGTATGTGTAGGAAACACCGTTCTCTTGTTCTCAGCACACTCATGTTTCCTGCTGTCTTAGAGACTCTAGAAAGCAAGAGCGTGCTTCTTGTTCTAAAGCAGAGTGTGATCAATGGATGAGACAATGCTGTGTGTTTCACTTCAGAATTGGAGTTAAATCCCAGGCTAGAGTCTCCCTACAAGCAAGACTTCGTTTCAGGTAAGGGCAGTCACTTTTCTGCTCAAATGAACTACATCATTCACGAAGCTCACACGTTTCTCATCTTAACTGACAAGCACTGGATGTTAGAGGACCAGTGCATTCTATCAGTTTCAGAAGAAGATTTGGACTACATATACTACGTATGTTTAGGAAACACCGTTCTTTTGTTCTGGGCAAACTCAGATTTCCTGCTGTATTAGAAATTCTAGAAAGCAAGAGCGTGCTTCTTGCTCTAAAGCAGAGTGTGATCCATGGATGAGAACTATGCTGTGTGTTTCCCTTCAGAAATGGAGTTAAATCCCAGGCTCTGTGTCTTCCTACAAGCAAGACTTCGTTTCAGGTAAGGGCAGTCACTTTTCAGCTCAAACGAACTACATCGTTCACTGAGCTCACACATTTCTCATCTTAACAGACAAGCATTGGATGTTAGAGGACCAGTGCTTTGTATCAGTTTCAGAAGCAGATTTGGACTACATATGGTCCATATGTGTAGGAAACACCATTCTTTTGTTCTGGGCACACTCAGATTTCCTGCTGTATTAGAGAGTCTAGAAAGCTAGAGTGTGCTTCTCGCTCTAAAGCAGAGTGTGATCCATGGATGAGAACTATGCTGTGTGTTTCCCTTCAGAAATGGACTTAAATCCCAGGTTCTGTGTCTTACTACAAGCAAGACTTCGTTTCAGGTAAGGGCAGTCACTTTTCAGCTCAAACGAACTACATCGTTCACTGAGCTCACACATTTCTCATCTTAACAGCCAAGCATTGGATGTTAGAGGACCAGTGCATTGTATCAGTTTCAGAAGAAGATTTGGACTACATGTAGTCCGTATGTGTCGGACACCGTTCTTTTGTTCTGGGCACACTCAGATTTCCTTCTGTATTAGAGACTCTACAAAGCAAGAGTGTGCTTCTCGCTCTAAAGCAGAGCGTGATCCATGGATGAGAACTATGCTGTGTGTTTCCCTTCAGAAATGGAGTTAAATCCCAGGCTCTGTGTCTTACTACAAGCAAGACTTCGTTTCAGGTAAGGCCAGTCACTTTTCAGCTCAAACGAACTACATCGTTCACGAAGCTCACACGTTTCTCATCTTAACAGACAAGCATTGGATGTTAGAGGACCAGTGCTTTGTATCATTTTCAGAAGCAGAGTTGGACTAGATATGGTCCGTATGTGTAGGAAACACCGTTCTTTTGTTCTCAGCACACTCACGTTTCCTGCTGTCTTAGAGACTCTAGAAAGCAAGAGCGTGCTTCTTGTTAAAAAGCAGAGTGTGATCAATGGATGATTACACTGCTGTGTGTTTTACTTCAGAAATGGAGTTAAATCCCAGGCTCTGAGTCTTCCTACAAGCAAGACTTCAATTCAGGTAAGGGCAGTCACTTTTCTGCTCAAACGAACTACATCATTCACAAAGCTCACACGATTCTCATCTTAACTGACCAGCATTGGATGTTATAGGGTCAGTGCTTTGTATCAGTTTCAGAAGCAGATTGGGACTAGATATGGTCCGTATGAGTAGGAAACACCGCTCTTTTGTTCTGTGCACACTCAGATTTCCTGCTGTGTTAGAGACTCTAGAAAGCTAGAGTGTGCTTCTCCCTCTAAAGCAGAGTGTGATCCATGGATGAGAACTATGCTGTGTGTTTCCCTTCAGAAATGGAGTTAAATCCCAGGCTCTGTGTCTTCCTACAAGCAAGACTTCGTTTCAGGTAAGGGCAGTCACTTCTCAGCTCAAACGAACTACATCGTTCACTGAGCTCACACATTTCTCATCTTAACAGACAAGCATTGGATGTTAGAGGACCAGTGCTTTGTATCAGTTTCAGAAGCAGAGTTGTACTAGATATCGTCCGTATGTGTAGGAAACACCGTTCTTTTGTTCTCAGCACACTCACGTTTCCTGCTTTCTTAGAGGCTCTAGAAAGCAAGAGCGTGCTTCTTGTTCTAAAGCAGAGTGTGATCAATGGATGAGACAATGCTGTGTGTTTCACTTCAGAATTGGAGTTAATTCCCAGGCTCTGAGTCTCCCTACAAGCAAGACTTCATTTCAGGTAAAGGCAGTCACTTTTCTGCTCAAAGGAACTACATCGTTCACGTAGCTCACACGTTTCTCATCTTAACTGACAAGCATTGGATATTATAGGGTCAATGCTTTGTATCAGTTTCAGAAGCAGATTTGGACTAGATATGGTCCGTATGTGTAGGAAACACAGCTCTTTTGTTCTGTGCACACTCAGATTTCCTGCTGTGTTAGAGACTCTAGAAAGCTAGAGTGTGCTTCTCGCTCTAAAGCAGAGTGTGATCCATGGATGAGAACTATGCTGTGTGTTTCCCTTCAGAAATGGACTTAAATCCCAGGCTCTCTGTCTTACTACAAGCAAGACTTCGTTTCAGGTAAGGGCAGTCACTTTTCAGTTCAAAGGAACTACATCATTCACAAAGCTCACATGTTTCTCATCTTAACTGACAAGCACTGGATGTTAGAGGACCAGTGTAGTCTATCAGTTTCAGAAGCAGATTTTGACTACATATGGTCCATATTTGTAGGAAACACCGTTCTTTTGTTCTGGGCACACTCAGATTTCCTGCTGTATTAGAGACTAACAAAGCAAGAGTGTGCTTCTCGCTCTAAAGCAGAGTGTGATCCATGGATGAGAACTATGCTGTGTGTTTCCCTTCAGAAATGGACTTAAATCCCAGGCTCTGTGTCTTAGTACAAGCAAGACTTCGTTTCAGGTAAGGGCAGTCACTTTTCTGCTCAAATGAACTACATCATTCACGAAGCTCACACGTTTCTCATCTTAATTGACAAGCATTGGATGTTAGAGGACCAGTGCTTTGTATCAGTTTCAGAAGAAGAGTTGGACTAGATATGGCCCATATGTGTAGGAAACACCGTTCTTTTGTTCTGGGCACACTCAGATTTCCTGCTGTATTAGAGAATCTAGAAAGCAAGAGCGTGCTTCTTGCTCTAAAGCAGAGTGTGATCCATGGATGAGAACTATGCTGTGTGCTTGACATCAGAAATGGAGTTAAATCCCAGGCTCTGAGTCTTCCTACAGGCAAGACTTCGTTTCAGGTTAGAGCAGTCACTTTTCTGCTCAAATGAACTACATCGTTCATGAAGCTCACACGATTCTCATCTTAATTGACAAGCATTGGATGTTAGAGGACCAGTGCTTTGTATCAGTTTCAGAAGAAGAGTTGGACTAGATATAGTCCATATGTGTAGGAAACACCGTTCTTTTGTTCTGGGCACACTCGGATTTCCTGCTGTATTACAAATTATAGAAAGCAAGTGCGTGCTTCTTGCTCTAAAGCAGAGTGTGATCCATGGATGAGAACTATGCTGTGTGTTTCCCTTCAGAAATGGAGTTAAATCCCAGGCTCTGTGTCTTCCTACAAGCAAGACTTCGTTTCAGGTAAGGGCAGTCACTTTTCAGCTCAAACGAACTACATCGTTCACTGAGCTCACACATTTCTCATCTTAACAGACAAGCATTGGAAGTTAGAGGACCAGTGCTTTGTATCAGTTTCAGAAGCAGAGTTGTACTAGATATGGTCCGTATGTGTAGAAAACACCGTTCTTTTGTTCTCAGCACACTCACGTTTCCTGCTTTCTTAGAGACTCTAGAAAGCAAGAGCGTGCTTCTTGTTCTAAAGCAGAGTGTGATCAATGGATGATTACACTGCTGTGTATTTTACTTCAGAAATGGAGTTAAATCCCAGGCTCTGAGTCTTCCTACAAGCAAGACTTCGTTTCAGGTAAGGGCAGTCACTTTTCAGCTCAAACTAACTACATCGTTCACAAAACTCACACATTTCTCATCTTAACTGACAAGCATTGGATGTTAGATGGTCCGTGCTTTGTATCAGTTTCAGAAGCAGATTTGGACTACATATGGTTCATATGTGTAGGAAACACCGTTCTTTTGTTCCGGGCACACTCAGATTTCCTGCTGTATTAGAGACTCTAGAAAGCTAGAGTGTGCTTCTCGCTCTAAAGCAGAGTGTGATCCATGGATGAGAACTATGCTGTGTGTTTCCCTTCAGAAATGGACTTAAATCCCAGACTCTGTGTCTTCCTACAGGCAAGACATCGTTTCAGGTAAGGGCAGTCACTTTTCTGCTCAAACTAACTACATCGTTCACAAAGCTCACACGTTTCTCTTCTTAACTGACAAGCACTGGATGTTAGAGGACCAGTGCATTCTATCAGTTTCAGAAGAAGATTTGGACTACATATACTCTGTATGTGTATGAAACACCGTTCTTTTGTTCTGGGCACACTCAGATTTCCTGCTGTCTTAGAGACTCTAGAAAGCAAGAGTGTGCTTCTTGCTCTAAAGCAGAGTGTGATCCATGGATGAGAACTATGCTGTGTGCTTGACTTCAGAAATGGAGTAAATCCCAGGCTCTGAGTCTTCCTACAGGCAAGACTTCGTTTCAGGTAAGCGCAGTCACTTTTCTGCTCAAACGAACTACATCGTTCATGAAGCTCACACGTTTCTCATCGTAACTGACAAGCATTGGATGTTAGATGTTCAGTGCTTTGTATCAGTTTCAGAAGCAGATTTGGACTACATATGGTCCATATGTGTAGGAAAGACCGTTCTTTTGTTCCGGGCTCACTCAGATTTCCTGCTGTATTAGAGACTCTACAAAGCAAGAGTGTGCTTCTCGCTCTAAAGCAGAGTGTGATGCATGGATGAGAACTATGCTGCGTGTTTCCCTTCAGAAATGGACTTAAATCCCAGGCTCTGTGTCTTACAACAAGCAAGACTTCGTTTCAGGTAATGGCAGTCACTTTTCTGCTCAAATGAACTACATCATTCACGAAGCTCACACGTTTCTCATCTTAATTGACAAGCATTGGATGTTAGAGGTCCAGTGCTTTGTATCAGTTTCAGAAGAAGGGTTTGACTACATATAGTCCATATGTGTAGGAAACACCGTTCTTTTGTTCTGGGCACACTCAGATTTCCTGCTGTAATAGAAATTCTAGAAAGCAAGAGCGTGCTTCTCGCTCTAAAGCAGAGTGTGATCCATGGATGAGAACTATGCTGTGTGTTTCCCTTCAGAAATGGAGTTAAATCCCAGGCTCTGTGTCTTACTACAAGCAAGACTTCGTTTCAGATAATGGCAGTCACTTTTCAGCTCAAACGAACTACATCATTCACGAAGCTCACACGTTTCTCATCTTAACAGACAAGCATTGGATTTTAGAGGACCAGTGCTTTGTATCAGTTTCAGATGCAGAGTTGGACTATATAATGTCCGTAATTGTAGGAAACACCGTTCTTTTGTTCTCAGCACACTCACGTTTCCTGCTGTCTTAGAGACTCTAGAAAGCAAGAGCGTGCTTCTTGTTAAAAAGCAGAGTGTGATCAATGGATGATTACACTGCTGTGTGTTTTACTTCAGAAATGGAGTTAAATCCCAGGCTCTGAGTCTTCCTACAAGCAAGACTTCAATTCAGGTAAGGGCAGTCACTTTTCTGCTCAAACGAACTACATCGTTCATGAAGCTCACACGTTTCTCATCTTAACTGACAAGCATTGGATGTTATAGGGTCAATGCTTTGTATCAGTTTCAGAAGCAGATTTGGACTAGATATGGTCCGTATGTGTAGGAAACACCGTTCTTTTGTTCCGGGCACACTCAGATTTCCTGCTGTATTAGAGACTCTACAAAGCAAGAGTGTGCTTCTCGCTCTAAAGCAGAGTGTGATCCATGGATGAGAACTATGCTGTGTGTTTCCCTTCAGAAATGAACTTAAATCCCAGGCTCTGTGTCTTACTACAAGCAAGACTTCGTTTCAGGTAAGGGCAGTCACTTTTCTGCTCAAATGAACTACATCATTCACGAAGCGCACACGTTTCTCATCTTAACTGACAAGCACTGGATGTAAGAGGACCAGTGCATTCTATCAGTTTCAGAAGAAGATTTGGACTACATATAGTACGTATGGGTAGGAAACACCGTTCTTTTGTTCTGGGCAAACTCAGATTTCCTGCTCTATTAGAAATTCTAGAAAGCAAGAGCGTGCTTCTTGCTCTAAAGCAGAGTGTGATCCATGGATGAGAACTATGCTGTGTGTTTCCCTTCAGAAATGGAGTTAAATCCCAGGCTCTGTGTCTTCCTACAAGCAAGACTTCGTTTCAGGTAAGGGCAGTCACTTTTCAGCTCAAACGAACTACATCGTTCACTGAGCTCACACATTTCTCATCTTAACAGACAAGCATTGGATGTTAGAGGACCAGTGCTTTGTATCAGTTTCAGAAGCAGAGTTGGACTATATAATGTCCGTATGTGTAGGAAACACCGTTATTTTGTTCTCAGCACACTCACGTTTCCTGCTGTCTTAGATACTCTAGAAAGCAAGAGAGTGCTTCCTGTTCTAAAGCAGAGTGTGATCAATGGATGATTACACTGCTGTGTGTTTTACTTCAGAAATGGAGTTAAATCCCAGGCTCTGAGTCTTCCTACAAGCAAGACTTAAATTCAGGTAAGGGCAGTCACTTTTCTGCTCAAACTAACTACATCGTTCACGAAGCTCACACATTTCTCATGTTAACTGACAAGCATTGGATGTTAGAGGGTCAGTGCTTTGTATCAGTTTCAGAAGCAGATTTGGACTACATATGGTCAATATGTTTAGGAAACACCATTCTTTTGTTCTGGGCACACTCAGATTTCCTGCTGTATTACAGAGTCTAGAAAGCTAGAGTGTGCTTCTCGCTCTAAAGCAGAGTGTGATCCATGGATGAGAACTATGCTGTGTGTTTCCCTTCGGAAATGGACTTAAATCCCAGGTTCTGTGTCTTACTACAAGCAAGACTTCGTTTCAGGTAAGGGCAGTCACTTTTCAGCTCAAACGAACTACATCGTTCACTGAGCTCACACATTTCTCATCTTAACAGCCAAGCATTGGATGTTAGAGGACCAGTGCATTGTATCAGTTTCAGAAGAAGATTTGGACTACATGTAGTCCGTATGTGTCGGACACCGTTCTTTTGTTCTGGGCACACTCAGATTTCCTGCTGTCTTAGAGACTCTAGAAAGCAAGAGTGTGCTTCTTGCTCTAAAGCAGAGTGTGATCCATGGATGAGAACTATGCTGTGTGCTTGACATCAGAAATGGACTTAAATCCCAGGCTCTGAGTCTTCCTACAGGCAAGACTTCGTTTCAGGTAAGGGCAGTCACTTTTCTGCTCAAACGAACTACATCGTTCATGAATCTCACACGTTTCTCATCTTAACTGACAAGCAATGGATGTTAGATGGTCAGTGCTTTGTATCAGTTTCAGAAGCAGATTTGGACTACATATGGTCCATATGTGTAGGAAACACCGTTCTTTTGTTCCGGGCACACTCAGATTTCCTGCTGTATTAGAGACTCTACAAAGCAAGAGTGTGCTTCTCGCTCTAAAGCAGAGTGTGATCCATGGATGAGAACTATGCTGTGTGTTTCCCTTCAGAAATGGACTTAAATCCCAGGCTCTGTGTCTTACTACAAGCAAGACTTCGTTTCAGGTAAGGGCAGTCACTTTTCAGCTCAAACTAACTACATCGTTCACTGAGCTCACACATTTCTCATCTTAACAGACAAGCATTGGATGTTAGAGGACCAGTGCTTTGTATCAGTTTCAGAAGCAGAGTTGGACTATATATGGTCCGTATGTGTAGGAAACACCGTTCTCTTGTTCTCAGCACACTCACGTTTCCTGCTGTCTTAGAGACTCTAGAAAGCAAGAGCGTGCTTCTTGTTCTAAAGCAGAGTGTGATCAATGGATGAGACAATGCTGTGTGTTTCACTTCAGAATTGGAGTTAAATCCCAGGCTAGAGTCTCCCTACAAGCAAGACTTCGTTTCAGGTAAGGGCAGTCACTTTTCTGCTCAAAGGAACTACATCGTTCATGAAGCTCACACATTTCTCATCTTAACTGACAAGCATTGGATGTTAGAGGGTCAGTTCTTTGTATCAGTTTCAGAAGCAGATTTGGACTACATATGGTCCATATGTGTAGGAAACACCGTTCTTTTGTTCTGGGCACACTCAGATTTCCTGCTGTATTAGAGAGTCTAGAAAGCTAGAGTGTGCTTCTCGCTCTAAAGCAGAGTGTGATCCATGGATGACAACTATGCTGTGTGTTTCCCTTCAGAAATGGACTTAAATCCCAGGCTCTGTGTCTTACTACAAGCAAGTCTTCCTTTCAGGTAAGGGCAGTCACTTTTCAGTTCAAAGGAACTACATCATTCACAAAGCTCACACGTTTCTCATCTTAACTGACAAGCACTGGATGTTAGAGGACCAGTGCATTCTATCAGTTTCAGAAGAATATTTGGACTACATATAGTCCGTATGTGTAGGAAACACCGTTCTTTTGTTCTGGGCATACTCAGATTTCCTGCTGTCTTAGAGACTCTAGAAAGCAAGAGTGTGCTTCTTGCTCTAAAGCAGAGTGTGATCCATGGATGAGAACTATGCTGTGTGCTTGACTTCAGAAATGGAGTTAAATCCCAGGCTCTGAGTCTTCCTACAGGCAAGACTTCGTTTCAGGTAAGGGCAGTCACTTTTCTGCTCAAACAAACTACATCGTTCATGAAGCTCACACGTTTCTCATCTTAACTGACAAGCATTGGATGTTAGATGGTCAGTGCTTTGTATCAGTTTCAGAAGCAGATTTGGACTACATATGGTCCATATGTGTAGGAAACACCGTTCTTTTGTTCTGGGCACACTCAGATTTCCTGCTGTATTAGAGACTCTATAAAGCAAGAGTGTGCTTCTCGCTCTAAAGCAGAGTGTGATCCATGGATGAGAACTATGCTGTGTGTTTCCCTTCAGAAATGAACTTAAATCCCAGGCTCTGTGTCTTCCTACAAGCAAGAGTTCGTTTCAGGTAAGGGCAGTCACTTTTCAGGTCAAATGAACTACATCGTTCACTGAGCTCACACATTTCTCATCTTAACAGCCAAGCATTGGATGTTAGAGGACCAGTGCTTTGTATCAGTTTCAGAAGCAGAGTTGGACTAGATATGGTCCGTATGTGTAGGAAACACCGTTCTCTTGTTCTCAGCACACTCATGTTTCCTGCTGTCTTAGAGACTCTAGAAAGCAAGAGCGTGCTTCTTGTTCTAAAGCAGAGTGTGATCAATGGATGAGACAATGCTGTGTGTTTCACTTCAGAATTGGAGTTAAATCCCAGGCTAGAGTCTCCCTACAAGCAAGACTTCGTTTCAGGTAAGGGCAGTCACTTTTCTGCTCAAAGGAACTACATCGTTCACGAAGCTCACACATTTCTCATCTTAACTGACAAGCATTGGATGTTAGAGGGTCAGTGCTTTGTATCAGTTTCAGAAGCAGATTTGGACTACATATGGTCCATATGTGTAGGAAACACCGTTCTTTTGTTCTGGGCACACTCAGATTTCCTGCTGTATTAGAGAGTCTAGAAAGCTAGAGTGTGCTTCTCGCTCTAAAGCAGAGTGTGATCCATGGATGACAACTATGCTGTGTGTTTCCCTTCAGAAATGGACTTAAATCCCAGGCTCTGTGTCTTACTACAAGCAAGTCTTCGTTTCAGGTAAGGGCAGTCACTTTTCAGTTCAAAGGAACTACATCATTCACAAAGCTCACACGTTTCTCATCTTAACTGACAAGCACTGGATGTTAGAGGACCAGTGCATTCTATCAGTTTCAGAAGAAGATTTGGACTACATATACTACGTATGTGTAGGAAACACCGTTCTTTTGTTCTGGGCAAACTCAGATTTCCTGCTGTATTAGAAATTCTAGAAAGCAAGAGCGTGCTTCTTGCTCTAAAGCAGAGTGTGATCCATGGATGAGAACTATGCTGTGTGTTTCCCTTCAGAAATGGAGTTAAATCCCAGGCTCTGTGTCTTCCTACAAGCAAGACTTCGTTTCAGGTAAGGGCAGTCACTTTTCAGCTCAAACGAACTACATCGTTCACTGAGCTCACACATTTCTCATCTTAACAGACAAGCATTGGATGTTAGAGGACCAGTGCTTTGTATCAGTTTCAGAAGCAGATTTGGACTACATATGGTCCATATGTGTAGGAAACACCATTCTTTTGTTCTGGGCACACTCAGATTTCCTGCTGTATTAGAGAGTCTAGAAAGCTAGAGTGTGCTTCTCGCTCTAAAGCAGAGTGTGATCCATGGATGAGAACTATGCTGTGTGTTTCCCTTCAGAAATGGACTTAAATCCCAGGTTCTGTGTCTTACTACAAGCAAGACTTCGTTTCAGGTAAGGGCAGTCACTTTTCAGCTCAAACGAACTACATCGTTCACTGAGCTCACACATTTCTCATCTTAACAGACAAGCATTGGATGTTAGAGGACCAGTGCATTGTATCAGTTTCAGAAGAAGATTTGGACTACATGTAGTCCGTATGTGTCGGACACCGTTCTTTTGTTCTGGGCACACTCAGATTTCCTTCTGTATTAGAGACTTTACAAAGCAAGAGTGTGCTTCTCGCTCTAAAGCAGAGCGTGATCCATGGATGAGAACTATGCTGTGTGTTTCCCTTCAGAAATGGAGTTAAATCCCAGGCTCTGTGTCTTACTACAAGCAAGACTTCGTTTCAGGTAAGGCCAGTCACTTTTCAGCTCAAACGAACTACATCGTTCACGAAGCTCACACGTTTCTCATCTTAACAGACAAGCATTGGATGTTAGAGGACCAGTGCTTTGTATCATTTTCAGAAGCAGAGTTGGACTAGATATGGTCCGTATGTGTAGGAAACACCGTTCTTTTGTTCTCAGCACACTCACGTTTCCTGCTGTCTTAGAGACTCTAGAAAGCAAGAGCGTGCTTCTTGTTAAAAAGCAGATTGTGATCAATGGATGATTACACTGCTGTGTGTTTTACTTCAGAAATGGAGTTAAATCCCAGGCTCTGAGTCTTCCTACAAGCAAGACTTCAATTCAGGTAAGGGCAGTCACTTTTCTGCTCAAACGAACTACATCGTTCACAAAGCTCACACGATTCTCATCTTAACTGACCAGCATTGGATGTTATAGGGTCAGTGCTTTGTATCAGTTTCAGAAGCAGATTGGGACTAGATATGGTCCGTATGTGTAGGAAACACAGCTCTTTTGTTCTGTGCACACTCAGATTTCCTGCTGTGTTAGAGACTCTAGAAAGCTAGAGTGTGCTTCTCGCTCTAAAGCAGAGTGTGATCCATGGATGAGAACTATGCTGTGTGTTTCCCTTCAGAAATGGACTTAAATCCCAGGCTCTGTGTCTTACTACAAGCAAGACTTCGTTTCAGGTAAGGGCAGTCACTTTTCAGTTCAAAGGAACTACATCATTCACAAAGCTCACATGTTTCTCATCTTAACTGACAAGCACTGGATGTTAGAGGACCAGTGTAGTCTATCAGTTTCAGAAGCAGATTTTGACTACATATGGTCCATATTTGTAGGAAACACCGTTCTTTTGTTCTGGGCACACTCAGATTTCCTGCTGTAATAGAGACTAACAAAGCAAGAGTGTGCTTCTCGCTCTAAAGCAGAGTGTGATCCATGGATGAGAACTATGCTGTGTGTTTCCCTTCAGAAATGGACTTAAATCCCAGGCTCTGTGTCTTAGTACAAGCAAGACTTCGTTTCAGGTAAGGGCAGTCACTTTTCTGCTCAAATGAAATACATCATTCACGAAGCTCACACGTTTCTCATCTTAATTGACAAGCATTGGATGTTAGAGGACCAGTGCTTTGTATCAGTTTCAGAAGACGAGTTGGACTAGATATGGCCCATATGTGTAGGAAACACCGTTCTTTTGTTCTGGGCACACTCAGATTTCCTGCTGTATTAGAGAATCTAGAAAGCAAGAGCGTGCTTCTTGCTCTAAAGCAGAGTGTGATCCATGGATGAGAACTATGCTGTGTGCTTGACATCAGAAATGGAGTTAAATCCCAGGCTCTGAGTCTTCCTACAGGCAAGACTTCGTTTCAGGATAGAGCAGTCACTTTTCTGCTCAAACGAACTACATCGTTCATGAAGCTCACACGTTTCTCATCTTAATTGACAAGCATTGGATGTTAGAGGACCAGTGCTTTGTATCAGTTTCAGAAGAAGAGTTGGACTAGATATAGTCCATATGTGTAGGAAACACCGTTCTTTTGTTCTGGGCACACTCGGATTTCCTGCTGTATTACAAATTATAGAAAGCAAGAGCGTGCTTCTTGCTCTAAAGCAGAGTGTGATCCATGGATGAGAACTATGCTGTGTGTTTCCCTTCAGAAATGGAGTTAAATCCCAGGCTCTGTGTCTTCCTACAAGCAAGACTTCGTTCCAGGTAAGGGCAGTCACTTTTCAGCTCAAACGAACTACATCGTTCACTGAGCTCACACATTTCTCATCTTAACAGACAAGCATTGGAAGTTAGAGGACCAGTGCTTTGTATCAGTTTCAGAAGCAGAGTTGTACTAGATATGGTCCGTATGTGTAGAAAACACCGTTCTTTTGTTCTCAGCACACTCACGTTTCCTGCTTTCTTAGAGACTCTAGAAAGCAAGAGCGTGCTTCTTGTTCTAAAGCAGAGTGTGATCAATGGATGATTACACTGCTGTGTATTTTACTTCAGAAATGGAGTTAAATCCCAGGCTCTGAGTCTTCCTACAAGCAAGACTTCGTTTCAGGTAAGGGCAGTCACTTTTCAGCTCAAACGAACTACATCGTTCACAAAACTCACACATTTCTCATCTTAACTGACAAGCATTGGATGTTAGATGGTCCGTGCTTTGTATCAGTTTCAGAAGCAGATTTGGACTACATATGGTTCATATGTGTAGGAAACACCGTTCTTTTGTTCCGGGCACACTCAGATTTCCTGCTGTATTAGAGACTCTAGAAAGCTAGAGTGTGCTTCTCGCTCTAAAGCAGAGTGTGATCCATGGATGAGAACTCTGCTGTGTGTTTCCCTTCAGAAATGGACTTAAATCCCAGACTCTGTGTCTTCCTACAGGCAAGACATCGTTTCAGGTAAGGGCAGTCACTTTTCTGCTCAAACTAACTACATCGTTCACAAAGCTCACACGTTTCTCATCTTAACTGACAAGCACTGGATGTTAGAGGACCAGTGCATTCTATCAGTTTCAGAAGAAGATTTGGACTACATATACTCCGTATGTGTAGGAAACACCGTTCTTTTGTTCTGGGCACACTCAGATTTCCTGCTGTCTTAGAGACTCTAGAAAGCAAGAGTGTGCTTCTTGTTCTAAAGCAGAGTGTGATCAATGGATGAGACAATGCTGTGTGTTTCACTTCAGAATTGGAGTTAATTCCCAGGCTCTGAGTCTCCCTACAAGCAAGACTTCGTTTCAGGTAAGGGCAGTCACTTTTCTGCTCAAACGAACTACATCGTTCATGAAGCTCACACGTTTCTCATCTTAACTGACAAGCATTGGATGTTAGATGTTCAGTGCTTTGTATCAGTTTCAGAAGCAGATTTGGACTACATATGGTCCATATGTGTAGGAAAGACCGTTCTTTTGTTCCGGGCTCACTCAGATTTCCTGCTGTATTAGAGACTCTACAAAGCAAGAGTGTGCTTCTCGCTCTAAAGCAGAGTGTGATGCATGGATGAGAACTATGCTGCGTGTTTCCCTTCAGAAATGGACTTAAATCCCAGGCTCTGTGTCTTACAACAAGCAAGACTTCGTTTCAGGTAATGGCAGTCACTTTTCTGCTCAAATGAACTACATCATTCACGAAGCTCACACGTTTCTCATCTTAATTGACAAGCATTGGATGTTAGAGGTCCAGTGCTTTGTATCAGTTTCAGAAGAAGGGTTTGACTACATATAGTCCATATGTGTAGGAAACACCGTTCTTTTGTTCTGGGCACACTCAGATTTCCTGCTGTAATAGAAATTCTAGAAAGCAAGAGCGTGCTTCTCGCTCTAAAGCAGAGTGTGATCCATGGATGAGAACTATGCTGTGTGTTTCCCTTCAGAAATGGAGTTAAATCCCAGGCTCTGTGTCTTACTACAAGCAAGACTTCGTTTCAGATAATGGCAGTCACTTTTCAGCTCAAACGAACTACATCATTCACGAAGCTCACACGTTTCTCATCTTAACAGACAAGCATTGGATTTTAGAGGACCAGTGCTATGTATCAGTTTCAGAAGCAGAGTTGTACTAGATATGGTCCGTATGTGTAGGAAACACCGTTCTTTTGTTCTCAGCACACTCACGTTTCCTGCTTTCTTAGAGACTCTAGAAAGCAAGAGCGTGCTTCTTGTTCTAAAGCAGAGTGTGATCAATGGATGAGACAATGCTGTGTGTTTCACTTCAGAATTGGAGTTAATTCCCAGGCTCTGAGTCTCCCTACAAGCAAGACTTCGTTTCAGGTAAGGGCAGTCACTTTTCTGCTCAAAGGAACTACATCGTTCACGAAGCTCACACGTTTCTCATCTTAAATGACAAGCATTGGATATTAGAGGACCAGTGCATTGTATCAGTTTCCGAAGAAGGTTTGGACTACATATAGTCCTTATGTGTAGGAAACACCGTTCTTTATTCTGGGCACAATCAGATTTCCTGCTGTATTAGAGAGTCTAGAAAGCTAGAGAGTGCCTCTCGCTCTAAAGCAGAGTGTGATCCATGGATGAGAACTATGCTGTGTGCTTGACTTCAGAAATGGACTTAAATCCCAGGCTCTGAGTCTTCCTACAGGCAAGACTTCGTTTCAGGTAAGGGCAGTAACTTTTCTGCTCAAACGAACTACATCGTTCATGAAGCTCACACGTTTCTCATCTTAACTGACAAGCATTGGATGTTATAGGGTCAATGCTTTGTATCAGTTTCAGAAGCAGATTTGGACTAGATATGGTCCGTATGTGTAGGAAACACCGCTCTTTTGTTCTGTGCACACTCAGATTTCCTGCTGTGTTAGAGACTCTAGAAAGCTAGAGTGTGCTTCTCGCTCTAAAGCAGAGTGTGATCCATGGATGACAACTATGCTGTGTGTTTCCCTTCAGAAATGGACTTAAATCCCAGGCTCTGTGTCTTACTACAAGCAAGACTTCGTTTCAGGTAAGGGCAGTCACTTTTCAGTTCAAAGGAACTACATCATTCACAAAGCTCACACGTTTCTCATCTTAACTGACAAGCATTGGATGTTATAGGGTCAATGCTTTGTATCAGTTTCAGAAGCAGATTTGGACTAGATATGGTCCGTATGTGTAGGAAACACCGCTCTTTTGTTCTGTGCACACTCAGATTTCCTGCTGTGTTAGAGACTCTAGAAAGCTAGAGTGTGCTTCTCGCTCTAAAGCAGAGTGTGATCCATGGATGACAACTATGCTGTGTGTTTCCCTTCAGAAATGGACTTAAATCCCAGGCTCTGTGTCTTACTACAAGCAAGACTTCGTTTCAGGTAAGGGCAGTCACTTTTCAGTTCAAAGGAACTACATCATTCACAAAGCTCACACGTTTCTCATCTTAACTGACAAGCACTGGATGTTAGAGGACCAGTGTAGTCTATCAGTTTCAGAAGCAGATTTTGACTACATATGGTCCATATGTGTAGGAAACACCGTTCTTTTGTTCCGGGCACACTCAGATTTCCTGCTGTATTAGAGACTAACAAAGCAAGAGTGTGCTTCTCGCTCTAAAGCAGAGTGTGATCCATGGATGAGAACTATGCTGTGTGTTTCCCTTCAGAAATGGACTTAAATCCCATGCTCTGTGTCTTACTACAAGCAAGACTTCGTTTCAGGTAAGGGCAGACACTTTTCTGCTCAAATGAACTACATCATTCACGAAGCTCACACGTTTCTCATCTTAATTGACAAGCATTGGATGTTAGAGGACCAGTGTGGTCTATCAGTTTTAGAAGAAGAGTTGGACTAGATATGGCCCATATGTGTAGGAAACACCGTTCTTTTGTTCTGGGCACACTCAGATTTCCTGCTGTATTAGAGAATCTAGAAAGCAAGAGCGTGCTTCTTGCTCTAAAGCAGAGTGTGATCCATGGATGAGAACTATGCTGTGTGCTTGACGTCAGAAATGGAGTTAAATCCCAGGCTCTGAGTCTTCCTACAGGCAAAACTTCGTTTCAGGTAAGAGCAGTCACTTTTCTGCTCAAACGAACTACATCGTTCATGAAGCTCACACGTTTCTCATCTTAATTGACAAGCATTGGATGTTAGAGGACCAGTGCTTTGTATCAGTTTCAGAAGAAGAGTTGGACTAGATATGGTCCATATGTGTAGGAAACACCGTTCTTTTGTTCTGGGCACACTCAGATTTCCTGCTGTATTACAAATTATAGAAAGCAAGAGCGTGCTTCTTGCTCTAAAGCAGAGTGTGATCCATGGATGAGAACTATGCTGTGTGTTTCCCTTCAGAAATGGAGTTAAATCCCAGGCTCTGTGTCTTCCTACAAGCAAGACTTCGTTTCAGGTAAGGGCAGTCACTTTTCAGCTCAAACGAACTACATCGTTCACTGAGCTCACACATTTCTCATCTTAACAGACAAGCATTGGAAGTTAGAGGACCAGTGCTTTGTATCAGTTTCACAAGCAGAGTTGTACTAGATATGGTCCGTATTTGTAGAAAACACCGTTCTTTTGTTCTCAGCACACTCACGTTTCCTGCTTTCTAAGAGACTCTAGAAAGCAAGAGCGTGCTTCTTGTTCTAAAGCAGAGTGTGATCAATGGATGATTACACTGCTGTGTATTTTACTTCAGAAATGGAGTTAAATCCCAGACTCTGTGTCTTCCTACAGGCAAGACTTCATTTCAGGTAAGGGAAGTCACTTTTCAGCTCAAACGAACTACATCGTTCACTGAGCTCACACATTTCTCATCTTAACAGACAAGCATTGGATGTACAGGACCAGTGCTTTGTATCAGTTTCATAAGAAGAGTTGGACTAGATATGGCCCATATGTGTAGGAAACACCGTTCTTTTGTTCTGTGCACACTCAGATTTCCTGCTGTGTTAGAGACTCTAGAAAGCTAGAGTGTGTTTCTCACTCTAAAGCAGAGTGTGATCCATGGATGAGAACTATGCTGTGTGTTTCCATTCAGAAATGGAGTTAAATCCCAGGATCTGTGTCTTCCTACAAGCAAGACTTCGTTTCAGGTAAGGGCAGTCACTTTTCAGCTCAAACGAACTACATTGTTCATGAAGCTCACACGTTTCTCATCTTAACAGACAAGAATGGATTTTAGAGGACCAGTCCTTTGTATCAGTTTCAGATGCAGAGTTGGACTATATAATGTCCGTAATTGTAGGAAACACCGTTCTTTTGTTCTCAGCACACTCACATTTCCTGCTGTCTTAGAGACTCTAGAAAGTAAGAGCGTGCTTCTTGTTCTAAAGCAGAGTGTGATCAATGGATGATTACACTGCTGTGTATTTTACTTCAGAAATGGAGTTAAATCCCAGGCTCTGAGTCTTCCTACAAGCAAGACTTCAATTCAGGTAAGGGCAGTCACTTTTCTGCTCAAACGAACTACATCGTTCACAAAGCTCACACGTTTCTCATCTTAACTGACAAGCATTGGATGTTAGATGGTCAGTGCTTTGTATCAGTTTCAGAAGCAGATTTGGACTACATATGGTCCATATGTGTAGGAAACACCGTTCTTTTGTTCCGGTCACACTCAGATTTCCTGCTGTATTAGAGAATCTACAAAGCAAGAGTGTGCTTCTCGCTCTAAAGCAGAGTGTGATCCATGGATGAGAACTATGCTGTGTGTTTCCCTTCAGAAATGGACTTAAATCCCAGACTCTGTGTCTTACTACAAGCAAGACTTCGTTTCAGGTAAGGGCAGTCACATTTCTGCTCAAAAGAACTACATCATTCACAAAGCTCACACGTTTCTCATCTTAACTGACAAGCATTGGATGTTAGAGGACCAGTGCATTGTATCAGTTTCCGAAGAAGATTTGGACTACATATAGTCTGTATGTGTAGGAAACACCGTTCTTTTGTTCTGGGCACACTCAGATTTCCTGCTATCTTAGAGACTCTAGAAAGCATGAGTGTGCTTCTTGCTCTAAAGCAGAGTGTGATCCATTGATGAGAACTATGCTGTATGTTTCCCTTCAGAAATGGAGTTAAATCCCAGACTCTGTGTCTTCCTACAGGCAAGACTTCGTTTCAGGTAAGGGCAGTCACTTTTCAGCTCAAACGAACTACATCGTTCACTGAGCTCACACATTTCTCATCTTAACAGACAAGCATTGGATGTTAGAGGACCAGTGCTTTGTATCAGTTTCAGAAGCAGAGTTGGACCTGATATTGTCTGTATGTGTAGGAAACACCGTTCTTTTTTTCTCAGCACACTCACGTTTCCTGCTGTCTTAGAGACTCTAGAAAGCAAGAGCGTGCTTCTTGTTCTAAAGCAGAGTGTCATCAATGGATGAGACAATGCTGTGTGTTTCACTTCAGAAATGGAGTTAAATCCCAGGCTCTGAGTCTCCCTACAAGCAAGACTTCGTTTCAGGTAAGGGCAGTCACTTTTCTGCTCAAAGGAACTACATCGTTCACGAAGCTCACACGTTTCTCATCTTAACTGACAAGCATTGGATGTTAGAGGACCAGTGCATTGTATCAGTTTCAGAAGAAGATTTGGACTACATATAGTCCGTACGTGTTGGAAACACCGTTCTTTTGTTCTGGGCACACTCAGATTTCCTGCTGTCTTAGAGACTCTAGAAAGCAAGGGTGTGATTCTTGCTCTAATGCAGAGTGTGATCCATGGATGAGAACTATGCTGTGTGATTCACTTCAGAAATGGAGTTAAATCCCAGGCTCTGAGTCTTCCAACAAGCAAGACTTTGTTTCAGGTAATGGCAGTCACTTTTCTGCTCAAACGAACTACATCGTTCACGAAGCTCACACGTTTCTCATCTTAACTGACAAGCATTGGATGTTAGAGGACCAGTGCATTGTATCAGTTTCAGAAGAAGAGTTGGACTAGATATGGTCCATATGTGTAGGAAACACCGTTCTTTTGTTCTGGGCACACTCAGATTTCCTGCTGTATTAGAGAATCTAGAAAGCAAGAGCGTGCTTCTTGCTCTAAAGCAGAGTGTGATCCATGGAGGAGAACTATGCTGTGTGTTTCCCTTCAGAAATGGAGTTAAATCCCAGGTTCTGTGTCTTCCTACAGGCAAGACTTCGTTTCATGTAAGGGCAGTCACTTTTCAGCTCAAACGAACTACATTGTTCACGAAGCTCACACGTTTCTCATCTTAACAGGCAAGCATTGGATTTTAGAAGACCAGTGCTTTGTATCAGTTTCAGAAGCAGAGTTGGACTATATAATGTCCGTATGTGTAGGAAACACCGTTATTTTGTTCTCAGCACACTCACGTTTCCTGCTGTCTTAGAGACTCTAGAAAGCAAGAGCATGCTTCTTGTTCTAAAGCAGAGTGTGATCAATGGATGATTACACTGCTGTGTGTTTTACTTCAGAAATGGAGTTAAATTCCAGGCTCTGAGTCTTCCTACAAGCAAGACTTCAATTCAGGTAAGGGCAGTCACTTTTCTGCTCAAACGAACTACATCGTTCACGAAGCTCATACGTTTCTCATCTTAACTGACAATCATTGGATGTTATAGGGTCAGTGCTTTGTATCAGTTTCAGAAGCAGATTTGGACTAGATATGGTCCGAATGTGTAGGAAACACCACTCTTTTGTTCTGTGCACACTCAGATTTCCTGCTGTGTTAGAGACTCTAGAAAGCTATAGTGTGTTTCTCACTCTAAAGCAGAGTGTGATCCATGGATGAGAACTATGCTGTGTGTTTCCATTCAGAAATGGAGTTAAATACCAGGCTCTGTGTCTTCCTACAAGCAAGACTTCGTTTCAGGTAAGGGCAGTCACTTTTCAGCTCAAACGAACTACATTGTTCATGAAGCTCACACGTTTCTCATCTTAACAGACAAGCATTGGATTTTAGAGGACCAGTGCTTTGTATCAGTTTCAGATGCAGAGTTGGACTATATAATGTCCGTAATTGTAGGAAACACCGTTCTTTTGTTCTCAGCACACTCACGTTTCCTGCTGTCTTAGAGACTCTAGAAAGCAAGAGCGTGGTTCTTGTTCTAAAGCAGAGTGTGATCAATGGATGATTACACTGCTGTGTATTTTACTTCAGAAATGGAGTTAAATCCCAGACTCTGTGTCTTCCTACAGGCAAGACTTCGTTTCAGGTAAGGGCAGTCATTTTCTGCTCAAACTAACTACATCGTTCACAAAGCTCACACGTTTCTCATCTTAACTGACAAGCACTGGATGTTAGAGAACCAGTGCATTCTATCAGTTTCAGAAGAAGATTTGGACTACATATACTCCGTATGTGTAGGAAACACCGTTCTTTTGTTCTGGGCACACTCAGATTACCTGCTGTAATAGAAATTCTAGAAAGCAAGAGCGTGCTTCTCGCTCTAAAGCAGAGTGTGATCCATGGATGAGAACTATGCTGTGTGTTTCCCTTCAGAAATGGAGTTAAATCCCAGGCTCTGTGTCTTACTACAATCAAGACTTCGTTTCAGGTAAGGGCAGTCACTTTTCAGCTCAAACGAACTACATCGTTCACGAAGCTCACACGTTTCTCATCTTAACAGACAAGCATTGGATTTTAGAGGACCAGTGCTTTGTATCAGTTTCAGATGCAGAGTTGGACTATATAATGTCCGTAATTGTAGGAAACACCGTTCTTTTGTTCTCAGCACACTCACGTTTCCTGCTGTCTTAGAGACTCTAGAAAGCAAGAGCGTGCTTCTTGTTAAAAAGCAGAGTGTGATCAATGGATGATTACACTGCTGTGTGTTTTACTTCAGAAATGGAGTTAAATCCCAGGCTCTGAGTCTTCCTACAAGCAAGACTTCAATTCAGGTAAGGGCAGTCACTTTTCTGCTCAAACGAACTACATCGTTCACGAAGCTCAAACGTTTCTCATCTTAACAGACAAGCATTGGATGTTATAGGGTCAGTGCTTTGTATCAGTTTCAGAAGCAGATTGGGACTAGATATGGTCCGTATGAGTAGGAAACACCGCTCTTTTGTTCTGTGCACACTCAGATTTCCTGCTGTGTTAGAGACTCTAGAAAGCTAGAGTGTGCTTCTCCCTCTAAAGCAGAGTGTGATCCATGGATGAGAACTATGCTGTGTGTTTCCCTTCAGAAATGGACTTAAATCCCAGGCTCTGTGTCTTACTACAAGCAAGACTTCGTTTCAGGTAAGGGCAGTCACTTCTCAGCTCAAACGAACTACATCGTTCACTGAGCTCACACATTTCTCATCTTAACAGACAAGCATTGGATGTTAGAGGACCAGTGCTTTGTATCAGTTTCAGAAGCAGAGTTGTACTAGATATGGTCCGTATGTGTAGGAAACACCGTTCTTTTGTTCTCAGCACACTCACGTTTCCTGCTTTCTTAGAGACTCTAGAAAGCAAGAGCGTGCTTCTTGTTCTAAAGCAGAGTGTGATCAATGGATGAGACAATGCTGTGTGTTTCACTTCAGAATTGGAGTTAATTCCCAGGCTCTGAGTCTCCCTACAAGCAAGACTTCGTTTCAGGTAAGGGCAGTCACTTTTCTGCTCAAAGGAACTACATCGTTCACGAAGCTCACACGTTTCTCATCTTAAATGACAAGCATTGGATATTAGAGGACCAGTGCATTGTATCAGTTTCCGAAGAAGGTTTGGACTACATATAGTCCTTATGTGTAGGAAACACCGTTCTTTTGTTCTGGGCACAATCAGATTTCCTGCTGTATTAGAGAGTCTAGAAAGCTAGAGAGTGCCCCTCGCTCTAAAGCAGAGTGTGATCCATGGATGAGAACTATGCTGTGTGCTTGACTTCAGAAATGGACTTAAATCCCAGGCTCTGAGTCTTCCTACAGGCAAGACTTCGTTTCAGGTAAGGGCAGTTACTTTTCTGCTCAAACGAACTACATCGTTCATGAAGCTCACACGTTTCTCATCTTAACTGACAAGCATTGGATGTTATAGGGTCAATGCTTTGTATCAGTTTCAGAAGCAGATTTGGACTAGATATGGTCCCTATGTGTAGGAAACACCGCTCTTTTGTTCTGTGCACACTCAGATTTCCTGCTGTGTTAAAGACTCTAGAAAGCTAGAGTGTGCTTCTCGCTCTAAAGCAGAGTGTGATCCATGGATGAGAACTATGCTGTGTGTTTCCCTTCAGAAATGGACTTAAATCCCAGGCTCTGTGTCTTACTACAAGCAAGACTTCGTTTCAGGTAAGGGCAGTCACTTTTCAGTTCAAAGGAACTACATCATTCACAAAGCTCACACGTTTCTCATCTTAACTGACAAGCACTGGATGTTAGAGGACCAGTGTAGTCTATCAGTTTCAGAAGCAGATTTTGACTACATATGGTCCATATATGTAGGAAACACCGTTCTTTTGTTCCGGGCACACTCAGATTTCCTGCTGTATTAGAGACTAACAAAGCAAGAGTGTGCTTCTCGCTCTAAAGCAGAGTGTGATCCATGGATGAGAACTATGCTGTGTGTTTCCCTTCAGAAATGGAGTTAAATCCCAGGCTCTGTGTCTTCCTACAAGCAAGACTTCGTTTCAGGTAAGGTCAGTCACTTTTCAGCTCAAACGAACTACATTGTTCACGAAGCTCACACGTTTCTCATCTTAACAGACAAGCATTGGATTTTAGAGGACCAGTGCTTTGTATCAGTTTCAGATGAAGAGTTGGACTATATAATGTCCGTAATTGTAGGAAACACCGTTCTTTTGTTCTCAGCACACTCACGTTTCCTGCTGTCTTAGAGACTCTAGAAAGCAAGAGCGTGCTTCTTGTTGTAAAGCAGAGTGTGATCAATGGATGATTACACTGCTGTGTGTTTTACTTCAGAAATGGAGTTAAATCCCAGGCTCTGAGTCTTCCTACAAGCAAGACTTCAATTCAGGTAAGGGCAGTCACTTTTCTGCTCAAACGAACTACATCGTTCACGAAGCTCACAAGGTTCTCATCTTAAATGACAAGCATTGGATGTTAGATGGTCATTGCTTTGTATCAGTTTCAGAAGCAGATTTGGACTACATATGGTCCATATGTGTAGGAAACACCATTCTTTTGTTCTGGGCACACTCAGATTTCCTGCTGTATTAGAGAATCTAGAAAGCAAGAGCGTGCTTCTTGCTCTAAAGCAGAGTGTGATCCATGGATGAGAACTATGCTGTGTGCTTGACGTCAGAAATGGAGTTAAATCCCAGGCTCTGAGTCTTCCTACAGGCAAGACTTAGTTTCAGGTAAGAGCAGTCACTTTTCTGCTCAAACGAACTACATCGTTCATGAAGCTCACCCGTTTCTCATCTTAATTGACAAGCATTGGATGTTAGAGGACCAGTGCTTTGTATCAGTTTCAGAAGAAGACTTGGGCTAGATATGGTCCGTATGTGTAGAAAACACCGTTCTTTTGTTCTCAGCACACTCACGTTTCCTGCTTTCTTAGAGACTCTAGAAAGCAAGAGCGTGCTTCTTGTTCTAAAGCAGAGTGTGATCAATGGATGATTACACTGCTGTGTATTTTACTTCAGAAATGGAGTTGAATCCCAGGCTCTGAGTCTTCTTACAAGCAAGACTTCAATTCAGGTAAGGGCAGTCACTTTTCTGCTCAAACGAACTACATCGTTCACAAAACTCACACATTTCTCATCTTAACTGACAAGCATTGGATGTTAGATGGTCCATGCTTTGTATCAGTTTCAGAAGCAGATTTGGACTACATATGGTTCATATGTGTAGGAAACACCGTTCTTTTGTTCCGGGCACACTCAGATTTCCTGCTGTATTAGAGACTCTACAAAGCAAGAGTGTGCTTCTCGCTCTAAAGCAGAGTGTGATCCATGGATGAGAACTATGCTGTGTGTTTCCCTTCAGAAATGGACTTAAATCCCAGACTCTGTGTCTTCCTACAGGCAAGACATCGTTTCAGGTAAGGGCAGTCACTTTTCTGCTCAAACTAACTACATCGTTCACAAAGCTCACACGTTTCTCATCTTAACTGACAAGCATTGGATGTTAGATGTTCAGTGCTTTGTATCAGTTTCAGAAGCAGATTTGGACTACATATGGTCCATATGTGTAGGAAAGACCATTCTTTTGTTCCGGGCACACTCAGATTTCCTGCTGTATTAGAGACTCTACAAAGTAAGAGTGTGCTTCTCGCTCTAAAGCAGAGTGTGATACATGGATGAGAACTATGCTGTGTGTTTCCCTTCAGAAATGGACTTAAATCCCAGGCTCTGTGTCTTACAACAAGCAAGACTTCGTTTCAGTTAATGGCAGTCACTTTTCTGCTCAAATGAACTACATCATTCACGAAGCTCACACTTTCTCATCTTAATTGACAAGCATTGGATGTTAGAGGACCAGTGCTTTGTATCAGTTTCAGAGGAGAGTTTGACTAGATATGGTCCATATGTGTAGGAAACACCGTTCTTTTGTTCTGGGCACACTCAGATTTCCTGCTGTAATAGAAATTCTAGAAAGCAAGAGCGTGCTTCTCGCTCTAAAGCAGAGTGTGATCCATGGATGAGAACTATGCTGTGTGTTTCCCTTCAGAAATGGACTTAAATCCCAGGCTCTGTGTCTTACTACAAGCAAGACTTCATTTCAGGTAAGGGCAGTCACTTTTCTTCTCAAACGAACTACATCGTTCACGAAGCTCACACATTTCTCATCTTAACAGACAAGCATTGGATTTTAGAGGACCAGTGCTTTGTATCAGTTTCAGATGCAGAGTTGGACTATATAATGTCCGTAATTGTAGGAAACACCGTTCTTTTGTTCTCAGCACACTCACGTTTCCTGCTGTCTTAGAGACTCTAGAAAGCAAGAGCGTGCTTCTTGTTAAAAAGCAGAGTGTGATCAATGGATGATTACACTGCTGTATGTTTTACTTCAGAAATGGAGTTAAATCCCAGGCTCTGAGTCTTCCTACAAGCAAGACTTCAGTTCAGGTAAGGGCAGTCACTTTTCTGCTCAAACGAACTACATCGTTCACGAAGCTCACACGTTTCTCATCTTAACTGACAAGCATTGGATGTTATAGGGTCAGTGCTTTGTATCAGTTTCAGAAGCAGATTGGGACTAGATATGGTCCGTATGAGTAGGAAACACCGCTCTTTTGTTCTGTGCACACTCAGATTTCCTGCTGTGTTAGAGACTCTAGAAAGCTAGAGTGTGCTTCTCCCTCTAAAGCAGAGTGTGATCCATGGATGAGAACTATGCTGTGTGTTTCCCTTCAGAAATGGAGTTAAATCCCAGACTCTGTGTCTTCCTACAGGCAAGACTTCGTTTCAGGTAAGGGCAGTCACTTTTCAGCTCAAACGAACTACATCGTTCACTGAGCTCACACATTTCTCATCTTAACAGACAAGCATTGGATGTTAGAGGACCAGTGCTTTGTATCAGTTTCAGAAGCAGAGTTGGACCTGATATTGTCCGTATGTGTAGGAAACACCGTTCTTTTGTTCTGGGCACACTCAGATTTCCTGCTATCTTAGAGACTCTAGAAAGCAAGAGTGTGCTTCTTGCTCTAAAGCAGAGTGTGATCCATGGATGAGAACTATGCTGTGTGCTTCACTTCAGAAATGGAGTTAAATCCCAGGCTCTGAGTCTTCCTACAAGCATGACTTCAATTCAGGTAAGGGCAGTCACTTTTCTGCTCAAACGAACTACATCGTTCACGAAGCTCACACGTTTCTCATCTTAACTGACAAGCATTGGATGTTAGAGGGTCAGTGCTTTGTATCAGTTTCAGAAGCAGATTTGGACTAGATATGGTCCGTATGTGTAGGAAACACCGCTCTTTTGTTCTGTGCACACTCAGATTTCCTGCTGTGTTAGAGACTCTAGAAAGCTAGAGTGTGCTTCTCGCTCTAAAGCAGAGTGTGATCCATGGATGAGAACTATGCTGTGTGTTTCCCTTCAGAAATGGAGTTAAATCCCAGGCTCTGTGTCTTACTACAAGCAAGACTACGTTTCAGGTAAGGGCAGTCACTTTTCAGTTCAAAGGAACTACATCATTCACAAAGCTCACACGTTTCTCATCTTAACAGACAAGCATTGGATGTTAGAGGACCAGTGCATTCTATCAGTTTCAGAAGGAGATTTGGACTACATATAGTCCGTATGTGTAGGAAACACTGTTCTTTTGTTCTGGGCACACTCAGATTTCCTGCTGTCTTAGAGACTCTAGAAAGCAAGAGTGTGATTCTTCTCTAAAGCAGAGTGTGATCCATGGATGAGAACTATGCTGTGTGTTTCACTTCAGAAATGGAGTTAAATCCCAGGCTCTGAGTCTTCCTACAAGCAAGACTTCGTTTCAGGTAAGGGCACTCACTTTTCTGCTCAAACGAACTACATCGTTCACGAAGCTCACACGTTTCTCATCTTATCTGACAAACATTGGATGTTAGAGGACCAGTGCATTGTATCAGTTTCAGAAGAAGGTTTGGACTACATATACTCCATATGTGTAGGAAACACCATCCTTTTGTTCTGGGCACACTCAGATTTCCTGCTGTATTAGAGAATCTAGAAAGCAAGAGCGTGCTTCTCGCTCTAAAGCAGAGTGTGATCCATGGATGAGAACTATGCTGTGTGTTTCCCTTCAGAAATGGAGTTAAATCCCAGGCTCTGTGTCTTACTACAAGCAAGACTTCGTTTCAGGTAAGGGCAGTCACGTTTCTGCTCAAATGAACTACATCATTCACAAAGCTCACACGTTTCTCATCTTAACTGACAAGCATTGGATGTTAGAGGAACAGTGCATTCTATCAGTTTCAGAAGAAGATTTGGACTACATATAGTCCGTATGTGTAGGAAACACCGTTCTTTTGTTCTGGGCACAGTCAGATTTCCTGCTATCTTAGAATCTCAAGAAAGCAAGAGTGGGCTTCTTGCTCTAAAGCAGAGTGTGATCCATTGATGAGAACTATGCTGTGTGTTTCCATTCAGAAATGGAGTTAAATCCCAGGCTCTGTGTCTTCCTACAAGCAAGACTTCGTTTCAGGTAAGGGCAGTCACTTTTCAGCTCAAACGAACTACATCGTTCACGAAGCTCACACGTTTCTCATCTTAACAGACAAGCATTGGATTTTAGAGGACCAGTGCTTTGTATCAGTTTCAGATGAAGAGTTGGACTATATAATGTCCGTAATTGTAGGAAACACCGTTCTTTTGTTCTCAGCACACTCACGTTTCCTGCTGTCTTAGAGACTCTAGAAATCAAGAGCGTGCTTCTTGTTCTAAAGCAGAGTGTGATCCATGGATGAGAACTATGCTGTGTGTTTCCCTTCAGAAATGGACTTAAATCCTAGACTCTGTGTCTTACTACAATAAAGACTTCGTTTCAGGTAAGGGCAGTCACTTTTCTGCTCAAATGATCTATATCATTCACAAAGCTCACACGTTTCTCACCTTAACTGACAAGCATTGGATGTTAGAGGACCAGTGCATTCTATCAGTTTCAGAAGAAGATTTGGACTACATATAGTCCGTATGTGTAGGAAACACCGTTCTTTTGTTCTGGGCACACTCAGATTTCCTGCTATCTTAGAGACTCTAGAAAGCAAGAGTGTGCTTCTTGCTCTAAAGCAGAGTGTGATCCATGGATGAGAACTATGCTGTGTGTTTCCCTTCAGAAATGGAGTTAAATCCCAGGCTCTGTGTCTTACTACAAGCAAGACTACGTTTCAGGTAAGGGCAGTCACTTTTCAGTTCAAAGGAACTACATCATTCACAAAGCTCACACGTTTCTCATCTTAACAGACAAGCATTGGATGTTAGAGGACCAGTGCATTCTATCAGTTTCAGAAGGAGATTTGGACTACATATAGTCCGTATGTGTAGGAAACACTGTTCTTTTGTTCTGGGCACACTCAGATTTCCTGCTGTCTTAGAGACTCTAGAAAGCAAGAGTGTGATTTTTCTCTAAAGCAGAGTGTGATCCATGGATGAGAACTATGCTGTGTGTTTCCCTTCAGAAATGGAGTTAAATCCCAGGCTCTGTGTCTTCCTACAAGCAAGACTTCGTTTCAGGTAAGGGCAGTCACTTTTCAGCTCAAACGAACTACATCGTTCACTGAGCTCACACATTGTTCATCTTAACAGACAATCATTGGATGTTAAAGGACCAGTGCATTCTAACAGTTTCAGAAGAAGATTTGGACTACATATAGTCCGTATGTGTAGGAAACACCGTTCTTTTGTTCTGGGCACACTCAGATTTCCTGCTATCTTAGAGAATCTAGAAAGCAAGAGTGTGCTTCTTGCTCTAAAGCAGAGTGTGATCCATTGATGAGAACTATGCTGTATGTTTCCCTTCAGAAATGGAGTTAAATCCCAGACTCTGTCTCTTCCTACAGGCAAGACTTCGTTTCAGGTAAGGGCAGTCACTTTTCAGCTCAAAGGAACTACATCGGTCACTGAGCTCACACATTTCTCATCTTAACAGACAAGCATGGGATGTTAGAGGACCAGTGCTTTGTATCAGTTTCAGAAGCAGATTTGGACTACATATGATCCATATGTGTAGGAATCACCGTTCTTTTGTTCCGGGCACCCTCAGATTTCCTGCTGTCTTAGAGACTCTAGAAAGCAAGAGCGTGCTTCTTGTTCTAAAGCATAGTGTCATCAATGGATGAGACAATGCTGTGTGTTTCACTTCAGAAATGGAGTTAAATCCCAGGCTCTGAGTCTCCCTACAAGAAAGACTTCGTTTCAGGTAAGGGCAGTCACTTTACTGCTCAAAGGAACTACATCGTTCACGAAGCTCACACGTTTCTCATCTTAACTGACAAGCATTGGATGTTAGATGGTCAGTGCTTTGTATCAGTTTCAAAAGCAGATTTGGACTACATATGGTCCGTATGTGTAGGAAACACCGTTCTTTTGTTCTCAGCACACTCACGTTTCCTGCTGTCTTAGAGACACTAGAAAGCAAGAGCGTGCTTCTTGTTCTAAAGCAGAGTGTGATCAATGGATGATTACACTGCTGTGTGTTTTACTTCAGAAATGGAGTTAAATCCCAGGCTCTGAGTCTTCCTACAAGCATGACTTCAATTCAGGTAAGGGCAGTCACTTTTCTGCTCAAACGAACTACATCGTTCACGAAGCTCACACGTTTCTCATCTTAACTGACAAGCATTGGATGTTAGAGGGTCAGTGCTTTGTATCAGTTTCAGAAGCAGATTTGGACTAGATATGGTCCGTATGTGTAGGAAACACCGCTCTTTTGTTCTGTGCACACTCAGATTTCCTGCTGTGTTAGAGACTCTAGAAAGCTAGAGTGTGCTTCTCGCTCTAAAGCAGAGTGTGATCCATGGATGAGAACTATGCTGTGTGTTTCCCTTCAGAAATGGAGTTAAATCCCAGGCTCTGTGTCTTACTACAAGCAAGACTACGTTTCAGGTAAGGGCAGTCACTTTTCAGTTCAAAGGAACTACATCATTCACAAAGCTCACACGTTTCTCATCTTAACAGACAAGCATTGGATGTTAGAGGACCAGTGCATTCTATCAGTTTCAGAAGGAGATTTGGACTACATATAGTCCGTATGTGTAGGAAACACTGTTCTTTTGTTCTGGGCACACTCAGATTTCCTGCTGTCTTAGAGACTCTAGAAAGCAAGAGTGTGATTCTTCTCTAAAGCAGAGTGTGATCCATGGATGAGAACTATGCTGTGTGTTTCACTTCAGAAATGGAGTTAAATCCCAGGCTCTGAGTCTTCCTACAAGCAAGACTTCGTTTCAGGTAAGGGCACTCACTTTTCTGCTCAAACGAACTACATCGTTCACGAAGCTCACACGTTTCTCATCTTATCTGACAAACATTGGATGTTAGAGGACCAGTGCATTGTATCAGTTTCAGAAGAAGGTTTGGACTACATATACTCCATATGTGTAGGAAACACCATCCTTTTGTTCTGGGCACACTCAGATTTCCTGCTGTATTAGAGAATCTAGAAAGCAAGAGCGTGCTTCTTGCTCTAAAGCAGAGTGTGATCCATGGATGAGAACTATGCTGTGTGTTTCACTTCAGAAATGGAGTTAAATCCCAGGCTCTGTGTCTTCCTACAAGCAAGACTTCATTTCAGGTAAGGGCAGTCACTTTTCAGCTCAAACGAACTACATTGTTCACGAAGCTAACACGTTTCTCATCTTAACAGAAAAGCATTGGATTTTAGAGGACCAATGCATTGTATCAGTTTCAGAAGAAGATTTGGACTACATATAGTCCGTATGTGTAGGAAACACCGTTCTTTTGTTCTGGGCACACTCAGATTTCCTGCTGTCTTAGAGACTCTAGAAAGCAAGAGTGTGCTTCTTGCTCTAAAGCAGAGTGTGATCCATGGATGAGAACTATGCTGTGTGCTTCACTTCAGAAATGGAATTAAATCCCAGGCTCTGAGTTTTCCTACAGGCAAGACTTCGTTTCAGGTAAGGGCAGTCACTTTTCTGCTCAAACGAACTATATCGTTCATGAAGCTCACACGTTTCTCATCTTAACTGACAAGCATTGGATGTTATATGGTCAGTGCTTTGTATCAGTTTCAGAAGCAGATTTGGACTACATATGGTCCATATGTGTAGGAAACACCGTTCTTTTGTTCCGGCACACTCAGATTTCCTGCTGTATTAGAGACTCTACAAAGCAAGAGTGTGCTTCTCGCTCGAAAACAGAGTGTGATCCATGGATGAGAACTATGCTGTGTGTTTCCCTTCAGAAATGGACTTAAATCGCAGGCTCTGTGTCTTACTACAAGCAAGACTTCGTTTCAGGTAAGGGCAGTCACTTTTCTGCTCAAATGAACTACATCAATCACGAAGCTCACACGTTTCTCATCTTAATTGACAAGCATTGGATGTTAGAGGACCAGTGCATTCTATCAGTTTCAGAAGAAGATTTGGACTACATATAGTCCGTATGTGTAGGAAACACCGTTCTTTTGTTCTGGGCACACTCAGATTTCGTGCTATCTTAGAGACTCTAGAAAGCAAGAGTGTGCTTCTTGCTCTAAAGCAGAGTGTGATCCATTGATGAGAACTATGCTGTATGTTTCCCTTCAGAAATGGAGTTAAATCCCAGACTCTGTCTCTTCCTACAGGCAAGACTTCGTTTCAGGTAAGGGCAGTCACTTTTCAGCTCAAAGGAACTACATCGTTCACTGAGCTCACACATTTCTCATCTTAACTGACAAGCATTGGATGTTAGAGGACCAGTGCTTTGTATCAGTTTCAGAAGCAGATTTGGACTACATATGATCCATATGTGTAGGAAACACCGTTCTTTTGTTCTCAGCACACTCACGTTTCCTGCTGTCTTAGAGACTCTAGAAAGCAAGAGCGTGCTTCTTGTTCTAAAGCAGAGTGTGATCAATGGATGATTACACTGCTGTGTGTTTTACTTCAAAAATGGAGTCAAATCCCAGGCTCTGAGTCTTCCTACAACCAAGACTTAAATTCAGGTAAGGGCAGTCACTTTTCTGCTCAAACTAACTACATCGTTCACGAAGCTCACACATTTCTCATCTTAACTGACAAGCATTGGATGTTAGAGGGTCAGTGCTTTGTATCAGTCTCACAAGCAGATTTGGACTACATATGGTCCATATGTGTAGGAAACACCGTTCTTTTGTTCTCAGCACACTCAGATTTCCTGCTGTATTAGAGAGTCTAGAAAGCTATAGTGTGCTTCTCGCTCTAAAGCAGAGTGTGATCCATGGATGAGAACTATGCTGTGTGTTTCCCTTCAGAAATGGACTTAAATCCCAGGCTCTGTGTCTTACTACAAGCAAGACTTCGTTTCAGGTAAGGGCAGTCACTTTTCAGTTCAAAGGAACAACATCATTCACAAAGCTCACACGTTTCTCATCTTAACTGACAAGCACTGGATGTTAGAGGACCAGTGCATTCTATCAGTTTCAGAAGAAGATTTGGACTACATATAGTCCGTATGTGTAGGAAACACCGTTCTTTGTTCTGGGCACACTCAGATTTCCTGCTGTCTTAGAGACTCTAGAAAGCAAGAGTGTGCTTCTTGCTCTAAAGCAGAGTGTGATCCATGGATGAGAACTATGCTGTGTGCTTGACTTCAGAAATGGTGTTAAATCCCAGGCTCTGAGTCTTCCTACAGGCAAGACTTCGTTTCAGGTAAGGGCAGTCACTTTTCTGCTCAAATGAACTACATCATTCACAAAGGTCACACGTTTCTCATCTTAACTAACAAGCATTGGATGTTAGAGGACCAGTGCATTCTATCAGTTTCAGAAGAAGATTTGGACTACATATAGTCCGTATGTGTAGGAAACACCGTTCTTTGTTCTGGGCACACTCAGAATTCCTGCTGTATTAGAAATTCTAGAAAGCAAGAGCGTGCTTCTTGCTCTAAAGCAGAGTGTGATCCATGGATGAGAATTATGCTGTGTGTTTCCCTTCAGAAATGGACTTAAATCCCAGACTCTGTGTCTTACTACAAGCAAGACTTCGTTTCAGGTAAGGGCAGTCCCGTTTCTGCTCAAATGAACTACATCATTCACAAAGCTCACACGTTTCTCATCTTAACTGACAAGCATTGGATGTTAGAGGACCAGTGCATTCTATCAGTTTCAGAAGAAGATTTGGACTACATATAGTCCGTATGTGTAGGAAACACCGTTCTTTGTTCTGGGCACACTCAGATTTCCTGCTGTCTTAGAGACTCTAGAAAGTAAGAGTGTGCTTCTAGCTCTAAAGCAGAGTGTGATCCATGGATGAGAACTATGCTGTGTGCTTGACTTCAGAAATGGAGTTAAATCCCAGGCTCTGAGTCTTCCTACAGGCAAGACTTCGTTTCAGGTAAGGGCAGTCACTTTTCTGCTCAAACGAACTACATCGTTCATGAAGCTCACACGTTTCTCATCTTAACTGACAAGCATTGGATTTTAGATGGTCAGTGCTTTGTATCAGTTTCAGAAGCAGATTTGGACTACATATGGTCCATATGTGTAGGAAACACCGTTCTTTTGTTCCGGCACACTCAGATTTCCTGCTGTATTAGAGACTCTACAAAGCAAGAGTGTGCTTCTCGCTCGAAAACAGAGTGTGATCCATGGATGAGAACTATGCTGTGTGTTTCCCTTCAGAAATGGACTTAAATCGCAGGCTCTGTGTCTTACTACAAGCAAGACTTCGTTTCAGGTAAGGGCAGTCACTTTTCTGCTCAAATGAACTACATCATTCACGAAGCTCACACGTTTCTCATCTTAATTGACAAGCATTGGATGTTAGAGGACCAGTGCATTCTATCAGTTTCAGAAGAAGATTTGTACTACATATAGTCCGTATGTGTAGGAAACACCGTTCTTTTGTTCTGGGCACACTCAGATTTCGTGCTATCTTAGAGACTCTAGAAAGCAAGAGTGTGCTTCTTGCTCTAAAGCAGAGTGTGATCCATTGATGAGAACTATGCTGTATGTTTCCCTTCAGAAATGGAGTTAAATCCCAGACTCTGTCTCTTCCTACAGGCAAGACTTCGTTTCAGGTAAGGGCAGTCACTTTTCAGCTCAAAGGAACTACATCGTTCACTGAGCTCACACATTTCTCATCTTAACTGACAAGCATTGGATGTTAGAGGACCAGTGCTTTGTATCAGTTTCAGAAGCAGATTTGGACTACATATGATCCATATGTGTACGAAACACCGTTCTTTTGTTCTCAGCACACTCACGGTTGCTGCTGTCTTAGAGACACTAGAAAGCAAGAGCGTGCTTCTTGTTCTAAAGCAGAGTATGATCCATGGATGAGAACTATGCTGTGTGTTTCCCTTCAGAAATGGACTTAAATCCCAGACTCTGTGTCTTACTACAATCAAGACTTCGTTTCAGGTAAGGGCAGTCACTTTTCTGCTCAAATGAACTACATCATTCACAAAGCTCACACGTTTCTCATCTTAACTGACTAGCATTGGATGTTAGAGGACCAGTGCATTCTATCAGTTTCAGAAGAAGATTTGGACTACATATAGTCCGTATGTGTAGGAAACACCATTCTTTTGTTCTGGGCACACTCAGATTTCCTGCTATCATAGAGACTCTAGAAAGCATGAGTGTGGTTCTTGCTCTAAAGCAGAGTGTGATCCATGGATGAGAACTATGCTGCGTGCTTCACTTCCGAAATGGAGTTAAATCCCAGGCTCTGAGTCTTCCTACAAGCAAGACTTCGTTTCAGGTAAGGGCAGTCACTTTTCTGCTCAAACAAACTACATTGTTCACGAAGCTCACACGTTTCTCATCTTAACTGACAAGCATTGGATGTTAGATGGTCAGTGCTTTGTATCAGTTTCAGAAGAAGATTTGGACTACATATAGTCCGTATGTGTAGGAAACACCGTTCTTTTGTTCTCAGCACACTCACGTTTCCTGCTGTCTTAGAGACTCTAGAAAGCAAGAGCGTGCTTCTTGTTCTAAAGCAGAGTGTGATCAATGGATGATTACACTGCTGTGTGTTTTACTTCAAACATGGAGTCAAATCCCAGGCTCTGAGTCTTCCTACAACCAAGACTTAAATTCAGGTAAGGGCAGTCACTTTTCTGCTCAAACTAACTACATCGTTCACGAAGCTCACACATTTCTCATCTTAACTGACAAGCATTGGATGTTAGAGGGTCAGTGCTTTGTATCAGTTTCACAAGCAGATTTGGACTACATATGGTCCATATGTGTAGGAAACACCGTTCTTTTGTTCTGGGCACACTGAGATTTCCTGCTGTATTAGAGAGTCTAGAAAGCTATAGTGTGCTTCTCGCTCTAAAGCAGAGTGTGATCCATGGATGAGAACTATGCTGTGTGTTTCCCTTCAGAAATGGACTTAAATCCCAGGCTCTGTGTCTTACTACAAGCAAGACTTCGTTTCAGGTAAGGGCAGTCACTTTTCTGCTCAAATGAACTACATCATTCACAAAGCTCACACGTTTCTCATCTTAACTGACTAGCATTGGATGTTAGAGGACCAGTGCATTCTATCAGTTTCAGAAGAAGATTTGGACTACATATAGTCCGTATGTGTAGGAAACACCATTCTTTTGTTCTGGGCACACTCAGATTTCCTGCTATCGTAGAGACTCTAGAAAGCATGAGTGTGGTTCTTGCTCTAAAGCAGAGTGTGATCCATGGATGAGAACTATGCTGCGTGCTTCACTTCCGAAATGGAGTTAAATCCCAGGCTCTGAGTCTTCCTACAAGCAAGACTTCGTTTCAGGTAAGGGCAGTCACTTTTCTGCTCAAACAAACTACATTGTTCACGAAGCTCACACGTTTCTCATCTTAACTGACAAGCATTGGATGTTAGATGGTCAGTGCTTTGTATCAGTTTCAGAAGAAGATTTGGACTACATATAGTCCGTATGTGTAGGAAACACCGTTCTTTTGTTCTCAGCACACTCACGTTTCCTGCTGTCTTAGAGACTCTAGAAAGCAAGAGCGTGCTTCTTGTTCTAAAGCAGAGTGTGATCAATGGATGATTACACTGCTGTGTGTTTTACTTCAAACATGGAGTCAAATCCCAGGCTCTGAGTCTTCCTACAACCAAGACTTAAATTCAGGTAAGGGCAGTCACTTTTCTGCTCAAACTAACTACATCGTTCACGAAGCTCACACATTTCTCATCTTAACTGACAAGCATTGGATGTTAGAGGGTCAGTGCTTTGTATCAGTTTCACAAGCAGATTTGGACTACATATGGTCCATATGTGTAGGAAACACCGTTCTTTTGTTCTGGGCACACTGAGATTTCCTGCTGTATTAGAGAGTCTAGAAAGCTATAGTGTGCTTCTCGCTCTAAAGCAGAGTGTGATCCATGGATGAGAACTATGCTGTGTGTTTCCCTTCAGAAATGGACTTAAATCCCAGGCTCTGTGTCTTACTACAAGCAAGACTTCGTTTCAGGTAAGGGCAGTCACTTTTCAGTTCAAAGGAACAACATCATTCACAAAGCTCACACGTTTCTCATCTTAACTGACAAGCACTGGATGTTAGAGGACCAGTGCATTCTATCAGTTTCAGAAGAAGATTTGGACGACATATAGTCCGTATGTGTAGGAAACACCGTTCTTTGTTCTGGGCACACTCAGATTTCCTGCTGTCTTAGAGACTCTAGAAAGCAAGAGTGTGCTTCTTGCTCTAAAGCAGAGTGTGATCCATGGATGAGAACTATGCTGTGTGCTTGACTTCAGAAATGGTGTTAAATCCCAGGCTCTGAGTCTTCCTACAGGCAAGACTTCGTTTCAGGTAAGGGCAGTCACTTTTCTGCTCAAATGAACTACATCATTCACAAAGGTCACACGTTTCTCATCTTAACTAACAAGCATTGGATGTTAGAGGACCAGTGCATTCTATCAGTTTCAGAAGAAGATTTGGACTACATATAGTCCGTATGTGTAGGAAACACCGTTCTTTGTTCTGGGCACACTCAGATTTCCTGCTGTATTAGAAATTCTAGAAAGCAAGAGCGTGCTTCTTGCTCTAAAGCATAGTGTGATCCATGGATGAGAATTATGCTGTGTGTTTCCCTTCAGAAATGGACTTAAATCCCAGACTCTGTGTCTTACTACAAGCAAGACTTCGTTTCAGGTAAGGGCAGTCCCGTTTCTGCTCAAATGAACTACATCATTCACAAAGCTCACACGTTTCTCATCTTAACTGACAAGCATTGGATGTTAGAGGACCAGTGCATTCTATCAGTTTCAGAAGAAGATTTGGACTACATATAGTCCGTATGTGTAGGAAACACCGTTCTTTGTTCTGGGCACACTCAGATTTCCTGCTGTCTTAGAGACTCTAGAAAGTAAGAGTGTGCTTCTAGCTCTAAAGCAGAGTGTGATCCATGGATGAGAACTATGCTGTGTGCTTGACTTCAGAAATGGAGTTAAATCCCAGGCTCTGAGTCTTCCTACAGGCAAGACTTCGTTTCAGGTAAGGGCAGTCACTTTTCTGCTCAAACGAACTACATCGTTCATGAAGCTCACACGTTTCTCATCTTAACTGACAAGCATTGGATTTTAGATGGTCAGTGCTTTGTATCAGTTTCAGAAGCAGATTTGGATTACATATGGTCCATATGTGTAGGAAACACCGTTCTTTTGTTCCGGGCACACTCAGATTTCCTGCTGCATTAGAGACTCTACAAAGCAAGAGTGTGCTTCTCGCTCTAAAGCAGAGTGAGATCCATGGATGAGAACTATGCTGTGTGTTTCCCTTCAGAAATGGACTTAAATCCCAGACTCTGTGTCTTCCTACAAGCAAGACTTCGTTTCAGGTAAGGGCAGTCACTTTTCTGCTCAAATGAACTACATCATTCACAAAGCTCACACGTTTCTCATCTTAACTGACAAGCATTGGATGTTAGATGGTCATTGCTTTGTATCAGTTTCAGAAGCAGATTTGGACTACCTATGGTCCATATGTGTAGGAAACACCGTTCTTTTGTTCCGGGCACACTCAGATTTCCTGCTGTATTAGAGACTCTACAAAGCAAGTGTGTGCTTCTCGCTCTAAAGCAGAGTGTGATCCATGGATGAGAACTATGCTGTGTGTTTCCCTTCAGAAATGGACTTAAATCCCAGGCTCTGTGTCTTACTACAAGCAAGACTTCGTTTCAGGTAAGGGCAGTAACGTTTCTGCTCAAATGAACTACATCATTCACGAAGCTCACACGTTTCTCATCTTAATTGACAAGCATTGGATGTTAGAGGACCATTGCTTTGTATCAGTTTCAGAAGAAGAGTTGGACTAGATATGGTCCATTTGTTTAGGAAACACCGTTCTTTTGTTCTGGGCACACTCAGATTTCGTGCTATCTTAGAGACTCTAGAAAGCAAGAGCGTGCTTCTTGTTCTAAAGCAGAGTGTCATCAATGGATGAGACAATGCTGTGTGTTTCACTTCAGAAATGGAGTTAAATCCCAAGCTCTGAGTTTCCCTACAAGCAAGACTTCGTTTCAGGTAAGGACAGTCACTTTTCTGCTCAAAGGAACTACATCATTCACAAAGCTCACACGTTTCTCATCTTAACTGATAAGCATTGGATGTTAGCGGACCAGTGCATTGTATCAGTTTCAGAAGAAGATTTGGACTACATATAGTCCGTATGTGTAGGAAACACCGTTCTTTTGTTCTCAGCACACTCACGGTTCCTGCTGTCTTAGAGACTCTAGAAAGCAAGAGCGTGCTTCTTGTTCTAAAGCAGAGTGTGATCAATGGATGATTACACTGCTGTGTGTTTTACTTCAGAAATGGAGTTAAATCCCAGGCTCTGAGTCTTCCTACAAGCAAGACTTAAATTCAGGTAAGGGCAGTCACTTTTCTGCTCAAACGTACTACATCGTTCACGAAGCTCACACATTTCTCATCTTAACTGACAAGCATTGGATGTTAGAGGGTCAGTGCTTTGTATCAGTTCACAAGCAGATTTGGACTACATATGGTCCATATGTGTAGGAAACACCGTTCTTTTGTTCTGGGCACACTCAGATTTCCTGCTGTATTAGAGAGTCTAGAAAGCTAGAGTGTGCTTCTCGCTCTAAAGCAGAGTGTGATCCATGGATGAGAACTTTGCTGTGTGTTTCCCTTCAGAAATGGACTTAAATCCCAGTCTCTGTGTCCTACTACAAGCAAGACTTCGTTTCAGGTAAGGGCAGTCACTTTTCAGTTCAAAGGAACTACATCATTCACAAAGCTCACATGTTTCTCATCTTAACTGACAAGCACTGGATGTTAGAGGACCAGTGCATTCTATCAGTTTCAGAAGAAGATTTGGACTACATATAGTCCGCATGTGTAGGAAACACCGTTCTTTTGTTCTGGGCACACTCAATTTCCTGCTGCCTTAGAGACTCTAGAAAGCAAGAGTGTGCTTCTTGCTCTAAAGCAGAGTGTGATCCATGGATGAGAACTATGCTGTGTGCTTGACTTCAGAAATGGAGTTAAATCCCAGGCTCTGAGTCTTCCTACAGGCAAGACTTCGTTTCAGGTAAGGGCAGTCACTTTTCTGCTCAAACGAACTACATCGTTCATGAAGCTCACACGTTTCTCATCTTAACTGACAAGCATTGGATGTTAGATGGTCAGTGCTTTGAATCAGTTTCAGAAGCAGATTTGGACTACATATGGTCCATATGTGTAGGAAACACCGTTCTTTTGTTCTGGGCACACTCAGATTTCCTGCTGTATTAGAGACTCTACAAAGCAAGAGTGTGCTTCTCGCTCTAAAGCAGAGTGTGATCCATGGATGAGAACTATGCTGTGTGTACCCTTCAGAAATGGACTTAAATCCCAGGCTCTGTGTCTTAGTACAAGCAAGACTTCGTTTCAGGTAAGGGCAGTCACTTTTCAGCTCAAACGAACTACATCGTTCACTGAGCTAACACATTTCTCATCTTAACAGACAAGCATTGGATGTTAGATGGTCAGGGCTTTGTATCAGTTTCAGAAGCAGAGTTGGACTAGATATGGTCCGTATGTGTAGGAAACACCGTTCTTTTGTTCTCAGCACACTCACGTTTCCTGCTGTCTTAAAGACTCTAGAAATCAAGAGCGTGATTCTTGTTCTAAAGCAGAGTGTGATCCATGGATGAGAACTATGCTGTGTGTTTCCCTTCAGAAATGGACTTAAATCCCAGACTCTGTGTCTTACTACAAGCAAGACTTCGTTTCAGGTAAGGGCAGTCACTTTTCTGCTCAAATGAACTACATCATTCACAAAGCTCACACGTTTCTCATCTTAACTGACAAGCATTGGATGTTAGAGGACCAGTGCATTCTATCAGGTTCAGAAGAAGATTTGGACTACATATAGTCCGTATGTGTAGGAAACACCGTTCTTTTGTTATGGGCACACTCAGATTTCCTGCTGTATTAGAGACTCTACAAAGCAAGAGTGTGCTTCTTGCTCCAAAGCAGAGTGTGATCCATGGATGAGAACTATGCTGTGTGCTTCACTTCAGAAATGGAGTTAAATCCCAGGCTCTGAGTCTACCTACAAGCAAGACTTCGTTTCAGGTAAGGGCAGTCACTTTTCTGCTCAAACGAACTACATCGTTCACGAAGCTCACACGTTTCTCATCTTAACTGACAAGCATTGGATGTTAGATGGTCAGTGCTTTGTATCAGTTTCAGAAGCAGATTTGGACTACATATGGTCCATATGTGTAGCAAGCACTGTTCTTTTGTTCCGGGCACACTCAGATTTCCTGCTGTATTAGAGACTCTACAAAGCAAGAGTGTGCTTCTTGCTCTAAAGCAGAGTGTGATCCATTGATGAGAACTATGCTGTATGTTTCCCTTCAGAAATGGAGTTAAATCCCAGACTCTGTCTCTTCCTACAGGCAAGACTTCGTTTCAGGTAAGGGCAGTCACTTTTCAGCTCAAACGAACTACATCGTTCACTAAGCTCACACATTTCTCATCTTAACAGACAAGCTTTGAATGTTAGAGGACCAGTGCTTTGTATCAGTTTCAGAAGCAGATTTGGACTACATATGGTACATATGTTTAGGAAACACCGTTCTTTTGTTCTCAGCACACTGACGTTTCCTGCTGTCTTAGAGACTCTAGAAAGCAAGAGCGTGCTTCTTGTTCTAAAGCAGAGTGTGATCAATGGATGATTACACTGCTGTGTGTTTTACTTCAGAAATGGAGTTAAATCCCAAGCTCTGAGTCTCCCTACAAGCAAGACTTAAATTCAGGTAAGGGCAGTCACTTTTCTGCTCAAACGTACTACATCGTTCACGAAGCTCACACATTTCTCATCTTAACTGACAAGCATTGGATGTTAGAGGGTCAGTGCTTTGTATCAGTTCACAAGCAGATTTGGACTACATATGGTCCATATGTGTAGGAAACACCGTTCTTTTGTTCTGGGCACACTCAGATTTCCTGCTGTATTAGAGAGTCTAGAAAGCTAGAGTGTGCTTCTCGCTCTAAAGCAGAGTGTGATCCATGGATGAGAACTTTGCTGTGTGTTTCCCTTCAGAAATGGACTTAAATCCCAGGCTCTGTGTCTTACTACAAGCAAGACTTCGTTTCAGGTAAGGGCAGTCACTTTTCAGTTCAAAGGAACTACATCATTCACAAAGCTCACACGTTTCTCATCTTAACTGACAAGCACTGGATGTTAGAGGACCAGTGCATTCTATCAGTTTCAGAAGAAGATTTGGACTACATATAGTCCGCATGTGTAGGAAACAACGTTCTTTTGTTCTGGGCACATTCAGATTTCCTGCTGTCTTAGAGACTCTAGAAAGCAAGAGTGTGCTTCTTGCTCTAAAGCAGAGTGTGATCCATGGATGAGAACTATGCTGTGTGCTTGACTTCAGAAATGGAGTTAAATCCCAGGCTCTGAGTCTTCCTACAGGCAAGACTTCGTTTCAGGTAAGGGCAGTCACTTTTCAGCTCAAAAGAACTACATCGTTCACTGAGCTAACACATTTCTCATCTTAACAGACAAGCATTGGATGTTAGATGGTCAGTGCTTTGTATCAGTTTCAGAAGCAGAGTTGGACTAGATATGGTCCGTATGTGTAGGAAACACCGTACTTTTGTTCTCAGCACACTCACGTTTCCTGCTGTCTTAGAGACTCTAGAAATCAAGAGCGTGCTTCTTGTTCTAAAGCAGAGTGTGATCCATGGATGAGAACTATGCTGTGTGTTTCCCTTCAGAAATGGAGTTAAATCCCAGACTCTGTGTCTTACTACAAGCAAGACTTCGTTTCAGGTAAGGGCAGTCACTTTTCTGCTCAAATGAACTACATCATTCACAAAGCTCACACGTTTCTCATCTTAACTGACAAGCATTGGATGTTAGAGGACCAGTGCATTCTATCAGTTTCAGAAGAAGATTTGGACTACATATAGTCCGTATGTGTAGGAAATACCGTTCTTTTGTTCTGGGCACACTCAGATTTCCTGCTATCTTAGAGACTCTAGAAAGCAAGAGTGTGCTTCTTGCTCTAAAGCAGAGTGTGATCCATGGATGAGAACTATGCTGTGTGCTTCACTTCAGAAATGGAGTTAAATCCCAGGCTCTGAGTCTACCTACAAGCAAGACTTCGTTTCAGGTAAGGGCAGTCACTTTTCTGCTCAAACGAACTACATCGTTCACGAAGCTCACACGTTTCTCATCTTAACTGACAAGCATTGGATGTTAGATGGTCAGTGCTTTGTATCAGTTTCAGAAGCAGATTTGGACTACATATGGTCCATATGTGTAGGAAACACTGTTCTTTTGTTCCGGGCACACTCAGATTTCCTGCTGTATTAGAGACTCTACAAAGCAAGAGTGTGCTTCCTGCTCTAAAGCAGAGTGTGATCCATTGATGAGAACTATGCTGTATGTTTCCCTTCAGAAATGGAGTTAAATCCCAGACTCTGTCTCTTCCTACAGGCAAGACTTCGTTTCAGGTAAGGGCAGTCACTTTTCAGCTCAAACGAACTACATCGTTCACTGAGCTCACACATTTCTCATCTTAACAGACAAGCATTGAATGTTAGAGGACCAGTGCTTTGTATCAGTTTCAGAAGCAGATTTGGACTACATATGGTACATATGTGTAGGAAACACCGTTCTTTTGTTCTCAGCACACTCACGTTTCCTGCTGTCTTAGAGACTCTAGAAAGCAAGAGCGTGCTTCTTGTTCTAAAGCAGAGTGTGATCAATGGATGATTACACTGCTGTGTGTTTTACTTCAGAAATGGAGTTAAATCCCAGGCTCTGAGTCTTCCTACAAGCAAGACTTAAATTCAGGTAAGGGCAGTCATTTTTCTGCTCAAACGTACTACATCGTTCACGAAGCTCACACATTTCTCATCTTAACTGACAAGCATTGTATGTTAGAGGGTCAGTGCTTTGTATCAGTTTCACAAGCAGATTTGGACTACATATGGTCCATATGTGTAGGAAACACCGTTCTTTTGTTCTGGGCACACTCAGATTTCCTGCTGTATTAGAGAGTCTAGAAAGCTAGAGTGTGCTTCTCGCTCTAAAGCAGAGTGTGATCCATGGATGAGAACTTTGCTGTGTGTTTCCCTTCAGAAATGGACTTAAATCCCAGGCTCTGTGTCTTACTACAAGCAAGACTTCATTTCAGGTAAGGGCAGTTACTTTTCAGTTCAAAGGAACTACATCATTCACAAAGCTCACACGTTTCTCATCTTAACTGACAAGCACTGGATGTTAGAGGACCAGTGCATTCTATCAGTTTCAGAAGAAGTTTTGGACTACATATAGTCCGCATGTGTAGGAAACACCGTTCTTTTGTTCTGGGCACATTCAGATTTCCTGCTGTCTTAGAGACTCTAGAAAGCAAGAGTGTGCTTCTTGCTCTAAAGCAGAGTGTGATCCATGGATGAGAACTATGCTGTGTGCTTGACTTCAAAATTGGGGTTAAATCCCAGGCTCTGAGTCTTCCTACAGGCAAGACTTCGTTTCAGGTAAGGGCAATCACTTTTCTGCTCAAACGAACTACATCGTTCATGAAGCTCACACGTTTCTAATCTTAACTGACAAGCATTGGATGTTAGATGGTCAGTGCTTTGAATCAGTTTCAGAAGCAGATTTGGACTACAATTGGTCCATATGTGTAGGAAACACCGTTCTTTTGTTCCGGGCACACTCATATTTCCTGCTGTATTAGAGACTCTACAAAGCAAGAGTGTGCTTCTCGCTCTAAAGCAGAGTGTGATCCATGGATGAGAACTATGCTGTGTGTTTCCCTTCAGAAATGGACTTAAATCCCAGGCTCTGTGTCTTACTACAAGCAAGACTTCGTTTCAGTTAAGGGCAGTCACGTTTCTGCTCAAATGAACTACATCATTCACGAAGCTCACACGTTTCTCATCTTAATTGACAAGCATTGGATGTTAGAGGACCATTGCTTTGTATCAGTTTCAGAAGAAGAGTTGGAATAGATATGGTCCATATGTTTAGGAAACACCGTTCTTTTGTTCTGGGCACACTCAGATTTCCTGCTGTATTAGAAATTCTAGAAAGCAAGAGCGTGCTTCTTGCTCTAAAGCAGAGTGTGATCCATGGATGAGAACTATGCTGTGTGTTTCCCTTAAGAAATGGAGTTAAATCCCAGGTTCTGTGTCTGCCTACAAGCAAGACTTCGTTTCAGGTAAGGGCAGTCACTTTTCAGCTCAAACGAACTACATCGTTCACTGAGCTAACACATTTCTCATCTTAACAGACAAGCATTGGATGTTAGATGGTCAGTGCTTTGTATCAGTTTCAGAAGCAGAGTTGGACTAGATATGGTCCATATGGGTAGGAAACACCGTTCTTTTGTTCTCAGCACACTCACGTTTCCTGCTATCTTAGAGACACTAGAAAGCAAGAGCGTGCTTCTTGTTCTAAAGCAGAGTGTGATCAATGGATGATTACACTGCTGTGTGTTTTACTTCAGAAATGGACTTAAATCCCAGACTCTGTGTCTTACTACAAGCAAGACTTCGTTTCAGGTAAGGGCAGTCACTTTTCTGCTCAAATGAACTACATCATTCACAAAGCTCACACGTTTCTCATCTTAACTGACAAGCATTGGATGTTAGAGGACCAGTGCATTCTATCAGTTTCAGAAGAAGATTTGGACTACATATAGTCCGTATGTGTTGGAAACACCGTTCTTTTGTTCTGGGCACACTCAGATTTCCTGCTGTATTAGAGACTCTACAAAGCAAGAGTGTGCTTCTTGCTCTAAAGCAGAGTGTGATCCATGGATGAGAACTATGCTGTGTGTTTCACTTCAGAAATGGAGTTAAATCCCAGGCTCTGAGTCTACCTACAAGCAAGACTTCGTTTCAGGTAAGGGCAGTCACTTTTCTGCTCAAACGAACTACATCATTCACGAAGCTCACACGTTTCTCATCTTAACTGACAAGCATTGGATGTTAGATGGTCAGTGCTTTGTATCAGTTTCAGAAGCAGATTTGGACTACATATGGTCCATATGTGTAGGAAACACTGTTCTTTTGTTCCGGGCACACTCAGATTTCCTGCTGTATTAGAGACTCTACAAAGCAAGAGTGTGCTTCTTGCTCTAAAGCAGAGTGTGATCCATTGATGAGAACTATGCTGTATGTTTCCCTTCAGAAATGGAGTTAAATCCCAGACTGTCTCTTCCTACAGGCAAGACTTCGTTTCAGGTAAGGGCAGTCACTTTTCAGCTCAAACGAACTACATCGTTCACTGAGCTCACACATTTCTCATCTTAACAGACAAGCATTGAATGTTAGAGGACCAGTGCTTTGTATCAGTTTCAGAAGCAGATTTGGACTACATATGGTACATATGTGTAGGAAACACCGTTCTTTTGTTCTCAGCACACTCACGTTTCCTGCTGTCTTAGAGACTCTAGAAAGCAAGAGCGTGCTTCTTGTTCTAAAGCAGAGTGTGATCAATGGATGATTACACTGCTGTGTGTTTTACTTCAGAAATGGAGTTAAATCCCAGGCTCTGAGTCTTCCTACAAGCAAGACTTAAATTCAGGTAAGGGCAGTCATTTTTCTGCTCAAACGTACTACATCGTTCACGAAGCTCACACATTTCTCATCTTAACTGACAAGCTTTGGATGTTAGAGGGTCACTGCTTTGTATCAGTTTCACAAGCAGATTTGGACTACATATGGTCCATATGTGTAGGAAACACCGTTCTTTTGTTCTGGGCACACTCAGATTTCCTGCTGTATTAGAGAGTCTAGAAATCTAGAGTGTGCTTCTCGCTCTAAAGCAGAGTGTGATCCATGGATGAGAACTTTGCTGTGTGTTTCCCTTCAGAAATGGACTTAAATCCCAGGCTCTGTGTCTTACTACAAGCAAGACTTCGTTTCAGGTAAGGGCAGTCACTTTTCAGTTCAAAGGAACTACATCATTCACAAAGCTCACACGTTTCTCATCTTAACTGACAAGCACTGGATGTTAGAGGACCAGTGCATTCTATCAGTTTCAGAAGAAGTTTTGGACTACATATAGTCCGCATGTGTAGGAAACACCGTTCTTTTGTTCTGGGCACATTCAGATTTCCTGCTGTCTTAGAGACTCTAGAAAGCAAGAGTGTGCTTCTTGCTCTAAAGCAGAGTGTGATCCATGGATGAGAACTATGCTGTGTGCTTGACTTCAAAATTGGGGTTAAATCCCAGGCTCTGAGTCTTCCTACAGGCAAGACTTCGTTTCAGGTAAGGGCAGTCACTTTTCTGCTCAAACGAACTACATCGTTCATGAAGCTCACACGTTTCTCATCTTAACTGACAAGCATTGGATGTTAGATGGTCAGTGCTTTGAATCAGTTTCAGAAGCAGATTTGGACTACAATTGGTCCATATGTGTAGGAAACACCATTCTTTTGTTCCGGGCACACTCAGATTTCCTGCTGTATTAGAGACTCTACAAAGCAAGAGTGTGCTTCTCGCTCTAAAGCAGAGTGTGATCCATGGATGAGAACTATGCTGTGTGTTTCCCTTCAGAAATGGACTTAAATCCCAGGCTCTGTGTCTTACTACAAGCAAGACTTCGTTTCAGGTAAGGGCAGTCACGTTTCTGCTCAAATGAACTACATCATTCACGAAGCTCACACGTTTCTCATCTTAATTGACAAGCATTGGATGTTAGAGGACCATTGCTTTGTATCAGTTTCAGAAGAAGAGTTGGACTAGATATTGTCCATATGTTTAGGAAACACCGTTCTTTTGTTCTGGGCACACTCAGATTTCCTGCTGTATTAGAAATTCTAGAAAGCAAGAGCGTGCTTCTTGCTCTAAAGCAGAGTGTGATCCATGGATGAGAACTATGCTGTGTGTTTCCCTTAAGAAATGGAGTTAAATCCCAGGTTCTGTGTCTGCCTACAAGCAAGACTTCGTTTCAGGTAAGGGCAGTCACTTTTCTGCTCAAAGGAACTACATCGTTCACGAAGCTCACACGTTTCTCATCTTAACTGACAAGCATTGGATGTTAGAGGAACAGTGCATTGTATCAGTTTCAGAAGAAGATTTGGACTACATATAGTCCGTATGTGTAGGAAACACCGTTCTTTTGTTCTCAGCACACTCACGTTTCCTGCTGTCTTAGAGACTCTAGAAAGCAAGAGCGTGCTTCTTGTTCTAAAGCAGAGAGTGAGCAATGGATGATTACACTGCTATGTGTTTTACTTCAGAAATGGAGTTAAATCCCAGGCTCTGAGTCTTCCTACAAGCAAGACTTAAATTCAGGTAAGGGCAGTCACTTTTCTGCTCAAACGAACTACATCGTTCACGAAGCTCACACATTTCTCATCTTAACTGACAAGCATTGGATGTTAGAGGGTCAGTGCTTTGTATCAGTTTCATAAGCAGATTTGGACTACATATGGTCCATATGTGTAGGAAACACCGTTCTTTTGTTCTGGGCACACTCAGATTTCCTGCTGTATTAGAAAGTCTAGAAAGCTAGAGTGTGCTTCTCGCTCTAAAGCAGAGTGTGATCCATGGATGAGAACTATGCTGTGTGCTTGACTTCAGAAATGGAGTTAAATCCCAGGCTCTGAGTCTTCCTACAGGCAAGACTTCATTTCAGGTAAGGGCAGTCACTTTTCTGCTCAAACGAACTACATCGTTCATGAAGCTCACACGTTTCTCATCTTAACTGACAAGCATTGGATGTTAGATGGTCAGTGCTTTGTATCAGTTTCAGAAGGAGATTTGGACTACATATGGTCCATATGTGTAGGAAACACCGTTCTTTTGTTCCGGGCACACTCAGATTTCCTGCTGTATTAGAGACTCTACAAAGCGAGAGTGTGCTTCTCGCTCTAAAGCAGAGTGTGATCCATGGATGAGAACTATGCTGTGTGTTTCCCTTCAGAAATGGAGTTAAATCCCAGGTTCTGTGTCTTCCTACAAGCAAGACTTCATTTCAGGTAAGGGCAGTCACTTTTCAGCTCAAACGAACTACATCGTTCACTGAGCTAACACATTTCTCATCTTAACAGACAAGCATTGGATGTTAGATGGTCAGTGCTTTGTATCAGTTTCAGAAGCAGAGTTGGACTAGATATGGTCCTTATGTGTAGGAAACACCGTTCTTTTGTTCTCAGCACACTCACGTTTCCTGCTGTCTTAGAGACTCTAGAAATCAAGAGCGTGCTTCTTGTTCTAAAGCAGAGTGTGATCCATGGATGAGAACTATGCTGTGTTTTTCCCTTCAGAAATAGACTTAAATCACAGACTCTGTGTCTTACTACAAGCAAGACTTCGTTTCAGGTAAGGGCAGTCACTTTTCTGCTCAAATGAACTACATCATTCACAAAGCTCACACGTTTCTCATCTTAACTGACAAGCATTGGATGTTAGAGGACCAGTGCATTCTATCAGTTTCAGAAGAAGATTTGGACTACATATAGTCCGTATGTGTAGGAAACACCGTTCTTTTGTTCTGGGCACACTCAGATTTCCTGCTATCTTAGAGACTCTAGAAAGCAAGAGTGTGCTTCTTGCTCTAAAGCAGAGTGTGATCCATGGATGAGAACTATGCTGTGTGCTTCACTTCAGAAATGGAGTTAAATCCCAGGCTCTGAGTCTACCTACAAGCAAGACTTCGTTTCAGTTAAGGGCAGTCACTTTTCTGCTCAAACGAACTACAGCGTTCACGAAGCTCACACGTTTCTCATCTTAACTGACAAGCATTGGATGTTAGATGGTCAGTGCTTTGTATCAGTTTCAGAAGCAGATTTGGACTACATATGGTCCATATGTGTAGGAAACACCGTTCTTTTGTTCCGGGCACACTCAGATTTCCTGCTGTATTAGAGACTCTACAAAGCAAGAGTGTGCTTCTCGCTCTAAAGCAGAGTGTGATCCATTGATGAGAACTATGCTGTATGTTTCCCTTCAGAAATGGAGTTAAATCCCAGACTCTGTCTCTTCCTACAGGCAAGACTTCGTTTCAGGTAAGGGCAGTCACTTTTCAGCTCAAACGAACTACATAGTTCACTGAGCTCACACATTTCTCATCTTAACAGACAAGCATTGGATGTTAGAGGACCAGTGCTTTGTATCAGTTTCAGAAGCAGATTTGGACTACATATGGTCCATATGTGTAGGAAACACCGTTCTTTTGTTCCGGGCACACTCAGATTTCCTGCTGTCTCAGAGACTCTAGAAAGCAAGAGCGTGCTTCTTGTTCTAAAGCAGAGTGTCATCAATAGATGAGACAATGCTCTTGTGTTTCACTTCAGAAATGGAGTTAAATCCCAGGCTCTGAGTCTCCCTACAAGCAAGACTTTGTTTCAGGTAAGGGCAGTCACTTTTCTGCTCAAAGGAACTACATCGTTCACGAAGCTCACACGTTTCTCATCTTAACTGACAAGCATTGGATGTTAGAGGACCAGTGCATTGTATCAGTTTCAGAAGAAGATTTGGACTACATATAGTCCGTATGTGTAGGAAACACCATTCTTTTGTTCTCAGCACACTCACGTTTCCTGCTGTCTTAGAGACTCTAGAAAGCAAGAACGTGCTTCTTGTTCTAAAGCAGAGTGTGATCAATGGATGATTACACTGCTGTGTGTTTTACTTCAGAAATGGAGTTAAATCCCAGGCTCTGAGTCTTCCTACAAGCAAGACTTAAATTCAGGTAAGGGCAGTCACTTTTCTGCTCAAACGAACTACATCGTTCACAAAGCTCACACGTTTCTCATCTTAACTGACAAGCATTGGATGTTAGAGGGTCAGTGCTTTGTATCAGTTTCAGAAGCAGAGTAGGACTAGATATGGTCCGTATGTGTAGGAAACACCGTTGTTTTGTTCTCAACACACTCACGTTTCCTGCTGTCTTAGAGACTCTAGAAATCAAGAGCGTGCTTCTTGTTCTAAAGCAGAGTGTGATCCATGGATGAGAACTATGCTGTGTGCTTCACTTCAGAAATGGAGTTAAATCCCAGGCTCTGAGTCTACCTACAAGCAAGACTTCGTTTCAGGTAAGGGCAGTCACTTTTCTGCTCAAACGAACTACATCGTTCACGAAGCTCACACGTTTCTCATCTTAACTGACAAGCATTGGATGTTAGATGGTCAGTGCTTTGTATCAGTTTCAGAAGCAGATTTGGACTACATATGGTCCATATGTGTAGGAAACACCGTTCGTTTGTTCCGGGCACACTCAGATTTACTGCTGTATTAGAGACTCTACAAAGCAAGAGTGTGCTTCTCGCTCTAAAGCAGAGTGTGATCCATGGATGAGAACTATGCTGTGTGTTTTCCTTCAGAAATGGACTTAAATCCCAGACTCTGTGTCTTACTACAAGCAAGACTTCGTTTCAGGTAAGGGCAGTCACGTTTCTGCTCAAATGAACTACATCATTCACAAAGCTCACACGTTTCTCATCTTAACTGACAAGCATTGGATGTTAGAGGACCAGTGCATTCTATTAGATTCAGAAGAAGATTTGGACTACATCTAGTCCGTATGTGTAGGAAACACCGTTATTTTGTCCTGGGCACACTCAGATTTCCTGCTGTATTAGAAATTCTAGAAAGCAAGAGCGTGCTTCTTGCTCTAAAGCAGAGTGTGATCCATGGATGAGAACTATGCTGTGTGTTCCCTTCAGAAATGGAGTTAAATCCCAGGCTCTGAGTCTTCCTACAAGCAAGACTTAAATTCAGGTAAGGGCAGTCACTTTTATGCTCAAACGAACTACATCGTTCACGAAGCTCACACATTTCTCATCTTAACTGACAAGCATTGGATGTTAGAGGGTCAGTGCTTTGTATCAGTTTCACAAGCAGATTTGGACTACATATGGTCCATATGTGTAGGAAACAACGTTCTTTTGTTCTGGGCACACTCAATTTCCTGCTGTCTTAGAGACTCTAGAAAGCAAGAGTGTGCTTTTTGCTCTAAAGTAGAGAGTGATCCATGGATGAGAACTATGCTGTGTGCTTGACTTCAGAAATGGAGTTAAATCCCAGGCTCTGAGTCTTCCTACAAGCAAGACTTCGTTTCAGGTAAGGGCAGTCACTTTTCTGCTCAAACGAACTACATCGTTCACGAAGCTCACACGTTTCTCATCTTAACTGACAAGCATTGGATGTTAGATGGTCAGTGGTTTGAATCAGTTTCAGAAGCAGATTTGGACTACATATGGTCCATATGTGTAGGAAACACCGTTCTTTTGTTCTGGGCACACTCAGATTTCCTGCTGTATTAGAGATTCTACAAAGCAAGAGTGTGCTTCTCGCTCTAAAGCAGAGTGTGATCCATGGATGAGAACTATGCTGTGTGTACCCTTCAGAAATGGACTTAAATCCCAGGCTCTGTGTCTTACTACAAGCAAGACTTCGTTTCAGGTAAGGGCAGTCACTTTTCAGCTCAAACGAACTACATCGTTCACTGAGCTAACACATTTCTCATCTTAACAGACAAGCATTGGATGTTAGATGGTCAGTGCTTTGTATCAGTTTCAGAAGCAGAGTTGGACTAGATATGGTCCATATGTGTAGGAAACACCGTTCTTTTGTTCTGGGCACACTCAGATTTCCTGCTGTCTTAGAGACTCCAGAAAGCAAGAGCGTGCTTCTTGTTCTAAAGCAGACTGTGTTCAATGGATGATTACACTGCTGTGTGTTTTACTTCAGAAATGGAGTTAAATCCCAGGCTCTGAGTCTTCCTACATGCAAGACTTAAATTCAGGTAAGGGCAGTCACTTTTCTGCTCAAACGAACTACATCGTTCACGAAGCTCACACATTCCTCATATTAACTGACAAGCATTGGATCTTAGCGGTCAGTGCTTTGTTTCAGTTTCACAAGCAGATTTGGACTACATATGGTCCATATGTGTAGGAAACACCGTTCTTTTGTTCTGGGCACACCCAGATTTCCTGGTGTATTAGAGAGTCTAGAAAGCTAGAGTGTGCTTCTCGCTCTAAAGCAGAGTGTGATCCATGGATGAGAACTATGCTGTGTGTTTCCCTTCAGAAATGGACTTAAATCCCAGGCTCTGTGTCTTACTACAAGCAAGACTTCGTTTCAGGTAAGGGCAGTCACTTTTCAGTTCAAAGGAACTACATCATTCACAAAGCTCACACGTTTCTCATCTTAACTGACAAGCACTGGATGTTAGAGGACCAGTGCATTCTTTCAGTTTCAGAAGAAGATTTGGACTACATATAGTCCGTATGTGTAGGAAACACCGTTCTTTTGTTCTGGGCACACTCAGATTTCCTGCTGTCTTAGAGACTCTAGAAAGCAAGAGTGTGCTTCTTGCTCTAAAGCAGAGTGTGATCCATGGATGAGAACTATGCTGTGTGCTTGACTTCAGAAATGGAGTTAAATCCCATACTCTGTCTCTTCCTACAGGCAAGACTTCGTTTCAGGTAAGGGCAGTCACTTTTCAGCTCAAACGAACTACATCATTAACTGAGCTCACACATTTCTCATCTCAACAGACAAGCATTAGATGTTAGAGGACCAGTGCTTTGTATCAGTTTCAGAAGCAGATTTGGACTACATATGGTCCATATGTGTAGGAAACACCGTTCTTTTGTTCCGGGCACACTCAGATTTCCTGCTGTCTTAGAGACTCTAGAAAGCAAGAGTGTGCTTCTTGCTCTAAAGCAGAGTGTGATCCATGGATGAGAACTATGCTGTGTGCTTGACTTCAGAAATGGAGTTAAATCCCAGGCTCTGAGTCTTCCTACAGGCAAGACTTCATTTCAGGTAAGGGCAGTCACTTTTCTGCTCAAACGAACTACATCGTTCATGAAGCTCACACGTTTCTCATCTTAACTGACAAGCATTGGATGTTAGATGGTCAGTGCTTTGTATCAGTTTCAGAAGGAGATTTGGACTACATATGGTCCATATGTGTAGGAAACACCGTTCTTTTGTTCCGGGGACACTCAGATTTCCTGCTGTATTAGAGACTCTACAAAGAAAGAGTGTGCTTCTCGCTCTAAAGCAGAGTGTGATCCATGGATGAGAACTATGCTGTGTGTTTCCATTCAGAAATGGACTTAAATCCCAGGCTTTGTGTCTTACTAAAAGCAAGACTTCGTTTCAGGTAAGGGCAGTCACTTTTCTGCTCAAATGAACTACATCATTCACGAAGCTCACACGTTTCTCATCTTAATTGACAAGCATTGGATGGTAGAGGACCAGTGGTTTGTATCAGTTTCAGAAGCAGAGTTGGACTAGATATGGTCCATATGTGTAGGAAACACCGTTCTTTTGTTCTCAGCACACTCATGTTTCCTGCTGTCTTAGAGACTCTAGAAATCAAGAGCGTGCTTCTTGTTCTAAAGCAGAGTGAGATCCATGGATGAGAACTATGCTGTGTGTTTCCCTTCAGAAATGGACTTAAATCCAAGACTCTGTGTCTTCCTACAAGCAAGACTTCGTTTCAGGTAAGGGCAGTCACGTTTCTGCTCAAATGAACTACATCATTCACAAAGCTCACACGTTTCTCATCTTAACTGACAAGCATTGGATGTTAGAGGACCAGTGCATTCTATCAGTTTCAGCAGCAGATTTGGACTACATATGGTCCATATGTGTAGGAAACACCGTTCTTTTGTTCCGGGCACACTCAGATTTCCTGCTGTATTAGAGACTCTACAAAGCAAGAGTGTGCTTCTCGCTCTAAAGCAGAGTGTGATCCATTGATGAGAACTATGCTGTATGTTTCCCTTCAGAAATGGAGTTAAATCCCAGACTCTGACTCTTCCTACATGCAAGACTTCGTTTCAGGTAAGGGCAGTCACTTTTCAGCTCAAACGAACTACATAGTTCACTGAGCTCACACATTTCTCATCTTAACAGACAAGCATTGGATGTTAGAGGACCAGTGCTTTGTATCAGTTTCAGAAGCAGATTTGGACTACATATGGTCCATATGTGTAGGAAACACCGTTCTTTTGTTCCGGGCACACTCAGATTTCCTGCTGTCTCAGAGACTCTAGAAAGCAAGAGCGTGCTTCTTGTTCTAAAGCAGAGTGTCATCAATAGATGAGACAATGCTCTTGTGTTTCACTTCAGAAATGGAGTTAAATCCCATGCTCTGAGTCTCCCTACAAGCAAGACTTTGTTTCAGGTAAGGGCAGTCACTTTTCTGCTCAAAGGAACTACATCGTTCACGAAGCTCACACGTTTCTCATCTTAACTGACAAGCATTGGATGTTAGAGGACCAGTGCATTGTATCAGTTTCAGAAGAAGATTTGGACTACATATAGTCCGTATGTGTAGGAAACACCATTCTTTTGTTCTCAGCACACTCACGTTTCCTGCTGTCTTAGAGACTCTAGAAAGCAAGAGCGTGCTTCTTGTTCTAAAGTAGAGTGTGATCAATGGATGATTACACTGCTGTGTGTTTTACTTCAGAAATGGAGTTAAATCCCAGGCTCTGAGTCTTCCTACAAGCAAGACTTAAATTCAGGTAAGGGCAGTCACTTTTCTGCTCAAACGAACTACATCGTTCACAAAGATCACACATTTCTCATCTTAACTGACAAGCATTGGATGTTAGAGGGTCAGTGCTTTGTATCAGTTTCAGAAGCAGAGTAGGACTAGATATGGTCCGTATGTGTAGGAAACACCGTTGTTTTGTTCTCAACACACTCACGTTTCCTGCTGTCTTAGAGACTCTAGAAATCAAGAGCGTGCTTCTTGTTCTAAAGCAGAGTGAGATCCATGGATGAGAACTATGCTGTGTGTTTCCCTTCAGAAATGGACTTAAATCCAAGACTCTGTGTCTTCCTACAAGCAAGACTTCGTTTCAGGTAAAGGCAGTCACGTTTCTGCTCAAATGAACTACATCATTCACAAAGCTCACACGTTTCTCATCTTAACTGACAAGCATTGGATGTTAGAGGACCAGTGCATTCTATCAGTTTCAGAAGAAGATTTGGACTACATATAGTCCGTATGTGAAGGAAACACCGTTATTTTTTTCTGGGCACACTCAGATTTCCTGCTATCTTAGAGACACTAGAAAGCAAGAGTGTGCTTCTTGCTCTAAAGCAGAGTGTGATCCATGGATGAGAACTATGCTGTGTGTTTCCCTTCAGAAATGGAGTTAAATCCCAGGTTCTGTGTCTTCCTACAAGCAAGACTTCATTTCAGGTAAGGGAAGTCACTTTTCAGCTCAAACAAACTACATCGTTCACTGAGCTAACACATTTCTCATCTTAACAGACAAGCATTGGATGTTAGATGGTCAGTGCTTTGTATCAGTTTCAGAAGCAGAGTTGGACTAGATATGGTCCTTATGTGTAGGAAACACCGTTCTTTTGTTCTCAGCACACTCACGTTTCCTGCTGTCTTAGAGACTCTAGAAATCAAGAGCGTGCTTCTTGTTCTAAAGCAGAGTGTGATCCATGGATGAGAACTATGCTGTGTTTTTCCCTTCAGAAATAGACTTAAATCCCAGACTCTGTGTCTTACTAAAAGCAAGACTTCGGTTCAGGTAAGGGCAGTCACTTTTCTGCTCAAATGAACTACATCATTCACAAAGCTCACACGTTTCTCATCTTAACTGACAAGCATTGGATGTTAGAGGACCAGTGCATTCTATCAGTTTCAGAAGAAGATTTGGACTACATATAGTCCGTATGTGTAGGAAACACCGTTCTTTTGTTCTGGGCACACTCAGATTTCCTGCTATCTTAGAGACTCTAGAAAGCAAGAGTGTGCTTCTTGCTCTAAAGCAGAGTGTGATCCATGGATGAGAACTATGCTGTGTGCTTCACTTCAGAAATGGAGTTAAATCCCAGGCTCTGAGTCTACCTACAAGCAAGACTTCGTTTCAGGTAAGGGCAGTCACTTTTCTGCTCAAACGAACTACAGCGTTCACGAAGCTCACACGTTTCTCATCTTAACTGACAAGCATTGGATGTTAGATGGTCAGTGCTTTGTATCAGTTTCAGAAGCAGATTTGGACTACATATGGTCCATATGTGTAGGAAACACCGTTCTTTTGTCCCGGGCACACTCAGATTTCCTGCTGTATTAGAGACTCTACAAAGCAAGAGTGTGCTTCTCGCTCTAAAGCAGAGTGTGATCCATTGATGAGAACTATGCTGTATGTTTCCCTTCAGAAATGGAGTTAAATCCCAGACTCTGTCTCTTCCTACAGGCAAGACTTCGTTTCAGGTAAGGGCAGTCACTTTTCAGCTCAAACGAACTACATAGTTCACTGAGCTCACACATTTCTCATCTTAACAGACAAGCATTGGATGTTAGAGGACCAGTGCTTTGTATCAGTTTCAGAAGCAGATTTGGACTACATATGGTCCATATGTGTAGGAAACACCGTTCTTTTGTTCCGGGCACACTCAGATTTCCTGCTGTCTCAGAGACTCTAGAAAGCAAGAGCGTGCTTCTTGTTCTAAAGCAGAGTGTCATCAATAGATGAGACAATGCTCTTGTGTTTCACTTCAGAAATGGAGTTAAATCCCAGGCTCTGAGTCTCCCGACAAGCAAGACTTTGTTTCAGGTAAGGGCAGTCACTTTTCTGCTCAAAGGAACTACATCGTTCACGAAGCTCACACGTTTCTCATCTTAACTGACAAGCATTGGATGTTAGAGGACCAGTGCATTGTATCAGTTTCAGAAGAAGATTTGGACTACATATAGTCCGTATGTGTAGGAAACACCATTCTTTTGTTCTCAGCACACTCACGTTTCCTGCTGTCTTAGAGACTCTAGAAAGCAAGAGCGTGCTTCTTGTTCTAAAGTAGAGTGTGATCAATGGATGATTACACTGCTGTGTGTTTTACTTCAGAAATGGAGTTAAATCCCAGGCTCTGAGTCTTCCTACAAGCAAGACTTAAATTCAGGTAAGGGCAGTCACTTTTCTGCTCAAACGAACTACATCGTTCACAAAGATCACACATTTCTCATCTTAACTGACAAGCATTGGATGTTAGAGGGTCAGTGTTTTGTATCAGTTTCAGAAGCAGAGTAGGACTAGATATGGTCCGTATGTGTAGGAAACACCGTTGTTTTGTTCTCAACACACTCACGTTTCCTGCTGTATTAGAGACTCTACAAAGCAAGAGTGTGCTTCTCGCTCTAAAGCAGAGTGTGATCCATGGATGAGAACTATGCTGTGTGTACCCTTCAGAAATGGACTTAAATCCCAGGCTCTGTGTCTTACTACAAGCAAGACTTCGTTTCAGGTAAGGGCAGTCACTTTTCAGCTCAAACGAACTACATCGTTCACTGAGCTAACACATTTCTCATCTTAACAGACAAGCATTGGATGTTAGATGGTCAGTGCTTTGTATCAGTTTCAGAAGCAGAGTTGGACTAGATATGGTCCATATGTGTAGGAAACACCGTTCTTTTGTTCTGGGCACAGCCAGATTTCCTGGTGTATTAGAGAGTCTAGAAAGCTAGAGTGTGCTTCTCGCTCTAAAGCAGAGTGTGATCCATGGATGAGAACTATGCTGTGTGTTTCCCTTCAGAAATGGTCTTAAATCCCAGGCTCTGTGTCTTACTACAAGCAAGACTTCGTTTCAGGTAAGGGCAGTCACTTTTCAGTTCAAAGGAACTACATCATTCACAAAGCTCACACGTTTCTCATCTTAACTGACAAGCACTGGATGTTAGAGGACCAGTGCATTCTTTCAGTTTCAGAAGAAGATTTGGACTACATATAGTCCGTATGTGTAGGAAACACCGTTCTTTTGTTCTGGGCACACTCAGATTTCCTGCTGTCTTAGAGACTCTAGAAAGCAAGAGTGTGCTTCTTGCTCTAAAGCAGAGTGTGATCCATGGATGAGAACTATGCTGTGTGCTTGACTTCAGAAATGGAGTTAAATCCCAGACTCTGTCTCTTCCTACAGGCAAGACTTCGTTTCAGGTAAGGGCAGTCACTTTTCAGCTCAAACGAACTACATCATTCACTGAGCTCACACATTTCTCATCTTAACAGACAAGCATTAGATGTTAGAGGACCAGTGCTTTGTATCAGTTTCAGAAGCAGATTTGGACTACATATGGTCCATATGTGTAGGAAACACCGTTCTTTTGTTCCGGGCACACTCAGATTTCCTGCTGTCTTAGAGACTCTAGAAAGAAAGAGCGTGCTTCTTGTTCTAAAGCAGAGTGTCATCAATGGATGAGACAATGCTGTGTTTTTCACTTCAGAAATGGAGTTTAATCCCAGGCTCTGAGTCTCCCTACAAGCAAGACTTCGTTTCAGGTAAGGGCAGTCACTTTTCTGCTCAAAGGAACTACATCGTTCACGAAGCTCACACGTTTCTCATCTTAACTGACAAGCATTGGATGTTAGAGGACCAGTGCATTGTATCAGTTTCAGAAGAAGATTTGGACTACATATAGTCCGTATGTGTAGGAAACACCGTTCTTTTGTTCTCAGCACACTCACGTTTCCTGCTGTCTTAGAGACTCTAGAAAGCAAGAGCGTGCTTCTTGTTCTAAAGCAGAGAGTGATCAATGGATGATTACACTGCTGTGTGTTTTACTTCAGAAATGGAGTTAAATCCCAGGCTCTGAGTCTTCCTACAAGCAAGACTTAAATTCAGGTAAGGGCAGTCACTTTTCTGCTCAAACGAACTACATCGTTCACGAAGCTCACACATTTCTCATCTTAACTGACAAGCATTGGATGTTAGAGGGTCAGTGCTTTGTATCAGTTTCACAAGCAGATTTAGACTACATATGGTCCATATGTGTAGGAAACACCGTTCGTTTGTTCCGGGCACACTCAGATTTCCTGCTGTATTAGAGACTCTACAAAGCAAGAGTGTGCTTCTCGCTCTAAAGCAGAGTGTGATCCATGGATGAGAACTATGCTGTGTGTACCCTTCAGAAATGGACTTAAATCCCAGGCTCTGTGTCTTACTCCAAGCAAGACTTCGTTTCAGGTAAGGGCAGTCACTTTTCAGCTCAAACGAACTACATCGTTCACTGAGCTAACACATTTCTCATCTTAACAGACAAGCATTGGATGTTAGATGGTCAGTGCTTTGTATCAGTTTCAGAAGCAGAGTTGGACTAGATATGGTCCATATGTGTAGGAAACACCGTTCTTTTGTTCTGGGCACACTCAGATTTCCTGCTGTCTTAGAGACTCCAGAAAGCAAGAGCGTGCTTCTTGTTCTAAAGCAGACTGTGTTCAATGGATGATTACACTGCTGTGTGTTTTACTTCAGAAATGGAGTTAAATCCCAGGCTCTGAGTCTTCCTACATGCAAGACTTAAATTCAGGTAAGGGCAGTCACTTTTCTGCTCAAACGAACTACATCGTTCACGAAGCTCACACATTTCTCATATTAACTGACAAGCATTGGATGTTAGAGGGTCAGTGCTTTGTATCAGTTTCACAAGCAGATTTGGACTTCATATGGTCCATATGTGTAGGAAACACCGTTCTTTTGTTCTGGGCACACCCAGATTTCCTGGTGTATTAGAGAGTCTAGAAAGCTAGAGTGTGCTTCTCGCTCTAAAGCAGAGTGTGATCCATGGATGAGAACTATGCTGTGTGTTTCCCTTCAGAAATGGACTTAAATCCCAGGCTCTGTGTCTTACTACAAGCAAGACTTCGTTTCAGGTAAGGGCAGTCACTTTTCAGTTCAAAGGAACTACATCATTCACAAAGCTCACACGTTTCTCATCTTAACTGACAAGCACTGGATGTTAGAGGACCAGTGCATTCTTTCAGTTTCAGAAGAAGATTTGGACTACATATAGTCCGTATGTGTAGGAAACACCGTTCTTTTGTTCTGGGCACACTCAGATTTCCTGCTGTCTTAGAGACTCTAGAAAGCAAGAGTGTGCTTCTTGCTCTAAAGCAGAGTGTGATCCATGGATGAGAACTATGCTGTGTGCTTGACTTCAGAAATGGAGTTAAATCCCAGACTCTGTCTCTTCCTACAGGCAAGACTTCGTTTCAGGTAAGGGCAGTCACTTTTCAGCTCAAACGAACTACATCATTCACTGAGCTCACACATTTCTCATCTTAACAGACAAGCATTAGATGTTAGAGGACCAGTGCTTTGTATCAGTTTCAGAAGCAGATTTGGACTACATATGGTCCATATGTGTAGGAAACACCGTTCTTTTGTTCCGGGCACACTCAGATTTCCTGCTGTCTTAGAGACTCTAGAAAGAAAGAGCGTGCTTCTTGTTCTAAAGCAGAGTGTCATCAATGGATGAGACAATGCTGTGTGTTTCACTTCAGAAATGGAGTTTAATCCCAGGCTCTGAGTCTCCCTACAAGCAAGACTTCGTTTCAGGTAAGGGCAGTCACTTTTCTGCTCAAAGGAACTACATCGTTCACGAAGCTCACACGTTTCTCATCTTAACTGACAAGCATTGGATGTTAGAGGACCAGTGCATTGTATCAGTTTCAGAAGAAGATTTGGACTACATATAGTCCGTATGTGTAGGAAATACCGTTCTTTTGTTCTCAGCACACTCACGTTTCCTGCTGTCTTAGAGACTCTAGAAAGCAAGAGCGTGCTTCTTGTTCTAAAACAGAGAGTGATCAATGGATGATTACACTGCTGTGTGTTATACTTCAGAAATGGAGTTAAATCCCAGGCTCTGAGTCTTCCTACAAGCAAGACTTAAATTCAGGTAAGGGCAGTCACTTTTCTGCTCAAACGAACTACATCGTTCACGAAGCTCACACATTTCTCATCTTAACTGACAAGCATTGGATGTTAGAGGGTCAGTGCTTTGTATCAGTTTCACAAGCAGATATAGACTACATATGGTCCATATGTGTAGGAAACACCGTTCTTTTGTTCTCAGCACACTCACGTTTCCTGCTGTCTTAGAGACTCTAGAAATCAAGAGCGTGCTTCTTGTTCTAAAGCAGAGTGTGATCCATGGATGAGAACTATGCTGTGTTTTTCCCTTCAGAAATAGACTTAAATCCCAGACTCTGTGTCTTACTACAAGCAAGACTTCGTTTCAGGTAAGGGCAGTCACTTTTCTGCTCAAATGAACTACATCATTCACAAAGCTCACACGTTTCTCATCTTAACTGACAAGCATTGGATGTTAGAGGACCAGTGCATTCTATCAGTTTCAGAAGAAGATTTGGACTACATATAGTCCGTATGTGTAGGAAACACCGTTCTTTTGTTCTGGGCACACTCAGATTTCCTGCTATCTTAGAGACTCTAGAAAGCAAGAGTGTGCTTCTTGCTCTAAAGCAGAGTGTGATCCATGGATGAGAACTATGCTGTGTGCTTCACTTCAGAAATGGAGTTAAATCCCAGGCTCTGAGTCTACCTACAAGCAAGACTTCGTTTCAGGTAAGGGCAGTCACTTTTCTGCTCAAACGAACTACAGCGTTCACGAAGCTCACACGTTTCTCATCTTAACTGACAAGCATTGGATGTTAGATGGTCAGTGCTTTGTATCAGTTTCAGAAGCAGATTTGGACTACATATGGTCCATATGTGTAGGAAACACCGTTCTTTTGTTCCGGGCACACTCAGATTTCCTGCTGTATTAGAGACTCTACAAAGCAAGAGTGTGCTTCTCGCTCTAAAGCAGAGTGTGATCCATTGATGAGAACTATGCTGTATGTTTCCCTTCAGAAATGGAGTTAAATCCCAGACTCTGTCTCTTCCTACAGGCAAGACTTCGTTTCAGGTAAGGGCAGTCACTTTTCAGCTCAAACGAACTACATAGTTCACTGAGCTCACACATTTCTCATCTTAACAGACAAGCATTGGATGTTAGAGGACCAGTGCTTTGTATCAGTTTCAGAAGCAGATTTGGACTACATATGGTCCATATGTGTAGGAAACACCGTTCTTTTGTTCCGGGCACACTCAGATTTCCTGCTGTCTCAGAGACTCTAGAAAGCAAGAGCGTGCTTCTTGTTCTAAAGCAGAGTGTCATCAATAGATGAGACAATGCTCTTGTGTTTCACTTCAGAAATGGAGTTAAATCCCAGGCTCTGAGTCTCCCTACAAGCAAGACTTCGTTTCAGGTAAGGGCAGTCACTTTTCTGCTCAAAGGAACTACATCGTTCACGAAGCTCACACGTTTCTCATCTTAACTGACAAGCATTGGATGTTAGAGGACCAGTGCATTGTATCAGTTTCAGAAGAAGATTTAGACTACATATAGTCCGTATGTGTAGGAAACACCATTCTTTTGTTCTCAGCACACTCACGTTTCCTGCTGTCTTAGAGACTCTAGAAAGCAAGAGCGTGCTTCTTGTTCTAAAGCAGAGTGTGATCAATGGATGATTACACTGCTGTGTGTTTTTCTTCAGAAATGGAGTTAAATCCCAGGCTCTGAGTCTTCCTACAAGCAAGACTTAAATTCAGGTAAGGGCAGTCACTTTTCTGCTCAAACGAACTACATCGTTCACAAAGCTCACACATTTCTCATCTTAACTGACAAGCATTGGATGTTAGAGGGTCAGTGCTTTGTATCAGTTTCAGAAGCAGAGTAGGACTAGATATGGTCCGTATGTGTAGGAAACACCGTTGTTTTGTTCTCAACACACTCACGTTTCTTGCTGTCTTAGAGATTCTAGAAATCAAGAGCGTGCTTCTTGTTCTAAAGCAGAGTGTGATCCATGGATGAGAACTATGCTGTGTGCTTCACTTCAGAAATGGAGTTAAATCCCAGGCTCTGAGTCTACCTACAAGCAAGACTTCGTTTCAGGTAAGGGCAGTCACTTTTCTGCTCAAAGGAACTACATCGTTCACGAAGCTCACACGTTTCTCATCTTAACTGACAAGCATTGGATGTTAGATGGTCAGTGCTTTGTATCAGTTTCAGAAGCAGATTTGGACTACATATGGTCCATATGTGTAGGAAACACCGTTCGTTTGTTCCGGGCACACTCAGATTTCCTGCTGTATTAGAGACTCTACAAAGCAAGAGTGTGCTTCTCGCTCTAAAGCAGAGTGTGATCCATGGATGAGAACTATGCTGTGTGTAACCTTCAGAAATGGACTTAAATCCCAGGCTCTGTGTCTTACTACAAGCAAGACTTCGTTTCAGGTAAGGGCAGTCACTTTTCAGCTCAAACGAACTACATCGTTCACTGAGCTAACACATTTCTCATCTTAACAGACAAGCATTGGATGTTAGATGGTCAGTGCTTTGTATCAGTTTCAGAAGCAGAGTTGGACTAGATATGGTCCATATGTGTAGGAAACACCGTTCTTTTGTTCTGGGCACACTCAGATTTCCTGCTGTCTTAGAGACTCCAGAAAGCAAGAGCGTGCTTCTTGTTCTAAAGCAGACTGTGTTCAATGGATGATTACACTGCTGTGTGTTTTACTTCAGAAATGGAGTTAAATCCCAGGCTCTGAGTCTTCCTACATGCAAGACTTAAATTCAGGTAAGGGCAGTCACTTTTCTGCTCAAACGAACTACATCGTTCACGAAGCTCACACATTTCTCATATTAACTGACAAGCATTGGATGTTAGAGGGTCAGTGCTTTGTATCAGTTTCACAAGCAGATTTGGACTACATATGGTCCATATGTGTAGGAAACACCGTTCTTTTGTTCTGGGCACACCCAGATTTCCTGGTGTATTAGAGAGTCTAGAAAGCTAGAGTGTGCTTCTCGCTCTAAAGCAGAGTGTGATCCATGGATGAGAACTATGCTGTGTGTTTCCCTTCAGAAATGGACTTAAATCCCAGGCTCTGTGTCTTACTACAAGCAAGACTTCGTTTCAGGTAAGGGCAGTCACTTTTCAGTTCAAAGGAACTACATCATTCACAAAGCTCACACGTTTCTCATCTTAACTGACAAGCATTGGATGTTAGAGGACCAGTGCATTCTTTCAGTTTCAGAAGAAGATTTGGACTACATATAGTCCGTATGTGTAGGAAACACCGTTCTTTTGTTCTGGGCACACTCAGATTTCCTGCTGTCTTAGAGACTCTAGAAAGCAAGAGTGTGCTTCTTGCTCTAAAGCAGAGTGTGATCCATGGATGAGAACTATGCTGTGTGCTTGACTCCAGAAATGGAGTTAAATCCCAGACTCTGTCTCTTCCTACAGGCAAGACTTCGTTTCAGGTAAGGGCAGTCACTTTTCAGCTCAAACGAACTACATCATTCACTGAGCTCACACATTTCTCATCTTAACAGACAAGCATTAGATGTTAGAGGACCAGTGCTTTGTATCAGTTTCAGAAGCAGATTTGGACTACATATGGTCCATATGTGTAGGAAACACCGTTCTTTTGTTCCGGGCACACTCAGATTTCCTGCTGTCTTAGAGACTCTAGAAAGAAAGAGCGTGCTTCTTGTTCTAAAGCAGAGTGTCATCAATGGATGAGACAATGCTGTGTGTTTCACTTCAGAAATGGAGTTTAATCCCAGGCTCTGAGTCTCCCTACAAGCAAGACTTCGTTTCAGGTAAGGGCAGTCACTTTTCTGCTCAAAGGAACTACATCGTTCACGAAGCTCACACGTTTCTCATCTTAACTGACAAGCATTGGATGTTAGAGGACCAGTGCATTGTATCAGTTTCAGAAGAAGATTTGGACTACATATAGTCCGTATGTGTAGGAAACACCGTTCTTTTGTTCTCAGCACACTCACGTTTCCTGCTGTCTTAGAGACTCTAGAAAGCAAGAGCGTGCTTCTTGTTCTAAAGCAGAGAGTGATCAATGGATGATTACACTGCTGTGTGTTTTACTTCAGAAATGGAGTTAAATCCCAGGCTCTGAGTCTTCCTACAAGCAAGACTTAAATTCAGGTAAGGGCAGTCACTTTTCTGCTCAAACGAACTACATCGTTCACGAAGCTCACACATTTCTCATCTTAACTGACAAGCATTGGATGTTAGAGGGTCAGTGCTTTGTATCAGTTTCACAAGTAGATTTAGACTACATATGGTCCATATGTGTAGGAAACACCGTTCTTTTGTTCTGGGCACACTCAGATTTCCTGCTGTATTAGAAAGTCTAGAAAGCTAGAGTGTGCTTCTCGCTCTAAAGCAGAGTGTTCCATGGATGAGAACTATGCTGTGTGTTTCCCTTCAGAAATGGACTTATATCCCAGGCTCTGTGTCTTACTACAAGCACGACTTCGTTTCAGGTAAGGGCAGTCACTTTTCAGTTCAAAGGAACTACATCATTCACAAAGCTCACACGTTTCTCATCTTAACTGACAAGCACTGGATGTTAGAGGACCAGTGCATTGTATCAGTTTCAGAAGAAGATTTTGACTACATATAGTCCGCATGTGTAGGAAACACCGTTCTTTTGTTCTGGTCACACTCAGATTTCCTGCTGTCTTAGAGACTCTAGAAAGCAAGAGTGTGCTTCTTGCTCTAAAGCAGAGTGTGATCCATGGATGAGAACTATGCTGTGTGCTTGACTTCAGAAATGGAGTGAAATCCCAGGCTCTGAGTCTTCCTACAGGCAAGACTTCATTTCAGATAAGGGCAGTCACTTTTCTGCTCAAACGAACTACATCGTTCATGAAGCTCACACGTTTCTCATCTTAACTGACAAGCATTGGATGTTAGATGGTCAGTGCTTTGTATCAGTTTCAGAAGCAGATTTGGACTACATATGGTCCATATGTGTAGGAAACACCGTTCTTTTGTTCCGGGCACACTCAGATTTCCTGCTGTATTAGAGACTCTACAAAGCAAGAGTGTGCTTCTCGCTCTAAAGCAGAGTGTGATCCATGGATGAGAACTATGCTGTGTGTTTCCCTTCAGAAATGGACTTAAATCCCAGGCTTTGTGTCTTACTAAAAGCAAGACTTCGTTTCAGGTAAGGGCAGTCACTTTTCTGCTCAAATGAACTACATCATTCACGAAGCTCACACGTTTCTCATCTTAATTGACAAGCATTGGATGGTAGAGGACCAGTGCTTTGTATCAGTTTTAGAAGCAGAGTTGGACTAGATATGGTCCGTATGTGTAGGAAACACCGTTCTTTTGTTCTCAGCACACTCATGTTTCCTGCTGTCTTAGAGACTCTAGAAATCAAGAGCGTGCTTCTTGTTCTAAAGCAGAGTGAGATCCATGGATGAGAACTATGCTGTGTGTTTCCCTTCAGAAATGGACTTAAATCCAAGACTCTGTGTCTTCCTACAAGCAAGACTTCGTTTCAGGTAAGGGCAGTCACGTTTCTGCTCAAATGACCTACATCATTCACAAAGCTCACACGTTTCTCATCTTAACTGACAAGCATTGGATGTTAGAGGACCAGTGCATTCTATCTGTTTCAGAAGAAGATTTGGACTACATATAGTCTGTATGTGAAGGAAACACCGTTCTTTTGTTCTGGGCACACTCAGATTTCCTGCTATCTTAGAGACACTAGAAAGCAAGAGTGTGCTTCTTGCTCTAAAGCAGAGTGTGATCCATGGATGAGAACTATGCTGTGTGTTTCCCTTCAGAAATGGAGTTAAATCCCAGGTTCTGTGTCTTCCTACAAGCAAGACTTCATTTCAGGTAAGGGCAGTCACTTTTCAGCTCAAACGAACTACATCGTTCACTGAGCTAACACATTTCTCATCTTAACAGACAAGCATTGGATGTTAGATGGTCAGTGCTTTGTATCAGTTTCAGAAGCAGAGTTGGACTAGATATGGTCCTTATGTGTAGGAAACACCGTTCTTTTGTTCTCAGCACACTCACGTTTCCTGCTGTCTTAGAGACTCTAGAAATCAAGAGCGTGCTTCTTTTTCTAAAGCAGAGTGTGATCCATGGATGAGAACTATGCTGTGTTTTTCCCTTCAGAAATAGACTTAAATCCCAGACTCTGTGTCTTACTACAAGCAAGACTTCGTTTCAGGTAAGGGCAGTCACTTTTCTGCTCAAATGAACTACATCATTCACAAAGCTCACACGTTTCTCATTTTAACTGACAAGCATTGGATGTTAGAGGACCAGTGCATTCTATCAGTTTCAGAAGAAGATTTGGACTACATATAGTCCGTATGTGTAGGAAACACCGTTCTTTTGTTCTGGGCACACTCAGATTTCCTGCTATCTTAGAGACTCTAGAAAGCAAGAGTGTGCTTCTTGCTCTAAAGCAGAGTGTGATCCATGGATGAGAACTATGCTGTGTGCTTCACTTCAGAAATGGAGTTAAATCCCAGGCTCTGAGTCTACCTACAAGCAAGACTTCGTTTCAGGTAAGGGCAGTCACTTTTCTCCTCAAACGAACTACAGCGTTCACGAAGCTCACACGTTTCTCATCTTAACTGACAAGCATTGGATGTTAGATGGTCAGTGCTTTGTATCAGTTTCAGAAGCAGATTTGGACTACATATGGTCCACATGTGTAGGAAACACCGTTCTTTTGTTCCGGGCACACTCAGATTTCCTGCTGTATTAGAGACTCTACAAAGCAAGAGTGTGCTTCTCGCTCTAAAGCAGAGTGTGATCCATTGATGAGAACTATGCTGTATGTTTCCCTTCAGAAATGGAGTTAAATCCCAGACTCTATCTCTTCCTACAGGCAAGACTTCGTTTCAGGTAAGGGCAGTCACTTTTCAGCTCAAACGAACTACATAGTTCACTGAGCTCACACATTTCTCATCTTAACAGACAAGCATTGGATGTTAGAAGACCAGTGCTTTGTATCAGTTTCACAAGCAGATTTGGACTACATATGGTCCATATGTGTAGGAAACACCGTTCGTTTGTTCCGGGCACACTCAGATTTCCTGCTGTCTCAGAGACTCTAGAAAGCAAGAGCGTGCTTCTTGTTCTAAAGCAGAGTGTCATCAATAGATGAGACAATGCTCTTGTGTTTCACTTCAGAAATGGAGTTAAATCCCAGGCTCTGAGTCTCCCTACAAGCAAGACTTCGTTTCAGGTAAGGGCAGTCACTTTTCTGCTCAAAGGAACTACATCGTTCACGAAGCTCACACGTTTCTCATCTTAACTGACAAGCATTGGATGTTAGAGGACCAGTGCATTGTATCAGTTTCAGAAGAAGATTTGGACTACATATAGTCCGTATGTGTAGGAAACACCATTCTTTTGTTCTCAGCACACTCACGTTTCCTGCTGTCTTAGAGACTCTAGAAAGCAAGAGCGTGCTTCTTGTTCTAAAGCACAGTGTGATCAATGGATGATTACACTGCTGTGTGTTTTACTTCAGAAATGGAGTTAAATCCCAGGCTCTGAGTCTTCCTACAAGCAAGACTTAAATTCAGGTAAGGGCAGTCACTTTTCTGCTCAAACGAACTACATCGTTCACAAAGCTCACACATTTCTCATCTTAACTGACAAGCATTGGATGTTAGAGGGTCAGTGCTTTGTATCAGTTTCAGAAGCAGAGTAGGACTAGATATGGTCCGTATGTGTAGGAAACACCGTTGTTTTGTTCTCAACACACTCACGTTTCCTGCTGTCTTAGAGACTCTAGAAATCAAGAGCGTGCTTCTTGTTCTAAAGCAGAGTGTGATCCATGGATGAGAACTATGCTGTGTGCTTCACTTCAGAAATGGAGTTAAATCCCAGGCTCTGAGTCTACCTACAAGCAAGACTTCGTTTCAGGTAAGGGCAGTCACTTTTCTGCTCAAACGAACTACATCGTTCACGAATCTCACACGTTTCTCATCTTAACTGACAAGCATTGGATGTTAGATGGTCAGTGCTTTGTATCAGTTTCAGAAGCAGATTTGGACTACATATGGTCCATATGTGTAGGAAACACCGTTCGTTTGTTCCGGGCACACTCAGATTTCCTGCAGTATTAGAGACTCTACAAAGCAAGAGTGTGCTTCTCGCTCTAAAGCAGAGTGTGATCCATGGATGAGAACTATGCTGTGTGTACCCTTCAGAAATGGACTTAAATCCCAGGCTCTGTGTCTTACTACAAGCAAGACTTCGTTTCAGGTAAGGGCAGTCACTTTTCAGCTCAAACGAACTACATCGTTCACTGAGCTAACACATTTCTCATCTTAACAGACAAGCATTGGATGTTAGATGGTCAGTGCTTTGTATCAGTTTCAGAAGCAGAGTTGGACTAGATATGGTCCATATGTGTAGGAAACACCGTTCTTTTGTTCTGGGCACACTCAGATTTCCTGCTGTCTTAGAGACTCCAGAAAGCAAGAGCGTGCTTCTTGTTCTAAAGCAGACTGTGTTCAATGGATGATTACACTGCTGTGTGTTTTACTTCAGAAATGGAGTTAAATCCCAGGCTCTGAGTTTTCCTACATGCAAGACTTAAATTCAGGTAAGGGCAGTCACTTTTCTGCTCAAACGAACTACATCGTTCACGAAGCTCACACATTTCTCATATTAACTGACAAGCATTGGATGTTAGAGGGTCAGTGCTTTGTTTCAGTTTCACAAGCAGATTTGGACTACATATGGTCCATATGTGTAGGAAACACCGTTCTTTTGTTCTGGGCACACCCAGATTTCCTGGTGTATTAGAGAGTCTAGAAAGCTAGAGTGTGCTTCTCGCTCTAAAGCAGAGTGTGATCCATGGATGAGAACTATGCTGTGTGTTTCCCTTCAGAAATGGACTTAAATCCCAGGCTCTGTGTCTTACTACAAGCAAGACTTCGTTTCAGGTAAGGGCAGTCACTTTTCAGTTCAAAGGAACTACATCATTCACAAAGCTCACACGTTTCTCATCTTAACTGACAAGCACTGGATGTTAGAGGACCAGTGCATTCTTTCAGTTTCAGAAGAAGATTTGGACTACATATAGTCCGTATGTGTAGGAAACACCGTTCTTTTGTTCTGGGCACACTCAGATTTCCTGCTGTCTTAGAGACTCTAGAAAGCAAGAGTGTGCTTCTTGCTCTAAAGCAGAGTGTGATCCATGGATGAGAACTATGCTGTGTGCTTCGCTTCAGAAATGGAGTTAAATCCCAGGCTCTGAGTCTACCTACAAGCAAGACCTCGTTTCAGGTAAGGGCAGTCACTTTTCTCCTCAAACGAACTACAGCGTTCACGAAGCTCACACGTTTCTCATCTTAACTGACAAGCATTGGATGTTAGAGGACCAGTGCATTGTATCAGTTTCAGAAGAAGATTTGGACTACATATAGTCCGTATGTGTACGAAATACCGTTCTTTTGTTCTCAGCACACTCACGTTTCCTGCTGTCTTAGAGACTCTAGAAAGCAAGAGCGTGCTTCTTGTTCTAAAACAGAGAGTGATCAATGGATGATTACACTGCTGTGTGTTTTACTTCAGAAATGGAGTTAAATCCCAGGCTCTGAGTCTTCCTACAAGCAAGACTTAAATTCAGGTAAGGGCAGTCACTTTTCTGCTCAAACGAACTACATCGTTCACGAAGCTCACACATTTCTCATCTTAACTGACAAGCATTGGATGTTAGAGGGTCAGTGCTTTGTATCAGTTTCACAAGCAGATATAGACTACATATGGTCCATATGTGTAGGAAACACCGTTCTTTTGTTCTCAGCACACTCACGTTTCCTGCTGTCTTAGAGACTCTAGAAATCAAGAGCGTGCTTCTTGTTCTAAAGCAGAGTGTGATCCATGGATGAGAACTATGCTGTGTTTTTCCCTTCAGAAATAGACTTAAATCCCAGACTCTGTGTCTTACTACAAGCAAGACTTCGTTTCAGGTAAGGGCAGTCACTTTTCTGCTCAAATGAACTACATCATTCACAAAGCTCACACGTTTCTCATCTTAACTGACAAGCATTGGATGTTAGAGGACCAGTGCATTCTATCAGTTTCAGAAGAAGATTTGGACTACATATAGTCCGTATGTGTAGGAAACACCGTTCTTTTGTTCTGGGCACACTCAGATTTCCTGCTATCTTAGAGACTCTAGAAAGCAAGAGTGTGCTTCTTGCTCTAAAGCAGAGTGTGATCCATGGATGAGAACTATGCTGTGTGCTTCACTTCAGAAATGGAGTTAAATCCCAGGCTCTGAGTCTACCTACAAGCAAGACTTCGTTTCAGGTAAGGGCAGTCACTTTTCTGCTCAAACGAACTACAGCGTTCACGAAGCTCACACGTTTCTCATCTTAACTGACAAGCATTGGATGTTAGATGGTCAGTGCTTTGTATCAGTTTCAGAAGCAGATTTGGACTACATATGGTCCATATGTGTAGGAAACACCGTTCTTTTGTTCCGGGCACACTCAGATTTCCTGCTGTATTAGAGACTCTACAAAGCAAGAGTGTGCTTCTCGCTCTAAAGCAGAGTGTGATCCATTGATGAGAACTATGCTGTATGTTTCCCTTCAGAAATGGAGTTAAATCCCAGACTCTGTCTCTTCATACAGGCAAGACTTCGTTTCAGGTAAGGGCAGTCACTTTTCAGCTCAAACGAACTACATAGTTCACTGAGCTCACACATTTCTCATCTTAACAGACAAGCATTGGATGTTAGAGGACCAGTGCTTTGTATCAGTTTCAGAAGCAGATTTGGACTACATATGGTCCATATGTGTAGGAAACACCGTTCTTTTGTTCCGGGCACACTCAGATTTCCTGCTGTCTCAGAGACTCTAGAAAGCAAGAGCGTGCTTCTTGTTCTAAAGCAGAGTGTCATCAATAGATGAGACAATGCTCTTGTGTTTCACTTCAGAAATGGAGTTAAATCCCAGGCTCTGAGTCTCCCTACAAGCAAGACTTCGTTTCAGGTAAGGGCAGTCACTTTTCTGCTCAAAGGAACTACATCGTTCACGAAGCTCACACGTTTCTCATCTTAACTGACAAGCATTGGATGTTAGAGGACCAGTGCATTGTATCAGTTTCAGAAGAAGATTTAGACTACATATAGTCCGTATGTGTAGGAAACACCATTCTTTTGTTCTCAGCACACTCACGTTTCCTGCTGTCTTAGAGACTCTAGAAAGCAAGAGCGTGCTTCTTGTTCTAAAGCAGAGTGTGATCAATGGATGATTACACTGCTGTGTGTTTTTCTTCAGAAATGGAGTTAAATCCCAGGCTCTGAGTCTTCCTACAAGCAAGACTTAAATTCAGGTAAGGGCAGTCACTTTTCTGCTCAAACGAACTACATCGTTCACAAAGCTCACACATTTCTCATCTTAACTGACAAGCATTGGATGTTAGAGGGTCAGTGCTTTGTATCAGTTTCAGAAGCAGAGTAGGACTAGATATGGTCCGTATGTGTAGGAAACACCGTTGTTTTGTTCTCAACACACTCACGTTTCCTGCTGTCTTAGAGATTCTAGAAATCAAGAGCGTGCTTCTTGTTCTAAAGCAGAGTGTGATCCATGGATGAGAACTATGCTGTGTGCTTCACTTCAGAAATGGAGTTAAATCCCAGGCTCTGAGTCTACCTACAAGCAAGACTTCGTTTCAGGTAAGGGCAGTCACTTTTCTGCTCAAAGGAACTACATCGTTCACGAAGCTCACACGTTTCTCATCTTAACTGACAAGCATTGGATGTTAGATGGTCAGTGCTTTGTATCAGTTTCAGAAGCAGATTTGGACTACATATGGTCCATATGTGTAGGAAACACCGTTCGTTTGTTCCGGGCACACTCAGATTTCCTGCTGTATTAGAGACTCTACAAAGCAAGAGTGTGCTTCTCGCTCTAAAGCAGAGTGTGATCCATGGATGAGAACTATGCTGTGTGTACCCTTCAGAAATGGACTTAAATCCCAGGCTCTGTGTCTTACTACAAGCAAGACTTCGTTTCAGGTAAGGGCAGTCACTTTTCAGCTCAAACGAACTACATCGTTCACTGAGCTAACACATTTCTCATCTTAACAGACAAGCATTGGATGTTAGATGGTCAGTGCTTTGTATCAGTTTCAGAAGCAGAGTTGGACTAGATATGGTCCATATGTGTAGGAAACACCGTTCTTTTGTTCTGGGCACACTCAGATTTCCTGCTGTCTTAGAGACTCCAGAAAGCAAGAGCGTGCTTCTTGTTCTAAAGCAGACTGTGTTCAATGGATGATTACACTGCTGTGTGTTTTACTTCAGAAATGGAGTTAAATCCCAGGCTCTGAGTCTTCCTACATGCAAGACTTAAATTCAGGTAAGGGCAGTCACTTTTCTGCTCAAATGAACTACATCGTTCACGAAGCTCACACATTTCTCATATTAACTGACAAGCATTGGATGTTAGAGGGTCAGTGCTTTGTATCAGTTTCACAAGCAGATTTGGACTACATATGGTCCATATGTGTAGGAAACACCGTTCTTTTGTTCTGGGCACACCCAGATTTCCTGGTGTATTAGAGAGTCTAGAAAGCTAGAGTGTGCTTCTCGCTCTAAAGCAGAGTGTGATCCATGGATGAGAACTATGCTGTGTGTTTCCCTTCAGAAATGGACTTAAATCCCAGGCTCTGTGTCTTACTACAAGCAAGACTTCGTTTCAGGTAAGGGCAGTCACTTTTCAGTTCAAAGGAACTACATCATTCACAAAGCTCACACGTTTCTCATCTTAACTGACAAGCATTGGATGTTAGAGGACCAGTGCATTCTTTCAGTTTCAGAAGAAGATTTGGACTACATATAGTCCGTATGTGTAGGAAACACCGTTCTTTTGTTCTGGGCACACTCAGATTTCCTGCTGTCTTAGAGACTCTAGAAAGCAAGAGTGTGCTTCTTGCTCTAAAGCAGAGTGTGATCCATGGATGAGAACTATGCTGTGTGCTTGACTCCAGAAATGGAGTTAAATCCCAGACTCTGTCTCTTCCTACAGGCAAGACTTCGTTTCAGGTAAGGGCAGTCACTTTTCAGCTCAAACGAACTACATCATTCACTGAGCTCACACATTTCTCATCTTAACAGACAAGCATTAGATGTTAGAGGACCAGTGCTTTGTATCAGTTTCAGAAGCAGATTTGGACTACATATGGTCCATATGTGTAGGAAACACCGTTCTTTTGTTCCGGGCACACTCAGATTTCCTGCTGTCTTAGAGACTCTAGAAAGAAAGAGCGTGCTTCTTGTTCTAAAGCAGAGTGTCATCAATGGATGAGACAATGCTGTGTGTTTCACTTCAGAAATGGAGTTTAATCCCAGGCTCTGAGTCTCCCTACAAGCAAGACTTCGTTTCAGGTAAGGGCAGTCACTTTTCTGCTCAAAGGAACTACATCGTTCACGAAGCTCACACGTTTCTCATCTTAACTGACAAGCATTGGATGTTAGAGGACCAGTGCATTGTATCAGTTTCAGAAGAAGATTTGGACTACATATAGTCCGTATGTGTAGGAAACACCGTTCTTTTGTTCTCAGCACACTCACGTTTCCTGCTGTCTTAGAGACTCTAGAAAGCAAGAGCGTGCTTCTTGTTCTAAAGCAGAGAGTGATCAATGGATGATTACACTGCTGTGTGTTTTACTTCAGAAATGGAGTTAAATCCCAGGCTCTGAGTCTTCCTACAAGCAAGACTTAAATTCAGGTAAGGGCAGTCACTTTTCTGCTCAAACGAACTACATCGTTCACGAAGCTCACACATTTCTCATCTTAACTGACAAGCATTGGATGTTAGAGGGTCAGTGCTTTGTATCAGTTTCACAAGTAGATTTAGACTACATATGGTCCATATGTGTAGGAAACACCGTTCTTTTGTTCTGGGCACACTCAGATTTCCTGCTGTATTAGAAAGTCTAGAAAGCTAGAGTGTGCTTCTCGCTCTAAAGCAGAGTGTGATCCATGGATGAGAACTATGCTGTGTGTTTCCCTTCAGAAATGGACTTATATCCCAGGCTCTGTGTCTTACTACAAGCACGACTTCGTTTCAGGTAAGGGCAGTCACTTTTCAGTTCAAAGGAACTACATCATTCACAAAGCTCACACGTTTCTCATCTTAACTGACAAGCACTGGATGTTAGAGGACCAGTGCATTGTATCAGTTTCAGAAGAAGATTTTGACTACATATAGTCCGCATGTGTAGGAAACACCGTTCTTTTGTTCTGGTCACACTCAGATTTCCTGCTGTCTTAGAGACTCTAGAAAGCAAGAGTGTGCTTCTTGCTCTAAAGCAGAGTGTGATCCATGGATGAGAACTATGCTGTGTGCTTGACTTCAGAAATGGAGTGAAATCCCAGGCTCTGAGTCTTCCTACAGGCAAGACTTCATTTCAGATAAGGGCAGTCACTTTTCTGCTCAAACGAACTACATCGTTCATGAAGCTCACACGTTTCTCATCTTAACTGACAAGCATTGGATGTTAGATGGTCAGTGCTTTGTATCAGTTTCAGAAGCAGATTTGGACTACATATGGTCCATATGTGTAGGAAACACCGTTCTTTTGTTCCGGGCACACTCAGATTTCCTGCTGTATTAGAGACTCTACAAAGCAAGAGTGTGCTTCTCGCTCTAAAGCAGAGTGTGATCCATGGATGAGAACTATGCTGTGTGTTTCCCTTCAGAAATGGACTTAAATCCCAGGCTTTGTGTCTTACTAAAAGCAAGACTTCGTTTCAGGTAAGGGCAGTCACTTTTCTGCTCAAATGAACTACATCATTCACGAAGCTCACACGTTTCTCATCTTAATTGACAAGCATTGGATGGTAGAGGACCAGTGCTTTGTATCAGTTTTAGAAGCAGAGTTGGACTAGATATGGTCCGTATGTGTAGGAAACACCGTTCTTTTGTTCTCAGCACACTCATGTTTCCTGCTGTCTTAGAGACTCTAGAAATCAAGAGCGTGCTTCTTGTTCTAAAGCAGAGTGAGATCCATGGATGAGAACTATGCTGTGTGTTTCCCTTCAGAAATGGACTTAAATCCAAGACTCTGTGTCTTCCTACAAGCAAGACTTCGTTTCAGGTAAGGGCAGTCACGTTTCTGCTCAAATGACCTACATCATTCACAAAGCTCACACGTTTCTCATCTTAACTGACAAGCATTGGATGTTAGAGGACCAGTGCATTCTATCTGTTTCAGAAGAAGATTTGGACTACATATAGTCTGTATGTGAAGGAAACACCGTTCTTTTGTTCTGGTCACACTCAGATTTCCTGCTATCTTAGAGACACTAGAAAGCAAGAGTGTGCTTCTTGCTCTAAAGCAGAGTGTGATCCATGGATGAGAACTATGCTGTGTGTTTCCCTTCAGAAATGGAGTTAAATCCCAGGTTCTGTGTCTTCCTACAAGCAAGACTTCATTTCAGGTAAGGGCAGTCACTTTTCAGCTCAAACGAACTACATCGTTCACTGAGCTAACACATTTCTCATCTTAACAGACAAGCATTGGATGTTAGATGGTCAGTGCTTTGTATCAGTTTCAGAAGCAGAGTTGGACTAGATATGGTCCATATGTGTAGGAAACACCGTTCTTTTGTTCTGGGCACACTCAGATTTCCTGCTGTCTTAGAGACTCCAGAAAGCAAGAGCGTGCTTCTTGTTCTAAAGCAGACTGTGTTCAATGGATGATTACACTGCTGTGTGTTTTACTTCAGAAATGGAGTTAAATCCCAGGCTCTGAGTTTTCCTACATGCAAGACTTAAATTCAGGTAAGGGCAGTCACTTTTCTGCTCAAACGAACTACATCGTTCACGAAGCTCACACATTTCTCATATTAACTGACAAGCATTGGATGTTAGAGGGTCAGTGCTTTGTTTCAGTTTCACAAGCAGATTTGGACTACATATGGTCCATATGTGTAGGAAACACCGTTCTTTTGTTCTGGGCACACCCAGATTTCCTGGTGTATTAGAGAGTCTAGAAAGCTAGAGTGTGCTTCTCGCTCTAAAGCAGAGTGTGATCCATGGATGAGAACTATGCTGTGTGTTTCCCTTCAGAAATGGACTTAAATCCCAGGCTCTGTGTCTTACTACAAGCAAGACTTCGTTTCAGGTAAGGGCAGTCACTTTTCAGTTCAAAGGAACTACATCATTCACAAAGCTCACACGTTTCTCATCTTAACTGACAAGCACTGGATGTTAGAGGACCAGTGCATTCTTTCAGTTTCAGAAGAAGATTTGGACTACATATAGTCCGTATGTGTAGGAAACACCGTTCTTTTGTTCTGGGCACACTCAGATTTCCTGCTGTCTTAGAGACTCTAGAAAGCAAGAGTGTGCTTCTTGCTCTAAAGCAGAGTGTGATCCATGGATGAGAACTATGCTGTGTGCTTCGCTTCAGAAATGGAGTTAAATCCCAGGCTCTGAGTCTACCTACAAGCAAGACCTCGTTTCAGGTAAGGGCAGTCACTTTTCTCCTCAAACGAACTACAGCGTTCACGAAGCTCACACGTTTCTCATCTTAACTGACAAGCATTGGATGTTAGAGGACCAGTGCATTGTATCAGTTTCAGAAGAAGATTTGGACTACATATAGTCCGTATGTGTAGGAAATACCGTTCTTTTGTTCTCAGCACACTCACGTTTCCTGCTGTCTTAGAGACTCTAGAAAGCAAGAGCGTGCTTCTTGTTCTAAAACAGAGAGTGATCAATGGATGATTACACTGCTGTGTGTTTTACTTCAGAAATGGAGTTAAATCCCAGGCTCTGAGTCTTCCTACAAGCAAGACTTAAATTCAGGTAAGGGCAGTCACTTTTCTGCTCAAACGAACTACATCGTTCACGAAGCTCACACATTTCTCATCTTAACTGACAAGCATTGGATGTTAGAGGGTCAGTGCTTTGTATCAGTTTCACAAGCAGATATAGACTACATATGGTCCATATGTGTAGGAAACACCGTTCTTTTGTTCTCAGCACACTCACGTTTCCTGCTGTCTTAGAGACTCTAGAAATCAAGAGCGTGCTTCTTGTTCTAAAGCAGAGTGTGATCCATGGATGAGAACTATGCTGTGTTTTTCCCTTCAGAAATAGACTTAAATCCCAGACTCTGTGTCTTACTACAAGCAAGACTTCGTTTCAGGTAAGGGCAGTCACTTTTCTGCTCAAATGAACTACATCATTCACAAAGCTCACACGTTTCTCATCTTAACTGACAAGCATTGGATGTTAGAGGACCAGTGCATTCTATCAGTTTCAGAAGAAGATTTGGACTACATATAGTCCGTATGTGTAGGAAACACCGTTCTTTTGTTCTGGGCACACTCAGATTTCCTGCTATCTTAGAGACTCTAGAAAGCAAGAGTGTGCTTCTTGCTCTAAAGCAGAGTGTGATCCATGGATGAGAACTATGCTGTGTGCTTCACTTCAGAAATGGAGTTAAATCCCAGGCTCTGAGTCTACCTACAAGCAAGACTTCGTTTCAGGTAAGGGCAGTCACTTTTCTGCTCAAACGAACTACAGCGTTCACGAAGCTCACACGTTTCTCATCTTAACTGACAAGCATTGGATGTTAGATGGTCAGTGCTTTGTATCAGTTTCAGAAGCAGATTTGGACTACATATGGTCCATATGTGTAGGAAACACCGTTCTTTTGTTCCGGGCACACTCAGATTTCCTGCTGTATTAGAGACTCTACAAAGCAAGAGTGTGCTTCTCGCTCTAAAGCAGAGTGTGATCCATTGATGAGAACTATGCTGTATGTTTCCCTTCAGAAATGGAGTTAAATCCCAGACTCTGTCTCTTCCTACAGGCAAGACTTCGTTTCAGGTAAGGGCAGTCACTTTTCAGCTCAAACGAACTACATAGTTCACTGAGCTCACACATTTCTCATCTTAACAGACAAGCATTGGATGTTAGAGGACCAGTGCTTTGTATCAGTTTCAGAAGCAGATTTGGACTACATATGGTCCATATGTGTAGGAAACACCGTTCTTTTGTTCCGGGCACACTCAGATTTCCTGCTGTCTCAGAGACTCTAGAAAGCAAGAGCGTGCTTCTTGTTCTAAAGCAGAGTGTCATCAATAGATGAGACAATGCTCTTGTGTTTCACTTCAGAAATGGAGTTAAATCCCAGGCTCTGAGTCTCCCTACAAGCAAGACTTCGTTTCAGGTAAGGGCAGTCACTTTTCTGCTCAAAGGAGCTACATCGTTCACGAAGCTCACACGTTTCTCATCTTAACTGACAAGCATTGGATGTTAGAGGACCAGTGCATTGTATCAGTTTCAGAAGAAGATTTAGACTACATATAGTCCGTATGTGTAGGAAACACCATTCTTTTGTTCTCAGCACACTCACGTTTCCTGCTGTCTTAGAGACTCTAGAAAGCAAGAGCGTGCTTCTTGTTCTAAAGCAGAGTGTGATCAATGGATGATTACACTGCTGTGTGTTTTTCTTCAGAAATGGAGTTAAATCCCAGGCTCTGAGTCTTCCTACAAGCAAGACTTAAATTCAGGTAAGGGCAGTCACTTTTCTGCTCAAACGAACTACATCGTTCACAAAGCTCACACATTTCTCATCTTAACTGACAAGCATTGGATGTTAGAGGGTCAGTGCTTTGTATCAGTTTCAGAAGCAGAGTAGGACTAGATATGGTCCGTATGTGTAGGAAACACCGTTGTTTTGTTCTCAACACACTCACGTTTCCTGCTGTCTTAGAGATTCTAGAAATCAAGAGCGTGCTTCTTGTTCTAAAGCAGAGTGTGATCCATGGATGAGAACTATGCTGTGTGCTTCACTTCAGAAATGGAGTTAAATCCCAGGCTCTGAGTCTACCTACAAGCAAGACTTCGTTTCAGGTAAGGGCAGTCACTTTTCTGCTCAAAGGAACTACATCGTTCACGAAGCTCACACGTTTCTCATCTTAACTGACAAGCATTGGATGTTAGATGGTCAGTGCTTTGTATCAGTTTCAGAAGCAGATTTGGACTACATATGGTCCATATGTGTAGGAAACACCGTTCGTTTGTTCCGGGCACACTCAGATTTCCTGCTGTATTAGAGACTCTACAAAGCAAGAGTGTGCTTCTCGCTCTAAAGCAGAGTGTGATCCATGGATGAGAACTATGCTGTGTGTACCCTTCAGAAATGGACTTAAATCCCAGGCTCTGTGTCTTACTACAAGCAAGACTTCGTTTCAGGTAAGGGCAGTCACTTTTCAGCTCAAACGAACTACATCGTTCACTGAGCTAACACATTTCTCATCTTAACAGACAAGCATTGGATGTTAGATGGTCAGTGCTTTGTATCAGTTTCAGAAGCAGAGTTGGACTAGATATGGTCCATATGTGTAGGAAACACCGTTCTTTTGTTCTGGGCACACTCAGATTTCCTGCTGTCTTAGAGACTCCAGAAAGCAAGAGCGTGCTTCTTGTTCTAAAGCAGACTGTGTTCAATGGATGATTACACTGCTGTGTGTTTTACTTCAGAAATGGAGTTAAATCCCAGGCTCTGAGTCTTCCTACATGCAAGACTTAAATTCAGGTAAGGGCAGTCACTTTTCTGCTCAAACGAACTACATCGTTCACGAAGCTCACACATTTCTCATATTAACTGACAAGCATTGGATGTTAGAGGGTCAGTGCTTTGTATCAGTTTCACAAGCAGATTTGGACTACATATGGTCCATATGTGTAGGAAACACCGTTCTTTTGTTCTGGGCACACCCAGATTTCCTGGTGTATTAGAGAGTCTAGAAAGCTAGAGTGTGCTTCTCGCTCTAAAGCAGAGTGTGATCCATGGATGAGAACTATGCTGTGTGTTTCCCTTCAGAAATGGACTTAAATCCCAGGCTCTGTGTCTTACTACAAGCAAGACTTCGTTTCAGGTAAGGGCAGTCACTTTTCAGTTCAAAGGAACTACATCATTCACAAAGCTCACACGTTTCTCATCTTAACTGACAAGCATTGGATGTTAGAGGACCAGTGCATTCTTTCAGTTTCAGAAGAAGATTTGGACTACATATAGTCCGTATGTGTAGGAAACACCGTTCTTTTGTTCTGGGCACACTCAGATTTCCTGCTGTCTTAGAGACTCTAGAAAGCAAGAGTGTGCTTCTTGCTCTAAAGCAGAGTGTGATCCATGGATGAGAACTATGCTGTGTGCTTGACTCCAGAAATGGAGTTAAATCCCAGACTCTGTCTCTTCCTACAGGCAAGACTTCGTTTCAGGTAAGGGCAGTCACTTTTCAGCTCAAACGAACTACATCATTCACTGAGCTCACACATTTCTCATCTTAACAGACAAGCATTAGATGTTAGAGGACCAGTGCTTTGTATCAGTTTCAGAAGCAGATTTGGACTACATATGGTCCATATGTGTAGGAAACACCGTTCTTTTGTTCCGGGCACACTCAGATTTCCTGCTGTCTTAGAGACTCTAGAAAGAAAGAGCGTGCTTCTTGTTCTAAAGCAGAGTGTCATCAATGGATGAGACAATGCTGTGTGTTTCACTTCAGAAATGGAGTTTAATCCCAGGCTCTGAGTCTCCCTACAAGCAAGACTTCGTTTCAGGTAAGGGCAGTCACTTTTCTGCTCAAAGGAACTACATCGTTCACGAAGCTCACACGTTTCTCATCTTAACTGACAAGCATTGGATGTTAGAGGACCAGTGCATTGTATCAGTTTCAGAAGAAGATTTGGACTACATATAGTCCGTATGTGTAGGAAACACCGTTCTTTTGTTCTCAGCACACTCACGTTTCCTGCTGTCTTAGAGACTCTAGAAAGCAAGAGCGTGCTTCTTGTTCTAAAGCAGAGAGTGATCAATGGATGATTACACTGCTGTGTGTTTTACTTCAGAAATGGAGTTAAATCCCAGGCTCTGAGTCTTCCTACAAGCAAGACTTAAATTCAGGTAAGGGCAGTCACTTTTCTGCTCAAACGAACTACATCGTTCACGAAGCTCACACATTTCTCATCTTAACTGACAAGCATTGGATGTTAGAGGGTCAGTGCTTTGTATCAGTTTCACAAGTAGATTTAGACTACATATGGTCCATATGTGTAGGAAACACCGTTCTTTTGTTCTGGGCACACTCAGATTTCCTGCTGTATTAGAAAGTCTAGAAAGCTAGAGTGTGCTTCTCGCTCTAAAGCAGAGTGTGATCCATGGATGAGAACTATGCTGTGTGTTTCCCTTCAGAAATGGAATTATATCCCAGGCTCTGTGTCTTACTACAAGCACGACTTCGTTTCAGGTAAGGGCAGTCACTTTTCAGTTCAAAGGAACTACATCATTCACAAAGCTCACACGTTTCTCATCTTAACTGACAAGCACTGGATGTTAGAGGACCAGTGCATTGTATCAGTTTCAGAAGAAGATTTTGACTACATATAGTCCGCATGTGTAGGAAACACCGTTCTTTTGTTCTGGTCACACTCAGATTTCCTGCTGTCTTAGAGACTCTAGAAAGCAAGAGTGTGCTTCTTGCTCTAAAGCAGAGTGTGATCCATGGATGAGAACTATGCTGTGTGCTTGACTTCAGAAATGGAGTGAAATCCCAGGCTCTGAGTCTTCCTACAGGCAAGACTTCATTTCAGATAAGGGCAGTCACTTTTCTGCTCAAACGAACTACATCGTTCATGAAGCTCACACGTTTCTCATCTTAACTGACAAGCATTGGATGTTAGATGGTCAGTGCTTTGTATCAGTTTCAGAAGCAGATTTGGACTACATATGGTCCATATGTGTAGGAAACACCGTTCTTTTGTTCCGGGCACACTCAGATTTCCTGCTGTATTAGAGACTCTACAAAGCAAGAGTGTGCTTCTCGCTCTAAAGCAGAGTGTGATCCATGGATGAGAACTATGCTGTGTGTTTCCCTTCAGAAATGGACTTAAATCCCAGGCTTTGTGTCTTACTAAAAGCAAGACTTCGTTTCAGGTAAGGGCAGTCACTTTTCTGCTCAAATGAACTACATCATTCACGAAGCTCACACGTTTCTCATCTTAATTGACAAGCATTGGATGGTAGAGGACCAGTGCTTTGTATCAGTTTTAGAAGCAGAGTTGGACTAGATATGGTCCGTATGTGTAGGAAACACCGTTCTTTTGTTCTCAGCACACTCATGTTTCCTGCTGTCTTAGAGACTCTAGAAATCAAGAGCGTGCTTCTTGTTCTAAAGCAGAGTGAGATCCATGGATGAGAACTATGCTGTGTGTTTCCCTTCAGAAATGGACTTAAATCCAAGACTCTGTGTCTTCCTACAAGCAAGACTTCGTTTCAGGTAAGGGCAGTCACGTTTCTGCTCAAATGACCTACATCATTCACAAAGCTCACACGTTTCTCATCTTAACTGACAAGCATTGGATGTTAGAGGACCAGTGCATTCTATCTGTTTCAGAAGAAGATTTGGACTACATATAGTCTGTATGTGAAGGAAACACCGTTCTTTTGTTCTGGGCACACTCAGATTTCCTGCTATCTTAGAGACACTAGAAAGCAAGAGTGTGCTTCTTGCTCTAAAGCAGAGTGTGATCCATGGATGAGAACTATGCTGTGTGTTTCCCTTCAGAAATGGAGTTAAATCCCAGGTTCTGTGTCTTCCTACAAGCAAGACTTCATTTCAGGTAAGGGCAGTCACTTTTCAGCTCAAACGAACTACATCGTTCACTGAGCTAACACATTTCTCATCTTAACAGACAAGCATTGGATGTTAGATGGTCAGTGCTTTGTATCAGTTTCAGAAGCAGAGTTGGACTAGATATGGTCCTTATGTGTAGGAAACACCGTTCTTTTGTTCTCAGCACACTCACGTTTCCTGCTGTCTTAGAGACTCTAGAAATCAAGAGCGTGCTTCTTGTTCTAAAGCAGAGTGTGATCCATGGATGAGAACTATGCTGTGTGTTTCCCTTCAGAAATAGACTTAAATCCCAGACTCTGTGTCTTACTACAAGCAAGACTTCGTTTCAGGTAAGGGCAGTCACTTTTCTGCTCAAATGAACTACATCATTCACAAAGCTCACACGTTTCTCATCTTAACTGACAAGCATTGGATGTTAGAGGACCAGTGCATTCTATCAGTTTCAGAAGAAGATTTGGACTACATATAGTCCGTATGTGTAGGAAACACCGTTCTTTTGTTCTGGGCACACTCAGATTTCCTGCTATCTTAGAGACTCTAGAAAGCAAGAGTGTGCTTCTTGCTCTAAAGCAGAGTGTGATCCATGGATGAGAACTATGCTGTGTGCTTCACTTCAGAAATGGAGTTAAATCTCAGGCTCTGAGTCTACCTACAAGCAAGACTTCGTTTCAGGTAAGGGCAGTCACTTTTCTCCTCAAACGAACTACAGCATTCACGAAGCTCACACGTTTCTCATCTTAACTGACAAGCATTGGATGTTAGATGGTCAGTGCTTTGTATCAGTTTCAGAAGCAGATTTGGACTACATATGGTCCACATGTGTAGGAAACACCGTTCTTTTGTTCCGGGCACACTCAGATTTCCTGCTGTATTAGAGACTCTACAAAGCAAGAGTGTGCTTCTCGCTCTAAAGCAGAGTGTGATCCATTGATGAGAACTATGCTGTATGTTTCCCTTCAGAAATGGAGTTAAATCCCAGACTCTATCTCTTCCTACAGGCAAGACTTCGTTTCAGGTAAGGGCAGTCACTTTTCAGCTCAAACGAACTACATAGTTCACTGAGCTCACACATTTCTCATCTTAACAGACAAGCATTGGATGTTAGAAGACCAGTGCTTTGTATCAGTTTCAGAAGCAGATTTGGACTACATATGGTCCATATGTGTAGGAAACACCGTTCGTTTGTTCCGGGCACACTCAGATTTCCTGCTGTCTCAGAGACTCTAGAAAGCAAGAGCGTGCTTCTTGTTCTAAAGCAGAGTGTCATCAATAGATGAGACAATGCTCTTGTGTTTCACTTCAGAAATGGAGTTAAATCCCAGGCTCTGAGTCTCCCTACAAGCAAGACTTCGTTTCAGGTAAGGGCAGTCACTTTTCTGCTCAAAGGAACTACATCGTTCACGAAGCTCACACGTTTCTCATCTTAACTGACAAGCATTGGATGTTAGAGGACCAGTGCATTGTATCAGTTTCAGAAGAAGATTTGGACTACATATAGTCCGTATGTGTAGGAAACACCATTCTTTTGTTCTCAGCACACTCACGTTTCCTGCTGTCTTAGAGACTCTAGAAATCAAGAGCGTGCTTCTTGTTCTAAAGCAGAGTGTGATCCATGGATGAGAACTATGCTGTGTGCTTCACTTCAGAAATGGAGTTAAATCCCAGGCTCTGAGTCTACCTACAAGCAAGACTTCGTTTCAGGTAAGGGCAGTCACTTTTCTGCTCAAACGAACTACATCGTTCACGAATCTCACACGTTTCTCATCTTAACTGACAAGCATTGGATGTTAGATGGTCAGTGCTTTGTATCAGTTTCAGAAGCAGATTTGGACTACATATGGTCCATATGTGTAGGAAACACCGTTCGTTTGTTCCGGGCACACTCAGATTTCCTGCAGTATTAGAGACTCTACAAAGCAAGAGTGTGCTTCTCGCTCTAAAGCAGAGTGTGATCCATGGATGAGAACTATGCTGTGTGTACCCTTCAGAAATGGACTTAAATCCCAGGCTCTGTGTCTTACTACAAGCAAGACTTCGTTTCAGGTAAGGGCAGTCACTTTTCAGCTCAAACGAACTACATCGTTCACTGAGCTAACACATTTCTCATCTTAACAGACAAGCATTGGATGTTAGATGGTCAGTGCTTTGTATCAGTTTCAGAAGCAGAGTTGGACTAGATATGGTCCATATGTGTAGGAAACACCGTTCTTTTGTTCTGGGCACACTCAGATTTCCTGCTGTCTTAGAGACTCCAGAAAGCAAGAGCGTGCTTCTTGTTCTAAAGCAGACTGTGTTCAATGGATGATTACACTGCTGTGTGTTTAACTTCAGAAATGGAGTTAAATCCCAGGCTCTGAGTGTTCCTACATGCAAGACTTAAATTCAGGTAAGGGCAGTCACTTTTCTGCTCAAACGAACTACATCGTTCACGAAGCTCACACATTTCTCATATTAACTGACAAGCATTGGATGTTAGAGGGTCAGTGCTTTGTATCAGTTTCACAAGCAGATTTGGACTACATATGGTCCATATGTGTAGGAAACACCGTTCTTTTGTTCTGGGCACACCCAGATTTCCTGGTGTATTAGAGAGTCTAGAAAGCTAGAGTGTGCTTCTCGCTCTAAAGCAGAGTGTGATCCATGGATGAGAACTATGCTGTGTGTTTCCCTTCAGAAATGGACTTAAATCCCAGGCTCTGTGTCTTACTACAAGCAAGACTTCGTTTCAGGTAAGGGCAGTCACTTTTCAGTTCAAAGGAACTACATCATTCACAAAGCTCACACGTTTCTCATCTTAACTGACAAGCACTGGATGTTAGAGGACCAGTGCATTCTTTCAGTTTCAGAAGAAGATTTGGACTACATATAGTCCGTATGTGTAGGAAACACCGTTCTTTTGTTCTGGGCACACTCAGATTTCCTGCTGTCTTAGAGACTCTAGAAAGCAAGAGTGTGCTTCTTGCTCTAAAGCAGAGTGTGATCCATGGATGAGAACTATGCTGTGTGCTTCGCTTCAGAAATGGAGTTAAATCCCAGGCTCTGAGTCTACCTACAAGCAAGACCTCGTTTCAGGTAAGGGCAGTCACTTTTCTCCTCAAACGAACTACAGCGTTCACGAAGCTCACACGTTTCTCATCTTAACTGACAAGCATTGGATGTTAGATGGTCAGTGCTTTGTATCAGTTTCAGAAGCAGATTTGGACTACATATGGTCCATATGTGTAGGAAACACCGTTCTTTTGTTCCGGGCACACTCAGATTTCCTGCTGTATTAGAGACTCTACAAAGCAAGAGTGTGCTTCTCGCTCTAAAGCAGAGTGTGATCCATTGATGAGAACTATGCTGTATGTTTCCCTTCAGAAATGGAGTTAAATCCCAGACTCTGTCTCTTCCTACAGGCAAGATTTCGTTTCAGGTAAGGGCAGTCACTTTTCAGCTCAAACGAACTACATAGTTCACTGAGCTCACACATTTCTCATCTTAACAGACAAGCATTGGATGTTAGAGGACCAGTGCTTTGTATCAGTTTCAGAAGCAGATTTGGACTACATATGGTCCATATGTGTAGGAAACACCGTTCGTTTGTTCCGGGCACACTCAGATTTCCTGCTGTCTCAGAGACTCTAGAAAGCAAGAGCATGCTTCTTGTTCTAAAGCAGAGTGTCATCAATAGATGAGACAATGCTCTTGTGTTTCACTTCAGAAATGGAGTTAAATCCCAGGCTCTGAGTCTCCCTACAAGCAAGACTTCGTTTCAGGTAAGGGCAGTCACTTTTCTGCTCAAAGGAACTACATCGTTCACGAAGCTCACACGTTTCTCATCTTAACTGACAAGCATTGGATGTTAGAGGACCAGTGCATTGTATCAGTTTCAGAAGAAGATTTGGACTACATATAGTCCGTATGTGTAGGAAACACCATTCTTTTGTTCTCAGCACACTCAGGTTTCTTGCTGTCTTAGAGACTCTAGAAAGCAAGAGCGTGCTTCTTGTTCTAAAGCAGAGTGTGATCAATGGATGATTACACTGCTGTGTGTTTTACTTCAGAAATGGAGTTAAATCCCAGGCTCTGAGTCTTCCTACAAGCAAGACTTAAATTCAGGTAAGGGCAGTCACTTTTCTGCTCAAACGAACTACATCGTTCACAAAGCTCACACATTTCTCATCTTAACTGACAAGCATTGGATGTTAGAGGGTCAGTGCTTTGTATCAGTTTCAGAAGCAGAGTAGGACTAGATATGGTCCGTATGTGTAGGAAACACCGTTGTTTTGTTCTCAACACACTCACGTTTCCTGCTGTCTTAGAGACTCTAGAAATCAAGAGCGTGCTTCTTGTTCTAAAGCAGAGTGTGATCCATGGATGAGAACTATGCTGTGTGCATCACTTCAGAAATGGAGTTAAATCCCAGGCTCTGAGTCTACCTACAAGCAAGACTTCGTTTCAGGTAAGGGCAGTTACTTTTCTGCTCAAACGAACTACATCGTTCACGAAGCTCACACGTTTCTCATCTTAACTGACAAGCATTGGATGTTAGATGGTCAGTGCTTTGTATCAGTTTCAGAAGCAGATTTGGACTACATATGGTCCATATGTGTAGGAAACACCGTTCGTTTGTTCCGGGCACACTCAGATTTCCTGCTGTATTAGAGACTCTACAAAGCAAGAGTGTGCTTCTCGCTCTAAAGCAGAGCGTGATCCATGGATGAGAACTATGCTGTGTGTACCCTTCAGAAATGGACTTAAATCCCAGGCTCTGTGTCTTACTACAAGCAAGACTTCGTTTCAGGTAAGGGCAGTCACTTTTCAGCTCAAACGAACTACATCGTTCACTGAGCTAACACATTTCTCATCTTAACAGACAAGCATTGGATGTTAGATGGTCAGTGCTTTGTATCAGTTTCAGAAGCAGAGTTGGACTAGATATGGTCCATATGTGTAGGAAACACCGTTCTTTTGTTCTGGGCACACTCAGATTTCCTGCTGTCTTAGAGACTCCAGAAAGCAAGAGCGTGCTTCTTGTTCTAAAGCAGACTGTGTTCAATGGATGATTACACTGTTGTGTGTTTTACTTCAGAAATGGAGTTAAATCCCAGGCTCTGAGTCTTCCTACATGCAAGACTTAAATTCAGGTAAGGGCAGTCACTTTTCTGCTCAAACGAACTACATCGTTCACGAAGCTCACACATTTCTCATATTAACTGACAAGCATTGGATGTTAGAGGGTCAGTGCTTTGTATCAGTTTCACAAGCAGATTTGGACTACATATGGTCCATATGTGTAGGAAACACCGTTCTTTTGTTCTGGGCACACCCAGATTTCCTGGTGTATTAGAGAGTCTAGAAAGCTAGAGTGTGCTTCTCACTCTAAAGCAGAGTGTGATCCATGGATGAGAACTATGCTGTGTGTTTCCCTTCAGAAATGGACTTAAATCCCAGGCTCTGTGTCTTACTACAAGCAAGACTTCGTTTCAGGTAAGGGCAGTCACTTTTCAGTTCAAAGGAACTACATCATTCACAAAGCTCACACGTTTCTCATCTTAACTGACAAGCACTGGATGTTAGAGGACCAGTGCATTCTTTCAGTTTCAGAAGAAGATTTGGACTACATATAGTCCGTATGTGTAGGAAACACCGTTCTTTTGTTCTGGGCACACTCAGATTTCCTGCTGTCTTAGAGACTCTAGAAAGCAAGAGTGTGCTTCTTGCTCTAAAGCAGAGTGTGATCCATGGATGAGAACTATGCTGTGTGCTTGACTTCAGAAATGGAGTTAAATCCCAGACTCTGTCTCTTCCTACAGGCAAGACTTCGTTTCAGGTAAGGGCAGTCACTTTTCAGCTCAAACGAACTACATCATTCACTGAGCTCACACATTTCTCATCTTAACAGACAAGCATTAGATGTTAGAGGACCATTGCTTTGTATCAGTTTCAGAAGCAGATTTGGACTACATATGGTCCATATGTGTAGGAAACACCGTTCTTTTGTTCCGGGCACACTCAGATTTCCTGCTGTCTTAGAGACTCTAGAAAGAAAGAGCGTGCTTCTTGTTCTAAAGCAGAGTGTCATCAATGGATGAGACAATGCTGTGTGTTTCACTTCAGAAATGGAGTTTAATCCCAGGCTCTGAGTCTACCTACAAGCAAGACTTCGTTTCAGGTAAGGGCAGTCACTTTTCTGCTCAAATGAACTACATCGTTCACGAAGCTCACACGTTTCTCATCTTAACTGACAAGCATTGGATGTTAGAGGACCAGTGCATTGTATCAGTTTCAGAAGATGATTTGGACTACATATAGTCCGTATGTGTAGGAAACACCGTTCTTTTGTTCTCAGCACACTCACGTTTCCTGCTGTCTTAGAGACTCTAGAAAGCAAGAGCGTGCTTCTTGTTCTAAAGCAGAGAGTGATCAATGGATGATTACACTGCTGTGTGTTTTACTTCAGAAATGGAGTTAAATCCCAGGCTCTGAGTCTTCCTACAAGCAAGACTTAAATTCAGGTAAGGGCAGTCACTTTTCTGCTCAAACGAACTACATCGTTCACGAAGCTCACACATTTCTCATCTTAACTGACAAGCATTGGATGTTAGAGGGTCAGTGCTTTGTATCAGTTTCACAAGCAGATTTGGACTACATATGGTCCATATGTGTAGGAAACACCGTTCTTTTGTTCTGGGCACACTCAGATTTCCTGCTGTATTAGAAAGTCTAGAAAGCTAGAGTGTGCTTCTCGCTCTAAAGCAGAGTGTGATCCATGGATGAGAACTATGCTGTGTGTTTCCCTTCAGAAATGGACTTATATCCCAGGCTCTGTGTCTTACTACAAGCAAGACTTCGTTTCAGGTAAGGGCAGTCACTTTTCAGTTCAAAGGAACTACATCATTCACAAAGCTCACACGTTTCTCATCTTAACTGACAAGCACTGGATGTTAGAGGACCAGTGCATTCTATCAGTTTCAGAAGAAGATTTGGACTGCATATAGTCCGCATGTGTAGGAAACACCGTTCTTTTGCTCTGGGCACACTCAGATTTCCTGCTGTCTTAGAGACTCTAGAAAGCAAGAGTGTGCTTCTTGCTCTAAAGCAGAGTGTGATCCATGGATGAGAACTATGCTTTGTGCTTGACTTCAGAAATGGAGTTAAATCCCAGGCTCTGAGTCTTCCTACAGGCAAGACTTCATTTCAGGTAAGGGCAGTCACTTTTCTGCTCAAACGAACTACATCGTTCATGAAGCTCACACGTTTCTCATCTTAACTGACAAGCATTGGATGTTAGATGGTCAGTGCTTTGTATCAGTTTCAGAAGGAGATTTGGACTACATATGGTCCATATGTGTAGGAAACACCGTTCTTTTGTTCCGGGCACACTCAGATTTCCTGCTGTATTAGAGACTCTACAAAGCAAGAGTGTGCTTCTCGCTCTAAAGCAGAGTGTGATCCATGGATGAGAACTATGCTGTGTGTTTCCCTTCAGAAATGGACTTAAATCCCAGGCTTTGTGTCTTACTAAAAGCAAGACTTCGTTTCAGGTAAGGGCAGTCACGTTTCTGCTCAAATGAACTACATCATTCACAAAGCTCACACGTTTCTCATCTTAACTGACAAGCATTGGATGTTAGAGGAGCAGTGCATTCTATCAGTTACAGAAGAAGATTTGGACTACATATAGTCCGTATGTGAAGGAAACACCGTTCTTTTGTTCTGGGCACACTCAGATTTCCTGCTATCTTAGAGACACTAGAAAGCAAGAGTGTGCTTCTTGCTCTAAAGCAGAGTGTGATCCATGGCTGAGAAGTATGCTGTGTGTTTCCCTTCAGAAATGGAGTTAAATCCCAGGTTCTGTGTCTTCCTACAAGCAAGACTTCATTTCAGGTAAGGGCAGTCACTTTTCTGCTCAAATGAACTACATCATTCACGAAGCTCACACGTTTCTCATCTTAATTGACAAGCATTGGATGGTAGAGGACCAGTGCTTTGTATCAGTTTCAGAAGCAGAGTTGGACTAGATATGGTCCGTATGTGTAGGAAACACCGTTCTTTTGTTCTCAGCACACTCATGTTTCCTGCTGTCTTAGAGACTCTAGAAATCAAGAGCGTGCTTCTTGTTCTAAAGCAGAGTGAGATCCATGGATGAGAACTATGCTGTGTGTTTCCCTTCAGAAATGGACTTAAATCCAAGACTCTGTGTCTTCCTACAAGCAAGACTTCGTTTCAGGTAAGGGCAGTCACGTTTCTGCTCAAATGAACTACATCATTCACAAAGCTCACACGTTTCTCATCTTAACTGACAAGCATTGGATGTTAGAGGACCAGTGCATTCTATCTGTTTCAGAAGAAGATTTGGACTACATATAGTCCGTATGTGAAGGAAACACCGTTCTTTTGTTCTGGGCACACTCAGATTTCCTGCTATCTTAGAGACACTAGAAAGCAAGAGTGTGCTTCTTGCTCTAAAGCAGAGTGTGATCCATGGATGAGAACTATGCTGTGTGTTTCCCTTCAGAAATGGAGTTAAATCCCAGGTTCTGTGTCTTCCTACAAGCAAGACTTCATTTCAGGTAAGAGCAGTCACTTTTCAGCTCAAACGAACTACATCGTTCACTGAGCTAACACATTTCTCATCTTAACAGACAAGCATTGGATGTTAGATGGTCAGTGCTTTGTATCAGTTTCAGAAGCAGAGTTGGACTAGATATGGTCCTTATGTGTAGGAAACACCGTTCTTTTGTTCTCAGCACACTCACGTTTCCTGCTGTCTTAGAGACTCTAGAAATCAAGAGCGTGCTCCTTGTTCTAAAGCAGAGTGTGATCCATGGATGAGAACTATGCTGTGTTTTTCCCTTCAGAAATAGACTTAAATCCCAGACTCTGTGTCTTACTACAAGCAAGACTTCGTTTCAGGTAAGGGCAGTCACTTTTCTGCTCAAATGAACTACATCATTCACAAAGCTCACACGTTTCTCATCTTAACTGACAAGCATTGGATGTTAGAGGACCAGTGCATTCTATCAGTTTCAGAAGAAGATTTGGACTACATATAGTCCGTATGTGTAGGAAACACCGTTCTTTTGTTCTGGGCACACTCAGATTTCCTGCTATCTTAGAGACTCTAGAAAGCAAGAGTGTGCTTCTTGCTCTAAAGCAGAGTGTGATCCATGGATGAGAACTATGCTGTGTGCTTCACTTCAGAAATGGAGTTAAATCCCAGGCTCTGAGTCTACCTACAAGCAAGACTTCGTTTCAGGTAAGGGCAGTCACTTTTCTGCTCAAACGAACTACAGCGTTCACGAAGCTCACACGTTTCTCATCTTAACTGACAAGCATTGGATGTTAGATGGTCAGTGCTTTGTATCAGTTTCAGAAGCAGATTTGGACTACATATGGTCCATATGTGTAGGAAACACCGTTCTTTTGTTCCGGGCACACTCAGATTTCCTGCTGTATTAGAGACTCTACAAAGCAAGAGTGTGCTTCTCGCTCTAAAGCAGAGTGTGATCCATTGATGAGAACTATGCTGTATGTTTCCCTTCAGAAATGGAGTTAAATCCCAGACTCTGTCTCTTCCTACAGGCAAGACTTCGTTTCAGGTAAGGGCAGTCACTTTTCAGCTCAAACGAACTACATAGTTCACTGAGCTCACACATTTCTCATCTTAACAGACAAGCATTGGATGTTAGAGGACCAGTGCATTGTATCAGTTTCAGAAGCAGATTTGGACTACATATGGTCCATATGTGTAGGAAACACCGTTCTTTTGTTCCGGGCACACTCAGATTTCCTGCTGTCTCAGAGACTCTAGAAAGCAAGAGCGTGCTTCTTGTTCTAAAGCAGAGTGTCATCAATAGATGAGACAATGCTCTTGTGTTTCACTTCAGAAATGGAGTTAAATCCCAGGCTCTGAGTCTCCCTACAAGCAAGACTTCGTTTCAGGTAAGGGCAGTCACTTTTCTGCTCAAAGGAACTACATCGTTCACGAAGCTCACACGTTTCTCATCTTAACTGACAAGCATTGGATGTTAGAGGACCAGTGCATTGTATCAGTTTCAGAAGAAGATTTGGACTACATATAGTCCGTATGTGTAGGAAACACCATTCTTTTGTTCTCAGCACACTCCCGTTTCCTGCTGTCTTAGAGACTCTAGAAATCAAGAGCGTGCTTCTTGTTCTAAAGCAGAGTGTGATCCATGGATGAGAACTATGCTGTGTGCTTCACTTCAGAAATGGAGTTAAATCCCAGGCTCTGAGTCTACCTACAAGCAAGACTTCGTTTCAGGTAAGGGCAGTCACTTTTCTGCTCAAACGAACTACATCGTTCACGAAGCTCACACGTTTCTCATCTTAACTGACAAGCATTGGATGTTAGATGGTCAGTGCTTTGTATCAGTTTCAGAAGCAGATTTGGACTACATATGGTCCATATGTGTAGGAAACACCGTTCTTTTGGTCTCAGCACACTCAGATTTCCTGCTGTATTAGAGACTCTACAAAGCAAGAGTGTGCTTCTCGCTCTAAAGCAGAGTGTGATCCATGGATGAGAACTATGCTGTGTGTACCCTTCAGAAATGGACTTAAATCCCAGGCTCTGTGTCTTACTACAAGCAAGACTTCGTTTCAGGTAAGGGCAGTCACTTTTCAGCTCAAACGAACTACATCGTTCACTGAGCTAACACATTTCTCATCTTAACAGACAAGCATTGGATGTTAGATGGTCAGTGCTTTGTATCAGTTTCAGAAGCAGAGTTGGACTAGATATGGTCCATATGTGTAGGAAACACCGTTCTTTTGTTCTGGGCACACTCAGATTTCCTGCTGTCTTAGAGACTCCAGAAAGCAAGAGCGTGCTTCTTGTTCTAAAGCAGACTGTGTTCAATGGATGATTACACTGCTGTGTGTTTTACTTCAGAAATGGAGTTAAATCCCAGGCTCTGAGTCTTCCTACATGCAAGACTTAAATTCAGGTAAGGGCAGTCACTTTTCTGCTCAAACGAACTACATCGTTCATGAAGCTCACACATTTCACATATTAACTGACAAGCATTGGATGTTAGAGGGTCAGTGCTTTGTATCAGTTTCACAAGCAGATTTGGACTACATATGGTCCATATGTGTAGGAAACACCGTTCTTTTGTTCTGGGCACACCCAGATTTCCTGGTGTATTAGAGAGTCTAGAAAGCTAGAGTGTGCTTCTCGCTCTAAAGCAGAGTGTGATCCATGGATGAGAACTATGCTGTACGTTTCCCTTCAGAAATGGACTTAAATCCCAGGCTCTGTGTCTTACTACAAGCAAGACTTCGTTTCAGGTAAGGGCAGTCACTTTTCAGTTCAAAGGAACTACATCATTCACAAAGCTCACACGTTTCTCATCTTAACTGACAAGCACTGGATGTTAGAGGACCAGTGCATTCTTTCAGTTTCAGAAGAAGATTTGGACTACATATAGTCCGTATGTGTAGGAAACACCGTTCTTTTGTTCTGGGCACACTCAGATTTCCTGCTGTCTTAGAAACTCTAGAAAGCAAGAGTGTGCTTCTTGCTCTAAAGCAGAGTGTGATCCATGGATGAGAACTATGCTGTGTGCTTGACTTCAGAAATGGAGTTAAATCCCAGACTCTGTCTCTTCCTACAGGCAAGACTTCGTTTCAGGTAAGGGCAGTCACTTTTCAGCTCAAACGAACTACATCATTCACTGAGCTCACACATTTCTCATCTTAACAGACAAGCATTAGATGTTAGAGGACCAGTGCTTTGTATCAGTTTCAGAAGCAGATTTGGACTACATATGGTCCATATGTGTAGGAAACACCGTTCTTTTGTTCCGGGCACACTCAGATTTCCTGCTGTCTTAGAGACTCTAGAAAGAAAGAGCGTGCTTCTTGTTCAAAAGCAGAGTGTCATCAATGGATGAGACAATGCTGTGTGTTTCACTTCAGAAATGGAGTTTAATCCCAGGCTCTGAGTCTCCCTACAAGCAAGACTTCGTTTCAGGTAAGGGCAGTCACTTTTCTGCTCAAAGGAACTACATCGTTCACGAAGCTCACACGTTTCTCATCTTAACTGACAAGCATTGGATGTTAGAGGACCAGTGCATTGTATCAGTTTCAGAAGATGATTTGGACTACATATAGTCTGTATGTGTAGGAAACACCGTTCTTTTGTTCTCAGCACACTCACGATTCCTGCTGTCTTAGAGACTCTAGAAAGCAAGAGCGTGCTTCTTGTTCTAAAGCAGAGAGTGATCAATGGATGATTACACTGCTGTGTGTTTTACTTCAGAAATGGAGTTAAATCCCAGGCTCTGAGTCTTCCTACAAGCAAGACTTAAATTCAGGTAAGGGCAGTCACTTTTCTGCTCAAACGAACTACATCGTTCACGAAGCTCACACATTTCTCATCTTAACTGACAAGCACTGGATGTTAGAGGACCAGTGCATTCTATCAGTTTCAGAAGAAGATTTGGTCTACATATAGTCCGCATGTGTAGGAAACACCGTTCTTTTGTTCTGGGCACACTCAGATTTCCTGCTGTCTTAGAGACTCTAGAAAGCAAGAGTGTGCTTCTTGCTCTAAAGCAGAGTGTGATCCATGGATGAGAACTATGCTGTGTGCTTGACTTCAGAAATGGAGTTAAATCCCAGGCTCTGAGTCTTCCTACAAGCAAGACTTCATTTCAGGTAAGGGCAGTCACTTTTCTGCTCAAACGAACTACATCGTTCATGAAGCTCACACGTTTCTCATCTTAACTGACAAGCATTGGATGTTAGATGGTCAGTGCTTTGTATCAGTTTCAGAAGCAGATTTGGACTTCATATGGTCCATATGTGTAGGAAACACCATTTTTTTGTTCTGGGCACACTCAGATTTCCTGCTGTATTAGAGACTCTACAAAGCAAGAGTGTGCTTCTCGCTCTAAAGCAGAGTGTGATCCATGGATGAGAACTATGCTGTGTGTTTCCCTTCAGAAATGGACTTAAATCCCAGGCTTTGTGTCTTACTAAAAGCAAGACTTCGTTTCAGGTAAGGGCAGTCACGTTTCTGCTCAAATGAACTACATCATTCACAAAGCTCACACGTTTCTCATCTTAACTGACAAGCATTGGATGTTAGAGGACCAGTGCATTCTATCAGTTTCAGAAGAAGATTTGGACTACATATAGTCCGTATGTGAAGGAAACACCGTTCTTTTGTTCTGGGCACACTCAGATTTCCTGCTATGTTAGAGACACTAGAAAGCAAGAGTGTGCTTCTTGCTCTAAAGCAGAGTGTGATCCATGGATGAGAACTATGCTGTGTGTTTCCCTTCAGAAATGGAGTTAAATCCCAGGTTCTGTGTCTTCCTACAAGCAAGACTTCATTTCAGGTAAGGGCAGTCACTTTTCAGCTCAAACGAACTACATCGTTCACTGAGCTAACACATTTCTCATCTTAACAGACAAGCATTGGATGTTAGATGGTCAGTGCTTTGTATCAGTTTCAGAAGCAGAGTTGGACTAGATATGGTCCTTATGTGTAGGAAACACCGTTCTTTTGTTCTCAGCACACTCACGTTTCCTGCTGTCTTAGAGACTCTAGAAATCAAGAGCGTGCTTCTTGTTCTAAAGCAGAGTGTGATCCATGGATGAGAACTATCCTGTGTTTTTCCCTTCAGAAATAGACTTAAATCCCAGACTCTGTGTCTTACTACAAGCAAGACTTCGTTTCAGGTAAGGGCAGTCACTTTTCTGCTCAAATGAACTACATCATTCACAAAGCTCACACGTTTCTCATCTTAACTGACAAGCATTGGATGTTAGAGGACCAGTGCATTCTATCAGTTTCAGAAGAAGATTTGGACTACATATAGTCCGTATGTGTAGGAAACACCGTTCTTTTGTTCTGGGCACACTCAGATTTCCTGCTATCTTAGAGACTCTAGAAAGCAAGAGTGTGCTTCTTGCTCTAAAGCAGAGTGTGATCCATGGATGAGAACTATGCTGTGTGCTTCACTTCAGAAATGGAGTTAAATCCCAGGCTCTGAGTCTACCTACAAGCAAGACTTCGTTTCAGGTATGGGCAGTCACTTTTCTGCTCAAACGAACTACATCGTTCACGAAGCTCACACGTTTCTCATCTTAACTGACAAGCATTGGATGTTAGATGGTCAGTGCTTTGTATCAGTTTCAGAAGCAGATTTGGACTACATATGGTCCATATGTGTAGGAAACACCGTTCTTTTGTTCCGGGCACACTCAGATTTCCTGCTGTATTAGAGACTCTACAAAGCAAGAGTGTGCTTCTCGCTCTAAAGCAGAGTGTGATCCATTGATGAGAACTATGCTCTATGTTTCCCTTCAGAAATGGAGTTAAATCCCAGACTCTGTCTCTTCATACAGGCAAGACTTCGTTTCAGGTAAGGGCAGTCACTTTTCAGCTCAAACGAACTACATAGTTCACTGAGCTCACACATTTCTCATCTTAACAGACAAGCATTGGATGTTAGAAGACCAGTTCTTTGTATCAGTTTCAGAAGCAGATTTGGACTACATATGGTCCATATGTGTAGGAAACACCGTTCTTTTGTTCCGGGCACACTCAGATTTCCTGCTGTCTCAGAGACTCTAGAAAGCAAGAGCGTGCTTCTTGTTCTAAAGCAGAGTGTCATCAATAGATGAGACAATGCTCTTGTGTTTCACTTCAGAAATGGAGTTAAATCCCAGGCTCTGAGTCTCCCTACAAGCAAGACTTCGTTTCAGGTAAGGGCAGTCACTTTTCTGCTCAAAGGAACTACATCGTTCACAAAGCTCACACATTTCTCATCTTAACTGACTAGCATTGGATGTTAGAGGACCAGTGCATTGTATCAGTTTCAGAAGAAGATTTGGACTACATATAGTCCGTATGTGTAGGAAACACCATTCTTTTGTTCTCAGCACACTCACGTTTCCTGCTGTCTTAGAGACTCTAGAAAGCAAGAGCGTGCTTCTTGTTCTAAAGCAGAGTGTGATCAATGGATGATTACACTGCTGTGTGTTTTACTTCAGAAATGGAGTTAAATCCCAGGCTCTGAGTCTTCCTACAAGCAAGACTTAAATTCAGGTAAGGGCAGTCACTTTTCTGCTCAAACGAACTACATAGTTCCCTGAGCTCACACATTTCTCATCTTAACAGACAAGCATTGGATGTTAGAGGACCAGTGCTTTGTATCAGTTTCAGAAGCAGATTTGGACTACATATGGTCCATATGTGTAGGAAACACCGTTCTTTTGTTCCGGGCACACTCAGATTTCCTGCTGTCTCAGAGACTCTAGAAAGCAAGAGCGTGCTTCTTGTTCTAAAGCAGAGTGTCATCAATAGATGAGACAATGCTCTTGTGTTTCACTTCAGAAATGGAGTTAAATCCCAGGCTCTGAGTCTCCCTACAAGCAAGACTTCGTTTCAGGTAAGGGCAGTCACTTTTCTGCTCAAAGGAACTACATCGTTCACGAAGCTCACACATTTCTCATCTTAACAGACAAGCATTGGATGTTAGATGGTCAGTGCTTTGTATCAGTTTCATAAGCAGAGTTGGACTAGATATGGTCCGTATGTGTAGGAAACACCGTTCTTTTGTTCTGGGCACACTCAGATTTCCTGCTATCTTACAGACTCTAGAAAGCAAGAGTGTGCTTCTTGCTCTAAAGCAGAGTGTGATCCATGGATGAGAACTATGCTGTGTGTTTCCCTTCAGAAATAGACTTAAATCCCAGACTCTGTGTCTTACTACAAGCAAGACTTCGTTTCAGGTAAGGGCAGTCACTTTTCTGCTCAAATGAACTACATCATTCACAAAGCTCACACGTTTCTCATCTTAACTGACAAGCATTGGATGTTAGAGGACCAGTGCATTCTATCAGTTTCAGAAGAAGATTTGGACTACATATAGTCCGTATGTGTAGGAAACACCGTTCTTTTGTTCTGGGCACACTCAGATTTCCTGCTATCTTAGAGACTCTAGAAAGCAAGAGTGTGCTTCTTGCTCTAAAGCAGAGTGTGATCCATGGATGAGAACTATGCTGTGTGCTTCACTTCAGAAATGGAGTTAAATCCCAGGCTCTGAGTCTACCTACAAGCAAGACTTCGTTTCAGGTAAGGGCAGTCACTTCTCTGCTCAAACGAACTACATCGTTCACTGAGCTCACACATTTCTCATCTTAACAGACAAGCATTGAATGTTAGAGGACCAGTGCTTTGTATCAGTTTCAGAAGCAGATTTGGACTACATATGGTACATATGTGTAGGAAACACCGTTCTTTTGTTCCGGGCACACTCAGATTTCCTGCTGTCTTAGAGACTCTAGAAAGCAAGAGTGTGCTTCTTGCTCTAAAGCAGAGTGTGATCCATGGATGAGAACTATGCTGTGTGCTTGACTTCAAAATTGGAGTTAAATCCCAGGCTCTGAGTCTTCCTACAGGCAAGACTTCGTTTCAGGTAAGGGCAGTCACTTTTCTGCTCAAACGAACTACATCGTTCATGAAGCTCACACGTTTCTCATCTTAACTGACAAGCATTGGATGTTAGATGGTCAGTGCTTTGAATCAGTTTCAGAAGCAGATTTGGACTACAATTGGTCCATATGTGTAGGAAACACCATTCTTTTGTTCCGGGCACACTCAGATTTCCTGCTGTATTAGAGACTCTACAAAGCAAGAGTGTGCTTCTCGCTCTAAAGCAGAGTGTGATCCATGGATGAGAACTATGCTGTGTGTTTCCCTTAAGAAATGGAGTTAAATCCCAGGTTCTGTGTCTGCCTACAAGCAAGACTTCGTTTCAGGTAAGGGCAGTCACTTTTCAGCTCAAACGAACTACATCGTTCACTGAGCTAACACATTTCTCATCTTAACAGACAAGCATTGGATGTTAGATGGTCAGTGCTTTGTATCAGTTTCAGAAGCAGAGTTGGACTAGATATGGTCCATATGTGTAGGAAACACCGTTCTATTGTTCTCAGCACACTCACGTTTCCTGCTGTCTTAGAGACTCTAGAAAGCAAGAGCGTGCTTCTTGTTCTAAAGCAGAGTGTGATCAATGGATGATTACACTGCTGTGTGTTTTACTTCAGAAATGGAGTTAAATCCCAGGCTCTGAGTCTTCCTACAAGCAAGAATTAAATTCAGGTAAGGGCAGTCACTTTTCTGCTCAAACGTACTACATCGTTCACGAAGCTCACACGTTTCTCATCTTAACTGACAAGCATTGGATGTTAGAGGGTCAGTGCTTTGTATCAGTTTCACAAGCAGATTTGGACTACATATGGTCCATATGTGTAGGAAACACCGTTCTTTTGTTCTGGGCACACTCAGATTTCCTGCTGTATTAGAGAGTCTAGAAAGCTAGAGTGTGCTTCTCGCTCTAAAGCAGAGTGTGATCCATGGATGAGAACTTTGCTGTGTGTTTCCCTTCAGAAATGGACTTAAATCCCAGGCTCTGTGTCTTACTACAAGCAAGACTTCGTTTCAGGTAAGTGCAGTCACTTTTCAGTTCAAAGGAACTACATCATTCACAAAGCTCACACGTTTCTAATCTTAACTGACAAGCACTGGATGTTAGACGACCAGTGCATTCTATCAGTTTCAGAAGAAGATTTGGACTACATATAGTCCGCATGTGTAGGAAACAATGTTCTTTTGTTCTGGGCACATTCAGATTTCCTGCTGTCTTAGAGACTCTAGAAATCAAGAGCGTGCTTCTTGTTCTAAAGCAGAGTGTGATCCATGGATGAGAACTATGCTGTGTGTTTCCCTTCAGAAATGGAGTTAAATCCCAGGCTCTGAGTCTTCCTACAAGCAAGACTTAAATTCAGGTAAGGGCAGTCACTTTTCTGCTCAAACGAACTACATAGTTCACTGAGCTCACACATTTCTCATCTTAACAGACAAGCATTGGATGTTAGAGGACCAGTGCTTTGTATCAGTTTCAGAAGCAGATTTGGACTACATATGGTCCATATGTGTAGGAAACACCGTTCTTTTGTTCCGGGCACACTCAGATTTCCTGCTGTCTCAGAGACTCTAGAAAGCAAGAGCGTGCTTCTTGTTCTAAAGCAGAGTGTCATCAATAGATGAGACAATGCTCTTGTGTTTCACTTCAGAAATGGAGTTAAATCCCAGGCTCTGAGTCTCCCTACAAGCAAGACTTCGTTTCAGGTAAGGGCAGTCACTTTTCTGCTCAAAGGAACTACATCGTTCACGAAGCTCACACATTTCTCATCTTAACAGACAAGCATTGGATGTTAGATGGTCAGTGCTTTGTATCAGTTTCAGAAGCAGAGTTGGACTAGATATGGTCCGTATGTGTAGGAAACACCGTTCTTTTGTTCTGGGCACACTCAGATTTCCTGCTATCTTACAGACTCTAGAAAGCAAGAGTGTGCTTCTTGCTCTAAAGCAGAGTGTGATCCATGGATGAGAACTATGCTGTGTGTTTCCCTTCAGAAATAGACTTAAATCCCAGACTCTGTGTCTTACTACAAGCAAGAGTTCGTTTCAGGTAAGGGCAGTCACTTTTCTGCTCAAATGAACTACATCATTCACAAAGCTCACACGTTTCTCATCTTAACTGACAAGCATTGGATGTTAGAGGACCAGTGCATTCTATCAGTTTCAGAAGAAGATTTGGACTACATATAGTCCGTATGTGTAGGAAACACCGTTCTTTTGTTCTGGGCACACTCAGATTTCCTGCTATCTTAGAGACTCTAGAAAGCAAGAGTGTGCTTCTTGCTCTAAAGCAGAGTGTGATCCATGGATGAGAACTATGCTGTGTGCTTCACTTCAGAAATGGAGTTAAATCCCAGGCTCTGAGTCTACCTACAAGCAAGACTTCGTTTCAGGTAAGGGCAGTCACTTCTCTGCTCAAACGAACTACATCGTTCACGAAGCTCACACGTTTCTCATCTTAACTGACAAGCATTGGATGTTAGATGGTCAGTGCTTTGTATCAGTTTCAGAAGCAGATTTGGACTACATATGGTCCATATGTGTAGGAAACACTGTTCTTTTGTTCCGGGCACACTCAGATTTCCTGCTGTATTAGAGACTCTACAAAGCAAGAGTGTGCTTCTTGCTCTAAAGCAGAGTGTGATCCATTGATGAGAACTATGCTGTATGTTTCCCTTCAGAAATGGAGTTAAATCCCAGACTCTGTCTCTTCCTACAGGCAAGACTTCGTTTCAGGTAAGGGCAGTCACTTTTCAGCTCAAACGAACTACATCGTTCACTGAGCTCACACATTTCTCATCTTAACAGACAAGCATTGAATGTTAGAGGACCAGTGCTTTTTATCAGTTTCAGAAGCAGATTTGGACTACATATGGTACATATGTGTAGGAAACACCGTTCTTTTGTTCTCAGCACACTCACGTTTCCTGCTGTCTTAGAGACTCTAGAAAGCAAGAGCGTGCTTCTTGTTCTAAAGCAGAGTGTGATCAATGGATGATTACACTGCTGTGTGTTTTACTTCAGAAATGGAGTTAAATCCCAGGCTCTGAGTCTTCCTACAAGCAAGACTTAAATTCAGGTAAGGGCAGTCATTTTTCTGCTCAAACGTACTACATCGTTCACGAAGCTCACACATTTCTCATCTTAACTGACAAGCATTGGATGTTAGAGGGTCAGTGCTTTTTATCAGTTTCACAAGCAGATTTGGACTACATATGGTCCATATGTGTAGGAAACACCGTTCTTTTGTTCCGGGCACACTCAGATTTCCTGCTGTCTTAGAGACTCTAGAAAGCAAGAGTGTGCTTCTTGCTCTAAAGCAGAGTGTGATCCATGGATGAGAACTATGCTGTGTGCTTGACTTCAAAATTGGAGTTAAATCCCAGGCTCTGAGTCTTCCTACAGGCAAGACTTCGTTTCAGGTAAGGGCAGTCACTTTTCTGCTCAAACGAACTACATCGTTCATGAAGCTCACACGTTTCTCATCTTAACTGACAAGCATTGGATGTTAGATGGTCAGTGCTTTGAATCAGTTTCAGAAGCAGATTTGGACTACAATTGGTCCATATGTGTAGGAAACACCGTTCTTTTGTTCGGGGCACACTCAGATTTCCTGCTGTATTAGAGACTCTACAAAGCAAGAGTGTGCTTCTCGCTCTAAAGCAGAGTGTGATCCATGGATGAGAACTATGCTGTGTGTTTCCCTTAAGAAATGGAGTTAAATCCCAGGTTCTGTGTCTGCCTACAAGCAAGACTTCGTTTCAGGTAAGGGCAGTCACTTTTCAGCTCAAACGAACTACATCGTTCACTGAGCTAACTCATTTCTCATCTTAACAGACAAGCATTGGATGTTAGATGGTCAGTGCTTTGTATCAGTTTCAGAAGCAGAGTTGGACTAGATATGGTCCATATGTGTAGGAAACACCGTTCTTTTGTTCTCAGCACACTCACGTTTCCTGCTGTCTTAGAGACTCTAGAAAGCAAGAGCGTGCTTCTTGTTCTAAAGCAGAGTGTGATCAATGGATGATTACACTGCTGTGTGTTTTACTTCAGAAATGGAGTTAAATCCCAGGCTCTGAGTCTTCCTACAAGCAAGAATTAAATTCAGGTAAGGGCAGTCACTTTTCTGCTCAAACGTACTACATCGTTCACGAAGCTCACATGTTTCTCATCTTAACTGACAAGCATTGGATGTTAGAGGGTCAGTGCTTTGTATCAGTTTCACAAGCAGATTTGGACTACATATGGTCCATATGTGTAGGAAACACCGTTCTTTTGTTCTGGGCACACTCAGATTTCCTGCTGTATTAGAGAGTCTAGAAAGCTAGAGTGTGCTTCTCGCTCTAAAGCAGAGTGTGATCCATGGATGAGAACTTTGCTGTGTGTTTCCCTTCAGAAATGGACTTAAATCCCAGGCTCTGTGTCTTACTACAAGCAAGACTTCGTTTCAGGTAAGGGCAGTCACTTTTCAGTTCAAAGGAACTACATCATTCACAAAGCTCACACGTTTCTAATCTTAACTGACAAGCACTGGATGTTAGACGACCAGTGCATTCTATCAGTTTCAGAAGAAGATTTGGACTACATATAGTCCGCATGTGTAGGAAACAATATTCTTTTGTTCTGGGCACATTCAGATTTCCTGCTGTCTTAGAGAATCTAGAAAGCAAGAGTGTGCTTCTTGCTCTAAAGCAGAGTGTGATCCATGGATGAGAACTATGCTGTGTGCTTGACTTCAGAAATGGAGTTAAATCCCAGGCTCTGAGGCTTCCTACAGGCAAGACTTCGTTTCAGGTAAGGGCAGTCACTTTTCAGCTCAAACGAACTACATCGTTCACTGAGCTAACACATTTCTCATCTTAACAGACAAGCATTGGATGTTAGATGGTCAGTGCTTTGTATCAGTTTCAGAAGCAGAGTTGGACTAGATATGGTCCGTATGTGTAGGAAACACCGTACTTTTGTTCTCAGCACATTCACGTTTCCTGCTGTCTTAGAGACTCTAGAAATCAAGAGCGTGCTTCTTGTTCTAAAGCAGAGTGTGATCCATGGATGAGAACTATGCTGTGTGTTTCCCTTCAGAAATGGACTTAAATCCCAGACTCTGTGTCTTACTACAAGCAAGACTTCGTTTCAGGTAAGGGCAGTCACTTTTCTGCTCAAATGAACTACATCATTCACAAAGCTCACACGTTTCTCATCTTAACTGACAACCATTGGATGTTAGAGGACCAGTGCATTCTATCAGTTTCAGAAGAAGATTTGGACTACATATAGTCCGTATGGGTAGGAAACACCGTTCTTTTGTTCTGGGCACACTCAGATTTCCTTCTATCTTAGAGACTCTAGAAAGCAAGAGTGTGCTTCTTGCTCTAAAGCAGAGTGTGATCCATGGATGAGAACTATGCTGTGTGCTTCACTTCAGAAATGGAGTTAAATCCCAGGCTCTGAGACTACCTACAAGCAAGACTTCGTTTCAGGTAAGGGCAGTCACTTTTGTGCTCAAAAGAACTACATCGTTCACGAAGCTCACACGTTTCTCATCTTAACTGACAAGCATTGGATGTTAGATGGTCAGTGCTTTGTATCAGTTTCAGAAGCAGATTTGGACTACATATGGTCCATATGTGTAGGAAACACCGTTCTTTTGTTCCGGGCACACTCAGATTTCCTGCTGTCTTAGAGACTCCAGAAAGCAAGAGCGTGCTTCTTGTTCTAAAGCAGAGTGTGATCAATGGATGATTACACTGCTGTGTGTTTTACTTCAGAAATGGAGTTAAATCCCAGGCTCTGAGTCTTCCTACATGCAAGACTTAAATTCAGGTAAGGGCAGTCACTTTTCTGCTCAAACGAACTACATCGTTCACGAAGCTCACACATTTCTCATATTAACTGACAAGCATTGGATGTTAGAGGGTCAGTGCTTTGTATCAGTTTCACAAGCAGATTTGGACTACATATGGTCCATATGTGTAGGAAACACCGTTCTTTTGTTCTGGGCACACCCAGATTTCCTGGTGTATTAGAGGATCTAGAAAGCTAGAGTGTGCTTCTCGCTCTATAGCAGAGTGTGATCCTTGGATGAGAACTATGCTGTGTGTTTCACTTCAGAAATGGACTTAAATCCCAGGCTCTGTGTCTTACTACAAGCAAGACTTCGTTTCAGGTAAGGGCAGTCACTTTTCAGTTCAAAGGAACTACATCATTCACAAAGCTCACAAGTTTCTCATCTTAACTGACAAGCACTGGATGTTAGAGGACCAGTGCATTCTTTCAGTTTCAGAAGAAGATTTGGACTACATATAGTCCGTATGTGTAGGAAACACCGTTCTTTTGTTCTGGGCACACTCAGATTTCCTGCTGTCTTAGAGACTCTAGAAAGCAAGAGTGTGCTTCTTGCTCTAAAGCAGAGTGTGATCCATGGATGAGAACTATGCTGTGTGCTTGACTTCAGAAATTGAGTTAAATCCCAGACTCTGTCTCTTCCTACAGGCAAGACTTCGTTTCAGGTAAGGGCAGTCACTTTTCAGCTCAAACGAACTACATCATTCACTGAGCTCACACATTTCTCATCTTAACAGACAAGCATTGGATGTTAGAGGACCAGTGCTTTGTATCAGTTTCAGAAGCAGATTTGGACTACATATGGTCCATATGTGTAGGAAACACCGTTCTTTTGTTTGGGGCACACTCAGATTTCCTGCTGTCTTAGAGACTCTAGAAAGAAAGAGCGTGCTTCCTGTTCTAAAGCAGAGTGTCATCAATGGATGAGACAATGCTGTGTGTTTCACTTCAGAAATGGAGTTAAATTCCAGGCTCTGAGTCTCCCTACAAGCAAGACTTAGTACAGGTAAGGGCAGTCACTTTTCTGCTCAAAGGAACTACATCGTTCACGAAGCTCACACGTTTCTCATCTTAACTGACAAGCATTGGATGTTAGAGGACCAGTGCATTGTATCAGTTTCAGAAGAAGATTTGGACTACTTATAGTCCGTATGTGTAGGAAACACCGTTCTTTTGTTCTCAGCACACTCACGTTTCCTGCTGTCTTAGAGACTCTAGAAAGCAAGAGCGTGCTTCTTGTTCTAAAGCAGAGAGTGATCAATGGATGATTACACTGCTGTGTGTTTTACTTCAGAAATGTAGTTAAATCCCAGGCTCTAAGTCTTCCTACAAGCAAGACTTAAATTAAGGTAAGGGCAGTCACTTTTCTGCTCAAACGAACTACATCGTTCACGAAGCTCACACATTTCTCATCTTAACTGACAAGCATTGGATGTTAGAGGGTCAGTGCTTTGTATCAGTTTCACAAGCAGATTTGGACTACATACGGTCCATATGTGTAGGAAACACCGTTCTTTTGTTCTGGGCACACTCAGATTTCCTGCTGTATTAGAAATTCTAGAAAGCAAGAGCGTGCTTCTTGCTCTAAAGCAGAGTGTGATCCATGGATGAGAACTATGCTGTGTGTTTCCCTTCAGAAATGGAGTTAAATCCCAGGCTCTGTGTCTTCCTACAAGCAAGACTTCGTTTCAGGTAAGGGCAGTCACTTTTCAGCTCAAACGAACTACATCGTTCACTGAGCTCACACATTTCTCATCTTAACAGACAAGCATTGGATGTTAGAGGACCAGTTCTTTGTATCAGTTTCAGAAGCAGAGTTGGACTAGATATGGTCTATATGTGTAGGAAACACCGTTCTTTTGTTCTCAGCACACTCACGTTTCCTGCTGTCTTAGAGACTCTAGAAAGCAAGAGCGTGCTTCTTGTTCTAAAGCAGAGTGTGATCAATGGATGATTACACTGCTGTGTGTTTTACTTCAGAAATGGGGTTAAATCCCAGGCTCTGAGTCTTCCTACAAGCAAGACTTAAATTCAGGTAAGGGCAGTCACTTTTCTGCTCAAACGAACTACATCGTTCATGAAGCTCACACGTTTCTCATCTTAACTGACAAGCATTGGATGTTAGATGGTCAGTGCTTTGTATCAGTTTCAGAAGAAGAGTTGGACTAGATATTGTCCATATGTTTAGGAAACACCGTTCTTTTGTTCTGGGCACACTCAGATTTCCTGATGTATTAGAAATTCTAGAAAGCAAGAGCGTGGTTCTTGCTCTAAAGCAGAGTGTGATCCATGGATGAGAACTATGCTGTGTGTTTCCCTTCAGAAATGGAGTTAAATCCCAGGTTCTGTGTCTTCCTACAAGCAAGACTTCATTTCAGGTAAGGGCAGTCACTTTTCAGCTCAAACGAACTACATCGTTCACTGAGCTAACACATTTCTCATCTTAACAGACAAGCATTGGATGTTAGATGGTCAGTGCTTTGTATCAGTTTCAGATGCAGAGTTGGACTAGATATGGTCCTTATGTGTAGGAAACACCATTCTTTTGTTCTCAGCACACTCACGTTTCCTGCTGTCTTACAGACTCTAGAAATCAAGAGCGTGCTTCTTGTTCTAAAGCAGAGTGTGATCCATGGATGAGAACTATGCTGTGTGTTTCCCCTCAGAAATAGACTTAAATCCCAGACTCTGTGTCTTACTACAATCAAGACTTCGTTTCAGGTAAGGGCAGTCACTTTTCTGCTCAAATGAACTACATCATTCACAAAGCTCACACGTTTCTCATCTTAACTGACAAGCATTGGATGTTAGAGGACCAGTGCATTCTATCAGTTTCAGAAGAAGATTTGGACTACATATAGTCCGTATGTGTAGGAAACACCGTTCTTTTGTTCTGGGCACACTCAGATTTCCTGCTATCTTAGAGACTCTAGAAAGCAAGAGTGTGCTTCTTGCTCTAAAGCAGAGTGTGATCCATGGATGAGAACTATGCTGTGTGCTTCACTTCAGAAATGGAGTTAAATCCCAGGCTCTGAGTCTACCTACAAGTAAGATTTCGTTTCAGGTAAGGGCAGTCACTTTTCTGCTCAAACAAACTACATCATTCACGAAGCTCACACGTTTCTCATCTTAACTGACAAGCATTGGATGTTAGATGGTCAGTGCTTTGTATCAGTTTCAGAAGCAGATTTGGACTACATATGGTCCATATGTGTAGGAAACACTGTTCTTTTGTTCCCGGCACACTCAGATTTCCTGCTGTATTAGAGACTCTACAAAGCAAGAGTGTGCTTCTCGCTCTAAAGCAGAGTGTGATCCATGGATGAGAACTATGCTGTGTGTTTCCCTTCAGAAATGGACTTAAATCCCAAACTCTGTGTCTTACTACAAGCAAGACTTCGTTTCAGGTAAGGGCAGTCACGTTTCTGCTAAAATGAACTACCTCATTCACAAAGCTCACACGTTTCTCATCTTAACTGACAAGCATTGGATGTTAGAGGACCAGTGCATTCTATCAGTTTCAGAAGAAGATTTGGACTACATATAGTCCGTATGTGTAGGAAACACCGTTCTTTTGTTCTGGGCACAGTCAGATTTCTTGCTATCTTAGAGACTCTAGAAAGCAAGAGTGTGCTTCTTGCTCTAAAGCAGAGTGTGATCCATTGATGAGAACTATGCTGTATGTTTCCCTTCAGAAATGGAGTTAAATCCCAGACTCTGTCTCTTCCTACAGGCAAGACTTCCTTTCAGGTAAGGGCAGTCACTTTTCAGCTCAAACGAACTACATCGTTCACTGAGCTCACACATTTCTCATCTTAACAGACAAGCATTGGATGTTAGAGGACCAGTGCTTTGTATCAGTTTCAGAAGCAGATTTGGACTACATATGGTCCATATGTGTAGGAAACACCGTTCGTTTGTTCCGGGCACACTCAGATTTCCTGCTGTCTCAGAGACTCTAGAAAGCAAGAGCATGCTTCTTGTTCTAAAGCAGAGTGTCATCAATAGATGAGACAATGCTCTTGTGTTTCACTTCAGAAATGGAGTTAAATCCCAGGCTCTGAGTCTCCCTACAAGCAAGCCTTCGTTTCAGGTAAGGACAGTCACTTTTCTGCTCAAAGGAAGTACATCGTTCACGAAGCACACACGTTTCTCATCTTAACTGACAAGCATTGGATGTTAGAGGACCAGTGCATTCTATCAGTTTCAGAAGAAGATTTGGACTACATATAGTCCGTATGTGTAGGAAACACCGTTCTTTTGTTCTCAGCACACTCACGTTTCCTGCTGTCTTAGAGACTCTAGAAAGCAAAAGCGTGCTTCTTGTTCTAAAGCAGAGTGTGATCAATGGATGATTACACTGCTGTGTGTTTTACTTCAGAAATGGGGTTAAATCCCAGGCTCTGAGTCTTCCTACAAGCAAGACTTAAATTCAGGTAAGGGCAGTCACTTTTCTGCTCAAACGAACTACATCGTTCATGAAGCTCACACGTTTCTCATCTTAACTGACAAGCATTGGATGTTAGATGGTCAGTGCTTTGTATCAGTTTCAGAAGAAGAGTTGGACTAGATATTGTCCATATGTTTAGGAAACACCGTTCTTTTGTTCTGGGCACACTCAGATTTCCTGATGTATTAGAAATTCTAGAAAGCAAGAGCGTGGTTCTTGCTCTAAAGCAGAGTGTGATCCATGGATGAGAACTATGCTGTGTGTTTCCCTTCAGAAATGGAGTTAAATCCCAGGTTCTGTGTCTTCCTACAAGCAAGACTTCATTTCAGGTAAGGGCAGTCACTTTTCAGCTCAAACGAACTACATCGTTCACTGAGCTAACACATTTCTCATCTTAACAGACAAGCATTGGATGTTAGATGGTCAGTGCTTTGTATCAGTTTCAGATGCAGAGTTGGACTAGATATGGTCCTTATGTGTAGGAAACACCATTCTTTTGTTCTCAGCACACTCACGTTTCCTGCTGTCTTACAGACTCTAGAAATCAAGAGCGTGCTTTTTGTTCTAAAGCAGAGTGTGATCCATGGATGAGAACTATGCTGTGTGTTTCCCCTCAGAAATAGACTTAAATCCCAGACTCTGTGTCTTACTACAATCAAGACTTCGTTTCAGGTAAGGGCAGTCACTTTTCTGCTCAAATGAACTACATCATTCACAAAGCTCACACGTTTCTCATCTTAACTGACAAGCATTGGATGTTAGAGGACCAGTGCATTCTATCAGTTTCAGAAGAAGATTTGGACTACATATAGTCCGTATGTGTAGGAAACACCGTTCTTTTGTTCTGGGCACACTCAGATTTCCTGCTATCTTAGAGACTCTAGAAAGCAAGAGTGTGCTTCTTGCTCTAAAGCAGAGTGTGATCCATGGATGAGAACTATGCTGTGTGCTTCACTTCAGAAATGGAGTTAAATCCCAGGCTCTGAGTCTACCTAAAAGTAAGACTTCGTTTCAGGTAAGGGCAGTCACTTTTCTGCTCAAACAAACTACATCATTCACGAAGCTCACACGTTTCTCATCTTAACTGACAAGCATTGGATGTTAGATGGTCAGTGCTTTGTATCAGTTTCAGAAGCAGATTTGGACTACATATGGTCCATATGTGTAGGAAACACTGTTCTTTTGTTCCCGGCACACTCAGATTTCCTGCTGTATTAGAGACTCTACAAAGCAAGAGTGTGCTTCTCGCTCTAAAGCAGAGTGTGATCCATGGATGAGAACTATGCTGTGTGTTTCCCTTCAGAAATGGACTTAAATCCCAAACTCTGTGTCTTACTACAAGCAAGACTTCGTTTCAGGTAAGGGCAGTCACGTTTCTGCTAAAATGAACTACCTCATTCACAAAGCTCACACGTTTCTCATCTTAACTGACAAGCATTGGATGTTAGAGGACCAGTGCATTCTATCAGTTTCAGAAGAAGATTTGGACTACATATAGTCCGTATGTGTAGGAAACACCGTTCTTTTGTTCTGGGCACAGTCAGATTTCTTGCTATCTTAGAGACTCTAGAAAGCAAGAGTGTGCTTCTTGCTCTAAAGCAGAGTGTGATCCATTGATGAGAACTATGCTGTATGTTTCCCTTCAGAATTGGAGTTAAATCCCAGACTCTGTCTCTTCCTACAGGCAAGACTTCCTTTCAGGTAAGGGCAGTCATTTTTCAGCTCAAACGAACTACATCGTTCACTGAGCTCACACATTTCTCATCTTAACAGACAAGCATTGGATGTTAGAGGACCAGTGCTTTGTATCAGTTTCAGAAGCAGATTTGGACTACATATGGTCCATATGTGTAGGAAACACTGTTCTTTTGTTCCGGGCACACTCAGATTTCCTGCTGTCTTAGAGACTCTAGAAAGCAAGAGCGTGCTTCTTGTTCTAAAGCAGAGTGTCATCAATAGATGAGACAATGCTCTTGTGTTTCACTTCACAAATGGAGTTAAATCCCAGGCTCTGAGTCTCCCTACAAGCAAGCCTTCGTTTCAGGTAAGGACAGTCACTTTTCTGCTCAAAGGAACTACATCGTTCACGAAGCACACACGTTTCTCATCTTAACTGACAAGCATTGGATGTTAGAGGACCAGTGCATTCTATCAGTTTCAGAAGAAGATTTGGACTACATATAGTCCGTATGTGTAGGAAACACCGTTCTTTTGTTCTCAGCACACTCACGTTTCCTGCTGTCTTAGAGACTCTAGAAAGCAAGAGCGTGCTTCTTGTTCTAAAGCAGAGTGTGATCAATGGATGATTACACTGCTGTGTGTTTTACTTCAGAAATGGAGTTAAATCCCAGGCTCTGAGTCTTCCTACAAGCAAGACTTAAATTCAGGTAAGGGCAGTCACTTTTCTGCTCAAACGAACTACATCGTTCACGAAGCTCACACATTTCTCATCTTAACTGACAAGCATTGGATATTAGAGGGTCAGTGCTTTGTATCAGTTTCCGAAGCAGATTTGGACTACATATGGTCCATATGTGTAGGACACACCGTTCTTTTGTTCTGGGCACACTCAGATTTCCTGCTGTATTAGAGAGTCTAGAAAGCTAGAGTGTGCTTCTCGCTCTAAAGCAGAGTGTGATCCATGGATGAGAACTATGCTGTGTGTTTCTCTTCAGAAATGGACTTAAATCCCAGGCTCTGTGTCTTACTACAAGCAAGATTTTGTTTCAGGTAAGGGCAGTCACTTTTCTGCTCAAATGAACTACATCATTCACGAAGCTCACACGTTTCTCATCTTAATTGACAAGCATTGGATGTTAGAGGACCAGTGCTTTGTATCAGTTTCAGAAGCAGAGTAGGACTAGATATGGTCCGTATGTGTAGGAAACACCGTTCTTTTGTACTCAGCACACTCACGTTTCCTGCTGTCTTAGAGACTCTAGAAAGCAAGAGCGTGCTTCTTGTTCTAAAGCAGAGTGTGATCAATGGATGATTACACTGCTTTGTGTTTTACTTCAGAAATGGAGTTAAATCCCAGGCTCTGAGTCTTCCTACAAGCAAGACTTAAATTCAGGTAAGGGCAGTCACTTTTCTGCTCAAACGAACTACATCGTTCATGAAGCTCACACATTTCTCATCTTAACTGACAAGCATTGGATGTTAGAGGGTCAGTGCTTTGTATCAGTTTCACAAGCAGATTTGGACTACATATGGTCCATATGTGTAGGAAACACCGTTCTTTTGTGCTGGGCACTCTCAGATTTCCTGCTGTATTAGAGAGTCTAGAAAGCAAGAGCGTGCTTCTTGCTCTAAAGCAGAGTGTGATCCATGGATGAGAACTATGCTGTGTGTTTCCCTTCAGAAATGGAGTTAAATCCCAGGCTCTGTGTCTTCCTACAAGCAAGACTTCGTTTCAGGTAAGGGCAGTCACTTTTCAGCTCAAACGAACTACATCGTTCACTGAGCTCACACATTTCTCATCTTAACAGACAAGCATTGGATGTTAGAGGACCAATGCTTTGTATCAGTTTCAGAAGCAGAGTTGGACTAGATATGGTCCGTATGTGTAGGAAACACCGTTCTTTTGTTCTCAGCACACTCACGTTTCCTGCTGTCTTAGAGACTCTAGAAATCAAGAGCGTGCTTCTTGTTCTAAAGCAGAGTGTGATCCATGGATGAGAACTATGCTGTGTGTTTCCCTTCAGAAATGCACTTAAATCCCAGACTCTGAGTCTTACTACAAGCAAGACTTCGTTTCAGGTAAGGGCAGTCACTTTTCTGCTCAAATGAACTACATCATTCACAAAGCTCACACGTTTCTCATCTTAACTGACAATCTTTGGATGTTAGAGGACCAGTGCATTCTATCAGTTTCAGAAGAAGATTTGGACTACATATAGTCCGTATGTGTAGGAAACACCGTTCTTTTGTTCTGGGCACACTCAGATTTCCTGCTATCTTAGAGACTCTAGAAAGCAAGAGTGTGCTTCTTGCTCGAAAGCAGAGTGTGATCCATGGATGAGAACTATGCTGTGTGCTTCACTTCAGAAATGGAGTTAAATCCCAGGCTCTGAGTCTTCCTACAAGCAAGACTTCAATTCAGGTAAGGGCAGTCACTTTTCTGCTCAAACGAACTACATCGTTCACGAAGCTCACACGTTTCTCATCTTAACTGACAAGCATTGGATGTTAGATGGTCAGTGCTTTGTATCAGTTTCAGAAGCAGATTTGGACTACACATGGTCCATATGTGTAGGAAACACCGTTCTTTTGTTCCGGGCACACTCAGATTTCCTGCTGTCTTAGAGACTCTACAAAGCAAGAGTGTGCTTCTCGCTCTAAAGCAGAGTGTGATCCATGGATGAGAACTATGCTGTGTGTTTCCCTTCAGAAATGGACTTAAATCCCAGACTCTGTGTCTTACTACAAGCAAGACTTCGTTTCAGGTAAGGGCAGTCACGTTTCTGCTCAAATGAACTACCTCATTCACAAAGCTCACACGTTTCTCATCTTAACTGACAAGCATTGGATGTTAGAGGACCAGTGCATTCTATCAGTTTCAGAAGAAGATTTGGACTACATATAGTCCGTATGTGTAGGAAACACCGTTCTTTTGTTCTGAGCGCAGTCAGATTTCCTGCTATCTTAGAGACTCTAGAAAGCAAGAGTGTGCTTCTTGCTCTAAAGCAGAGTGTGATCCATTGATGAGAACTATGCTGTATGTTTCCCTTCAGGAATGGAGTTAAATCCCAGACTCTGTCTCTTCCTATAGGCAAGACTTTGTTTCAGGTAAGGGCAGTCACTTTTCTGCTCAAACTAACTACATCGTTCACGAAGCTCACACGTTTCTCATCTTAACTGACAAGCATTGGATGTTAGATGGTCAGTGCTTTGTATCAGTTTCAGAAGCAGAGTTGGACTACATATGGTCCATATGTGTAGGAAACACCGTTCTTTTGTTCCGGGCACACTCAGATTTCCTGCTGTCTTAGAGACTCCAGAAAGCAAGAGCGTGCTTCTTGTTCTAAAGCAGAGTGTGATCAATGGATGATTACACTGCTGTGTGTTTTACTTCAGAAATGGAGTTAAATCCCAGGCTCTGAGTCTTCCTACATGCAAGACTTAAATTCAGGTAAGGGCAGTCACTTTTCTGCTCAAACGAACTACATCGTTCACGAAGCTCACACATTTCTCATATTAAATGACAAGCATTGGATGTTAGAGGGTCAGTGCTTTGTATCAGTTTCACAAGCAGATTTGGACTACATATGGTCCATATGTGTAGGAAACACCGTTCTTTTGTTCTGGGCACACCCAGATTTCCTGGTGTATTAGAGGATCTAGAAAGCTAGAGTGTGCTTCTCGCTCTATAGCAGAGTGTGATCCATGGATGAGAACTATGCTGTGTGTTTCCCTTCAGAAATGGACTTAAATCCCAGGCTCTGTGTCTTACTACAAGCAAGACTTCGTTTCAGGTAAGGGCAGTCACTTTTCAGTTCAAAGGAACTACATCATTCACAAAGCTCACACGTTTCTCATCTTAACTGACAAGCACTGGATGTTAGAGGACCAGTGCATTCTTTCAGTTTCAGAAGAAGATTTGGACTACATATAGTCCGTATGTGTAGGAAACACCGTTCTTTTGTTCTGGGCACACTCAGATTTCCTGCTGTCTTAGAGACTCTAGAAAGCAAGAGTGTGCTTCTTGCTCTAAAGCAGAGTGTGATCCATGGATGAGAACTATGCTGTGTGCTTGACTTCAGAAATTGAGTTAAATCCCAGACTCTGTCTCTTCCTACAAGCAAGACTTAAATTCAGGTAAGGGCAGTCACTTTTCTGCTCAAAGGAACTACATCGTTCATGAAGCTCACACATTTCTCATCTTAACTGACAAGCATTGGATGTTAGAGGGTCAGTGCTTTGTATCAGTTTCACAAGCAGATTTGGACTACATATGGTCCATATGTGTAGGAAACACCGTTCTTTTGTGCTGGGCACTCTCAGATTTCCTGCTGTATTAGAGAGTCTAGAAAGCAAGAGCGTGCTTCTTGCTCTAAAGCAGAGTGTGATCCATGGATGAGAACTATGCTGTGTGTTTCCCTTCAGAAATGGAGTTAAATCCCAGGCTCTGTGTCTTCCTACAAGCAAGACTTCGTTTCAGGTAAGGGCAGTCACTTTTCAGCTCAAACGAACTACATCGTTCACTGAGCTCACACATTTCTCATCTTAACAGACAAGCATTGGATGTTAGAGGACCAGTGCTTTGTATCAGTTTCAGAAGCAGAGTTGGACTAGATATGGTCCGTATGTGTAGGAAACACCGTTCTTTTGTTCTCAGCACACTCACGTTTCCTGCTGTCTTAGAGACTCTAGAAATCAAGAGCGTGCTTCTTGTTCTAAAGCAGACTGTGATCCATGGATGAGAACTATGCTGTGTGTTTCCCTTCAGAAATGCACTTAAATCCCAGACTCTGAGTCTTACTACAAGCAAGACTTCGTTTCAGGTAAGGGCAGTCACTTTTCTGCTCAAATGAACTACATCATTCACAAAGCTCACACGTTTCTCATCTTAACTGACAATCTTTGGATGTTAGAGGACCAGTGCATTCTATCAGTTTCAGAAGAAGATTTGGACTACATATAGTCCGTATGTGTAGGAAACACCGTTCTTTTGTTCTGGGCACACTCAGATTTCCTGCTATCTTAGAGACTCTAGAAAGCAAGAGTGTGCTTCTTGCTCGAAAGCAGAGTGTGATCCATGGATGAGAACTATGCTGTGTGCTTCACTTCAGAAATGGAGTTAAATCCCAGGCTCTGAGTCTTCCTACAAGCAAGACTTCAATTCAGGTAAGGGCAGTCACTTTCTGCTCAAACGAACTACATCGTTCACGAAGCTCACACGTTTCTCATCTTAACTGACAAGCATTGGATGTTAGATGGTCAGTGCTTTGTATCAGTTTCAGAAGCAGATTTGGACTACACATGGTCCATATGTGTAGGAAACACCGTTCTTTTGTTCCGGGCACACTCAGATTTCCTGCTGTCTTAGAGACTCTACAAAGCAAGAGTGTGCTTCTCGCTCTAAAGCAGAGTGTGATCCATGGATGAGAACTATGCTGTGTGTTTCCCTTCAGAAATGGACTTAAATCCCAGACTCTGTGTCTTACTACAAGCAAGACTTCGTTTCAGGTAAGGGCAGTCACGTTTCTGCTCAAATGAACTACCTCATTCAAAAGGTCACACGTTTCTCATCTTAACTGACAAGCATTGGATGTTAGAGGACCAGTGCATTCTATCAGTTTCAGAAGAAGATTTGGACTACATATAGTCCGTATGTGTAGGAAACACCGTTCTTTTGTTCTGAGCGCAGTCAGATTTCCTGCTATCTTAGAGACTCTAGAAAGCAAGAGTGTGCTTCTTGCTCTAAAGCAGAGTGTGATCCATTGATGAGAACTATGCTGTATGTTTCCCTTCAGGAATGGAGTTAAATCCCAGACTCTGTCTCTTCCTATAGGCAAGACTTCGTTTCAGGTAAGGGCAGTCACTTTTAAGCTCAAACGAACTACATCGTTCATGAAGCTCACACGTTTCTCATCTTAACTGACAAGCATTGGATGTTAGATGGTCAGTGCTTTGTATCAGTTTCAGAAGCAGATTTGGACTACATATGGTCCATATGTGTAGGAAACACCATTCTTTTGTTCCGGACACACTCAGATTTCCTGGTGTATTAGAGACTCTAAAAAGCAAGAGTGTGCTTCTCGCTCTAAAGCAGAGTGTGATCCATGGATGAGAACTATGCTGTGTGTTTCCTTTCAGAAATGGACTTAAATCCCAGACTCTGTGTCTTACTACAAGCAAGACTTCGTTTCCAGAAAGGGCAGTCACGTTTCTGCTCAAATGAACTACATCATTCACAAAGCTCACACGTTTCTCATCTTAACTGACAAGCATTGGATGTTAGAGGACCAGTGCATTCTATCAGTTTCAGAAGCAGAGTTGGACTAGATATGGTCTGTATGTGTAGGAAACACCGTTCTTTTGTTCTCAGCACACTCACGTTTCCTGCTGTCTTAGAGACTCTAGAAAGCAAGAGCGTGCTTCTTGCTCTAAAGCAGAGTGTGATCCATGGATGAGAACTATGCTGTGTGCTTCACTTCAGAAATGGAGGTAAATCCCAGGCTCTGAGACTACCTTCAAGCAAGACTTCGTTTCAGGTAAGGGCAGTCACTTTTGTGCTCAAAAGAACTACATCGTTCACGAAGCTCACACGTTTCTCATCTTAACTGACAAGCATTGGATGTTAGATGGTCAGTGCTTTGTATCAGTTTCAGAAGCAGAGTTGGACTACATATGGTCCATATGTGTAGGAAACACCGTTCTTTTGTTCTGGGCACACTCAGATTTCCTGCTGTCTTAGAGACTCCAGAAAGCAAGAGCGTGCTTCTTGTTCTAAAGCAGAGTGTGATCAATGGATGATTACACTGCTGTGTGTTTTACTTCAGAAATGGAGTTAAATCCCAGGCTCTGAGTCTTCCTACATGCAAGACTTAAATTCAGGTAAGGGCAGTCACTTTTCTGCTCAAACGAACTACATCGTTCACGAAGCTCACACATTTCTCATATTAACTGACAAGCATTGGATGTTAGAGGGTCAGTGCTTTGTATCAGTTTCACAAGCAGATTTGGACTACATATGGTCCATATGTGTAGGAAACACCGTTCTTTTGTTCTGGGCACACCCAGATTTCCTGGTGTATTAGAGGATCTAGAAAGCTAGAGTGTGCTTCTCGCTCTATAGCAGAGTGTGATCCATGGATGAGAACTATGCTGTGTGTTTCCCTTCAGAAATGGACTTAAATCCCAGGCTCTGTGTCTTACTACAAGCAAGACTTCGTTTCAGGTAAGGGCAGTCACTTTTCAGTTCAAAGGAACTACATCATTCACAAAGCTCACACGTTTCTCATCTTAACTGACAAGCACTGGATGTTAGAGGACCAGTGCATTCTTTCAGTTTCAGAAGAAGATTTGGACTACATATAGTCCATATGTGTAGGAAACACCGTTCTTTTGTTCTGGGCACACTCAGATTTCCTGCTGTCTTAGAGACTCTAGAAAGCAAGAGTGTGCTTCTTGCTCTAAAGCAGAGTGTGATCCATGGATGAGAACTATGCTGTGTGTTTCCCTTCAGAAATGGAGTTAAATCCCAGGCTCTGTGTCTTCCTACAAGCAAGACTTCGTTTCAGGTAAGGGCAGTCACTTTTCAGCTCAAACGAACTACATCGTTCACTGAGCTCACACATTTCTCATCTTAACAGACAAGCATTGGATGTTAGAGGACCAGTGCTTTGTATCAGTTTCAGAAGCAGAGTTGGACTAGATATGGTCCGTATGTGTAGGAAACACCGTTCTTTTGTTCTCAGCACACTCACGTTTCCTGCTGTCTTAGAGACTCTAGAAAGCAAGAGCGTGCTTCTTGTTCTAAAGCAGAGTGTGATAAATGGATGATTACACTGCTGTGTGTTTTACTTCAGAAATGGGGTTAAATCCCAGGCTCTGAGTCTTCCTACAAGCAAGAGTTAAATTCAGGTAAGGGCAGTCACTTTTCTGCTCAAACGACCTACATCGTTCATGAAGCTCACACGTTTCTCATCTTAACTGACAAGCATTGGATGTTAGATGGTCAGTTCTTTGTATCAGTTTCAGAAGAAGAGTTGGACTAGATATTGTCCATATGTTTAGGAAACACCGTTCTTTTGTTCTGGGCACACTCAGATTTCCTGCTGTATTAGAAATTCTAGAAAGCAAGAGCGTGGTTCTTGCTCTAAAGCAGAGTGTGATCCATGGATGAGAACTATGCTGTGTGTTTCCCTTCAGAAATGGAGTTAAATCCCAGGTTCTGTGTCTTCCTACAAGCAAGACTTCATTTCAGGTAAGGGCAGTCACTTTTCAGCTCAAACGAACTACATCGTTCACTGAGCTAACACATTTCTCATCTTAACAGACAAGCATTGGATGTTAGATGGTCAGTGCTTTGTATCAGTTTCAGATGCAGAGTTGGACTAGATATGGTCCTTATGTGTAGGAAACACCATTCTTTTGTTCTCAGCACACTCACGTTTCCTGCTGTCTTACAGACTCTAGAAATCAAGAGCGTGCTTCTTGTTCTAAAGCAGAGTGTGATCCATTGATGAGAACTATGCTGTATGTTTCTCTTCAGGAATGGAGTTAAATCCCAGACTCTGTCTCTTCCTATAGGCAAGACTTCGTTTCAGGTAAGGGCAGTCACTTTTAAGCTCAAACGAACTACATCGTTCATGAAGCTCACACGTTTCTCATCTTAACTGACAAGCATTGGATGTTAGATGGTCAGTGCTTTGTATCAGTTTCAGAAGCAGATTTGGACTACATATGGTCCATATGTGTAGGAAACACCATTCTTTTGTTCCGGACACACTCAGATTTCCTGGTGTATTAGAGACTCTAAAAAGCAAGAGTGTGCTTCTCGCTCTAAAGCAGAGTGTGATCCATGGATGAGAACTATGCTGTGTGTTTCCCTTCAGAAATGGACTTAAATCCCAGGCTTTGTGTCTTACTACAAGCAAGACTTCGTTTCAGGTAAGGGCAGTCACTTTTCTGCTCAAATGAACTACATCATTCACGAAGCTCACACGTTTCTCATCTTAATTGACAAGCATTGGATGTTAGAGGACCAGTGCTTTGTATCAGTTTCAGAAGCAGAGTAGGACTAGATATGGTCCGTATGTGTAGGAAACACCGTTCTTTTGTTCTCAGCACACTCACGTTTCCTGCTGTCTTAGAGACTCTAGAAATCAAGAGCGTGCTTCTTGTTCTAAAGCAGAGTGTGATCCATGGATGAGAACTATGCTGTGTGCTTCACTTCAGAAATGGAGTTAAATCCCAGGCTCTGAGTCTACCTACAAGCAAGACTTCGTTTCAGGTAAGGGCAGTCACTTTTCTGCTCAAACGAACTACATCGTTCACGAAGCTCACACGTTTCTCATCTTAACTGACAAGCATTGGATGTTAGATGGTCAGTGCTTTGTATCAGTTTCAGAAGCAGATTTGGACTACATATGGTCCATATGTGTAGGAAACACCGTTTTTGGGCTGGGCACTCTCAGATTTCCTGCTTTATTAGAGAGTCTAGAAAGCTAGAGTGTGCTTCTCGCTCTAAAGCAGAGTGTGATCCATGGATGAGAACTATGCTGTGTGTTTCCCTTCAGAAATGGACTTAAATCCCAGACTCTGTGTCTTACTACGAGCAAGACTTCGTTTCAGGAAAGGGCAGTCACGTTTCTGCTCAAATGAACTACATCATTCACAAAGCTCACACGTTTCTCATCTTAACTGACAAGCATTGGATGTTAGAGGACCAGTGCATTCTATCAGTTTCAGAAGCAGAGTTGGACTAGATATGGTCCGTATGTGTAGGAAACACCGTTCTTTTGTTCTCAGCACACTCACGTTTCCTGCTGTCTTAGAGACTCTAGAAAGCAAGAGCGTGCTTCTTGCTCTAAAGCAGAGTGTGATCCATGGATGAGAACTATGCTGTGTGCTTCACTTCAGAAATGGAGTTAAATCCCAGGCTCTGAGACTACCTACAAGCAAGACTTCGTTTCAGGTAAGGGCAGTCACTTTTGTGCTCAAAAGAACTACATCGTTCACGAAGCTCACACGTTTCTCATCTTAACTGACAAGCATTGGATGTTAGAGGACCAGTGCATTCTATCAGTTTCAGAAGCAGAGTTGGACTAGATATGGTCCGTATGTGTAGGAAACACCGTTCTTTTGTTCTCAGCACACTCACGTTTCCTGCTGTCTTAGAGACTCTAGAAAGCAAGAGCGTGCTTCTTGCTCTAAAGCAGAGTGTGATCCATGGATGAGAACTATGCTGTGTGCTTCACTTCAGAAATGGAGTTAAATCCCAGGCTCTGAGACTACCTTCAAGCAAGACTTCGTTTCAGGTAAGGGCAGTCACTTTTGTGCTCAAAAGAACTACATCGTTCACGAAGCTCACACGTTTCTCATCTTAACTGACAAGCATTGGATGTTAGATGTTCAGTGCTTTGTATCAGTTTCAGAAGCAGATTTGGACTACATATGGTCCATATGTGTAGGAAACACCGTTCTTTTGTTCCGGGCACACTCAGATTTCCTGCTGTCTTAGAGACTCCAGAAAGCAAGAGCGTGCTTCTTGTTCTAAAGCAGAGTGTGATCAATGGATGATTACACTGCTGTGTGTTTTACTTCAGAAATGGAGTTAAATCCCAGGCTCTGAGTCTTCCTACATGCAAGACTTAAATTCAGGTAAGGGCAGTCACTTTTCTGCTCAAACGAACTACATCGTTCACGAAGCTCACACATTTCTCATATTAACTGACAAGCATTGGATGTTAGAGGGTCAGTGCTTTGTATCAGTTTCACAAGCATATTTGGACTACATATGGTCCATATGTGTAGGAAACACCGTTCTTTTGTTCTGGGCACACCCAGATTTCCTGGTGATTTAGAGGATCTAGAAAGCTAGAGTGTGCTTCTCGCTCTATAGCAGAGTGTGATCCATGTATGAGAACTATGCTGTGTGTTTCCCTTCAGAAATGGACTTAAATCCCAGGCTCTGTGTCTTACTACAAGCAAGACTTCGTTTCAGGTAAGGGCAGTCACTTTTCAGTTCAAAGGAACTACATCATTCACAAAGCTCACACGTTTCTCATCTTAACTGACAAGCACTGGATGTTAGAGGACCAGTGCATTCTTTCAGTTTCAGAAGAAGATTTGGACTACATATAGTCCGTATTTGTAGGAAACACCGTTCTTTTGTTCTGGGCACACTCAGATTTCCTGCTGTCTTAGAGACTCTAGAAAGCAAGAGTGTGCTTCTTGCTCTAAAGCAGAGTGTGATCCATGGATGAGAACTATGCTGTGTGCTTGACTTCAGAAATTGAGTTAAATCCCAGACTTTGTCTCTTCCTACAGGCAAGACTTCGTTTCAGGTAAGGGCAGTCACTTTTCAGCTCAAACGAACTACATCATTCACTGAGCTCACACATTTCTCATCTTAACAGACAAGCATTGGATGTTAGAGGACCAGTGCTTTGCATCAGTTTCAGAAGCAGATTTGGACTACATATGGTCCATATGTGTAGGAAACACCGTTCTTTTGTTCCGGGCACACTCAGATTTCCTGCTGTCTTAGAGACTCTAGAAAGAAAGAGCGTGCTTCTTGTTCTAAAGCAGAGTGTCATCAATGGATGAGACAATGCTGTGTGTTTCACTTCAGAAATGGAGTTAAATCCCAGGCTCTGAGTCTCCCTACAAGCAAGACTTCGTTTCAGGTAAGGGCAGTCACTTTTCTGCTCAAAGGAACTACATCGTTCACGAAGCTCACACGTTTCTCATCTTAACTGACAAGCATTGGATGTTAGAGGACCAGTGCATTGTATCAGTTTCAGAAGAAGATTTGGACTACATATAGTCCGTATGTGTAGGAAACACCGTTCTTTTGTTCTCAGCACACTCACGTTTCCTGCTGTCTTAGAGACTCTAGAAAGCAAGAGCGTGCTTCTTGTTCTAAAGCAGAGAGTGATCAATGGATGATTACACTGCTGTGTGTTTTACTTCAGAAATGGAGTTAAATCCCAGGCTCTGAGTCTTCCTACAAGCAAGACTTAAATTAAGGTAAGGGCAGTCACTTTTCTGCTCAAACGAACTACATCGTTCACGAAGCTCACACATTTCTCATCTTAACTGACAAGCATTGGATGTTAGAGGGTCAGTGCTTTGTATCAGTTTCACAAGCAGATTTGGACTACATATGGTCCATATGTGTAGGAAACACCGTTCTTTTGTTCCGGGCACACTCAGATTTCCTGCTGTATTAGAAAGTCTAGAAAGCTAGAGTGTGCTTCTCGCTCTAAAGCATAGTGTGATCCATGGATGAGAACTATGCTGTGTGTTTCCCTTCAGAAATGGACTTATATCCCAGGCTCTGTGTCTTACTACAAGCAAGTCTTCGTTTCAGGTAAGGGCAGTCACTTTTCAGTTCAAAGGAACTACATCATTCACAAAGCTCACACGTTTCTCATCTTAACTGACAAGCACTGGATGTTAGAGGACCAGTGCATTCTATCAGTTTCAGAAGAAGATTTCGACTACATATAGTCCGCATGTGTAGGAAACACCGTTCTTTTGTTCTGGGCACACTCAGATTTCCTGCTGTCTTAGAGACTCTAGAAAGCAAGAGTGTGCTTCTTGCTCTAAAGCAGAGTGTGATCCATGGATGAGAACTATGCTGTGTGCTTGACTTCAGAAATGGAGTTAAATCCCAGGCTCTGAGTCTTCCTACAGGCAAGACTTCATTTCAGGTAAGGGCAGTCACTTTTCTGCTCAAACGAACTACATCGTTCATGAAGCTCACACGTTTCTCATCTTAACTGACAAGCATTGGATGTTAGATGGTCAGTGCTTTGTATCAGTTTCAGAAGGAGATTTGGACTACATATGGTCCATATGTGTAGGAAACACCGTTCTTTTGTTCTGGGCACACTCAGATTTCCTGCTATATTAGAGAGTCTAGAAAGCTAGAGTGTGCTTCTCGCTCTAAAGCAGAGTATGATCCATGTATGAGAACTATGCTGTGTGTTTCTCTTCAGAAATGGACTTAAATCACAGGCTCTGTGTCTTACTACAAGCAAGACTTCGTTTCAGGTAAGGGCAGTCACGTTTCTGCTCAAATGAACTACATCATTCACAAAGCTCACACGTTTCTCATCTTAACTTACAAGCATTGGATGTTAGATGACCAGTGCATTCTATCAGTTTCAGAAGAAGATTTGGACTACATATAGTCCGTATGTGTAGGAAACATCGTTCTTTTGTTCTGGGCACACTCAGATTTCCTGCTGTATTAGAAATTCTAGAAAGCAAGAGCGTGCTTCTTGCTCTAAAGCAGAGTGTGATCCATGGATGAGAACTATGCTGTGTGTTTCCCTTCAGAAATGGAGTTAAATCCCAGGCTCTGTGTCTTCCTACAAGCAAGACTTCGTTTCAGGTAAGGGCAGTCACTTTTCAGCTCAAACGAACTACATCGTTCACTGAGCTCACACATTTCTCATCTTAAAAAACAAGCATTGGATGTTAGAGGACCAGTGCTTTGTATCAGTTTCAGAAGCAGAGTTGGACTAGATATGGTCCGTATGTGTAGGAAACACCGTTCTTTTGTTCTCAGCACACTCACGTTTCCTGCTGTCTTAGAGACTCTAGAAAGCAAGAGCGTGCTTCTTGTTCTAAAGCAGAGTGTGATCAATGGATGATTACACTGCTGTGTGTTTTACTTCAGAAATGGGGTTAAATCCCAGGCTCTGAGTCTTCCTACAAGCAAGACTTAAATTCAGGTAAGGGCAGTCACTTTTCTGCTCAAACGAACTACATCGTTCATGAAGCTCACACGTTTCTCATCTTAACTGACAAGCATTGGATGTTAGATGGTCAGTGCTTTGTATCAGTTTCAGAAGAAGAGTTGGACTAGATATTGTCCATATGTTTAGGAAACACCGTTCTTTTGTTCTGGGCACACTCAGATTTCCTGCTGTATTAGAAATTCTAGAAAGCAAGAGCGTGCTTCTTGTTCTAAAGCAGAGTGTGATCCATTGATGAGAACTATGCTGTATGTTTCCCTTCAGGAATGGAGTTAAATCCCAGACTCTGTCTCTTCCTATAGGCAAGACTTCGTTTCAGGTAAGGGCAGTCACTTTTAAGCTCAAACGAACTACATCGTTCATGAAGCTCACACGTTTCTCATCTTAACTGACAAGCATTGGATGTTAGATGGTCAGTGCTTTGTATCAGTTTCAGAAGCAGATTTGGACTACATATGGTCCATATGTGTAGGAAACACCATTCTTTTGTTCCGGACACACTCAGATTTCCTGGTGTATTAGAGACTCTAAAAAGCAAGAGTGTGCTTCTCGCTCTAAAGCAGAGTGTGATCCATGGATGAGAACTATGCTGTGTGAATCCCTTCAGAAATGGACTTAAATCCCAGGCTTTGTGTCTTACTACAAGCAAGACTTCGTTTCAGGTAAGGGCAGTCACTTTTCTGCTCAAATGAACTACATCATTCACGAAGCTCACACGTTTCTGATCTTAATTGACAAACATTGGATGTTAGAGGACCAGTGCTTTGTATCAGTTTCAGAAGCAGAGTAGGACTAGATATGGTCCGTATGTGTAGGAAACACCGTTCTTTTGTACTCAGCACACTCACGTTTCCTGCTGTCTTAGAGACTCTAGAAATCAAGAGCGTGCTTCTTGTTCTAAAGCAGAGTGTGATCCATGGATGAGAACTATGCTGTGTGCTTCACTTCAGAAATGGAGTTAAATCCCAGGCTCTGAGTCTACCTACAAGCAAGACTTCGTTTCAGGTAAGGGCAGTCACTTTTCTGCTCAAACGAACTACATCGTTCACGAAGCTCACACGTTTCTCATCTTAACTGACAAGCATTGGATGTTAGATGGTCAGTGCTTTGTATCAGTTTCAGAAGCAGATTTGGACTACATATGGTCCAAATGTGTAGGAAACACCGTTCTTTTGTGCTGGGCACTCTCAGATTTCCTGCTGTATTAGAGAGTCTAGAAAGCTAGAGTGTGCTTCTCGCTCTAAAGCAGAGTGTGATCCATGGATGAGAACTATGCTGTGTGTTTCCCTTCAGAAATGGACTTAAATCCCAGACTCTGTGTCTTACTACAAGCAAGACTTCGTTTCAGGAAAGGGCAGTCACGTTTCTGCTCAAATGAACTACATCATTCACAAAGCTCACACGTTTCTCATCTTAACTGACAAGCATTGGATGTTAGAGGACCAGTGCATTCTATCAGTTTCAGAAGCAGAGTTGGACTAGATATGGTCCGTATGTGTAGGAAACACCGTTCTTTTGTTCTCAGCACACTCACGTTTCCTGCTGTCTTAGAGACTCTAGAAAGCAAGAGCGTGCTTCTTGCTCTAAAGCAGAGTGTGATCCATGGATGAGAACTATGCTGTGTGCTTCACTTCAGAAATGGAGTTAAATCCCAGGCTCTGAGACTACCTACAAGCAAGACTTCGTTTCAGGTAAGGGCAGTCACTTTTGTGCTCAAAAGAACTACATCGTTCACGAAGCTCACACGTTTCTCATCTTAACTGACAAGCATTGGATGTTAGATGGTCAGTGCTTTGTATCAGTTTCAGAAGCAGATTTGGACTACATATGGTCCATATGTGTAGGAAACACCGTTCTTTTGTTCCGGGCACACTCAGATTTCCTGCTGTCTTAGAGACTCCAGAAAGCAAGAGCGTGCTTCTTGTTCTAAAGCAGAGAGTGATCAATGGATGATTACACTGCTGTGTGTTTTACTTCAGAAATGGAGTTAAATCCCAGGCTCTGAGTCTTCCTACATGCAAGACTTAAATTCAGGTAAGGGCAGTCACTTTTCTGCTCAAACGAACTACATCGTTCACGAAGCTCACACATTTCTCATATTAACTTACAAGCATTGGATGTTAGAGGGTCAGTACTTTGTATCAGTTTCACAAGCAGATTTGGACTACATATGGTCCATATGTGTAGGAAACACCGTTCTTTTGTTCTGGGCACACCCAGATTTCCTGGTGTATTAGAGGATCTAGAAAGCTAGAGTGTGCTTCTCGCTCTATAGCAGAGTGTGATCCATGGATGAGAACTATGCTGTGTGTTTCCCTTCAGAAATGGACTTAAATCCCAGGCTCTGTGTCTTACTACAAGCAAGACTTCGTTTCAGGTAAGGGCAGTCACTTTTCAGTTCAAAGGAACTACATCATTCACAAAGCTCACACGTTTCTCATCTTAACTGACAAGCACTGGATGTTAGAGGACCAGTGCATTCTTTCAGTTTCAGAAGAAGATTTGGACTACATATGGTCCATATGTGTAGGAAACACCGTTCTTTTGTTCCAGGCACACTCAGATTTCCTGCTGTCTTAGAGACTCTAGAAAGAAAGAGCGTGCTTCTTGTTCTAAAGCAGAGTGTCATCAATGGATGAGACAATGCTGTGTGTTTCACTTCAGAAATGGAGTTAAATCCCAGGCTCTGAGTCTCCCTACAAGCAAGACTTCGTTTCAGGTAAGGGCAGTCACTTTTCTGCTCAAAGGAACTACATCGTTCACGAAGCTCACACGTTTCTCATCTTAACTGACAAGCATTGGATGTTAGAGGACCAGTGCATTGTATCAGTTTCAGAAGAAGATTTGAACTACATATAGTCCGTATGTGTAGGAAACACCGTTCTTTTGTTCTCAGCACACTCACGTTTCCTGGTGTCTTAGAGACTCTAGAAAGCAAGAGCGTGCTTCTTGTTCTAAAGCAGAGAGTGATCAATGGATGATTACACTGCTGTGTGTTTTACTTCAGAAATGGAGTTAAATCCCAGGCTCTGAGTCTTCCTACAAGCAAGACTTAAATTAAGGTAAGGGCAGTCACTTTTCTGCTCAAACGAACTACATCGTTCACGAAGCTCACACATTTCTCATCTTAACTGACAAGCATTGGATGTTAGAGGGTCAGTGCTTTGTATCAGTTTCACAAGCAGATTTGGACTACATGTGGTCCATATGTGTAGGAAACACCGTTCTTTTGTTCTGGGCCCACTCAGATTTCCTGCTGTATTAGAAAGTCTAGAAAGCTAGAGTGTGCTTCTCGCTCTAAAGCATAGTGTGATCCATGGATGAGAACTATGCTGTGTGTTTCCCTTCAGAAATGGACTTATATCCCAGGCTCTGTGTCTTACTACAAGCAAGACTTCGTTTCAGGTAAGGGCAGTCACTTTTCAGTTCAAAGGAACTACATCATTCACAAAGCTCACACGTTTCTCATCTTAACTGACAAGCACTGGATGTTAGAGGAACAGTGCATTGTATCAGTTTCAGAAGAAGATTTGGACTACATATAGTCCGCATGTGTAGGAAACACCGTTCTTTTGTTCTGGGCACACTCAGATTTCCTGCTGTCTTAGAGACTCTAGAAAGCAAGAGTGTGCTTCTTGCTCTAAAGCAGAGTGTGATCCATGGATGAGAACTATGCTGTGTGCTTGACTTCAGAAATGGAGTGAAATCCCAGGCTCTGAGTCTTCCTACAGGCAAGACTTCATTTCATGTAAGGGCAGTCACTTTTCTGCTCAAACGAACTACATCGTTCATGAAGCTCACACGTTTCTCATCTTAACTGACAAGCATTGGATGTTAGATGGTCAGTGCTTTGTATCAGTTTCAGAAGGAGATTTGGACTACATATGGTCCATATGTGTAGGAAACACCGTTCTTTTGTTCTGGGCACACTCAGATTTCCTGCTGTATTAGAGAGTCTAGAAAGCTAGAGTGTGCTTCTCGCTCTAAAGCAGAGTGTGATCCATGGATGAGAACTATGCTGTGTGTTTCTCTTCAGAAATGGACTTAAATCCCAGGCTCTGTGTCTTACTACAAGCAAGACTTCGTTTCAGGTAAGGGCAGTCACGTTTCTGCTCAAATGAACTACATCGTTCACTGAGCTCACACATTTCTCATCTTAACAGACAAGCATTGGATGTTAGATGGTGAGTGCTTTGTATCAGTTTCAGAAGCAGAGTTGGACTAGATATGGTCCGTATGTGTAGGAAACACCGTTCTTTTGTTCTCAGCACACTCACGTTTCCTGCTGTCTTAGAGACTCTAGAAAGCAAGAGCGTGCTTCTTGTTCTAAAGCAGAGTGTGATCAATGGATGATTACACTGCTGTGTGTTTTACTTCAGAAATGGGGTTAAATCCCAGGCTCTGAGTCTTCCTACAAGCAAGACTTAAATTCAGGTAAGGGCAGTCACTTTTCTGCTCAAACGAACTACATCGTTCATGAAGCTCACACGTTTCTCATCTTAACTGACAAGCATTGGATGTTAGATGGTCAGTGCATTGTATCAGTTTCAGAAGAAGAGTTGGACTAGATATTGTCCATATGTTTAGGAAACACCGTTCTTTTGTTCTGGGCACACTCAGATTTCCTGCTGTATTAGAAATTCTAGAAAGCAAGAGCGTGGTTCTTGCTCTAAAGCAGAGTGTGATCCATGGATGAGAACTATGCTGTGTGTTTCCCTTCAGAAATGGAGTTAAATCCCAGGTTCTGTGTCTTCCTACAAGCAAGACTTCATTTCAGGTAAGGGCAGTCACTTTTCAGCTCAAACGAACTACATCGTTCACTGAGCTAACACATTTCTCATCTTAACAGACAAGCATTGGATGTTAGATGGTCAGTGCTTTGTATCAGTTTCAGATGCAGAGTTGGACTAGATATGGTCCTTATGTGTAGGAAACACCATTCTTTTGTTCTCAGCACACTCACGTTTCCTGCTGTCTTACAGACTCTAGAAATCAAGAGCGTGCGTCTTGATCTAAAGCAGAGTGTGATCCATGGATGAGAACTATGCTGTGTGTTTCCCCTCAGAAATAGACTTAAATCCCAGACTCTGTGTCTTACTACAATCAAGACTTCGTTTCAGGTAAGGGCAGTCACTTTTCTGCTCAAATGAACTACATCATTCACAAAGCTCACACGTTTCTCATCTTAACTGACAAGCATTGGATGTTAGAGGACCAGTGCATTCTATCAGTTTCAGAAGAAGATTTGGACTACATATAGTCCGTATGTGTAGGAAACACCGTTCTTTTGTTCTCAGCACACTCACGTTTCCTGCTGTCTTAGAGACTCTAGAAAGCAAGAGCGTGCTTCTTGTTCTAAAGCAGAGTGTGATCAATGGATGATTACACTGCTGTGTGTTTCACTTCAGAAATGGAGTTAAATCCCAGGCTCTGAGTCTTCCTACAAGCAAGACTTAAATTCAGGTAAGGGCAGTCACTTTTCTGCTCAAACGAACTACATCATTCACGAAGCTCACACATTTCTCATCTTAACTGACAAGCATTGGATGTTAGAGGGTCAGTGCTTTGTGTCAGTTTCACAAGCAGATTTGGACTACATATGGTCCATATGTGTAGGAAACACCGTTCTTTTGTTCTGGGCACACTCAGATTTCCTGCTGTATTAGAGAGTCTAGAAAGCTAGAGTATGCTTCTCGCTCTAAAGCAGAGTGTGATCCATGGATGAGAACTATGCTGTGTGTTTCTCTTCAGAAATGGACTTAAATCCCAGACTCTGTGTCTTACTACAAGCAAGACTTCGTTTCAGGTAAGGGCAGTCACTTTTCAGTTCAAAGGAACTACATCATTCACAAAGCTCCACGTTTCTCATCTTAACTGACAAGCACTGGATGTTAGAGGACCAGTGCATTCTATCAGTTTCAGAAGAAGATTTGGACTACATATAGTCCGTATGTGTAGGAAACACCGTTCTTTTGTTCTGGGCACACTCAGATTTCCTGCTGTCTTAGAGACTCTAGAAAGCAAGAGTGTGCTTCTTGCTCTAAAGCAGAGTGTGATCCATGGATGAGAACTATGCTGTGTGCTTGACTTCAGAAATGGAGTTAAATCCCAGGCTCTGAGTCTTCCTACAGGCAAGACTTCGTTTCAGGTAAGGGCAGTGACTTTTCTGTTCAAACGAACTACATCGTTCACGAAGCTCACACATTTCTCATCTTAACTGACAAGCATTGGATGTTAGAGGGTCAGTGCTTTGTATCAGTTTCACAAGCAGATTTGGACTACATGTGGTCCATATGTGTAGGAAACACCGTTCTTTTGTTCTGGGCCCACTCAGATTTCCTGCTGTATTAGAAAGTCTAGAAAGCTAGAGTGTGCTTCTCGCTCTAAAGCATAGTGTGATCCATGGATGAGAACTATGCTGTGTGTTTCCCTTCAGAAATGGACTTATATCCCAGGCTCTGTGTCTTACTACAAGCAAGACTTCGTTTCAGGTAAGGGCAGTCACTTTTCAGTTCAAAGGAACTACATCATTCACAAAGCTCACACGTTTCTCATCTTAACTGACAAGCACTGGATGTTAGAGGAACAGTGCATTGTATCAGTTTCAGAAGAAGATTTGGACTACATATAGTCCGCATGTGTAGGAAACACCGTTCTTTTGTTCTGGGCACACTCAGATTTCCTGCTGTCTTAGAGACTCTAGAAAGCAAGAGTGTGCTTCTTGCTCTAAAGCAGAGTGTGATCCATGGATGAGAACTATGCTGTGTGCTTGACTTCAGAAATGGAGTGAAATCCCAGGCTCTGAGTCTTCCTACAGGCAAGACTTCATTTCAGGTAAGGGCAGTCACTTTTCTGCTCAAACGAACTACATCGTTCATGAAGCTCACACGTTTCTCATCTTAACTGACAAGCATTGGATGTTAGATGGTCAGTGCTTTGTATCAGTTTCAGAAGGAGATTTGGACTACATATGGTCCATATGTGTAGGAAACACCGTTCTTTTGTTCTGGGCACACTCAGATTTCCTGCTGTATTAGAGAGTCTAGAAAGCTAGAGTGTGCTTCTCGCTCTAAAGCAGAGTGTGATCCATGGATGAGAACTATGCTGTGTGTTTCTCTTCAGAAATGGACTTAAATCCCAGGCTCTGTGTCTTACTACAAGCAAGACTTCGTTTCAGGTAAGGGCAGTCACGTTTCTGCTCAAATGAACTACATCGTTCACTGAGCTCACACATTTCTCATCTTAACAGACAAGCATTGGATGTTAGATGGTGAGTGCTTTGTATCAGTTTCAGAAGCAGAGTTGGACTAGATATGGTCCGTATGTGTAGGAAACACCGTTCTTTTGTTCTCAGCACACTCACGTTTCCTGCTGTCTTAGAGACTCTAGAAAGCAAGAGCGTGCTTCTTGTTCTAAAGCAGAGTGTGATCAATGGATGATTACACTGCTGTGTGTTTTACTTCAGAAATGGGGTTAAATCCCAGGCTCTGAGTCTTCCTACAAGCAAGACTTAAATTCAGGTAAGGGCAGTCACTTTTCTGCTCAAACGAACTACATCGTTCATGAAGCTCACACGTTTCTCATCTTAACTGACAAGCATTGGATGTTAGATGGTCAGTGCATTGTATCAGTTTCAGAAGAAGAGTTGGACTAGATATTGTCCATATGTTTAGGAAACACCGTTCTTTTGTTCTGGGCACACTCAGATTTCCTGCTGTATTAGAAATTCTAGAAAGCAAGAGCGTGGTTCTTGCTCTAAAGCAGAGTGTGATCCATGGATGAGAACTATGCTGTGTGTTTCCCTTCAGAAATGGAGTTAAATCCCAGGTTCTGTGTCTTCCTACAAGCAAGACTTCATTTCAGGTAAGGGCAGTCACTTTTCAGCTCAAACGAACTACATCGTTCACTGAGCTAACACATTTCTCATCTTAACAGACAAGCATTGGATGTTAGATGGTCAGTGCTTTGTATCAGTTTCAGATGCAGAGTTGGACTAGATATGGTCCTTATGTGTAGGAAACACCATTCTTTTGTTCTCAGCACACTCACGTTTCCTGCTGTCTTACAGACTCTAGAAATCAAGAGCGTGCGTCTTGTTCTAAAGCAGAGTGTGATCCATGGATGAGAACTATGCTGTGTGTTTCCCCTCAGAAATAGACTTAAATCCCAGACTCTGTGTCTTACTACAATCAAGACTTCGTTTCAGGTAAGGGCAGTCACTTTTCTGCTCAAATGAACTACATCATTCACAAAGCTCACACGTTTCTCATCTTAACTGACAAGCATTGGATGTTAGAGGACCAGTGCATTCTATCAGTTTCAGAAGAAGATTTGGACTACATATAGTCCGTATGTGTAGGAAACACCGTTCTTTTGTTCTCAGCACACTCACGTTTCCTGCTGTCTTAGAGACTCTAGAAAGCAAGAGCGTGCTTCTTGTTCTAAAGCAGAGTGTGATCAATGGATGATTACACTGCTGTGTGTTTCACTTCAGAAATGGAGTTAAATCCCAGGCTCTGAGTCTTCCTACAAGCAAGACTTAAATTCAGGTAAGGGCAGTCACTTTTCTGCTCAAACGAACTACATCATTCACGAAGCTCACACATTTCTCATCTTAACTGACAAGCATTGGATGTTAGAGGGTCAGTGCTTTGTGTCAGTTTCACAAGCAGATTTGGACTACATATGGTCCATATGTGTAGGAAACACCGTTCTTTTGTTCTGGGCACACTCAGATTTCCTGCTGTATTAGAGAGTCTAGAAAGCTAGAGTATGCTTCTCGCTCTAAAGCAGAGTGTGATCCATGGATGAGAACTATGCTGTGTGTTTCTCTTCAGAAATGGACTTAAATCCCAGACTCTGTGTCTTACTACAAGCAAGACTTCGTTTCAGGTAAGGGCAGTCACTTTTCAGTTCAAAGGAACTACATCATTCACAAAGCTCCACGTTTCTCATCTTAACTGACAAGCACTGGATGTTAGAGGACCAGTGCATTCTATCAGTTTCAGAAGAAGATTTGGACTACATATAGTCCGTATGTGTAGGAAACACCGTTCTTTTGTTCTGGGCACACTCAGATTTCCTGCTGTCTTAGAGACTCTAGAAAGCAAGAGTGTGCTTCTTGCTCTAAAGCAGAGTGTGATCCATGGATGAGAACTATGCTGTGTGCTTGACTTCAGAAATGGAGTTAAATCCCAGGCTCTGAGTCTTCCTACAGGCAAGACTTCGTTTCAGGTAAGGGCAGTGACTTTTCTGTTCAAACGAACTACATCGTTCACGAAGCTCACACATTTCTCATCTTAACTGACAAGCATTGGATGTTAGAGGGTCAGTGCTTTGTATCAGTTTCACAAGCAGATTTGGACTACATATGGTCCATATGTGTAGGAAACACCGTTCTTTTGTGCTGGGCTCTCTCAGATTTCCTGCTGTATTAGAGAGTCTAGAAAGCAAGAGCGTGCTTTTTGCTCTAAAGCAGAGTGTGATCCATGGATGAGAACTATGCTGTGTGTTTCCCTTCAGAAATGGACTTAAATCCCAGGCTCTGTGTCTTCCTACAAGCAAGACTTCGTTTCAGGTAAGGGCAGTCACTTTTCAGCTCAAACGAACTACATCGTTCACTGTGCTCACACATTTCTCACCTTAACAGACAAGCATTGGATGTTAGAGGACCAGTGCTTTGTATCAGTTTCAGAAGCAGAGTTGGACTAGATATGGTCCGTATGTGTAGGAAACACCGTTCTTTTTTTCTCAGCACACTCACGTTTCCTGCTGTCTTAGAGACTCTAGAAATCAAGAGCGTGCTTCTTGTTCTAAAGCAGAGTGTGATCCATGGATGAGAACTATGCTGTGTGTTTCCCTTCAGAAATGCACTTAAATCCCAGACTCTGAGTCTTACTAAAAGCAAGACTTCGTTTCAGGTAAGGGCAGTCACTTTTCTGCTCAAATGAACTACATCATTCACAAAGCTCACACGTTTCTCATCTTAACTGACAATCTTTGGATGTTAGAGGACGAGTGCATTCTATCAGTTTCAGAAGAAGATTTGGACTACATATAGTCCGTATGTGTAGGAAACACCATTCTTTTGTTCTGGGCACACTCAGATTTCCTGCTATCTTAGAGACTCTAGAAAGCAAGAGTGTGCTTTTTGCTCTAAAGCAGAGTGTGATCCATGGATGAGAACTATGCTGTGTGCTTCACTTCAGAAATGGAGTTAAATCCCAGGCTCTGAGTCTACCTACAAGCAAGACTTCAATTCAGGTAAGGGGAGTCACTTTTCTGCTCAAACAAACTACATCGTTCACGAAGCTCACACGTTTCTCATCTTAACTGACAAGCATTGGATGTTAGATGGTCAGTGCTTTGTATCAGTTTCAGAACCAGATTTGGACTACATATGGTCCATATGTGTAGGAAACACCGTTCTTTTGTTCCGGGCACACTCAGATTTCCTGCTGTTTTAGTGACTCTAGAAAGCAAGAGTGTGATTCTTGCTCTAAAGCAGAGTGTGATCCATGGATGAGAACTATGCTGTGTGATTCACTTCAGAAATGGAGTTAAATCCCAGGCTCTGAGTCTTCCTACAAGCAAGACTTCGTTTCAGGTAAGGGCAGTCACTTTTCTGCTCAAACGAACTACATCGTTCACAAAGCTCAAACGTTTCTCATCTTATCTCACAAGCATTGGATGTTAGAAGACCAGTGCATTGTATCAGTTTCAGAAGAAGGATTGGACTACATATAGTCCGTATGTGTAAGAAACACCATTCTTTTCTTCTGGGCACACTCACGTTTCCTGCTGTCTTAGAGACTCTAGAAATCAAGGGCGTGCTTCTTGTTCTAAAGCAGAGTGTGATCCATGGATGAGAACTATGCTGTGTGTTTCCCTTCAGAAATAGACTTAAATCCCAGACTCTGTGTCTTACTGCAAGCAAGACTTCGTTTCAGGTAAGGGCAGTCACTTTTCTGCTCAAATGAACTACATCATTCACAAAGCTCACACGTTTCTCATCTTAACTGACAAGCATTGGATGTTAGAGGACCAGTGCATTCTATCAGTTTCAGAAGAAGATTTGGACTACATGTAGTCCGTATGTGTAGGAAACACCGTTCTTTTGTTCTGGGCACACTCAGATTTCCTGCTATCTTAGAGACTCTAGAAAGCAAGAGTGTGCTTCTTGCTCTAAAGCAGAGTGTGATCCATGGATGAGAACTATGCTGTGTGCTTCACTTCAGAAATGGAGTTAAATCCCAGGCTCTGAGTCTACCTACAAGCAAGACTTCGTTTCAGGTAAGGGCAGTCACTTTTCTGCTCAAAGGAACTACATCGTTCACGAAGCTCACACGTTTCTCATCTTAACTGACAAGCATTGGATGTTAGAGGACCAGTGCATTGTATCAGTTTCAGAAGAAGATTTGGACTACATATAGTCCGTATGTGTAGGAAACACCGTTCTTTTGTTCTCAGCACACTCACGTTTCCTGCTGTCTTAGAGACTCTAGAAAGCAAGAGCGTGCTTCTTGTTCTAAAGCAGAGTGTGATCAATGGATGATTACACTGCTGTGTGTTTCACTTCAGAAATGGAGTTAAATCCCAGGCTCTGAGTCTTCCTACAAGCAAGACTTAAATTCAGGTAAGGGCAGTCACTTTTCTGCTCAAACGAACTACATCATTCACGAAGCTCACACATTTCTCATCTTAACTGACAAGCATTGGATGTTAGAGGGTCAGTGCTTTGTGTCAGTTTCACAAGCAGATTTGGACTACATATGGTCCATATGTGTAGGAAACACCGTTCTTTTGTTCTGGGCACACTCAGATTTCCTGCTGTATTAGAGAGTCTAGAAAGCTAGAGTATGCTTCTCGCTCTAAAGCAGAGTGTGATCCATGGATGAGAACTATGCTGTGTGTTTCTCTTCAGAAATGGACTTAAATCCCAGACTCTGTGTCTTACTACAAGCAAGACTTCGTTTCAGGTAAGGGCAGTCACTTTTCAGTTCAAAGGAACTACATCATTCACAAAGCTCCACGTTTCTCATCTTAACTGACAAGCACTGGATGTTAGAGGACCAGTGCATTCTATCAGTTTCAGAAGAAGATTTGGACTACATATAGTCCGTATGTGTAGGAAACACCGTTCTTTTGTTCTGGGCACACTCAGATTTCCTGCTGTCTTAGAGACTCTAGAAAGCAAGAGTGTGCTTCTTGCTCTAAAGCAGAGTGTGATCCATGGATGAGAACTATGCTGTGTGCTTGACTTCAGAAATGGAGTTAAATCCCAGGCTCTGAGTCTTCCTACAGGCAAGACTTCGTTTCAGGTAAGGGCAGTGACTTTTCTGTTCAAACGAACTACATCGTTCACGAAGCTCACACATTTCTCATCTTAACTGACAAGCATTGGATGTTAGAGGGTCAGTGCTTTGTATCAGTTTCACAAGCAGATTTGGACTACATATGGTCCATATGTGTAGGAAACACCGTTCTTTTGTGCTGGGCACTCTCAGATTTCCTGCTGTATTAGAGAGTCTAGAAAGCAAGAGCGTGCTTTTTGCTCTAAAGCAGAGTGTGATCCATGGATGAGAACTATGCTGTGTGTTTCCCTTCAGAAATGGAGTTAAATCCCAGGCTCTGTGTCTTCCTACAAGCAAGACTTCGTTTCAGGTAAGGGCAGTCACTTTTCAGCTCAAACGAACTACATCGTTCACTGTGCTCACACATTTCTCACCTTAACAGACAAGCATTGGATGTTAGAGGACCAGTGCTTTGTATCAGTTTCAGAAGCAGAGTTGGACTAGATATGGTCCGTATGTGTAGGAAACACCGTTCTTTTTTTCTCAGCACACTCACGTTTCCTGCTGTCTTAGAGACTCTAGAAATCAAGAGCGTGCTTCTTGTTCTAAAGCAGAGTGTGATCCATGGATGAGAACTATGCTGTGTGTTTCCCTTCAGAAATGCACTTAAATCCCAGACTCTGAGTCTTACTAAAAGCAAGACTTCGTTTCAGGTAAGGGCAGTCACTTTTCTGCTCAAATGAACTACATCATTCACAAAGCTCACACGTTTCTCATCTTAACTGACAATCTTTGGATGTTAGAGGACCAGTGCATTCTATCAGTTTCAGAAGAAGATTTGGACTACATATAGTCCGTATGTGTAGGAAACACCATTCTTTTGTTCTGGGCACACTCAGATTTCCTGCTATCTTAGAGACTCTAGAAAGCAAGAGTGTGCTTTTTGCTCTAAAGCAGAGTGTGATCCATGGATGAGAACTATGCTGTGTGCTTCACTTCAGAAATGGAGTTAAATCCCAGGCTCTGAGTCTACCTACAAGCAAGACTTCAATTCAGGTAAGGGGAGTCACTTTTCTGCTCAAACAAACTACATCGTTCACGAAGCTCACACGTTTCTCATCTTAACTGACAAGCATTGGATGTTAGATGGTCAGTGCTTTGTATCAGTTTCAGAACCAGATTTGGACTACATATGGTCCATATGTGTAGGAAACACCGTTCTTTTGTTCCGGGCACACTCAGATTTCCTGCTGTTTTAGTGACTCTAGAAAGCAAGAGTGTGATTCTTGCTCTAAAGCAGAGTGTGATCCATGGATGAGAACTATGCTGTGTGATTCACTTCAGAAATGGAGTTAAATCCCAGGCTCTGAGTCTTCCTACAAGCAAGACTTCGTTTCAGGTAAGGGCAGTCACTTTTCTGCTCAAACGAACTACATCGTTCACAAAGCTCACACGTTTCTCATCTTATCTCACAAGCATTGGATGTTAGAGGACCAGTGCATTGTATCAGTTGCAGAAGAAGGATTGGACTACATATAGTCCGTATGTGTAGGAAACACCATTCTTTTGTTCTGGGCACACTCAGATTTCCTGCTGTATTAGAGAATCTAGAAAGCAAGAGTGTGCTTCTTGATCTAAAGCAGAGTGTGATCCATGGATGAGAACTATGATGTGTGTTTCCCTTCAGAAATGGAGTTAAATCCCAGGCTCTGTGTCTTCCTACAAGCAAGACTTCGTATCAGGTAAGGGCAATCACTTTTCAGCTCAAACGAACTACATCTGTCACGGAGCTCACACGTTTCTCATCTTAACAGACAAGCATTGGATTTTAGAGGACCAGTGCTTTTTATCAGTTTCAGATGCAGAGTTGGACTATATAATGTCCGTAATTGTAGGAAACACCGTTCTTTTGTTCTCAGCACACTCACGTTTCCTGCTGTCTTAGAGACTCTAGAAATCAAGAGCCTGCTTCTTGTTCTAAAGCAGAGTGTGATCAATGGATGATTAAACTGCTGTGTGTTTTACTTCAGAAATGGAGTTAAATCTCAGGCTCTGAGTATTCCTACAAGCAAGACTTCAATTCAGGTAAGGGCAGTCACTTTTCTGCTCAAACGAAGTACTTCGTTCACGAAGCTCACACGTTTCTCATCTTAACTGACAAGCATTGGATGTTAGATGGTCAGTGCTTTGTATCAGTTTCAGAAGTAGATTTGGACTACATATGGTCCATATGTGTAGGAAACACCATTCTTTTGTTCTGGGCACACTCAGATTTCCTGCTGTATTAGAAACTCTACAAAGCAAGAGTGTGCTTCTCGCTCTAAAGCAGAGTGTGATCCATGGATGAGAACTATGCTGTGTGCTTGACTTCAGAAATGGAGTTAAATCCCAGGCTCTGAGTCTTCCTACAGGCAAGACTTCGTTTCAGGTAAGGTCAGTCACTTTTCTGTTCAAACGAACTACATCGTTCATGAAGCTCACACGTTTCTCATCTTAACTGACAAGCATTGGATGTTAGATGGTCAGTGCTTTGTATCAGTTCCAGAAGGAGATTTGGATTACATATGGTCCATATGTGTAGGAAACACCGTTCTTTTGTTCCGGGCACACTCAGATTTCCTGCTGTATTAGAGACTCTACAAAGCAAGAGTGTGCTTCTCGCTCTAAAGCAGAGTGGGATCCATGGATGAGAACTATGCTGTGTGTTTCCCTTCAGAAATGGACTTAAATACCAGGCTTTGTGTCTTACTACAAGCAAGACTTCGTTTCAGGTAAGGGCAGTCACTTTTGTGCTCAAATGAACTACATCATTCACGAAGATCACACGTTTCTCATCTTAATTGACAAGCATTGGATGTTAGAGGACCAGTGCTTTGTATCAGTTTCAGAAGCAGAGTTGGACTAGATATGGTCCGTATGTGTAGGAAACACCGTTCTTTTGTTCTTAGCACACTCACGTTTCCTGCTGTCTTAGAGACTCTAGAAATCAAGAGCGTGCTTCTTGTTCTAAAGCAGAGTGAGATCCATGGATGAGAACTATGCTGTGTGTTTCCCTTCAGAAATGGACTTAAATCCCAGACTCTGAGTCTTCCTACAGGCAAGACTTCGTTTCAGGTAAGGGCAGTCACTTTTCTGCTCAAACGAACTACATCGTTCATGAAGCTCACACGTTTCTCATCTTAACTGACAAGCATTGGATGTTAGATGGTCAGTGCTTTATATCATTTTCAGAAGAAGAGTTGGACTAGATATGGTCCATATGTTTACGAAACACCGTTCTTTTGTTCTGGGCACACTCAGATTTCCTGCTGTATTAGAAATTCTACAAAGCAAGAGCGTGCTTCTTGCTCTAAAGCAGAGTGTGATCCATGGATGAGAACTATGCTGTGTGTTTCCCTTCAGAATGGAGTTAAATCCCAGGTTCTGTGTCTTCCTACAAGCAAGACTTCATTTCAGGTAATGGCAGTCACTTTTCAGCTCAAACGAACTACATCGTTCACTGAGCTAACACATTTCTCATCTTAACAGACAAGCATTGGATGTTAGAGGACCAGTGCTTTGTATCAGTTTCAGAATCAGAGTTGGACTAGATATGGTCCTTATGTGTAGGAAACACCGTTCTTTTGTTCTTAGCACCCTCACGTTTCCTGCTGTCTTAGAGACTCTAGAAATCAAGGGCGTGCTTCTTGTTCTAAAGCAGAGTGAGATCCATGGATGAGAACTATGCTGTGTGTTTCCCATCAGAAATGGACTTAAATCCCAGACTCTGTGTCTTCCTACAAGCAAGACTTCGTTTCAGTTAAGGGCAGTCACGTTTCTGCTCAAATGAACTACATCATTCACAAAGCTCACACGTTTCTCATCTTAACTGACAAGCATTGGATGTTAGAGGACCAGTGCATTCTATCAGTTTCAGAAGAAGATTTGGACTACGTATAGTCCGTATGTGAAGGAAACACCGTTCTTTTGTTCTGGGCACACTCAGATTTCCTGCTATCTTAGAGACACTAGAAAGCAAGAGTGTGCTTCTTGCTCTAAAGCAGAGTGTGATCCATGGATGAGAACTATGCTGTATGCTTCACTTCAGAAATGGAGTTAAATCCCAGGCTCTGAGTCTTCCTACAGGCAAGACTTCGTTTCAGGTAAGGGCAGTCACTTTTCTGCTCAAACGAACTACATCGTTCATGAAGCTCACACGTTTCTCATCTTAACTGACAAGCATTGGATGTTAGATGGTCAGTGCTTTATATCAGTTTCAGAAGAAGAGTTGGACTAGATATGGTCCATATGTTTAGGAAACACCGTTCTTTTGTTCTGGGCACACTCAGATTTCCTGCTGTATTAGAAATTCTACAAAGCAAGAGCGTGCTTCTTGCTCTAAAGCAGATTGTGATCCATGGATGAGAACTATGCTGTGTGTTTCCCTTCAGAAATGGAGTTAAATCCCAGGCTCTGTGTCTTCCTACAAGAAAGACTTCGTTTCAGGTAAGGGCAGTCACTTTTAAGCTCAAACGAACTACATCGTTCACTGAGCTCACACATTTCTCATCTTAACAGACAAGCATTGGATGTTAGAGGACCAGTGCTTTGTATCAGTTTCAGAAGCAGAGTTGGACTAGATATGGTCCGTATGTGTAGGAAACACCGTTCTTTTGTTCTCAGCACACTCACGTTTCCTGCTGTCTTAGAGACTCTAGAAATCAAGAGCGTGCTTCTTGTTCTAAAGCAGAGTGTGATCCATGGATGAGAACTATGCTGTGTGTTTCCCTTCAGAAATTCACTTAAATCCCAGACTCTGAGTCTTACTACAAGCAAGACTTCGTTGCAGGTAAGGGCAGTCACTTTTCTGCTCAAATGAACTACATCATTCACAAAGCTCACACGTTTCACATCTTAACTGACAATCATTGGATGTTAGAGGACCAGTGCATTCTATCAGTTTCAGAAGAAGATTTGGACTACATATAGTCTGTATGTGTAGGAAACTCCGTTCTTTTGTTCTGGGCACACTCAGATTTCCTGCTATCTTAGAGACTCTAGAAAGTAAGAGTGTGCTTCTTGCTCTAAAGCAGAGTGTGATCCATGGATGAGAACTATGCTGTGTGCTTCACTTCAGAAATGGAGTTAAATCCCAGGCTCTGAGTCTACCTACAAGCAAGACTTAAATTCAGGTAAGGGCAGTCACTTTTCTGCTCAAACGAACTACATCGTTCACGAAGCTCACACATTTCTCATCTTAACTGACAAGCATTGGATGTTAGAGGGTCAGTGCTTTGTATCAGTTTCACAAGCAGATTTGGACTACATATGGTCCATATGTGTAGGAAACACCGTTCTTTTGTTCTGGGCACACTCAGATTTCCTGCTGTATTAGAGAGTCTAGAAAGCTAGAGTGTGCTTCTCGCTCTAAAGCAGAGGGTGATCCATGGATGAGAACTATGCTGTGTGTTTCTCTTCAGAAATGGACTTAAATCCCAGGGTCTGTGTCTTACTACAAGCAAGACTTCGTTTCAGGTAAGGACAGTCACTTTTCAGTTCAAAGGAACTACATCATTCACAAAGCTCACACGTTTCTCATCTTAACTGGCAAGCACTGGAAGTTAGAGGACCAGTGCATTCTATCAGTTTCAGAAGAAGATTTGGACTACATATAGTCCGTATGTGTAGGAAACACCGTTCTTTTGTTCTGGGCACACTCAGATTTCCTGCTGTCTTAGAGACTCTAGAAAGCAAGAGTGTGCTTCTTGATCTAAAGCAGAGTGTGATCCATGGATGAGAACTATGCTGTGTGCTTGACTTCAGAAATGGAGTTAAATCCCAGGCTCTGTGTCTTCCTACAGGCAAGACTTCGTTTCAGGTAAGGGCAGTCACTTTTCTGCTCCAACGAACTACATCGTTCACGAAGCTCACACGTTGCTCATCTTAACTGACAAGCATTGCATGTTAGATGGTCAGTGCTTTGTATCAGTTTCAGAAGCAGATTTGGACTACATATGGTCCATATGTGTAGGAAACACCGTTCTTTTGTGCTGGGCACTCTCAGATTTCCTGCTGTATTAGAGAGTCTAGAAAGCTAGAGTGTGCTTCTCGCTCTAAAGCAGAGTGTGATCCATGGATGAGAACTATGCTGTGTGTTTCCCTTCAGAAATGGACTTAAATCCCAGACTCTGTGTCTTACTACAAGCAAGACTTCGTTTCAGGAAAGGGCAGTCACGTTTCTGCTCAAATTAACTACATTATTCACAAAGCTCACACGTTTCTCATCTTAACTGACAAGCATTGGATGTTAGAGGACCAGTGCATTCTATCAGTTTCAGAAGAAGATTAGAACTACATATAGTCCGTATGTGTAGGAAACGCCGTTCTTTTGTTCTGGGCACACTCAGATTTCCTGCTGTATTAGAAATTCTAGAAAGCAAGAGCGTGCTTCTTGCTCTAAAGCAGAGTATGATCCATGGATGAGAACTATGCTGTGTGTTTCCCTTCAGAAATGGAGTTAAATCCCAGGCTCTGTGTCTTCCTACAAGCAAGATTTCGTTTCAGGTAAGGGCAGTCACTTTTCAGCTCAAACGAACTACATCGTTCACTGAGCTCACACATTTCTCATCTTAACAGACAAGCATTGGATGTTAGAGGACCAGTGCTTTGTATCAGTTTCAGAAGCAGAGTTGGACTAGATATGGTCCGTATGTGTAGGAAACACCGTTCTTTTGTTCTCAGCACACTCACGTTTCCTGCTGTCTTAGAGACTCTAGAAAGCAAGAGCGTGCTTCTTGTTCTAAAGCAGAGTGTGATCAATGGATGATTACACTGCTTTGTGTTTTACTTCAGAAATGGAGTTAAATCCCAGGCTCTGAGTCTTCCTACAAGCAAGACTTAAATTCAGGTAAGGGCAGTCACTTTTCTGCTCAAACGAACTACATCGTTCATGAAGCTCACACATTTCTCATCTTAACTGACAAGCATTGGATGTTAGAGGGTCAGTGCTTTCTATCAGTTTCACAAGCAGATTTGGACTACATATGGTCCATATGTGTAGGAAACACCGTTCTTTTGTGCTGGGCACTCTCAGATTTCCTGCTGTATTAGAGAGTCTAGAAAGCAAGAGCGTGCTTCTTGCTCTAAAGCAGAGTGTGATCCATGGATGAGAACTATGCTGTGTGTTTCCCTTCAGAAATGGAGTTAAATCCCAGGCTCTGTGTCTTCCTACAAGCAAGACTTCGTTTCAGGTAAGGGCAGTCACTTTTCAGCTCAAACGAACTACATCGTTCACTGATATCACACATTTCTCATCTTAACAGACAAGCATTGGATGTTAGAGGACCAGTGCTTTGTATCAGTTTCAGAAGCAGAGTTGGACTAGATATGGTCCGTATGTGTAGGAAACACCGTTCTTTTGTTCTCAGCACACTCACGTTTCCTGCTGTCTTAGAGACTCTAGAAATCAAGAGCGTGCTTCTTGTTCTAAAGCAGAGTGTGATCCATGGATGAGAACTATGCTGTGTGTTTCCCTTCAGAAATGCACTTAAATCCCAGACTCTGTGTCTTCCTACAAGCAAGACTTCGTTTCAGGTAAGGGCAGTCACGTTTCTGCTCAAATGAACTACCTCATTCACAAAGCTCACACGTTTCTCATCTTAACTGACAAGCATTGGATGTTAGAGGACCAGTGCATTCTATCAGTTTCAGAAGCAGAGTTGGACAAGATATTGTCCGTATGTGTAGGAAACACCGTTCTTTTGTTCTCAGCACACTCACGTTTCCTGCTGTCTTAGAGACTCTAGAAAGCAAGAGTGTGCTTCTTGTTCTAAAGCAGAGTGTCATCAATGGATGAGACAATGCTGTGTGTTTCACTTCAGAAATGGATTTAAATCCCAGGCTCTGAGTCTCCCTACAAGCAAGACTTCGTTTTAGGTAAGGGCAGTCACTTTTCTGCTCAAACGAACTACATCATTCACAAGGCTCACACGTTTCTCATCTTAATTGACAAGCATTGGATGTTAGAGGACCAGTGCATTGTATCAGTTTCAGAAGAAGATTTGGACTACATATAGTCAGTATGTTTAGGAAACACCGTTCTTTTGTTCTGGGCACACTCAGATTTCCTGCTGTCTTAGAGACTCTAGAAAGCAAGAGTGTGATTCTTGCTCTAGAGCAGAGTGTGATCCATGGATGAGAACTATGCTGTGTGATTCACTTCAGAAATGGAGTTAAATCCCAGGCTCTGAGTCTTCCTACAAGCAAGACTTCATTTCAGGTAAGGGCAGTCTCTTTTCTGCTCAAACGAACTACATCGTTCACGAAGCTCACACGTTTCTCATCTTAACAGACAAGCATTGGATTTTATAGGACCAGTGAATTCTATCAGTTTCAGAAGAAGAGTTGGACTAGATATCGTCCATATGTGTAGGAAACAGCGTTCTTTTGTTCTGGGCACACTCAGATTACCTGCTGTATTAGAAATTCTAGAATGCAAGAGCGTGCTTCTTGCTCTAATGCAGAGTGTGATCCATGGATGAGAACTATGCTGTGTGTTTCCCTTCAGAAATGGAGTTAAATCCCAGGCTCTGTGTCTTCCTACAAGAAAGACTTCGTTTCAGTTAAGGGCAGTCACTTTTAAGCTCAAACGAACTACATCGTTCACTGAGCTCACACATTTCTCATCTTAACAGACAAGCATTGGATGTTAGAGGACCAGTGCTTTGTATCAGTTTCAGAAGCAGAGTTGGACTAGATATGGTCCGTATGTGTAGGAAACAACGTTCTTTTGTTCTCAGCACACTCACGTTTCCTGCTGTCTTAGAGACTCTAGAAATCAAGAGCGTGCTTCTTGTTCTAAAGCAGAGTGTGATCCATGGATGAGAACTATGCTGTGTGTTTCCCTTCAGAAATGCACTTAAATCCCAGACTCTGTGTCTTCCTACAAGCAAGACTTCGTTTCAGGTAAGGGCAGTCACGTTTCTGCTCAAATGAACTACCTCATTCACAAAGCTCACACGTTTCTCATCTTAACTGACAAGCATTGGATGTTAGAGGACCAGTGCATTCTATCAGTTTCAGAAGAAGATTTGGACTACATATACTCCGTATGTGTAGGAAACACCGTTCTTTTGTTCTGGGCGCAGTCAGATTTCCTGCTATCTTAGAGACTCTAGAAAGCAAGAGTGTGCTTCTTGCTCTAAAGCAGAGTGTGATCCATAGATGAGAACTATGCTGTATGTTTCCCTTCAGAAATGGAGTTATATCCCAGACTCTGTCTCTTCCTACAGGCAAGACTTCGTTTCAGGTAAGGGCAGTCACTTTTAAGCTCAAACGAACTACATCGTTCATGAAGCTCACACGTTTCTCATCTTAACTGACAAGCATTGGATGTTAGATGCTCAGTGCTTTGTATCAGTTTCAGAAGCAGATTTGGACTACATATGGTCCATATGTGTAGGAAACACCATTCTTTTGTTCCGGACACACTCAGATTTCCTGGTGTATTAGAGACTCTAAAAAGCAAGAGTGTGCTTCTCGCTCTAAAGCAGAGTGTGATCCATGGATGAGAACTATGCTGTGTGTTTCCCTTCAGAAATGGACTTAAATCCCAGGCTTTGTGTCTTACTACAAGCAAGACTTCGTTTCAGGTAAGGGCAGTCACTTTTCTGCTCAAATGAACTACATCATTCACGAAGCTCACACGTTTCTCATCTTAATTGACAAGCATTGGATGTTAGAGGACCAGTGCTTTGTATCAGTTTCAGAAGCAGAGTAGGACTAGATATGGTCCGTATGTGTAGGAAACACCGTTCTTTTGTTCTCAGCACACTCACGGTTCCTGCTGTCTTAGAGACTCTAGAAATCAAGAGCGTGCTTCTTGTTCTAAAGCAGAGTGTGATCCATGGATGAGAATTATGCTGTGTGCTTCACTTCAGAAATGGAGTTAAATCCCAGGCTCTGAGTCTACCTACAAGCAAGACTTCATTTCAGGTAAGGGCAGTCACTTTTCTGCTCAAACGAACTACATCGTTCACGAAGCTCACACATTTCTCATCTTAACTGACAAGCATGGGATGTTAGAGGGTCAGTGCTTTGTATCAGTTTCACAAGCAGATTTGGACTACAATTGGTCCATATGTGTAGGAAACACCGTTCTTTTGTTCTGGGCACACTCAGATTTCCTGCTGTATTAGAGAGTCTAGAAAGCTAGAGTGTGCTTCTCGCACTAAAGCAGAGTGTGATCCATGGATGAGAACTATGCTGTGTGTTTCTCTTCAGAAATGGACTTAAATCCCAGGGTCTGTGTCTTACTACATGCAAGACTTCGTTTCAGGTAAGGACAGTCACTTTTCAGTTCAAAGGAACTACATCATTCACAAAGCTCACACGTTTCTCATCTTAACTGACAAGCACTGGATGTTAGAGGACCAGTGCATTCTATCAGTTTCAGAAGAAGATTTGGACTCCATATAGTCCGTATGTGTAGGAAACACCGTTCTTTTGTTCTGGGCACACTCAGATTTCCTGCTGTCTTAGAGACTCTAGAAAGCAAGAGTGTGCTTCTTGATCTAAAGCAGAGTGTGATCCATGGATGAGAACTATGCTGTGTGCTTGACTTCAGAAATGGAGTTAAATCCCAGGCTCTGTGTCTTCCTACAGGCAAGACTTCGTTTCAGGTAAGGGCAGTGACTTTTCTGCTCAAACGAACTACATCGTTCATGAAGCTCACACGTTTCTCATCTTAACTGACAAGCATTGGATGTTAGATGGTCAGTGCTTTGTATCAGTTTCAGAAGCAGATTTGGACTACATATGGTCCATATATGTTGGAAACACCATTCTTTTTTTCCGGGCACACTCCGAATTCCTGGTGTATTAGAGACTCTCCAAAGCAAGAGTGTGCTTCTCGCTCTAAAGCAGAGTGTGATCCATGGATGAGAACTATGCTGTGTGTTTCCCTTCAGAAATGGACTTAAATCCCAGGCTTTGTGTCTTACTACAAGCAAGACTTCGTTTCAGGTAAGGGCAGTCACTTTTCTGCTCAAATGAACTACATCATTCACGAAGCTCACACGTTTCTCATCTTAATTGACAAGCATTGGATGTTAGAGGACCAGTGCTTTGTATCAGTTTCAGAAGCAGAGTAGGACTAGATATGGTCCGTATGTGTAGGAAACACCGTTCTTTTGTTCTCAGCACACTCACGTTTCCTGCTGTCTTAGAGACTCTAGAAATCAAGAGCGTGCTTCTTGTTCTAAAGCAGAGTGTGATCCATGGATGAGAACTATGCTGTGTGCTTCACTTCAGAAATGAGGTTAAATCCCAGGCTCTGAGTCTCCCTACAAGCAAGACTTCGTTTCAGGTAAGGGCAGTCACTTTTCTGCTCAAACGAACTACATCGTTCACGAAGCTCACACGTTTCTCATCTTAACTGACAAGCATTGCATGTTAGATGGTCAGTGCTTTGTATCAGTTTCAGAAGCAGATTTGGACTACATATGGTCCATATGTGTAGGAAACACCGTTCTTTTGTGCTGGGCACTCTCAGATTTCCTGCTGTATTAGAGAGTCTAGAAAGTTAGAGTGTGCTTCTCGCTCTAAAGCAGAGTGTGATCCATGGATGAGAACTATGCTGTGTGTTTCCCTTCAGAAATGGACTTAAATCCCAGACTCTGTGTCTTACTACAAGCAAGACTTCGTTTCAGGAAAGGGCAGTCACGTTTCTGCTCAAATGAACTACATTATTCACAAAGCTCACACGTTTCTCATCTTAACTGACAAGCATTGGATGTTAGAGGACCAGTGCATTCTATCAGTTTCAGAAGAAGATTTGGACTACATATAGTTCGTATGTGTAGGAAACACCGTTCTTTTGTTCTGGGCACACTCAGATTTCCTGCTGTATTAGAAATTCTAGAAAGCAAGAGCGTGCTTCTTGCTCTAAAGCAGAGTGTGATCCATGGATGAGAACTATGCTGTGTGTTTCCCTTCAGAAATGGAGTTAAATCCCAGGCTCTGTGTCTTCCTACAAGCAAGACTTCGTTTCAGGTAAGGGCAGTCACTTTTCAGCTCAAACGAACTACATCGTTCACTGAGCTCACACATTTCTCATCTTAACAGACAAGCATTGGATGTTAGAGGACCAGTGCTTTGTATCAGTTTCAGAAGCAGAGTTGGACTAGATATTGTCCGCATGTGTAGGAAACACCGTTCTTTTGTTCTCAGCACACTCACGTTTCCTGCTGTCTTAGAGACTCTAGAAAGCAAGAGCGTGCTTCTTGTTCTAAAGCAGAGTGTGATCAATGGATGATTACACTGCTTTGTGTTTTACTTCAGAAATGGAGTTAAATCCCAGGCTCTGAGTCTTCCTAAAAGCAAGACTTAAATTCAGGTAAGGGCAGTCACTTTTCTGCTCAAACGAACTACATCGTTCATGAAGCTCACACATTTCTCATCTTAACTGACAAGCATTGGATGTTAGAGGGTCAGTGCTTTCTATCAGTTTCACAAGCAGATTTGGACTACATATGGTCCATATGTGTAGGAAACACCGTTCTTTTGTGCTGGGCACTCTCAGATTTCCTGCTGTATTAGAGAGTCTAGAAAGCAAGAGCGTGCTTCTTGCTCTAAAGCAGAGTGTGATCCATGGATGAGAACTATGCTGTGTGTTTCCCTTCAGAAATGGAGTTAAATCCCAGGCTCTGTGTCTTCCTACAAGCAAGACTTCGTTTCAGGTAAGGGCAGTCACTTTTCAGCTCAAACGAACTACATCGTTCACTGAGCTCACAAATTTCTCATCTTAACAGACAAGCATTGGATGTTAGAGGACCAGTGCTTTGTATCAGTTTGAGAAGCAGAGTTGGACTAGATATGGTCCGTATGTGTAGGAAACACCGTTCTTTTGTTCTCAGCACACTCACGTTTCCTGCTGTCTTAGAGACTCTAGAAATCAAGAGCGTGCTTCTTGTTCTAAAGCAGAGTGTGATCCATGGATGAGAACTATGCTGTGTGTTTCCCTTCAGAAATGCACTTAAATCCCAGACTCTGTGTCTTCCTACAAGCAAGACTTCGTTTCAGGTAAGGGCAGTCACGTTTCTGCTCAAATGAACTACCTCATTCACAAAGCTCACACGTTTCTCATCTTAACTGACAAGCATTGGATGTTAGAGGACCAGTGCATTCTATCAGTTTCAGAAGAAGATTTGGACTACATATAGTCCGTATGTGTAGGAAACACCGTTCTTTTGTTCTGGGCGCAGTCAGATTTCCTGCTATCTTAGAGACTCTAGAAAGCAAGAGTGTGCTTCTTGCTCTAAAGCAGAGTGTGATCCATTGATGAGAACTATGCTGTATGTTTCCCTTCAGAAATGGAGTTAAATCCCAGACTCTGTCTCTTCCTACAGGCAAGACTTCGTTTCAGGTAAGGGCAGTCACTTTTAAGCTCAAACGAACTACATCGTTCATGAAGCTCACACGTTTCTCATCTTAACTGACAAGCATTGGATGTTAGATGCTCAGTGCTTTGTATCAGTTTCAGAAGCAGTTTTGGACTACATATGGTCCATATGTGTTGGAAACACCATTCTTTTGTTCCGGACACACTCAGATTTCCTGGTGTATTAGAGACTCTAAAAAGCAAGAGTGTGCTTCTCGCACTAAAGCAGAGTGTGATCCATGGATGAGAACTATGCTGTGTGTTTCCCTTCAGAAATGGACTTAAATCCCAGGCTTTGTGTCTTACTACAAGCAAGACTTCGTTTCAGGTAAGGGCAGTCACTTTTCTGCTCAAATGAACTACATCATTCACGAAGCTCACACGTTTCTCATCTTAATTGACAAGCATTGGATGTTAGAGGACCAGTGCTTTGTATCAGTTTCAGAAGCAGAGTAGGACTAGATATGGTCCGTATGTGTAGGAAACACCGTTCTTTTGTTCTCAGCACACTCACGTTTCCTGCTGTCTTAGAGACTCTAGAAATCAAGAGCGTGCTTCTTGTTCTAAAGCAGAGTGTGATCCATGGATGAGAACTATGCTGTGTGCTTCACTTCAGAAATGGAGTTAAATCCCAGGCTCTGAGTCTACCTACAAGCAAGACTTCATTTCAGGTAAGGGCAGTCACTTTTCTTCTCAAACGAACTACATCGTTCACGAAGCTCTCACGTTTCTCATCTTAACTGACAAGCAATGGATGTTAGATGGTCAGTGCTTTGTATCAGTTTCAGAAGCAGATTTGGACTACATATGGTCCATATGTGTAGGAAACACCGTTCTTTTGTGCTGGGCACTCTCAGATTTCCTGCTGGATTAGAGATTCTAGAAAGCTAGAGTGTGCTTCTCGCTCTAAAGCAGAGTGTGATCCATGGATGAGAACTATGCTGTGTGTTTCCCTTCAGAAATGGACTTAAATCCCAGACTCTGTGTCTTACTACAAGCAAGACTTCGTTTCAGGAAAGGGCAGTCACGTTTCTGCTCAAATGAACTACATTATTCACAAAGCTCACACGTTTCTCATCTTAACTGACAAGCATTGGATGTTAGAGGACCAGTGCATTCTATCAGTTTCAGAAGAAGATTTGGACTACATATAGTTCGTATGTGTAGGAAACACCGTTCTTTTGTTCTGGGCACACTCAGATTTCCTGCTGTATTAGAAATTCTAGAAAGCAAGAGCGTGCTTCTTGCTCTAAAGCAGAGTGTGATCCATGGATGAGAACTATGCTGTGTGTTTCCCTTCAGAAATGGAGTTAAATCCCAGGCTCTGTGTCTTCCTACAAGCAAGACTTCGTTTCAGGTAAGGGCAGTCACTTTTCAGCTCAAACGAACTACATCGTTCACTGAGCTCACACATTTCTCATCTTAACAGACAAGCATTGGATGTTAGAGGACCAGTGCTTTGTATCAGTTTCAGAAGCAGAGTTGGACTAGATATTGTCCGCATGTGTAGGAAACACCGTTCTTTTGTTCTCAGCACACTCACGTTTCCTGCTGTCTTAGAGACTCTAGAAAGCAAGAGCGTGCTTCTTGTTCTAAAGCAGAGTGTGATCAATGGATGATTACACTGCTTTGTGTTTTACTTCAGAAATGGAGTTAAATCCCAGGCTCTGAGTCTTCCTAAAAGCAAGACTTAAATTCAGGTAAGGGCAGTCACTTTTCTGCTCAAACGAACTACATCGTTCATGAAGCTCACACATTTCTCATCTTAACTGACAAGCATTGGATGTTAGAGGGTCAGTGCTTTCTATCAGTTTCACAAGCAGATTTGGACTACATATGGTCCATATGTGTAGGAAACACCGTTCTTTTGTGCTGGGCACTCTCAGATTTCCTGCTGTATTAGAGAGTCTAGAAAGCAAGAGCGTGCTTCTTGCTCTAAAGCAGAGTGTGATCCATGGATGAGAACTATGCTGTGTGTTTCCCTTCAGAAATGGAGTTAAATCCCAGGCTCTGTGTCTTCCTACAAGCAAGACTTCGTTTCAGGTAAGGGCAGTCACTTTTCAGCTCAAACGAACTACATCGTTCACTGAGCTCACAAATTTCTCATCTTAACAGACAAGCATTGGATGTTAGAGGACCAGTGCTTTGTATCAGTTTGAGAAGCAGAGTTGGACTAGATATGGTCCGTATGTGTAGGAAACACCGTTCTTTTGTTCTCAGCACACTCACGTTTCCTGCTGTCTTAGAGACTCTAGAAATCAAGAGCGTGCTTCTTGTTCTAAAGCAGAGTGTGATCCATGGATGAGAACTATGCTGTGTGTTTCCCTTCAGAAATGCACTTAAATCCCAGACTCTGTGTCTTCCTACAAGCAAGACTTCGTTTCAGGTAAGGGCAGTCACGTTTCTGCTCAAATGAACTACCTCATTCACAAAGCTCACACGTTTCTCATCTTAACTGACAAGCATTGGATGTTAGAGGACCAGTGCATTCTATCAGTTTCAGAAGAAGATTTGGACTACATATAGTCCGTATGTGTAGGAAACACCGTTCTTTTGTTCTGGGCGCAGTCAGATTTCCTGCTATCTTAGAGACTCTAGAAAGCAAGAGTGTGCTTCTTGCTCTAAAGCAGAGTGTGATCCATTGATGAGAACTATGCTGTATGTTTCCCTTCAGAAATGGAGTTAAATCCCAGACTCTGTCTCTTCCTACAGGCAAGACTTCGTTTCAGGTAAGGGCAGTCACTTTTAAGCTCAAACGAACTACATCGTTCATGAAGCTCACACGTTTCTCATCTTAACTGACAAGCATTGGATGTTAGATGCTCAGTGCTTTGTATCAGTTTCAGAAGCAGTTTTGGACTACATATGGTCCATATGTGTTGGAAACACCATTCTTTTGTTCCGGACACACTCAGATTTCCTGGTGTATTAGAGACTCTAAAAAGCAAGAGTGTGCTTCTCGCACTAAAGCAGAGTGTGATCCATGGATGAGAACTATGCTGTGTGTTTCCCTTCAGAAATGGACTTAAATCCCAGGCTTTGTGTCTTACTACAAGCAAGACTTCGTTTCAGGTAAGGGCAGTCACTTTTCTGCTCAAATGAACTACATCATTCACGAAGCTCACACGTTTCTCATCTTAATTGACAAGCATTGGATGTTAGAGGACCAGTGCTTTGTATCAGTTTCAGAAGCAGAGTAGGACTAGATATGGTCCGTATGTGTAGGAAACACCGTTCTTTTGTTCTCAGCACACTCACGTTTCCTGCTGTCTTAGAGACTCTAGAAATCAAGAGCGTGCTTCTTGTTCTAAAGCAGAGTGTGATCCATGGATGAGAACTATGCTGTGTGCTTCACTTCAGAAATGGAGTTAAATCCCAGGCTCTGAGTCTACCTACAAGCAAGACTTCATTTCAGGTAAGGGCAGTCACTTTTCTTCTCAAACGAACTACATCGTTCACGAAGCTCTCACGTTTCTCATCTTAACTGACAAGCAATGGATGTTAGATGGTCAGTGCTTTGTATCAGTTTCAGAAGCAGATTTGGACTACATATGGTCCATATGTGTAGGAAACACCGTTCTTTTGTGCTGGGCACTCTCAGATTTCCTGCTGGATTAGAGATTCTAGAAAGCTAGAGTGTGCTTCTCGCTCTAAAGCAGAGTGTGATCCATGGATGAGAACTATGCTGTGTGTTTCCCTTCAGAAATGGACTTAAATCCCAGACTCTGTGTCTTACTACAAGCAAGACTTCGTTTCAGGAAAGGGCAGTCACGTTTCTGCTCAAATGAACTACATCATTCACAAAGCTCACACGTTTCTCACCTTAACTGACAAGCATTGGATGTTAGAGGACCAGTGCATTCTATCAGTTTCAGAAGAAGATTTGGACTACATATAGTCCGTATGTGTAGGAAACACCGTTCTTTTGTTCTGGGCACACTCAGATTTCCTGCTGTATTAGAAATTCTAGAAAGCAAGAGCGTGCTTCTTGCTCTAAAGCAGAGTGTGATCCATGGATGAGAACTATGCTGTGTGTTTCCCTTCAGAAATGGAGTTAAATCCCAGGCTCTGTGTCTTCCTACAAGCAAGACTTCGTTTCAGGTAAGGGCAGTCACTTTTCAGCTCAAACGAACTACATCGTTCACTGAGCTCACACATTTCTCATCTTAACAGACAAGCATTGGATGTTAGAGGACCAGTGCTTTGTATCAGTTTCAGAAGCAGAGTTGGACTTGATATGGTCCGTATGTGTAGGAAACACCGTTCTTTTGTTCTCAGCACACTCACGTTTCCTGTTGTCTTAGAGACTCTAGAAAGCAAGAGTGTGCTTCTTGTTCTAAAGCAGAGTGTGATCAATGGATGATTACACTGCTGTGTGTTTTACTTCAGAAATGGAGTTAAATCCCAGGCTCTGAGTCTTCCTACAAGCAAGACTTAAATTCAGGTAAGGGCAGTCACTTTTCTGCTCAAACGAACTACATCGTTCAGAAGCTCACACATTTCTCATCTTAACTGACAAGCATTGGATGTTAGAGGGTCAGTGCTTTGTATCAGTTTAACAAGCAGATTTGGGCTACATATGGTCCATATGTGTAGGAAACACCGTTCTTTTGTGCTGGGCACTCTCAGATTTCCTGCTGTATTAGAGAGTCTAGAAAGCAAGAGCGTGCTTCTTGCTCTAAAGCAGAGTGTGATCCATGGATGAGAACTATGCTGTGTGTTTCCCTTCAGAAATGGAGTTAAATCCCAGGCTCTGTGTCTTCCTACAAGCAAGACTTCGTTTCAAGTAAGGGCAGTCACTTTTCAGCTCAAACGAACTACATCGTTCACTGAGCTCACACATTTCTCATGTTAACAGACAAGCATTGGATGTTAGAGGACCAGTGCTTTGTACCAGTTTCAGAAGCAGAGTTGGACTAGATATGGTCTGTATGTGTAGGAAACACCGTTCTTTTGTTCTCAGCACACTCACGTTTCCTGCTGTCTTAGAGACTCTAGAAATCAAGAGCGTGCTTCTTGTTCTAAAGCAGAGTGTGATCCATGGATGAGAACTATGCTGTGTGTTTCCCTTCAGAAATGCACTTAAATCCCAGACTCTGTGTCTTCCTACAAGCAAGAATTCGTTTCAGGTAAGGGCAGTCACGTTTCTGCTCAAATGAACTACCTCATTCACAAAGCTCACACGTTTCTCATCTTAACTGACAAGCATTGGATGTTAGAGGACCAGTGCATTCTATCAGTTTCAGAAGAAGATTTGGACTACATATAGTCCGTATGTGTAGGAAACACCGTTCTTTTGTTCTGGGCGCAGTCAGATTTCCTGCTATCTTAGAGACTCTAGAAAGCAAGAGTGTGCTTCTTGCTCTAAAGCAGAGTGTGATCCATGGATGAGAACTATGCTGTATGTTTCCCTTCAGAAATGGAGTTAAATCCCAGACTCTGTCTCTTCCTACAGGCAAGACTTCGTTTCAGGTAAGGGCAGTCACTTTTAAGCTCAAACGTACTACATCGTTCATGAAGCTCACACGTTTCTCATCTTAACTGACAAGCATTGGATGTTAGATGCTCAGTGCTTTGTATCAGTTTCAGAAGCAGATTTGGACTACATATGGTCCATATGTGTAGGAAACACCATTCTTTTGTTCCGGACACACTCAGATTTCCTGGTGTATTAGAGACTCTAAAAAGCAAGAGTGTGCTTCTCGCTCTAAAGCAGAGTGTGATCCATGGATGAGAACTATGCTGTGTGTTTCCCTTCAGAAATGGACTTAAATCCCAGGCTTTGTGTCTTACTACAAGCAAGACTTCGTTTCAGGTAAGAGCAGTCACTTTTCTGCTCAAATGAACTACATCATTCACGAAGCTCACACGTTTCTCATCTTAATTGACAAGCATTGGATGTTAGAGGACCAGTGCTTTGTATCAGTTTCAGAAGCAGAGTAGGACTAGATATGGTCCGTATGTGTAGGAATCACCGTTCTTTTGTTCTCAGCACACTCACGTTTCCTGCTGTCTTAGAGACTCTAGAAATCAAGAGCGTGCTTCTTGTTCTAAAGCAGAGTGTGATCCATGGATGAGAACTATGCTGTGTGCTTCACTTCAGAAATGGAGTTAAATCCCAGGCTCTGAGTCTACCTACAAGCAAGACTTCATTTCAGGTAAGGGCAGTCACTTTTCTGCTCAAACGAACTACATCGTTCACGAAGCTCACACGTTTCTCATCTTAACTGACAAGCAATGGATGTTAGATGGTCAGTGCTTTGTATCAGTTTCAGAAGCAGATTTGGACTACATATGGTCCATATGTGTAGGAAACACCGTTCTTTTGTGCTGGGCACTCTCAGATTTCCTGCTGGATAGAGATTCTAGAAAGCAAGAGTGTGCTTCTCGCTCTAAAGCAGAGTGTGATCCATGGATGAGAACTATGCTGTATGTTTCCCTTCAGAAATGGACTTAAATCCCAGACTCTGTGTCTTACTACAAGCAAGACTTCGTTTCAGGAAAGGGCAGTCACGTTTCTGCTCAAATGAACTACATCATTCACAAAGCTCACACGTTTCTCATCTTAACTGACAAGCATTGGATGTTAGAGGACCAGTGCATTCTATCAGTTTCAGAAGCAGAGTTGGACTAGATATGGTCCGTATGTGTAGGAAACACCGTTCTTTTGTTCTCAGCACACTCACGTTTCCTGCTGTCTTAGAGACTCTAGAAAGCAAGAGCGTGCTTCTTGTTCTAAAGCAGAGTGTGATCAATGGATGATTACACTGCTGTGTGTTTTACTTCAGAAATGGAGTTAAATCCCATGTTCTGAGTCTCCCTACAAGCAAGACTTAAATTCAGGTAAGGGCAGTCACTTTTCTGCTCAAACTAACTACATCGTTCACGAAGCTCACACATTTCTCATCTTAACTGACAAGCATTGGATGTTAGAGGGTCAGTGCTTTGTATCATTTTCACAAGCAGATTTGGATTACATATGGTCCATATGTGTAGGAAACACCGTTCTTTTGTGCTGGGCACTCTCAGATTTCCTGCTGTATTAGAGAGTCTAGAAAGCAAGAGCGTGCTTCTTGCTCTAAAGCAGAGTGTGATCCATGGATGAGAACTATGCTGTGTGTTTCCCTTCAGAAATGGAGTTAAATCCCAGGCTCTGTGTCTTCCTACAAGCAAGACTTCGTTTCAGGTAAGGGCAGTCACTTTTCAGCTCAAACGAACTACATCGTTCACTGAGCTCACACATTTCTCATCTTAACAATCAAGCATTGGATGTTAGAGGACCAGTGCTTTGTATCAGTTTCAGAAGCAGAGTTGGACTAGATATGGTCCGTATGTGTAGGAAACACCGTTCTTTTGTTCTCAGCACACTCACGTTTCCTGCTGTCTTAGAGAATCTAGAAATCAAGAGCGTGCTTCTTGTTCTAAAGCAGAGTGTGATCCATGGATAAGAACTATGCTGTGTGTTTCCCTTCAGAAATGCACTTAAATCCCATACTCTGAGTCTTACTACAAGCAAGACTTCGTTTCAGGTAAGGGCAGTCACTTTTCTGCTCAAATGAACTACATCATTCACAAAACTCACACGTTTCTCATCTTAACTGACAATCTTTGGATGTTAGAGGACCAGTGCATTCTATCAGTTTCAGAAGAAGATTTGGACTACATATAGTCCGTATGTGTAGGAAACACCGTTCTTTTGTTCTGGGCACACTCAGATTTCCTGCTATCTTAGAGACTCTAGAAAGCAAGAGTGTGCTTCTTGCTCTAAAGCAGAGTGTGATCCATGGATGAGAACTATCCTGTGTGCTTCACTTCAGAAATGGAGTTAAATCCCAGGCTCTGAGTCTACCTACAAGCAAGACTTCAATTCAGGTAAGGGGAGTCACTTTTCTGCTCAAACTAACTACATCGTTCACGAAGCTCACACGTTTCTCATCTTAACTGACAAGCATTGGATGTTAGATGGTCAGTGCTTTGTATCAGTTTCAGAAGCAGATTTGGACTACATATGGTCCATATGTGTAGGAAACACAGTTCTTTTGTTCCGGGCACACTCAGATTTCCTGCTGTCTTAGAGACTCTAGAAAGCAAGAGTGTGATTCTTGCTCTAAAGCAGAGTGTGATCCATGGATGAGAACTATGCTGTGTGATTCACTTCAGAAATGGAGTTAAATCCCAGGCTCTGAGTCTTCCTACAAGCAAGACTTCGTTTGAGGTAAGGGCAGTCACTTTTCTGCTCAAATGAACTACATCATTCACAAAGCTCACACGTTTCTCATCTTAACTGACAAGCATTGGATGTTAGAGGGTCAGTGCTTTGTATCAGTTTCACAAGCAGATTTGGACTACATATGGTCCATATGTGTAGGAAACACCGTTCTTTTCTTCCGGGCACACTCAGATTTCCTGCTGTCTTAGAGACTCTAGAAAGCAAGAGTGTGATTCTTGCTCTAAAGCAGAGTGTGATCCATGGATGAGAACTATGCTGTGTGATTCACTTCAGAAATGGAGTTAAATCCCAGGCTCTGAGTCTACCTACAAGCAAGACTTCATTTCAGGTAAGGGCAGTCACTTTTCTGCTCAAACGAACTACATCGTTCACGAAGCTCACACGTTTCTCATCTTAACTGACAAGCAATGGATGTTAGATGGTCAGTGCTTTGTATCAGTTTCAGAAGCAGATTTGGACTACATATGGTCCATATGTGTAGGAAACACCGTTCTTTTGTGCTGGGCACTCTCAGATTTCCTGCTGGATTAGAGATTCTAGAAAGCTAGAGTGTGCTTCTCGCTCTAAAGCAGAGTGTGATCCATGGATGAGAACTATGCTGTGTGTTTCCCTTCAGAAATGGACTTAAATCCCAGACTCTGTGTCTTACTACAAGCAAGACTTCGTTTCAGGAAAGGGCAGTCACGTTTCTGCTCAAATGAACTACATCATTCACAAAGCTCACACGTTTCTCATCTTAACTGACAAGCATTGGATGTTAGAGGACCAGTGCATTCTATCAGTTTCAGAAGAAGATTTGGACTACATATAGTCCGTATGTGTAGGAAACACCGTTCTTTTGTTCTGGGCACTCTCAGATTTCCTGCTGTATTAGAGACTCTAGAAATCAAGAGCGTGCTTCTTGTTCTAAAGCAGAGTGTGATCCATGGATGAGAACTATGCTGTGTGTTTCCCTTCAGAAATGCACTTAAATCCCAGACTCTGTGTCTTCCTACAAGCAAGAATTCGTTTCAGGTAAGGGCAGTCACGTTTCTGCTCAAATGAACTACCTCATTCACAAAGCTCACACGTTTCTCATCTTAACTGACAAGCATTGGATGTTAGAGGACCAGTGCATTCTATCAGTTTCAGAAGAAGATTTGGACTACATATAGTCCGTATGTGTAGGAAACACCGTTCTTTTGTTCTGGGCGCAGTCAGATTTCCTGCTATCTTAGAGACTCTAGAAAGCAAGAGTGTGCTTCTTGCTCTAAAGCAGAGTGTGATCCATGGATGAGAACTATGCTGTATGTTTCCCTTCAGAAATGGAGTTAAATCCCAGACTCTGTCTCTTCCTACAGGCAAGACTTCGTTTCAGGTAAGGGCAGTCACTTTTAAGCTCAAACGTACTACATCGTTCATGAAGCTCACACGTTTCTCATCTTAACTGACAAGCATTGGATGTTAGATGCTCAGTGCTTTGTATCAGTTTCAGAAGCAGATTTGGACTACATATGGTCCATATGTGTAGGAAACACCATTCTTTTGTTCCGGACACACTCAGATTTCCTGGTGTATTAGAGACTCTAAAAAGCAAGAGTGTGCTTCTCGCTCTAAAGCAGAGTGTGATCCATGGATGAGAACTATGCTGTGTGTTTCCGTTCAGAAATGGACTTAAATCCCAGGCTTTGTGTCTTACTACAAGCAAGACTTCGTTTCAGGTAAGAGCAGTCACTTTTCTGCTCAAATGAACTACATCATTCACGAAGCTCACACGTTTCTCATCTTAATTGACAAGCATTGGATGTTAGAGGACCAGTGCATTCTATCAGTTTCAGAAGCAGAGTTGGACTAGATATGGTCCGTATGTGTAGGAAACACCGTTCTTTTGTTCTCAGCACACTCACGTTTCCTGCTGTCTTAGAGACTCTAGAAAGCAAGAGCGTGCTTCTTGTTCTAAAGCAGAGTGTGATCAATGGATGATTACACTGCTGTGTGTTTTACTTCAGAAATGGAGTTAAATCCCAGGCTCTGAGTCTCCCTACAAGCAAGACTTAAATTCAGGTAAGGGCAGTCACTTTTCTGCTCAAACGAACTACATCGTTCACGAAGCTCACACATTTCTCATCTTAACTGACAAGCATTGGATGTTAGAGGGTCAGTGCTTTGTATCAGTTTCACAAGCAGATTTGGACTACATATGGTCCATATGTGTAGGAAACACCGTTCTTTTGTGCTGGGCACTCTCAGATTTCCTGCTGTATTAGAGAGTCTAGAAAGCAAGAGCGTGCTTCTTGCTCTAAAGCAGAGTGTGATCCATGGATGAGAACTATGCTGTGTGTTTCCCTTCAGAAATGGAGTTAAATCCCAGGCTCTGTGTCTTCCTACAAGCAAGACTTCGTTTCAGGTAAGGGCAGTCACTTTTCAGCTCAAACGAACTACATCGTTCACTGAGCTCACACATTTCTCATCTTAACAATCAAGCATTGGATGTTAGAGGACCAGTGCTTTGTATCAGTTTCAGAAGCAGAGTTGGACTAGATATGGTCCGTATGTGTAGGAAACACCGTTCTTTTGTTCTCAGCACACTCACGTTTCCTGCTGTCTTAGAGAATCTAGAAATCAAGAGCGTGCTTCTTGTTCTAAAGCAGAGTGTGATCCATGGATAAGAACTATGCTGTGTGTTTCCCTTCAGAAATGCACTTAAATCCCATACTCTGAGTCTTACTACAAGCAAGACTTCGTTTCAGGTAAGGGCAGTCACTTTTGTGCTCAAAAGAACTACATCGTTCACGAAGCTCACACGTTTCTCATCTTAACTGACAAGCATTGGATGTTAGAGGACCAGTGCATTCTATCAGTTTCAGAAGCAGAGTTGGACTAGATATGGTCCGTATGTGTAGGAAACACCGTTCTTTTGTTCCGGGCACACTCAGATTTCCTGCTGTCTTAGAGACTCCAGAAAGCAAGAGCGTGCTTCTTGTTCTAAAGCAGAGTGTGATCAATGGATGATTACACTGCTGTGTGTTTTACTTCAGAAATGGAGTTAAATCCCAGGCTCTGAGTCTTCCTACATGCAAGACTTAAATTCAGGTAAGGGCAGTCACTTTTCTGCTCAAACGAACTACATCGTTCACGAAGCTCACACATTTCTCATATTAACTGACAAGCATTGGATGTTAGAGGGTCAGTGCTTTGTATCAGTTTCACAAGCAGATTTGGACTACATATGGTCCATATGTGTAGGAAACACCGTTCTTTTGTTCTGGGCACACCCAGATTTCCTGGTGTATTAGAGGATCTAGAAAGCTAGAGTGTGCTTCTCGCTCTATAGCAGAGTGTGATCCATGTATGAGAACTATGCTGTGTGTTTCCCTTCAGAAATGGACTTAAATCCCAGGCTCTGTGTCTTACTACAAGCAAGACTTCGTTTCAGGTAAGGGCAGTCACTTTTCAGTTCAAAGGAACTACATCATTCACAAAGCTCACACGTTTCTCATCTTAACTGACAAGCACTGGATGTTAGAGGACCAGTGCATTCTTTCAGTTTCAGAAGAAGATTTGGACTACATATAGTCCGTATGTGTAGGAAACACCGTTCTTTTGTTCTGGGCACACTCAGATTTCCTGCTGTCTTAGAGACTCTAGAAAGCAAGAGTGTGCTTCTTGCTCTAAAGCAGAGTGTGATCCATGGATGAGAACTATGCTGTGTGCTTGACTTCAGAAATTGAGTTAAATCCCAGACTCTGTCTCTTCCTACAGGCAAGACTTCGTTTCAGGTAAGGGCAGTCACTTTTCAGCTCAAACGAACTACATCATTCACTGAGCTCACACATTTCTCATCTTAACAGACAAGCATTGGATGTTAGAGGACCAGTGCTTTGCATCAGTTTCAGAAGCAGATTTGGACTACATATGGTCCATATGTGTAGGAAACACCGTTCTTTTGTTCCGGGCACACTCAGATTTCCTGCTGTCTTAGAGACTCTAGAAAGAAAGAGCGTGCTTCTTGTTCTAAAGCAGAGTGTCATCAATGGATGAGACAATGCTGTGTGTTTCACTTCAGAAATGGAGTTAAATCCCAGGCTCTGAGTCTCCCTACAAGCAAGACTTCGTTTCAGGTAAGGGCAGTCACTTTTCTGCTCAAAGGAACTACATCGTTCACGAAGCTCACACGTTTCTCATCTTAACTGACAAGCATTGGATGTTAGAGGACCAGTGCATTGTATCAGTTTCAGAAGAAGATTTGGACTACATATAGTCCGTATGTGTAGGAAACACCGTTCTTTTGTTCTCAGCACACTCACGTTTCCTGCTGTCTTAGAGACTCTAGAAAGCAAGAGCGTGCTTCTTGTTCTAAAGCAGAGAGTGATCAATGGATGATTACACTGCTGTGTGTTTTACTTCAGAAATGGAGTTACATCCCAGGCTCTGAGTCTTCCTACAAGCAAGACTTAAATTAAGGTAAGGGCAGTCACTTTTCTGCTCAAACGAACTACATCGTTCACGAAGCTCACACATTTCTCATCTTAACTGACAAGCATTGGATGTTAGAGGGTCAGTGCTTTGTATCAGTTTCACAAGCAGATTTGGACTACATATGGTCCATATGTGTAGGAAACACCGTTCTTTTGTTCTGGGCACACTCAGATTTCCTGCTGTATTAGAAAGTCTAGAAAGCTAGAGTGTGCTTCTCGCTCTAAAGCATAGTGTGATCCATGGATGAGAACTATGCTGTGTGTTTCCCTTCAGAAATGGACTTATATCCCAGGCTCTGTGTCTTACTACAAGCAAGACTTCGTTTCAGGTAAGGGCAGTCACTTTTCAGTTCAAAGGAACTACATCATTCACAAAGCTCACACGTTTCTCATCTTAACTGACAAGCACTGGATGTTAGAGGACCAGTGCATTCTATCAGTTTCAGAAGAGATTTCGACTACATATAGTCCGCATGTGTAGGAAACACCGTTCTTTTGTTCTGGGCACACTCAGATTTCCTGCTGTCTTAGAGACTCTAGAAAGCAAGAGTGTGCTTCTTGCTCTAAAGCAGAGTGTGATCCATGGATGAGAACTATGCTGTGTGCTTGACTTCAGAAATGGAGTTAAATCCCAGGCTCTGAGTCTTCCTACAGGCAAGACTTCATTTCAGGTAAGGGCAGTCACTTTTCTGCTCAAACGAACTACATCGTTCATGAAGCTCACACGTTTCTCATCTTAACTGACAAGCATTGGATGTTAGATGGTCAGTGCTTTGTATCAGTTTCAGAAGGAGATTTGGACTACATATGGTCCATATGTGTAGGAAACACCGTTCTTTTGTTCTGGGCACACTCAGATTTCCTGCTGTATTAGAGAGTCTAGAAAGCTAGAGTGTGCTTCTCGCTCTAAAGCAGAGTGTGATCCATGGATGAGAACTATGCTGTGTGTTTCTCTTCAGAAATGGACTTAAATCACAGGCTCTGTGTCTTACTACAAGCAAGACTTCGTTTCAGGTAAGGGCAGTCACGTTTCTGCTCAAATGAACTACATCATTCACAAAGCTCACACGTTTCTCATCTTAACTGACAAGCATTGGATGTTAGATGACCAGTGCATTCTATCAGTTTCAGAAGAAGATTTGGACTACATATAGTCCGTATGTGTAGGAAACATCGTTCTTTTGTTCTGGGCACACTCAGATTTTCTGCTGTATTAGAAATTCTAGAAAGCAAGAGCGTGCTTCTTGCTCTAAAGCAGAGTGTGATCCATGGATGAGAACTATGCTGTGTGTTTCCCTTCAGAAATGGAGTTAAATCCCAGGCTCTGTGTCTTCCTACAAGCAAGACTTCGTTTCAGGTAAGGGCAGTCACTTTTCAGCTCAAACGAACTACATCGTTCACTGAGCTCACACATTTCTCATCTTAACAGACAAGCATTGGATGTTAGAGGACCAGTGCTTTGTATCAGTTTCAGAAGCAGAGTTGGACTAGATATGGTCCGTATGTGTAGGAAACACCGTTCTTTTGTTCTCAGCACACTCACGTTTCCTGCTGTCTTAGAGACTCTAGAAAGCAAGAGCGTGCTTCTTGTTCTAAAGCAGAGTGTGATCAATGGATGATTACACTGCTGTGTGTTTTACTTCAGAAATGGGGTTAAATCCCAGGCTCTGAGTCTTCCTACAAGCAAGACTTAAATTCAGGTAAGGGCAGTCACTTTTCTGCTCAAACGAACTACATCGTTCATGAAGCTCACACGTTTCTCATCTTAACTGACAAGCATTGGATGTTAGATGGTCAGTGCTTTGTATCAGTTTCAGAAGAAGAGTTGGACTAGATATTGTCCATATGTTTAGGAAACACCGTTCTTTTGTTCTGGGCACACTCAGATTTCCTGCTGTATTAGAAATTCTAGAAAGCAAGAGCGTGCTTCTTGTTCTAAAGCAGAGTGTGATCCATTGATGAGAACGATGCTGTATGTTTCCCTTCAGGAATGGAGTTAAATCCCAGACTCTGTCTCTTCCTATAGGCAAGACTTCGTTTCAGGTAAGGGCAGTCACTTTTAAGCTCAAACGAACTACATCGTTCATGAAGCTCACACGTTTCTCATCTTAACTGACAAGCATTGGATGTTAGATGGTCAGTGCTTTGTATCAGTTTCAGAAGCAGATTTGGACTACATATGGTCCATATGTGTAGGAAACACCATTCTTTTGTTCCGGACACACTCAGATTTCCTGGTGTATTAGAGACTCTAAAAAGCAAGAGTGTGCTTCTCGCTCTAAAGCAGAGTGTGATCCATGGATGAGAACTATGCTGTGTGTTTCCCTTCAGAAATGGACTTAAATCCCAGGCTTTGTGTCTTACTACAAGCAAGACTTCGTTTCAGGTAAGGGCAGTCACTTTTCTGCTCAAATGAACTACATCATTCACGAAGCTCACACGTTTCGGATCTTAATTGACAAGCATTGGATGTTAGAGGACCAGTGCTTTGTATCAGTTTCAGAAGCAGAGTAGGACTAGATATGGTCCGTATGTGTAGGAAACACCGTTCTTTTGTTCTCAGCACACTCACGTTTCCTGCTGTCTTAGAGACTCTAGAAATCAAGAGCGTGCTTCTTGTTCTAAAGCAGAGTGTGATCCATGGATGAGAACTATGCTGTGTGCTTCACTTCAGAAATGGAGTTAAATCCCAGGCTCTGAGTCTACCTACAAGCAAGACTTCGTTTCAGGTAAGGGCAGTCACTTTTCTGCTCAAACGAACTACATCGTTCATGAAGCTCACACGTTTCTCATCTTAACTGACAAGCATTGGATGTTAGATGGTCAGTGCTTTGTATCAGTTTCAGAAGCAGATTTGGACTACATATGGTCCAAATGTGTAGGAAACACCGTTCTTTTGTGCTGGGCACTCTCAGATTTCCTGCTGTATTAGAGAGTCTAGAAAGCTAGAGTGTGCTTCTCGCTCTAAAGCAGAGTGTGATCCATGGATGAGAACTATGCTGTGTGTTTCCCTTCAGAAATGGACTTAAATCCCAGACTCTGTGTCTTACTACAAGCAAGACTTCGTTTCAGGAAAGGGCAGTCACGTTTCTGCTCAAATGAACTACATCATTCACAAAGCTCACACGTTTCTCATCTTAACTGACAAGCATTGGATGTTAGAGGACCAGTGCATTCTATCAGTTTCAGAAGCAGAGTTGGACTAGATATGGTCCGTATGTGTAGGAAACACCGTTCTTTTGTTCTCAGCACACTCACGTTTCCTGCTGTCTTAGAGACTCTAGAAAGCAAGAGCGTGCTTCTTGCTCTAAAGCAGAGTGTGATCCATGGATGAGAACTATGCTGTGTGCTTCACTTCAGAAATGGAGTTAAATCCCAGGCTCTGAGACTACCTACAAGCAAGACTTCGTTTCAGGTAAGGGCAGTCACTTTTGTGCTCAAAAGAACTACATCGTTCACGAAGCTCACACGTTTCTCATCTTAACTGACAAGCATTGGATGTTAGATGGTCAGTGCTTTGTATCAGTTTCAGAAGCAGATTTGGACTACATATGGTCCATATGTGTAGGAAACACCGTTCTTTTGTTCCGGGCACACTCAGATTTCCTGCTGTCTTAGAGACTCCAGAAAGCAAGAGCGTGCTTCTTGTTCTAAAGCAGAGTGTGATCAATGGATGATTACACTGCTGTGTGTTTTACTTCAGAAATGGAGTTAAATCCCAGGCTCTGAGTCTTCCTACATGCAAGACTTAAATTCAGGTAAGGGCAGTCACTTTTCTGCTCAAACGAACTACATCGTTCACGAAGCTCACACATTTCTCATATTAACTGACAAGCATTGGATGTTAGAGGGTCAGTGCTTTGTATCAGATTCACAAGCAGATTTGGACTACATATGGTCCATATGTGTAGGAAACACCGTTCTTTTGTTCTGGGCACACCCAGATTTCCTGGTGTATTAGAGGATCTAGAAAGCTAGAGTGTGCTTCTCGCTCTATAGCAGAGTGTGATCCATGGATGAGAACTATGCTGTGTGTTTCCCTTCAGAAATGGACTTAAATCCCAGGCTCTGTGTCTTACTACAAGCAAGACTTCGTTTCAGGTAAGGGCAGTCACTTTTCAGTTCAAAGGAACTACATCATTCACAAAGCTCACACGTTTCTCATCTTAACTGACAAGCACTGGATGTTAGAGGACCAGTGCATTCTTTCAGTTTCAGAAGAAGATTTGGACTACATATGGTCCATATGTGTAGGAAACACCGTTCTTTTGTTCCGGGCACACTCAGATTTCCTGCTGTCTTAGAGACTCTAGAAAGAAAGAGCGTGCTTCTTGTTCTAAAGCAGAGTGTCATCAATGGATGAGACAATGCTGTGTGTTTCACTTCAGAAATGGAGTTAAATCCCAGGCTCTGAGTCTCCCTACAAGCAAGACTTCGTTTCAGGTAAGGGCAGTCACTTTTCTGCTCAAAGGAACTACATCGTTCACGAAGCTCACACGTTTCTCATCTTAACTGACAAGCATTGGATGTTAGAGGACCAGTGCATTGTATCAGTTTCAGAAGAAGATTTGAACTACATATAGTCCGTATGTGTAGGAAACACCGTTCTTTTGTTCTCAGCACACTCACGTTTCCTGCTGTCTTAGAGACTCTAGAAAGCAAGAGCGTGCTTCTTGTTCTAAAGCAGAGAGTGATCAATGGATGATTACACTGCTGTGTGTTTTACTTCAGAAATGGAGTTAAATCCCAGGCTCTGAGTCTTCCTACAAGCAAGACTTAAATTAAGGTAAGGGCAGTCACTTTTCTGCTCAAACGAACTACATCGTTCACGAAGCTCACACATTTCTCATCTTAACTGACAAGCATTGGATGTTAGAGGGTCAGTGCTTTGTATCAGTTTCACAAGCAGATTTGGACTACATGTGGTCCATATGTGTAGGAAACACCGTTCTTTTGTTCTGGGCCCACTCAGATTTCCTGCTGTATTAGAAAGTCTAGAAAGCTAGAGTGTGCTTCTCACTCTAAAGCATAGTGTGATCCATGGATGAGAACTATGCTGTGTGTTTCCCTTCAGAAATGGACTTATATCCCAGGCTCTGTGTCTTACTACAAGCAAGACTTCGTTTCAGGTAAGGGCAGTCACTTTTCAGTTCAAAGTAACTACATCATTCACAAAGCTCACACGTTTCTCATCTTAACTGACAAGCACTGGATGTTAGAGGAACAGTGCATTGTATCAGTTTCAGAAGAAGATTTGGACTACATATAGTCCGCATGTGTAGGAAACACCGTTCTTTTGTTCTGGGCACACTCAGATTTCCTGCTGTCTTAGAGACTCTAGAAAGCAAGAGTGTGCTTCTTGCTCTAAAGCAGAGTGTGATCCATGGATGAGAACTATGCTGTGTGCTTGACTTCAGAAATGGAGTTAAATCCCAGGCTCTGAGTCTTCCTACAGGCAAGACTTCATTTCAGGTAAGGGCAGTCACTTTTCTGCTCAATCGAACTACATCGTTCATGAAGCTCACACGTTTCTCATCTTAACTGACAAGCATTGGATGTTAGATGGTCAGTGCTTTGTATCAGTTTCAGAAGGAGATTTGGACTACATATGGTCCATATGTGTAGGAAACACCGTTCTTTTGTTCTGGGCCCACTCAGATTTCCTGCTGTATTAGAGAGTCTAGAAAGCTAGAGTGTGCTTCTCGCTCTAAAGCAGAGTGTGATCCATGGATGAGAACTATGCTGTGTGTTTCTCTTCAGAAATGGACTTAAATCCCAGGCTCTGTGTCTTACTACAAGCAAGACTTCGTTTCAGGTAAGGGCAGTCACGTTTCTGCTCAAATGAACTACATCGTTCACTGAGCTCACACATTTCTCATCTTAACAGACAAGCATTGGATGTTAGATGGTCAGTGCTTTGTATCAGTTTCAGAAGCAGAGTTGGACTAGATATGGTCCGTATGTGTATGAAACACCGTTCTTTTGTTCTCAGCACACTCACGTTTCCTGCTGTCTTAGAGACTCTAGAAAGCAAGAGCGTGCTTCTTGTTCTAAAGCAGAGTGTGATCAATGGATGATTACACTGCTGTGTGTTTTACTTCAGAAATGGGGTTAAATCCCAGGCTCTGAGTCTTCCTACAAGCAAGACTTAAATTCAGGTAAGGGCAGTCACTTTTCTGCTCAAACGAACTACATCGTTCATGAAGCTCACACGTTTCTCATCTTAACTGACAAGCATTGGATGTTAGATGGTCAGTGCATTGTATCAGTTTCAGAAGAAGAGTTGGACTAGATATTGTCCATATGTTTAGGAAACACCGTTCTTTTGTTCTGGGCACACTCAGATTTCCTGCTGTATTAGAAATTCTAGAAAGCAAGAGCATGGTTCTTGCTCTAAAGCAGAGTGTGATCCATGGATGAGAACTATGCTGTGTGTTTCCCTTCAGAAATGGAGTTAAATCCCAGGTTCTGTGTCTTCCTACAAGCAAGACTTCATTTCAGGTAAGGGCAGTCACTTTTCAGCTCAAACGAACTACATCGATCACTGAGCTAACACATTTCTCATCTTAACAGACAAGCATTGGATGTTAGATGGTCAGTGCTTTGTATCAGTTTCAGATGCATAGTTGGACTAGATATGGTCCTTATGTGTAGGAAACACCATTCTTTTTTTCTCAGCACACTCACGTTTCCTGCTGTCTTACAGACTCTAGAAATCAAGAGCGTGCGTCTTGTTCTAAAGCAGAGTGTGATCCTAGGATGAGAACTATGCTGTGTGTTTCCCCTCAGAAATAGACTTAAATCCCAGACTCTGTGTCTTACTACAATCAAGACTTCGTTTCAGGTAAGGGCAGTCACTTTTCTGCTCAAATGAACTACATCATTCACAAAGCTCACACGTTTCTCATCTTAACTGACAAGCATTGGATGTTAGAGGACCAGTGCATTCTATCAGTTTCAGAAGAAGATTTGGACTACATATAGTCCGTATGTGTAGGAAACACCGTTCTTTTGTTCTGGGCACACTCAGATTTCCTGCTATCTTAGAGACTCTAGAAAGCAAGAGTGTGCTTCTTGCTCTAAAGCAGAGTGTGATCCATGGATGAGAACTATGCTGTGTGCTTCACTTCAGAAATGGAGTTAAATCCCAGGCTCTGAGTCTACCTACAAGTAAGACTTCGTTTCAGGTAAGGGCAGTCACTTTTCTGCTCAAACGAACTACATCATTCACGAAGCTCACACGTTTCTCATCTTAACTGACAAGCATTGGATGTTAGATGGTCAGTGCTTTGTATCAGTTTCAGAAGCAGATTTGGACTACATATGGTCCATATGTGTAGGAAACACTGTTCTTTTGTTCCGGGCACACTCAGATTTCCTGCTGTATTAGAGACTCTACAAAGCAAGAGTGTGCTTCTCGCTCTAAAGCAGAGTGTGATCCATGGATGAGAACTATGCTGTGTGTTTCCCTTCAGAAATGGACTTAAATCCCAAACTCTGTGTCTTACTACAAGCAAGACTTCGTTTCAGGTAAGGGCAGTCACGTTTCTGCTAAAATGAACTACCTCATTCACAAAGCTCACACGTTTCTCATCTTAACTGACAAGCATTGGATGTTAGAGGACCAGTGCATTCTATCAGTTTCAGAAGAAGATTTGGACTACATATAGTCCGTATGTGTAGGAAACACCGTTCTTTTGTTCTGGGCACAGTCAGATTTCTTGCTATCTTAGAGACTCTAGAAAGCAAGAGTGTGCTTCTTGCTCTAAAGCAGAGTGTGATCCATTGATGAGAACTATGCTGTATGTTTCCCTTCAGAAATGGAGTTAAATCCCAGACTCTGTCTCTTCCTACAGGCAAGACTTCCTTTCAGGTAAGGGCAGTCACTTTTCAGCTCAAACGAACTACATCGTTCACTGAGCTCACACATTTCTCATCTTAACAGACAAGCATTGGATGTTAGAAGACCAGTGCTTTGTATCAGTTTCAGAAGCAGATTTGGACTACATATGGTCCATATGTGTAGGAAACACTGTTCTTTTGTTCCGGGCACACTCAGATTTCCTGCTGTCTTAGAGACTCTAGAAAGCAAGAGCGTGCTTCTTGTTCTAAAGCAGAGTGTCATCAATAGATGAGACAATGCTCTTGTGTTTCACTTCAGAAATGGAGTTAAATCCCAGGCTCTGAGTCTCCCTACAAGCAAGCCTTCGTTTCAGGTAAGGGCAGTCACTTTTCTGCTCAAAGGAACTACATCGTTCACGAAGCTCACACGTTTCTCATCTTAACTGACAAGCATTGGATGTTAGAGGACCAGTGCATTGTATCAGTTTCAGAAGAAGATTTGGACTACATATAGTCCGTATGTGTAGGAAACACCGTTCTTTTGTTCTCAGCACAATCACGTTTCCTGCTGTCTTAGAGACTCTAGAAAGCAAGAGCTTGCTTCTTGTTCTAAAGCAGAGTGTGATCAATGGATGATTACACTGCTGTGTGTTTTACTTCAGAAATGGAGTTAAATCCCAGGCTCTGAGTCTTCCTACAAGCAAGACTTAAATTCAGGTAAGGGCAGTCACTTTTCTGCTCAAACGAACTACATCGTTCACGAAGCTCACACATTTCTCATCTTAACTGACAAGCATTGGATATTAGAGGGTCAGTGCTTTGTATCAGTTTTCGAAGCAGATTTGGACTACATATGGTCCATATGTGTAGGAAACACCGTTCTTTTGTTCTGGGCACACTCAGATTTCCTGCTGTATTAGAGAGTCTAGAAAGCTAGAGTGTGCTTCTCGCTCTAAAGCAGAGTGTGATCCATGGATGAGAACTATGCTGTGTGTTTCTCTTCAGAAATGGACTTAAATCCCAGGCTCTGTGTCTTACTACAAGCAAGACTTTGTTTCAGGTAAGGGCAGTCACTTTTCTGCTCAAATGAACTACAACATTCACGAAGCTCACACGTTCCTCATCTTAATTGACAAGCATTGGATGTTAGAGGACCAGTGCTTTGTATCAGTTTCAGAAGCAGAGTAGGACTAGATATGGTCCGTATGTGTAGGAAACACCGTTCTTTTGTTCTCAGCACACTCACGTTTCCTGCTGTCTTAGAGACTCTAGAAAGCAAGAGCGTGCTTCTTGTTCTAAAGCAGAGTGTGATCAATGGATGATTACACTGCTTTGTGTTTTACTTCAGAAATGGAGTTAAATCCCAGGCTCTGAGTCTTCCTACAAGCAAGACTTAAATTCAGGTAAGGGCAGTCACTTTTCTGCTCAAACGAACTACATCGTTCATGAAGCTCACACATTTCTCATCTTAACTGACAAGCATTGGATGTTAGAGGGTCAGTGCTTTGTATCAGTTTCACAAGCAGATTTGGACTACATATGGTCCATATGTGTAGGAAACACCGTTATTTTGTGCTGGGCACTCTCTGATTTCCTGCTGTATTAGAGAGTCTAGAAAGCAAGAGCGTGCTTCTTGCTCTAAAGCAGAGTGTGATCCATGGATGAGAACTATGCGGTGTGTTTCCCTTCAGAAATGGAGTTAAATCCCAGACTCTGTGTCTTCCTACAAGCAAGACTTCGTTTCAGGTAAGGGCAGTCACTTTTCAGCTCAAACGAACTACATCGTTCACTGAGCTCACACATTTCTCATCTTAACAGACAAGCATTGGATGTTAGAGGACCAGTGTTTTGTATCAGTTTCAGAAGGAGAGTTGGACTAGATATGGTCCGTATGTGTAGGAAACACCGTTCTTTTGTTCTCAGCACACTCACGTTTCCTGCTGTCTTAGAGACTCTAGAAATCAAGAGCGTGCTTCTTGTTCTAAAGCAGAGTGTGATCCATGGATGAGAACTATGCTGTGTGTTTCCCTTCAGAAATGCACTTAAATCCCAGACTCTGAGTCTTACTACAAGAAAGACTTCGTTTCAGGTAAGGGCAGTCACTTTTCTGCTCAAATGAACTACATCATTCACAAAGCTCACACGTTTCTCATCTTATCTCACAAGCATTGGATGTTAGAAGACCAGTGCATTGTATCAGTTTCAGAAGAAGGATTGGACTACATATAGTCCGTATGTGTAGGAAACACCATTCTTTTGTTCTGGGCACACTCACGTTTCCTGCTGTCTTAGAGACTCTAGAAATCAAGGGCGTGCTTCTTGTTCTAAAGCAGAGTGTGATCCATGGATGAGAACTATGCTGTGTGTTTCCCTTCAGAAATAGACTTAAATCCCAGACTCTGTGTCTTACTGCAAGCAAGACTTCGTTTCAGGTAAGGGCAGTCACTTTTCTGCTCAAATGAACTACATCATTCACAAAGCTCACACGTTTCTCATCTTAACTGACAAGCATTGGATGTTAGAGGACCAGGGCATTCTATCAGTTTCAGAAGAAGATTTGGACTACATGTAGTCTGTATGTGTAGGAAACACCGTTCTTTTGTTCTGGGCACACTCAGATTTCCTGCTATCTTAGAGACTCTAGAAAGCAAGAGTGTGCTTCTTGCTCTAAAGCAGAGTGTGATCCATGGATGAGAACTATGCTGTGTGCTTCACTTCAGAAATGGAGTTAAATCCCAGGCTCTGAGTCTACCTACAAGCAAGACTTCGTTTCAGGTAAGGGCAGTCACTTTTCTGCTCAAACGAACTACATCGTTCACGAAGCTCACACGTTTCTCATCTTAACTGACAAGCATTGGATGTTAGAGGACCAGTGCATTGTATCAGTTTCAGAAGAAGATTTGGACTACATATAGTCCGTATGTGTAGGAAACACCGTTCTTTTGTTCTCAGCACACTCACGTTTCCTGCTGTCTTAGAGACTCTAGAAAGCAAGAGCGTGCTTCTTGTTCTAAAGCAGAGTGTGATCAATGGATGATTACACTGCTGTGTGTTTCACTTCAGAAATGGAGTTAAATCCCAGGCTCTGAGTCTTCCTACAAGCAAGACTTAAATTCAGGTAAGGGCAGTCACTTTTCTGCTCAAACGAACTACATCATTCACGAAGCTCACACATTTCTCATCTTAACTGACAAGCATTGGATGTTAGAGGGTCAGTGCTTTGTATCAGTTTCACAAGCAGATTTGGACTACATATGGTCCATATGTGTAGGAAACACCGTTCTTTTGTTCTGGGCACACTCAGATTTCCTGCTGTATTAGAGAGTCTAGAAAGCTAGAGTATGCTTCTCGCTCTAAAGCAGAGTGTGATCCATGGATGAGAACTATGCTGTGTGTTTCTCTTCAGAAATGGACTTAAATCCCAGACTCTGTGTCTTACTACAAGCAAGACTTCGTTTCAGGTAAGGGCAGTCACTTTTCAGTTCAAAGGAACTACATCATTCACAAAGCTCACACGTTTCTCATCTTAACTGACAAGCACTGGATGTTAGAGGACCAGTGCATTCTATCAGTTTCAGAAGAAGATTTGGACTACATATAGTCCGTATGTGTAGGAAACACCGTTCTTTTGTTCTAGGCACACTCAGATTTCCTGCTGTCTTAGAGACTCTAGAAAGCAAGAGTGTGCTTCTTGCTCTAAAGCAGAGTGTGATCCATGGATGAGAACTATGCTGTGTGCTTGACTTCAGAAATGGAGTTAAATCCCAGGCTCTGAGTCTTCCTACAGGCAAGACTTCGTTTCAGGTAAGGGCAGTGACTTTTCTGTTCAAACGAACTACATCGTTCACGAAGCTCACACATTTCTCATCTTAACTGACAAGCATTGGATGTTAGAGGGTCAGTGCTTTGTATCAGTTTCACAAGCAGATTTGGACTACATATGGTCCATATGTGTAGGAAACACCGTTCTTTTGTGCTGGGCACTCTCAGATTTCCTGCTGTATTAGAGAGTCTAGAAAGCAAGAGCGTGCTTTTTGCTCTAAAGCAGAGTGTGATCCATGGATGAGAACTATGCTGTGTGTTTCCCTTCAGAAATGGAGTTAAATCCCAGGCTCTGTGTCTTCCTACAAGCAAGACTTCGTTTCAGGTAAGGGCAGTCACTTTTCAGCTCAAACGAACTACATCGTTCACTGTGCTCACACACTTCTCACCTTAACAGACAAGCATTGGATGTTAGAGGACCAGTGCTTTGTATCAGTTTCAGAAGCAGAGTTGGACTAGATATGGTCCGTATGTGTAGGAAACACCGTTCTTTTGTTCTCAGCACACTCACGTTTCCTGCTGTCTTAGAGACTCTAGAAATCAAGAGCGTGCTTCTTGTTCTAAAGCAGAGTGTGATCCATGGATGAGAACTATGCTGTGTGTTTCCCTTCAGAAATGCACTTAAATCCCAGACTCTGAGTCTTACTAAAAGCAAGACTTCGTTTCAGGTAAGGGCAGTCACTTTTCTGCTCAAATGAACTACATCATTCACAAAGCTCACACGTTTCTCATCTTAACTGACAATCTTTGGATGTTAGAGGACCAGTGCATTCTATCAGTTTCAGAAGAAGATTTGGACTACATATAGTCCGTATGTGTAGGAAACACCGTTCTTTTGTTCCGGGCACACTCAGATTTCCTGCTGTTTTAGTGACTCTAGAAAGCAAGAGTGTGATTCTTGCTCTAAAGCAGAGTGTGATCCATGGATGAGAACTATGCTGTGTGATTCACTTCAGAAATGGAGTTAAATCCCAGGCTCTGAGTCTTCCTACAAGCAAGACTTCGTATCAGGTAAGGGCAATCACTTTTCAGCTCAAACGAACTACATCTGTCACGGAGCTCACACGTTTCTCATCTTAACAGACAAGCATTGGATTTTAGAGGACCAGTGCTTTTTATCAGTTTCAGATGCAGAGTTGGACTATATAATGTCCGTAATTGTAGGAAACACCGTTCTTTTGTTCTCAGCACACTCACGTTTCCTGCTGTCTTAGAGACTCTAGAAATCAAGAGCCTGCTTCTTGTTCTAAAGCAGAGTGTGATCAATGGATGATTAAACTGCTGTGTGTTTTACTTCAGAAATGGAGTTAAATCTCAGGCTCTGAGTATTCCTACAAGCAAGACTTCAATTCAGGTAAGGGCAGTCACTTTTCTGCTCAAACGAAGTACTTCGTTCACGAAGCTCACACGTTTCTCATCTTAACTGACAAGCATTGGATGTTAGATGGTCAGTGCTTTGTATCAGTTTCAGAAGTAGATTTGGACTACATATGGTCCATATGTGTAGGAAACACCGTTCTTTTGTTCTGGGCACACTCAGATTTCCTGCTGTATTAGAAACTCTACAAAGCAAGAGTGTGCTTCTCGCTCTAAAGCAGAGTGTGATCCATGGATGAGAACTATGCTGTGTGTTTCCCTTCAGAAATGGACTTAAATCCCAGACTCTGTGTCGTACTACAAGCAAGACTTCATTTCAGGTAAGGGCAGTCACCTTTCTGCTCAAATGAACTACATCAATCACAAAGCTCACACGTTTCTCATCTTAACTGACAAGCATTGGATGTTAGAGGACCAGTGCATTCTATCAGTTTCAGAAGAAGATTTGGACTACATATAGTCCGTATGTGTAGGAAACACCGTTCTTTTGTTCTGGGCACACTCAGATTTCCTGCTGTCTTAGAGACTCTAGAAAGCAAGAGTGTGCTTCTTGCTCTAAAGCAGAGTGTGATCCATGGATGAGAACTATGATGTGTGCTTGACTTCAGAAATGGAGTTAAATCCCAGGCTCTGAGTCTTCCTACAGGCAAGACTTCGTTTCAGGTAAGGGCAGTCACTTTTCTGTTCAAACGAACTACATCGTTCATGAAGCTCACACGTTTCTCATCTTAACTGACAAGCATTGGATGTTAGATGGTCAGTGCTTTGTATCAGTTCCAGAAGGAGATTTGGATTACATATGGTCCATATGTGTAGGAAACACCGTTCTTTTGTTCCGGGCACACTCAGATTTCCTGCTGTATTAGAGACTCTACAAAGCAAGAGTGTGCTTCTCGCTCTAAAGCAGAGTGGGATCCATGGATGAGAACTATGCTGTGTGTTTCCCTTCAGAAATGGACTTAAATACCAGGCTTTGTGTCTTACTACAAGCAAGACTTCGTTTCAGGTAAGGGCAGTCACTTTTGTGCTCAAATGAACTACATCATTCACGAAGATCACACGTTTCTCATCTTAATTGACAAGCATTGGATGTTAGAGGACCAGTGCTTTGTATCAGTTTCAGAAGCAGAGTTGGACTAGATATGGTCCGTATGTGTAGGAAACACCGTTCTTTTGTTCTTAGCACACTCACGTTTCCTGCTGTCTTAGAGACTCTAGAAATCAAGAGCGTGCTTCTTGTTCTAAAGCAGAGTGAGATCCATGGATGAGAACTATGCTGTGTGTTTCCCTTCAGAAATGGACTTAAATCCCAGACTCTGAGTCTTCCTACAGGCAAGACTTCGTTTCAGGTAAGGGCAGTCACTTTTCTGCTCAAACGAACTACATCGTTCATGAAGCTCACACGTTTCTCATCTTAACTGACAAGCATTGGATGTTAGATGGTCAGTGCTTTATATCAGTTTCAAAAGAAGAGTTGGACTAGATATGGTCCATATGTTTACGAAACACCGTTCTTTTGTTCTGGGCACACTCAGATTTCCTGCTGTATTAGAAATTCTACAAAGCAAGAGCGTGCTTCTTGCTCTAAAGCAGAGTGTGATCCATGGATGAGAACTATGCTGTGTGTTTCCCTTCAGAATGGAGTTAAATCCCAGGTTCTGTGTCTTCCTACAAGCAAGACTTCATTTCAGGTAATGGCAGTCACTTTTCAGCTCAAACGAACTACATCGTTCACTGAGCTAACACATTTCTCATCTTAACAGACAAGCATTGGATGTTAGAGGACCAGTGCTTTGTATCAGTTTCAGAATCAGAGTTGGACTAGATATGGTCCTTATGTGTAGGAAACACCGTTCTTTTGTTCTTAGCACCCTCACGTTTACTGCTGTCTTAGAGACTCTAGAAATCAAGGGCGTGCTTCTTGTTCTAAAGCAGAGTGAGATCAATGGATGAGAACTATGCTGTGTGTTTCCCTTCAGAAATGGACTTAAATCCCAGACTCTGTGTCTTCCTACAAGCAAGACTTCGTTTCAGTTAAGGGCAGTCACGTTTCTGCTCAAATGAACTACATCATTCACAAAGCTCACACGTTTCTCATCTTAACTGACAAGCATTGGATGTTAGAGGACCAGTGCATTCTATCAGTTTCAGAAGAAGATTGGGACTACATATAGTCCGTATGTGTAGGATACACCGTTCTTTTGTTCTGGGCACACTCAGATTTCCTGCTATCTTAGAGACTCTAGAAAGCAAGAGTGTGCTTCTTGCTCTAAAGCAGAGTGTGATCCATGGATGAGAACTATGCTGTGTGCTTCACTTCAGAAATGGAGTTAAATCCCAGGCTCTGAGTCTTCCTACAGGCAAGACTTCGTTTCAGGTAAGGGCAGTCACTTTTCTGCTCAAACGAACTACATCGTTCATGAAGCTCACACGTTTCTCATCTTAACTGACAAGCATTGGATGTTAGATGGTCAGTGCTTTATATCAGTTTCAGAAGAAGAGTTGGACTAGATATGGTCCATATGTTTAGGAAACACCGTTCTTTTGTTCTGGGCACACTCAGATTTCCTGCTGTATTAGAAATTCTACAAAGCAAGAGCGTGCTTCTTGCTCTAAAGCAGAGTGTGATCCATGGATGAGAACTATGCTGTGTGTTTCCCTTCAGAAATGGAGTTAAATCCCAGGTTCTGTGTCTTCCTACAAGCAAGACTTCATTTCAGGTAATGGCAGTCACTTTTCAGCTCAAACGAACTACATCGTTCACTGAGCTAACACATTTCTCATCTTAACAGACAAGCATTGGATGTTAGATGGTCAGTGCTTTGTATCAGTTTCAGAAGCAGAGTTGGACTAGATATGGTCCTTATGTGTAGGAAACACCGTTCTTTTTTTCTCAGCACACTCACGTTTCCTGCTGTCTTAGAGACTCTAGAAATCAAGAGCGTGCTTCTTGTTCTAAAGCAGAGTGTGATCCATGGATGAGAACTATGCTGTGTGTTTCCCTTCAGAAATAGACTTAAATCCCAGACTCTGTGTCTTACTACAAGCAAGACTTCGTTTCAGGTAAGGGCAGTCACTTTTCAGCTCAAATGAACTACATCATTCACAAAGCTCACACGTTTCTCATCTTAACTGACAAGCATTGGATGTTAGAGGACCAGTGCATTCTATCAGTTTCAGAAGAAGATTTGGACTACATATAGTCCGTATGTGTAGGATACACCGTTCTTTTGTTCTGGGCACACTCAGATTTCCTGCTATCTTAGAGACTCTAGAAAGCAAGAGTGTGCTTCTTGCTCTAAAGCAGAGTGTGATCCATGGATGAGAACTATGCTGTGTGCTTCACTTCAGAAATGGAGTTAAATCCCAGGCTCTGAGTCTACCTACAAGCAAGACTTCGTTTCAGGTATGGGCAGTCACTTTTCTGCTCAAACCAACTACATCGTTCACGAAGCTCACACGTTTCTCATCTTAACTGACAAGCATTGGATGTTCGATGGTCAGTGCTTTGTATCAGTTTCAGAAGCAGAGTTGGACTACGTATGGTCCATATGTGTAGGAAACACCGTTCCATTGTTCCGGGCACACTCAGATTTCCTGCTGTATTAGAAATTCTACAAAGCAAGAGCGTGCTTCTTGCTCTAAAGCAGAGTGTGATCCATGGATGACAACTATGCTGTGTGTTTCCCTTCAGAAATGGACTTAAATCCCAGACTCTGTGTCTTCCTACAAGCAAGACTTCGTTTCAGTTAAGGGCAGTCACGTTTCTGCTCAAATGAACTACCTCATTCACAAAGCTCACACGTTTCTCATCTTAACTGACAAGCATTGGATGTTAGAGGACCAGTGCATTCTATCAGTTTCAGAAGAAGATTTGGACTACGTATAGTCCGTATGTGAAGGAAACACCGTTCTTTTGTTCTGGGCACACTCAGATTTCCTGCTATCTTAGAGACACTAGAATGCAAGAGTGTGCTTCTTGCTCTAAAGCAGAGTGTGATCCATGGATGAGAACTATGCTGTGTGCTTCACTTCAGAAATGGAGTTAAATCCCAGGCTCTGAGTCTTCCTACAGGCAAGACTTCGTTTCAGGTAAGGGCAGTCACTTTTCTGCTCAAACGAACTACATCGTTCATGAAGCTCACACGTTTCTCATCTTAACTGACAAGCATTGGATGTTAGATGGTCAGTGCTTTATATCAGTTTCAGAAGAAGAGTTGGACTAGATATGGTCCATATGTTTAGGAAACACCGTTCTTTTGTTCTGGGCACACTCAGATTTCCTGCTGTATTAGAAATTCTACAAAGCAAGAGCGTGCTTCTTGCTCTAAAGCAGATTGTGATCAATGGATGAGAACTATGCTGTGTGTTTCCCTTCAGAAATGGAGTTAAATCCCAGGTTCTGTGTCTTCCTACAAGCAAGACTTCATTTCAGGTAATGGCAGTCACTTTTCAGCTCAAACGAACTACATCGTTCACTGAGCTAACACATTTCTCATCTTAACAGACAAGCATTGGATGTTAGATGGTCAGTGCTTTGTATCAGTTTCAGAAGCAGAGTTGGACTAGATATGGTCCTTATGTGTAGGAAACACCGTTCTTTTGTTCTCAGCACACTCACGTTTCCTGCTGTCTTAGAGACTCTAGAAATCAAGAGCGTGCTTCTTGTTCTAAAGCAGAGTGTGATCCATGGATGAGAACTATGCTGTGTGTTTCCCTTCAGAAATAGACTTAAATCCCAGACTCTGTGTCTTACTACAAGCAAGACTTCGTTTCAGGTAAGGGCAGTCACTTTTCAGCTCAAATGAACTACATCATTCACAAAGCTCACACGTTTCTCATCTTAACTGACAAGCATTGGATGTTAGATGGTCAGTGCTTTGTATCAGTTTCAGAAGCAGATTTGGACTACGTATGGTCCATATGTGTAGGAAACACCGTTCTTTTGTTCCGGGCACACTCAGATTTCCTGCTGTATTAGAGACTCTACAAAGCAAGAGTGTGCTTCTCGCTCTAAAGCAGAGTGTGATCCATGGATGAGAACTATGCTGTGTGTTTCCCTTCAGAAATGGACTTAAATCCCAGACTCTGTGTCTTACTACAAGCAAGACTTCGTTTCAGGTAAGGGCAGTCACGTTTCTGCTCAAATGAACTACCTCATTCACAAAGCTCACACGTTTCTCATCTTAACTGACAAGCATTGGATGTTAGAGGACCAGTGCATTCTATCAGTTTCAGAAGAAGATTTGGACTACATATAGTCCGTATGTGTAGGAAACACCGTTCTTTTGTTCTCAGCACACTCTCGTTTCCTGCTGTCTTAGAGACTCTAGAAAGCAAGAGCGTGCTTCTTGTTCTAAAGCAGAGTGTGATCAATGGATGATTACACTGCTGTGTGTTTTACTTCAGAAATGGAGTTAAATCCCAGGCTCTGAGTCTTCCTACAAGCAAGACTTAAATTCAGGTAAGGGCAGTCACTTTTCAGTTCAAAGGAACTACATCATTCACAAACCTCACACGTTTCTCATCTTAACTGACAAGCACTGGATGTTAGAGGACCAGTGCATTCTACCAGTTTCAGAAGAAGATTTGGACTACATATAGTCCGTATGTGTAGGAAACACCTTTCTTTTGTTCTGATCACACTCAGATTTCCTGCTGTCTTAGAGACTCTAGAAAGCAAGAGTGTGCTTCTTGCTCTAAAGCAGAGTGTGATCCATGGATGAGAACTATGCTGTGTGCTTGACTTCAGAAATGGAGTTAAATCCCAGGCTCTGAGTCTTCCTACAGGCAAGACTTCGTTTCAGGTAAGGGCAGTGACTTTTCTGCTCAAACGAACTACATCGTTCATGAAGCTCACACGTTTCTCATCTTAACTGACAAGCATTGGATGTTAGAGGACCAGTGCTTTGTATCAGTTTCAGAAGCAGAGTAGGACTAGATATGGTCCATATGTGTAGGAAACACCGTTCTTTTGTTCCGGGCACACTCAGATTTCCTGCTGTATTAGAGACTCTACAAAGCAAGAGTGTGCTTCTCGCTCTAAAGCAGAGTGTGATCCATGGATGAGAACTATGCTGTGTGTTTCCCTTCAGAAATGGACTTAAATCCCAGGCTTTGTGTCTTACTACAAGCAAGACTTCGTTTCAGGTAAGGGCAGTCACTTTTCTGCTCAAATGAACTACATCATTCACGAAGCTCACACGTTTCTCATCTTAATTGACAAGCATTGGATGTTAGAGGACCAGTGCTTTGTATCAGTTTCAGAAGCAGAGTTGGACTAGATATGGTCCGTATGTGTAGGAAACACAGTTCTTTTGTTCTCAGCACACTCACGTTTCCTGCTGTCTTAGAGACTCTAGAAATCAAGAGCGTGCTTCTTGTTCTAAAGCAGAGTGAGATCCATGGATGAGAACTATGCTGTGTGTTTCCCTTCAGAAATGGACTTAAATCCCAGACTCTGTGTCTTCCTACAAGCAAGACTTCGTTTCTGGTAAGGGCAGTCACGTTTCTGCTCAAATGAACTACATCATTCACAAAGCTCACACGTTTCTCATCTTAACTGACAAGCATTGGATGTTAGAGGACCAGTGCATTCTATCAGTTTCAGAAGAAGATTTGGACTAGATATAGTCCGTATGTGAAGGAAACACCGTTCTTTTGTTCTGGGCACACTCAGATTTCCTGCTATCTTAGAGACACTAGAAAGCAAGAGTGTGCTTCTTGCTCTAAAGCAGAGTGTGATCCATGGATGAGAACTATGCTGTGTGCTTCACTTCAGAAATGGAGTTAAATCCCAGGCTCTGAGTCTTCCTACAGGCAAGACTTCGTTTCAGGTAAGGGCAGTCACTTTTCTGCTCAAACGAACTACATCGTTCATGAAGCTCACACGTTTCTCATCTTAACTGACAAGCATTGGATGTTAGATGGTCAGTGCTTTATATCAGTTTCAGAAGAGAAGTTGGACTAGATATGATCCATATGTTTAGGAAACACCGTTCTTTTGTTCTGGGCACACTCAGATTTCCTGCTGTATTAGAAATTCTAGAAAGCAAGAGCGTGCTTCTTGCTCTAAAGCAGAGTGTGATCCATGGATGAGAACTATGCTGTGTGCTTCACTTCAGAAATGGAGTTAAATCCCAGGCTCTGAGTCTACCTACAAGCAAGACTTCATTTGAGGTAAGGGCAGTCACTTTTCTGCTCAAACGAACTACATAGTTCACGAAGCTCACACGTTTCTCATCTTAACTGACAAGCATTGGATGTTAGATGGTCAGTGCTTTGTATCAGTTTCAGAAGCAGATTTGGACTACATATGGTCCATATGTGTAGGAAACACCGTTTTTTTGTTCTGGGCACACTCAGATTTCCTGCTGTATTAGAGACTCTACAAAGCAAGAGTGTGCTTCTCGCTCTAAAGCAGAGTGTGATCCATGGATGAGAACTATGCTGTGTGTTTCCCTTCAGAAATGGACTTGAATCCCAGACTCTGTGTCTTACTACAAGCAAGACTTCGTTTCAGGTAAGGGCAGTCACGTTTCTGCTCAAATGAACTACCTGATTCACAAAGCTCACACGTTTCTCATCTTAACTGACAAGCATTGGATGTTAGAGGACCAGTGCATTCTATCAGTTTCAGAAGAAGATTTGGACTACATATAGTCCGTATGTGTAGGAAACACCGTTCTTTTGTTCTGGGCACAGTCAGATTTCCTGCTATCTAGAGACTCTAGAAAGCAAGAGTGTGCTTTTTGCTCTAAAGCAGAGTGTGATCCATTGATGAGAACTATGCTGTATGTTTCCCTTCAGAAATGGAGTTAAATCCCAGACTCTGTCTCTTCCTACAGGCAAGACTTCGTTTCAGGTAAGGGCAGTCACTTTTCTGCTCAAAGGAACTACATCGTTCACGAAGCTCACACGTTTCTCATCTTAACTGACAAGCATTGGATGTTAGAGGACCAGTGCATTGTATCAGTTTCAGAAGAAGATTTGGACTACATATAGTCCGTATGTGTAGGAAACACCGTTCTTTTGTTCTCAGCACACTCACGTTTCCTGCTGTCTTAGAGACTCTAGAAAGCAAGAGCGTACTTCTTGTTCTAAAGCAGAGTGTGATCAATGGATGATTACACTGCTGTGTGTTTTACTTCAGAAATGGAGTTAAATCCCAGGCTCTGAGTCTTCCTACAAGCAAGACTTAAATTCAGGTAAGGGCAGTCACTTTTCTGCTCAAACGAACTACATCGTTCACGAAGCTCACACATTTCTCATCTTAACTGACAAGCATTGGATGTTAGAGGGTCAGTGCTTTGTATCAGTTTCACAAGCAGACTTGGACTACATATGGTCCATATGTGTAGGAAACACCGTTCTTTTGTTCTGGGCACACTCAGATTTCCTGCTGTATTAGAGAGTCTAGAAAGCTAGAGTGTGCTTCTCACTCTAAAGCAGAGTGTGATCCATGGATGAGAACTATGCTGTGTGTTTCTCTTCAGAAATGGACTTAAATCCCAGGCTCTGTGTCTTACTACAAGCAAGACTTCCTTTCAGGTAAGGGCAGTCACTTTTCAGCTCTAAAGAACTACATTGTTCACGAAGCTCACACGTTTCTCATCTTAACAGACAAGCATTGGATTTTAGAGGACCAGTGCATTCTATCAGTTTCAGAAGAAGATTTGGATTACATATAGTCCGTATGTGTAGGAAACACCGTTCTTTTGTTCTGGGCACACTCAGATTTCCTGCTGTCTTAGAGACTCTAGAAAGCAAGAGTGTGCTTCTTGCTCTAAAGCAGAGTGTGATCCATGGATGAGAACTATGCTGTGTACTTCACTTCAGAAATGGAGTTAAATCCCAGGCTCTGAGTCTTCCTACAGGCAAGACTTCGTTTCAGGTAAGGGCAGTCACTTTTCTGCTCAAACGAACTACATCGTTCATGAAGCTCACACGTTTCTCATCTTAACTGACAAGCATTGGATGTTAGAGGGTCAGTGCTTTGTATCAGTTTCAGAAGCAGATTTGGACGATGTATTGTCCATATGTGTAGGAAACACTGTTTTTTTGTTCCGGGCACACTCAGATTTCCTGCTATATTAGAGACTCTACAAAGCAAGAGTGTGCTTCTCGCTCTAAAGCAGAGTGTGATCCATGGATGAGAACTATGCTGTGTGTTTCCCTTCAGAAATGGACTTAAATCCCAGGCTCTGTGTCTTACTACAAGCAAGACTTCGTTTCAGGTAAGGGCAGTCACTTTTCTGCTCAAATGAACTACATTATTCACGAAGCTCACACGTTTCTCATCTTAATTGACAAGCATTGGATGTTATAGGACCATTGCTTTGTATCAGTTTCAGAAGAAGAGTTGGACTAGATATGGTCCATATGTGTAGGAAACACCGTTCTTTTGTTCTGGGCACACTCAGATTTCCTGCTGTATTAGAAATTCTAGAAAGCAAGAGCGTGCTTCTTGCTCTAAAGCAGAGTGTGATCCATGGATGAGAACTATGCTGTGTGTTTCCCTTCAGAAATGGAGTTAAATCCCAGACTCTGTCTCTTCCTACAGGCAAGAATTCGTTTCAGGTAAGGGCAGTCACTTTTCAGCTTAAACGAACTACATCGTTCACTGAGTTCACACATTTCTCATCTTAACAGACAAGCATTGGATGTTAGAGGACCAGTGCTTTGTATCAGTTTCAGAAGCAGAGTTGGACTAGATATTGTCCGTATGTGTAGGAAACACCGTTCTTTTGTTCTCAGCACACTCACATTTCCTGCTGTCTTAGAGACTCTAGAAAGCAAGAGCGTGCTTCTTGTTCTAAAGCAGAGTGTCATCAATGGATGAGACAAGGCTGTGTGTTTCACTTCAGAAATGGAGTTAAATCCCAGGCTCTGTGTCTTCCTACAAGCAAGACTTCATTTCAGGTAAGGGCAGTCTCTTTGTGCTCAAACGAACTACATCGTTCACGAAGCTCACACGTTTCTCATCTTATCTCACAAGCATTGGATGTTAGAGGACCAGTGAATTGTATCAGTTTCAGAAAATGGATTGGACTACATATTGTCCGTATGTGTAGGAAACACCATTCTTTTGTTCTGGGCACACTCAGATTTCCTGCTGTATTAGAGAATCTAGGAAGCAAGAGCGTGCTTTTGGCTCTAAAGCAGAGTGTGATCCATGAATGAGAACTATGCTGTGTGTTTCCCTTCAGAAATGGAGTTAAATCCCAGGCTCTGTTTCTTCTTACAAGCAAGACTTCGTTTCAGGTAAGGGCAGTCACTTTTCAGCTCAAACGAACTACATTGTTCACGAAGCTCACACGTTTCTCATCTTAACAGACAAGCATTGGATTTTAGAGGACCAGTGCATTCTATCAGTTTCAGAAGAAGATTTGGACTACATATAGTCTGTATGTGTAGGAGACACCGTTCTTTTGTTCCGGGCACACTCAGATTTCCTGCTATATTAGAGACTCTACAAAGCAAGAGTGTGCTTCTAGCTCTAAAGCAGAGTGTGATCCATGGATGAGAACTATGTTGTGTGTTTCCCTTCAGAAGTGGACTTAAATCCCAGGCTCTCTGTCTTACTACAAGCAAGACTTCGTTTCAGGTAAGGGCAGTCACTTTTCTGCTCAAATGAACTACATTATTCACGAAGCTCACACGTTTCTCATCTTAATTGACAAGCATTGGATGTTAGAGGACCATTGCTTTGTATCAGTTTCAGAAGAAGAGTTGGACTAGATATGGTCCATATGTTTAGGAAACACCGTTCTTTGTTCTGGCAACACTCAGATTTCCTGCTGTATTAGAAATTCTAGAATGCAAGAGCGTGCTTCTTGCTCTAAAGCAGAGTGTGATCCATGGATGAGAACTATGCTGTGTGTTTCCCTTCAGAAATGGAGTTCAATCCCAGGCTCTGAGTCTACCTACAAGCAAGACTTCGTTTCAGGTAAGGGCAGTCACTTTTATGCTCAAACGAACTACATCGTTCACGAAGCTCACACGTTTCTCATCTTAACTGACAAGCATTGGATGTTAGATGGTCAGTGCTTTGTATCAGTTTCAGAAGCAGATTTGGACTACATACGGTCCATATGTGTAGGAATCACCGTTCTTTTGTTCTGGGCACACTCAGATTTCCTGTTATCTTAGAGACTCTAGAAAGCAAGAGTGTGCTTCTTGCTCTAAAGCAGAGTGTGATACATTGATGAGAACTATGCTGTGTGTTTCCCTTCAGAAATGGACTTAAATCCCAGACTCTGTGTCTTACTACAAGCAAGACTTCGTTTCAGGTAAGGGCAGTCACGTTTCTGCTCAAATGAACTACATCATTCACAAAGCTCACACGTTTCTCATCTTAACTGACAAGCATTGGATGTTAGAGGACCAGTGCTTTGTATCAGTTTCAGAAGCAGAGTTGGACAAGATATTGTCCGTATGTGTAGGAAACACCGTTCTTTTGTTCTCAGCACACTCACGTTTCCTGCTGTCTTAGAGACTCTAGAAAGCAAGAGTGTGCTTCTTGTTCTAAAGCAGAGTGTCATCAATGGATGAGACAATGCTGTGTGTTTCACTTCAGAAATGGAGTTAAATCCCAGGCTCTGAGTCTCCCTACAAGCAAGACTTCGTTTTAGGTAAGGGCAGTCACTTTTCTGCTCAAACGAACTACATCATTCACAAGGCTCACACGTTTCTCATCTTAATTGACAAGCATTGGATGTTAGAGGACCAGTGCATTGTATCAGTTTCAGAAGAAGATTTGGACTACATATAGTCAGTATGTTTAGGAAACACCGTTCTTTTGTTCTGGGCACACTCAGATTTCCTGCTGTCTTTGAGACTCTAGAAAGCAAGAGTGTGATTCTTGCTCTAGAGCAGAGTGTGATCCATGGATGAGAACTATGCAGTGTGATTCACTTCAGAAATGGAGTTAAATCCCAGGCTCTGAGTCTTCCTACAAGCAAGACTTCATTTCAGGTAAGGGCAGTCTCTTTTCTGCTCAAACGAACTACATCTTTCACGAAGCTCACACGTTTCTCATCTTAACAGACAAGCATTGGATTTTATAGGACCAGTGAATTCTATCAGTTTCAGAAGAAGAGTTGGACTAGATATCGTCCATATGTGTAGGAAACAGCGTTCTTTTGTTCTGGGCACACTCAGATTACCTGCTGTATTAGAAATTCTAGAATGCAAGAGCGTGCTTCTTGCTCTAATGCAGAGTGTGATCTATGGATGAGAACTATGCTGTGTGTTTCCCTTCAGAAATGGAGTTAAATCCCAGGCTCTGTGTCTTCCTACAAGAAAGACTTCGTTTCAGTTAAGGGCAGTCACTTTTAAGCTCAAACGAACTACATCGTTCACTGAGCTCACACATTTCTCATCTTAACAGACAAGCATTGGATGTTAGAGGACCAGTGCTTTGTATCAGTTTCAGAAGCAGAGTTGGACTAGATATGGTCCGTATGTGTAGGAAACACCGTTCTTTTGTTCTCAGCACACTCACGTTTCCTGCTGTCTTAGAGACTCTAGAAATCAAGAGCGTGCTTCTTGTTCTAAAGCAGAGTGTGATCCATGGATGAGAACTATGCTGTGTGTTTCCCTTCAGAAATTCACTTAAATCCCAGACTCTGAGTCTTACTACAAGCAAGACTTCGTTGCAGGTAAGGGCAGTCACTTTTCTGCTCAAATGAACTACATCATTCACAAAGCTCACACGTTTCACATCTTAACTGACAATCATTGGATGTTAGAGGACCAGTGCATTCTATCAGTTTCAGAAGAAGATTTGGACTACATATAGTCTGTATGTGTAGGAAACTCCGTTCTTTTGTTCTGATCACACTCAGATTTCCTGCTATCTTAGAGACTCTAGAAAGTAAGAGTGTGCTTCTTGCTCTAAAGCAGAGTGTGATCCATGGATGAGAACTATGCTGTGTGCTTCACTTCAGAAATGGAGTTAAATCCCAGGCTCTGAGTCTACCTACAAGCAAGACTTAAATTCAGGTAAGGGCAGGCACTTTTCTGCTCAAACGAACTACATCGTTCACGAAGCTCACACATTTCTCATCTTAACTGACAAGCATTGGATGTTAGAGGGTCAGTGCTTTGTATCAGTTTCACAAGCAGATTTGGACTACATATGGTCCATATGTGTAGGAAACACCGTTCTTTTGTTCTGGGCACACTCAGATTTCCTGCTGTATTAGAGAGTCTAGAAAGCTAGAGTGTGCTTCTCGCTCTAAAGCAGAGTGTGATCCATGGATGAGAACTATGCTGTGTGTTTCTCTTCAGAAATGGACTTAAATCCCAGGGTCTGTGTCTTACTACAAGCAAGACTTCGTTTCAGGTAAGGACAGTCACTTTTCAGTTCAAAGGAACTACATCATTCACAAAGCTCACACGTTTCTCATCTTAACTGACAAGCACTGGAAGTTAGAGGACCAGTGCATTCTATCAGTTTCAGAAGAAGATTTGGACTACATATAGTCCGTATGTGTAGGAAACACCGTTCTTTTGTTCTGGGCACACTCAGATTTCCTGCTGTCTTAGAGACTCTAGAAAGCAAGAGTGTGCTTCTTGATCTAAAGCAGAGTGTGATCCATGGATGAGAACTATGCTGTGTGCTTGACTTCAGAAATGGAGTTAAATCCCAGGCTCTGTGTCTTCCTACAGGCAAGACTTCGTTTCAGGTAAGGGCAGTCACTTTTCTGCTCCAACGAACTACATCGTTCACGAAGCTCACACGTTGCTCATCTTAACTGACAAGCATTGCATGTTAGATGGTCAGTGCTTTGTATCAGTTTCAGAAGCAGATTTGGACTACATATGGTCCATATGTGTAGGAAACATCGTTCTTTTGTGCTGGGCACTCTCAGATTTCCTGCTGTATTAGAGAGTCTAGAAAGCTAGAGTGTGCTTCTCGCTCTAAAGCAGAGTGTGATCCATGGATGAGAACTATGCTGTGTGTTTCCCTTCAGAAATGGACTTAAATCCCAGACTCTGTGTCTTACTACAAGCAAGACTTCGTTTCAGGAAAGGGCAGTCACGTTTCTGCTCAAATGAACTACATTATTCACAAAGCTCACACGTTTCTCATCTTAAATGACAAGCATTGGATGTTAGAGGACCAGTGCATTCTATCAGTTTCAGAAGAAGATTAGAACTACATATAGTCCGTATGTGTAGGAAACGCCGTACTTTTGTTCTGGGAACACTCAGATTTCCTGCTGTATTAGAAATTCTAGAAAGCAAGAGCGTGCTTCTTGCTCTAAAGCAGAGTATGATCCATGGATGAGAACTATGCTGTGTGTTTCCCTTCAGAAATGGAGTTAAATCCCAGGCTCTGTGTCTTCCTACAAGCAAGACTTCGTTTCAGGTAAGGGCAGTCACTTTTCAGCTCAAACGAACTACATCGTTCACTGAGCTCACACATTTCTCATCTTAACAGACAAGCATTGGATGTTAGAGGACCAGTGCTTTGTATCAGTTTCAGAAGCAGAGTTGGACTAGATATGGTCCGTATGTGTAGGAAACACCGTTCTTTTGTTCTCAGCACACTCACGTTTCCTGCTGTCTTAGAGACTCTAGAAAGCAAGAGCGTGCTTCTTGTTCTAAAGCAGAGTGTGATCAATGGATGATTACACTGCTTTGTGTTTTACTTCAGAAATGGAGTTAAATCCCAGGCTCTGAGTCTTCCTACAAGCAAGACTTAAATTCAGGTAAGGGCAGTCACTTTTCTGCTCAAACGAACTACATCGTTCATGAAGCTCACACATTTCTCATCTTAACTGACAAGCATTGGATGTTAGAGGGTCAGTGCTTTCTATCAGTTTCACAAGCAGATTTGGACTACATATGGTCCATAAGTGTAGGAAACATCGTTCTTTTGTGCTGGGCACTCTCAGATTTCCTGCTGTATTAGAGAGTCTAGAAAGCAAGAGCGTGCTTCTTGCTCTAAAGCAGAGTGTGATCCATGGATGAGAACTATGCTGTGTGTTTCCCTTCAGAAATGGAGTTAAATCCCAGGCTCTGTGTCTTCCTACAAGCAAGACTTCGTTTCAGGTAAGGGCAGTCACTTTTCAGCTCAAACGAACTACATCGTTCACTGAGCTCACACATTTCTCATCTTAACAGACAAGCATTGCATGTTAGAGGACCTGTGCTTTGTATCAGTTTGAGAAGCAGAGTTGGACTAGATATGGTCCGTATGTGTAGGAAACACCGTTCTTTTGTTCTCAGCACACTCACGTTTCCTGCTGTCTTAGAGACTCTAGAAATCAAGAGCGTGCTTCTTGTTCTAAAGCAGAGTGTGATCCATGGATGAGAACTATGCTGTGTGTTTCCCTTCAGAAATGCACTTAAATCCCAGACTCTGTGTCTTCCTACAAGCAAGACTTCGTTTCAGGTAAGGGCAGTCACCTTTCTGCTCAAATGAACTACCTCATTCACAAAGCTCACACGTTTCTCATCTTAACTGACAAGCATTGGATGTTAGAGGACCAGTGCATTCTATCAGTTTCAGAAGAAGATTTGGACTACATATAGTCCGTATGTGTAGGAAACACCGTTCTTTTGTTGTGGGCGCAGTCAGATTTCCTGCTATCTTAGAGACTCTAGAAAGCAAGAGTGTGCTTCTTGCTCTAAAGCAGAGTGTGATCCATTGATGAGAACTATGCTGTATGTTTCCCTTCAGAAATGGAGTTAAATCCCAGACTCTGTCTCTTCCTACAGGCAAGACTTCGTTTCAGGTAAGGGCAGTCACTTTTAAGCTCAAACGAACTACATCGTTCATGAAGCTCACACGTTTCTCATCTTAACTGACAAGCATTGGATGTTAGATGCTCAGTGCTTTGTATCAGTTTCAGAAGCAGATTTGGACTACATATGGTCCATATGTGTAGGAAACACCATTCTTTTGTTCCGGACACACTCAGATTTCCTGGTGTATTAGAGACTCTAAAAAGCAAGAGTGTGCTTCTCGCTCTAAAGCAGAGTGTGATCCATGGATGAGAACTATGCTGTGTGTTTCCCTTCAGAAATGGACTTAAATCCCAGGCTTTGTGTCTTACTACAAGCAAGACTTCGTTTCAGGTAAGGGCAGTCACTTTTCTGCTCAAATGAACTACATCATTCACGAAGCTCACACGTTTCTCATCTCAATTGACAAGCATTGGATGTTAGAGGACCAGTGCTTTGTATCAGTTTCAGAAGCAGAGTAGGACTAGATATGGTCCGTATGTGTAGGAAACACCGTTCTTTTGTTCTCAGCACACTCACGGTTCCTGCTGTCTTAGAGACTCTAGAAATCAAGAGCGTGCTTCTTGTTCTAAAGCAGAGTGTGATCCATGGATGAGAACTATGCTGTGTGCTTCACTTCAGAAATGGAGTTAAATCCCAGGCTCTGAGTCTACCTACAAGCAAGACTTCATTTCAGGTAAGGGCAGTCACTTTTCTGCTCAAACGAACTACATCGTTCACGAAGCTCACACATTTCTCATCTTAACTGACAAGCATTGGATGTTAGAGGGTCAGTGCTTTTTATCAGTTTCACAAGCAGATTTGGACTACATATGGTCTATATGTGTAGGAAACACCGTTCTTTTCTTCTGGGCACACTCAGATTTCCTGCTGTATTAGAGAGTCTAGAAAGCTAGAGTGTGCTTCTCGCTCTAAAGCAGAGTGTGATCCATGGATGAGAACTATGCTGTGTGTTTCTCTTCAGAAATGGACTTAAATCCCAGGGTCTGTGTCTTACTACAAGCAAGACTTCGTTTCAGGTAAGGACAGTCACTTTTCAGTTCAAAGGAACTACATCATTCACAAAGCTCACACGTTTCTCATCTTAACTGACAAGCACTGGATGTTAGAGGACCAGTGCATTCTATCAGTTTCAGAAGAAGATTTGGACTCCATATAGTCCGTATGTGTAGGAAACACCGTTCTTTTGTTCTGGGCACACTCAGATTTCCTGCTGTCTTAGAGACTCTAGAAAGCAAGAGTGTGCTTCTTGATCTAAAGCAGAGTGTGATCCATGGATGAGAACTATGCTGTGTGCTTGACTTCAGAAATGGAGTTAAATCCCAGGCTCTGTGTCTTCCTACAGGCAAGACTTCGTTTCAGGTAAGGGCAGTGACTTTTCTGCTCAAACGAACTACATCGTTCATGAAGCTCACACGTTTCTCATCTTAACTGACAAGCATTGGATGTTAGATGGTCAGTGCTTTGTATCAGTTTCAGAAGCAGATTTGGACTACATATGGTCCATATATGTTGGAAACACCATTCTTTTGTTCCGGGCACACTCAGAATTCCTGGTGTATTAGAGACTCTCCAAAGCAAGAGTGTGCTTCTCGCTCTAAAGCAGAGTGTGATCCATGGATGAGAACTAGGCTGTGTGTTTCCCTTCAGAAATGGACTTAAATCCCAGGCTTTGTGTCTTACTACAAGCAAGACTTCGTTTCAGGTAAGGGCAGTCACTTTTCTGCTCAAATGAACTACATCATTCACGAAGCTCACACGTTTCTCATCTTAATTGACAAGCATTGGATGTTAGAGGACCAGTGCTTTGTATCAGTTTCAGAAGCAGAGTAGGACTAGATATGGTCCGTATGTGTAGGAAACACCGTTCTTTTGTTCTCAGCACACTCACGTTTCCTGCTGTCTTAGAGACTCTAGAAATCAAGAGCGTGCTTCTTGTTCTAAGGCAGAGTGTGATCCATGGATGAGAACTATGCTGTGTGCTTCACTTCAGAAATGGAGTTAAATCCCAGGCTCTGAGTCTCCCTACAAGCAAGACTTCGTTTCAGGTAAGGGCAGTCACTTTTCTGCTCAAACGAACTACATCGTTCACGAAGCTCACACGTTTCTCATCTTAACTGACAAGCATTGCATGTTAGATGGTCAGTGCTTTGTATCAGTTTCAGAAGCAGATTTGGACTACATATGGTCCATATGTGTAGGAAACACCGTTCTTTTGTGCTGGGCACTCTCAGATTTCCTGCTGTATTAGAGAGTCTAGAAAGTTAGAGTGTGCTTCTCGCTCTAAAGCAGAGTGTGATCCATGGATGAGAACTATGCTGTGTGTTTCCCTTCAGAAATGGACTTAAATCCCAGACTCTGTGTCTTACTACAAGCAAGACTTCGTTTCAGGAAAGGGCAGTTACGTTTCTGCTCAAATGAACTACATTATTCACAAAGCTCACACGTTTCTCATCTTAACTGACAAGCATTGGATGTTAGAGGACCAGTGCATTCTATCAGTTTCAGAAGAAGATTTGGACTACATATAGTTCATATGTGTAGGAAACACCGTTCTTTTGTTCTGGGCACACTCAGATTTCCTGCTGTATTAGAAATTCTAGAAAGCAAGAGCGTGCTTCTTGCTCTAAAGCAGAGTGTGATCCATGGATGAGAACTATGCTGTGTGTTTCCCTTCAGAAATGGAGTTAAATCCCAGGCTCTGTGTCTTCCTACAAGCAAGACTTCGTTTCAGGTAAGGGCAGTCACTTTTCAGCTCAAACGAACTACATCGTTCACTGAGCTCACACATTTCTCATCTTAACAGACAAGCATTGGATGTTAGAGGACCAGTGCTTTGTATCAGTTTCAGAAGCAGAGTTGGACTAGATATTGTCCGCATGTGTAGGAAACACCGTTCTTTTGTTCTCAGCACACTCACGTTTCCTGCTGTCTTAGAGACTCTAGAAAGCAAGAGCGTGCTTCTTGTTCTAAAGCAGAGTGTGATCAATGGATGATTACACTGCTTTGTGTTTTACTTCAGAAATGGAGTTAAATCCCAGGCTCTGAGTCTTCCTACAAGCAAGACTTAAATTCAGGTAAGGGCAGTCACTTTTCTGCTCAAACGAACTACATCGTTCATGAAGCTCACACATTTCTCATCTTAACTGACAAGCATTGGATGTTAGAGGGTCAGTGCTTTCTATCAGTTTCACAAGCAGATTTGGACTACATATGGTCCATATGTGTAGGAAACACCGTTCTTTTGTGCTGGGCACTCTCAGATTTCCTGCTGTATTAGAGAGTCTAGAAAGCAAGAGCGTGCTTCTTGCTCTAAAGCAGAGTGTGATCCATGGATGAGAACTATGCTGTGTGTTTCCCTTCAGAAATGGAGTTAAATCCCAGGCTCTGTGTCTTCCTACAAGCAAGACTTCGTTTCAGGTAAGGGCAGTCACTTTTCAGCTCAAACGAACTACATCGTTCACTGAGCTCACAAATTTCTCATCTTAACAGACAAGCATTGGATGTTAGAGGACCAGTGCTTTGTATCAGTTTGAGAAGCAGAGTTGGACTAGATATGGTCCGTATGTGTAGGAAACACCGTTCTTTTGTTCTCAGCACACTCACGTTTCCTGCTGTCTTAGAGACTCTAGAAATCAAGAGCGTGCTTCTTGTTCTAAAGCAGAGTGTGATCCATGGATGAGAACTATGCTGTGTGTTTCCCTTCAGAAATGCACTTAAATCCCAGACTCTGTGTCTTCCTACAAGCAAGACTTCGTTTCAGGTAAGGGCAGTCACGTTTCTGCTCAAATGAACTACCTCATTCACAAAGCTCACACGTTTCTCATCTTAACTGACAAGCATTGGATGTTAGAGGACCAGTGCATTCTATCAGTTTCAGAAGAAGATTTGGACTACATATAGTCCGTATGTGTAGGAAACACCGTTCTTTTGTTCTGGGCGCAGTCAGATTTCCTGCTATCTTAGAGACTCTAGAAAGCAAGAGTGTGCTTCTTGCTCTAAAGCAGAGTGTGATCCATTGATGAGAACTATGCTGTATGTTTCCCTTCAGAAATGGAGTTAAATCCCAGACTCTGTCTCTTCCTACAGGCAAGACTTCGTTTCAGGTAAGGGCAGTCACTTTTAAGCTCAAACGAACTACATCGTTCATGAAGCTCACACGTTTCTCATCTTAACTGACAAGCATTGGATGTTAGATGCTCAGTGCTTTGTATCAGTTTCAGAAGCAGATTTGGACTACATATGGTCCATATGTGTAGGAAACACCATTCTTTTGTTCCGGACACACTCAGATTTCCTGGTGTATTAGAGACTCTAAAAAGCAAGAGTGTGCTTCTCGCTCTAAAGCAGAGTGTGATCCATGGATGAGAACTATGCTGTGTGTTTCCCTTCAGAAATGGACTTAAATCCCAGGCTTTGTGTCTTACTACAAGCAAGACTTCGTTTCAGGTAAGGGCAGTCACTTTTCTGCTCAAATGAACTACATCATTCACGAAGCTCACACGTTTCTCATCTCAATTGACAAGCATTGGATGTTAGAGGACCAGTGCTTTGTATCAGTTTCAGAAGCAGAGTAGGACTAGATATGGTCCGTATGTATAGGAAACACCGTTCTTTTGTTCTCAGCACACTCACGGTTCCTGCTGTCTTAGAGACTCTAGAAAGCAAGAGCGTGCTTCTTGTTCTAAAGCAGAGTGTGATCCATGGATGAGAACTATGCTGTGTGCTTCACTTCAGAAATGGAGTTAAATCCCAGGCTCTGAGTCTACCTACATGCAAGACTTCATTTCAGGTAAGGGCAGTCACTTTTCTGCTCAAACGAACTACATCGTTCACGAAGCTCACACATTTCTCATTTAACTGACAAGCATTGGATGTTAGAGGGTCAGTGCTTTGTATCAGTTTCACAAGCAGATTTGGACTACATATGGTCCATATGTGTAGGAAACACCGTTCTTTTGTTCTGGGCACACTCAGATTTCCTGCTGTATTAGAGAGTCTAGAAAGCTAGAGTGTGCTTCTCGCTCTAAAGCAGAGTGTGATCCATGGATGAGAACTATGCTGTGTGTTTCTCTTCAGAAATGGACTTAAATCCCAGGGTCTGTGTCTTACTACAAGCAAGACTTCGTTTCAGGTAAGGACAGTCACTTTTCAGTTCAAAGGAACTACATCATTCACAAAGCTCACACGTTTCTCATCTTAACTGACAAGCACTGGATGTTAGAGGACCAGTGCATTCTATCAGTTTCAGAAGAAGATTTGGACTCCATATAGTCCGTATGTGTAGGAAACACCGTTCTTTTGTTCTGGGCACACTCAGATTTCCTGCTGTATTAGAAATTCTAGAAAGCAAGAGCGTGCTTCTTGCTCTAAAGCAGAGTGTGATCCATGGATGAGAACTATGCTGTGTGTTTCCCTTCAGAAATGGAGTTAAATCCCAGGCTCTGTGTCTTCCTACAAGCAAGACTTCGTTTCAGGTAAGGGCAGTCACTTTTCAGCTCAAACGAACTACATCGTTCACTGAGCTCACACATTTCTCATCTTAACAGACAAGCATTGGATGTTAGAGGACCAGTGCTTTTTATCAGTTTCAGAAGCAGAGTTGGACTTGATATGGTCCGTATGTGTAGGAAACACCGTTCTTTTGTTCTCAGCACACTCACGTTTCCTGTTGTCTTAGAGACTATAGAAAGCAAGAGCGTGCTTCTTGTTCTAAAGCAGAGTGTGATCAATGGATGATTACACTGCTGTGTGTTTTACTTCAGAAATGGAGGTAAATCCCAGGCTCTGAGTCTTCCTACAAGCAAGACTTAAATTCAGGTAAGGGCAGTCACTTTTCTGCTCAAACGAACTACATCGTTCAGAAGCTCACACATTTCTCATCTTAACTGACAAGCATTGGATGTTAGAGGGTCAGTGCTTTGTATCAGTTTAACAAGCAGATTTGGACTACATATGGTCCATATGTGTAGGAAACACCGTTCTTTTGTGCTGGGCACTCTCAGATTTCCTGCTGTATTAGAGAGTCTAGAAAGCAAGAGCGTGCTTCTTGCTCTAAAGCAGAGTGTGATCCATGGATGAGAACTATGCTGTGTGTTTCCCTTCAGAAATGGAGTTAAATCCCAAGCTCTGTGTCTTCCTACAAGCAAGACTTCGTTTCAGGTAAGGGCAGTCACTTTTCAGCTCAAACGAACTACATCGTTCACTGAGCTCACACATTTCTCATGTTAACAGACAAGCATTGGATGTTAGAGGACCAGTGCTTTGTACCACTTTCAGAAGCAGAGTTGGACTAGATATGGTCCGTATGTGTAGGAAACACCGTTCTTTTGTTCTCAGCACACTCACGTTTCCTGCTGTCTTAGAGACTCTAGAAATCAAGAGCGTGCTTCTTGTTCTAAAGCAGAGTGTGATCCATGGATGAGAACTATGCTGTGTGTTTCCCTTCAGAAATGCACTTAAATCCCAGACTCTGTGTCTTCCTACAAGCAAGAATTCGTTTCAGGTAAGGGCAGTCACGTTTCTGCTCAAATGAACTACCTCATTCACAAAGCTCACACGTTTCTCATCTTAACTGACAAGCATTGGATGTTAGAGGACCAGTGCATTCTATCAGTTTCAGAAGAAGATTTGGACTACATATAGTCCGTATGTGTAGGAAACACCGTTCTTTTGTTCTGTGCGCAGTCAGATTTCCTGCTATCTTAGAGACTCTAGAAAGCAAGAGTGTGCTTCTTGCTCTAAAGCTTAGTGTGATCCATGGATGAGAACTATGCTGTATGTTTCCCTTCAGAAATGGAGTTAAATCCCAGACTCTGTCTCTTCCTACAGGCAAGACTTCGTTTCAGGTAAGGGCAGTCACTTTTAAGCTCAAACGTACTACATCGTTCATGAAGCTCACACGTTTCTCATCTTAACTGACAAGCATTGGATGTTAGATGCTCAGTGCTTTGTATCAGTTTCAGAAGCAGATTTGGACTACATATGGTCCATATGTGTAGGAAACACCATTCTTTTGTTCCGGACACACTCAGATTTCCTGGTGTATTAGAGACTCTAAAAAGCAAGAGTGTGCTTCTCGCTCTAAAGCAGAGTGTGATCCATGGATGAGAACTATGCTGTGTGTTTCCCTACAGAAATGGACTTAAATCCCAGGCTTTGTGTCTTACTACAAGCAAGACTTCGTTTCAGGTAAGAGCAGTCACTTTTCTGCTCAAATGAACTACATCATTCACGAAGCTCACACGTTTCTCATCTTAATTGACAAGCATTGGATGTTAGAGGACCAGTGCTTTGTATCAGTTTCAGAAGCAGAGTAGGACTAGATATGGTCCGTATGTGTAGGAAACACCGTTCTTTTGTTCTCAGCACACTCACGTTTCCTGCTGTCTTAGAGACTCTAGAAATCAAGAGCGTGCTTCTTGTTCTAAAGCAGAGTGTGATCCATGGATGAGAACTATGCTGTGTGCTTCACTTCAGAAATGGAGTTAAATCCCAGGCTCTGAGTCTACCTACAAGCAAGACTTCATTTCAGGTAAGGGCAGTCACTTTTCTGCTCAAACGAACTACATCGTTCACAAAGCTCACACGTTTCTCATCTTAACTGACAAGCAATGGATGTTAGATGGTCAGTGCTTTGTATCAGTTTCAGAAGCAGATTTGGACTACATATGGTCCATATGTGTAGGAAACACCGTTCTTTTGTGCTGGGCACTCTCAGATTTCCTGCTGGATTAGAGATTCTAGAAAGCTAGAGTGTGCTTCTCGCTCTAAAGCAGAGTGTGATCCATGGATGAGAACTATGCTGTATGTTTCCCTTCAGAAATGGACTTAAATCCCAGACTCTGTGTCTTACTACAAGCAAGACTTCGTTTCAGGAAAGGGCAGTCACGTTTCTGCTCAAATGAACTACATCATTCACAAAGCTCACACGTTTCTCATCTTAACTGACAAGCATTGGATGTTAGAGGACCAGTGCATTCTATCAGTTTCAGAAGCAGAGTTGGACTAGATATGGTCCGTATGTGTAGGAAACACCGTTCTTTTGTTCTCAGCACACTCACGTTTCCTGCTGTCTTAGAGACTCTAGAAAGCAAGAGCGTGCTTCTTGTTCTAAAGCAGAGTGTGATCAATGGATGATTACACTGCTGTGTGTTTTACTTCAGAAATGGAGTTAAATCCCAGGCTCTGAGTCTCCCTATAAGCAAGACTTAAATTCAGGTAAGGGCAGTCACTTTTCTGCTCAAACGAACTACATCGTTCACGAAGCTCACACATTTCTCATCTTAACTGACAAGCATTGGATGTTAGAGGGTCAGTGCTTTGTATCAGTTTCACAAGCAGATTTGGACTACATATGGTCCATATGTGTAGGAAACACCGTTCTTTTGTGCTGGGCACTCTCAGATTTCCTGCTGTATTAGAGAGTCTAGAAAGCAAGAGCGTGCTTCTTGCTCTAAAGCAGAGTGTGATCCATGGATGAGAACTATGCTGTGTGTTTCCCTTCAGAAATGGAGTTAAATCCCAGGCTCTGTGTCTTCCTACAAGCAAGACTTCGTTTCAGGTAAGGGCAGTCACTTTTCAGCTCAAACGAACTACATCGTTCACTGAGCTCACACATTTCTCATCTTAACAATCAAGCATTGGATGTTAGAGGACCAGTGCTTTGTATCAGTTTCAGAAGCAGAGTTGGACTAGATATGGTCCGTATGTGTAGGAAACACCGTTCTTTTGTTCTCAGCACACTCACGTTTCCTGCTGTCTTAGAGAATCTAGAAATCAAGAGCGTGCTTCTTGTTCTAAAGCAGAGTGTGATCCATGGATAAGAACTATGCTGTGTGTTTCCCTTCAGAAATGCACTTAAATCCCATACTCTGAGTCTTACTACAAGCAAGACTTCGTTTCAGTTAAGGGCAGTCACTTTTCTGCTCAAATGAACTACATCATTCACAAAACTCACACGTTTCTCATCTTAACTGACAATCTTTGGATGTTAGAGGACCAGTGCATTCTATCAGTTTCAGAAGAAGATTTGGACTACATATAGTCCGTATGTGTAGGAAACACCGTTCTTTTGTTCTGGGCACACTCAGATTTCCTGCTATCTTAGAGACTCTAGAAAGCAAGAGTGTGCTTCTTGCTCTAAAGCAGAGTGTGATCCATGGATGAGAATTATCCTGTGTGCTTCACTTCAGAAATGGAGTTAAATCCCAGGCTCTGAGTCTACCTACAAGCAAGACTTCAATTCAGGTAAGGGGAGTCACTTTTCTGCTCAAACTAACTACATCGTTCACGAAGCTCACACGTTTCTCATCTTAACTGACAAGCATTGGATGTTAGATGGTCAGTGCTTTGTATCAGTTTCAGAAGCAGATTTGGACTACATATGGTCCATATGTGTAGGAAACACCGTTCTTTTGTGCTGGGCACTCTCAGATTTCCTGCTGGATTAGAGATTCTAGAAAGCTAGAGTGTGCTTCTCGCTCTAAAGCAGAGTGTGATCCATGGATGAGAACTATGCTGTGTGTTTCCCTTCAGAAATGGACTTAAATCCCAGACTCTGTGTCTTACTACAAGCAAGACTTCGTTTCAGGAAAGGGCAGTCACGTTTCTGCTCAAATGAACTACATCATTCACAAAGCTCACACGTTTCTCATCTTAACTTACAAGCATTGGATGTTAGAGGACCAGTGCATTCTATCAGTTTCAGAAGAAGATTTGGACTACATATAGTCCGTATGTGTAGGAAACACCGTTCTTTTGTTCTGGGCACACTCAGATTTCCTGCTGTATTAGAAATTCTAGAAAGCAAGAGCGTGCTTCTTGCTCTAAAGCAGAGTGTGATCCATGGATGAGAACTATGCTGTGTGTTTCCCTTCAGAAATGGAGTTAAATCCCAGGCTCTGTGTCTTCCTACAAGCAAGACTTCGTTTCAGGTAAGGGCAGTCACTTTTCAGCTCAAACGAACTACATCGTTCACTGAGCTCACACATTTCTCATCTTAACAGACAAGCATTGGATGTTAGAGGACCAGTGCTTTGTATCAGTTTCAGAAGCAGTGTTGGACTAGATATGGTCCGTATGTGTAGGAAACACCGTTCTTTTGTTCTCAGCACACTCACGTTTCCTGCTGTCTTAGAGACTCTAGAAAGCAAGAGCGTGCTTCTTGTTCTAATGCAGAGTGTGATCAATGGATTATTACACTGCTGTGTGTTTTACTTCAGAAATGGAGTTAAATCCCAGGCTCTGAGTCTCCCTACAAGCAAGACTTAAATTCAGGTAAGGGCAGTCACTTTTCTGCTCAAACGAACTACATCGTTCACGAAGCTCACACATTTCTCATCTTAACTGACAAGCATTGGATGTTAGAGGGTCAGTGCTTTGTATCAGTTTCACAAGCAGATTTGGACTACATATGGTCCATATGTGTAGGAAACACCGTTCTTTTGTGCTGGGCCCTCTCAGATTTCCTGCTGTATTAGAGACTCTAGAAAGCAAGAGCGTGCTTCTTGCTCTAAAGCAGAGTGTGATCCATGGATGAGAACTATGCTGTGTGTTTCCCTTCAGAAATGGAGTTAAATCCCAGGCTCTGTGTCTTCCTACAAGCAAGACTTCGTTTCAGGTAAGGGCAGTCACTTTTCAGCTCAAACGAACTACATCGTTCACTGAGCTCACACATTTCTCATCTTAACAATCAAGCATTGGATGTTAGAGGACCAGTGCTTTGTATCAGTTTCAGAAGCAGAGTTGGACTAGATATGGTCCGTATGTGTAGGAAACACCGTTCTTTTGTTCTCAGCACACTCACGTTTCCTGCTGTCTTAGAGAATCTAGAAATCAAGAGCGTGCTTCTTGTTCTAAAGCAGAGTGTGATCCATGGATAAGAACTATGCTGTGTGTTTCCCTTCAGAAATGCACTTAAATCCCATACTCTGAGTCTTACTACAAGCAAGACTTCCTTTCAGGAAAGGGCAGTCACTTTTCTGCTCAAATGAACTACATCATTCACAAAACTCACACGTTTCTCATCTTAACTGACAATCTTTGGATGTTAGAGGACCAGTGCATTCTATCAGTTTCAGAAGAAGTTTTGGACTACATATAGTCCGTATGTGTAGGAAACACCGTTCTTTTGTTCTGGGCACACTCAGATTTCCTGCTATCTTAGAGACTCTAGAAAGCAAGAGTGTGCTTCTTGCTCTAAAGCAGAGTGTGATCCATGGATGAGAACTATCCTGTGTGCTTCACTTCAGAAATGGAGTTAAATCCCAGGCTCTGAGTCTACCTACAAGCAAGACTTCAATTCAGGTAAGGGGAGTCACTTTTCTGCTCAAACTAACTACATCGTTCACGAAGCTCACACGTTTCTCATCTTAACTGACAAGCATTGGATGTTAGATGGTCAGTGCTTTGTATCAGTTTCAGAAGCAGATTTGGACTACATATGGTCCATATGTGTAGGAAACACAGTTCTTTTGTTCCGGGCACACTCAGATTTCCTGCTGTCTTAGAGACTCTAGAAAGCAAGAGTGTGATTCTTGCTCTAAAGCAGAGTGTGATCCATGGATGAGAACTATGCTGTGTGATTCACTTCAGAAATGGAGTTAAATCCCAGGCTCTGAGTCTTCCTACAAGCAAGACTTCGTTTCAGGTAAGGGCAGTCACTTTTCTCCTCAAATGAACTACATCATTCACAAAGCTCACACGTTTCTCATCTTAACTGACAAGCATTGGATGTTAGAGGGTCAGTGCTTTGTATCAGTTTCACAAGCAGATTTGGACTACATATGGTCCATATGTGTAGGAAACACCGTTCTTTTCTTCCGGGCACACTCAGATTTCCTGCTGTCTTAGAGACTCTAGAAAGCAAGAGTGTGTTTCTTGCTCTAAAGCAGAGTGTGATCCATGGATGAGAACTATGCTGTGTGATTCACTTCAGAAATGGAGTTAAATCCCAGGCTCTGAATCTTCCTACAAGCAAGACTTCGTTTCAGGTAAGGGCAGTCACTTTTCTGCTCAAACGAACTACATCTTTCACGAAGCTCACACGTTTCTCATCTTATCTCACAAGCATTGGATGTTAGAGGACCAGTGCATTGTATCAGTTGCAGAAGAAGGATTGGACTACATATAGTCCGTATGTGTAGGAAACACCATTCTTTTGTTCTGGGCACACTCAGATTTCCTGCTGTATTAGAGAATCTAGAAAGCAAGAGCGTGCTTCTTGCTCTAAAGCAGAGTGTGATCCATGGATGAGAACTATGATGTGTGTTTCCCTTCAGAAATGGAGTTAAATCCCAGGCTCTGTGTCTTCCTACAAGCAAGACTTCGTATCAGGTAAGGGCAGTCACTTTTCAGCTCAAACGAACTACATCTGTCACGGAGCTCACACGTTTCTCATCTTAACAGACAAGCATTGGATGTTAGAGGACCAGTGCTTTTTATCAGTTTCAGATGCAGAGTTGGACTATATAATGTCCGTAATTGTAGGAAACACCGTTCTTTTGTTCTCAGCACACTCACGTTTCCTGCTGTCTTAGAGACTCTAGAAATCAAGTGCGTGCTTCTTGTTCTAAAGCAGAGTGTGATCAATGGATGATTAAACTGCTGTGTGTTTTACTTCAGAAATGGAGTTAAATCTCAGGCTCTGAGTCTTCCTACAAGCAAGACTTCAATTCAGGTAAGGGCAGTCACTTTTCTGCTCAAACGAACTACATCGTTCACGAAGCTCACACGTTTCTCATCTTAACTGACAAGCATTGGATGTTAGATGGTCAGTGCTTTGTATCAGTTTCAGAAGCAGATTTGGACTACATATGGTCCATATGTGTAGGAAACACCGTTCTTTTGTTCTGGGCACACTCAGATTTCCTGCTGTATTAGAGACTCTACAAAGCAAGAGTGTGCTTCTCGCTCTAAAGCAGAGTGTGATCCATGGATGAGAACTATGCTGTGTGTTTCCCTTCAGAAATGGACTTAAATCCCAGACTCTGTGTCTTACTACAAGCAAGACTTCATTTCAGGTAAGGGCAGTCACCTTTCTGCTCAAATGAACTACATCAATCACAAAGCTCACACGTTTCTCATCTTAAATGACAAGCATTGTATGTTAGAGGACCAGTGCTTTGTATCAGTTTCAGAAGCAGAGTTGGACTAGATATGGTCCGTATGTGTAGGAAACACCGTTCTTTTGTTCTCAGCACACTCACGTTTCCTGCTGTCTTAGAGACTCTAGAAATCAAGAGCGTGCTTCTTGTTCTAAAGCACAGTGAGATCCATGGATGAGAACTATGCTGTGTGTTTCCCTTCAGAAATGGACTTAAATCCCAGACTCTGTGTCTTACTACAAGCAAGACTTCATTTCAGGTAAGGGCAGTCACCTTTCTGCTCAAATGAACTACATCAATCACAAAGCTCACACGTTTCTCATCTTAACTGACAAGCATTGGATGTTAGAGGACCAGTGCATTCTATCAGTTTCAGAAGAAGATTTGGACTACATATAGTCCGTATGTGTAGGAAACACCGTTCTTTTGTTCTGGGCACACTCAGATTTCCTGCTGTCTTAGAGACTCTAGAAAGCAAGAGTGTGCTTCTTGCTCTAAAGCAGAGTGTGATCCATGGATGAGAACTATGCTGTGTGCTTGACTTCAGAAATGGAGTTAAATCCCAGGCTCTGAGTCTTCCTACAGGCAAGACTTCGTTTCAGGTAAGGGCAGTCACTTTTCTGTTCAAACTAACTACATCGTTCACGAAGCTCACACGTTTCTCATCTTAACTGACAAGCATTGGATGTTAGATGGTCAGTGCTTTCTATCAGTTTCAGAACCAGATTTGGACTACATATGGTCCATATGTGTAGGAAACACCGTTCTTTTCTTCCAGGCACACTCAGATTTCCTGCTGTCTTAGAGACTCTAGAAAGCAAGAGTGTCATTCTTGCTCTAAAGCAGAGTGTGATCCATGGATGAGAAGTATGCTGTGTGATTCACTTCAGAAATGGAGTTAAATCCCAGGCTCTGAGTCTTCCTACAAGCAAGACTTCGTTTCAGGTAAGGGCAGTCACTTTTCTGCTCAAACGAACTACATCGTTCACGAAGCTCACACGTTTCTCATCTTATCTCACAAGCATTGGATGTTAGAGGACCAGTGCATTGTATCAGTTGCAGAAGAAGGATTGGACTACATATAGTCTGTATGTGTAGGAAACACCATTCTTTTGTTCTGGGCACACACAGATTTCCTGCTGTATTAGAGAATCTAGAAAGCAAGAGCGTGCTTCTTGCTCTAAAGCAGAGTGTGATCCATGGATGAGAACTATGATGTGTGTTTCCCTTCAGAAATGTAGTTAAATCCCAGTATCTGTGTCTTCCTACAAGCAAGACTTCGTATCAGGTAAGGGCAGTCACTTTTCAGCTCAAACGAACTACATCTGTCACGGAGCTCACACGTTTCTCATCTTAACAGACAAGCATTGGATTTTAGAGGACCAGTGCTTTTTATCAGTTTCAGATGCAGAGTTGGACTATATAATGTCCGTAATTGTAGGAAACACCGTTCTTTTGTTCTCAGCACACTCACGTTTCCTGCTGTCTTAGAGACTCTAGAAATCAAAAGCGTGCTTCTTGTTCTAAAGCAGAGTGTGATCAATGGATGATTAAACTGCTGTGTGTTTTACTTCAGAAATGGAGTTAAATCTCAGGCTCTGAGTCTTCCTACAAGCAAGACTTCAATTCAGGTAAGGGCAGTCACTTTTCTGCTCAAACGAACTACATCGTTCACGAAGCTCACACGTTTCTCATCTTAACTGACAAGCATTGGATGTTAGATGGTCAGTGCTTTGTATCAGTTTCAGAAGCAGATTTGGACTACATATGGTCCATATGTGTAGGAAACACCGTTCTTTTGTTCTGGGCACACTCAGATTTCCTGCTGTATTAGAGACTCTACAAAGCAAGAGTGTGCTTCTCGCTCTAAAGCAGAGTGTGATCCATGGATGAGAACTATGCTGTGTGTTTCCCTTCAGAAATGGACTTAAATCCCAGACTCTGTGTCTTACTACAAGCAAGACTTCATTTCAGGTAAGGGCAGTCACCTTTCTGCTCAAATGAACTACATCAATCACAAAGCTCACACGTTTCTCATCTTAAATGACAAGCATTGGATGTTAGAGGACCAGGGCTTTGTATCCGTTTCAGAAGCAGAGTTGGACTAGATATGGTCCGTATGTGTAGGAAACACCTTTCTTTTGTTCTCAGCACACTCACGTTTCCTGCTGTCTTAGAGACTCTAGAAATCAAGAGCGTGCTTCTTTTTCTAAAGCAGAGTGAGATCCATGGATGAGAACTATGCTGTGTGTTTCCCTTCAGAAATGGAGTTAAATCCCAGGTTCTGTGTCTTCCTACAAGCAAGACTTCATTTCAGGTAATGACAGTCACTTTTCAGCTCAAACGAACTACATCGTTCACTGAGCTAACACATTTCTCATCTTAACAGACAAGCATTGGATGTTAGATGGTCAGTGCTTTGTATCAGTTTCAGAAGCAGAGTTGGACTAGATATGGTCCTTATGTGTAGGAAACACCGTTCTTTTGTTCTCAGCACACTCACGTTTCCTGCTGTCTTAGAGACTCTAGAAATCAAGAGCGTGCTTCTTGTTCTAAAGCAGAGTGTGATCCATGGATGAGAACTATGCTGTGTGTTTCCCTTCAGAAATAGACTTAAATCCCAGACTCTGTGTCTTACTACAAGCAAGACTTCGTTTCAGGTAAGGGCAGTCACTTTTCAGCTCAAATGAACTACATCATTCACAAAGCTCACACGTTGCTCATCTTAACTGACAAGCATTGGATGTTAGAGGACCAGTGCATTCTATCAGTTTCAGAAGAAGATTTGGACTACATATAGTCCGTATGTGTAGGAAACACCGTTCTTTTGTTCTGGGCACACTCAGATTTCCTGCTATCTTAGAGACTCTAGAAAGCAAGAGTGTGCTTCTTGCTCTAAAGCAGAGTGTGATCCATGGATGAGAACTATGCTGTGTGCTTCACTTCAGAAATGGAGTTAAATCCCAGGCTCTGAGTCTACCTACAAGCAAGACTTCGTTTCAGGTATGGGCAGTCACTTTTCTGCTCAAACGAACTACATCGTTCACGAAGCTCACACGTTTCTCATCTTAACTGACAAGCATTGGATGTTAGATGGTCAGTGCTTTGTATCAGTTTCAGAAGCAGATTTGGACTACGTATGGTCCATATGTGTAGGAAACACCGTTCTTTTGTTCCGGGCACACTCAGATTTCCTGCTGTATTAGAGACTCTACAAAGCAAGAGTGTGCTTCTCGCTCTAAAGCAGAGTGTGATCCATGGATGAGAACTATGCTGTGTGTTTCCCTTCAGAAATGGACTTAAATCCCAGACTCTGTGTCTTACTACAAGCAAGACTTCGTTTCAGGTAAGGGCAGTCACGTTTCTGCTCAAATGAACTACCTCATTCACAAAGCTCACACGTTTCTCATCTTAACTGACAAGCATTGGATGTTAGAGGACCAGTGCATTCTATCAGTTTCAGAAGAAGATTTGGACTACATATAGTCCGTATGTGTAGGAAACACCGTTCTTTTGTTCTCAGCACACTCTCGTTTCCTGCTGTCTTAGAGACTCTAGAAAGCAAGAGCGTGCTTCTTGTTCTAAAGCAGAGTGTGATCAATGGATGATTACACTGCTTTGTGTTTTACTTCAGAAATGGAGTTAAATTCCAGGCTCTGAGTCTTCCTACAAGCAAGAATTAAATTCAGGTAAGGGCAGTCACTTTTCAGTTCAAAGGAACTACATCATTCACAAAGGTCACACGTTTCTCATCTTAACTGACAAGCATTGGATGTTAGAGGACCAGTGCTTTGTATCAGTTTCAGAAGCAGAGGTGGACTACATATAGTCCGTATGTGTAGGAAACCCCGTTCTTTTGTTCTGGGCACACTCAGATTTCCTGCTGTCTTAGAGACTCTAGAAAGCAAGAGTGTGCTTCTTGCTCTAAAGCAGAGTGTGATCCATGGATGAGAACTATGCTGTGTGCTTGACTTCAGAAATGGAGTTAAATCCCAGGCTCTGAGTCTTCCTACAGGCAAGACTTCATTTCAGGTAATATCAGTCACTTTTCAGCTCAAACGAACTACATCGTTCACTGAGCTAACACATTTCTCATCTTAACAGACAAGCATTGGATGTTAGATGGTCAGTGCTTTGTATCAGTTTCAGAAGCAGAGTTGGACTAGATATGGTCCTTATGTGTAGGAAACACCGTTCTTTTGTTCTCAGCACACTCACGTTTCCTGCTGTCTTAGAGACTCTAGAAATCAAGAGCGTGCTTCTTGTTCTAAAGCAGAGTGTGATCCATGGATGAGAACTATGCTGTGTGTTTCCCTTCAGAAATAGACTTAAATCCCAGACTCTGTGTCTTACTACAAGCAAGACTTCGTTTCAGGTAAGGGCAGTCACTTTTCAGCTCAAATGAACTACATCATTCACGAAGCTCACACGTTTCTCATCTTAACTGACAAGCATTGGATGTTAGATTGTCAGTGCTTTGTATCAGTTTCAGAAGCAGATTTGGACTACGTATGGTCCATATGTGTAGGAAACACCGTTCTTTTGTTCCGGGCACACTCAGATTTCCTGCTGTATTAGAGACTCTGCAAAGCAAGAGTGTGCTTCTCGCTCTAAAGCAGAGTGTGATCCATGGATGAGAACTGTGCTGTGTGTTTCCCTTCAGAAATGGACTTAAATCCCAGACTCTGTGTCTTACTACAAGCAAGACTTCGTTTCAGGTAAGGGCAGTCACGTTTCTGCTCAAATGAACTACCTCATTCACAAAGCTCACACGTTTCTCATCTTAACTGACAAGCATTGGATGTTAGAGGACCAGTGCATTCTATCAGTTTCAGAAGAAGATTTGGACTACATATAGTCCGTATGTGTAGGAAACACCGTTCTTTTGTTCTCAGCACACTCTCGTTTCCTGCTGTCTTAGAGACTCTAGAAAGCAAGAGCGTGCTTCTGGTTCTAAAGCAGAGTGTGATCAATGAATGATTACACTGCTTTGTGTTTTACTTCAGAAATGGAGTTAAATTCCAGGCTCTGAGTCTTCCTACAAGCAAGACTTAAATTCAGGTAAGGGCAGTCACTTTTCAGTTCAAAGGAACTACATCATTCACAAAGCTCACACGTTTCTCATCTTAACTGACAAGCACTGGATGTTAGAGGACCAGTGCATTCTATCAGTTTCAGAAGAATATTTGGACTACATATAGTCCGTATGTGTAGGAAACACCGTTCTTTTGTTCTGGGCACACTCAGATTTCCTGCTGTCTTAGAGACTCTAGAAAGCAAGAGTGTGCTTCTTGCTCTAAAGCAGAGTGTGATCCATGGATGAGAACTATGCTGTGTGCTTGACTTCAGAAATGGAGTTAAATCCCAGGCTCTGAGTCTTCCTACAGGCAAGACTTCGTTTCAGGTAAGGGCAGTCACTTTCCTGCTCAAACGAACTACATCGTTCATGAAGCTCACACGTTTCTCATCTTAACTGACAAGCATTGGATGTTAGAGGACCAGTGCTTTGTATCAGTTTCAGAAACAGAGTAGGACTAGATATGGTCCGTATGTGTAGGAAACACCGTTCTTTTGTTCTCAGCACACTCACGTTTCCTGCTGTCTTAGAGACTCTAGAAATCAAGAGCGTGCTTCTTGTTCTAAAGCAGAGTGTGATCCATGGATGAGAACTATGCTGTGTGCTTCACTTCAGAAATGGAGTTAAATCCCAGGCTCTGAGTCTACCTACAAGCAAGACTTCGTTTCAGGTAAGGGCAGTCACTTTTCTGCTCAAATGAACTACATCGTTCACGAAGCTCACACGTTTCTCATCTTAACTGACAAGCATTGGATGTTAGATGGTCAGTGCTTTGTATCAGTTTCAGAAGCAGATTTGGACTACATCTGGTCCATATGTGTAGGAAACACCGTTCTTTTGTTCTGGGCATACTCAGATTTACTGCTGTATTAGAGACTCTACAAAGCAAGAGTGTGCTTCTCGCTCTAAAGGAGAGTGTGATCCATGGATGAGAACTATGCTGTGTGTTTCCCTTCAGAAATGGACTTAAATCCCAGACTCTGTGTCTTACTACAAGCAAGACTTCGTTTCAGGTAAGGGCAGTCACGTTTCTGCTCAAATGAACTAAATCATTCACAAAGCTCACACGTTTCTCATCTTTACTGACACGCATTGGATGTTAGAGGACCAGTGCATTCTATCAGTTTCAGAAGAAGATTTGGACTACATATAGTCCGTATGTGTAGGAAACACCGTTCTTTTGTTCTGGGCACACTCAGATTTCCTGCTGTCTTAGAGACTCTAGAAAGCAAGAGTGTGCTTCTTGCTCTAAAGCAGAGTGTGATCCATGGATGAGAACTATGCTGTGTGCTTGACTTCAGAAATGGAGTTAAATCCCAGGCTCTGAGTCTTCCTACAGGCAAGACTTCGTTTCAGGTAATGGCAGTCACTTTTCTGTTCAAACGAACTACATCATTCACGAAGCTCACACGTTTCTCATCTTAACTGACAAGCATTGGATGTTAGATGGTCAGTGCTTTGTATCAGTTTCAGAAGCAGATTTGGACTACGTATGGTCCATATGTGTAGGAAACACCGTTCTTTTGTTCCGGGCACACTCAGATTTCCTGCTGTATTAGAGACTCTACAAAGCAAGAGTGTGCTTCTCGCTCTAAAGCAGAGTGTGATCCATGGATGAGAACTGTGCTGTGTGTTTCCCTTCAGAAATGGACTTAAATCCCAGACTCTGTGTCTTACTACAAGCAAGACTTCGTTTCAGGTAAGGGCAGTCACGTTTCTGCTCAAATGAACTACCTCATTCACGAAGCTCACACGTTTCTCATCTTAACTGACAAGCATTGGATGTTAGAGGACCAGTGCATTCTATCAGATTCAGAAGAAGATTTGGACTACATATAGTCCGTATGTGTAGGAAACACCGTTCTTTTGTTCTCAGCACACTCTCGTTTCCTGCTGTCTTAGAGACTCTAGAAAGCAAGAGCGTGCTTCTGGTTCTAAAGCAGAGTGTGATCAATGAATGATTACACTGCTTTGTGTTTTACTTCAGAAATGGAGTTAAATTCCAGGCTCTGAGTCTTCCTACAAGCAAGACTTAAATTCAGGTAAGGGCAGTCACTTTTCAGTTCAAAGGAACTACATCATTCACAAAGCTCACACGTTTCTCATCTTAACTGACAAGCACTGGATGTTAGAGGACCAGTGCATTCTATCAGTTTCAGAAGAAGATTTGGACTACATATAGTCCGTATGTGTAGGAAACACCGTTCTTTAGTTCTGGGCACACTCAGATTTCCTGCTGTCTTAGAGACTCTAGAAAGCAAGAGTGTGCTTCTTGCTCTAAAGCAGAGAGTGATCCATGGATGAGAACTATGCTGTGTGCTTGACTTCAGAAATGGAGTTAAATCCCAGGCTCTGAGTCTTCCTACAGGCAAGACTTCGTTTCAGGTAAGGGCAGTGACTTTTCTGCTCAAACGAACTACATCGTTCATGAAGCTCACACGTTTCTCATCTTAACTGACAAGCATGGATGTTAGAGGACCAGTGCTTTGTATCAGTTTCAGAAGCAGAGTAGGACTAGATATGGTCCGTATGTGTAGGAAACACCGTTCTTTTGTTCTCAGCACACTCACGTTTCCTGCTGTCTTAGAGACTCTAGAAATCAAGAGCGTGCTTCTTGTTCTAAAGCAGAGTGTGATCCATGGATGAGAACTATGCTGTGTGATTCACTTCAGAAATGGAGTTAAATCCCAGGCTCTGAGTCTACCTACAAGCAAGACTTCGTTTCAGGTAAGGGCAGTCACTTTTCTGCTCAAACGAACTACATCGTTCACGAAGCTCACACGTTTCTCATCTTAACTGACAAGCATTGGATGTTAGATGGTCAGTGCTTTGTATCAGTTTCAGAAGCAGATTTGGACTACATATGGTCCATATGTGTAGGAAACACCGTTCTTTTGTTCTGGGCACACTCAGGTTTACTGCTGTATTAGAGACTCTACAAAGCAAGAGTGTGCTTCTCGCTCTAAAGCAGAGTGTGATCCATGGATGAGAACTATGCTGTGTGTTTCCCTTCAGAAATGGACTTAAATCCCAGACTCTGTGTCTTACTACAAGCAAGACTTCGTTTCAGGTAAGGGCAGTCACGTTTCTGCTCAAATGAACTACATCATTCACAAAGCTCACACGTTTCTCATCTTTACTGACACGCATTGGATGTTAGAGGACCAGTGCATTCTATCAGTTTCAGAAGAAGATTTGGACTACATATAGTCCGTATGTGTAGGAAACACCATTCTTTTGTTCTGGGCACACTCAGATTTCCTGCTATCTTAGAGACTCTAGAAAGCAAGAGTGTGCTTCTTGCTCTAAAGCAGAGTGTGATCCATGGATGAGAACTATGCTGTGTGCTTCACTTCAGAAATGGAGTTAAATCCCAGGCTCTGAGTCTACCTACAAGCAAGACTTCGTTTCAGGTAAGGGCAGTCACTTTTCTGCTCAAACGAACTACATCGTTCACGAAGCTCACACGTTTCTCATCTTAACTGACAAGCATTGGATGTTAGATGGTCAGTGCTTTGTATCAGTTTCAGAAGCAGATTTGGACTACATATGGTCCATATGTGTAGGAAACACCGTTTTTTTGTTCCGGGCACACTCAGATTTCCTGCTGTATTAGAGACTCTACAAAGCAAGAGTGTGCTTCTCGCTCTAAAGCAGAGTGTGATCCATGGATGAGAACTATGCTGTGTGTTTCCCTTCAGAAATGGAATTGAATCCCAGACTCTGTGTCTTACTACAAGCAAGACTTCGTTTCAGGTAAGGGCAGTCACGTTTCTGCTCAAATGAACTACCTCATTCACAAAGCTCACACGTTTCTCATCTTAACTGACAAGCATTGGATGTTAGAGGACCAGTGCATTCTATCAGTTTCAGAAAATATTTGGACTACATATAGTCTGTATGTGTAGGAAACACCGTTCTTTTGTTCTGGGCACAGTCAGATTTCCTGCTATCTAGAGACCCTAGAAAGCAAGAGTGTGCTTCTTGCTCTAAAGCAGAGTGTGATCCATTGATGAGAACTATGCTGTATGTTTCCCTTCAGAAATGGAGTTAAATCCCAGACTCTGTCTCTTCCTACAGGCAAGACTTCGTTTCAGGTAAGGGCAGTCACTTTTCAGCTCAAACGAACTACATCGTTCACTGAGCTCACACATTTCTCATCTTAACAGACAAGCATTGGATGTTAGAGGACCAGTGCTTTGTATCAGTTTCAGAAGCAGATTTGGACTACATATGGTCCATATGTGTAGGAAACACCGTTCTTTTGTTCCGGGCACACTCAGATTTCCTGCTGTCTTAGAGACTGTAGAAATCAAGAGCGTGCTTCTTGTTCTAAAGCAGAGTGTCATCAATAGATGAGACAATGCTCTTGTGTTTCACTTCAGAAATGGAGTTAAATCCCAGGCTCTGAGTCTCCCTACAAGCAAGACTTCGTTTCAGGTAAGGGCAGTCACTTTTCTGCTCAAAGGAACTACATCGTTCACGAAGCTCACACGTTTCTCATCTTAAATGACAAGCATTGGATGTTAGAGGACCAGTGCATTGTATCAGTTTCAGAAGAAGATTTGGACTACATATAGTCCGTATGTGTAGGAAACACCGTTCTTTTGTTCTCAGCCCGCTCACGTTTCCTGCTGTCTTAGAGATTCTAGAAAGCAAGAGCGTACTTCTTGTTCTATAGCAGAGTGCGGTCAATGGATGATTACACTGCTGTGTGTTTTACTTCAGAAACGGAGTTAAATCCCAGGCTCTGAGTCTTCCTACAAGCAAGACTTAAATTCAGGTAAGGGCAGTCACTTTTCTGCTCAAAAGAACTACATCGTTCACGAAGCTCACACGTTTCTCATCTTAACTGACAAGCATTGGATGTTAGATGGTCAGTGCTTTGTATCAGTTTCAGAAGCAGATTTGGACTACATATGGTCCATATGTGTAGGAAACACCGTTCTTTTGTTCTGGGCACACTCAGATTTACTGCTGTATTAGAGACTCTACAAAGCAAGAGTGTGCTTCTCGCTCTAAAGCAGAGTGTGATCCATGGATGAGAACTATGCTGTGTGTTTCCCTTCAGAAATGGACTTAAATCCCAGACTCTGTGTCTTACTACAAGCAAGACTTCATTTCAGGTAAGGGCAGTCACTTTTCTGCTCAAATGAACTACATCATTCACAAAGCTCACACGTTTCTCATCTTTACTGACACGCATTCGATGTTAGAGGACCAGTGCATTCTATCAGTTTCAGAAGAAGATTTGGACTACATATAGTCCGTATGTGTAGGAAACACCATTCTTTTGTTCTGGGCACACTCAGATTTCCTGCTATCTTAGAGACTCTAGAAAGCAAGAGTGTGCTTCTTGCTCTAAAGCAGAGTGTGATCCATGGATGAGAACTATGCTGTGTGCTTCACTTCAGAAATGGAGTTAAATCCCAGGCTCTGAGTCTACCTACAAGCAAGACTTCGTTTCAGGTAAGGGCAGTCACTTTTCTGCTCAAACGAACTACATCGTTCACGAAGCTCACACATTTCTCATCTTAACTGACAAGCATTGGATGTTAGATGGTCAGTGCTTTGTATCAGTTTCAGAAGCAGATTTGGACTACATATGGTCCATATGTGTAGGAAACACCGTTTTTTTGTTCTGGGCACACTCAGATTTCCTGCTGTATTAGAGACTCTACAAAGCAAGAGTGTGCTTCTCGCTCTAAAGCAGAGTGTGATCCATGGATGAGAACTATGCTGTGTGTTTCCCTTCAGAAATGGAATTGAATCCCAGACTCTGTGTCTTACTACAAGCAAGACTTCGTTTCAGGTAAGGGCAGTCACGTTTCTGCTCAAATGAACTACCTCATTCACAAAGCTCACACGTTTCTCATCTTAACTGACAAGCATTGGATGTTAGAGGACCAGTGCATTCTATCAGTTTCAGAAGAAGATTTGGACTACATATAGTCCGTATGTGTAGGAAACACCGTTCTTTTGTTCTGGGCACACTCAGATTTCCTGCTGTCTTAGAGACTCTAGAAAGCAAGAGTGTGCTTCTTGCTCTAAAGCAGAGTGTGATCCATGGATGAGAACTATGCTGTGTGCTTGACTTCAGAAATGGAGTTAAATCCCAGGCTCTGAGTCTTCCTACAGGCAAGACTTCGTTTCAGGTAAGGGCAGTCACTTTTTTGTTCAAACGAACTACATCATTCACGAAGCTCACACGTTTCTCATCTTAACTGACAAGCATTGGATGTTAGATGGTCAGTGCTTTGTATCAGTTTCAGAAGCAGATTTGGACTACGTATGGTCCATATGTGTAGGAAACACCGTTCTTTTGTTCCGGGCACACTCAGATTTCCTGCTGTATTAGAGACTCTACAAAGCAAGAGTGTGCTTCTCGCTCTAAAGCAGAGTGTGATCCATGGATGAGAACTATGCTGTGTGTTTCCCTTCAGAAATGGACTTAAATCCCAGACTCTGTGTCTTACTACAAGCAAGACTTCGTTTCAGGTAAGGGCAGTCACGTTTCTGCTCAGATGAACTACCTCATTCACAAAGCTCACACGTTTCTCATCTTAACTGACAAGCATTGGATGTTAGAGGACCAGTGCATTCTATCAGTTTCAGAAGAAGATTTGGACTACATATAGTCCGTATGTGTAGGAAACACCGTTCTTTTGTTCTCAGCACACTCTCGTTTCCTGCTGTCTTAGAGACTCTAGAAAGCAAGAGCGTGCTTCTGGTTCTAAAGCAGAGTGTGATCAATGAATGATTACACTGCTTTGTGTTTTACTTCAGAAATGGAGTTAAATTCCAGGCTCTGAGTCTTCCTACAAGCAAGACTTAAATTCAGGTAAGGGCAGTCACTTTTCAGTTCAAAGGAACTACATCATTCACAAAGCTCACACGTTTCTCATCTTAACTGACAAGCACTGGATGTTAGAGGACCAGTGCATTCTATCAGTTTCAGAAGAAGATTTGGACTACATATAGTCCGTATGTGTAGGAAACACCGTTCTTTTGTTCTGGGCACACTCAGATTTCCTGCTGTCTTAGAGACTCTAGAAAGCAAGAGTGTGCTTCTTGCTCTAAAGCAGAGAGTGATCCATGGATGAGAACTATGCTGTGTGCTTGACTTCAGAAATGGAGTTAAATCCCAGGCTCTGAGTCTTCCTACAGGCAAGACTTCGTTTCAGGTAAGGGCAGTGACTTTTCTGCTCAAACGAACTACATCGTTCATGAAGCTCACACGTTTCTCATCTTAACTGACAAGCATGGATGTTAGAGGACCAGTGCTTTGTATCAGTTTCAGAAGCAGAGTAGGACTAGATATGGTCCGTATGTGTAGGAAACACCGTTCTTTTGTTCTCAGCACACTCACGTTTCCTGCTGTCTTAGAGACTCTAGAAATCAAGAGCGTGCTTCTTGTTCTAAAGCAGAGTGTGATCCATGGATGAGAACTATGCTGTGTGATTCACTTCAGAAATGGAGTTAAATCCCAGGCTCTGAGTCTACCTACAAGCAAGACTTCGTTTCAGGTAAGGGCAGTCACTTTTCTGCTCAAACGAACTACATCGTTCACGAAGCTCACACGTTTCTCATCTTAACTGACAAGCATTGGATGTTAGATGGTCAGTGCTTTGTATCAGTTTCAGAAGCAGATTTGGACTACATATGGTCCATATGTGTAGGAAACACCGTTCTTTTGTTCTGGGCACACTCAGGTTTACTGCTGTATTAGAGACTCTACAAAGCAAGAGTGTGCTTCTCGCTCTAAAGCAGAGTGTGATCCATGGATGAGAACTATGCTGTGTGTTTCCCTTCAGAAATGGACTTAAATCCCAGACTCTGTGTCTTACTACAAGCAAGACTTCGTTTCAGGTAAGGGCAGTCACGTTTCTGCTCAAATGAACTACATCATTCACAAAGCTCACACGTTTCTCATCTTTACTGACACGCATTGGATGTTAGAGGACCAGTGCATTCTATCAGTTTCAGAAGAAGATTTGGACTACATATAGTCCGTATGTGTAGGAAACACCATTCTTTTGTTCTGGGCACACTCAGATTACCTGCTATCTTAGAGACTCTAGAAAGCAAGAGTGTGCTTCTTGCTCTAAAGCAGAGTGTGATCCATGGATGAGAACTATGCTGTGTGCTTCACTTCAGAAATGGAGTTAAATCCCAGGCTCTGAGTCTACCTACAAGCAAGACTTCGTTTCAGGTAAGGGCAGTCACTTTTCTGCTCAAACGAACTACATCGTTCACGAAGCTCACACGTTTCTCATCTTAACTGACAAGCATTGGATGTTAGATGGTCAGTGCTTTGTATCAGTTTCAGAAGCAGATTTGGACTACATATGGTCCATATGTGTAGGAAACACCGTTTTTTTGTTACGGGCACACTCAGATTTCCTGCTGTATTAGAGACTCTACAAAGCAAGAGTGTGCTTCTCGCTCTAAAGCAGAGTGTGATCCATGGATGAGAACTATGCTGTGTGTTTCCCTTCAGAAATGGAATTGAATCCCAGACTCTGTGTCTTACTACAAGCAAGACTTCGTTTCAGGTAAGGGCAGTCACGTTTCTGCTCAAATGAACTACCTCATTCACAAAGCTCACACGTTTCTCATCTTAACTGACAAGCATTGGATGTTAGAGGACCAGTGCATTCTATCAGTTTCAGAAAATATTTGGACTACATATAGTCTGTATGTGTAGGAAACACCGTTCTTTTGTTCTGGGCACAGTCAGATTTCCTGCTATCTAGAGACCCTAGAAAGCAAGAGTGTGCTTCTTGCTCTAAAGCAGAGTGTGATCCATTGATGAGAACTATGCTGTATGTTTCCCTTCAGAAATGGAGTTAAATCCCAGACTCTGTCTCTTCCTACAGGCAAGACTTCGTTTCAGGTAAGGGCAGTCACTTTTCAGCTCAAACGAACTACATCGTTCACTGAGCTCACACATTTCTCATCTTAACAGACAAGCATTGGATGTTAGAGGACCAGTGCTTTGTATCAGTTTCAGAAGCAGATTTGGACTACATATGGTCCATATTTGTAGGAAACACCGTTCTTTTGTTCCGGGCACACTCAGATTTCCTGCTGTCTTAGAGACTGTAGAAATCAAGAGCGTGCTTCTTGTTCTAAAGCAGAGTGTCATCAATAGATGAGACAATGCTCTTGTGTTTCACTTCAGAAATGGAGTTAAATCCCAGGCTCTGAGTCTCCCTACAAGCAAGACTTCGTTTCAGGTAAGGGCAGTCACTTTTCTGCTCAAAGGAACTACATCGTTCACGAAGCTCACACGTTTCTCATCTTAAATGACAAGCATTGGATGTTAGAGGACCAGTGCATTGTATCAGTTTCAGAAGAAGATTTGGACTACATATAGTCCGTATGTGTAGGAAACACCGTTCTTTTGTTCTCAGCCCGCTCACGTTTCCTGCTGTCTTAGAGATTCTAGAAAGCAAGAGCGTACTTCTTGTTCTATAGCAGAGTGCGATCAATGGATGATTACACTGCTGTGTGTTTTACTTCAGAAACGGAGTTAAATCCCAGGCTCTGAGTCTTCCTACAAGCAAGACTTAAATTCAGGTAAGGGCAGTCACTTTTCTGCTCAAACGAACTACATCGTTCACGAAGCTCACACGTTTCTCATCTTAACTGACAAGCATTGGATGTTAGATGGTCAGTGCTTTGTATCAGTTTCAGAAGCAGATTTGGACTACATATGGTCCATATGTGTAGGAAACACCGTTCTTTTGTTCTGGGCACACTCAGATTTACTGCTGTATTAGAGACTCTACAAAGCAAGAGTGTGCTTCTCGCTCTAAAGCAGAGTGTGATCCATGGATGAGAACTATGCTGTGTGTTTCCCTTCAGAAATGGACTTAAATCCCAGACTCTGTGTCTTACTACAAGCAAGACTTCGTTTCAGGTAAGGGCAGTCACGTTTCTGCTCAAATGAACTACATCATTCACAAAGCTCACACGTTTCTCATCTTTACTGACACGCATTGGATGTTAGAGGACCAGTGCATTCTATCAGTTTCAGAAGAAGATTTGGACTACATATAGTCCGTATGTGTAGGAAACACCATTCTTTTGTTCTGGGCACACTCAGATTTCCTGCTATCTTAGAGACTCTAGACAGCAAGAGTGTGCTTCTTGCTCTAAAGCAGAGTGTGATCCATGGATGAGAACTATGCTGTGTGCTTCACTTCAGAAATGGAGTTAAATCCCAGGCTCTGAGTCTACCTACAAGCAAGACTTCGTTTCAGGTAAGGGCAGTCACTTTTCTGCTCAAACGAACTACATCGTTCACGAAGCTCACACGTTTCTCATCTTAACTGACAAGCATTGGATGTTAGATGGTCAGTGCTTTGTATCAGTTTCAGAAGCAGATTTGGACTACATATGGTCCATATGTGTAGGAAACACCGTTTTTTTGTTCCGGGCACACTCAGATTTCCTGCTGTATTAGAGACTCTACAAAGCAAGAGTGTGCTTCTCGCCCTAAAGCAGAGTGTGATCCATGGATGAGAACTATGCTGTGTGTTTCCCTTCAGAAATGGAATTGAATCCCAGACTCTGTGTCTTACTACAAGCAAGACTTCGTTTCAGGTAAGGGCAGTCACGTTTCTGCTCAAATGAACTACCTCATTCACAAAGCTCACACGTTTCTCATCTTAACTGACAAGCATTGGATGTTAGAGGACCAGTGCATTCTATCAGTTTCAGAAAATATTTGGACTACATATAGTCTGTATGTGTAGGAAACACCGTTCTTTTGTTCTGGGCACAGTCAGATTTCCTGCTATCTAGAGACCCTAGAAAGCAAGAGTGTGCTTCTTGCTCTAAAGCAGAGTGTGATCCATTGATGAGAACTATGCTGTATGTTTCCCTTCAGAAATGGAGTTAAATCCCAGACTCTGTCTCTTCCTACAGGCAAGACTTCGTTTCAGGTAAGGGCAGTCACTTTTCAGCTCAAACGAACTACATCGTTCACTGAGCTCACACATTTCTCATCTTAACAGACAAGCATTGGATGTTAGAGGACCAGTGCTTTGTATCAGTTTCAGAAGCAGATTTGGACTACATATGGTCCATATGTGTAGGAAACACCGTTCTTTTGTTCCGGGCACACTCAGATTTCCTGCTGTCTTAGAGACTGTAGAAATCAAGAGCGTGCTTCTTGTTCTAAAGCAGAGTGTCATCAATAGATGAGACAATGCTCTTGGGTTTCACTTCAGAAATGGAGTTAAATCCCAGGCTCTGAGTCTCCCTACAAGCAAGACTTCGTTTCAGGTAAGGGCAGTCACTTTTCTGCTCAAAGGAACTACATCGTTCACGAAGCTCACACGTTTCTCATCTTAAATGACAAGCATTGGATGTTAGAGGACCAGTGCATTGTATCAGTTTCAGAAGAAGATTTGGACTACATATAGTCCGTATGTGTAGGAAACACCGTTCTTTTGTTCTCAGCCCGCTCACGTTTCCTGCTGTCTTAGAGATTCTAGAAAGCAAGAGCGTACTTCTTGTTCTATAGCAGAGTGCGATCAATGGATGATTACACTGCTGTGTGTTTTACTTCAGAAACGGAGTTAAATCCCAGGCTCTGAGTCTTCCTACAAGCAAGACTTAAATTCAGGTAAGGGCAGTCACTTTTCTGCTCAAACGAACTACATCGTTCACGAAGCTCACACGTTTCTCATCTTAACTGACAAGCATTGGATGTTAGATGGTCAGTGCTTTGTATCAGTTTCAGAAGCAGATTTGGACTACATATGGTCCATATGTGTAGGAAACACCGTTCTTTTGTTCTGGGCACACTCAGATTTACTGCTGTATTAGAGACTCTACAAAGCAAGAGTGTGCTTCTCGCTCTAAAGCAGAGTGTGATCCATGGATGAGAACTATGCTGTGTGTTTCCCTTCAGAAATGGACTTAAATCCCAGACTCTGTGTCTTACTACAAGCAAGACTTCGTTTCAGGTAAGGGCAGTCACGTTTCTGCTCAAATGAACTACATCATTCACAAAGCTCACACGTTTCTCATCTTTACTGACACGCATTGGATGTTAGAGGACCAGTGCATTCTATCAGTTTCAGAAGAAGATTTGGACTACATATAGTCCGTATGTGTAGGAAACACCATTCTTTTGTTCTGGGCACACTCAGATTTCCTGCTATCTTAGAGACTCTAGAAAGCAAGAGTGTGCTTCTTGCTCTAAAGCAGAGTGTGATCCATGGATGAGAACTATGCTGTGTGCTTCACTTCAGAAATGGAGTTAAATCCCAGGCTCTGAGTCTACCTACAAGCAAGACTTCGTTTCAGGTAAGGGCAGTCACTTTTCTGCTCAAACGAACTACATCGTTCACGAAGCTCACACGTTTCTCATCTTAACTGACAAGCATTGGATGTTAGATGGTCAGTGCTTTGTATCAGTTTCAGAAGCAGATTTGGACTACATATGGTCCATATGTGTAGGAAACACCGTTTTTTTGTTCCGGGCACACTCAGATTTCCTGCTGTATTAGAGACTCTACAAAGCAAGAGTGTGCTTCTCGCTCTAAAGCAGAGTGTGATCCATGGATGAGAACTATGCTGTGTGTTTCCCTTCAGAAATGGAATTGAATCCCAGACTCTGTGTCTTACTACAAGCAAGACTTCGTTTCAGGTAAGGGCAGTCACGTTTCTGCTCAAATGAACTACCTCATTCACAAAGCTCACACGTTTCTCATCTTAACTGACAAGCATTGGATGTTAGAGGACCAGTGCATTCTATCAGTTTCAGAAAATATTTGGACTACATATAGTCTGTATGTGTAGGAAACACCGTTCTTTTGTTCTGGGCACAGTCAGATTTCCTGCTATCTAGAGACCCTAGAAAGCAAGAGTGTGCTTCTTGCTCTAAAGCAGAGTGTGATCCATTGATGAGAACTATGCTGTATGTTTCCCTTCAGAAATGGAGTTAAATCCCAGACTCTGTCTCTTCCTACAGGCAAGACTTCGTTTCAGGTAAGGGCAGTCACTTTTCAGCTCAAACGAACTACATCGTTCACTGAGCTCACACATTTCTCATCTTAACAGACAAGCATTGGATGTTAGAGGACCAGTGCTTTGTATCAGTTTCAGAAGCAGATTTGGACTACATATGGTCCATATGTGTAGGAAACACCGTTCTTTTGTTCCGGGCACACTCAGATTTCCTGCTGTCTTAGAGACTGTAGAAATCAAGAGCGTGCTTCTTGTTCTAAAGCAGAGTGTCATCAATAGATGAGACAATGCTCTTGTGTTTCACTTCAGAAATGGAGTTAAATCCCAGGCTCTGAGTCTCCCTACAAGCAAGACTTCGTTTCAGGTAAGGGCAGTCACTTTTCTGCTCAAAGGAACTACATCGTTCACGAAGCTCACACGTTTCTCATCTTAAATGACAAGCATTGGATGTTAGAGGACCAGTGCATTGTATCAGTTTCAGAAGAAGATTTGGACTACATATAGTCCGTATGTGTAGGAAACACCGTTCTTTTGTTCTCAGCCCGCTCACGTTTCCTGCTGTCTTAGAGATTCTAGAAAGCAAGAGCGTACTTCTTGTTCTATAGCAGAGTGCGATCAATGGATGATTACACTGCTGTGTGTTTTACTTCAGAAACGGAGTTAAATCCCAGGCTCTGAGTCTTCCTACAAGCAAGACTTAAATTCAGGTAAGGGCAGTCACTTTTCTGCTCAAACGAACTACATCGTTCACGAAGCTCACACGTTTCTCATCTTAACTGACAAGCATTGGATGTTAGATGGTCAGTGCTTTGTATCAGTTTCAGAAGCAGATTTGGACTACATATGGTCCATATGTGTAGGAAACACCGTTCTTTTGTTCTGGGCACACTCAGATTTACTGCTGTATTAGAGACTCTACAAAGCAAGAGTGTGCTTCTCGCTCTAAAGCAGAGTGTGATCCATGGATGAGAACTATGCTGTGTGTTTCCCTTCAGAAATGGACTTAAATCCCAGACTCTGTGTCTTACTACAAGCAAGACTTCATTTCAGGTAAGGGCAGTCACGTTTCTGCTAAAATGAACTACCTCATTCACAAAGCTCACACGTTTCTCATCTTTACTGACACGCATTCGATGTTAGAGGACCAGTGCATTCTATCAGTTTCAGAAGAAGATTTGGACTACATATAGTCCGTATGTGTAGGAAACACCATTCTTTTGTTCTGGGCACACTCAGATTTCCTGCTATCTTAGAGACTCTAGAAAGCAAGAGTGTGCTTCTTGCTCTAAAGCAGAGTGTGATCCATGGATGAGAACTATGCTGTGTGCTTCACTTCAGAAATGGAGTTAAATCCCAGGCTCTGAGTCTACCTACAAGCAAGACTTCGTTTCAGGTAAGGGCAGTCACTTTTCTGCTCAAACGAACTACATCGTTCACGAAGCTCACACATTTCTCATCTTAACTGACAAGCATTGGATGTTAGATGGTCAGTGCTTTGTATCAGTTTCAGAAGCAGATTTGGACTACATATGGTCCATATGTGTAGGAAACACCGTTTTTTTGTTCTGGGCACACTCAGATTTCCTGCTGTATTAGAGACTCTACAAAGCAAGAGTGTGCTTCTCGCTCTAAAGCAGAGTGTGATCCATGGATGAGAACTATGCTGTGTGTTTCCCTTCAGAAATGGAATTGAATCCCAGACTCTGTGTCTTACTACAAGCAAGACTTCGTTTCAGGTAAGGGCAGTCACGTTTCTGCTCAAATGAACTACCTCATTCACAAAGCTCACACGTTTCTCATCTTAACTGACAAGCATTGGATGTTAGAGGACCAGTGCATTCTATCAGTTTCAGAAGAAGATTTGGACTACATATAGTCCGTATGTGTAGGAAACACCGTTCTTTTGTTCTGGGCACACTCAGATTTCCTGCTGTCTTAGAGACTCTAGAAAGCAAGAGTGTGCTTCTTGCTCTAAAGCAGAGTGTGATCCATGGATGAGAAATATGCTGTGTGCTTGACTTCAGAAATGGAGTTAAATCCCAGGCTCTGAGTCTTCCTACAGGCAAGACTTCGTTTCAGGTAAGGGCAGTCACTTTTTTGTTCAAACGAACTACATCATTCACGAAGCTCACACGTTTCTCATCTTAACTGACAAGCATTGGATGTTAGATGGTCAGTGCTTTGTATCAGTTTCAGAAGCAGATTTGGACTACGTATGGTCCATATGTGTAGGAAACACCGGTCTTTTGTTCCGGGCACACTCAGATTTCCTGCTGTATTAGAGACTCTACAAAGCAAGAGTGTGCTTCTCGCTCTAAAGCAGAGTGTGATCCATGGATGAGAACTATGCTGTGTGTTTCCCTTCAGAAATGGACTTAAATCCCAGACTCTGTGTCTTACTACAAGCAAGACTTCGTTTCAGGTAAGGGCAGTCACGTTTCTGCTCAAATGAACTACCTCATTCACAAAGCTCACACGTTTCTCATCTTAACTGACAAGCATTGGATGTTAGAGGACCAGTGCATTCTATCAGTTTCAGAAGAAGATTTGGACTACATATAGTCCGTATGTGTAGGAAACACCGTTCTTTTGTTCTCAGCACACTCTCGTTTCCTGCTGTCTTAGAGACTCTAGAAAGCAAGAGCGTGCTTCTGGTTCTAAAGCAGAGTGTGATCAATGAATGATTACACTGCTTTGTGTTTTACTTCAGAAATGGAGTTAAATTCCAGGCTCTGAGTCTTCCTACAAGCAAGACTTAAATTCAGGTAAGGGCAGTCACTTTTCAGTTCAAAGGAACTAAATCATTCACAAAGCTCACACGTTTCTCATCTTAACTGACAAGCACTGGATGTTAGAGGACCAGTGCATTCTATCAGTTTCAGAAGAAGATTTGGACTACATATAGTCCGTATGTGTAGGAAACACCGTTCTTTTGTTCTGGGCACACTCAGATTTCCTGCTGTCTTAGAGACTCTAGAAAGCAAGAGTGTGCTTCTTGCTCTAAAGCAGAGAGTGATCCATGGATGAGAACTATGCTGTGTGCTTGACTTCAGAAATGGAGTTAAATCCCAGGCTCTGAGTCTTCCTACAGGCAAGACTTCGTTTCAGGTAAGGGCAGTGACTTTTCTGCTCAAACGAACTACATCGTTCATGAAGCTCACACGTTTCTCATCTTAACTGACAAGCATGGATGTTAGAGGACCAGTGCTTTGTATCAGTTTCAGAAGCAGAGTAGGACTAGATATGGTCCGTATGTGTAGGAAACACCGTTCTTTTGTTCTCAGCACACTCACGTTTCCTGCTGTCTTAGAGACTCTAGAAATCAAGAGCGTGCTTCTTGTTCTAAAGCAGAGTGTGATCCATGGATGAGAACTATGCTGTGTGCTTCACTTCAGAAATGGAGTTAAATCCCAGGCTCTGAGTCTTCCTACAAGCAAGACTTCGTTTCAGGTAAGGGCAGTCACTTTTCTGCTCAAACGAACTACATCGTTCACGAAGCTCACACGTTTCTCATCTTAACTGACAAGCATTGGATGTTAGATGGTCAGTGCTTTGTATCAGTTTCAGAAGCAGATTTGGACTACATATGGTCCATATGTGTAGGAAACACCGTTCTTTTTTCTGGGCACACTCAGATTTACTGCTGTATTAGAGACTCTACAAAGCAAGAGTGTGCTTCTCGCTCTAAAGCAGAGTGTGATCCATGGATGAGAACTATGCTGTGTGTTTCCCTTCAGAAATGGACTTAAATCCCAGACTCTGTGTCTTACTACAAGCAAGACTTCGTTTCAGGTAAGGGCAGTCACGTTTCTGCTCAAATGAACTACATCATTCACAAAGCTCACACGTTTCTCATCTTTACTGACACGCATTGGATGTTAGAGGACCAGTGCATTCTATCAGTTTCAGAAGAAGATTTGGACTACATATAGTCCGTATGTGTAGGAAACACCATTCTTTTGTTCTGGGCACACTCAGATTTCCTGCTATCTTAGAGACTCTAGAAAGCAAGAGTGTGCTTCTTGCTCTAAAGCAGAGTGTGATCCATGGATGAGAACTATGCTGTGTGCTTGACTTCAGAAATGGAGTTAAATCCCAGGCTCTGAGTCTACCTACAAGCAAGACTTCGTTTCAGGTAAGGGCAGTCACTTTTCTGCTCAAACGAACTACATCGTTCACGAAGCTCACACGTTTCTCATCTTAACTGACAAGCATTGGATGTTAGATGGTCAGTGCTTTGTATCAGTTTCAGAAGCAGATTTGGACTACATATGGTCCATATGTGTAGGAAACACCGTTTTTTTGTTCCGGGCACACTCAGATTTCCTGCTGTATTAGAGACTCTACAAAGCAAGAGTGTGCTTCTCGCTCTAAAGCAGAGTGTGATCCATGGATGAGAACTATGCTGTGTGTTTCCCTTCAGAAATGGAATTGAATCCCAGACTCTGTGTCTTACTACAAGCAAGACTTCGTTTCAGGTAAGGGCAGTCACGTTTCTGCTCAAATGAACTACCTCATTCACAAAGCTCACACGTTTCTCATCTTAACTGACAAGCATTGGATGTTAGAGGACCAGTGCATTCTATCAGTTTCAGAAAATATTTGGACTACATATAGTCCGTATGTGTAGGAAACACCGTTCTTTTGTTCTGGGCACAGTCAGATTTCCTGCTATCTAGAGACCCTAGAGAGCAAGAGTGTGCTTCTTGCTCTAAAGCAGAGTGTGATCCATTGATGAGAACTATGCTGTATGTTTCCCTTCAGAAATGGAGTTAAATCCCAGACTCTGTCTCTTCCTACAGGCAAGACTTCGTTTCAGGTAAGGGCAGTCACTTTTCAGCTCAAACGAACTACATCGTTCACTGAGCTCACACATTTCTCATCTTAACAGACAAGCATTGGATGTTAGAGGACCAGTGCTTTGTATCAGTTTCAGAAGCAGATTTGGACTACATATGGTCCATATGTGTAGGAAACACCGTTCTTTTGTTCCGGGCACACTCAGATTTCCTGCTGTCTTAGAGACTGTAGAAATCAAGAGCGTGCTTCTTGTTCTAAAGCAGAGTGTCATCAATAGATGAGACAATGCTCTTGTGTTTCACTTCAGAAATGGAGTTAAATCCCAGGCTCTGAGTCTCCCTACAAGCAAGACTTCGTTTCAGGTAAGGGCAGTCACTTTTCTGCTCAAAGGAACTACATCGTTCACGAAGCTCACACGTTTCTCATCTTAAATGACAAGCATTGGATGTTAGAGGACCAGTGCATTGTATCAGTTTCAGAAGAAGATTTGGGCTACATATAGTCCGTATGTGTAGGAAGCACCGTTCTTTTGTTCTCAGCCCGCTCACGTTTCCTGCTGTCTTAGAGATTCTAGAAAGCAAGAGCGTACTTCTTGTTCTATAGCAGAGTGCGATCAATGGATGATTACACTGCTGTGTGTTTTACTTCAGAAATGGAGTTAAATCCCAGGCTCTGAGTCTTCCTACAAGCAAGACTTAAATTCAGGTAAGGGCAGTCACTTTTCTGCTCAAACGAACTACATCGTTCACGAAGCTCACACGTTTCTCATCTTAACTGACAAGCATTGGATGTTAGATGGTCAGTGCTTTGTATCAGTTTCAGAAGCAGATTTGGACTACATATGGTCCATATGTGTAGGAAACACCGTTCTTTTGTTCTGGGCACACTCAGATTTACTGCTGTATTAGAGACTCTACAAAGCAAGAGTGTGCTTCTCGCTCTAAAGCAGAGTGTGATCCATGGATGAGAACTATGCTGTGTGTTTCCCTTCAGAAATGGACTTAAATCCCAGACTCTGTGTCTTACTACAAGCAAGACTTCATTTCAGGTAAGGGCAGTCACGTTTCTGCTCAAATGAACTACATCATTCACAAAGCTCACACGTTTCTCATCTTTACTGACACGCATTGGATGTTAGAGGACCAGTGCATTCTATCAGTTTCAGAAGAAGATTTGGACTACATATAGTCCGTATGTGTAGGAAACACCATTCTTTTGTTCTGGGCACACTCAGATTTCCTGCTATCTTAGAGACTCTAGAAAGCAAGAGTGTGCTTCTTGCTCTAAAGCAGAGTGTGATCCATGGATGAGAACTATGCTGTGTGCTTCACTTCAGAAATGGAGTTAAATCCCAGGCTCTGAGTCTACCTACAAGCAAGACTTCGTTTCAGGTAAGGGCAGTCACTTTTCTGCTCAAACGAACTACATCGTTCACGAAGCTCACACATTTCTCATCTTAACTGACAAGCATTGGATGTTAGATGGTCAGTGCTTTGTATCAGTTTCAGAAGCAGATTTGGACTACATATGGTCCATATGTGTAGGAAACACCGTTTTTTTGTTCCGGGCACACTCAGATTTCCTGCTGTATTAGAGACTCTACAAAGCAAGAGTGTGCTTCTCGCTCTAAAGCAGAGTGTGATCCATGGATGAGAACTATGCTGTGTGTTTCCCTTCAGAAATGGAATTGAATCCCAGACTCTGTGTCTTACTACAAGCAAGACTTCGTTTCAGGTAAGGGCAGTCACGTTTCTGCTCAAATGAACTACCTCATTCACAAAGCTCACACGTTTCTCATCTTAACTGACAAGCATTGGATGTTAGAGGACCAGTGCATTCTATCAGTTTCAGAAGAAGATTTGGACTACATATAGTCCGTATGTGTAGGAAACACCGTTCTTTTGTTCTGGGCACACTCAGATTTCCTGCTGTCTTAGAGACTCTAGAAAGCAAGAGTGTGCTTCTTGCTCTAAAGCAGAGTGTGATCCATGGATGAGAACTATGCTGTGTGCTTGACTTCAGAAATGGAGTTAAATCCCAGGCTCTGAGTCTTCCTACAGGCAAGACTTCGTTTCAGGTAAGGGCAGTCACTTTTTTGTTCAAACAAACTACATCATTCACGAAGCTCACACGTTTCTCATCTTAACTGACAAGCATTGGATGTTAGATGGTCAGTGCTTTGTATCAGTTTCAGAAGCAGATTTGGACTACATATGGTCCATATGTGTAGGAAACACCGTTCTTTTGTTCCGGGCACACTCAGATTTCCTGCTGTATTAGACACTCTACAAAGCAAGAGTGTGCTTCTCGCTCTAAAGCAGAGTGTGATCCATGGATGAGAACTATGCTGTGTGTTTCCCTTCAGAAATGGACTTAAATCCCAGACTCTGTGTCTTACTACAAGCAAGACTTCCTTTCAGGTAAGGGCAGTCACGTTTCTGCTCAAATGAACTACCTCATTCACAAAGCTCACACGTTTCTCATCTTAACTGACAAGCATTGGATGTTAGAGGACCAGTGCATTCTATCAGTTTCAGAAGAAGATTTGGACTACATATAGTCCGTATGTGTAGGAAACACCGTTCTTTTGTTCTCAGCACACTCTCGTTTCCTGCTGTCTTAGAGACTCTAGAAAGCAAGAGCGTGCTTCTGGTTCTAAAGCAGAGTGTGATCAATGAATGATTACACTGCTTTGTGTTTTACTTCAGAAATGGAGTTAAATTCCAGGCTCTGAGTCTTCCTACAAGCAAGACTTAAATTCAGGTAAGGGCAGTCACTTTTCAGTTCAAAGGAACTACATCATTCACAAAGCTCACACGTTTCTCATCTTAACTGACAAGCACTGGATGTTAGAGGACCAGTGCATTCTATCAGTTTCAGAAGAAGATTTGGACTACATATAGTCTGTATGTGTAGGAAACACCGTTCTTTTGTTCTGGGCACACTCAGATTTCCTGCTGTCTTAGAGACTCTAGAAAGCAAGAGTGTGCTTCTTGCTCTAAAGCAGAGAGTGATCCATGGATGAGAACTATGCTGTGTGCTTGACTTCAGAAATGGAGTTAAATCCCAGGCTCTGAGTCTTCCTACAGGCAAGACTTCGTTTCAGGTAAGGGCAGTGACTTTTCTGCTCAAACGAACTACATCGTTCATGAAGCTCACACGTTTCTCATCTTAACTGACAAGCATGGATGTTAGAGGACCAGTGCTTTGTATCAGTTTCAGAAGCAGAGTAGGACTAGATATGGTCCGTATGTGTAGGAAACACCGTTCTTTTGTTCTCAGCACACTCACGTTTCCTGCTGTCTTAGAGACTCTAGAAATCAAGAGCGTGCTTCTTGTTCTAAAGCAGAGTGTGATCCATGGATGAGAACTATGCTGTGTGCTTCACTTCAGAAATGGAGTTAAATCCCAGGCTCTGAGTCTTCCTACAAGCAAGACTTCGTTTCAGGTAAGGGCAGTCACTTTTCTGCTCAAACGAACTACATCGTTCACGAAGCTCACACGTTTCTCATCTTAACTGACAAGCATTGGATGTTAGATGGTCAGTGCTTTGTATCAGTTTCAGAAGCAGATTTGGACTACATATGGTCCATATGTGTAGGAAACACCGTTCTTTTGTTCTGGGCACACTCAGATTTACTGCTGTATTAGAGACTCTACAAAGCAAGAGTGTGCTTCTCGCTCTAAAGCAGAGTGTGATCCATGGATGAGAACTATGCTGTGTGTTTCCCTTCAGAAATGGACTTAAATCCCAGACTCTGTGTCTTACTACAAGCAAGACTTCGTTTCAGGTAAGGGCAGTCACGTTTCTGCTCAAATGAACTACATCATTCACAAAGCTCACACGTTTCTCATCTTTACTGACACGCATTGGATGTTAGAGGACCAGTGCATTCTATCAGTTTCAGAAGAAGATTTGGACTACATATAGTCCGTATGTGTAGGAAACACCATTCTTTTGTTCTGGGCACACTCAGATTTCCTGCTATCTTAGAGACTCTAGAAAGCAAGAGTGTGCTTCTTGCTCTAAAGCAGAGTGTGATCCATGGATGAGAACTATGCTGTGTGCTTCACTTCAGAAATGGAGTTAAATCCCAGGCTCTGAGTCTACCTACAAGCAAGACTTCGTTTCAGGTAAGGGCAGTCACTTTTCTGCTCAAACGAACTACATCGTTCACGAAGCTCACACGTTTCTCATCTTAACTGACAAGCATTGGATGTTAGATGGTCAGTGCTTTGTATCAGTTTCAGAAGCAGATTTGGACTACATATGGTCCATATGTGTAGGAAACACCGTTTTTTTGTTCCGGGCACACTCAGATTTCCTGCTGTATTAGAGACTCTACAAAGCAAGAGTGTGCTTCTCGCTCTAAAGCAGAGTGTGATCCATGGATGAGAACTATGCTGTGTGTTTCCCTTCAGAAATGGAATTGAATCCCAGACTCTGTGTCTTACTACAAGCAAGACTTCGTTTCAGGTAAGGGCAGTCACGTTTCTGCTCAAATGAACTACCTCATTCACAAAGCTCACACGTTTCTCATCTTAACTGACAAGCATTGGATGTTAGAGGACCAGTGCATTCTATCAGTTTCAGAAAATATTTGGACTACATATAGTCCGTATGTGTAGGAAACACCGTTCTTTTGTTCTGGGCACAGTCAGATTTCCTGCTATCTAGAGACCCTAGAAAGCAAGAGTGTGCTTCTTGCTCTAAAGCAGAGTGTGATCCATTGATGAGAACTATGCTGTATGTTTCCCTTCAGAAATGGAGTTAAATCCCAGACTCTGTCTCTTCCTACAGGCAAGATTTAGTTTCAGGTAAGGGCAGTCACTTTTCAGCTCAAACGAACTACATCGTTCACTGAGCTCACACATTTCTCATCTTAACAGACAAGCATTGGATGTTAGAGGACCAGTGCTTTGTATCAGTTTCAGAAGCAGATTTGGACTACATATGGTCCATATGTGTAGGAAACACCGTTCTTTTGTTCCGGGCACACTCAGATTTCCTGCTGTCTTAGAGACTGTAGAAATCAAGAGCGTGCTTCTTGTTCTAAAGCAGAGTATCATCAATAGATGAGACAATGCTCTTGTGTTTCACTTCAGAAATGGAGTTAAATCCCAAGCTCTGAGTCTCCCTACAAGCAAGACTTCGTTTCAGGTAAGGGCAGTCACTTTTCTGCTCAAAGGAACTACATCGCTCACGAAGCTCACACGTTTCTCATCTTAAATGACAAGCATTGGATGTTAGAGGACCAGTGCATTGTATCAGTTTCAGAAGAAGATTTGGACTACATATAGTCCGTATGTGTAGGAAACACCGTTCTTTTGTTCTCAGCACGCTCACGTTTCCTGCTGTCTTAGAGATTCTAGAAAGCAAGAGCGTACTTCTTGTTCTATAGCAGAGTGCGATCAATGGATGATTACACTGCTGTGTGTTTTACTTCAGAAATGGAGTTAAATCCCAGGCTCTGAGTCTTCCTACAAGCAAGACTTAAATTCAGGTAAGGGCAGTCACTTTTCTGCTCAAACGAACTACATCGTTCACGAAGCTCACACGTTTCTCATCTTAACTGACAAGCATTGGATGTTAGATGGTCAGTGCTTTGTATCAGTTTCAGAAGCAGATTTGGACTACATATGGTCCATATGTGTAGGAAACACCGTTCTTTTGTTCTGGGCACACTCAGATTTACTGCTGTATTAGAGACTCTACAAAGCAAGAGTGTGCTTCTCGCTCTAAAGCAGAGTGTGATCCATGGATGAGAACTATGCTGTGTGTTTCCCTTCAGAAATGGACTTAAATCCCAGACTCTGTGTCTTACTACAAGCAAGACTTCGTTTCAGGTAAGGGCAGTCACGTTTCTGCTCAAATGAACTACATCATTCACAAAGCTCACACGTTTCTCATCTTTACTGACACGCATTGGATGTTAGAGGACCAGTGCATTCTATCAGTTTCAGAAGAAGATTTGGACTACATATAGTCCGTATGTGTAGGAAACACCATTCTTTTGTTCTGGGCACACTCAGATTTCCTGCTATCTTAGAGACTCTAGAAAGCAAGAGTGTGCTTCTTGCTCTAAAGCAGAGTGTGATCCATGGATGAGAACTATGCTGTGTGCTTCACTTCAGAAATGGAGTTAAATCCCAGGCTCTGAGTCTACCTACAAGCAAGACTTCGTTTCAGGTAAGGGCAGTCACTTTTCTGCTCAAACGAACTACATCGTTCACGAAGCTCACACGTTTCTCATCTTAACTGACAAGCATTGGATGTTAGATGGTCAGTGCTTTGTATCAGTTTCAGAAGCAGATTTGGACTACATATGGTCCATATGTGTAGGAAACACCGTTTTTTTGTTCCGGGCACACTCAGATTTCCTGCTGTATTAGAGACTCTACAAAGCAAGAGTGTGCTTCTCGCTCTAAAAAAGAGTGTGATCCATGGATGAGAACTATGCTGTGTGTTTCCCTTCAGAAATGGAATTGAATCCAAGACTCTGTGTCTTACTACAAGCAAGACTTCGTTTCAGGTAAGGGCAGTCACGTTTCTGCTCAAATGAACTACCTCATTCACAAAGCTCACACGTTTCTCATCTTAACTGACAAGCATTGGATGTTAGAGGACCAGTGCATTCTATCAGTTTCAGAAAATATTTGGACTACATATAGTCCGTATGTGTAGGAAACACCGTTCTTTTGTTCTGGGCACAGTCAGATTTCCTGCTATCTAGAGACCCTAGAAAGCAAGAGTGTGCTTCTTGCTCTAAAGCAGAGTGTGATCCATTGATGAGAACTATGCTGTATGTTTCCCTTCAGAAATGGAGTTAAATCCCAGACTCTGTCTCTTCCTACAGGCAAGACTTCGTTTCAGGTAAGGGCAGTCACTTTTCAGCTCAAACGAACTACATCGTTCACTGAGCTCACACATTTCTCATCTTAACAGACAAGCATTGGATGTTAGACGACCAGTGCTTTGTATCAGTTTCAGAAGCAGATTTGGACTACATATGGTCCATATGTGTAGGAAACACCGTTCTTTTGTTCCGGGCACACTCAGATTTCCTGCTGTCTTAGAGACTGTAGAAATCAAGAGCGTGCTTCTTGTTCTAAAGCAGAGTGTCATAAATAGATGAGACAATGCTCTTGTGTTTCACTTCAGAAATGGAGTTAAATCCCAGGCTCTGAGTCTCCCTACAAGCAAGACTTCGTTTCAGGTAAGGGCAGTCACTTTTCTGCTCAAAGGAACTACATCGTTCACGAAGCTCACACATTTCTCATCTTAAATGACAAGCATTGGATGTTAGAGGGTCAGTGCTTTGTATCAGTTTCACAAGCAGACTTGGACTACATATGGTCCATATGTGTAGGAAACACCATTCTTTTGTTCCGGGCACACTCAGATTTACTACTGTATTAGAGACTCTACAAAGCAAGAGTGTGCTTCTCGCTCTAAAGCAGAGTGTGATCCATGGATGAGAACTATGCTGTGTGTTTCCCTTCAGAAATGGACTTAAATCCCAGACTCTGTGTCTTACTACAAGGAAGAATTCGTTTCAGGTAAGGGCAGTCACGTTTCTGCTCAAATGAACTACATCATTCACAAAGCTCACACGTTTCTCATCTTTACTGACAAGCATTGGATGTTAGAGGACCAGTGCATTCTATCAGTTTCAGAAGAAGATTTGGACTACATATAGTCCGTATGTGTAGGAAACACCGTTCTTTTGTTCTGGGCACACTCAGATTTCCTGCTGTATTAGAAATTCTAGAAAGCAAGAGCGTGCTTCTTGTTCTAAAGCAGAGTGTGATCAATGGATGATTACACTGCTGTGTGTTTCCTTCAGAAATGGAGTTATATCCCAGGCTCTGTGTCTTCCTACAAGCAAGACTTCAATTCAGGTAAGGGCAGTCTCTTTTCTGCTCAAACGAACTACATCTTTCACTGAGCTCACACATTACTCATCTTAACTGACAAGCATTTGATGTTAGAGGGTCAGTGCTTTGTATCAGTTTCACAAGCAGATTTGGACTACATATGGTCCATATGTGTAGGAAACACCATTCTTTTGTGCTGGGAACTCTCAGATTTCCTGCTGTATTAGAGAGTCTAGAAAGCTAGAGTGTGCTTCTCGCTCTAAAGCAGAGTGTGATCCATTAATGAGAACTATGCTGTGTGTTTCCCTTCAGAAATGGACTTAAATCCCAGGCTCTGTGTCTTACTACAAGCAAGACTTCGTTTCAGGTAAGGGCAGTCACTTTTCAGTTCAAAGGAACTACATCATTCACAAAGCTCACACGTTTCTCATCTTAAATGACAAGCCCTGCATGTTAGAGGACCAGTGCATTCTATCAGTTTCAGAAGAAGATTTGGACTACATATAGTCCGTATGTGTAGGAAACACCGTTCTTTTGTTCCGGGCACACTCAGATTTCCTGCTATATTAGAGACTCTACAAAGCAAGAATGTGCTTCTCGCTCTAAAGCAGAGTGTGATCCATGGATGAGAACTATGCTGTGTGTTTCCCTTCAGAAATGGACTTAAATCCCAGGCTCTGTGTCTTACTACAAGCAAGACTTCGTTTCAGGTAAGGGCAGTCACTTTTCTGCTCAAATGAACTACATTATTCACGAAGCTCACACGTTTCTCATCTTAATTGACAAGCATTGGATGTTAGAGGACCATTGCTTTGTATCAGTTTCAGAAGAAGAGTTGGACTATATATGGTCCATATGTGTAGGAAAAACCGTTCTTTTGTTCTGGGCACACTCAGATTTCCTGCTGTATTAGAAATTCTAGAAAGCAAGAGCGTGCTTCTTGCTCTAAAGCAGAGTGTGATCCATGGATGAGAACTATGCTATGTGTTTCCCTTCAGAAATGGAGTTAAATCCCAGGCTCTGTGTCTTCCTACAAGCAAGACTTCGTTTCAGGTAAGGGCAGTCACTTTTCAGCTCAAACGAACTACATCGTTCACTGAGCTCAAACATTTCTCATCTTAACAGACAAGCATTGGATGTTAGAGGACCAGTGCTTTGTATGAGTTTCAGAAGCAGAGTTGGACTAGATATGGTCCGTATGTGTAGGAAACACCATTCTTTTGTTCTCAGCACACTCACGTTTCCTGCTGTCTTAGAGACTCTAGAAATCAAGAGCGTGCTTCTTGTTCTAAAGCAGAGTGTGATCCATGGATGAGAACTATGCTGTGTGTTTCCCTTCAGAAATGCAATTAAATCCCAGACTCTGAGTCTTCCTACAAGCAAGACTTCGTTTCAGGTAAGGGCAGTCACTTTTCTGCTCAAATGAACTACATCATTCACAAAGCTCACACGTTTCTCATCTTAACTGACAATCATTGGATGTTAGAGGACCAGTGCATTCTATCAGTTCCAGAAGAAGATTTGGACTACATATAGTCCGTATGTGTAGGAACCACTGTTCTTTTGTTCTGGGCACACTCAGATTTCATGCTATCTTAGAGACTCTAGAAAGCAAGAGTGTGCTTCTTGCTCTAAAGCAGAGTGTGATCCATGGATGAGAACTATGCTGTGTGCTTCACATCAGAAATGGAGTTAAATCCCAGGCCCTGAGTCTACCTACAAGCAAGACTTCAATTCAGGTAAGGGCAGTCACTTTTCTGCTCAAACGAACTACATCGTTCACGAAGCTCACACGTTTCTCATCTTAACTGACAAGCATTGGATTTTAGAGGACCAGTGCTTTTTATCAGTTTCAGATGCAGAGTTGGATTATATAATGTCCTTAATTGTAGGAATCACCGTTCTTTTGTTCTCAGCACACACACGTTTCCTGCTGTCTTAGAGACTCTAAAAATCAAGAGCGTGCTTCTTGTTCTAAAGCAGAGTGTGATCAATGGATGATTACACTGCTGTGTGTTTTACTTCAGAAATGGAGTTAAATCCCAGGCTCTGAGTCTTCCTACAAGCAAGACTTCATTTCAGGTAAGGGCAGTCACTTTTCTGCTCAAACGAACTACATCGTTCACGAAGCTCACACGTTTCTCATCTTAACTGACAAGCATTGGATGTTAGATGGTCAGTGCTTTGTATCAGTTTCAGAAGCAGATTTGGACTACAGATGGTCCATATGTGTAGGAAACACCGTTCTTTTGTTCTGGGCACACTCAGATTTCCTGCTGTATTAGAGACTCTACAAAGCAAGAGTGTGCTTCTCGCTCTAAAGCAGAGTGTGATCCATGGATGTGAACTATGCTGTGTGTTTCCCTTCAGAAATGGACTTAAATCCCAGGCTCTGTGTCTTTCTACTAGCACGACTTCGTTTCAGGTAAGGGCAGTCACGTTTCTGCTCAAATGAACTACATCAATCACAAAGCTCACACGTTTCTCATCTTAACTGACAAGCATTGGATGTTAGATGGTCAGTGCTTTGTATCAGTTTCAGAAGAAGATTTGGACTACATATAGTCCGTATGTGTAGGAAACCCCGTTCTTTTGTTCTGGGCACACTCAGATTTCCTGCTCTCTTAGAGACTCTAGAAAGCAAGAGTGTGCTTCTTGCTCTAAAGCAGGGTGTGATCCATTGATGAGAACTATGCTGTATGTTTCCCTTCAGAAATGGAGTTAAATCCCAGAATCTGTGTCTTCCTACAGGCAAGACCTCGTTTCAGGTAAGGGCAGTCACTTTTCAGCTCAAACGAACTACATCGTTCACTGAGCTCACACGTTTCTCATCTTAACTGACGAGCATTGGATGTTAGAGGACCAGTGCATTGTATCAGTTTCAGAAGAAGATTTGGACTACATATAGTCTGTATGTGTAGGAAACACCGTTCTTTTGTTCTGGGCACAATCAGATTTCCTGCTGTATTAGATACTCTAGAAAGCAAGGGCGTGCTTCTTGCTCTAAAGCAGATTGTGATCCATGGATGAGAACTAAGCTGTGTGTTTTACTTCAGAAATGGACTTAAATCCCAGGCTCTGTGTCTTTCTACTAGCACGACTTCGTTTCAGGTAAGGGCAGTCACTTTTCAGTTCAAAGGAACTACATCATTCACAAAGCTCGCACGTTTCTCATCTTAATTGACAAGCATTGGATGGGAGAGGACCAGTGCTTTGTATCAGTTTCAGAAGCAGAGTTCGACTAGATATGGTCCATACGTGTAGGAAACACTGTTCTTTTGTTCTGGGCACACTCAGATTTCCTGCTGTATTAGAAATTCTAGAAAGCAAGAGCGTGCTTCTCGCTCTAAAGCAGAGTGTGATCAATGGATGAGACAATGCTGTGTGTTTCCCTTCAGAAATGGAGTGAAATCCCAGGCTCTGTGTCTTCCTACAAGCAAGACTTCGTTACAGGTAAGGGCAGTCACTTTTCAGCTCAAACGAACTACATCGTTCACTGAGCTCACACATTTCTCATCATAACAGACAAGCATTGGATGTTAGAGGACCAGTGCTTTGTATCAGTTTCAGAAGCAGATTTGGACTAGATATGATCTGTATGTGTAGGAAACACCATTCTTTTGTTCTCAGCACACTCACGTTTCCTGCTGTCTTAGAGACTCTAGAAAGCAAGAGCGTGCTTCTTGTTGTAAAGCAGAGTGTGATCAATGGATGAGACAATGCTGCGTGTTTCACTTCAGAATTGGAGTTAAATCCCAGGCTCTTAGTCTCCCTACAAGCAAGACTTCATTTCAGTTAAGGGCAGTCACCTTTCTGCTCAAAGGAACTACATCGTTCACGAAGCTCACACATTTCTCATCTTAACTGACAAGCATTGGATGTTAGAGGACCAGTGCATTCTATCAGTTTCAGAAGAAGATTTGGACTACATATAGTCTGTATGTGTAGGAAACACCGTTCTTTTGTTCTGGGCACACTCAGATTTCCTGCTGTCTTAGAGACTCTACAAAGCAAGAGTGTGCTTCTCGCTCTAAAGCAGAGTGTGATCCATGGATGAGAACTATGCTGTGTGTTTCCCTTCAGAAGTGGACTTAAATCCCAGGCTCTCTGTCTTACTACAAGCAAGACTTCGTTTCAGGTAAGGGCAGTCACTTTTCTGCTCAAATGAACTACATTATTCACGAAGCTCACACGTTTCTCATCTTAATTGAGAAGCATTGGATGTTAGAGGACCATTGCTTTGTATCAGTTTCAGAAGAAGAGTTGGACTAGATATGGTCCATATGTGTAGGAAACACCGTTCTTTTGTTCTGGCCACACTCAGATTTCCTGCTGTATTAGAAATTCTAGAATGCAAGAGCGTGCTTCTTGCTCTAAAGCAGAGTGTGATCCATGGATGAGAACTATGCTGTGTGTTTCCCTTCAGAAATGGAGTTAAATCCCAGGCTCTGTGTCTTCCTACAAGAAAGAATTCGTTTCAGTTAAGGGCAGTCACTTTTCAGCTCAAACGAACTACATCGTTCACTGAGCTCACACATTTCTCATCTTAACAGACAAGCATTGGATGTTAGAGGACCAGTGCTTTGTATCAGTTTCAGAAGCAGAGTTGGACTAGATATGGTCCCTATGTGTAGGAAACACCGTTCTTTTGTTCTCAGCACACTCAAGTTTCCTGCTGTCTTAGAGACTCTAGAAATCAAGAGCGTGCTTCTTGTTCCTAAGCAGAGTGTAATCCATGGATGAGAACTATGCTGTGTGTTTCCCTTCAGAAATTCACTTAAATCCCAGACTCTGAGTCTTACTACAAGCAAGACTTCGTTGCAGGTAAGGGCTGTCACTTTTCTGCTCAAATGAACTACATCATTCACAAAGCTCACACGTTTCTCATCTTAACTGACAATCATTGGATGTTAGAGGACCAGTGCATTCTATCAGTTTCAGAAGAAGATTTGGACTACATATAGTCTGTATGTGTAGGAAACACCGTTCTTTTGTTCTGGGCACACTCAGATTTCCTGCTATCTTAGAGACTCTAGAAAGCAAGAGTGTGCTTCTTGCTCTAAAGCAGAGTGTGATCCATGGATGAGAACTATGCTGTGTGCTTCACTTCAGAAATGGAGTTAAATCCCATCCTCTGAGTCTACCTACAAGCAAGACTTCAATTCAGGTAAGGGCAGTCACTTTTCAGCTCAAACGAACTACATCGTTCACTGAGCTCACACATTTCTCATCATAACAGACAAGCATTGGATGTTAGAGGACCAGTGCTTTGTATCAGTTTCAGAAGCAGATTTGGACTACATATGGTCCATATGTGTAGGAAACACCGTTCTTTTGTTCCGGGCACACTAAGATTTCCTGCTGTATTAGAGAATCTAGGAAGCAAAAGCGTGCTTTTGGCTCTAAAGCAGAGTGTGATCCATGAATGAGAACTATGCTGTGTGTTTTACTTCAGAAATGGAGTTAAATCCCAGTCTCTGTGTCTTCCTACATGCAAGACTTCCTTTCAGGTAAGGGCAGTCACTTTTCAGCTCAAACGAACTACATTGTTCACGAAGCTCACACGTTTCTCATCTTAACAGACAAGCATTGGATTTTAGAGGACCAGTGCATTCTATCAGTTTCAGAAGAAGATTTGGACTACATATAGTCTGTAAGTGTAGGAGACACCGTTCTTTTGTTCCGGTCACACTCAGATTTCCTGCTATATTAGAGATTCTACAATGCAAGAGTGTGCTTCTCGCTCTAAAGCAGAGTGTGATCCATGGATGAGAACTATGCTGTGTGTTTCCCTTCAGAAGTGGACTTAAATCCCAGGCTCTCTGTCTTACTACAAGCAAGACTTCGTTTCAGGTAAGGGCAGTCACTTTTCTGCTCAAATGAACTACATTATTCACGAAGCTCACACGTTTCTCATCTTAATTGACAAGCATTGGATGTTAGAGGACCATTGCTTTGTATCAGTTTCAGAAGAAGAGATGGACTAGATATGGTCCATATGTGTAGGAAACACCGTTCTTTTGTTCTGGCCACACTCAGATTTCCTGCTGTATTAGAAATTCTAGAATGCAAGAGCGTGCTTCTTGCTCTAAAGCAGAGTGTGATCCATGGATGAGAACTATGCTGTGTGTTTCCCTTCAGAAATGGAGTTCAATCCCAGGCTCTGAGTCTACCTACAAGCAAGACTTCGTTTCAGGTAAGGGCAGTCAATTTTCTGCTCAAACGAACTACATTGTTCACGAAGCTCACACGTTTCTCATCTTAACAGACAAGCATTGGATGTTAGATGGTCAGTGCTTTGTATCAGTTTCAGAAGAAGATTTGGACTACATATAGTCCGTATGTGTAGGAAACACCGTTCTTTTGTTTTGGGCACACTCAGATTTCCTTCTATCTTAGAGACTCTAGAAAGCAAGAGTGTGCTTCTTGCTCTAAAGCAGAGTGTGATACATTGATGAGAACTATGCTGTATGTTTCCCTTCAGAAATGGAGTTAAATCCCAGACTCTGTCTCTTCCTACAGGCAAGACTTCGTTTCAGGTAAGGGCAGTCACTTTTCAGCTCAAACGAACTACATCGTTCACTGAGCTCACACATTTCTCATCTTAACAGACAAGCATTGGATGTTAGAGGACCAGTGCTTTGTATCAGTTTCAGAAGCAGAGTTGGACAAGATATTGTCCGTATGTGTAGGAAACACCGTTCTTTTGTTCTCAGCACACTCACGTTTCCTGCTGTCTTAGAGACTCTAGAAAGCAAGAGCGTGCTTCTTGTTCTAAAGCAGAGTGTCATCAATGGATGAGACAATGCTGTGTGTTTCACTTCAGAAATGGAATTAAATCCCAGGCTCTGAGTCTCCCTACAAGCAAGACTTCGTTTCAGGTAAGGGCAGTCACTTTTCTGCTCAAACGAACTACATCGTTCACGAAGCTCACACGTTTCTCATCTTAACTGACAAGCATTGGATGTTAGAGGACCAGTGCATTGTATCAGTTTCAGAAGAAGATTTGGACTACATATAGTCCGTATGTGTAGGAAACACCGTTCTTTTGTTCTGGGCACACTCAGATTTCCTGCTGTATTAGAAATTCTAGAATGCAAGAGCGTGCTTCTTGCTCTAAAGCAGAGTGTGATCCATGGATGAGAACTATGCTGTGTGTTTCCCTTCAGAAATGGAGTTCAATCCCAGGCTTTGTGTCTTCCTACAAGCAAGACTTCGTTTCAGTTAAGGGCAGTCACTTTTCAGCTCAAACGAACTACATCGTTCACGAAGCTCACACGTTTCTCATCTTAACTGACAAGCATTGGATGTTAGATGGTCAGTGCTTTGTATCAGTTTCAGAAGCAGATTTGGACTACATATGGTCCATATGTGTAGGAAACACCGTTCTTTTGTTCCGGGCACACTCAGATTTCCTGCTGTATTAGAGACTCTACAAAGCAAGAGTGTGCTTCTCGCTCTAAAGCAGAGTGTGATCCATGGATGAGAACTATGCTGTGTGTTTCCCTTCAGAAATGGACTTAAATCCCAGACTCTGTGTCTTACAACAAGCAAGACTTCGTTTCAGGTAAGGGCAGTCACGTTTCTGCTCAAATGAACTACATCATTCACAAAGCTCACACGTTTCTCATCTTAACTGACAATCATTGGATGTTAGAGGACCAGTGCATTCTATCAGTTTCAGAAGAAGATTTGGACTACATATAGTCTGTATGTGTAGGAAACACCGTTCTTTTGTTCTGGGCACACTCAGATTTCCTGTTATCTTAGAGACTCTAGAAAGCAAGAGTGTGCTTCTTGCTCTAAAACAGAGTGTGATCCATGGATGAGAACTATGCTGTGTGCTTCACTTCAGAAATGGAGTTAAATCCCAGGCTCTGAGTCTACCTACAAGCAAGACTTCGTTTAAGGTAAGGTCAGTCACTTTTACGCTCAAACGAACTACATCGTTCACGAAGCTCACACGTTTCTCATCTTAACTGACAAGCATTGGATGTTAGATGGTCAGTGCTTTGTATCAGTTTCAGAAGCAGATTTGGACTACATATGGTCCATATGTGTAGGAAACACCGTTCTTTTGTTCCGGGCACACTCAGATTTCCTGCTGTATTAGAGACTCTACAAAGCAAGAGTGTGCTTCTCGTTCTAAAGGAGAGTGTGATCCATGGATGAGAACTATGCTGTGTGTTTCCCTTCAGAAATGGACTTAAATCCCAGACTCTGTGTCTTACTACAAGCAAGAATTCGTTTCAGGTAATGGCAGTCACGTTTCTGCCCAAATGAACAACATCATTCACAATGCTCACACGTTTCTCATCTTAACTGACAAGCATTGGATGTTAGAGGACCAGTGCATTGTATCAGGTTCAGAAGAAGATTTGGACTACATATAGTCTGTATGTGTAGGAAACACCGTTCTTTTGTTCCGGGCACACTCAGTTTTCCTGCTGTATTAGAGAATCTAGAAAGCAACAGCGTGCTTCTTGCTCTAAAACAGAGTGTGATCCATGGATGAGAACTATGCTGTGTGCTTCACTTCAGAAATGGAGTTAAATCCCAGGCTCTGAGTCTACCTACAAGCAAGACTTCGTTTCAGGTAAGGGCAGTCACTTTTCTGCTCAAACGAACTACATCATTCACAAAGCTCACACGTTTCTCATCTTAACTGACAAGCATTGGATGTTAGATGGTCAGTGCTTTGTATCAGTTTCAGAAGCAGATTTGGACTACATATGGTCCATATGTGTAGGAAACACCGTTCTTTTGTTCCGGGCACACTCAGATTTCCTGCTGTATTAGAGACTCTACAAAGCAAGAGTGTGCTTCTCGCTCTAAAGCAGAGTGTGATCCATGGATGAGAACTATGCTGTGTGTTTCCCTTCAGAAATGGACTTAAATCCCAGACTCTGTGTCTTACTAAAAGCAAGACTTCGTTTCAGGTAAGGGCAGTCACGTTTCTGCTCAAATGAACTACATCATTCACAAAGCTCACACGTTTCTCATCTTAACTGACAAGCATTGGATGTTAGAGGACCAGTGCATTCTATCAGTTTCAGAAGAAGATTTGGCCTACATATAGTCTGTATGTGTAGGAAACACCGTTCTTTTGTTCTGGGCACACTCAGATTTCCTGCTATCTTAGAGACTCTAGAAAGCAAGAGCGTGCTTCTTGTTCTAAAGCAGAGTGTCATCAATGGATGAGACAATGCTGTGTGTTTCACTTCAGAAATGGAGTTAAATCCCAGGCTCTGAGTCTCCCTACAAGCAAGACTTCGTTTCAGGTAAGGGCAGTAACTTTTCTGCTCAAAGGAACTACATCGTTCACGTAGCTCACACGTTTCTCATCTTAACTGACAAGCATTGGATGTTAGAGGACCAGTGCATTGTATCAGTTTCAGAAGAAGATTTGGACTACATATAGTCCGTATGTGTAGGAAACACCGTTCTTTTGTTCTGGGCACACTCAGATTTCCTGCTGTCTTAGAGACTCTAGAAAGCAAGAGTGTGATTCTTGCTCTAGAGCAGAGTGTGATCCATGGATGAGAACTATGCTGTGTGATTTACTTCAGAAATGGAGTTAAATCCCAGGCTCTGAGTCTTCCTACAAGCAAGACTTCGTTTCAGGTAAGGGCAGTCTCTTTTCTGCTCAAACGAACTACATCTTTCACGAAGCTCACACGTTTCTCATCTTATCTCACAAGCATTGGATGTTAGAGGACCAGTGCATTGTATCAGTTTCAGAAGAAGGATTGGACTACATATTGTCCGTATGTGTAGGAAACACCATTCTTTTGTTCTGGGCACACTCAGATTTCCTGCTGTATTAGAGAATCTAGGAAGCAAGAGCGTGCTTTTGGCTCTAAAGCAGAGTGTGATCCAAGAACGAGAACTATGCTGTGTGTTTCCCTTCAGAAATGGAGTTAAATCCCAGGCTCTGTGTCTTCCTACAAGCAAGACTTCGTTTCAGGTAAGGGCAGTCACTTTTCAGCTCAAACGAACTACATCGTTCACAGAGCTCACAGATTTCTCATCTTAACAGAGAAGCATTGGATGTTAGAGGACCTGTGCTTTGTATCAGTTTCAGAAGCAGAGTTGGACTAGATATTGTCCGTATGTGTAGGAAACACCGTTCTTTTGTTCTGGGCACACTCAGATTTCCTTCTATCTTAGAGACTCTAGAAAGCAAGAGTGTGCTCCTTGCTCTAAAGCAGAGTGTGATACATTGATGAGAACTATGCTGTATGTTTCCCTTCAGAAATGGAGTTAAATCCCAGACTCTGTCTCTTCCTACAGGCTAGACTTCGTTTCAGGTAAGGGCAGTCACTTTTCAGCTCAAACGAACTACATCGTTCACTGAGCTCACACATTTCTCATCTTAACAGACAAGCATTGGATGTTAGAGGACCAGTGCTTTGTATCAGTTTCAGAAGCAGAGTTGGACAAGATATTGTCCGTATGTGTAGGAAACACCGTTCTTTTGTTCTCAGCACACTCACGTTTCCTGCTGTCTTAGAGACTCTAGAAAGCAAGAGCGTGCTTCTTGTTCTAAAGCAGAGTGTCATCAATGGATGAGACAATGCTGTGTGTTTCACTTCAGAAATGGAGTTAAATCCCAGGCTCTGAGTCTCCCTACAAGCAAGACTTCGTTTCAGGTAAGGGCAGTCACTTTTCTGCTCAAACGAACTACATCGTTCACGAAGCTCACACGTTTCTCATCTTAACTGACAAGCATTGGATGTTAGAGGACCAGTGCATTCTATCAGTTTCAGAAGAAGATTTGGACTACATATAGTCCGTATGTGTAGGAAACACCGTTCTTTTGTTCTGGCCACACTCAGATTTCCTGCTGTATAAGAAATTCTAGAATGCAAGAGCGTGCTTCTTGCTCTAAAGCAGAGTGTGATCCATGGATGAGAACTATGCTGTGTGTTTCCCTTCAGAAATGGAGTTCAATCCCAGGCTTTGTGTCTTCCTACAAGCAAACTTCGTTTCAGTGAAGGGCAGTCACTTTTCAGCTCAAACGAACTACATCGTTCACGAAGCTCACACGTTTCTCATCTTAACTGACAAGCATTGGATGTTAGATGGTCAGTGCTTTGTATCAGTTTCAGAAGCAGATTTGGACTACATATGGTCCATATGTGTAGGAAACACCGTTCTTTTGTTCCGGGCACACTCAGATTTCCTGCTGTATTAGAGACTCTACAAAGCAAGAGTGTGCTTCTCGCTCTAAAGCAGAGTGTGATCCATGGATGAGAACTATGCTGTGTGTTTCCCTTCAGAAATGGACTTAAATCCCAGACTCTGTGTCTTACAACAAGCAAGACTTCGTTTCAGGTAAGGGCAGTCACGTTTCTGCTCAAATGAACTACATCATTCACAAAGCTCACACGTTTCTCATCTTAACTGACAATCATTGGATGTTAGAGGACCAGTGCATTCTATCAGTTTCAGAAGAAGATTTGGACTACATATAGTCTGTATGTGTAGGAAACACCGTTCTTTTGTTCTGGGCACACTCAGATTTCCTGTTATCTTAGAGACTCTAGAAAGCAAGAGTGTGCTTCTTGCTCTAAAACAGAGTGTGATCCATGGATGAGAACTATGCTGTGTGCTTCACTTCAGAAATGGAGTTAAATCCCAGGCTCTGAGTCTACCTACAAGCAAGACTTCGTTTAAGGTAAGGTCAGTCACTTTTATGCTCAAACGAACTACATCGTTCACAAAGCTCACACGTTTCTCATCTTAACTGACAAGCATTGGATGTTAGATGGTCAGTGCTTTGTATCAGTTTCAGAAGCAGATTTGGACTACATATGGTCCATATGTGTAGGAAACACCGTTCTTTTGTTCCGGGCACACTCAGATTTCCTGCTGTATTAGAGACTCTACAAAGCAAGAGTGTGCTTCTCGCTCTAAAGCAGAGTGTGATCCATGGATGAGAACTATGCTGTGTGTTTCCCTTCAGAAATGGAGTTAAATCCCAGACTCTGTGTCTTACTAAAAGCAAGACTTCGTTTCAGGTAAGGGCAGTCTCTTTTCTGCTCAAACGAACTACATCTTTCACGAAGCTCACACGTTTCTCATCTTATCTCACAAGCATTGGATGTTAGAGGACCAGTGCATTGTATCAGTTTCAGAAGAAGGATTGGACTACATATTGTCCGTATGTGTAGGAAACACCATTCTTTTGTTCTGGGCACACTCAGATTTCCTGCTGTATTAGAGAATCTAGGAAGCAAGAGCGTGCTTTTGGCTCTAAAGCAGAGTCTGATCCAAGAACGAGAACTATGCTGTGTGTTTCCCTTCAGAAATGGAGTTAAATCCCAGGCTCTGTGTCTTCCTACAAGCAAGACTTCGTTTCAGGTAAGGGCAGTCACTTTTCAGCTCAAACGAACTACATCGTTCACTGAGCTCACACATTTCTCATCTTAACAGACAAGCATTGGATGTTAGAGGACCTGTGCTTTGTATCAGTTTCAGAAGCAGAGTTGGACTAGATATTGTCCGTATGTGTAGGAAACACCGTTCTTTTGTTCCGGGCACACTCAGATTTCCTGCTATATTAGAGACTCTACAAAGCAAGAGTGTGCTTTTCGCTCTAAAGCAGAGTGTGATCCATGGATGAGAACTATGCTGTGTGTTTCCCTTCAGAAATGGACTTAAACCCCAGGCTCTCTGTCTTACTACTAGCAAGACTTCGTTTCAGGTAAGGGCAGTCACATTTCTGCTCAAATGAACTACGTTATTCACGAAGCTCACACGTTTCTCATCTTAATTGACAAGCATTGGATGTTAGAGGACCATTGCTTTGTATCAGTTTCAGAAGAAGAGTTGGACTAGATATGGTCCATATGTGTAGGAAACACCGTTCTTTTGTTCTGGCCACACTCAGATTTCCTGCTGTATTAGAAATTCTAAAATGCAAGAGCGTGCTTCTTGCTCTAAAGCAGAGTGTGATCCATGGATGAGAACTATGCTGTGTGTTTCCCTTCAGAAATGGAGTTAAATCCCAGACTCTGTCTCTTCCTACAGGCAAGACTTCGTTTCAGGTAAGGGCAGTCACTTTTCAGCTCAAACGAACTACATCGTTCACTGAGCTCACACATTTCTCATCTTAACAGACAAGCATTGGATGTTAGAGGACCAGTGCTTTGTATCAGTTTCAGAAGCAGAATTGGACTACATATAGTCCGTATGTGTAGGAAACACCGTTCTTTTGTTCTCGGCACACTCACGTTTCCTGCTGTCTTAGAGACTCTAGAAAGCAAGAGCGTGCTTCTTGTTCTAAAGCAGAGTGTCATCAATGGATGAGACAATGCTGTGTGTTTCACTTCAGAAATGGAGTTAAATCCCAGGCTCTGAGTCTCCCTACAAGCAAGACTTCGTTTCAGGTAAGGGCAGTCACTTTTCTGCTCAAACGAACTACATCGTTCACGAAGCTCACACGTTTCTCATCTTAACTGACAAGCATTGGATGTTAGAGGACCAGTGCATTCTATCAGTTTCAGAAAATATTTGGACTACATATAGTCCGTATGTGTAGGAAACACCGTTCTTTTGTTCTGGGCACAGTCAGATTTCCTGCTATCTAGAGACCCTAGAGAGCAAGAGTGTGCTTCTTGCTCTAAAGCAGAGTGTGATCCATTGATGAGAACTATGCTGTATGTTTCCCTTCAGAAATGGAGTTAAATCCCAGACTCTGTCTCTTCCTACAGGCAAGACTTCGTTTCAGGTAAGGGCAGTCACTTTTCAGCTCAAACGAACTACATCGTTCACTGAGCTCACACATTTCTCATCTTAACAGACAAGCATTGGATGTTAGAGGACCAGTGCTTTGTATCAGTTTCAGAAGCAGATTTGGACTACATATGGTCCATATGTGTAGGAAACACCGTTCTTTTGTTCCGGGCACACTCAGATTTCCTGCTGTCTTAGAGACTGTAGAAATCAAGAGCGTGCTTCTTGTTCTAAAGCAGAGTGTCATCAATAGATGAGACAATGCTCTTGTGTTTCACTTCAGAAATGGAGTTAAATCCCAGGCTCTGAGTCTCCCTACAAGCAAGACTTCGTTTCAGGTAAGGGCAGTCACTTTTCTGCTCAAAGGAACTACATCGTTCACGAAGCTCACACGTTTCTCATCTTAAATGACAAGCATTGGATGTTAGAGGACCAGTGCATTGTATCAGTTTCAGAAGAAGATTTGGACTACATATAGTCCGTATGTGTAGGAAACACCGTTCTTTTGTTCTCAGCCCGCTCACGTTTCCTGCTGTCTTAGAGATTCTAGAAAGCAAGAGCGTACTTCTTGTTCTATAGCAGAGTGCGATCAATGGATGATTACACTGCTGTGTGTTTTACTTCAGAAATGGAGTTAAATCCCAGGCTCTGAGTCTTCCTACAAGCAAGACTTAAATTCAGGTAAGGGCAGTCACTTTTCTGCTCAAACGAACTACATCGTTCACGAAGCTCACACGTTTCTCATCTTAACTGACAAGCATTGGATGTTAGATGGTCAGTGCTTTGTATCAGTTTCAGAAGCAGATTTGGACTACATATGGTCCATATGTGTAGGAAACACCGTTCTTTTGTTCTGGGCACACTCAGATTTACTGCTGTATTAGAGACTCTACAAAGCAAGAGTGTGCTTCTCGCTCTAAAGCAGAGTGTGATCCATGGATGAGAACTATGCTGTGTGTTTCCCTTCAGAAATGGACTTAAATCCCAGACTCTGTGTCTTACTACAAGCAAGACTTCATTTCAGGTAAGGGCAGTCACGTTTCTGCTCAAATGAACTACATCATTCACAAAGCTCACACGTTTCTCATCTTTACTGACACGCATTGGATGTTAGAGGACCAGTGCATTCTATCAGTTTCAGAAGAAGATTTGGACTACATATAGTCCGTATGTGTAGGAAACACCATTCTTTTGTTCTGGGCACACTCAGATTTCCTGCTATCTTAGAGACTCTAGAAAGCAAGAGTGTGCTTCTTGCTCTAAAGCAGAGTGTGATCCATGGATGAGAACTATGCTGTGTGCTTCACTTCAGAAATGGAGTTAAATCCCAGGCTCTGAGTCTACCTACAAGCAAGACTTCGTTTCAGGTAAGGGCAGTCACTTTTCTGCTCAAACGAACTACATTGTTCACGAAGCTCACACATTTCTCATCTTAACTGACAAGCATTGGATGTTAGATGGTCAGTGCTTTGTATCAGTTTCAGAAGCAGATTTGGACTACATATGGTCCATATGTGTAGGAAACACCGTTTTTTTGTTCCGGGCACACTCAGATTTCCTGCTGTATTAGAGACTCTACAAAGCAAGAGTGTGCTTCTCGCTCTAAAGCAGAGTGTGATCCATGGATGAGAACTATGCTGTGTGTTTCCCTTCAGAAATGGAATTGAATCCCAGACTCTGTGTCTTACTACAAGCAAGACTTCGTTTCAGGTAAGGGCAGTCACGTTTCTGCTCAAATGAACTACCTCATTCACAAAGCTCACACGTTTCTCATCTTAACTGACAAGCATTGGATGTTAGAGGACCAGTGCATTCTATCAGTTTCAGAAGAAGATTTGGACTACATATAGTCCGTATGTGTAGAAAACACCGTTCTTTTGTTCTGGGCACACTCAGATTTCCTGCTGTCTTAGAGACTCTAGAAAGCAAGAGTGTGCTTCTTGCTCTAAAGCAGAGTGTGATCCATGGATGAGAACTATGCTGTGTGCTTGAATTCAGAAATGGAGTTAAATCCCAGGCTCTGAGTCTTCCTACAGGCAAGACTTCGTTTCAGGTAAGGGCAGTCACTTTTCAGTTCAAAGGAACTACATCATTCACGAAGCTCACACGTTTCTCATCTTAACTGACAAGCATTGGATGTTAGATGGTCAGTGCTTTGTATCAGTTTCAGAAGCAGATTTGGACTACGTATGGTCCATATGTGTAGGAAACACCGTTCTTTTGTTCCGGGCACACTCAGATTTCCTGCTGTATTAGAGACTCTACAAAGCAAGAGTGTGCTTCTCGCTCTAAAGCAGAGTGTGATCCATGGATGAGAACTATGCTGTGTGTTTCCCTTCAGAAATGGACTTAAATCCCAGACTCTGTGTCTTACTACAAGCAAGACTTCGTTTCAGGTAAGGGCAGTCACGTTTCTGCTCAAATGAACTACCTCATTCACAAAGCTCACACGTTTCTCATCTTAACTGACAAGCATTGGATGTTAGAGGACCAGTGCATTCTATCAGTTTCAGAAGAAGATTTGGACTACATATAGTCCGTATGTGTAGGAAACACCGTTCTTTTGTTCTCAGCACACTCTCGTTTCCTGCTGTCTTAGAGACTCTAGAAAGCAAGAGCGTGCTTCTGGTTCTAAAGCAGAGTGTGATCAATGAATGATTACACTGCTTTGTGTTTTACTTCAGAAATGGAGTTAAATTCCAGGCTCTGAGTCTTCCTACAAGCAAGACTTAAATTCAGGTAAGGGCAGTCACTTTTCAGTTCAAAGGAACTAGATCATTCACAAAGCTCACACGTTTCTCATCTTAACTGACAAGCACTGGATGTTAGAGGACCAGTGCATTCTATCAGTTTCAGAAGAAGATTTGGACTACATATAGTCCGTATGTGTAGGAAACACCGTTCTTTTGTTCTGGGCACACTCAGATTTCCTGCTGTCTTAGAGACTCTAGAAAGCAAGAGTGTGCTTCTTGCTCTAAAGCAGAGAGTGATCCATGGATGAGAACTATGCTGTGTGCTTGACTTCAGAAATGGAGTTAAATCCCAGGCTCTGAGTCTTCCTACAGGCAAGACTTCGTTTCAGGTAAGGGCAGTGACTTTTCTGCTCAAACGAACTACATCGTTCATGAAGCTCACACGTTTCTCATCTTAACTGACAAGCATGGATGTTAGAGGACCAGTGCTTTGTATCAGTTTCAGAAGCAGAGTAGGACTAGATATGGTCCGTATGTGTAGGAAACACCGTTCTTTTGTTCTCAGCACACTCACGTTTCCTGCTGTCTTAGAGACTCTAGAAATCAAGAGCGTGCTTCTTGTTCTAAAGCAGAGTGTGATCCATGGATGAGAACTATGCTGTGTGCTTCACTTCAGAAATGGAGTTAAATCCCAGGCTCTGAGTCTTCCTACAAGCAAGACTTCGTTTCAGGTAAGGGCAGTCACTTTTCTGCTCAAACGAACTACATCGTTCACGAAGCTCACACGTTTCTCATCTTAACTGACAAGCATTGGATGTTAGATGGTCAGTGCTTTGTATCAGTTTCAGAAGCAGATTTGGACTACATATGGTCCATATGTGTAGGAAACACCCTTCTTTTGTTCTGGGCACACTCAGATTTACTGCTGTATTAGAGACTCTACAAAGCAAGAGTGTGCTTCTCGCTCTAAAGCAGAGTGTGATCCATGGATGAGAACTATGCTGTGTGTTTCCCTTCAGAAATGGACTTAAATCCCAGACTCTGTGTCTTACTACAAGCAAGACTTCGTTTCAGGTAAGGGCAGTCACGTTTCTGCTCAAATGAACTACATCATTCACAAAGCTCACACGTTTCTCATCTTTACTGACACGCATTGGATGTTAGAGGACCAGTGCATTCTATCAGTTTCAGAAGAAGATTTGGACTACATATAGTCCGTATGTGTAGGAAACACCATTCTTTTGTTCTGGGCACACTCAGATTTCCTGCTATCTTAGAGACTCTAGAAAGCAAGAGTGTGCTTCTTGCTCTAAAGCAGAGTGTGATCCATGGATGAGAACTATGCTGTGTGCTTCACTTCAGAAATGGAGTTAAATCCCAGGCTCTGAGTCTACCTACAAGCAAGACTTCGTTTCAGGTAAGGGCAGTCACTTTTCTGCTCAAACGAACTACATCGTTCACGAAGCTCACACGTTTCTCATCTTAACTGACAAGCATTGGATGTTAGATGGTCAGAGCTTTGTATCAGTTTCAGAAGCAGATTTGGACTACATATGGTCCATATGTGTAGGAAACACCGTTTTTTTGTTCCGGGCACACTCAGATTTCCTGCTGTATTAGAGACTCTACAAAGCAAGAGTGTGCTTCTCGCTCTAAAGCAGAGTGTGATCCATGGATGAGAACTATGCTGTGTGTTTCCCTTCAGAAATGGAATTGAATCCCAGACTCTGTGTCTTACTACAAGCAAGACTTCGTTTCAGGTAAGGGCAGTCACGTTTCTGCTCAAATGAACTACCTCATTCACAAAGCTCACACGTTTCTCATCTTAACTGACAAGCATTGGATGTTAGAGGACCAGTGCATTCTATCAGTTTCAGAAAATATTTGGACTACATATAGTCCGTATGTGTAGGAAACACCGTTCTTTTGTTCTGGGCACAGTCAGATTTCCTGCTATCTAGAGACCCTAGAAAGCAAGAGTGTGCTTCTTGCTCTAAAGCAGAGTGTGATCCATTGATGAGAACTATGCTGTATGTTTCCCTTCAGAAATGGAGTTAAATCCCAGACTCTGTCTCTTCCTACAGGCAAGACTTCGTTTCAGGTAAGGGCAGTCACTTTTCAGCTCAAACGAACTACATCGTTCACTGAGCTCACACATTTCTCATCTTAACAGACAAGCATTGGATGTTAGAGGACCAGTGCTTTGTATCAGTTTCAGAAGCAGATTTGGACTACATATGGTCCATATGTGTAGGAAACACCGTTCTTTTGTTCCGGGCACACTCAGATTTCCTGCTGTCTTAGAGACTGTAGAAATCAAGAGCGTGCTTCTTGTTCTAAAGCAGAGTGTCATCAATAGATGAGACAATGCTCTTGTGTTTCACTTCAGAAATGGAGTTAAATCCCAAGCTCTGAGTCTCCCTACAAGCAAGACTTCGTTTCAGGTAAGGGCAGTCACTTTTCTGCTCAAAGGAACTACATCGCTCACGAAGCTCACACGTTTCTCATCTTAAATGACAAGCATTGGATTTTAGAGGACCAGTGCATTGTATCAGTTTCAGAAGAAGATTTGGACTACATATAGTCCGTATGTGTAGGAAACACCGTTCTTTTGTTCTCAGCACGCTCACGTTTCCTGCTGTCATAGAGATTCTAGAAAGCAAGAGCGTACTTCTTGTTCTATAGCAGAGTGCGATCAATGGATGATTACACTGCTGTGTGTTTTACTTCAGAAATGGAGTTAAATCCCAGGCTCTGAGTCTTCCTACAAGCAAGACTTAAATTCAGGTAAGGGCAGTCACTTTTCTGCTCAAACGAACTACATCGTTCACGAAGCTCACACGTTTCTCATCTTAACTGACAAGCATTGGATGTTAGATGGTCAGTGCTTTGTATCAGTTTCAGAAGCAGATTTGGACTACATATGGTCCATATGTGTAGGAAACACCGTTCTTTTGTTCTGGGCACACTCAGATTTACTGCTGTATTAGAGACTCTACAAAGCAAGAGTGTGCTTCTCGCTCTAAAGCAGAGTGTGATCCATGGATGAGAACTATGCTGTGTGTTTCCCTTCAGAAATGGACTTAAATCCCAGACTCTGTGTCTTACTACAAGCAAGACTTCGTTTCAGGTAAGGGCAGTCACGTTTCTGCTCAAATGAACTACATCATTCACAAAGCTCACACGTTTCTCATCTTTACTGACACGCATTGGATGTTAGAGGACCAGTGCATTCTATCAGTTTCAGAAGAAGATTTGGACTACATATAGTCCGTATGTGTAGGAAACACCATTCTTTTGTTCTGGGCACACTCAGATTTCCTGCTATCTTAGAGACTCTAGAAAGCAAGAGTGTGCTTCTTGCTCTAAAGCAGAGTGTGATCCATGGATGAGAACTATGCTGTGTGCTTCACTTCAGAAATGGAGTTAAATCCCAGGCTCTGAGTCTACCTACAAGCAAGACTTCGTTTCAGGTAAGGGCAGTCACTTTTCTGCTCAAACGAACTACATCGTTCACGAAGCTCACACGTTTCTCATCTTAACTGACAAGCATTGGATGTTAGATGGTCAGTGCTTTGTATCAGTTTCAGAAGCAGATTTGGACTACATATGGTCCATATGTGTAGGAAACACCGTTTTTTTGTTCCGGGCACACTCAGATTTCCTGCTGTATTAGAGACTCTACAAAGCAAGAGTGTGCTTCTCGCTCTAAAGCAGAGTGTGATCCATGGATGAGAACTATGCTGTGTGTTTCCCTTCAGAAATGGAATTGAATCCCAGACTCTCTGTCTTACTACAAGCAAGACTTCGTTTCAGGTAAGGGCAGTCACGTTTCTGCTCAAATGAACTACCTCATTCACAAAGCTCACACGTTTCTCATCTTAACTGACAAGCATTGGATGTTAGAGGACCAGTGCATTCTATCAGTTTCAGAAAATATTTGGACTACATATAGTCCGTATGTGTAGGAAACACCGTTCTTTTGTTCTGGGCACAGTCAGATTTCCTGCTATCTAGAGACCCTAGAAAGCAAGAGTGTGCTTCTTGCTCTAAAGCAGAGTGTGATCCATTGATGAGAACTATGCTGTATGTTTCCCTTCAGAAATGGAGTTAAATCCCAGACTCTGTCTCTTCCTACAGGCAAGACTTAGTTTCAGGTAAGGGCAGTCACTTTTCAGCTCAAATGAACTACATCGTTCACTGAGCTCACACATTTCTCATCTTAACAGACAAGCATTGGATGTTAGAGGACCAGTGCTTTGTATCAGTTTCAGAAGCAGATTTGGACTACATATGGTCCATATGTGTAGGAAACACCGTTCTTTTGTTCCGGGCACACTCAGATTTCCTGCTGTCTTAGAGACTGTAGAAATCAAGAGCGTGCTTCTTGTTCTAAAGCAGAGTGTCATCAATAGATGAGACAATGCTCTTGTGTTTCACTTCAGAAATGGAGTTAAATCCCAAGCTCTGAGTCTCCCTACAAGCAAGACTTCGTTTCAGGTAAGGGCAGTCACTTTTCTGCTCAAAGGAACTACATCGCTCACGAAGCTCACACGTTTCTCATCTTAAATGACAAGCATTGGATGTTAGAGGACCAGTGCATTGTATCAGTTTCAGAAGAAGATTTGGACTACATATAGTCCGTATGTGTAGGAAACACCGTTCTTTTGTTCTCAGCACGCTCACGTTTCCTGCTGTCTTAGAGATTCTAGAAAGCAAGAGCGTACTTCTTGTTCTATAGCAGAGTGCGATCAATGGATGATTACATTGCTGTGTGTTTTACTTCAGAAATGGAGTTAAATCCCAGGCTCTGAGTCTTCCTACAAGCAAGACTTAAATTCAGGTAAGGGCAGTCACTTTTCTGCTCAAACGAACTACATCGTTCACGAAGCTCACACGTTTCTCATCTTAACTGACAAGCATTGGATGTTAGATGGTCAGTGCTTTGTATCAGTTTCAGAAGCAGATTTGGACTACATATGGTCCATATGTGTAGGAAACACCGTTCTTTTGTTCTGGGCACACTCAGATTTACTGCTGTATTAGAGACTCTACAAAGCAAGAGTGTGCTTCTCACTCTAAAGCAGAGTGTGATCCATGGATGAGAACTATGCTGTGTGTTTCCCTTCAGAAATGGACTTAAATCCCAGACTCTGTGTCTTACTACAAGCAAGACTTCGTTTCAGGTAAGGGCAGTCACGTTTCTGCTCAAATGAACTACATCATTCACAAAGCTCACACGTTTCTCATCTTTACTGACACGCATTGGATGTTAGAGGACCAGTGCATTCTATCAGTTTCAGAAGAAGATTTGGACTACATATAGTCCGTATGTGTAGGAAACACCATTCTTTTGTTCTGGGCACACTCAGATTTCCTGCTATCTTAGAGACTCTAGAAAGCAAGAGTGTGCTTCTTGCTCTAAAGCAGAGTGTGATCCATGGATGAGAACTATGCTGTGTGCTTCACTTCAGAAATGGAGTTAAATCCCAGGCTCTGAGTCTACCTACAAGCAAGACTTCGTTTCAGGTAAGGGCAGTCACTTTTCTGCTCAAACGAACTACATCGTTCACGAAGCTCACACGTTTCTCATCTTAACTGACAAGCATTGGATGTTAGATGGTCAGTGCTTTGTATCAGTTTCAGAAGCAGATTTGGACTACATATGGTCCATATGTGTAGGAAACACCGTTTTTTTGTTCCGGGCACACTCAGATTTCCTGCTGTATTAGAGACTCTACAAAGCAAGAGTGTGCTTCTCGCTCTAAAGCAGAGTGTGATCCATGGATGAGAACTATGCTGTGTGTTTCCCTTCAGAAATGGAATTGAATCCAAGACTCTGTGTCTTACTACAAGCAAGACTTCGTTTCAGGTAAGGGCAGTCACGTTTCTGCTCAAATGAACTACCTCATTCACAAAGCTCACACGTTTCTCATCTTAACTGACAAGCATTGGATGTTAGAGGACCAGTGCATTCTATCAGTTTCAGAAAATATTTGGACTACATATAGTCCGTATGTGTAGGAAACACCGTTCTTTTGTTCTGGGCACAGTCAGATTTCCTGCTATCTAGAGACCCTAGAAAGCAAGAGTGTGCTTCTTGCTCTAAAGCAGAGTGTGATCCATTGATGAGAACTATGCTGTATGTTTCCCTTCAGAAATGGAGTTAAATCCCAGACTCTGTCTCTTCCTACAGGCAAGACTTCGTTTCAGGTAAGGGCAGTCACTTTTCTGCTCAAAGGAACTACATCGTTCACGAAGCTCACACATTTCTCATCTTAAATGACAAGCATTGGATGTTAGAGGACCAGTGCATTGTATCAGTTTCAGAAGAAGATTTGGACTACATATAGTCCGTATGTGTAGGAAACACCGTTCTTTTGTTCTCAGCACGCTCACGTTTCCTGCTGTCTTAGAGATTCTAGAAAGCAAGAGCGTACTTCTTGTTCTATAGCAGAGTGCGATCAATGGATGATTACACTGCTGTGTGTTTTACTTCAGAAATGGAGTTAAATCCCAGGCTCTGAGTCTTCCTACAAGCAAGACTTAAATTCAGGTAAGGGCAGTCACTTTTCTGCTCAAACGAACTACATCGTTCACGAAGCTCACACATTTCTCATCTTAACTGACAAGCATTGGATGTTACAGGGTCAGTGCTTTGTATCAGTTTCACAAGCAGACTTGGACTACATATGGTCCATATGTGTAGGAAACACCATTCTTTTGTTCCGGGCACACTCAGATTTACTACTGTATTAGAGACTCTACAAAGCAAGAGTGTGCTTCTCGCTCTAAAGCAGAGTGTGATCCATGGATGAGAACTATGCTGTGTGTTTCCCTTCAGAAATGGACTTAAATCCCAGACTCTGTGTCTTACTACAAGCAAGAATTCGTTTCAGGTAAGGGCAGTCACGTTTCTGCTAAAATGAACTACATCATTCACAAAGCTCACACGTTTCTCATCTTTACTGACAAGCATTGGATGTTAGAGGACCAGTGCATTCTATCAGTTTCAGAAGAAGATTTGGACTACATATAGTCCGTATGTGTAGGAAACACCGTTCTTTTGTTCTGGGCACACTCAGATTTCCTGCTGTATTAGAAATTCTAGAAAGCAAGAGCGTGCTTCTTGTTCTAAAGCAGAGTGTGATCAATGGATGATTACACTGCTGTGTGTTTCCTTCAGAAATGGAGTTATATCCCAGGCTCTGTGTCTTCCTACAAGCAAGACTTCAATTCAGGTAAGGGCAGTCTCTTTTCTGCTCAAACGAACTACATCGTTCACTGAGCTCACACATTACTCATCTTAACTGACAAGCATTTGATGTTAGAGGGTCAGTGCTTTGTATCAGTTTCACAAGCAGATTTGGACTACATATGGTCCATATGTGTAGGAAACACCATTCTTTTGTGCTGGGAACTCTCAGATTTCCTGCTGTATTAGAGAGTCTAGAAAGCTAGAGTGTGCTTCTCGCTCTAAAGCAGAGTGTGATCCATTAATGAGAACTATGCTGTGTGTTTCCCTTCAGAAATGGACTTAAATCCCAGGCTCTGTGTCTTACTACAAGCAAGACTTCGTTTCAGGTAAGGGCAGTCACTTTTCAGTTCAAAGGAACTACATCATTCACAAAGCTCACACGTTTCTCATCTTAAATGACAAGCACTGCATGTTAGAGGACCAGTGCATTCTATCAGTTTCAGAAGAAGATTTGGACTACATATAGTCCGTATGTGTAGGAAACACCGTTCTTTTGTTCCGGGCACACTCAGATTTCCTGCTATATTAGAGACTCTACAAAGCAAGAATGTGCTTCTCGCTCTAAAGCAGAGTGTGATCCATGGATGAGAACTATGCTGTGTGTTTCCCTTCAGAAATGGACTTAAATCCCAGGCTCTGTGTCTTACTACAAGCAAGACTTCGTTTCAGGTAAGGGCAGTCACTTTTCTGCTCAAATGAACTACATTATTCACGAAGCTCACACGTTTCTCATCTTAATTGACAAGCATTGGATGTTAGAGGACCATTGCTTTGTATCAGTTTCAGAAGAAGAGTTGGACTAGATATGGTCCATATGTGTAGGAAAAACCGTTCTTTTGTTCTGGGCACACTCAGATTTCCTGCTGTATTAGAAATTCTAGAAAGCAAGAGCGTGCTTCTTGCTCTAAAGCAGAGTGTGATCCATGGATGAGAACTATGCTATGTGTTTCCCTTCAGAAATGGAGTTAAATCCCAGGCTCTGTGTCTTCCTACAAGCAAGACTTCGTTTCAGGTAAGGGCAGTCACTTTTCAGCTCAAACGAACTACATCGTTCACTGAGCTCAAACATTTCTCATCTTAACAGACAAGCATTGGATGTTAGAGGACCAGTGCTTTGTATGAGTTTCAGAAGCAGAGTTGGACTAGATATGGTCCGTATGTGTAGGAAACACCATTCTTTTGTTCTCAGCACACTCACGTTTCCTGCTGTCTTAGAGACTCTAGAAATCAAGAGCGTGCTTCTTGTTCTAAAGCAGAGTGTGATCCATGGATGAGAACTATGCTGTGTGTTTCCCTTCAGAAATGGACTTAAATCCCAGACTCTGTGTCTTACTACAAGCAAGACTTCGTTTCAGGTAAGGGCAGTCACGTTTCTGCTCAAATGAACTACATCATTCACAAAGCTCACACGTTTCTCATCTTTACTGACACGCATTGGATGTTAGAGGACCAGTGCATTCTATCAGTTTCAGAAGAAGATTTGGACTACATATAGTCCGTATGTGTAGGAAACACCATTCTTTTGTTCTGGGCACACTCAGATTTCCTGCTATCTTAGAGACTCTAGAAAGCAAGAGTGTGCTTCTTGCTCTAAAGCAGAGTGTGATCCATGGATGAGAACTATGCTGTGTGCTTCACTTCAGAAATGGAGTTAAATCCCAGGCTCTGAGTCTACCTACAAGCAAGACTTCGTTTCAGGTAAGGGCAGTCACTTTTCTGCTCAAACGAACTACATCGTTCACGAAGCTCACACGTTTCTCATCTTAACTGACAAGCATTGGATGTTAGATGGTCAGTGCTTTGTATCAGTTTCAGAAGCAGATTTGGACTACATATGGTCCATATGTGTAGGAAACACCGTTTTTTTGTTCCGGGCACACTCAGATTTCCTGCTGTATTAGAGACTCTACAAAGCAAGAGTGTGCTTCTCGCTCTAAAGCAGAGTGTGATCCATGGATGAGAACTATGCTGTGTGTTTCCCTTCAGAAATGGAATTGAATCCAAGACTCTGTGTCTTACTACAAGCAAGACTTCGTTTCAGGTAAGGGCAGTCACGTTTCTGCTCAAATGAACTACCTCATTCACAAAGCTCACACGTTTCTCATCTTAACTGACAAGCATTGGATGTTAGAGGACCAGTGCATTCTATCAGTTTCAGAAAATATTTGGACTACATATAGTCCGTATGTGTAGGAAACACCGTTCTTTTGTTCTGGGCACAGTCAGATTTCCTGCTATCTAGAGACCCTAGAAAGCAAGAGTGTGCTTCTTGCTCTAAAGCAGAGTGTGATCCATTGATGAGAACTATGCTGTATGTTTCCCTTCAGAAATGGAGTTAAATCCCAGACTCTGTCTCTTCCTACAGGCAAGACTTCGTTTCAGGTAAGGGCAGTCACTTTTCTGCTGAAAGGAACTACATCGTTCACGAAGCTCACACATTTCTCATCTTAAATGACAAGCATTGGATGTTAGAGGACCAGTGCATTGTATCAGTTTCAGAAGAAGATTTGGACTACATATAGTCCGTATGTGTAGGAAACACCGTTCTTTTGTTCTCAGCACGCTCACGTTTCCTGCTGTCTTAGAGATTCTAGAAAGCAAGAGCGTACTTCTTGTTCTATAGCAGAGTGCGATCAATGGATGATTACACTGCTGTGTGTTTTACTTCAGAAATGGAGTTAAATCCCAGGCTCTGAGTCTTCCTACAAGCAAGACTTAAATTCAGGTAAGGGCAGTCACTTTTCTGCTCAAACGAACTACATCGTTCACGAAGCTCACACATTTCTCATCTTAACTGACAAGCATTGGATGTTACAGGGTCAGTGCTTTGTATCAGTTTCACAAGCAGACTTGGACTACATATGGTCCATATGTGTAGGAAACACCATTCTTTTGTTCCGGGCACACTCAGATTTACTACTGTATTAGAGACTCTACAAAGCAAGAGTGTGCTTCTCGCTCTAAAGCAGAGTGTGATCCATGGATGAGAACTATGCTGTGTGTTTCCCTTCAGAAATGGACTTAAATCCCAGACTCTGTGTCTTACTACAAGCAAGAATTCGTTTCAGGTAAGGGCAGTCACGTTTCTGCTCAAATGAACTACATCATTCACAAAGCTCACACGTTTCTCATCTTTACTGACAAGCATTGGATGTTAGAGGACCAGTGCATTCTATCAGTTTCAGAAGAAGATTTGGACTACATATAGTCCGTATGTGTAGGAAACACCGTTCTTTTGTTCTGGGCACACTCAGATTTCCTGCTGTATTAGAGAGTCTAGAAAGCTAGAGTGTGCTTCTCGCTCTAAAGCAGAGTGTGATCCATTAATGAGAACTATGCTGTGTGTTTCCCTTCAGAAATGGACTTAAATCCCAGGCTCTGTGTCTTACTACAAGCAAGACTTCGTTTCAGGTAAGGGCAGTCACTTTTCAGTTCAAAGGAACTACATCATTCACAAAGCTCACACGTTTCTCATCTTAAATGACAAGCACTGCATGTTAGAGGACCAGTGCATTCTATCAGTTTCAGAAGAAGATTTGGACTACATATAGTCCGTATGTGTAGGAAACACCGTTCTTTTGTTCCGGGCACACTCAGATTTCCTGCTATATTAGAGACTCTACAAAGCAAGAATGTGCTTCTCGCTCTAAAGCAGAGTGTGATCCATGGATGAGAACTATGCTGTGTGTTTCCCTTCAGAAATGGACTTAAATCCCAGGCTCTGTGTCTTACTACAAGCAAGACTTCGTTTCAGGTAAGGGCAGTCACTTTTCTGCTCAAATGAACTACATTATTCACGAAGCTCACACGTTTCTCATCTTAATTGACAAGCATTGGATGTTAGAGGACCATTGCTTTGTATCAGTTTCAGAAGAAGAGTTGGACTAGATATGGTCCATATGTGTAGGAAAAACCGTTCTTTTGTTCTGGGCACACTCAGATTTCCTGCTGTATTAGAAATTCTAGAAAGCAAGAGCGTGCTTCTTGCTCTAAAGCAGAGTGTGATCCATGGATGAGAACTATGCTATGTGTTTCCCTTCAGAAATGGAGTTAAATCCCAGGCTCTGTGTCTTCCTACAAGCAAGACTTCGTTTCAGGTAAGGGCAGTCACTTTTCAGCTCAAACGAACTACATCGTTCACTGAGCTCAAACATTTCTCATCTTAACTGACAAGCATTGGATGTTAGAGGAACAGTGCTTTGTATGAGTTTCAGAAGCAGATTTGGACTACAGATGGTCCATATGTGTAGGAAACACCGTTCATTTGTTCTCAGCACACTCAGATTTCCTGCTGTCTTAGAGACTCTAGAAATCAAGAGCGTGCTTCTTGTTCTAAAGCAGAGTGTGATCCATGGATGAGAACTATGCTGTGTGTTTCCCTTCAGAAATGCACTTAAATCCCAGACTCTGAGTCTTCCTACAAGCAAGACTTCGTTTCAGGTAAGGGCAGTCACGTTTCTGCTCAAATGAACTACATCAATCACAAAGCTCACACGTTTCTCATCTTAACTGACAAGCATTGGATGTTAGATGGTCAGTGCTTTGTATCAGTTTCAGAAGAAGATTTGGACTACATATAGTCCGTATGTGTAGGAAACCCCGTTCTTTTGTTCTGGGCACACTCAGATTTCCTGCTCTCTTAGAGACTCTAGAAAGCAAGAGTGTGCTTCTTGCTCTAAAGCAGGGTGTGATCCATTGATGAGAACTATGCTGTATGTTTCCCTTCAGAAATGGAGTTAAATCCCAGAATCTGTGTCTTCCTACAGGCAAGACCTCGTTTCAGGTAAGGGCAGTCACTTTTCAGCTCAAACGAACTACATCGTTCACTGAGCTCACACGTTTCTCATCTTAACTGACGAGCATTGGATGTTAGAGGACCAGTGCATTGTATCAGTTTCAGAAGAAGATTTGGACTACATATAGTCTGTATGTGTAGGAAACACCGTTCTTTTGTTCTGGGCACAATCAGATTTCCTGCTGTATTAGATACTCTAGAAAGCAAGGGCGTGCTTCTTGCTCTAAAGCAGATTGTGATCCATGGATGAGAACTAAGCTGTGTGTTTTACTTCAGAAATGGACTTAAATCCCAGGCTCTGTGTCTTTCTACTAGCACGACTTCGTTTCAGGTAAGGGCAGTCACTTTTCAGTTCAAAGGAACTACATCATTCACAAAGCTCGCACGTTTCTCATCTTAATTGACAAGCATTGGATGGGAGAGGACCAGTGCTTTGTATCAGTTTCAGAAGCAGAGTTCGACTAGATATGGTCCATACGTGTAGGAAACACTGTTCTTTTGTTCTGGGCACTCTCAGATTTCCTGCTGTATTAGAAATTCTAGAAAGCAAGAGCGTGCTTCTCGCTCTAAAGCAGAGTGTGATCAATGGATGAGACAATGCTGTGTGTTTCCCTTCAGAAATGGAGTGAAATCCCAGGCTCCTGTCTTCCTACAAGCAAGACTTCGTTACAGGTAAGGGCAGTCACTTTTCAGCTCAAACGAACTACATCGTTCACTGAGCTCACACATTTCTCATCATAACAGACAAGCATTGGATGTTAGAGGACCAGTGCTTTGTATCAGTTTCAGAAGCAGATTTGGACTAGATATGATCTGTATGTGTAGGAAACACCGTTCTTTTGTTCTCAGCACACTCACGTTTCCTGCTGTCTTAGAGACTCTAGAAAGCAAGAGCGTGCTTCTTGTTGTAAAGCAGAGTGTGATCAATGGATGAGACAATGCTGCGTGTTTCACTTCAGAATTGGAGTTAAATCCCAGGCTCTGAGTCTCCCTACAAGCAAGACTTCATTTCAGGTAAGGGCAGTCACCTTTCTGCTCAAAGGAACTACATCGTTCACGAAGCTCACACATTTCTCATCTTAACTGACAAGCATTGGATGTTAGAGGACCAGTGCATTCTATCAGTTTCAGAAGAAGATTTGGACTACATATAGTCTGTATGTGTAGGAAACACCGTTCTTTTGTTCTGGGCACACTCAGATTTCCTGCTGTCTTAGAGACTCTACAAAGCAAGAGTGTGCTTCTCGCTCTAAAGCAGAGTGTGATCCATGGATGAGAACTATGCTGTGTGTTTCCCTTCAGAAGTGGACTTAAATCCCAGGCTCTCTGTCTTACTACAAGCAAGACTTCGTTTCACGTAAGGGCAGTCACTTTTCTGCTCAAATGAACTACATTATTCACGAAGCTCACACGTTTCTCATCTTAATTGAGAAGCATTGGATGTTAGAGGACCATTGCTTTGTATCAGTTTCAGAAGAAGAGTTGGACTAGATATGGTCCATATGTGTAGGAAACACCGTTCTTTTGTTCTGGCCACACTCAGATTTCCTGCTGTATTAGAAATTCTAGAATGCAAGAGCGTGCTTCTTGCTCTAAAGCAGAGTGTGATCCATGGATGAGAACTATGCTGTGTGTTTCCCTTCAGAAATGGAGTTAAATCCCAGGCTCTGTGTCTTCCTACAAGAAAGAATTCGTTTCAGTTAAGGGCAGTCACTTTTCAGCTCAAACGAACTACATCGTTCACTGAGCTCACACATTTCTCATCTTAACAGACAAGCATTGGATGTTAGAGGACCAGTGCTTTGTATCAGTTTCAGAAGCAGAGTTGGACTAGATATGGTCCCTATGTGTAGGAAACACCGTTCTTTTGTTCTCAGCACACTCAAGTTTCCTGCTGTCTTAGAGACTCTAGAAATCAAGAGCGTGCTTCTTGTTCCTAAGCAGAGTGTGATCCATGGATGAGAACTATGCTGTGTGTTTCCCTTCAGAAATTCACTTAAATCCCAGACTCTGAGTCTTACTACAAGCAAGACTTCGTTGCAGGTAAGGGCAGTCACTTTTCTGCTCAAATGATCTACATCATTCACAAAGCTCACACGTTTCTCATCTTAACTGACAATCATTGGATGTTAGAGGACCAGTGCATTCTATCAGTTTCAGAAGAAGATTTGGACTACATATAGTCTGTATGTGTAGGAAACACCGTTCTTTTGTTCTGGGCACACTCAGATTTCCTGCTATCTTAGAGACTCTAGAAAGCAAGAGTGTGCTTCTTGCTCTAAAGCAGAGTGTGATCCATGGATGAGAACTATGCTGTGTGCTTCACTTCAGAAATGGAGTTAAATCCCATCCTCTGAGTCTACCTACAAGCAAGACTTCAATTCAGGTAAGGGCAGTAACTTTTCTGCTCAAACGAACTACATCGTTCACGAAGCTCACACGTTTCTCATCTTAACTGACAAGCATTGGATGTTAGATGGTCAGTGCTTTGTATCAGTTTCAGAAGCAGATTTGGACTACATATGGTCCATATGTGTAGGAAACACCGTTCTTTTGTTCCGGGCACACTAAGATTTCCTGCTGTATTAGAGAATCTAGGAAGCAAAAGCGTGCTTTTGGCTCTAAAGCAGAGTGTGATCCATGAATGAGAACTATGCTGTGTGTTTTACTTCAGAAATGGAGTTAAATCCCAGTCTCTGTGTCTTCCTACAAGCAAGACTTCCTTTCAGGTAAGGGCAGTCACTTTTCAGCTCAAACGAACTACATTGTTCACGAAGCTCACACGTTTCTCATCTTAACAGACAAGCATTGGATTTTAGAGGACCAGTGCATTCTATCAGTTTCAGAAGAAGATTTGGACTACATATAGTCTGTAAGTGTAGGAGACACCGTTCTTTTGTTCCGGTCACACTCAGATTTCCTGCTATCTTAGAGACTCTAGAAAGCAAGAGTGTGCTTCTTGCTCTAAAGCAGAGTGTGATCCATTGATGAGAAGTATGCTGTATGTTTCCCTTCAGAAATGGAGTTAAATCCCAGACTCTGTCTCTTCCTACAGGCAAGACTTCGTTTCAGGTAAGGGCAGTCACTTTTCAGCTCAAACGAACTACATCGTTCACTGAGCTCACACATTTCTCATCTTAACAGACAAGCATTGGATGTTAGAGGACCAGTGCTTTGTATCAGTTTCAGAAGCAGAGTTGGACAAGATATTGTCCGTATGTGTAGGAAACACCGTTCTTTTGTTCTCAGCACACTCACGTTTCCTGCTGTCTTAGAGACTCTAGAAAGCAAGAGCGTGCTTCTTGTTCTAAAGCAGAGTGTCATCAATGGATGAGACAATGCTGTGTGTTTCACTTCAGAAATGGAGTTAAATCCCAGGCTCTGAGTCTCCCTACAAGCAAGACTTCGTTTCAGGTAAGGGCAGTCACTTTTCTGCTCAAACGAACTACATCGTTCACGAAGCTCACACGTTTCTCATCTTAACTGACAAGCATTGGATGTTAGAGGACCAGTGCATTGTATCAGTTTCAGAAGAAGATTTGGACTACATATAGTCCGTATGTGTAGGAAACACCGTTCTTTTGTTCCGGGCACACTCAGATTTCCTGCTGTATTAGAAATTCTAGAATGCAAGAGCGTGCTTCTTGCTCTAAAGCAGAGTGTGATCCATGGATGAGAACTATGCTGTGTGTTTCCCTTCAGAAATGGAGTTCAATCCCAGGCTTTGTGTCTTCCTACAAGCAAGACTTCGTTTCAGTTAAGGGCAGTCACTTTTCAGCTCAAACGAACTACATCGTTCACGAAGCTCACACGTTTCTCATCTTAACTGACAAGCATTGGATGTTAGATGGTCAGTGCTTTGTATCAGTTTCAGAAGCAGATTTGGACTACATATGGTCCATATGTGTAGGAAACACCGTTCTTTTGTTCCGGGCACACTCAGATTTCCTGCTGTATTAGAGACTCTACAAAGCAAGAGTGTGCTTCTCGCTCTAAAGCAGAGTGTGATCCATGGATGAGAACTATGCTGTGTGTTTCCCTTCAGAAATGGACTTAAATCCCAGACTCTGTGTCTTACAACAAGCAAGACTTCGTTTCAGGTAAGGGCAGTCACGTTTCTGCTCAAATGAACTACATCATTCACAAAGCTCACACGTTTCTCATCTTAACTGACAATCATTGGATGTTAGAGGACCAGTGCATTCTATCAGTTTCAGAAGAAGATTTGGACTACATATAGTCTGTATGTGTAGGAAACACCGTTCTTTTGTTCTGGGCACACTCAGATTTCCTGTTATCTTAGAGACTCTAGAAAGCAAGAGTGTGCTTCTTGCTCTAAAACAGAGTGTGATCCATGGATGAGAACTATGCTGTGTGCTTCACTTCAGAAATGGAGTTAAATCCCAGGCTCTGAGTCTACCTACAAGCAAGACTTCGTTTAAGGTAAGGTCAGTCACTTTTACGCTCAAACGAACTACATCGTTCACGAAGCTCACACGTTTCTCATCTTAACTGACAAGCATTGGATGTTAGATGGTCAGTGCTTTGTATCAGTTTCAGAAGCAGATTTGGACTACATATGTTCCATATGTGTAGGAAACACCGTTCTTTTGTTCCGGGCACACTCAGATTTCCTGCTGTATTAGAGACTCTACAAAGCAAGAGTGTGCTTCTCGCTCTAAAGCAGAGTGTGATCCATGGATGAGAACTATGCTGTGTGTTTCCCTTCAGAAATGGACTTAAATCCCAGACTCTGTGTCTTACTACAAGCAAGAATTCGTTTCAGGTAAGGGCAGTCACGTTTCTGCCCAAATGAACTACATCATTCACAATGCTCACACGTTTCTCATCTTAACTGACAAGCATTGGATGTTAGAGGACCAGTGCATTGTATCAGTTTCAGAAGAAGATTTGGACTACATATAGTCTGTATGTGTAGGAAACACCGTTCTTTTGTTCCGGGCACACTCAGTTTTCCTGCTGTATTAGAGAATCTAGAAAGCAACAGCGTGCTTCTTGCTCTAAAACAGAGTGTGATCCATGGATGAGAACTATGCTGTGTGCTTCACTTCAGAAATGGAGTTAAATCCCAGGCTCTGAGTCTCCCTACAAGCAAGACTTCGTTTCAGGTAAGGGCAGTAACTTTTCTGCTCAAAGGAACTACATCGTTCACGTAGCTCACACGTTTCTCATCTTAACTGACAAGCATTGGATGTTAGAGGACCAGTGCATTGTATCAGTTTCAGAAGAAGATTTGGACTACATATAGTCCGTATGTGTAGGAAACACCGTTCTTTTGTTCTGGGCACACTCAGATTTCCTGCTGTCTTAGAGACTCTAGAAAGCAAGAGTGTGATTCTTGCTCTAGAGCAGAGTGTGATCCATGGATGAGAACTATGCTGTGTGATTCACTTCAGAAATGGAGTTAAATCCCAGGCTCTGAGTCTTCCTACAAGCAAGACTTCGTTTCAGGTAAGGGCAGTCTCTTTTCTGCTCAAACGAACTACATCTTTCACGAAGCTCACACGTTTCTCATCTTATCTCACAAGCATTGGATGTTAGAGGACCAGTGCATTGTATCAGTTTCAGAAGAAGGATTGGACTACATATTGTCCGTATGTGTAGGAAACACCATTCTTTTGTTCTGGGCACACTCAGATTTCCTGCTGTATTAGAGAATCTAGGAAGCAAGAGCGTGCTTTTGGCTCTAAAGCAGAGTGTGATCCAAGAACGAGAACTATGCTGTGTGTTTCCCTTCAGAAATGGAGTTAAATCCCAGGCTCTGTGTCTTCCTACAAGCAAGACTTCGTTTCAGGTAAGGGCAGTCACTTTTCAGCTCAAACGAACTACATCGTTCACTGAGCTCACAGATTTCTCATCTTAACAGACAAGCATTGGATGTTAGAGGACCAGTGCTTTGTATCAGTTTCAGAAGCAGAGTTGGACAAGATATTGTCCGTATGTGTAGGAAACACCGTTCTTTTGTTCTCAGCACACTCACGTTTCCTGCTGTCTTAGAGACTCTAGAAAGCAAGAGCGTGCTTCTTGTTCTAAAGCAGAGTGTCATCAATGGATGAGACAATGCTGTGTGTTTCACTTCAGAAATGGAGTTAAATCCCAGGCTCTGAGTCTCCCTACAAGCAAGACTTCGTTTCAGGTAAGGGCAGTCACTTTTCTGCTCAAACGAACTACATCGTTCACGAAGCTCACACGTTTCTCATCTTAACTGACAAGCATTGGATGTTAGAGGACCAGTGCATTCTATCAGTTTCAGAAGAAGATTTGGACTACATATAGTCCGTATGTGTAGGAAACACCGTTCTTTTGTTCTGGCCACACTCAGATTTCCTGCTGTATTAGAAATTCTAGAATGCAAGAGCGTGCTTCTTGCTCTAAAGCAGAGTGTGATCCATGGATGAGAACTATGCTGTGTGTTTCCCTTCAGAAATGGAGTTCAATCCCAGGCTTTGTGTCTTCCTACAAGCAAACTTCGTTTCAGTGAAGGGCAGTCACTTTTCAGCTCAAACGAACTACATCGTTCACGAAGCTCACACGTTTCTCATCTTAACTGACAAGCATTGGATGTTAGATGGTCAGTGCTTTGTATCAGTTTCAGAAGCAGATTTGGACTACATATGGTCCATATGTGTAGGAAACACCGTTCTTTTGTTCCGGGCACACTCAGATTTCCTGCTGTATTAGAGACTCTACAAAGCAAGAGTGTGATTCTTGCTCTAGAGCAGAGTGTGATCCATGGATGAGAACTATGCTGTGTGATTCACTTCAGAAATGGAGTTAAATCCCAGGCTCTGAGTCTTCCTACAAGCAAGACTTCGTTTCAGGTAAGGGCAGTCTCTTTTCTGCTCAAACGAACTACATCTTTCACGAAGCTCACACGTTTCTCATCTTATCTCACAAGCATTGGATGTTAGAGGACCAGTGCATTGTATCAGTTTCAGAAGAAGGATTGGACTACATATTGTCCGTATGTGTAGGAAACACCATTCTTTTGTTCTGGGCACACTCAGATTTCCTGCTGTATTAGAGAATCTAGGAAGCAAGAGCGTGCTTTTGGCTCTAAAGCAGAGTGTGATCCAAGAACGAGAACTATGCTGTGTGTTTCCCTTCAGAAATGGAGTTAAATCCCAGGCTCTGTGTCTTCCTACAAGCAAGACTTCGTTTCAGGTAAGGGCAGTCACTTTTCAGCTCAAACGAACTACATCGTTCACTGAGCTCACAGATTTCTCATCTTAACAGACAAGCATTGGATGTTAGAGGACCAGTGCTTTGTATCAGTTTCAGAAGCAGAGTTGGACAAGATATTGTCCGTATGTGTAGGAAACACCGTTCTTTTGTTCTCAGCACACTCACGTTTCCTGCTGTCTTAGAGACTCTAGAAAGCAAGAGCGTGCTTCTTGTTCTAAAGCAGAGTGTCATCAATGGATGAGACAATGCTGTGTGTTTCACTTCAGAAATGGAGTTAAATCCCAGGCTCTGAGTCTCCCTACAAGCAAGACTTCGTTTCAGGTAAGGGCAGTCACTTTTCTGCTTAAACGAACTACATCGTTCACGAAGCTCACACGTTTCTCATCTTAACTGACAAGCATTGGATGTTAGAGGACCAGTGCATTCTATCAGTTTCAGAAGAAGATTTGGACTACATATAGTCCGTATGTGTAGGAAACACCGTTCTTTTGTTCTGGCCACACTCAGATTTCCTGCTGTATTAGAAATTCTAGAATGCAAGAGCGTGCTTCTTGCTCTAAAGCAGAGTGTGATCCATGGATGAGAACTATGCTGTGTGTTTCCCTTCAGAAATGGAGTTCAATCCCAGGCTTTGTGTCTTCCTACAAGCAAACTTCGTTTCAGTGAAGGGCAGTCAGTTTTCAGCTCAAACGAACTACATCGTTCACGAAGCTCACACGTTTCTCATCTTAACTGACAAGCATTGGATGTTAGATGGTCAGTGCTTTGTATCAGTTTCAGAAGCAGATTTGGACTACATATGGTCCATATGTGTAGGAAACACCGTTCTTTTGTTCCGGGCACACTCAGATTTCCTGCTGTATTAGAGACTCTACAAAGCAAGAGTGTGCTTCTCGCTCTAAAGCAGAGTGTGATCCATGGATGAGAACTATGCTGTGTGTTTCCCTTCAGAAATGGACTTAAATCCCAGACTCTGTGTCTTACAACAAGCAAGACTTCGTTTCAGGTAAGGGCAGTCACGTTTCTGCTCAAATGAACTACATCATTCACAAAGCTCACACGTTTCTCATCTTAACTGACAATCATTGGATGTTAGAGGACCAGTGCATTCTATCAGTTTCAGAAGAAGATTTGGACTACATATAGTCTGTATGTGTAGGAAACACCGTTCTTTTGTTCTGGGCACACTCAGATTTCCTGTTATCTTAGAGACTCTAGAAAGCAAGAGTGTGCTTCTTGCTCTAAAACAGAGTGTGATCCATGGATGAGAACTATGCTGTGTGCTTCACTTCAGAAATGGAGTTAAATCCCAGGCTCTGAGTCTACCTACAAGCAAGACTTCGTTTAAGGTAAGGTCAGTCACTTTTATGCTCAAACGAACTACATCGTTCACGAAGCTCACACGTTTCTCATCTTAACTGACAAGCATTGGATGTTAGATGGTCAGTGCTTTGTATCAGTTTCAGAAGCAGATTTGGACTACATATGGTCCATATGTGTAGGAAACACCGTTCTTTTGTTCCGGGCACACTCAGATTTCCTGCTGTATTAGAGACTCTACAAAGCAAGAGTGTGCTTCTCGCTCTAAAGCAGAGTGTGATCCATGGATGAGAACTATGCTGTGTGTTTCCCTTCAGAAATGGACTTAAATCCCAGACTCTGTGTCTTACTAAAAGCAAGACTTCGTTTCAGGTAAGGGCAGTCACGTTTCTGCCCAAATGAACTACATCATTCACAAAGCTCACACGTTTCTCATCTTAACTGACAAGCATTGGATGTTAGAGGACCAGTGCATTCTATCAGTTTCAGAAGAAGATTTGGCCTACATATAGTCTGTATGTGTAGGAAACACCGTTCTTTTGTTCTGGGCACACTCAGATTTCCTGCTATCTTAGAGACTCTAGAAAGCAAGAGCGTGCTTCTTGTTCTAAAGCAGAGTGTCATCAATGGATGAGACAATGCTGTGTGTTTCACTTCAGAAATGGAGTTAAATCCCAGGCTCTGAGTCTCCCTACAAGCAAGACTTCGTTTCAGGTAAGGGCAGTCACTTTTCTGCTCAAACGAACTACATCGTTCACGAAGCTCACACGTTTCTCATCTTAACTGACAAGCATTGGATGTTAGAGGACCAGTGCATTCTATCAGTTTCAGAAGAAGATTTGGACTACATATAGTCCGTATGTGTAGGAAACACCGTTCTTTTGTTCTGGCCACACTCAGATTTCCTGCTGTATTAGAAATTCTAGAATGCAAGAGCGTGCTTCTTGCTCTAAAGGAGAGTGTGATCCATGGATGAGAACTATGCTGTGTGTTTCCCTTCAGAAATGGAGTTCAATCCCAGGCTTTGTGTCTTCCTACAAGCAAACTTCGTTTCAGTGAAGGGCAGTCACTTTTCAGCTCAAACGAACTACATCGTTCACGAAGCTCACACGTTTCTCATCTTAACTGACAAGCATTGGATGTTAGATGGTCAGTGCTTTGTATCAGTTTCAGAAGCAGATTTGGACTACATATGGTCCATATGTGTAGGAAACACCGTTCTTTTGTTCCGGGCACACTCAGATTTCCTGCTGTATTAGAGACTCTACAAAGCAAGAGTGTGCTTCTCGCTCTAAAGCAGAGTGTGATCCATGGATGAGAACTATGCTGTGTGTTTCCCTTCAGAAATGGACTTAAATCCCAGACTCTGTGTCTTACAACAAGCAAGACTTCGTTTCAGGTAAGGGCAGTCACGTTTCTGCTCAAATGAACTACATCATTCACAAAGCTCACACGTTTCTCATCTTAACTGACAATCATTGGATGTTAGAGGACCAGTGCATTCTATCAGTTTCAGAAGAAGATTTGGACTACATATAGTCTGTATGTGTAGGAAACACCGTTCTTTTGTTCTGGGCACACTCAGATTTCCTGTTATCTTAGAGACTCTAGAAAGCAAGAGTGTGCTTCTTGCTCTAAAACAGAGTGTGATCCATGGATGAGAACTATGCTGTGTGCTTCACTTCAGAAATGGAGTTAAATCCCAGGCTCTGAGTCTACCTACAAGCAAGACTTCGTTTAAGGTAAGGTCAGTCACTTTTATGCTCAAACGAACTACATCGTTCACGAAGCTCACACGTTTCTCATCTTAACTGACAAGCATTGGATGTTAGATGGTCAGTGCTTTGTATCAGTTTCAGAAGCAGATTTGGACTACATATGGTCCATATGTGTAGGAAACACCGTTCTTTTGTTCCGGGCACACTCAGATTTCCTGCTGTATTAGAGACTCTACAAAGCAAGAGTGTGCTTCTCGCTCTAAAGCAGAGTGTGATCCATGGATGAGAACTATGCTGTGTGTTTCCCTTCAGAAATGGACTTAAATCCCAGACTCTGTGTCTTACTAAAAGCAAGACTTCGTTTCAGGTAAGGGCAGTCACGTTTCTGCCCAAATGAACTACATCATTCACAAAGCTCACACGTTTCTCATGTTAACTGACAAGCATTGGATGTTAGAGGACCAGTGCATTCTATCAGTTTCAGAAGAAGATTTGGCCTACATATAGTCTGTATGTGTAGGAAACACCGTTCTTTTGTTCTGGGCACACTCAGATTTCCTGCTATCTTAGAGACTCTAGAAAGCAAGAGCGTGCTTCTTGTTCTAAAGCAGAGTGTCATCAATGGATGAGACAATGCTGTGTGTTTCACTTCAGAAATGGAGTTAAATCCCAGGCTCTGAGTCTCCCTACAAGCAAGACTTCGTTTCAGGTAAGGGCAGTCACTTTTCTGCTCAAAGGAACCACATCATTCACAAAGCTCACACGTTTCTCATCTTAACTGACAAGCATTGGATGTTAGAGGACCAGTGCATTGTATCAGTTTCAGAAGAAGATTTGGACTACATATAGTCCGTATGTGTAGGAAACACCGTTCTTTTGTTCTGGGCACACTCAGATTTCCTGCTGTCTAGAGACTCTAGAAAGCAAGAGTGTGATTCTTGCTCTAGAGCAGAGTGTGATCCATGGATGAGAACTATGCTGTGTGATTCACTTCAGAAATGGAGTTAAATCCCAGGCTCTGAGTCTTCCTACAAGCAAGACTTCGTTTCAGGTAAGGGCAGTCTCTTTTCTGCTCAAACGAACTACATCTTTCACGAAGCTCACACGTTTCTCATCTTATCTCACAAGCATTGGATGTTAGAGGACCAGTGCATTGTATCAGTTTCAGAAGAAGGATTGGACTACATATTGTCCGTATGTGTAGGAAACACCATTCTTTTGTTCTGGGCACACTCAGATTTCCTGCTGTATTAGAGAATCTAGGAAGCAAGAGCGTGCTTTTGGCTCTAAAGCAGAGTCTGATCCAAGAACGAGAACTATGCTGTGTGTTTCCCTTCAGAAATGGAGTTAAATCCCAGGCTCTGTGTCTTCCTACAAGCAAGACTTCGTTTCAGGTAAGGGCAGTCACTTTTCAGCTCAAACGAACTACATCGTTCACTGAGCTCACACATTTCTCATCTTAACAGACAAGCATTGGATGTTAGAGGACCTGTGCTTTGTATCAGTTTCAGAAGCAGAGTTGGACTAGATATTGTCCGTATGTGTAGGAAACACCGTTCTTTTGTTCCGGGCACACTCAGATTTCCTGCTATATTAGAGACTCTACAAAGCAAGAGTGTGCTTCTCGCTCTAAAGCAGAGTGTGATCCATGGATGAGAACTATGCTGTGTGTTTCCCTTCAGAAATGGACTTAAACCCCAGGCTCTCTGTCTTACTACTAGCAAGACTTCGTTTCAGGTAAGGGCAGTCACATTTCTGCTCAAATGAACTACGTTATTCACGAAGCTCACACGTTTCTCATCTTAATTGACAAGCATTGGATGTTAGAGGACCATTGCTTTGTATCAGTTTCAGAAGAAGAGTTGGACTAGATATGGTCCATATGTGTAGGAAACACCGTTCTTTTGTTCTGGCCACACTCAGATTTCCTGCTGTATTAGAAATTCTAAAATGCAAGAGCGTGCTTCTTGCTCTAAAGCAGAGTGTGATCCATGGATGAGAACTATGCTGTGTGTTTCCCTTCAGAAATGGAGTTAAATCCCAGACTCTGTCTCTTCCTACAGGCAAGACTTCGTTTCAGGTAAGGGCAGTCACTTTTCAGCTCAAACGAACTACATCGTTCACTGAGCTCACACATTTCTCATCTTAACAGACAAGCATTGGATGTTAGAGGACCAGTGCTTTGTATCAGTTTCAGAAGCAGAGTTGGACTACATATAGTCCGTATGTGTAGGAAACACCGTTCTTTTGTTCTCGGCACACTCACGTTTCCTGCTGTCTTAGAGACTCTAGAAAGCAAGAGCGTGCTTCTTGTTCTAAAGCAGAGTGTCATCAATGGATGAGACAATGCTGTGTGTTTCACTTCAGAAATGGAGTTAAATCCCAGGCTCTGAGTCTCCCTACAAGCAAGACTTCGTTTCAGGTAAGGGCAGTCACTTTTCTGCTCAAACGAACTACATCGTTCACGAAGCTCACACGTTTCTCATCTTAACTGACAAGCATTGGATGTTAGAGGACCAGTGCATTCTATCAGTTTCAGAAGAAGATTTGGACTACATATAGTCCGTATGTGTAAGAAACACCGTTCTTTTGTTCTGGGCACACTCAGATTTCCTGCTGTATTAGAAATTCTAGAATGCAAGAGCGTGCTTCTTGCTCTAAAGCAGAGTGTGATCCATGGATGAGAACTATGCTGTGTGTTTCCCTTCAGAAATGGAGTTCAATCCCAGGCTTTGTGTCTTCCTACAAGCAAGACTTCGTTTCAGTTAAGGGCAGTCACTTTTCAGCTCAAACGAACTACATCGTTCACGAAGCTCACACGTTTCTCATCTTAACTGACAAGCATTGGATGTTAGATGGTCAGTGCTTTGTATCAGTTTCAGAAGCAGATTTGGACTACATATGGTCCATATGTGTAGGAAACACCGTTCTTTTGTTCCGGGCACACTCAGATTTCCTGCTGTATTAGAGACTCTACAAAGCAAGAGTGTGCTTCTCGCTCTAAAGCAGAGTGTGATCCATGGATGAGAACTATGCTGTGTGTTTCCCTTCAGAAATGGACTTAAATCCCAGACTCTGTGTCTTACAACAAGCAAGACTTCGTTTCAGGTAAGGGCAGTCACGTTTCTGCTCAAACGAACTACATCGTTCACTGAGCTCACACATTTCTCATCTTAACAGACAAGCATTGGATGTTAGAGGACCTGTGCTTTGTATCAGTTTCAGAAGCAGAGTTGGACTAGATATTGTCCGTATGTGTAGGAAACACCGTTCTTTTGTTCCGGGCACACTCAGATTTCCTGCTATATTAGAGACACTACAAAGCAAGAGTGTGCTTCTCGCTCTAAAGCAGAGTGTGATCCATGGATGAGAACTATGCTGTGTGTTTCCCTTCAGAAATGGACTTAAATCCCAGGCTCTCTGTCTTACTACAAGCAAGACTTCGTTTCAGGTAAGGGCAGTCACATTACTGCTCAAATGAACTACGTTATTCACGAAGCTCACACGTTTCTCATCTAAATTGACAAGCATTGGATGTTAGAGGACCATTGCTTTGTATCAGTTTCAGAAGAAGACTTGGACAAGATATGGTCCGTATGTGTAGGAAACACCGTTCTTTTGTTCTGGGCACACTCAGATTTCCTGCTGTATTAGAAATTCTAGAAAGCAAGAGCGTGCTTCTTGCTCTAAAGCAGAGTGTGATCCATGGATGAGAACTATGCTGTGTGTTTCCATTCAGAAATTGAGTTAAATCCCAGGCTCTGTGTCTTACTACAAGCAAGACTTCCTTTCAGGTAAGGGCAGTCACTTTTCTGCCTAAATGAACTACATCATTCACAAAGCTCACACGTTTCTCATCTTAACTGACAATCATTGGATGTTAGAGGACCAGTGCATTCTACCAGTTTCAGAAGAAGATTTGGACTACATAAAGTCCGTATGTGTAGGAAATACCGTTCTTTTGTTCTGGGCACACTCAGATTTCCTGCTATCTTAGAGACTCTAGAAAGCAAGAGTGTGCTTCTTGCTCTAAAGCAGAGTGTGATCCATGGATGAGAACTATGCTGTGTGCTTCACTTCAGAAATGGAGTTAAATCCCAGGCTCTGAGTCTACCTACAAGCAAGACTTCGTTTAAGGTAAGGTCAGTCACTTTTATGCTCAAACGAACTACATCGTTCACGAAGCTCACACGTTTCTCATCTTAACTGACAAGCATTGGATGTTAGATGGTCAGTGCTTTGTATCAGTTTCAGAAGCAGATTTGGACTACATATGGTCCATATGTGTAGGAAACACCGTTCTTTTGTTCCGGGCACACTCAGATTTCCTGCTGTATTAGAGACTCTACAAAGCAAGAGTGTGCTTCTCGCTCTAAAGCAGAGTGTGATCCATGGATGAGAACTATGCTGTGTGTTTCCCTTCAGAAATGGACTTAAATCCCAGACTCTGTGTCTTACTAAAAGCAAGACTTCGTTTCAGGTAAGGGCAGTCACGTTTCTGCCCAAATGAACTACATCATTCACAAAGCTCACACGTTTCTCATCTTAACTGACAAGCATTGGATGTTAGAGGACCAGTGCATTCTATCAGTTTCAGAAGAAGATTTGGACTACATATAGTCTGTATGTGTAGGAAACACCGTTCTTTTGTTCTGGGCACACTCAGATTTCCTGCTATCTTAGAGATTCTAGAAAGCAAGAGCGTGCTTCTTGTTCTAAAGCAGAGTGTCATCAATGGATGAGACAATGCTGTGTGTTTCACTTCAGAAATGGAGTTAAATCCCAGGCTCTGAGTCTCCCTACAAGCAAGACTTCGTTTCAGGTAAGGGCAGTCACTTTTCTGCTCAAAGGAACTACATCGTTCACGTAGCTCACACGTTTCTCATCTTAACTGACAAGCATTGGATGTTAGAGGACCAGTGCATTGTATCAGTTTCAGAAGAAGATTTGGACTACATATAGTCCGTATGTGTAGGAAACACCGTTCTTTTGTTCTGGGCACACTCAGATTTCCTGCTGTCTTAGAGACTCTAGAAAGCAAGAGTGTGATTCTTGCTCTAGAGCAGAGTGTGATCCATGGATGAGAACTATGCTGTGTGATTCACTTCAGAAATGGAGTTAAATCCCAGGCTCTGAGTCTTCCTACAAGCAAGACTTCGTTTCAGGTAAGGGCAGTCTCTTTTCTGCTCAAACGAACTACATCTTTCACGAAGCTCACACGTTTCTCATCTTATCTCACAAGCATTGGATGTTAGAGGACCAGTGCATTGTATCAGTTTCAGAAGAAGGATTGGACTACATATTGTCCGTATGTGTAGGAAACACCATTCTTTTGTTCTGGGCACACTCAGATTTCCTGCTGTATTAGAGAATCTAGGAAGCAAGAGCGTGCTTTTGGCTCTAAAGCAGAGTGTGATCCAAGAACGAGAACTATGCTGTGTGTTTCCCTTCAGAAATGGAGTTAAATCCCAGGCTCTGTGTCTTCCTACAAGCAAGACTTCGTTTCAGGTAAGGGCAGTCACTTTTCAGCTCAAACGAACTACATCGTTCACTGAGCTCACACATTTCTCATCTTAACAGACAAGCATTGGATGTTAGATGGTCAGTGCTTTGTATCAGTTTCAGAAGCAGAGTTGGACTAGATATTGTCCGTATGTGTAGGAAACACCGTTCTTTTGTTCCGGGCACACTCAGATTTCCTGCTATATTAGAGACTCTACAAAGCAAGAGTGTGCTTCTCGCTCTAAAGCAGAGTGTGATCCATGGATGAGAACTATGCTGTGTGTTTCCCTTCAGAAATGGACTTAAATCCCAGGCTCTCTGTCTTACTACAAGCAAGACTTCGTTTCAGGTAAGGGCAGTCACATTTCTGCTCAAATGAACTACGTTATTCACGAAGCTCACACGTTTCTCATCTTAATTGACAAGCATTGGATGTTAGAGGACCATTGCTTTGTATCAGTTTCAGAAGAAGACTTGGACAAGATATGGTCCGTATGTGTAGGAAACACCGTTCTTTTGTTCTGGGCACACTCAGATTTCCTGCTGTATTAGAAATTCTAGAAAGCAAGAGCGTGCTTCTTGCTCTAAAGCAGAGTGTGATCCATGGATGAGAACTATGCTGTGTGTTTCCATTCAGAAATTGAGTTAAATCCCAGGCTCTGTGTCTTACTACAAGCAAGACTTCCTTTCAGGTAAGGGCAGTCACTTTTCTGCCTAAATGAACTACATCATTCACAAAGCTCACACGTTTCTCATCTTAACTGACAATCATTGGATGTTAGAGGACCAGTGCATTCTACCAGTTTCAGAAGAAGATTTGGACTACATATAGTCCGTATGTGTAGGAAATACCGTTCTTTTGTTCTGGGCACACTCAGATTTCCTGCTATCTTAGAGACTCTAGAAAGCAAGAGTGTGCTTCTTGCTCTAAAGCAGAGTGTGATCCATGGATGAGAACTATGCTGTGTGCTTCACTTCAGAAATGGAGTTAAATCCCAGGCTCTGAGTCTACCTACAAGCAAGACTTCGTTTAAGGTAAGGGCAGTCACTTTTATGCTCAAACGAACTACATCGTTCACGAAGCTCACACGTTTCTCATCTTAACTGACAAGCATTGGATGTTAGATGGTCAGTGCTTTGTATCAGTTTCAGAAGCAGATTTGGACTACATATGGTCCATATGTGTAGGAAACACCGTTCTTTTGTACCGGGCACACTCAGATTTCCTGCTGTATTAGAGACTCTACAAAGCAAGAGTGTGCTTCTCGCTCTAAAGCAGAGTGTGATCCATGGATGAGAACTATGCTGTGTGTTTCCCTTCAGAAATGGACTTAAATCCCAGACTCTGTGTCTTACTAAAAGCAAGACTTCGTTTCAGGTAAGGGCAGTCACGTTTCTGCCCAAATGAACTACATCATTCACAAAGCTCACACGTTTCTCATCTTAACTGACAAGCATTGGATGTTAGAGGACCAGTGCATTCTATCAGTTTCAGAAGAAGATTTGGCCTACATATAGTCTGTATGTGTAGGAAACACCGTTCTTTTGTTCTGGGCACACTCAGATTTCCTGCTATCTTAGAGACTCTAGAAAGCAAGAGCGTGCTTCTTGTTCTAAAGCAGAGTGTCATCAATGGATGAGACAATGCTGTGTGTTTCACTTCAGAAATGGAGTTAAATCCCAGGCTCTGAGTCTCCCTACAAGCAAGACTTCGTTTCAGGTAAGGGCAGTCACTTTTCTGCACAAAGGAACTACATCGTTCACGTAGCTCACACGTTTCTCATCTTAACTGACAAGCATTGGATGTTAGATGGTCAGTGCTTTGTATCAGTTTCAGAAGAAGAGTTGGACTAGATATTGTCCATATGTTTAGGAAACACCGTTCTTTTGTTCTGGGCACACTCAGATTTCCTGCTGTCTTAGAGACTCTAGAAAGCAAGAGTGTGATTCTTGCTCTAGAGCAGAGTGTGATCCATGGATGAGAACTATGCTGTGTGATTCACTTCAGAAATGGAGTTAAATCCCAGGCTCTGAGTCTTCCTACAAGCAAGACTTCGTTTCAGGTAAGGGCAGTCTCTTTTCTGCTCAAACGAACTACATCTTTCACGAAGCTCACACGTTTCTCATCTTATCTCACAAGCATTTTATGTTAGAGGACCAGTGCATTGTATCAGTTTCAGAAGAAGGATTGGACTACATATTGTCCGTATGTGTAGGAAACACCATTCTTTTGTTCTGGGCACACTCAGATTTCCTGCTGTATTAGAGAATCTAGGAAGCAAGAGCGTGCTTTTGGCTCTAAAGCAGAGTGTGATCCAAGAACGAGAACTATGCTGTGTGTTTCCCTTCAGAAATGGAGTTAAATCCCAGGCTCTGTGTCTTCCTACAAGCAAGACTTCGTTTCAGGTAAGGGCAGTCACTTTTCAGCTCAAACGAACTACATCGTTCACTGAGCTCACACATTTCTCATCTTAACAGACAAGCATTGGATGTTAGAGGACCTGTGCTTTGTATCAGTTTCAGAAGCAGAGTTGGACTAGATATTGTCCGTATGTGTAGGAAACACCGTTCTTTTGTTCCGGGCACACTCAGATTTCCTGCTATATTAGAGACTCTACAAAGCAAGAGTGTGCTTCTCGCTCTAAAGCAGAGTGTGATCCATGGATGAGAACTATGCTGTGTGTTTCCCTTCAGAAATGGACTTAAATCCCAGGCTCTCTGTCTTACTACAAGCAAGACTTCGTTTCAGGTAAGGGCAGTCACATTTCTGCTCAAATGAACTACGTTATTCACGAAGCTCACACGTTTCTCATCTTAATTGACAAGCATTGGATGTTAGAGGACCATTGCTTTGTATCAGTTTCAGAAGAAGACTTGGACAAGATATGGTCCGTATGTGTAGGAAACACCGTTCTTTTTTTCTGGGCACACTCAGATTTCCTGCTGTATTAGAAATTCTAGAAAGCAAGAGCGTGCTTCTTGCTCTAAAGCAGAGTGTGATGCATGGATGAGAACTATGCTGTGTGTTTCCATTCAGAAATTGAGTTAAATCCCAGGCTCTGTGTCTTACTACAAGCAAGACTTCCTTTCAGGTAAGGGCAGTCACTTTTCTGCCTAAATGAACTACATCATTCACAAAGCTCACACGTTTCTCATCTTAACTGACAATCATTGGATGTTAGAGGACCAGTGCATTCTACCAGTTTCAGAAGAAGATTTGGACTACATATAGTCCGTATGTGTAGGAAATACCGTTCTTTTGTTCTGGGCACACTCAGATTTCCTGCTATCTTAGAGACTCTAGAAAGCAAGAGTGTGCTTCTTGCTCTAAAGCAGAGTGTGATCCATGGATGAGAACTATGCTGTGTGCTTCACTTCAGAAATGGAGTTAAATCCCAGGCTCTGAGTCTACCTACAGGCAAGACTTCGTTTCAGTTAAGGGCAGTCACTTTTCAGCTCAAACGAACTACATCGTTCACGAAGCTCACACGTTTCTCATCTTAACTGACAAGCATTGGATGTTAGATGGTCAGTGCTTTGTATCAGTTTCAGAAGCAGATTTGGACTACATATGGTCCATATGTGTAGGAAACACCGTTCTTTTGTTCCGGGCACACTCAGATTTCCTGCTGTATTAGAGACTCTACAAAGCAAGAGTGTGCTTCTCGCTCTAAAGCAGAGTGTGATCCATGGATGAGAACTATGCTGTGTGTTTCCCTTCAGAAATGGACTTAAATCCCAGACTCTGTGTCTTACAACAAGCAAGACTTCGTTTCAGGTAAGGGCAGTCACGTTTCTGCTCAAATGAACTACATCATTCACAAAGCTCACACGTTTCTCATCTTAACTGACAATCATTGGATGTTAGAGGACCAGTGCATTCTATCAGTTTCAGAAGAAGATTTGGACTACATATAGTCTGTATGTGTAGGAAACACCGTTCTTTTGTTCTGGGCACACTCAGATTTCCTGTTATCTTAGAGACTCTAGAAAGCAAGAGTGTGCTTCTTGCTCTAAAACAGAGTGTGATCCATGGATGAGAACTATGCTGTGTGCTTCACTTCAGAAATGGAGTTAAATCCCAGGCTCTGAGTCTACCTACAAGCAAGACTTCGTTTAAGGTAAGGTCAGTCACTTTTATGCTCAAACGAACTACATCGTTCACGAAGCTCACACGTTTCTCATCTTAACTGACAAGCATTGGATGTTAGATGGTCAGTGCTTTGTATCAGTTTCAGAAGCAGATTTGGACTACATATGGTCCATATGTGTAGGAAACACCGTTCTTTTGTTCCGGGCACACTCAGATTTCCTGCTGTATTAGAGACTCTACAAAGCAAGAGTGTGCTTCTCGCTCTAAAGCAGAGTGTGATCCATGGATGAGAACTATGCTGTGTGTTTCCCTTCAGAAATGGACTTAAATCCCAGACTCTGTGTCTTACTAAAAGCAAGACTTCGTTTCAGGTAAGGGCAGTCACGTTTCTGCCCAAATGAACTACATCATTCACAAAGCTCACACGTTTCTCATCTTAACTGACAAGCATTGGATGTTAGAGGACCAGTGCATTCTATCAGTTTCAGAAGAAGATTTGGCCTACATATAGTCTGTATGTGTAGGAAACACCGTTCTTTTGTTCTGGGCACACTCAGATTTCCTGCTATCTTAGAGACTCTAGAAAGCAAGAGCGTGCTTCTTGTTCTAAAGCAGAGTGTCATCAATGGATGAGACAATGCTGTGTGTTTCACTTCAGAAATGGAGTTAAATCCCAGGCTCTGAGTCTCCCTACAAGCAAGACTTCGTTTCAGGTAAGGGCAGTCACTTTTCTGCTCAAAGGAACTACATCATTCACAAAGCTCACACGTTTCTCATCTTAACTGACAAGCATTGGATGTTAGAGGACCAGTGCATTGTATCAGTTTCAGAAGAAGATTTGGACTACATATAGTCCGTATGTGTAGGAAACACCGTTCTTTTGTTCTGGGCACACTCAGATTTCCTGCTGTCTAGAGACTCTAGAAAGCAAGAGTGTGATTCTTGCTCTAGAGCAGAGTGTGATCCATGGATGAGAACTATGCTGTGTGATTCACTTCAGAAATGGAGTTAAATCCCAGGCTCTGAGTCTTCCTACAAGCAAGACTTCGTTTCAGGTAAGGGCAGTCTCTTTTCTGCTCAAACGAACTACATCTTTCACGAAGCTCACACGTTTCTCATCTTATCTCACAAGCATTGGATGTTAGAGGACCAGTGCATTGTATCAGTTTCAGAAGAAGGATTGGACTACATATTGTCCGTATGTGTAGGAAACACCATTCTTTTGTTCTGGGCACACTCAGATTTCCTGCTGTATTAGAGAATCTAGGAAGCAAGAGCGTGCTTTTGGCTCTAAAGCAGAGTCTGATCCAAGAACGGGAACTATGCTGTGTGTTTCCCTTCAGAAATGGAGTTAAATCCCAGGCTCTGTGTCTTCCTACAAGCAAGACTTCGTTTCAGGTAAGGGCAGTCACTTTTCAGCTCAAACGAACTACATCGTTCACTGAGCTCACACATTTCTCATCTTAACAGACAAGCATTGGATGTTAGAGGACCTGTGCTTTGTATCAGTTTCAGAAGCAGAGTTGGACTAGATATTGTCCGTATGTGTAGGAAACACCGTTCTTTTGTTCCGGGCACACTCAGATTTCCTGCTATATTAGAGACTCTACAAAGCAAGAGTGTGCTTCTCGCTCTAAAGCAGAGTGTGATCCATGGATGAGAACTATGCTGTGTGTTTCCCTTCAGAAATGGACTTAAACCCCAGGCTCTCTGTCTTACTACTAGCAAGACTTCGTTTCAGGCAAGGGCAGTCACATTTCTGCTCAAATGAACTACGTTATTCACGAAGCTCACACGTTTCTCATCTTAATTGACAAGCATTGGATGTTAGAGGACCATTGCTTTGTATCAGTTTCAGAAGAAGAGTTGGACTAGATATGGTCCATATGTGTAGGAAACACCGTTCTTTTGTTCTGGCCACACTCAGATTTCCTGCTGTATTAGAAATTCTAAAATGCAAGAGCGTGCTTCTTGCTCTAAAGCAGAGTGTGATCCATGGATGAGAACTATGCTGTGTGTTTCCCTTCAGAAATGGAGTTAAATCCCAGACTCTGTCTCTTCCTACAGGCAAGACTTCGTTTCAGGTAAGGGCAGTCACTTTTCAGCTCAAACGAACTACATCGTTCACTGAGCTCACACATTTCTCATCTTAACAGACAAGCATTGGATGTTAGAGGACCAGTGCTTTGTATCAGTTTCAGAAGCAGAGTTGGACTACATATAGTCCGTATGTGTAGGAAACACCGTTCTTTTGTTCTCGGCACACTCACGTTTCCTGCTGTCTTAGAGACTCTAGAAAGCAAGAGCGTTCTTCTTGTTCTAAAGCAGAGTGTCATCAATGGATGAGACAATGCTGTGTGTTTCACTTCAGAAATGGAGTTAAATCCCAGGCTCTGAGTCTCCCTACAAGCAAGACTTCGTTTCAGGTAAGGGCAGTCACTTTTCTGCTCAAACGAACTACATCGTTCACGAAGCTCACACGTTTCTCATCTTAACTGACAAGCATTGGATGTTAGAGGACCAGTGCATTCTATCAGTTTCAGAAGAAGATTTGGACTACATATAGTCCGTATGTGTAAGAAACACCGTTCTTTTGTTCTGGGCACACTCAGATTTCCTGCTGTATTAGAAATTCTAGAATGCAAGAGCGTGCTTCTTGCTCTAAAGCAGAGTGTGATCCATGGATGAGAACTATGCTGTGTGTTTCCCTTCAGAAATGGAGTTCAATCCCAGGCTTTGTGTCTTCCTACAAGCAAGACTTCGTTTCAGTTAAGGGCAGTCACTTTTCAGCTCAAACGAACTACATCGTTCACGAAGCTCACACGTTTCTCATCTTAACTGACAAGCATTGGATGTTAGATGGTCAGTGCTTTGTATCAGTTTCAGAAGCAGATTTGGACTACATATGGTCCATATGTGTAGGAAACACCGTTCTTTTGTTCCGGGCACACTCAGATTTCCTGCTGTATTAGAGACTCTACAAAGCAAGAGTGTGCTTCTCGCTCTAAAGCAGAGTGTGATCCATGGATGAGAACTATGCTGTGTGTTTCCCTTCAGAAATGGACTTAAATCCCAGACTCTGTGTCTTACAACAAGCAAGACTTCGTTTCAGGTAAGGGCAGTCACGTTTCTGCTCAAACGAACTACATCGTTCACTGAGCTCACACATTTCTCATCTTAACAGACAAGCATTGGATGTTAGAGGACCTGTGCTTTGTATCAGTTTCAGAAGCAGAGTTGGACTAGATATTGTCCGTATGTGTAGGAAACACCGTTCTTTTGTTCCGGGCACACTCAGATTTCCTGCTATATTAGAGACTCTACAAAGCAAGAGTGTGCTTCTCGCTCTAAAGCAGAGTGTGATCCATGGATGAGAACTATGCTGTGTGTTTCCCTTCAGAAATGGACTTAAATCCCAGGCTCTCTGTCTTACTACAAGCAAGACTTCGTTTCAGGTAAGGGCAGTCACATTACTGCTCAAATGAACTACGTTATTCACGAAGCTCACACGTTTCTCATCTAAATTGACAAGCATTGGATGTTAGAGGACCATTGCTTTGTATCAGTTTCAGAAGAAGACTTGGACAAGATATGGTCCGTATGTGTAGGAAACACCGTTCTTTTGTTCTGGGCACACTCAGATTTCCTGCTGTATTAGAAATTCTAGAAAGCAAGAGCGTGCTTCTTGCTCTAAAGCAGAGTGTGATCCATGGATGAGAACTATGCTGTGTGTTTCCATTCAGAAATTGAGTTAAATCCCAGGCTCTGTGTCTTACTACAAGCAAGACTTCCTTTCAGGTAAGGGCAGTCACTTTTCTGCCTAAATGAACTACATCATTCACAAAGCTCACACGTTTCTCATCTTAACTGACAATCATTGGATGTTAGAGGACCAGTGCATTCTACCAGTTTCAGAAGAAGATTTGGACTACATAAAGTCCGTATGTGTAGGAAATACCGTTCTTTTGTTCTGGGCACACTCAGATTTCCTGCTATCTTAGAGACTCTAGAAAGCAAGAGTGTGATTCTTGCTCTAGAGCAGAGTGTGATCCATGGATGAGAACTATGCTGTGTGATTCACTTCAGAAATGGAGTTAAATCCCAGGCTCTGAGTCTTCCTACAAGCAAGACTTCGTTTCAGGTAAGGGCAGTCTCTTTTCTGCTCAAACGAACTACATCTTTCACGAAGCTCACACGTTTCTCATCTTATCTCACAAGCATTGGATGTTAGAGGACCAGTGCATTGTATCAGTTTCAGAAGAAGGATTGGACTACATATTGTCCGTATGTGTAGGAAACACCATTCTTTTGTTCTGGGCACACTCAGATTTCCTGCTGTATTAGAGAATCTAGGAAGCAAGAGCGTGCTTTTGGCTCTAAAGCAGAGTCTGATCCAAGAACGGGAACTATGCTGTGTGTTTCCCTTCAGAAATGGAGTTAAATCCCAGGCTCTGTGTCTTCCTACAAGCAAGACTTCGTTTCAGGTAAGGGCAGTCACTTTTCAGCTCAAACGAACTACATCGTTCACTGAGCTCACACATTTCTCATCTTAACAGACAAGCATTGGATGTTAGAGGACCTGTGCTTTGTATCAGTTTCAGAAGCAGAGTTGGACTAGATATTGTCCGTATGTGTAGGAAACACCGTTCTTTTGTTCCGGGCACACTCAGATTTCCTGCTATATTAGAGACTCTACAAAGCAAGAGTGTGCTTCTCGCTCTAAAGCAGAGTGTGATCCATGGATGAGAACTATGCTGTGTGTTTCCCTTCAGAAATGGACTTAAACCCCAGGCTCTCTGTCTTACTACTAGCAAGACTTCGTTTCAGGCAAGGGCAGTCACATTTCTGCTCAAATGAACTACGTTATTCACGAAGCTCACACGTTTCTCATCTTAATTGACAAGCATTGGATGTTAGAGGACCATTGCTTTGTATCAGTTTCAGAAGAAGAGTTGGACTAGATATGGTCCATATGTGTAGGAAACACCGTTCTTTTGTTCTGGCCACACTCAGATTTCCTGCTGTATTAGAAATTCTAAAATGCAAGAGCGTGCTTCTTGCTCTAAAGCAGAGTGTGATCCATGGATGAGAACTATGCTGTGTGTTTCCCTTCAGAAATGGAGTTAAATCCCAGACTCTGTCTCTTCCTACAGGCAAGACTTCGTTTCAGGTAAGGGCAGTCACTTTTCAGCTCAAACGAACTACATCGTTCACTGAGCTCACACATTTCTCATCTTAACAGACAAGCATTGGATGTTAGAGGACCAGTGCTTTGTATCAGTTTCAGAAGCAGAGTTGGACTACATATAGTCCGTATGTGTAGGAAACACCGTTCTTTTGTTCTCGGCACACTCACGTTTCCTGCTGTCTTAGAGACTCTAGAAAGCAAGAGCGTTCTTCTTGTTCTAAAGCAGAGTGTCATCAATGGATGAGACAATGCTGTGTGTTTCACTTCAGAAATGGAGTTAAATCCCAGGCTCTGAGTCTCCCTACAAGCAAGACTTCGTTTCAGGTAAGGGCAGTCACTTTTCTGCTCAAACGAACTACATCGTTCACGAAGCTCACACGTTTCTCATCTTAACTGACAAGCATTGGATGTTAGAGGACCAGTGCATTCTATCAGTTTCAGAAGAAGATTTGGACTACATATAGTCCGTATGTGTAAGAAACACCGTTCTTTTGTTCTGGGCACACTCAGATTTCCTGCTGTATTAGAAATTCTAGAATGCAAGAGCGTGCTTCTTGCTCTAAAGCAGAGTGTGATCCATGGATGAGAACTATGCTGTGTGTTTCCCTTCAGAAATGGAGTTCAATCCCAGGCTTTGTGTCTTCCTACAAGCAAGACTTCGTTTCAGTTAAGGGCAGTCACTTTTCAGCTCAAACGAACTACATCGTTCACGAAGCTCACACGTTTCTCATCTTAACTGACAAGCATTGGATGTTAGATGGTCAGTGCTTTGTATCAGTTTCAGAAGCAGATTTGGACTACATATGGTCCATATGTGTAGGAAACACCGTTCTTTTGTTCCGGGCACACTCAGATTTCCTGCTGTATTAGAGACTCTACAAAGCAAGAGTGTGCTTCTCGCTCTAAAGCAGAGTGTGATCCATGGATGAGAACTATGCTGTGTGTTTCCCTTCAGAAATGGACTTAAATCCCAGACTCTGTGTCTTACAACAAGCAAGACTTCGTTTCAGGTAAGGGCAGTCACGTTTCTGCTCAAACGAACTACATCGTTCACTGAGCTCACACATTTCTCATCTTAACAGACAAGCATTGGATGTTAGAGGACCTGTGCTTTGTATCAGTTTCAGAAGCAGAGTTGGACTAGATATTGTCCGTATGTGTAGGAAACACCGTTCTTTTGTTCCGGGCACACTCAGATTTCCTGCTATATTAGAGACTCTACAAAGCAAGAGTGTGCTTCTCGCTCTAAAGCAGAGTGTGATCCATGGATGAGAACTATGCTGTGTGTTTCCCTTCAGAAATGGACTTAAATCCCAGGCTCTCTGTCTTACTACAAGCAAGACTTCGTTTCAGGTAAGGGCAGTCACATTACTGCTCAAATGAACTACGTTATTCACGAAGCTCACACGTTTCTCATCTAAATTGACAAGCATTGGATGTTAGAGGACCATTGCTTTGTATCAGTTTCAGAAGAAGACTTGGACAAGATATGGTCCGTATGTGTAGGAAACACCGTTCTTTTGTTCTGGGCACACTCAGATTTCCTGCTGTATTAGAAATTCTAGAAAGCAAGAGCGTGCTTCTTGCTCTAAAGCAGAGTGTGATCCATGGATGAGAACTATGCTGTGTGTTTCCATTCAGAAATTGAGTTAAATCCCAGGCTCTGTGTCTTACTACAAGCAAGACTTCCTTTCAGGTAAGGGCAGTCACTTTTCTGCCTAAATGAACTACATCATTCACAAAGCTCACACGTTTCTCATCTTAACTGACAATCATTGGATGTTAGAGGACCAGTGCATTCTACCAGTTTCAGAAGAAGATTTGGACTACATAAAGTCCGTATGTGTAGGAAATACCGTTCTTTTGTTCTGGGCACACTCAGATTTCCTGCTATCTTAGAGACTCTAGAAAGCAAGAGTGTGCTTCTTGCTCTAAAGCAGAGTGTGATCCATGGATGAGAACTATGCTGTGTGCTTCACTTCAGAAATGGAGTTAAATCCCAGGCTCTGAGTCTACCTACAAGCAAGACTTCGTTTAAGGTAAGGTCAGTCACTTTTATGCTCAAACGAACTACATCGTTCACGAAGCTCACACGTTTCTCATCTTAACTGACAAGCATTGGATGTTAGATGGTCAGTGCTTTGTATCAGTTTCAGAAGCAGATTTGGACTACATATGGTCCATATGTGTAGGAAACACCGTTCTTTTGTTCCGGGCACACTCAGATTTCCTGCTGTATTAGAGACTCTACAAAGCAAGAGTGTGCTTCTCGCTCTAAAGCAGAGTGTGATCCATGGATGAGAACTATGCTGTGTGTTTCCCTTCAGAAATGGACTTAAATCCCAGACTCTGTGTCTTACTAAAAGCAAGACTTCGTTTCAGGTAAGGGCAGTCACGTTTCTGCCCAAATGAACTACATCATTCACAAAGCTCACACGTTTCTCATCTTAACTGACAAGCATTGGATGTTAGAGGACCAGTGCATTCTATCAGTTTCAGAAGAAGATTTGGACTACATATAGTCTGTATGTGTAGGAAACACCGTTCTTTTGTTCTGGGCACACTCAGATTTCCTGCTATCTTAGAGACTCTAGAAAGCAAGAGCGTGCTTCTTGTTCTAAAGCAGAGTGTCATCAATGGATGAGACAATGCTGTGTGTTTCACTTCAGAAATGGAGTTAAATCCCAGGCTCTGAGTCTCCCTACAAGCAAGACTTCGTTTCAGGTAAGGGCAGTCACTTTTCTGCTCAAAGGAACTACATCGTTCACGTAGCTCACACGTTTCTCATCTTAACTGACAAGCATTGGATGTTAGAGGACCAGTGCATTGTATCAGTTTCAGAAGAAGATTTGGACTACATATAGTCCGTATGTGTAGGAAACACCGTTCTTTTGTTCTGGGCACACTCAGATTTCCTGCTGTCTTAGAGACTCTAGAAAGCAAGAGTGTGATTCTTGCTCTAGAGCAGAGTGTGATCCATGGATGAGAACTATGCTGTGTGATTCACTTCAGAAATGGAGTTAAATCCCAGGCTCTGAGTCTTCCTACAAGCAAGACTTCGTTTCATGTAAGGGCAGTCTCTTTTCTGCTCAAACGAACTACATCTTTCACGAAGCTCACACGTTTCTCATCTTATCTCACAAGCATTGGATGTTAGAGGACCAGTGCATTGTATCAGTTTCAGAAGAAGGATTGGACTACATATTGTCCGTATGTGTAGGAAACACCATTCTTTTGTTCTGGGCACACTCAGATTTCCTGCTGTATTAGAGAATCTAGGAAGCAAGAGCGTGCTTTTGGCTCTAAAGCAGAGTGTGATCCAAGAACGAGAACTATGCTGTGTGTTTCCCTTCAGAAATGGAGTTAAATCCCAGGCTCTGTGTCTTCCTACAAGCAAGACTTCGTTTCAGGTAAGGGCAGTCACTTTTCAGCTCAAACGAACTACATCGTTCACTGAGCTCACACATTTCTCATCTTAACAGACAAGCATTGGATGTTAGATGGTCAGTGCTTTGTATCAGTTTCAGAAGCAGAGTTGGACTAGATATTGTCCGTATGTGTAGGAAACACCGTTCTTTTGTTCCGGGCACACTCAGATTTCCTGCTATATTAGAGACTCTACAAAGCAAGAGTGTGCTTCTCGCTCTAAAGCAGAGTGTGATCCATGGATGAGAACTATGCTGTGTGTTTCCCTTCAGAAATGGACTTAAATCCCAGGCTCTCTGTCTTACTACAAGCAAGACTTCGTTTCAGGTAAGGGCAGTCACATTTCTGCTCAAATGAACTACGTTATTCACGAAGCTCACACGTTTCTCATCTTAATTGACAAGCATTGGATGTTAGAGGACCATTGCTTTGTATCAGTTTCAGAAGAAGACTTGGACAAGATATGGTCCGTATGTGTAGGAAACACCGTTCTTTTGTTCTGGGCACACTCAGATTTCCTGCTGTATTAGAAATTCTAGAAAGCAAGAGCGTGCTTCTTGCTCTAAAGCAGAGTGTGATCCATGGATGAGAACTATGCTGTGTGTTTCCATTCAGAAATTGAGTTAAATCCCAGGCTCTGTGTCTTACTACAAGCAAGACTTCCTTTCAGGTAAGGGCAGTCACTTTTCTGCCTAAATGAACTACATCATTCACAAAGCTCACACGTTTCTCATCTTAACTGACAATCATTGGATGTTAGAGGACCAGTGCATTCTACCAGTTTCAGAAGAAGATTTGGACTACATATAGTCCGTATGTGTAGGAAATACCGTTCTTTTGTTCTGGGCACACTCAGATTTCCTGCTATCTTAGAGACTCTAGAAAGCAAGAGTGTGCTTCTTGCTCTAAAGCAGAGTGTGATCCATGGATGAGAACTATGCTGTGTGCTTCACTTCAGAAATGGAGTTAAATCCCAGGCTCTGAGTCTACCTACAAGCAAGACTTCGTTTAAGGTAAGGGCAGTCACTTTTATGCTCAAACGAACTACATCGTTCACGAAGCTCACACGTTTCTCATCTTAACTGACAAGCATTGGATGTTAGAGGGTCAGTGCTTTGTATCAGTTTCAGAAGCAGATTTGGACTACATATGGTCCATATGTGTAGGAAACACCGTTCTTTTGTACCGGGCACACTCAGATTTCCTGCTGTATTAGAGACTCTACAAAGCAAGAGTGTGCTTCTCGCTCTAAAGCAGAGTGTGATCCATGGATGAGAACTATGCTGTGTGTTTCCCTTCAGAAATGGACTTAAATCCCAGACTCTGTGTCTTACTAAAAGCAAGACTTCGTTTCAGGTAAGGGCAGTCACTTTTCTGCCCAAATGAACTACATCATTCACAAAGCTCACACGTTTCTCATCTTAACTGACAAGCATTGGATGTTAGAGGACCAGTGCATTCTATCAGTTTCAGAAGAAGATTTGGCCTACATATAGTCTGTATGTGTAGGAAACACCGTTCTTTTGTTCTGGGCACACTCAGATTTCCTGCTATCTTAGAGACTCTAGAAAGCAAGAGCGTGCTTCTTGTTCTAAAGCAGAGTGTCATCAATGGATGAGACAATGCTGTGTGTTTCACTTCAGAAATGGAGTTAAATCCCAGGCTCTGAGTCTCCCTACAAGCAAGACTTCGTTTCAGGTAAGGGCAGTCACTTTTCTGCACAAAGGAACTACATCGTTCACGTAGCTCACACGTTTCTCATCTTAACTGACAAGCATTGGATGTTAGATGGTCAGTGCTTTGTATCAGTTTCAGAAGAAGAGTTGGACTAGATATTGTCCATATGTTTAGGAAACACCGTTCTTTTGTTCTGGGCACACTCAGATTTCCTGCTGTCTTAGAGACTCTAGAAAGCAAGAGTGTGATTCTTGCTCTAGAGCAGAGTGTGATCCATGGATGAGAACTATGCTGTGTGATTCACTTCAGAAATGGAGTTAAATCCCAGGCTCTGAGTCTTCCTACAAGCAAGACTTCGTTTCAGGTAAGGGCAGTCTCTTTTCTGCTCAAACGAACTACATCTTTCACGAAGCTCACACGTTTCTCATCTTATCTCACAAGCATTTTATGTTAGAGGACCAGTGCATTGTATCAGTTTCAGAAGAAGGATTGGACTACATATTGTCCGTATGTGTAGGAAACACCATTCTTTTGTTCTGGGCACACTCAGATTTCCTGCTGTATTAGAGAATCTAGGAAGCAAGAGCGTGCTTTTGGCTCTAAAGCAGAGTGTGATCCAAGAACGAGAACTATGCTGTGTGTTTCCCTTCAGAAATGGAGTTAAATCCCAGGCTCTGTGTCTTCCTACAAGCAAGACTTCGTTTCAGGTAAGGGCAGTCACTTTTCAGCTCAAACGAACTACATCGTTCACTGAGCTCACACATTTCTCATCTTAACAGACAAGCATTGGATGTTAGAGGACCTGTGCTTTGTATCAGTTTCAGAAGCAGAGTTGGACTAGATATTGTCCGTATGTGTAGGAAACACCGTTCTTTTGTTCCGGGCACACTCAGATTTCCTGCTATATTAGAGACTCTACAAAGCAAGAGTGTGCTTCTCGCTCTAAAGCAGAGTGTGATCCATGGATGAGAACTATGCTGTGTGTTTCCCTTCAGAAATGGACTTAAATCCCAGGCTCTCTGTCTTACTACAAGCAAGACTTCGTTTCAGGTAAGGGCAGTCACATTTCTGCTCAAATGAACTACGTTATTCACGAAGCTCACACGTTTCTCATCTTAATTGACAAGCATTGGATGTTAGAGGACCATTGCTTTGTATCAGTTTCAGAAGAAGACTTGGACAAGATATGGTCCGTATGTGTAGGAAACACCGTTCTTTTGTTCTGGGCACACTCAGATTTCCTGCTGTATTAGAAATTCTAGAAAGCAAGAGCGTGCTTCTTGCTCTAAAGCAGAGTGTGATGCATGGATGAGAACTATGCTGTGTGTTTCCATTCAGAAATTGAGTTAAATCCCAGGCTCTGTGTCTTACTACAAGCAAGACTTCCTTTCAGGTAAGGGCAGTCACTTTTCTGCCTAAATGAACTACATCATTCACAAAGCTCACACGTTTCTCATCTTAACTGACAATCATTGGATGTTAGAGGACCAGTGCATTCTACCAGTTTCAGAAGAAGATTTGGACTACATATAGTCCGTATGTGTAGGAAATACCGTTCTTTTGTTCTGGGCACACTCAGATTTCCTGCTATCTTAGAGACTCTAGAAAGCAAGAGTGTGCTTCTTGCTCTAAAGCAGAGTGTGATCCATGGATGAGAACTATGCTGTGTGCTTCACTTCAGAAATGGAGTTAAATCCCAGGCTCTGAGTCTACCTACAGGCAAGACTTCAATTCAGGTAAGGGCAGTCACTTTTCTGCTCAAACGAACTACATCGTTCACGAAGCTCACACGTTTCTCATCTTAACTGACAAGCATTGGATGTTAGATGGTCAGTGCTTTGTATCAGTTTCAGAAGCAGATTTGGACTACATATGGTCCATATGTGTAGGAAACACCGTTCTTTTGTTCCGGGCACACTCAGATTTCCTGCTGTATTAGAGACTCTACAAAGCAAGAGTGTGGTTCTCGTTCTAAAGCAGAGTGTGATCCATGGATGAGAACTATGCTGTGTGTTTCCCTTCAGAAATGGACTTAAATCCCAGGCTCTGTGTCTTCCAACAAGCAAGACTTCGTTTCAGGTAAGGGCAGTCACTTTTCAGCTCAAACGAACTACATCGTTCACTGAGCTCACACATTTCTCATCTTAACAGACAAGCATTGGATGTTAGAGGACCAGTGCTTTGTATCAGTTTCAGAAGCAGAGTTGGACTAGATATGGTCCGTATGTGTAGGAAACACCGTTCTTTTGTTCTCAGCACACTCACGTTTCCTGCTGTCTTAGAGACTCTAGAAATCAAGAGCGTGCTTCTTGTTCTAAAGCAGAGTGTGATCCATGGATGAGAACTATGCTGTGTGTTTCCCTTCAGAAATGGAGTTCAATCCCAGGCTCTGAGTTTACCTACAAGCAAGACTTCGTTTCAAGTAAGGGCAGTCAATTTTCTGCTCAAACGAACTACATTGTTCACGAAGCTCACACGTTTCTCATCTTAACAGACAAGCATTGGATGTTAGATGGTCAGTGCTTTGTATCAGTTTCAGAAGAAGATTTGGACTACATATAGTCCGTATGTGTAGGAAACACCGTTCTTTTGTTCTGGGCACACTCAGATTTCCTTCTATCTTAGAGACTCTAGAAAGCAAGAGTGTGCTTCTTGCTCTAAAGCACAGTGTGATACATTGATGAGAACTATGCTGTATGTTTCCCTTCAGAAATGGAGTTAAATCCCAGACTCTGTCTCTTCCTACAGGCAAGACTTCGTTTCAGGTAAGGGCAGTCACTTTTCAGCTCAAACGAACTACATCGTTCACTGAGCTCACACATTTCTCATCTTAACAGACAAGCATTGGATGTTAGAGGACCAGTGCTTTGTATCAGTTTCAGAAGCAGAGTTGGACAAGATATTGTCCGTATGTGTAGGAAACACCGTTCTTTTGTTCTCAGCACACTCACGTTTCCTGCTGTCTTAGAGACTCTAGAAAGCAAGAGCGTGCTTCTTGTTCTAAAGCAGAGTGTCATCAATGGATGAGACAATGCTGTGTGTTTCACTTCAGAAATGGAGTTAAATCCCAGGCTCTGAGTCTCCCTACAAGCAAGACTTCGTTTCAGGTAAGGGCAGTCACTTTTCTGCTCAAACGAACTACATCGTTCACGAAGCTCACACATTTCTCATCTTAACTGACAAGCATTGGATGTTAGAGGACCAGTGCATTCTATCAGTTTCAGAAGAAGATTTGGACTACATATAGTCCGTATGTGTAGGAAACACCGTTCTTTTGTTCTGGGCACACTCAGATTTCCTGCTGTATTAGAAATTCTAAAATGCAAGAGCGTGCTTCTTGCTCTAAAGCAGAGTGTGATCCATGGATGAGAACTATGCTGTGTGTTTCCCTTCAGAAATGGAGTTAAATCCCAGGCTTTGTGTCTTCCTACAAGCAAGACTTCGTTTCAGTTAAGGGCAGTCACTTTTCAGCTCAAACGAACTACATCGTTCACGAACCTCACACGTTTCTCATCTTAACTGACAAGCATTGGATGTTAGATGGTCAGTGCTTTGTATCAGTTTCAGAAGCAGATTTGGACTACATATGGTCCATATGTGTAGGAAACACCGTTCTTTTGTTCCAGGCACACTCAGATTTCCTGCTGTATTAGAGACTCTACAAAGCAAGAGTGTGCTTCTCGCTCTAAAGCAGAGTGTGATCCATGGATGAGAACTATGCTGTGTGTTTCCCTTCAGAAATGGACTTAAATCCCAGACTCTGTGTCTTACAACAAGCAAGACTTCGTTTCAGGTAAGGGCAGTCACGTTTCTGCTCAAATGAACTACATCATTCACAAAGCTCACACGTTTCCCATCTTAACTGACAATCATTGGATGTTAGAGGACCAGTGCATTCTATCAGTTTCAGAAGAAGATTTGGACTACATATAGTCTGTATGTGTAGGAAACACCGTTCTTTTGTTCTGGGCACACTCAGATTTCCTGTTATCTTAGAGACTCTAGAAAGCAAGAGTGTGCTTCTTGCTCTAAAACAGAGTGTGATCCATGGATGAGAACTATGCTGTGTGCTTCACTTCAGAAATGGAGTTAAATCCCAGGCTCTGAGTCTACCTACAAGCAAGACTTCGTTTATGGTAAGGTCAGTCACTTTTATGCTCAAACGAACTACATCGTTCACGAAGCTCACACGTTTCTCATCTTAACTGACAAGCATTGGATGTTAGATGGTCAGTGCTTTGTATCAGTTTCAGAAGCAGATTTGGACTACATATGGTCCATATGTGTAGGAAACACCGTTCTTTTGTTCCGGGCACACTCAGATTTCCTGCTGTATTAGAGACTCTACAAAGCAAGAGTGTGCTTCTCGCTCTAAAGCAGAGTGTGATCCATGGATGAGAACTATGCTGTGTGTTTCCCTTCAGAAATGGACTTAAATCCCAGACTCTGTGTCTTACTAAAAGCAAGAATTCGTTTCAGGTAAGGGCAGTCACGTTTCTGCCCAAATGAACTACATCATTCACAAAGCTCACACGTTTCTCATCTTAACTGACAAGCATTGGATGTTAGAGGACCAGTGCATTCTATCAGTTTCAGAAGAAGATTTGGCCTACATATAGTCTGTATGTGTAGGAAACACCGTTCTTTTGTTCCGGGCACACTCAGTTTTCCTGCTGTATTAGAGAATCTAGAAAGCAACATCGTGCTTCTTGCTCTAAAACAGAGTGTGATCCATGGATGAGAACTATGCTGTGTGCTTCACTTCAGAAATGGAGTTAAATCCCAGGCTCTGAGTCTACCTACAAGCAAGACTTCGTTTCAGGTAAGGGCAGTCACTTTTCTGCTCAAACGAACTACATCGTTCACAAAGCTCACACGTTTCTCATCTTAACTGACAAGCATTGGATGTTAGATGGTCAGTGCTTTGTATCAGTTTCAGAAGCAGATTTGGACTACATATGGTCCATATGTGTAGGAAACACCGTTCTTTTGTTCCGGGCACACTCAGATTTCCTGCTGTATTAGAGACTCTACAAAGCAAGAGTGTGCTTCTCGCTCTAAAGCAGAGTGTGATCCATGGATGAGAACTATGCTGTGTGTTTCCCTTCAGAAATGGACTTAAATCCCAGACTCTGTGTCTTACTAAAAGCAAGACTTCGTTTCAGGTAAGGGCAGTCACGTTTCTGCTCAAATGAACTACATCATTCACAAAGCTCACACGTTTCTCATCTTAACTGACAAGCATTGGATGTTAGAGGACCAGTGCATTCTATCAGTTTCAGAAGAAGATTTGGCCTACATATAGACTGTATGTGTAGGAAACACCGTTCTTTTGTTCTGGGCACACTCAGATTTCCTGCTATCTTAGAGACTCTAGAAAGCAAGAGCGTGCTTCTTGTTCTAAAGCAGAGTGTCATCAATGGATGAGACAATGCTGTGTGTTTCACTTCAGAAATGGAGTTAAATCCCAGGCTCTGAGTCTCCCTACAAGCAAGACTTCGTTTCAGGTAAGGGCAGTCACTTTTCTGCTCAAAGGAACTACATCGTTCACGTAGCTCACACGTTTCTCATCTTAACTGACAAGCATTGGATGTTAGAGGACCAGTGCATTCTATCAGTTTCAGAAGAAGATTTGGACTACATATTGTCCGTATGTGTAGGAAACACCGTTCTTTTGTTCTGGGCACACTCAGATTTCATGCTGTCTTAGAGACTCTAGAAAGCAAGAGTGTGATTCTTGCTCTAGAGCAGAGTGTGATCCATGGATGAGAACTATGCTGTGTGATTCACTTCAGAAATGGAGTTAAATCCCAGGCTCTGAGTCTTCCTACAAGCAAGACTTCGTTTCAGGTAAGGGCAGTCTCTTTTCTGCTCAAACGAAGTACATCTTTCACGAAGCTCACACGTTTCTCATCTTATCTCACAAGCATTGGATGTTAGAGGACCAGTGCATTGTATCAGTTTCAGAAGAGGATTGGCCTACATATTGTCCGTATGTATAGGAAACACCATTCTTTTGTTCTGGGCACACTCAGATTTCCTGCTGTCTTAGAGACTCTAGAAAGCAAGAGCGTGCTTCTTGTTCTAAAGCAGAGTGTCATCAATGGATGAGACAATGCTGTGTGTTTCCCTTCAGAAATGGAGTTAAATCCCAGGCTCTGAGTCTCCCTACAAGCAAGACTTCGTTTCAGGTAAGGGCAGTCACTTTTCTGCTCAAACGAACTACATCGTTCACCAAGCTCACACGTTTCTCATCTTAACTGACAAGCATTGGATGTTAGAGGACCAGTGCATTCTATCAGTTTCAGAAGAAGATTTGGACTACATATAGTCCGTATGTGTAGGAAACACCGTTCTTTTGTTCTGGGCACACTCAGATTTCCTGCTGTATTAGAAATTCTAGAATGCAAGAGCGTGCTTCTTGCTCTAAAGCAGAGTGTGATCCATGGATGAGAACTATGCTGTGTGTTTCCCTTCAGAAATGGAGTTCAATCCCAGGCTTTGTGTCTTCCTACAAGCAAGACTTCGTTTCAGTTAAGGGCAGTCACTTTTCAGCTCAAACGAACTACATCGTTCACGAAGCTCACACGTTTCTCATCTTAACTGACAAGCATTGGATGTTAGATGGTCAGTGCTTTGTATCAGTTTCAGAAGCAGATTTGGACTACATATGGTCCATATGTGTAGGAAACACCGTTCTTTTGTTCTGGGCACACACAGATTTCCTGCTGTATCAGAGACTCTACAAAGCAAGAGTGTGCTTCTCGCTCTAAAGCAGAGTGTGATCCATGGATGAGAACTATGCTGTGTGTTTCCCTTCAGAAATGGACTTAAATCCCAGACTCTGTGTCTTACAACAAGCAAGACTTCGTTTCAGGTAAGGGCAGTCACGTTTCTGCTCAAATGAACTACATCATTCACAAAGCTCACACGTTTCTCATCTTAACTGACAATCATTGGATGTTAGAGGACCAGTGCATTCTATCAGTTTCAGAAGAAGATTTGGACTACATATAGTCTGTATGTGTAGGAAACACCGTTCTTTTGTTCTGGGCACACTCAGATTTCCTGTTATCTTAGAGACTCTAGAAAGCAAGAGTGTGCTTGTTGCTCTAAAACAGAGTGTGATCCATGGATGAGAACTATGCTGTGTGCTTCACTTCAGAAATGGAGTTAAATCCCAGGCTCTGAGTCTCCCTACAAGCAAGACTTCGTTTCAGGTAAGGGCAGTCACTTTTCTGCTCAAAGGAACTACATCGTTCACGTAGCTCACACGTTTCTCATCTTAACTGACAAGCATTGGATGTTAGAGGACCAGTGCATTGTATCAGTTTCAGAAGAAGATTTGGACTACATATTGTCCGTATGTGTAGGAAACACCGTTCTTTTGTTCTGGGCACACTCAGATTTCCTGCTGTCTTAGAGACTCTAGAAAGCAAGAGTGTGATTCTTGCTCTAGAGCAGAGTGTGATCCATGGATGAGAACTATGCTGTGTGATTCACTTCAGAAATGGAGTTAAATCCCAGGCTCTGAGTCTTCCTACAAGCAAGACTTCGTTTCAGGTAAGGGCAGTCTCTTTTCTGCTCAAACGAACTACATCTTTCACGAAGCTCACACGTTTCTCATCTTATCTCACAAGCATTGGATGTTAGAGGACCAGTGCATTGTATCAGTTTCAGAAGAAGGATTGGACTACATATTGTCCGTATGTGTAGGAAACACCATTCTTTTGTTCTGGGCACACTCAGATTTCCTGCTGTATTAAAGAATCTAGGAAGCAAGAGCGTGCTTTTGGCTCTAAAGCAGAGTGTGATCCAAGAACGAGAACTATGCTGTGTGTTTCCCTTCAGAAATGGAGTTAAATCCCAGACTCTGTCTCTTCCTACAGGCAAGACTTCGTTTCAGGTAAGGGCAGTCACTTTTCAGCTCAAACGAACTACATCGTTCACTGAGCTCACACATTTCTCATCTTAACAGACAAGCATTGGATGTTAGAGGACCAGTGCTTTGTATCAGTTTCAGAAGCAGAGTTGGACAAGATATTGTCCGTATGTGTAGGAAACACCGTTCTTTTGTTCTCAGCACACTCACGTTTCCTGCTGTCTTAGAGACTCTAGAAAGCAAGAGCGTGCTTCTTGTTCTAAAGCAGAGTGTCATCAATGGATGAGACAATGCTGTGTGTTTCACTTCAGAAATGGAGTTAAATCCCAGGCTCTGAGTCTCCCTACAAGCAAGACTTCGTTTCAGGTAAGGGCAGTCACTTTTCTGCTCAAACGAACTACATCGTTCACGAAGCTCACACGTTTCTCATCTTAACTGACAAGCATTGGATGTTAGAGGACCAGTGCATTCTATCAGTTTCAGAAGAAGATTTGGACTACATATAGTCCGTATGTGTAGGAAACACCGTTCTTTTGTTCTGGGCACACTCAGATTTCCTGCTGTATTAGAAATTCTAGAATGCAAGAGCGTGCTTCTTGCTCTAAAGCAGAGTGTGATCCATGGATGAGAACTATGCTGTGTGTTTCCCTTCAGAAATGGAGTTCAATCCCAGGCTTTGTGTCTTCCTACAAGCAAGACTTCGTTTCAGTTAAGGGCAGTCACTTTTCAGCTCAAACGAACTACATCGTTCACGAAGCTCACACGTTTCTCATCTTAACTGACAAGCATTGGATGTTAGATGGTCAGTGCTTTGTATCACTTTCAGAAGCAGATTTGGACTACATATGGTCCATATGTGTAGGAAACACCTTTCTTTTGTTCTGGGCACACTCAGATTTCCTGCTGTATCAGAGACTCTACAAAGCAAGAGTGTGCTTCTCGCTCTAAAGCAGAGTGTGATCCATGGATGAGAACTATGCTGTGTGTTTCCCTTCAGAAATGGACTTAAATCCCAGACTCTGTGTCTTACAACAAGCAAGACTTCGTTTCAGGTAAGGGCAGTCACGTTTCTGCTCAAATGAACTACATCATTCACAAAGCTCACACGTTTCTCATCTTAACTGACAAGCATTGGATGTTAGAGGACCAGTGCATTCTATCAGTTTCAGAAGAAGATTTGGCCTACATATAGTCTGTATGTGTAGGAAACACCGTTCTTTTGTTCTGGGCACACTCAGATTTCCTGCTATCTTAGAGACTCTAGAAAGCAAGAGCGTGCTTCTTGTTCTAAAGCAGAGTGTCATCAATGGATGAGACAATGCTGTGTGTTTCACTTCAGAAATGGAGTTAAATCCCAGGCTCTGAGTCTCCCTACAAGCAAGACTTCGTTTCAGGTAAGGGCAGTCACTTTTCTGCTCAAAGGAACTACATCGTTCACGTAGCTCACACGTTTCTCATCTTAACTGACAAGCATTGGATGTTAGAGGACCAGTGCATTGTATCAGTTTCAGAAGAAGATTTGGACTACATATTGTCCGTATGTGTAGGAAACACCGTTCTTTTGTTCTGGGCACACTCAGATTTCCTGCTGTCTTAGAGACTCTAGAAAGCAAGAGTGTGATTCTTGCTCTAGAGCAGAGTGTGATCCATGGATGAGAACTATGCTGTGTGATTCACTTCAGAAATGGAGTTAAATCCCAGGCTCTGAGTCTTCCTACAAGCAAGACTTCGTTTCAGGTAAGGGCAGTCTCTTTTCTGCTCAAACGAAGTACATCTTTCACGAAGCTCACACGTTTCTCATCTTATCTCACAAGCATTGGATGTTAGAGGACCAGTGCATTGTATCAGTTTCAGAAGAGGATTGGCCTACATATTGTCCGTATGTATAGGAAACACCATTCTTTTGTTCTGGGCACACTCAGATTTCCTGCTGTATTAAAGAATCTAGGAAGCAAGAGCGTGCTTTTGGCTCTAAAGCAGAGTGTGATCCAAGAACGAGAACTATGCTGTGTGTTTCCCTTCAGAAATGGAGTTAAATCCCAGACTCTGTCTCTTCCTACAGGCAAGACTTCGTTTCAGGTAAGGGCAGTCACTTTTCAGCTCAAACGAACTACATCGTTCACTGAGCTCACACATTTCTCATCTTAACAGACAAGCATTGGATGTTAGAGGACCAGTGCTTTGTATCAGTTTCAGAAGCAGAGTTGGACAAGATATTGTCCGTATGTGTAGGAAACACCGTTCTTTTGTTCTCAGCACACTCACGTTTCCTGCTGTCTTAGAGACTCTAGAAAGCAAGAGCGTGCTTCTTGTTCTAAAGCAGAGTGTCATCAATGGATGAGACAATGCTGTGTGTTTCACTTCAGAAATGGAGTTAAATCCCAGGCTCTGAGTCTCCCTACAAGCAAGACTTCGTTTCAGGTAAGGGCAGTCACTTTTCTGCTCAAACGAACTACATCGTTCACCAAGCTCACACGTTTCTCATCTTAACTGACAAGCATTGGATGTTAGAGGACCAGTGCATTCTATCAGTTTCAGAAGAAGATTTGGACTACATATAGTCCGTATGTGTAGGAAACACCGTTCTTTTGTTCTGGGCACACTCAGATTTCCTGCTGTATTAGAAATTCTAGAATGCAAGAGCGTGCTTCTTGCTCTAAAGCAGAGTGTGATCCATGGATGAGAACTATGCTGTGTGTTTCCCTTCAGAAATGGAGTTCAATCCCAGGCTTTGTGTCTTCCTACAAGCAAGACTTCGTTTCAGTTAAGGGCAGTCACTTTTCAGCTCAAACGAACTACATCGTTCACGAAGCTCACACGTTTCTCATCTTAACTGACAAGCATTGGATGTTAGATGGTCAGTGCTTTGTATCAGTTTCAGAAGCAGATTTGGACTACATATGGTCCATATGTGTAGGAAACACCGTTCTTTTGTTCTGGGCACACTCAGATTTCCTGCTGTATCAGAGACTCTACAAAGCAAGAGTGTGCTTCTCGCTCTAAAGCAGAGTGTGATCCATGGATGAGAACTATGCTGTGTGTTTCCCTTCAGAAATGGACTTAAATCCCAGACTCTGTGTCTTACAACAAGCAAGACTTCGTTTCAGGTAAGGGCAGTCACGTTTCTGCTCAAATGAACTACATCATTCACAAAGCTCACACGTTTCTCATCTTAACTGACAATCATTGGATGTTAGAGGACCAGTGCATTCTATCAGTTTCAGAAGAAGATTTGGACTACATATAGTCTGTATGTGTAGGAAACACCGTTCTTTTGTTCTGGGCACACTCAGATTTCCTGTTATCTTAGAGACTCTAGAAAGCAAGAGTGTGCTTGTTGCTCTAAAACAGAGTGTGATCCATGGATGAGAACTATGCTGTGTGCTTCACTTCAGAAATGGAGTTAAATCCCAGGCTCTGAGTCTCCCTACAAGCAAGACTTCGTTTCAGGTAAGGGCAGTCACTTTTCTGCTCAAAGGAACTACATCGTTCACGTAGCTCACACGTTTCTCATCTTAACTGACAAGCATTGGATGTTAGAGGACCAGTGCATTGTATCAGTTTCAGAAGAAGATTTGGACTACATATTGTCCGTATGTGTAGGAAACACCGTTCTTTTGTTCTGGGCACACTCAGATTTCCTGCTGTCTTAGAGACTCTAGAAAGCAAGAGTGTGATTCTTGCTCTAGAGCAGAGTGTGATCCATGGATGAGAACTATGCTGTGTGATTCACTTCAGAAATGGAGTTAAATCCCAGGCTCTGAGTCTTCCTACAAGCAAGACTTCGTTTCAGGTAAGGGCAGTCTCTTTTCTGCTCAAACGAACTACATCTTTCACGAAGCTCACACGTTTCTCATCTTATCTCACAAGCATTGGATGTTAGAGGACCAGTGCATTGTATCAGTTTCAGAAGAAGGATTGGACTACATATTGTCCGTATGTGTAGGAAACACCATTCTTTTGTTCTGGGCACACTCAGATTTCCTGCTGTATTAAAGAATCTAGGAAGCAAGAGCGTGCTTTTGGCTCTAAAGCAGAGTGTGATCCAAGAACGAGAACTATGCTGTGTGTTTCCCTTCAGAAATGGAGTTAAATCCCAGACTCTGTCTCTTCCTACAGGCAAGACTTCGTTTCAGGTAAGGGCAGTCACTTTTCAGCTCAAACGAACTACATCGTTCACTGAGCTCACACATTTCTCATCTTAACAGACAAGCATTGGATGTTAGAGGACCAGTGCTTTGTATCAGTTTCAGAAGCAGAGTTGGACAAGATATTGTCCGTATGTGTAGGAAACACCGTTCTTTTGTTCTCAGCACACTCACGTTTCCTGCTGTCTTAGAGACTCTAGAAAGCAAGAGCGTGCTTCTTGTTCTAAAGCAGAGTGTCATCAATGGATGAGACAATGCTGTGTGTTTCACTTCAGAAATGGAGTTAAATCCCAGGCTCTGAGTCTCCCTACAAGCAAGACTTCGTTTCAGGTAAGGGCAGTCACTTTTCTGCTCAAACGAACTACATCGTTCACCAAGCTCACACGTTTCTCATCTTAACTGACAAGCATTGGATGTTAGAGGACCAGTGCATTCTATCAGTTTCAGAAGAAGATTTGGACTACATATAGTCCGTATGTGTAGGAAACACCGTTCTTTTGTTCTGGGCACACTCAGATTTCCTGCTGTATTAGAAATTCTAGAATGCAAGAGCGTGCTTCTTGCTCTAAAGCAGAGTGTGATCCATGGATGAGAACTATGCTGTGTGTTTCCCTTCAGAAATGGAGTTCAATCCCACGCTTTGTGTCTTCCTACAAGCAAGACTTCGTTTCAGTTAAGGGCAGTCACTTTTCAGCTCAAACGAACTACATCGTTCACGAAGCTCACACGTTTCTCATCTTAACTGACAAGCATTGGATGTTAGATGGTCAGTGCTTTGTATCAGTTTCAGAAGCAGATTTGGACTACATATGGTCCATATGTGTAGGAAACACCTTTCTTTTGTTCTGGGCACACTCAGATTTCCTGCTGTATCAGAGACTCTACAAAGCAAGAGTGTGCTTCTCGCTCTAAAGCAGAGTGTGATCCATGGATGAGAACTATGCTGTGTGTTTCCCTTCAGAAATGGACTTAAATCCCAGACTCTGTGTCTTACAACAAGCAAACTTCGTTTCAGGTAAGGGCAGTCACGTTTCTGCTCAAATGAACTACATCATTCACAAAGCTCACACGTTTCTCATCTTAACTGACAATCATTGGATGTTAGAGGACCAGTGCATTCTATCAGTTTCAGAAGAAGATTTGGACTACATATAGTCTGTATGTGTAGGAAACACCGTTCTTTTGTTCTGGGCACACTCAGATTTCCTGTTATCTTAGAGACTCTAGAAAGCAAGAGTGTGCTTGTTGCTCTAAAACAGAGTGTGATCCATGGATGAGAACTATGCTGTGTGCTTCACTTCAGAAATGGAGTTAAATCCCAGGCTCTGAGTCTACCTACAAGCAAGACTTCGTTTAAGGTAAGGTCAGTCACTTTTACGCTCAAACGAACTACATCGTTCACGAAGCTCACACGTTTCTCATCTTAACTGACAAGCATTGGATGTTAGATGGTCAGTGCTTTGTATCAGTTTCAGAAGCAGATTTGGACTACATATGGTCCATATGTGTAGGAAACACCGTTCTTTTGTTCCGGGCACACTCAGATTTCCTGCTGTATTAGAGACTCTACAAAGCAAGAGTGTGCTTCTCGCTCTAAAGCAGAGTGTGATCCATGGATGAGAACTATGCTGTGTGTTTCCCTTCAGAAATGGACTTAAATCCCAGACTCTGTGTCTTACTACAAGCAAGACTTCGTTTCAGGTAAGGGCAGTCACGTTTCTGCCCAAATGAACTACATCATTCACAAAGCTCACACGTTTCTCATCTTAACTGACAAGCATTGGATGTTAGAGGACCAGTGCATTGTATCAGTTTCAGAAGAAGATTTGGACTACATATAGTCTGTATGTGTAGGAAACACCGTTCTTTTGTTCCGGGCACACTCAGTTTTCCTGCTGTATTAGAGAATCTAGAAAGCAACAGCGTGCTTCTTGCTCTAAAACAGAGTGTGATCCATGGATGAGAACTATGCTGTGTGCTTCACTTCAGAAATGGAGTTAAATCCCAGGCTCTGAGTCTACCTACAAGCAAGACTTCGTTTCAGGTAAGGGCAGTCACTTTTCTGCTCAAACGAACTACATCGTTCACAAAGCTCACACGTTTCTCATCTTAACTGACAAGCATTGGATGTTAGATGGTCAGTGCTTTGTATCAGTTTCAGAAGCAGATTTGGACTACATATGGTCCATATGTGTAGGAAACACCGTTCTTTTGTTCCGGGCACACTCAGATTTCCTGCTGTATTAGAGACTCTACAAAGCAAGAGTGTGCTTCTCGCTCTAAAGCAGAGTGTGATCCATGGATGAGAACTATGCTGTGTGTTTCCCTTCAGAAATGGACTTAAATCCCAGACTCTGTGTCTTACTAAAAGCAAGACTTCGTTTCAGGTAAGGGCAGTCACGTTTCTGCTCAAATGAACTACATCATTCACAAAGCTCACACGTTTCTCATCTTAACTGACAAGCATTGGATGTTAGAGGACCAGTGCATTCTATCAGTTTCAGAAGAAGATTTGGCCTACATATAGTCTGTATGTGTAGGAAACACCGTTCTTTTGTTCTGGGCACACTCAGATTTCCTGCTATCTTAGAGACTCTAGAAAGCAAGAGCATGCTTCTTGTTCTAAAGCAGAGTGTCATCAATGGATGAGACAATGCTGTGTGTTTCACTTCAGAAATGGAGTTAAATCCCAGGCTCTGAGTCTCCCTACAAGCAAGACTTCGTTTGAGGTAAGGGCAGTCTCTTTTCTGCTCAAACGAACTACATCTTTCACGAAGCTCACACGTTTCTCATCTTATCTCACAAGCATTGGATGTTAGAGGACCAGTGCATTGTATCAGTTTCAGAAGAAGGATTGGACTACATATTGTCCGTATGTGTAGGAAACACCATTCTTTTGTTCTGGGCACACTCAGATTTCCTGCTGTATTAGAGAATCTAGGAAGCAAGTGCGTGCTTTTGGCTCTAAAGCAGAGTGTGATCCAAGAACGAGAACTATGCTGTGTGTTTCCCTTCAGAAATGGAGTTAAATCCTAGGCTCTGTGTCTTCCTACAAGCAAGACTTCATTTCAGGTAAGGGCAGTCACTTTTCAGCTCAAACGAACTACATCGTTCACTGAGCTCACACATTTCTCATCTTAACAGACAAGCATTGGATGTTAGAGGACCTGTGCTTTGTATCAGTTTCAGAAGCAGAGTTGGACTAGATATTGTCCGTATGTGTAGGAAACACCGTTCTTTTGTTCCGGGCACACTCAGATTTCCTGCTATATTAGAGACTCTACAAAGCAAGAGTGTGCTTCTCGCTCTAAAGCAGAGTGTGATCCATGGATGAGAACTATGCTGTGTGTTTCCCTTCAGAAATGGACTTAAACCCCAGGCTCTCTGTCTTACTACAAGCAAGACTTCGTTTCAGGTAAGGGCAGTCACATTTCTGCTCAAATGAACTACGTTATACCCGAAGCTCACACGTTTCTCATCTTAACTGACAAGCATTGGATGTTAGAGGACCAGTGCATTGTATCAGTTTCAGAAGAAGATTTGGACTACATATTGTCCGTATGTGTAGGAAACACCGTTCTTTTGTTCTGGGCACACTCAGATTTCCTGCTGTCTTCGAGACTCTAGAAAGCAAGAGTGTGATTCTTGCTCTAGAGCAGAATGTGATCCATGGATGAGAACTATGCTGTGTGATTCACTTCAGAAATGGAGTTAAATCCCAGGCTCTGAGTCTTTCTACAAGCAAGACTTCGTTTCAGGTAAGGGCAGTCTCTTTTCTGCTCAAACGAACTACATCTTTCACGAAGCTCACACGTTTCTCATCTTATCTCACAAGCATTGGATGTTAGAGGACCAGTGCATTGTATCAGTTTCAGAAGAAGGATTGGACTACATATTGTCCGTATGTGTAGGAAACACCATTCTTTTGTTCTGGGCACACTCAGATTTCCTGCTGTATTAAAGAATCTAGGAAGCAAGAGCGTGCTTTTGGCTCTAAAGCAGAGTGTGATCCAATAACGAGAACTATGCTGTGTGTTTCCCTTCAGAAATGGAGTTAAATCCCAGACTCTGTCTCTTCCTACAGGCAAGACTTCGTTTCAGGTAAGGGCAGTCACTTTTCAGCTCAAACGAACTACATCGTTCACTGAGCTCACACATTTCTCATCTTAACAGACAAGCATTGGATGTTAGAGGACCAGTGCTTTGTATCAGTTTCAGAAGCAGAGTTGGACAAGATATTGTCCGTATGTGTAGGAAACACCGTTCTTTTGTTCTCAGCACACTCACGTTTCCTGCTGTCTTAGAGACTCTAGAAAGCAAGAGCGTGCTTCTTGTTCTAAAGCAGAGTGTCATCAATGGATGAGACAATGCTGTGTGTTTCACTTCAGAAATGGAGTTAAATCCCAGGCTCTGAGTCTCCCTACAAGCAAGACTTCGTTTCAGGTAAGGGCAGTCACTTTTCTGCTCAAACGAACTACATCGTTCACGAAGCTCACACGTTTCTCATCTTAACTGACAAGCATTGGATGTTAGAGGACCAGTGCATTCTATCAGTTTCAGAAGAAGATTTGGACTACATATAGTCCGTATGTGTAGGAAACACCGTTCTTTTGTTCTGGGCACACTCAGATTTCCTGCTGTATTAGAAATTCTAGAATGCAAGAGCGTGCTTCTTGCTCTAAAGCAGAGTGTGATCCATGGATGAGAACTATGCTGTGTGTTTCCCTTCAGAAATGGAGTTCAATCCCAGGCTTTGTGTCTTCCTACAAGCAAGACTTCGTTTCAGTTAAGGGCAGTCACTTTTCAGCTCAAACGAACTACATCGTTCACGAAGCTCACACGTTTCTCATCTTAACTGACAAGCATTGGATGTTAGATGGTCAGTGCTTTGTATCAGTTTCAGAAGCAGATTTGGACTACATATGGTCCATATGTGTAGGAAACACCGTTCTTTTGTTCTGGGCACACTCAGATTTCCTGCTGTATCAGAGACTCTACAAAGCAAGAGTGTGCTTCTCGCTCTAAAGCAGAGTGTGATCCATGGATGAGAACTATGCTGTGTGTTTCCCTTCAGAAATGGACTTAAATCCCAGACTCTGTGTCTTACAACAAGCAAGACTTCGTTTCAGGTAAGGGCAGTCACGTTTCTGCTCAAATGAACTACATCATTCACAAAGCTCACACGTTTCTCATCTTAACTGACAATCATTGGATGTTAGAGGACCAGTGCATTCTATCAGTTTCAGAAGAAGATTTGGACTACATATAGTCTGTATGTGTAGGAAACACCGTTCTTTTGTTCTGGGCACACTCAGATTTCCTGTTATCTTAGAGACTCTAGAAAGCAAGAGTGTGCTTGTTGCTCTAAAACAGAGTGTGATCCATGGATGAGAACTATGCTGTGTGCTTCACTTCAGAAATGGAGTTAAATCCCAGGCTCTGAGTCTACCTACAAGCAAGACTTCGTTTAAGGTAAGGTCAGTCACTTTTACGCTCAAACGAACTACATCGTTCACGAAGCTCACACGTTTCTCATCTTAACTGACAAGCATTGGATGTTAGATGGTCAGTGCTTTGTATCAGTTTCAGAAGCAGATTTGGACTACATATGGTCCATATGTGTAGGAAACACCGTTCTTTTGTTCCGGGCACACTCAGATTTCCTGCTGTATTAGAGACTCTACAAAGCAAGAGTGTGCTTCTCGCTCTAAAGCAGAGTGTGATCCATGGATGAGAACTATGCTGTGTGTTTCCCTTCAGAAATGGACTTAAATCCCAGACTCTGTGTCTTACTACAAGCAAGACTTCGTTTCAGGTAAGGGCAGTCACGTTTCTGCCCAAATGAACTACATCATTCACAAAGCTCACACGTTTCTCATCTTAACTGACAAGCATTGGATGTTAGAGGACCAGTGCATTGTATCAGTTTCAGAAGAAGATTTGGACTACATATAGTCTGTATGTGTAGGAAACACCGTTCTTTTGTTCCGGGCACACTCAGTTTTCCTGCTGTATTAGAGAATCTAGAAAGCAACAGCGTGCTTCTTGCTCTAAAACAGAGTGTGATCCATGGATGAGAACTATGCTGTGTGCTTCACTTCAGAAATGGAGTTAAATCCCAGGCTCTGAGTCTACCTACAAGCAAGACTTCGTTTCAGGTAAGGGCAGTCACTTTTCTGCTCAAACGAACTACATCGTTCACAAAGCTCACACGTTTCTCATCTTAACTGACAAGCATTGGATGTTAGATGGTCAGTGCTTTGTATCAGTTTCAGAAGCAGATTTGGACTACATATGGTCCATATGTGTAGGAAACACCGTTCTTTTGTTCCGGGCACACTCAGATTTCCTGCTGTATTAGAGACTCTACAAAGCAAGAGTGTGCTTCTCGCTCTAAAGCAGAGTGTGATCCATGGATGAGAACTATGCTGTGTGTTTCCCTTCAGAAATGGACTTAAATCCCAGACTCTGTGTCTTACTAAAAGCAAGACTTCGTTTCAGGTAAGGGCAGTCACGTTTCTGCTCAAATGAACTACATCATTCACAAAGCTCACACGTTTCTCATCTTAACTGACAAGCATTGGATGTTAGAGGACCAGTGCATTCTATCAGTTTCAGAAGAAGATTTGGCCTACATATAGTCTGTATGTGTAGGAAACACCGTTCTTTTCTTCTGGGCACACTCAGATTTCCTGCTATCTTAGAGACTCTAGAAAGCAAGAGCGTGCTTCTTGTTCTAAAGCAGAGTGTCATCAATGGATGAGACAATGCTGTGTGTTTCACTTCAGAAATGGAGTTAAATCCCAGGCTCTGAGTCTCCCTACAAGCAAGACTTCGTTTGAGGTAAGGGCAGTCTCTTTTCTGCTCAAACGAACTACATCTTTCACGAAGCTCACACGTTTCTCATCTTATCTCACAAGCATTGGATGTTAGAGGACCAGTGCATTGTATCAGTTTCAGAAGAAGGATTGGACTACATATTGTCCGTATGTGTAGGAAACACCATTCTTTTGTTCTGGGCACACTCAGATTTCCTGCTGTATTAGAGAATCTAGGAAGCAAGTGCGTGCTTTTGGCTCTAAAGCAGAGTGTGATCCAAGAACGAGAACTATGCTGTGTGTTTCCCTTCAGAAATGGAGTTAAATCCCAGGCTCTGTGTCTTCCTACAAGCAAGACTTCGTTTCAGGTAAGGGCAGTCACTTTTCAGCTCAAACGAACTACATCGTTCACTGAGCTCACACATTTCTCATCTTAACAGACAAGCATTGGATGTTAGAGGACCTGTGCTTTGTATCAGTTTCAGAAGCAGAGTTGGACTAGATATTGTCCGTATGTGTAGGAAACACCGTTCTTTTGTTCCGGGCACACTCAGATTTCCTGCTATATTAGAGACTCTACAAAGCAAGAGTGTGCTTCTCGCTATAAAGCAGAGTGTGATCCATGGATGAGAACTATGCTGTGTGTTTCCCTTCAGAAATGGACTTAAACCCCAGGCTCTCTGTCTTACTAAAAGCAAGACTTCGTTCCAGGTAAGGGCAGTCACATTTCTGCTCAAATGAACTACGTTATTCCCGAAGCTCACACGTTTCTCATCTTAATTGACAAGCATTGGATGTTAGAGGACCATTGTTTTGTATCAGTTTCAGAAGAAGAGTTGGACTAGATATGGTCCATATGTGTAGGAAACACCGTTCTTTTGTTCTGGCCACACTCAGATTTCCTGCTGTATTAGAAATTCTAGAATGCAAGAGCGTGCTTCTTGCTCTAAAGCAGAGTGTGATCCATGGATGAGAACTATGCTGTGTGTTTCCCTTCAGAAATGGAGTTCAATCCCAGGCTCTGAGTCTACCTACAAGCAAGACTTCGTTTCAGGTAAGGGCAGTCAATTTTCTGCTCAAACGAACTACATTGTTCACGAAGCTCACACGTTTCTCATCTTAACAGACAAGCATTGGATGTTAGATGGTCAGTGCTTTGTATCAGTTTCAGAAGAAGATTTGGACTACATATAGTCCGTATGTGTAGGAAACACCGTTCTTTTGTTCTGGGCACACTCAGATTTCCTTCTATCTTAGAGACTCTAGAAAGCAAAAGTGTGCTTCTTGCTCTAAAGCAGAGTGTGATACATTGATGAGAACTATGCTGTATGTTTCCCTTCAGAAATGGAGTTAAATCCCAGACTCTGTCTCTTCCTACAGGCAAGACTTCGTTTCAGGTAAGGGCAGTCACTTTTCAGCTCAAACGAACTACATCGTTCACTGAGCTCACACATTTCTCATCTTAACAGACAAGCATTGGATGTTAGAGGACCAGTGCTTTGTATCAGTTTCAGAAGCAGAGTTGGACAAGATATTGTCCGTATGTGTAGGAAACACCGTTCTTTTATTCTCAGCACACTCACGTTTCCTGCTGTCTTAGAGACTCTAGAAAGCAAGAGCGTGCTTCTTGTTCTAAAGCAGAGTGTCATCAATGGATGAGACAATGCTGTGTGTTTCACTTCAGAAATGGAGTTAAATCCCAGGCTCTGAGTCTCCCTACAAGCAAGACTTCGTTTCAGGTAAGGGCAGTCACTTTTCTGCTCAAACGATCTACATCGTTCACGAAGCTCACACGTTTCTCATCTTAACTGACAAGCATTGGATGTTAGAGGACCATTGCTTTGTATCAGTTTCAGAAGAACAGTTGGACTAGATATGGTCCATATGTGTAGGAAACACCGTTCTTTTGTTCTGGCCACACTCAGATTTCCTGCTGTATTAGAAATTCTAGAATGCAAGAGCGTGCTTCTTGCTCTAAAGCAGAGTGTGATCCATGGATGAGAACTATGCTGTGTGTTTCCCTTCAGAAATGGAGTTCAATCCCAGGCTCTGAGTCTACCTACAAGCAAGACTTCGTTTCAGGTAAGGGCAGTCAATTTTCTGCTCAAACGAACTACATTGTTCACGAAGCTCACACGTTTCTCATCTTAACAGACAAGCATTGGATGTTAGATGATCAGTGCTTTGTATCAGTTTCAGAAGAAGATTTGGACTACATATAGTCCGTATGTGTAGGAAACACCGTTCTTTTGTTATGGGCACACTCAGATTTCCTTCTATCTTAGAGACTCTAGAAAGCAAAAGTGTGCTTCTTGCTCTAAAGCAGAGTGTGATCCATTGATGAGAACTATGCTGTATGTTTCCCTTCAGAAATGGAGTTAAATCCCAGACTCTGTCTCTTCCTACAGGCAAGACTTCGTTTCAGGTAAGGGCAGTCACTTTTCAGCTCAAACGAACTACATCGTTCACTGAGCTCACACATTTCTCATCTTAACAGACAAGCATTGGATGTTAGAGGACCAGTGCTTTGTATCAGTTTCAGAAGCAGAGTTGGACAAGATATTGTCCGTATGTGTAGGAAACACCGTTCTTTTGTTCTCAGCACACTCACGTTTCCTGCTGTCTTAGAGACTCTAGAAAGCAAGAGCGTGCTTCTTGTTCTAAAGAAGAGTGTCATCAATGGATGAGACAATGCTGTGTGTTTCACTTCAGAAATGGAGTTAAATCCCAGGCTCTGAGTCTCCCTACAAGCAAGACTTCGTTTCAGGTAAGGGCAGTCACTTTTCTGCTCAAACGAACTACATCGTTCACGAAGCTCACACGTTTCTCATCTTAACTGACAAGCATTGGATGTTAGAGGACCAGTGCATTCTATCAGTTTCAGAAGAAGATTTGGACTACATATAGTCCGTATGTGTAGGAAACACCGTTCTTTGTTCTGGGCACACTCAGATTTCCTGCTGTATTAGAAATTCTAGAATGCAAGAGCGTGCTTCTTGCTCTAAAGCAGAGTGTGATCCATGGATGAGAACTATGCTGTGTGTTTCCCTTCAGAAATGGAGTTCAATCCCAGGCTTTGTGTCTTCCTACAAGCAAGACTTCGTTTCAGTTAAGGGCAGTCACTTTTCAGCTCAAACGAACTACATCGTTCACGAAGCTCACACGTTTCTCATCTTAACTGACAAGCATTGGATGTTAGATGGTCAGTGCTTTGTATCAGTTTCAGAAGCAGATTTGGACTACATATGGTCCATATGTGTAGGAAACACCGTTCTTTTGTTCCGGGCACACTCAGATTTCCTGCTGTATTAGAGACTCTACAAAGCAAGAGTGTGCTTCTCGCTCTAAAGCAGAGTGTGATCCATGGATGAGAACTATGCTGTGTGTTTCCCTTCAGAAATGGACTTAAATCCCAGACTCTGTGTCTTACAACAAGCAAGACTTCGTTTCAGGTAAGGGCAGTCACGTTTCTGCTCAAATGAACTACATCATTCACAAAGCTCACACGTTTCTCATCTTAACTGACAATCATTGGATGTTAGAGGACCAGTGCATTCTATCAGTTTCAGAAGAAGATTTGGACTACATATAGTCTGTATGTGTAGGAAACACCGTTCTTTTGTTCTGGGCACACTCAGATTTCCTGCTATCTTAGAGACTCTAGAAAGCAAGAGTGTGCTTCTTGCTCTAAAACAGAGTGTGATCCATGGATGAGAACTATGCTGTGTGCTTCACTTCAGAAATGGAGTTAAATCCCAGGCTCTGTGTCTACCTACAAGAAAGACTTCGTTTAAGGTAAGGTCAGTCACTTTTATGCTCAAACGAACTACATCGTTCACGAAGCTCACACGTTTCTCATCTTAACTGACAAGCATTGGATGTTAGATGGTCAGTGCTTTGTATCAGTTTCAGAAGCAGATTTGGACTACATATGGTCCATATGTGTAGGAAACACCGTTCTTTTGTTCCGGGCACACTCAGATTTCCTGCTGTATTAGAGACTCTACAAAGCAAGAGTGTGCTTCTCGCTCTAAAGCAGAGTGTGATCCATGGATGAGAACTATGCTGTGTGTTTCCCTTCAGAAATGGACTTAAATCCCAGACTCTGTGTCTTACTAAAAGCAAGACTTCGTTTCAGGTAAGGGCAGTCACGTTTCTGCCCAAATGAACTACATCATTCACAAAGCTCACACGTTTCTCATCTTAACTGACAAGCATTGGATGTTAGAGGACCAGTGCATTCTATCAGTTTCAGAAGAAGATTTGGCCTACATATAGTCTGTATGTGTAGGAAACACCGTTCTTTTGTTCTGGGCACACTCAGATTTCCTGCTATCTTAGAGACTCTAGAAAGCAAGAGCGTGCTTCTTGTTCTAAAGCAGAGTGTCATCAATGGATGAGACAATGCTGTGTGTTTCACTTCAGAAATGGAGTTAAATCCCAGGCTCTGAGTCTCCCTACAAGCAAGACTTCGTTTCAGGTAAGGGCAGTCACTTTTCTGCTCAAAGGAACTACATCGTTCACGTAGCTCACACGTTTGTCATCTTAACTGACAAGCATTGGATGTTAGAGGACCAGTGCATTGTATCAGTTTCAGAAGAAGATTTGGACTACATATAGTCCGTATGTGTAGGAAACACCGTTCTTTTGTTCTGGGCACACTCAGATTTCCTGCTGTCTTAGAGACTCTAGAAAGCAAGAGTGTGATTCTTGCTCTAGAGCAGAGTGTGATCCATGGATGAGAACTATGCTGTGTGATTCACTTCAGAAATGGAGTTAAATCCCAGGCTCTGAGTCTTCCTACAAGCAAGACTTCGTTTCATGTAAGGGCAGTCTCTTTTCTGCTCAAACGAACTACATCTTTCACAAAGCTCACACGTTTCTCATCTTATCTCACAAGCATTGGATGTTAGAGGACCAGTGCTTTGTATCAGTTTCAGAAGAAGGATTGGACTACATATTGTCCGTATATGTAGGAAACACCATTCTTTTGTTCTGGGCACACTCAGATTTCCTGCTGTATTAGAGAATCTAGGAAGCAAGAGCGTGCTTTTGGCTCTAAAGCAGAGTGTGATCCAATAACGAGAACTATGCTGTGTGTTTCCCTTCAGAAATGGAGTTAAATCCCAGGCTCTGTGTCTTCCTACAAGCAAGACTTCGTTTCAGGTAAGGGCAGTCACTTTTCAGCTCAAAGAACTACATCGTTCACTGAGCTCACACATTTCTCATCTTAACAGACAAGCATTGGATGTTAGAGGACCTGTGCTTTGTATCAGTTTCAGAAGCAGAGTTGGACTAGATATTGTCCGTATGTGTAGGAAACACCGTTCTTTTGTTCCGGGCACACTCAGATTTCCTGCTATATTAGAGACTCTACAAAGCAAGAGTGTGCTTCTCGCTCTAAAGCAGAGTGTGATCCATGGATGAGAACTATGCTGTGTGTTTCCCTTCAGAAATGGACTTAAATCCCAGGCTCTCTGTCTTACTACAAGCAAGACTTCGTTTCAGGTAAGGGCAGTCACATTTCTGCTCAAATGAACTACGTTATTCACGAAGCTCACACGTTTCTCATCTTAATTGACAAGCATTGGATGTTAGAGGACCATTGCTTTGTATCAGTTTCAGAAGAAGACTTGGACAAGATATGGTCCGTATGTGTAGGAAACACCGTTCTTTTGTTCTGGGCACACTCAGATTTCCTGCTGTATTAGAAATTCTAGAAAGCAAGAGCGTGCTTCTTGCTCTAAAGCAGAGTGTGATCCATGGATGAGAACTATGCTGTGTGTTTCCATTCAGAAATGGAGTTAAATCCCAGGCTCTGTGTCTTACTACAAGCAAGACTTCCTTTCAGGTAAGGGCAGTCACTTTTCTGCCTAAATGAACTACATCATTCACAAAGCTCACACGTTTCTCATCTTAACTGACAATCATTGGATGTTAGAGGACCAGTGCATTCTACCAGTTTCAGAAGAAGATTTGGACTACATATAGTCCGTATGTGTAGGAAACACCGTTCTTTTGTTCCGGGCACACTCAGATTTCCTGCTATATTAGAGACTCTACAAAGCAAGAGTGTGCTTCTCGCTCTAAAGCAGAGTGTGATCCATGGATGAGAACTATGCTGTGTGTTTCCCTTCAGAAATGGACTTAAATCCCAGGCTCTCTGTCTTACTACAAGCAAGACTTCGTTTCAGGTAAGGGCAGTCACATTTCTGCTCAAATGAACTACGTTATTCACGAAGCTCACACGTTTCTCATCTTAATTGACGAGCATTGGATGTTAGAGGACCATTGCTTTGTATCAGTTTCAGAAGAAGACTTGGACAAGATATGGTCCGTATGTGTAGGAAACACCGTTCTTTTGTTCTGGGCACACTCAGATTTCCTGCTGTATTAGAAATTCTAGAAAGCAAGAGCGTGCTTCTTGCTCTAAAGCAGAGTGTGATCCATGGATGAGAACTATGCTGTGTGTTTCCATTCAGAAATGGAGTTAAATCCCAGGCTCTGTGTCTTACTACAAGCAAGACTTCCTTTCAGGTAAGGGCAGTCACTTTTCTGCCTAAATGAACTACATCATTCACAAAGCTCACACGTTTCTCATCTTAACTGACAATCATTGGATGTTAGAGGACCAGTGCATTCTACCAGTTTCAGAAGAAGATTTGGACTACATATAGTCCGTATGTGTAGGAAATACCGTTCTTTTGTTCTGGGCACACTCAGATTTCCTGCTATCTTAGAGACTCTAGAAAGCAAGAGTGTGCTTCTTGCTCTAAAGCAGAGTGTGATCCATGGATGAGAACTATGCTGTGTGCTTCACTTCAGAAATGGAGTTAAATCCCAGGCTCTGAGTCTACCTACAGGCAAGACTTCAATTCAGGTAAGGGCAGTCACTTTTCTGCTCAAACGAACTACATCGTTCACGAAGCTCACACGTTTCTCATCTTAACTGACAAGCATTGGATGTTAGATGGTCAGTGCTTTGTATCAGTTTCAGAAGCAGATTTGGACTACATATGGTCCATATGTGTAGGAAACACCGTTCTTTTGTTCCGGGCACACTCAGATTTCCTGCTGTATTAGAGACTCTACAAAGCAAGAGTGTGGTTCTCGCTCTAAAGCAGAGTGTGATCCATGGATGAGAACTATGCTGTGTGTTTCCCTTCAGAAATGGACTTAAATCCCAGACTCTGTGTCTTACTACAAGCAAGACTTCGTTTCAGGTAAGGGCAGTCACGTTTCTGCTCAAATGAACTACATCATTCACAAAGCTCACACGTTTCTCATCTTAACTGACAAGCATTGGATGTTAGAGGACCAGTGCATTCTATCAGTTTCAGAAGAAGATTTGGACTACATATAGTCCGTATGTGTAGGAAACACCGTTCTTTGTTCTGGGCACACTCAGATTTCCTGCTATCTTAGAGACTCTAGACAGCAAGAGTGTGCTTCTTGCTCTAAAGCAGAGTGTGATCCATTGATGAGAACTATGCTGTATGTTTCCCTTCAGAAATGGAGTTAAATCCCAGACTCTGTCTCTTCCTACAGGCAAGATTTCGTTTCAGGTAAGGGCAGTCACTTTTCAGCTCAAACGAACTACATCGTTCACTGAGCTCACACATTTCTCATCTCAACAGACAAACATTGGATGTTAGAGGACCAGTGCTTTGTATCAGTTTCAGAAGCAGAGTTGGACTAGATTGTCCGTATGTGTAGGAAACACCGTTCTTTTGTTCTCAGCACACTCACGTTTCCTGCTGTCTTAGAGACTCTAGAAAGCAAGAGCGTGCTTCTTGTTCTAAATAAGAGTGTCATCAATGGATGAGACAATGCTGTGTGTTTCACTTCAGAAATGGAGTTAAATCCCAGGCTCTGAGTCTTCCTACAAGCAAGACTTCGTTTCATGTAAGGGCAGTCTCTTTTCTGCTCAAACGAACTACATCTTTCACGAAGCTCACACGTTTCTCATCTTATCTCACAAGCATTGGATGTTAGAGGACCAGTGCTTTGTATCAGTTTCAGAAGAAGGATTGGACTACATATTGTCCGTATATGTAGGAAACACCATTCTTTTGTTCTGGGCACACTCAGATTTCCTGCTGTATTAGAGAATCTAGGAAGCAAGAGCGTGCTTTTGGCTCTAAAGCAGAGTGTGATCCAATAACGAGAACTATGCTGTGTGTTTCCCTTCAGAAATGGAGTTAAATCCCAGGCTCTGTGTCTTCCTACAAGCAAGACTTCGTTTCAGGTAAGGGCAGTCACTTTTCAGCTCAAAGAACTACATCGTTCACTGAGCTCACACATTCTCATCTTAACAGACAAGCATTGGATGTTAGAGGACCTGTGCTTTGTATCAGTTTCAGAAGCAGAGTTGGACTAGATATTGTCCGTATGTGTAGGAAACACCGTTCTTTTGTTCCGGGCACACTCAGATTTCCTGCTATATTAGAGACTCTACAAAGCAAGAGTGTGCTTCTCGCTCTAAAGCAGAGTGTGATCCATGGATGAGAACTATGCTGTGTGTTTCCCTTCAGAAATGGAGTTAAATCCCAGGCTCTGTGTCTTACTACAAGCAAGACTTCGTTTCAGGTAAGGGCAGTCACATTTCTGCTCAAATGAACTACGTTATTCACGAAGCTCACACGTTTCTCATCTTAATTGACAAGCATTGGATGTTAGAGGACCATTGCTTTGTATCAGTTTCAGAAGAAGACTTGGACAAGATATGGTCCGTATGTGTAGGAAACACCGTTCTTTTGTTCTGGGCACACTCAGATTTCCTGCTGTATTAGAAATTCTAGAAAGCAAGAGCGTGCTTCTTGCTCTAAAGCAGAGTGTGATCCATGGATGAGAACTATGCTGTGTGTTTCCATTCAGAAATGGAGTTAAATCCCAGGCTCTGTGTCTTACTACAAGCAAGACTTCCTTTCAGGTAAGGGCAGTCACTTTTCTGCCTAAATGAACTACATCATTCACAAAGCTCACACGTTTCTCATCTTAACTGACAATCATTGGATGTTAGAGGACCAGTGCATTCTACCAGTTTCAGAAGAAGATTTGGACTACATATAGTCCGTATGTGTAGGAAACACCGTTCTTTTGTTCCGGGCACACTCAGATTTCCTGCTATATTAGAGACTCTACAAAGCAAGAGTGTGCTTCTCGCTCTAAAGCAGAGTGTGATCCATGGATGAGAACTATGCTGTGTGTTTCCCTTCAGAAATGGACTTAAATCCCAGGCTCTCTGTCTTACTACAAGCAAGACTTCGTTTCAGGTAAGGGCAGTCACATTTCTGCTCAAATGAACTACGTTATTCACGAAGCTCACACGTTTCTCATCTTAATTGACAAGCATTGGATGTTAGAGGACCATTGCTTTGTATCAGTTTCAGAAGAAGACTTGGACAAGATATGGTCCGTATGTGTAGGAAACACCGTTCTTTTGTTCTGGGCACACTCAGATTTCCTGCTGTATTAGAAATTCTAGAAAGCAAGAGCTTGCTTCTTGCTCTAAAGCAGAGTGTGATCCATGGATGAGAACTATGCTGTGTGTTTCCATTCAGAAATGGAGTTAAATCCCAGGCTCTGTGTCTTACTACAAGCAAGACTTCCTTTCAGGTAAGGGCAGTCACTTTTCTGCCTAAATGAACTACATCATTCACAAAGCTCACACGTTTCTCATCTTAACTGACAATCATTGGATGTTAGAGGACCAGTGCATTCTACCAGTTTCAGAAGAAGATTTGGACTACATATAGTCCGTATGTGTAGGAAATACCGTTCTTTTGTTCTGGGCACACTCAGATTTCCTGCTATCTTAGAGACTCTAGAAAGCAAGAGTGTGCTTCTTGCTCTAAAGCAGAGTGTGATCCATGGATGAGAACTATGCTGTGTGCTTCACTTCAGAAATGGAGTTAAATCCCAGGCTCTGAGTCTACCTACAGGCAAGACTTCAATTCAGGTAAGGGCAGTCACTTTTCTGCTCAAACGAACTACATCGTTCACGAAGCTCACACGTTTCTCATCTTAACTGACAAGCATTGGATGTTAGATGGTCAGTGCTTTGTATCAGTTTCAGAAGCAGATTTGGACTACATATGGTCCATATGTGTAGGAAACACCGTTCTTTTGTTCCGGGCACACTCAGATTTCCTGCTGTATTAGAGACTCTACAAAGCAAGAGTGTGGTTCTCGCTCTAAAGCAGAGTGTGATCCATGGATGAGAACTATGCTGTGTGTTTCCCTTCAGAAATGGACTTAAATCCCAGACTCTGTGTCTTACTACAAGCAAGACTTCGTTTCAGGTAAGGGCAGTCACGTTTCTGCTCAAATGAACTACATCATTCACAAAGCTCACACGTTTCTCATCTTAACTGACAAGCATTGGATGTTAGAGGACCAGTGCATTCTATCAGTTTCAGAAGAAGATTTGGACTACATATAGTCCGTATGTGTAGGAAACACCGTTCTTTGTTCTGGGCACACTCAGATTTCCTGCTATCTTAGAGACTCTAGACAGCAAGAGTGTGCTTCTTGCTCTAAAGCAGAGTGTGATCCATTGATGAGAACTATGCTGTATGTTTCCCTTCAGAAATGGAGTTAAATCCCAGACTCTGTCTCTTCCTACAGGCAAGATTTCGTTTCAGGTAAGGGCAGTCACTTTTCAGCTCAAACGAACTACATCGTTCACTGAGCTCACACATTTCTCATCTCAACAGACAAACATTGGATGTTAGAGGACCAGTGCTTTGTATCAGTTTCAGAAGCAGAGTTGGACTAGATTGTCCGTATGTGTAGGAAACACCGTTCTTTTGTTCTCAGCACACTCACGTTTCCTGCTGTCTTAGAGACTCTAGAAAGCAAGAGCGTGCTTCTTGTTCTAAATAAGAGTGTCATCAATGGATGAGACAATGCTGTGTGTTTCACTTCAGAAATGGAGTTAAATCCCAGGCTCTGAGTCTTCCTACAAGCAAGACTTCGTTTCATGTAAGGGCAGTCTCTTTTCTGCTCAAACGAACTACATCTTTCACGAAGCTCACACGTTTCTCATCTTATCTCACAAGCATTGGATGTTAGAGGACCAGTGCTTTGTATCAGTTTCAGAAGAAGGATTGGACTACATATTGTCCGTATATGTAGGAAACACCATTCTTTTGTTCTGGGCACACTCAGATTTCCTGCTGTATTAGAGAATCTAGGAAGCAAGAGCGTGCTTTTGGCTCTAAAGCAGAGTGTGATCCAATAACGAGAACTATGCTGTGTGTTTCCCTTCAGAAATGGAGTTAAATCCCAGGCTCTGTGTCTTCCTACAAGCAAGACTTCGTTTCAGGTAAGGGCAGTCACTTTTCAGCTCAAAGAACTACATCGTTCACTGAGCTCACACATTTCTCATCTTAACAGACAAGCATTGGATGTTAGAGGACCTGTGCTTTGTATCAGTTTCAGAAGCAGAGTTGGACTAGATATTGTCCGTATGTGTAGGAAACACCGTTCTTTTGTTCCGGGCACACTCAGATTTCCTGCTATATTAGAGACTCTACAAAGCAAGAGTGTGCTTCTCGCTCTAAAGCAGAGTGTGATCCATGGATGAGAACTATGCTGTGTGTTTCCCTTCAGAAATGGACTTAAATCCCAGGCTCTCTGTCTTACTACAAGCAAGACTTCGTTTCAGGTAAGGGCAGTCACATTTCTGCTCAAATGAACTACGTTATTCACGAAGCTCACACGTTTCTCATCTTAATTGACAAGCATTGGATGTTAGAGGACCATTGCTTTGTATCAGTTTCAGAAGAAGACTTGGACAAGATATGGTCCGTATGTGTAGGAAACACCGTTCTTTTGTTCTGGGCACACTCAGATTTCCTGCTGTATTAGAAATTCTAGAAAGCAAGAGCGTGCTTCTTGCTCTAAAGCAGAGTGTGATCCATGGATGAGAACTATGCTGTGTGTTTCCATTCAGAAATGGAGTTAAATCCCAGGCTCTGTGTCTTACTACAAGCAAGACTTCCTTTCAGGTAAGGGCAGTCACTTTTCTGCCTAAATGAACTACATCATTCACAAAGCTCACACGTTTCTCATCTTAACTGACAATCATTGGATGTTAGAGGACCAGTGCATTCTACCAGTTTCAGAAGAAGTTTTGGACTACATATAGTCCGTATGTGTAGGAAACACCGTTCTTTTGTTCCGGGCACACTCAGATTTCCTGCTATATTAGAGACTCTACAAAGCAAGAGTGTGCTTCTCGCTCTAAAGCAGAGTGTGATCCATGGATGAGAACTATGCTGTGTGTTTCCCTTCAGAAATGGACTTAAATCCCAGGCTCTCTGTCTTACTACAAGCAAGACTTCGTTTCAGGTAAGGGCAGTCACATTTCTGCTCAAATGAACTACGTTATTCACGAAGCTCACACGTTTCTCATCTTAATTGACAAGCATTGGATGTTAGAGGACCATTGCTTTGTATCAGTTTCAGAAGAAGACTTGGACAAGATATGGTCCGTATGTGTAGGAAACACCGTTCTTTTGTTCTGGGCACACTCAGATTTCCTGCTGTATTAGAAATTCTAGAAAGCAAGAGCGTGCTTCTTGCTCTAAAGCAGAGTGTGATCCATGGATGAGAACTATGCTGTGTGTTTCCATTCAGAAATGGAGTTAAATCCCAGGCTCTGTGTCTTACTACAAGCAAGACTTCCTTTCAGGTAAGGGCAGTCACTTTTCTGCCTAAATGAACTACATCATTCACAAAGCTCACACGTTTCTCATCTTAACTGACAATCATTGGATGTTAGAGGACCAGTGCATTCTACCAGTTTCAGAAGAAGATTTGGACTACATATAGTCCGTATGTGTAGGAAATACCGTTCTTTTGTTCTGGGCACACTCAGATTTCCTGCTATCTTAGAGACTCTAGAAAGCAAGAGTGTGCTTCTTGCTCTAAAGCAGAGTGTGATCCATGGATGAGAACTATGCTGTGTGCTTCACTTCAGAAATGGAGTTAAATCCCAGGCTCTGAGTCTACCTACAGGCAAGACTTCAATTCAGGTAAGGGCAGTCACTTTTCTGCTCAAACGAACTACATCGTTCACGAAGCTCACACGTTTCTCATCTTAACTGACAAGCATTGGATGTTAGATGGTCAGTGCTTTGTATCAGTTTCAGAAGCAGATTTGGACTACATATGGTCCATATGTGTAGGAAACACCGTTCTTTTGTTCCGGGCACACTCAGATTTCCTGCTGTATTAGAGACTCTACAAAGCAAGAGTGTGGTTCTCGCTCTAAAGCAGAGTGTGATCCATGGATGAGAACTATGCTGTGTGTTTCCCTTCAGAAATGGACTTAAATCCCAGACTCTGTGTCTTACTACAAGCAAGACTTCGTTTCAGGTAAGGGCAGTCACGTTTCTGCTCAAATGAACTACATCATTCACAAAGCTCACACGTTTCTCATCTTAACTGACAAGCATTGGATGTTAGAGGACCAGTGCATTCTATCAGTTTCAGAAGAAGATTTGGACTACATATAGTCCGTATGTGTAGGAAACACCGTTCTTTGTTCTGGGCACACTCAGATTTCCTGCTATCTTAGAGACTCTAGACAGCAAGAGTGTGCTTCTTGCTCTAAAGCAGAGTGTGATCCATTGATGAGAACTATGCTGTATGTTTCCCTTCAGAAATGGAGTTAAATCCCAGACTCTGTCTCTTCCTACAGGCAAGATTTCGTTTCAGGTAAGGGCAGTCACTTTTCAGCTCAAACGAACTACATCGTTCACTGAGCTCACACATTTCTCATCTCAACAGACAAACATTGGATGTTAGAGGACCAGTGCTTTGTATCAGTTTCAGAAGCAGAGTTGGACTAGATTGTCCGTATGTGTAGGAAACACCGTTCTTTTGTTCTCAGCACACTCACGTTTCCTGCTGTCTTAGAGACTCTAGAAAGCAAGAGCGTGCTTCTTGTTCTAAATAAGAGTGTCATCAATGGATGAGACAATGCTGTGTGTTTCACTTCAGAAATGGAGTTAAATCCCAGGCTCTGAGTCTTCCTACAAGCAAGACTTCGTTTCAGGTAAGGGCAGTCTCTTTTCTGCTCAAACGAACTACATCGTTCACGAAGCTCACACGTTTCTCATCTTAATTGACAAGCATTGGATGTTAGAGGACCATTGCTTTGTATCAGTTTCATAAGAAGAGTTGGACTACATATAGTCCGTATGTGTAGGAAACACCGTTCTTTTGTTCTGGGCACACTCAGATTTCCTTCTATCTTAGAGACTCTGGAAAGCAAGAGTGTGCTTCTTGCTCTAAAGCAGAGTGTGATACATTGATGAGAACTATGCTGTGTGTTTCCCTTCAGAAATGGAGTTCAATCCCAGGCTTTGTGTCTTCCTACAAGCAAGACTTCGTTTCAGTTAAGGGCAGTCACTTTTCAGCTCAAACGAACTACATCGTTCACGAACCTCACACGTTTCTCATCTTAACTGACAAGCATTGGATGTTAGATGGTCAGTGCTTTGTATCAGTTTCAGAAGCAGATTTGGACTACATATGGTCCATATGTGTAGGAAACACCGTTCTTTTGTTCCGGGCACACTCAGATTTCCTGCTGTATTAGAGACTCTACAAAGCAAGAGTGTGCTTCTCGCTCTAAAGCAGAGTGTGATCCATGGATGAGAACTATGCTGTGTGTTTCCCTTCAGAAATGGACTTAAATCCCAGACTCTGTGTCTTACAACAAGCAAGACTTCGTTTCAGGTAAGGGCAGTCACGTTTCTGCTCAAATGAACTACATCATTCACAAAGCTCACACGTTTCTCATCTTAACTGACAATCATTGGATGTTAGAGGACCAGTGCATTCTATCAGTTTCAGAAGAAGATTTGGACTACATATAGTCTGTATGTGTAGGAAACACCGTTCTTTTGTTCTGGGCACACTCAGATTTCCTGTTATCTTAGAGACTCTTGAAAGCAAGAGTGTGCTTCTTGCTCTAAAACAGAGTGTGATCCATGGATGAGAACTATGCTGTGTGCTTCACTTCAGAAATGGAGTTAAATCCCAGGCTCTGAGTCTACCTACAAGCAAGACTTCGTTTAAGGTAAGGTCAGTCACTTTTATGCTCAAACGAACTACATCGTTCACGAAGCTCACACGTTTCTCATCTTAACTGACAAGCATTGGATGTTAGATGGTCAGTGCTTTGTATCAGTTTCAGAAGCAGATTTGGACTACATATGGTCCATATGTGTAGGAAACACCGTTCTTTTGTTCCGGGCACACTCAGATTTCCTGCTGTATTAGAGACTCTACAAAGCAAGAGTGTGCTTCTCGCTCTAAAGCAGAGTGTGATCCATGGATGAGAACTATGCTGTGTGTTTCCCTTCAGAAATGGACTTAAATCCCAGACTCTGTGTCTTACTAAAAGCAAGAATTCGTTTCAGGTAAGGGAAGTCACGTTTCTGCCCAAATGAACTACATCATTCACAAAGCTCACACGTTTCTCATCTTAACTGACAAGCATTGGATGTTAGAGGACCAGTGCATTCTATCAGTTTCAGAAGAAGATTTGGCCTACATATAGTCTGTATGTGTAGGAAACACCGTTCTTTTGTTCCGGGCACACTCAGTTTTCCTGCTGTATTAGAGAAGCTAGAAAGCAACAGCGTGCTTCTTGCTCTAAAACAGAGTGTGATACATGGATGAGAACTATGCTGTGTGCTTCACCTCAGAAATGGAGTTAAATCCCAGGCTCTGAGTCTACCTACAAGCAAGACTTCGTTTCAGGTAAGGGCAGTCACTTTTCTGCTCAAACGAACTACATCGTTCACAAAGCTCACAGGTTTCTCATCTTAACTGACAAGCATTGGATGTTAGATGGTCAGTGCTTTGTATCAGTTAAAGAAGCAGATTTGGACTACATATGGTCCATATGTGTAGGAAACACCGTTCTTTTGTTCTGGGCACACTCAGATTTCCTGCTATCTTAGAGACTCTAGAAAGCAAGAGCGTGCTTCTTGTTCTAAAGCAGAGTGTCATCAATGGATGAGACAATGCTGTGTGTTTCACTTCAGAAATGGAGTTAAATCCCAGGCTCTGAGTCTCCCTACAAGCAAGACTTCGTTTCAGGTAAGGGCAGTCACTTTTCTGCTCAAAGGAACTACATCGTTCACGTAGCTCACACGTTTGTCATCTTAACTGACAAGCATTGGATGTTAGAGGACCAGTGCATTGTATCAGTTTCAGAAGAAGATTTGGACTACATATAGTCCGTATGTGTAGGAAACACCGTTTATTGTTCTGGGCACACTCAGATTTCCTGCTGTCTTAGAGACTCTAGAAAGCAAGAGTGTGATTCTTGCTCTAGAGCAGAGTGTGATCCATGGATGAGAACTATGCTGTGTGATTCACTTCAGAAATGGAGTTAAATCCCAGGCTCTGAGTCTTCCTACAAGCAAGACTTCGTTTCAGGTAAGGGCAGTCTCTTTTCTGCTCAAACGAACTACATCTTTCACGAAGCTCACACGTTTCTCATCTTATCTCACAAGCATTGGATGTTAGAGGACCAGTGCATTGTATCAGTTTCAGAAGAAGGATTGGACTACATATTGTCCGTATGTGTAGGAAACACCATTCTTTTGTTCTGGGCACACTCAGATTTCCTGCTGTATTAGAGAATCTAGGAAGCAAGAGCGTGCTTTTGGCTCTAAAGCAGAGTGTGATCCAAGAACGAGAACTATGCTGTGTGTTTCCCTTCAGAAATGGAGTTAAATCCCAGGCTCTGTGTCTTCCTACAAGCAAGACTTCGTTTCAGGTAAGGGCAGTCACTTTTCAGCTCAAACGAACTACATCGTTCACTGAGCTCACATATTTCTCATCTTAACAGACAAGCATTGGATGTTAGAGGACCTGTGCTTTGTATCAGTTTCAGAAGCAGAGTTGGACTAGATATTGTCCGTATGTGTAGGAAACACCGTTCTTTTGTTCCGGGCACACTCAGATTTCCTGCTATATTAGAGAATCTACAAAGCAAGAGTGTGCTTCTCGCTCTAAAGCAGAGTGTGATCCATGGATTAGAACTATGCTGTGTGTTTCCCTTCAGAAATGGACTTAAATCCCAGGCTCTCTGTCTTACTACAAGCAAGACTTCGTATCAGGTAAGGGCAGTCACATTTCTGCTCAAATGAACTACGTTATTCACGAAGCTCACACGTTTCTCATCTTAATTGACAAGCATTGGATGTTAGAGGACCAGTGCTTTGTATCAGTTTCAGAAGAAGACTTGGACAAGATATGGTCCGTATGTGTAGGAAACACCGTTCTTTTGTTCTGGGCACACTCAGATTTCCTGCTGTATTAGAAATTCTAGAAAGCAAGAGCGTGCTTCTTGCTCTAAAGCAGAGTGTGATCCATGGATGAGAACTATGCTGTGTGTTTCCATTCAGAAATGGAGTTAAATCCCAGGCTCTGTGTCTTACTACAAGCAAGACTTCCTTTCAGGTAAGGGCAGTCACTTTTCTGCCTAAATGAACTACATCATTCACAAAGCTCACACGTTTCTCATCTTAACTGACAATCATTGGATGTTAGAGGACCAGTGCATTCTACCAGTTTCAGAAGAAGATTTGGACTACATATAGTCCGTATGTGTAGGAAATACCGTTCTTTTGTTCTGGGCACACTCAGATTTCCTGCTATCTTAGAGACTCTAGAAAGCAAGAGTGTGCTTCTTGCTCTAAAGCAGAGTGTGATCCATGGATGAGAACTATGCTGTGTGCTTCACTTCAGAAATGGAGTTAAATCTCAGGCTCTGAGTCTACCTACAGGCAAGACTTCAATTCAGGTAAGGGCAGTCACTTTTCTGCTCAAACGAACTACATCGTTCACGAAGCTCACACGTTTCTCATCTTAACTGACAAGCATTGGATGTTAGATGGTCAGTGCTTTGTATCAGTTTCAGAAGCAGATTTGGACTACATATGGTCCATATGTGTAGGAAACACCGTTCTTTTGTTCCGGGCACACTCAGATTTCCTGCTGTATTAGAGACTCTACAAAGCAAGAGTGTGGTTCTCGCTCTAAAGCAGAGTGTGATCCATGGATGAGAACTATGCTGTGTGTTTCCCTTCAGAAATGGACTTAAATCCCAGACTCTGTGTCTTACTACAAGCAAGACTTCGTTTCAGGTAAGGGCAGTCACTTTTCTGCTCAAATGAACTACATCATTCACAATGCTCACACGTTTCTCATCTTAACAGACAAGCATTGGATTTTAGAGGACCAGTGCTTTTTATCAGTTTCAGATGCAGAGTTGGACTATATAATGTCCGTAATTGTAGGAAACACCGTTCTTTTGTTCTCAGCACACTCACGTTTCCTGCTGTCTTAGAGACTCTAGAAAGCAAGAGCGTGCTTCTTGTTCTAAAGCAGAGTGTGATCCATGGATGAGAACTATGCTGTGTGCTTCACTTCAGAAATGGAGTTAAATCCCAGGCTCTGAGTCTACCTACAAGCAAGACTTCGTTTAAGGTAAGGTCAGTCACTTTTATGCTCAAACGAACTACATCGTTCACGAAGCTCACACGTTTCTCATCTTAACTGACAAGCATTGGATGTTAGATGGTCAGTGCTTTGTATCAGTTTCAGAAGCAGATTTGGACTACATATGGTCCATATGTGTAGGAAACACCGTTCTTTTGTTCCGGGCACACTCAGATTTCCTGCTGTATTAGAGACTCTACAAAGCAAGAGTGTGCTTCTCGCTCTAAAGCAGAGTGTGATCCATGGATGAGAACTATGCTGTGTGTTTCCCTTCAGAAATGGACTTAAATCCCAGACTCTGTGTCTTACTAAAAGCAAGAATTCGTTTCAGGTAAGGGAAGTCACGTTTCTGCCCAAATGAACTACATCATTCACAAAGCTCACACGTTTCTCATCTTAACTGACAAGCATTGGATGTTAGAGGACCAGTGCATTCTATCAGTTTCAGAAGAAGATTTGGCCTACATATAGTCTGTATGTGTAGGAAACACCGTTCTTTTGTTCCGGGCACACTCAGTTTTCCTGCTGTATTAGAGAAGCTAGAAAGCAACAGCGTGCTTCTTGCTCTAAAACAGAGTGTGATACATGGATGAGAACTATGCTGTGTGCTTCACCTCAGAAATGGAGTTAAATCCCAGGCTCTGAGTCTACCTACAAGCAAGACTTCGTTTCAGGTAAGGGCAGTCACTTTTCTGCTCAAACGAACTACATCGTTCACAAAGCTCACAGGTTTCTCATCTTAACTGACAAGCATTGGATGTTAGATGGTCAGTGCTTTGTATCAGTTAAAGAAGCAGATTTGGACTACATATGGTCCATATGTGTAGGAAACACCGTTCTTTTGTTCTGGGCACACTCAGATTTCCTGCTATCTTAGAGACTCTAGAAAGCAAGAGCGTGCTTCTTGTTCTAAAGCAGAGTGTCATCAATGGATGAGACAATGCTGTGTGTTTCACTTCAGAAATGGAGTTAAATCCCAGGCTCTGAGTCTCCCTACAAGCAAGACTTCGTTTCAGGTAAGGGCAGTCACTTTTCTGCTCAAAGGAACTACATCGTTCACGTAGCTCACGCGTTTGTCATCTTAACTGACAAGCATTGGATGTTAGAGGACCAGTGCATTGTATCAGTTTCAGAAGAAGATTTGGACTACATATAGTCCGTATGTGTAGGAAACACCGTTCTTTTGTTCTGGGCACACTCAGATTTCCTGCTGTCTTAGAGACTCTAGAAAGCAAGAGTGTGATTCTTGCTCTAGAGCAGAGTGTGATCCATGGATGAGAACTATGCTGTGTGATTCACTTCAGAAATGGAGTTAAATCCCAGGCTCTGAGTCTTCCTACAAGCAAGACTTCGTTTCAGGTAAGGGCAGTCTCTTTTCTGCTCAAACGAACTACATCTTTCACGAAGCTCACACGTTTCTCATCTTATCTCACAAGCATTGGATGTTAGAGGACCAGTGCATTGTATCAGTTTCAGAAGAAGGATTGGACTACATATTGTCCGTATGTGTAGGAAACACCATTCTTTTGTTCTGGGCACACTCAGATTTCCTGCTGTATTAGAGAATCTAGGAAGCAAGAGCGTGCTTTTGGCTCTAAAGCAGAGTGTGATCCAAGAACGAGAACTATGCTGTGTGTTTCCCTTCAGAAATGGAGTTAAATCCCAGGCTCTGTGTCTTCCTACAAGCAAGACTTCGTTTCAGGTAAGGGCAGTCACTTTTCAGCTCAAACGAACTACATCGTTCACTGAGCTCACATATTTCTCATCTTAACAGACAAGCATTGGATGTTAGAGGACCTGTGCTTTGTATCAGTTTCAGAAGCAGAGTTGGACTAGATATTGTCCGTATGTGTAGGAAACACCGTTCTTTTGTTCCGGGCACACTCAGATTTCCTGCTATATTAGAGAATCTACAAAGCAAGAGTGTGCTTCTCGCTCTAAAGCAGAGTGTGATCCATGGATTAGAACTATGCTGTGTGTTTCCCTTCAGAAATGGACTTAAATCCCAGGCTCTCTGTCTTACTACAAGCAAGACTTCGTTTCAGGTAAGGGCAGTCACATTTCTGCTCAAATGAACTACGTTATTCACGAAGCTCACACGTTTCTCATCTTAATTGACAAGCATTGGATGTTAGAGGACCAGTGCTTTGTATCAGTTTCAGAAGAAGACTTGGACAAGATATGGTCCGTATGTGTAGGAAACACCGTTCTTTTGTTCTGGGCACACTCAGATTTCCTGCTGTATTAGAAATTCTAGAAAGCAAGAGCGTGCTTCTTGCTCTAAAGCAGAGTGTGATCCATGGATGAGAACTATGCTGTGTGTTTCCATTCAGAAATGGAGTTAAATCCCAGGCTCTGTGTCTTACTACAAGCAAGACTTCCTTTCAGGTAAGGGCAGTCACTTTTCTGCCTAAATGAACTACATCATTCACAAAGCTCACACGTTTCTCATCTTAACTGACAATCATTGGATGTTAGAGGACCAGTGCATTCTACCAGTTTCAGAAGAAGATTTGGACTACATATAGTCCGTATGTGTAGGAAATACCGTTCTTTTGTTCTGGGCACACTCAGATTTCCTGCTATCTTAGAGACTCTAGAAAGCAAGAGTGTGCTTCTTGCTCTAAAGCAGAGTGTGATCCATGGATGAGAACTATGCTGTGTGCTTCACTTCAGAAATGGAGTTAAATCTCAGGCTCTGAGTCTACCTACAGGCAAGACTTCAATTCAGGTAAGGGCAGTCACTTTTCTGCTCAAACGAACTACATCGTTCACGAAGCTCACACGTTTCTCATCTTAACTGACAAGCATTGGATGTTAGATGGTCAGTGCTTTGTATCAGTTTCAGAAGCAGATTTGGACTACATATGGTCCATATGTGTAGGAAACACCGTTCTTTTGTTCCGGGCACACTCAGATTTCCTGCTGTATTAGAGACTCTACAAAGCAAGAGTGTGGTTCTCGCTCTAAAGCAGAGTGTGATCCATGGATGAGAACTATGCTGTGTGTTTCCCTTCAGAAATGGACTTAAATCCCAGACTCTGTGTCTTACTACAAGCAAGACTTCGTTTCAGGTAAGGGCAGTCACTTTTCTGCTCAAATGAACTACATCATTCACAATGCTCACACGTTTCTCATCTTAACAGACAAGCATTGGATTTTAGAGGACCAGTGCTTTTTATCAGTTTCAGATGCAGAGTTGGACTATATAATGTCCGTAATTGTAGGAAACACCGTTCTTTTGTTCTCAGCACACTCACGTTTCCTGCTGTCTTAGAGACTCTAGAAAGTAAGAGCGTGCTTCTTGTTCTAAAGCAGAGTGTGATCCATGGATGAGAACTATGCTGTGTGTTTCCCTTCAGAAATGGAGTTAAATCCCAGGCTCTGTGTCTTCCTACAAGCAAGACTTCGTTTCAGGTAAGGGCAGTCACTTTTCAGCTCAAACGAACTACATCTGTCACGGAGCTCACACGTTTCTCATCTTAACTGACAAGCATTGGATGTTAGAGGACCATTGCTTTGTATCAGTTTCAGAAGAAGAGTTGGACTAGATATGGTCCATATGTGTAGGAAACACCGTTCTTTTGTTCTGGGCACACTCAGATTTCCTGTTGTATTAGAAATTCTAGAAAGCAAGAGCGTGCTTCTTGCTCTAAAGCAGAGTGTGATCCATGGATGAGAACTATGCTGTGTGTTTCCCTTCAGAAATGGAGTTAAATCCCAGGCTCTGTGTCTTCCTACAAGCAAGACTTCGTTTCAGGTAAGGGCAGTCACTTTTCTGCTCAAATGAACTACATCATTCACAATGCTCACACGTTTCTCATCTTAACTGACAAGCATTGGATGTTAGAGGACCAGTGCATTCTATCAGTTTCAGAAGAAGATTTGGACTACCTATAGTCCGTATGTGTAGGAAACACCGTTCTTTTGTTCTGGGCACACTCAGATTTCCTGCTATCTTAGAGACTCTATAAAGCAAGAGCGTGCTTCTTGTTCTAAAGCAGAGTGTGATCAATGGATGATAACACTGCTGTGTGTTTTACTTCAGAAATGGAATTAAATCCCAGGCTCTGAGTCTCCCTACAAGCAAGACTTCAATTCAGGTAAGGGCAGTCACTTTTCTGCTCAAACGAACTACATCGTTCATGAAGCTCACACGTTTCTCATCTTAACTGACAAGCATTGGATGTTAGAGGACCATTGCTTTGTATCAGTTTCAGAAGAAGAGTTGGACTAGATATGGTCCATATGTGTAGGAAACACCGTTCTTTTGTTCTGGGCACACTCAGATTTCCTGTTGTATTAGAAATTCTAGAAAGCAAGAGCGTGCTTCTTGCTCTAAAGCAGAGTGTGATCCATGGATGAGAACTATGCTGTGTGTTTCCCTTCATAAATGGAGTTAAATCCCAGGCTCTGTGTCTTCCTACAAGCAAGACTTCGTTTCAGGTAAGGGCAGTCACTTTTCTGTTCAAATGAACTACATCATTCACAATGCTCACACGTTTCTCATCTTAACTGACAAGCATTGGATGTTAGAGGACCAGTGCATTCTATCAGTTTCAGAAGAAGATTTGGACTACCTATAGTCCGTATGTGTAGGAAACACCGTTCTTTTGTTCTGGGCACACTCAGATTTCCTCCTATCTTAGAGACTCTAGAAAGCAAGAGTGTGCTTCTTGCTCTAAAGCAGAGTGTTATCCATGGATGAGAACTATGCTGTGTGCTTCACTTCAGAAATGGAGTTAAATCCCAGGCTCTGAGTCTACCTACAAGCAAGACTTCGTTTCAGGTAAGGGCAGTCACGTTTCTGCTCAAATGAACTACATCATTCACAAAGCTCACACGTTTCTCATCTTAACTGACAAGCATTGGATGTTAGATGGTCAGTGATTTGTATCTGTTTCAGAAGCACATTTGGACTACATATGGTCCATATGTGTAGGAAACACCGTTCTTTTGTTCCGGGCACACTCAGATTTCCTGCTGTATTAGAGACTCTACAAAGCAAGAGTGTGCTTCTCGCTCTAAAGCAGAGTGTGATCCATGGATGAGAACTATGCTGTGTGTTTCCCTTCAGAAATGGACTTAAATCCCAGACTCTGTGACTTACTACAAGCAAGACTTCGTTTCAGGTAAGGGCAGTCACCTTTCTGCTCAAATGAACTACATCATTCACAAAGCTCACACGTTTCTCATCTTAACTGACAAGCATTGGATGTTAGAGGACCAGTGCATTCTATCAGTTTCAGAAGAAGATTTGGACTACATATAGTCCGTATGTGTAGGAAACACCGTTCTTTTGTTCTGGGCACACTCAGATTTCCTGCTATCTTAGAGACTCTAGAAAGCAAGAGTGTGCTTCTTGCTCTAAAGCAGAGTGTGATCCATTGATGAGTAGTATGCTGTATGTTTCCCTTCAGAAATGGAGTTAAATCCCAGACTCTGTCTCTTCCTACAGGCAAGACTTCGTTTCAGGTAAGGGCAGTCACTTTTCAGCTCAAACGAACTACATCGTTCACTGAGCTCACACATTTCTCATCTTAACAGACAAGCATTGGATGTTAGAGGACCAGTGCTTTGTATCAGTTTCAGAAGCAGAGTTGGACTAGATATTGTCCGTATGTGTAGGAAACACCGTTCTTTTGTTCTCAGCACACTCACGTTTCCTGCTGTCTTAGAGACTCTAGAAAGAAAGAGCGTGCTTCTTGTTCTAAAGCAGAGTGTCATCAATGGATGAGACAATGCTGTGTGTTTCACTTCAGAAATGGAGTTAAATCCCAGGCTCTGAGTCTCCCTACAAGCAAGACTTCGTTTCAGGTAAGGGCAGTCACTTTTCTGCTCAAAGGAACTACATCGTTCACGAAGCTCACACGTTTCTCATCTTAACTGACAAGCATTGGATGTTAGAGGACCAGTGCATTCTATCAGTTTCAGAAGAAGATTTGGACTACATATAGTCCGTATGTGAAGGAAACACCGTTCTTTTGTTCTGGGCACACTCAGATTTCCTGCTGTCTTAGAGACTCTAGAAATCAAGAGTGTGATTCTTGCTCTAAAGCAGAGTGTGATCCATGGATGAGAACTATGCTGTGTGTTTCCCTTCAGAAATGGACTTAAATCCCAGACTCTGTGTCTTACTACAAGCAAGACTTCGTTTCAGGTAAGGGCAGTCACGTTTCTGCTCAAATGAACTACATCATTCACAAAGCTCACACGTTTCTCATCTTAACTGACAAGCATTGGATGTTAGAGGACCAGTGCATTCTATCAGTTTCAGAAGAAGATTTGGACTACATATAGTCCGTATGTGTAGGAAACACCGTTCTTTTGTTCTGGGCACACTCAGATTTCCTGCTATCTTAGAGACTCTAGAAAGCAAGAGTGTGCTTCTTGCTCTAAAGCAGAGTGTGATCCATTGATGAGAAGTATGCTGTATGTTTCCCTTCAGAAATGGAGTTAAATCCCAGACTCTGTCTCTTCCTACAGGCAAGACTTCGTTTCAGGTAAGGGCAGTCACTTTTCAGCTCAAACGAACTACATCGTTCACTGAGCTCACACATTTCTCATCTTAACAGACAAGCATTGGATGTTAGAGGACCAGTGCTTTGTATCAGTTTCAGAAGCAGAGTTGGACTAGATATTGTCCGTATGTGTACGAAACACCGTTCTTTTGTTCTCAGCACACTCACGTTTCCTGCTGTCTTAGAGACTCTAGAAAGCGCGATTGTGCTTCTTGTTCTAAAGCAGAGTGTCATCAATGGATGAGACAATGCTGTGTGTTTCACTTCAGAAATGGAGTTAAATCCCAGGCTCTGAGTCTCCCTACAAGCAAGACTTCGTTTCAGGTAAGGGCAGTCACTTTTCTGCTCAAAGGAACTACATCGTTCACGAAGCTCACACGTTTCTCATCTTAACTGACAAGCATTGGATGTTAGAGGACCAGTGCATTCTATCAGTTTCAGAAGAAGATTTGGACTACATATAGTCCGTATGTGAAGGAAACACCTTTCTTTTGTTCTGGGCACTCTCAGATTTCCTGCTGTCTTAGAGACTCTAGAAAGCAAGAGTGTGATTCTTGCTCTAAAGCAGAGTGTGATCCATGGATGAGAACTATGCTGTGTGTTTCCCTTCAGAAATGCACTTAAATCCCAGACTCTGAGTCTTACTACAAGCAAGACTTCGTTTCAGGTAAGGGCAGTCACTTTTCTGCTCAAATGAACTACATCATTCACAATGCTCACACGTTTCTCATCTTAACTGACAAGCATTGGATGTTAGAGGACCAGTGCTTTTTATCAGTTTCAGATGCAGAGTTGGACTATATAATGTCCGTAATTGTAGGAAACACCGTTCTTTTGTTCTCAGCACACTCACGTTTCCTGCTGTCTTAGAGACTCCAGAAAGCAAGAGCGTGCTTCTTGTTCTAAAGCAGAGTGTGATCAATGGATGATAACACTGCTGTGTGTTTTACTTCAGAAATGGAGTTAAATCCCAGGCTCTGAGTCTCCCTACAAGCAAGACTTCAATTCAGGTAAGGGCAGTCACTTTTCTGCTCAAACGAACTACATCGTTCATGAAGCTCACACGTTTCTCATCTTAACTGACAAGCATTGGATGTTAGAGGACCATTGCTTTGTATCAGTTTCAGAAGAAGAGTTGGACTAGATATGGTCCATATGTGTAGGAAACACCGTTCTTTTGTTCTGGGCACACTCAGATTTCCTGTTGTATTAGAAATTCTAGAAAGCAAGAGCGTGCTTCTTGCTCTAAAGCAGAGTGTGATCCATGGATGAGAACTATGCTGTGTGTTTCCCTTCAGAAATGGAGTTAAATCCCAGGCTCTGTGTCTTCCTACAAGCAAGACTTCATTTCAGGTAAGGGCAGTCACTTTTCTGCTCAAATGAACTACATCATTCACAATGCTCACACGTTTCTCATCTTAACTGACAAGCATTGGATGTTAGAGGACCAGTGCATTCTATCAGTTTCAGAAGAAGATTTGGACTACCTATAGTCCGTATGTGTAGGAAACACCGTTCTTTTGTTCTGGGCACACTCAGATTTCCTTCTATCTTAGAGACTCTAGAAAGCAAGAGTGTGCTTCTTGCTCTAAAGCAGAGTGTGATCCATGGATGAGAACTATGCTGTGTGCTTCACTTCAGAAATGGAGTTAAATCCCAGGCTCTGAGTCTACCTACAAGCAAGACTTCGTTTCAGGTAAGGGCAGTCACTTTTCTGCTCAAAGGAACTACATCGTTCACGAAGCTCACACGTTTCTCATCTTAACTGACAAGCATTGGATGTTAGAGGACCAGTGCATTCTATCAGTTTCAGAAGAAGATTTGGACTACATAAAGTCCGTATGTGAAGGAAACACCGTTCTTTTGTTCTGGGCACACTCAGATTTCCTGCTGTCTTAGAGACTCTAGAAAGCAAGAGTGTGATTCTTGCTCTAAAGCAGAGTGTGATCCATGGATGAGAACTATGCTGTGTGTTTCCCTTCAGAAATGGACTTAAATCCCAGACTCTGTGTCTTACTACAAGCAAGACTTCGTTTCAGGTAAGGGCAGTCACGTTTCTGCTCAAATGAACTACATCATTCACAAAGCTCACACGTTTCTCATCTTAACTGACAAGCATTGGATGTTAGAGGACCAGTCCATTCTATCAGTTTCAGAAGAAGATTTGGACTACATATAGTCCGTATGTGTAGGAAACACCGTTCTTTGTTCTGGGCACACTCAGATTTCCTGCTATCTTAGAGACTCTAGAAAGCAAGAGTGTGCTTCTTGCTCTAAAGCAGAGTGTGATCCATTGATGAGAAGTATGCTGTATGTTTCCCTTCAGAAATGGAGTTAAATCCCAGACTCTGTCTCTTCCTACAGGCAAGACTTCGTTTCAGGTAAGGGCAGTCACTTTTCTGCTCAAACGAACTACATCGTTCACTGAGCTCACACATTTCTCATCTTAACAGACAAGCATTGGATGTTAGAGGACCAGTGCTTTGTATCAGTTTCAGAAGCAGAGTTGGACTAGATATTGTCCGTATGTGTACGAAACACCGTTCTTTTGTTCTCAGCACACTCATGTTTCCTGCTGTCTTAGAGACTCTAGAAAGCGCGATTGTGCTTCTTGTTCTAAAGCAGAGTGTCATCAATGGATGAGACAATGCTGTGTGTTTCACTTCAGAAATGGAGTTAAATCCCAGGCTCTGAGTCTCCCTACAAGCAAGACTTCGTTTCAGGTAAGGGCAGTCACTTTTCTGCTCAAAGGAACTACATCGTTCACGAAGCTCACACGTTTCTCATCTTAACTGACAAGCATTGGATGTTAGAGGACCAGTGCATTCTATCAGTTTCAGAAGAAGATTTGGACTACATATAGTCCGTATGTGAAGGAAACACCTTTCTTTTGTTCTGGGCACTCTCAGATTTCCTGCTGTCTTAGAGACTCTAGAAAGCAAGAGTGTGATTCTTGCTCTAAAGCAGAGTGTGATCCATGGATGAGAACTATGCTGTGTGTTTCCCTTCAGAAATGCACTTAAATCCCAGACTCTGAGTCTTACTACAAGCAAGACTTCGTTTCAGGTAAGGGCAGTCACTTTTCTGCTCAAATGAACTACATCATTCACAATGCTCACACGTTTCTCATCTTAACTGACAAGCATTGGATGTTAGAGGACCAGTGCATTCTATCAGTTTCAGAAGAAGATTTGGACTACCTATAGTCCGTACGTGTAGGAAACACCGTTCTTTTGTTCTGGGCACACTCAGTTTTCCTTCTATCTTAGAGACTCTAGAAAGCAAGAGTGTGCTTCTTGCTCTAAAGCAGAGTGTGATCCATGGATGAGAACTATGCTGTGTGCTTCACTTCAGAAATGGAGTTAAATCCCAGGCTCTGAGTCTACCTACAAGCAAGACTTCGTTTCAGGTAAGGGCAGTCACGTTTCTGCTCAAATGAACTACATCATTCACAAAGCTCACACGTTTCTCATCTTAACTGACAAGCATTGGATGTTAGATGGTCAGTGATTTGTATCAGTTTCAGAAGCAGATTTGGACTACATATGGTCCATATGTGTAGGAAACACCGTTCTTTTGTTCCGGGCACACTCAGATTTCCTGCTGTATTAGAGACTCTACAAAGCAAGAGTGTGCTTCTCGCTCTAAAGCAGAGTGTGATCCATGGATGGAACTATGCTGTGTGTTTCCTTTCAGAAATGGACTTAAATCCCAGACTCTGTGTCTTACTTACAGCAAGACTTCGTTTCAGTTAAGGGCAGTCACTTTTCAGCTCAAACGAACTACATCGTTCACTGAGCTCACACATTTCTCATCTTAACAGACAAGCATTGGATGTTAGAGGACCAGTGCTTTGTATCAGTTTCAGAAGCAGAGTTGGACTAGATATTGTCCGTATGTGTAGGAAACACCGTTCTTTTGTTCTCAGCACACTCACGTTTCCTGCTGTCTTAGAGACTCTAGAAAGAAAGAGCGTGCTTCTTGTTCTAAAGCAGAGTGTCATCAATGAATGAGACAATGCTGTGTGTTTCACTTCAGAAATGGAGTTAAATCCCAGGCTCTGAGTCTCCCTACAAGCAAGACTTCGTTTCAGGTAAGGGCAGTCACTTTTCTGCTCAAAGGAACTACATCGTTCACGAAGCTCACACGTTTCTCATCTTAACTGACAAGCATTGGATGTTAGAGGACCAGTGCAATCTATCAGTTTCAGAAGAAGATTTGGACTACATATAGTCCGTATGTGAAGGAAACACCGTTCTTTTGTTCTGGGCACACTCAGATTTCCTGCTGTCTTAGAGACTCTAGAAAGCAAGAGTGTGATTCTTGCTCTAAAGCAGATTGTGATCCATGGATGAGAACTATGCTGTGTGTTTCCCTTCAGAAATGGACTTAAATCCCAGACTCTGTGTCTTACTACAAGCAAGACTTCGTTTCAGGTAAGGGCAGTCACGTTTCTGCTCAAATGAACTACATCATTCACAAAGCTCACACGTTTCTCATCTTAACAGACAAGCATTGGATTTTAGAGGACCAGTGCATTCTATCAGTTTCAGAAGAAGATTTGGACTACATATAGTCTGTATGTGTAGGAGACACCGTTCTTTGGTTCCGGGCACACTCAGATTTCCTGCTATATTAGAGACTCTACAAAGCAAGAGTGTGCTTCTCGCTCTAAAGCAGAGTGTGATCAATGGATGAGAACTATGCTATGTGTTTCCCTTCAGAAATGGACTTAAATCCCAGGCTCTGTGTCTTACTGCAAGCAAGAATTCGTTTCAGGTAAGGGCAGTCACTTTTCTGCTCAAATGAACTACATTATTCACGAAGCTCACACGTTTCTCATCTTAATTGACAAGCATTGGATGTTAGAGGACCATTGCTTTGTATCAGTTTCAGAAGAAGAGTTGGACTAGATATGGTCCATATGTGTAGGAAACACCGTTCTTTTATTCTGGGCACACTCAGATTTCCTGCTGTATTAGAAATTCTAGAAAGCAAGAGCATGATTCTTGCTCTAAAGCAGAGTGTGATCCATGGATGAGAACTATGCTGTGTGCTTGACTTCAGAAATGGAGTTGAATCCCAGGCTCTGAGTCTTCCTACAGGCAAGACTTCGTTTCAGGTAAGGGCAGTCACTTTTCTGCTCAAACGAACTACATGGTTCACTGAGCTCACACATTTCTCATCTTAACTTACAAGCATTGGATGTTAGAGGACCAGTGCTTTGTATCAGTTTCAGAAGCAGAGTTGGACTAGATATTGTCCGTATGTGTAGGAAACACCGTTCTTTTGTTCTCAACACACTCACGTTTCCTTCTGTCTTAGAGACTCTAGAAAGAAAGAGCGTGCTTCTTGTTCTAAAGCAGAGTGTCATCAATGGATGAGACAATGCTGTGTGCTTCACTTCAGAAATGGAGTTAAATCCCAGGCTCTGAGCCTCCCTACAAGCAAGACTTCGTTTCAGGTAAGGGCAGTCACTTTTCTGCTCAAAGGAACTACATCGTTCACGAAGCTCACACGTTTCTCATCTTAACTGACAAGCATTGGATGTTAGAGGACCAGTGCATTCTATCAGTTTCAGAAGAATATTTGGACTACATATAGTCCGTATGTGAAGGAAACACCGTTCTTTTGTTCTGCGCACACTCAGATTTCCTGCAGTCTTAGAGACTCTAGAAAGCAAGAGTGTGATTCTTGCTCTAAAGCAGAGTGTGATCCATGGATGAGAACTATGCTGTGTGTTTCCCTTCAGAAATGGACTTAAATCCCAGACTCTGTGTCTTACTACAAGCAAGACTTCGTTTCAGGTAAGGGCAGTCACTTTTCTGCTCAAATGAACTACATTATTCACGAAGCTCACACGTTTCTCATCTTAATTGACAAGCATTGGATGTTAGAGGACCATTGCTTTGTATCAGTTTCAGAAGAAGAGTTGGACTAGATATGGTCCATATGTGTAGGAAACACCGTTCTTTTATTCTGGGCACACTCAGATTTCCTGCTGTATTAGAAATTCTAGAAAGCAAGAGCATGCTTCTTGCTCTAAAGCAGAGTGTGATCCATTGATGAGAACTATGCTGTGTGTTTCCCTTCAGAAATGGACTTAAATCCCAGGCTCTGTGTCTTCCTACAAGCAAGACTTCGTTTCAGGTAAGGGCAGTCACTTTTCAGCTCAAACGAACTACATCGTTCACTGAGCTCACACATTTCTCATCTTAACAGACAAGCATTGGATGTTAGAGGACCAGTGCTTTGTATCAGTTTCAGAAGCAGAGTTGGACTAGATATGGTCCGTATGTGTAGGAAACACCGTTCTTTTGTTCTCAGCACACTCACGTTTCCTGCTGTCTTAGAGAATCTAGAAATCAAGAGCGTGCTTCTTGTTCTAAAGCAGAGTGTGATCCATGGATGAGAACTATGCTGTGTGTTTCCCTTCAGAAATGCACTTAAATCCCAGACTCTGAGTCTTACTACAAGCAAGACTTCGTTTCAGGTAAGGGCAGTCACTTTTCTGCTCAAATGAACTACATCATTCACAAAGCTCACACGTTTCTCATCTTAACTGACAATCATTGGATGTTAGAGGACCAGTGCATTCTATCAGTTTCGAAGAAGATTTGGACTACATATAGTCCGTATGTGTAGGAAACACCGTTCTTTTGTTCTGGGCACACTCAGATTTCCTGCTATCTTAGAGACTCTAGAAAGCAAGAGTGTGCTTCTTGCTCTAAAGCAGAGTGTGATCCATGGATGAGAACTATGCTGTGTGCTTCACTTCAGAAATGGAGTTAAATCCCAGGCTCTGAGTCTACCTACAAGCAAGACTTCGTTTCAGGTAAGGGAAGTCACGTTTCTGCTCAAATGAACTACATCATTCACAAAGATCACACGTTTCTAATCTTAACTGACAAGCATTGGATGTTAGAGGACCAGTGCATTCTATCAGTTTCAGAAGAAGATTTGGACTACATATAGTCCGTATGTGTAGGAAACACTGTTCTTTTGTTCTGGGCACACTCAGATTTCCTGCTGTCTTAGAGACTCTAGAAAGCAAGAGTGTGCTTCTTGCTCTAAAGCAGAGTGTGATCCATTGATGAGAAGTATGCTGTATGTTTCCCTTCAGAAATGGAGTTAAATCCCAGACTCTGTCTCTTCCTACAGGCAAGACTTCGTTTCAGGTAAGGGCAGTCACTTTTCAGCTCAAACGAACTACATCGTTCACTGAGCTCACACATTTCTCATCTTAACAGACAAGCATTGGATGTTAGAGGACCAGTGCTTTGTATCAGTTTCAGAAGCAGTGTTGGACTAGATATTGTCCGTATGTGTAGGAAACACCGTTCTTTTGTTCTCAGCACACTCACATTTCCTGCTGTCTTAGAGACTCTAGAAAGAAAGAGCGTGCTTCTTGTTCTAAAGCAGAGTGTCATCAATGGATGAGACAATGCTGTGTGTTTCACTTCAGAAATGGAGTTAAATCCCAGGCTCTGAGTCTCCCTACAAGCAAGACTTCGTTTCAGGTAAGGGCAGTCACTTTTCTGCTCAAAGGAACTACATCGTTCACGAAGCTCACACGTTTCTCATCTTAACTGACAAGCATTGGATGTTAGAGGACCAGTGCAATCTATCAGTTTCAGAAGAAGATTGGGACTACATATAGTCCGTATGTGAAGGAAACACCGTTCTTTTGTTCTGGGCACACGCAGATTTCCTTCTGTCTTAGAGACTCCAGAAAGCAAGAGTGTGATTCTTGCTCTAAAGCAGATTGTGATCCATGGATGAGAACTATGCTGTGTGTTTCCCTTCAGAAATGCACTTAAATCCCAGACTCTGAGTCTTACTACAAGCAAGACTTCGTTTCAGGTAAGGGCAGTCACTTTTCTGCTCAAATGAACTACATCATTCACAAATCTCACACGTTTCTCATCTTAACTGACAATCATTGGATGTTAGAGGACCAGTGCATTCTATCAGTTTCAGAAGAAGATTTGGACTACATATAGTCCTTATGTGTAGGAAACACCGTTCTTTTGTTCTGGGCACACTCAGATTTCTTGCTATCTTAGAGACTCTAGAAAGCAAGAGTGTGCTTCTTGCTCTAAAGCAGAGTGTGATCCATGGATGAGAACTTTGCTGTGTGCTTCACTTCAGAAATGGAGTTAAATCCCAGGCTCTGAGTCTACCTACAAGCAAGACTTCGTTTAAGGTAAGGGAAGTCACATTTCTGCTCAAATGAACTACATCATTCACAAAGCTCACACGTTTCTAATCTTAACTGATAAGCATTGGATGTTAGAGGACCAGTGCATTCTATCAGTTTCAGAAGAAGATTTGGACTACCTATAGTCCGTATGTGTAGGAAACACCGTTCTTTTGTTCTGGGCACACTCAGATTTCCTGCTGTCTTAGAGACTCTAGAAAGCAAGGGTGTGCTTCTTGCTCTAAAGCAGAGTGTGATCCATGGATGAGAACTATGCTGTGTGCTTGACTTCAGAAATGGAGTTGAATCCCAGGCTCTGAGTCTTCCTACAGGCAAGACTTCGTTTCAGGTAAGGGCAGTCACTTTTCTGCTCAAACGAACTACATGGTTCACTGAGCTCACACATTTCTCATCTTAACTTACAAGCACTGGATGTTAGAGGACCAGTGCTTTGTATCAGTTTCAGAAGCAGAGTTGGACTAGATATTGTCCGTATGTGTAGGAAACACCGTTCTTTTGTTCTCAACACACTCACGTTTCCCTCTGTCTTAGAGACTCTAGAAAGAAAGAGCGTGCTTCTTGTTCTAAAGCAGAGTGTCATCAATGGATGAGACAATGCTGTGTGTTTCACTTCAGAAATGGAGTTAAATCCCAGGCTCTGAGTCTCCCTACAAGCAAGACTTCGTTTCAGGTAAGGGCAGTCACTTTTCTGCTCAAAGGAACTACATCGTTCACGAAGCTCACACGTTTCTCATCTTAACTGACAAGCATTGGATGTTAGAGGACCAGTGCATTCTATCAGTTTCAGAAGAAGATTTGGACTACATATAGTCCGTATGTGAAGGAAACACCGTTCTTTTGTTCTGGGCACACTCAGATTTCCTGCTGTCTTAGAGACTCTAGAAAGCAAGAGTGTGATTCTTGCTCTAAAGCAGAGTGTGATCCATGGATGAGAACTATGCTGTGTGTTTCCCTTCAGAAATGGACTTAAATCCCAGACTCTGTGTCTTACTACAAGCAAGACTTCGTTTCAGGTAAGGGCAGTCACTTTTCTGCTCAAATGAACTACATTATTCACGAAGCTCACACGTTTCTCATCTTAATTGACAAGCATTGGATGTTAGAGGACCATTGCTTTGTATCAGTTTCAGAAGAAGAGTTGGACTAGATATGGTCCATATGTGTAGGAAACACCGTTCTTTTATTCTGGGCACACTCAGATTTCCTGCTGTATTAGAAATTCTAGAAAGCAAGAGCATGCTTCTTGCTCTAAAGCAGAGTGTGATCCATTGATGAGAACTATGCTGTGTGTTTCCCTTCAGAAATGGACTTAAATCCCAGGCTCTGTGTCTTCCTACAAGTAAGACTTCGTTTCAGGTAAGGGCAGTCACTTTTCAGCTCAAACGAACTACATCGTTCACTGAGCTCACACATTTCTCATCTTAACAGACAAGCATTGGATGTTAGAGGACCAGTGCTTTGTATCAGTTTCAGAAGCAGAGTTGGACTAGATATGGTCCGTATGTGTAGGAAACACCGTTCTTTTGTTCTCAGCACACTCACGTTTCCTGCTGTCTTAGAGAATCTAGAAATCAAGAGCGTGCTTCTTGTTCTAAAGCAGAGTGTGATCCATGGATGAGAACTATGCTGTGTGTTTCCCTTCAGAAATGCACTTAAATCCCAGACTCTGAGTCTTACTACAAGCAAGACTTCGTTTCAGGTAAGGGCAGTCACTTTTCTGCTCAAATGAACTACATCATTCACAAAGCTCACACGTTTCTCATCTTAACTGACAATCATTGGATGTTAGAGGACCAGTGCATTCTATCAGTTTCAGAAGAAGATTTGGACTACATATAGTCTGTATGTGTAGGAAACACCGTTCTTTTGTTCTGGGCACACTCAGATTTCCTGCTATCTTAGAGACTCTAGAAAGCAAGAGTGTGCTTCTTGCTCTAAAGCAGAGTGTGATCCATGGATGAGAACTATGCTGTGTGCTTCACTTCAGAAATGGAGTTAAATCCCAGGCTCTGAGTCTACCTACAAGCAAGACTTCGTTTCAGGTAAGGGAAGTCACGTTTCTGCTCAAATGAACTACATCATTCACAAAGCTCACACGTTTCTAATCTTAACTGACAAGCATTGGATGTTAGAGGACCAGTGCATTCTATCAGTTTCAGAAGAAGATTTGGACTACATATAGTCCGTATGTGTAGGAAACACCGTTCTTTTGTTCTGGGCACACTCAGATTTCCTGCTGTCTTAGAGACTCTAGAAAGCAAGAGTGTGCTTCTTGCTCTAAAGCAGAGTGTGATCCATGGATGAGAACTATGCTCTGTGCTTGACTTCAGAAATGGAGTTGAATCCCAGGCTCTGAGTCTTCCTACAGGCAAGACTTCGCTTCAGGTAAGGGCAGTCATTTTCTGCTCAAACAAACTACATCGTTCACTGAGCTCACACATTTCTCATCTTAACTTACAAGCATTGGATGTTAGAGGACCAGTGCTTTGTATCAGTTTCAGAAGCAGAGTTGGACTAGATATTGTCCGTAGGTGTAGGAAACACCGTTCTTTTGTTCTCAGCACACTCACGTTTCCTGCTGTCTTAGAGACTCTAGAAAGAAAGAGCGTGCTTCTTGTTCTAAAGCAGAGTGTCATCAATGGATGAGACAATGCTGTGTGTTTCACTTCAGAAATGGAGTTAAATCCCAGGCTCTGAGTCTCCCTACAAGCAAGACTTCGTTTCAGGTAAGGGCAGTCACTTTTCTGCTCAAAGGAACTACATTGTTCACGAAGCTCACACGTTTCTCATCTTAACTGACAAGCATTGGATGTTAGAGGACCAGTGCATTCTATCAGTTTCAGAAGAAGATTTGGACTACATATAGTCCGTATGTGAAGGAAACACCGTTCTTTTGTTCTGGGCACACTCAGATTTCCTGCTGTCTTAGAGACTCTAGAAAGCAAGAGTGTGATTCTTGCTCTAAAGCAGAGTGTGATCCATGGATGAGAACTATGCTGTGTGTTTCCCTTCAGAAATGGACTTAAATCCCAGACTCTGTGTCTTACTACAAGCAAGAGTTCGTTTCAGGTAAGGGCAGTCACGTTTCTGCTCAAATGAACTACATCATTCACAAAGCTCACACGTTTCTCATCTTAACTGACAAGCATTGGATGTTAGAGGACCAGTGCATTCTATCAGTTTCAGAAGAAGATTTGGACTACATATAGTCCGTATGTGTAGGAAACACCGTTCTTTTGTTCTGGGCACACTCAGATTTCCTGCTATCTTAGAGACTCTAGAAAGCAAGAGTGTGCTTCTTGCTCTAAAGCAGAGTGTGATCCATTGATGAGAAGTATGCTGTATGTTTCCCTTCAGAAATGGAGTTAAATCCCAGACTCTGTCTCTTCCTACAGGCAAGACTTCGTTTCAGGTAAGGGCAGTCACTTTTCAGCTCAAACGAACTACATCGTTCACTGAGCTCACACATTTCTCATCTTAACAGACAAGCATTGGATGTTAGAGGACCAGTGCTTTGTATCAGTTTCAGAAGCAGAGTTGGACTAGATATTGTCCGTATGTGTAGGAAACACCGTTCTTTTGTTCTCAGCACACTCACATTTCCTGCTGTCTTAGAGACTCTAGAAAGAAAGAGCGTGCTTCTTGTTCTAAAGCAGAGTGTCATCAATGGATGAGACAATGCTGTGTGTTTCACTTCAGAAATGGAGTTAAATCCCAGGCTCTGGGTCTCCCTACAAGCAAGACTTTGTTTCAGGTAAGGGCAGTCACTTTTCTGCTCAAAGGAACTACATCGTTCACGAAGCTCACACGTTTCACATCTTAACTGACAAGCATTTATGTTAGAGGACCAGTGCATTCTATCAGTTTCAGAAGAAGATTTGGACTACATATAGTCCGTATGTGAAGGAAACACCATTCTTTTGTTCTGGGCACACGCAGATTTCCTGCTGTCTTAGAGACTCTAGAAAGCAAGAGTGTGATTCTTGCTCTAAAGCAGAGTGTGATCCATGGATGAGAACTATGCTGTGTGATTCACTTCAGAAATGGAGTTAAATCCCAGGCTCTGAGTCTTCCTACAAGCAAGACTTCGTTTCTGGTAAGGGCAGTCACTTTTCAGCTCAAAAGAACTACATTGTTCACGAAGCTCACATGTTTCTCATCTAAACAGACAAGCATTGGATTTTAGAGGACCAGTGCATTCTATCAGTTTCAGAAGAAGATTTGGACTACATATAGTCTGTATGTGTAGGAGACACCGTTCTTTGGTTCCGGGCACACTCAGATTTCCTGCTATATTAGAGACTCTACAAAGCAAGAGTGTGCTTCTCGCTCTAAAGCAGAGTGTGATCCATGGATGAGAACTATTCTGTGTGTTTCCCTTCAGAAATGGACTTAAATCCCAGGCTCTGTGTCTTACTACAAGCAAGACTTCGTTTCATGTAAGGGCAGTCACTTTTCTGCTTAAATGAACTACATTATTCACGAAGCTCACACGTTTCTCATCTTAATTTACAAGCATTGGATGTTAGAGGACCATTGCTTTGTATCAGTTTCAGAAGAAGAGTTGGACTAGATATGGTCCATATGTGTAGGAAACACCGTTCTTTTATTCTGGGCACACTCAGATTTCCTGCTGTATTAGAAATTCTAGAAAGCAAGAGCGTGCTTCTTGCTCTCAAGCAGAGTGTGATCCATGGATGAGAACTATGCTGTGTGTTTCCCTTCAGAAATGCACTTAAATCCCAGACTCTGAGTCTTACTATAAGCAAGACTTCGTTTCAGGTAAGGGCAGTCACTTTTCTGCTCAAATGAACTACATCATTCACAAAGCTCACACGTTTCTCATCTTAACTGACAATCATTGGATGTTAGAGGACCAGTGCATTCTATCAGTTTCAGAAGAAGATTTGGACTACATATAGTCCGTATGTGTAGGAAACACCGTTCTTTTGTTCTGGGCACACTCAGATTTCCTGCTATCTTAGAGACTCTAGAAAGCAAGAGTGTGCTTCTTGCTCTAAAGCAGAGTGTGATCCATGGATGAGAACTATGCTGTGTGCTTCACTTCAGAAATGGAGTTAAATCCCAGGCTCTGAGTCTACCTACAAGCAAGACTTTGTTTCAGGTAAGGGAAGTCACGTTTCTGCTCAAATGAACTACATCATTCACAAAGCTCACACGTTTCTACTCTTAACTGACAAGCATTGGATGTTAGAGGACCAGTGCATTCTATCAGTTTCAGAAGAAGATTTGGACTACATATAGTCCGTATGTGTAGGAAACACTGTTCTTTTGTTCTGGGCACACTCACGTTTCCTGCTGTCTTAGAGACTCTAGAAAGAAAGATCGTGCTTCTTGTTCGAAAGCAGAGTGTCATCAATGGATGAGACAATGCTGTGTGTTTCACTTCAGAAATGGAGTTAAATCCCAGGCTCTGTGTCTTCCTACAAGCAAGACTTCGTTTCAGGTAAGGGCAGTCACTTTTCAGCTCAAACGAACTACATCGTTCACTGAGCTCACACATTTCTCATCTTAACAGACAAGCATTGGATGTTAGAGGACCAGTGCATTGTATCAGTTTCAGAAGAAGATTTGGACTACATATAGTCCGTATGTGTAGGAAACACCGTTCTTTTGTTCTGGGCACAATCAGATTTCCTGCTGTACTAGAGACTCTAGAAAGCGAGAGCGTGCTTCTTGCTGTAAAGCAGAGTGTGATCCATGGATGAGAACTATGCTGTGTGTTTCCCTTCAAAAATGGAGTTAAATCCCAGACTCTGTGTCTTCCTACAGGCAAAACTTCGTTTCAGGTAAGGGCAGTCACTTTTCAGCTCAAATGAACTACATCGTTCACGAAGCTCACAAGTTTCTCATCTTAACAGGCAAGCATTGGATTTTAGAAGACCAGTGCTTTGTATCAGTTTCAGAAGCAGAGTTGGACTATATAATGTCCGTATGTGTAGGAAACACCGTTATTTTGTTCTCAGCACACTCACGTTTCCTGCTGTCTTACAGACTCTAGAAAGCAAGAGCGTGCTTCTTGTTCTAAAGCAGAGTGTGATCAATGGATGATTACACTGCAGTGTGTTTTACTTCAGCAATGGAGTTAAATCCCAGGCTCTGAGTCTTCCTACAAGCAAGACTTAAATTCAGGTAAGGGCAGTCACTTTTCTGCTCAAACTAACTACATCGTTCACGAAGCTCACACATTTCTCATCTTAACTGACAAGTATTGGATGTTAGAGGGTCAGTGCTTTGTATCAGTTTCAGAAGCAGATTTGGACTACATATGGCCCATATGTGTAGGAAACACCGTTCTATTGTTCTTGGCACACTCAGATTTCCTGCTGTATTAGAGAGTCTAGAAAGCTAGAGTGTGCTTCTCGCTCTAAAGCAGAGTGTGATCCATGGATGAGAACTATGCTGTGTGTTTCCCTTCAGAAATGGACTTAAATCCCAGACTCTGTGTCTTACAACAAGCAAGACTTCGTTTCAGGTAATGGCAGTCACTTTTCTGCTCAAATGAACTACATCATTCACAAAGCTCACACGTTTCTCATCTTAACTGACAAGCTTGGATGTTAGAGGACCAGTGCATTCTATCAGTTTCAGAAGAAGGTTTGGACTGCATATAGTCCGTATGTGTAGGAAACACCGTTCTTTTGTTCTGGGCACACTCATATTTCCTGCTGTCTTAGAGACTCTAGAAAGCAAGAGTGTGCTTCTTGCTCTAAAGCAGAGTGTGATCCATGGATCAGAACTGTGCTGTGTGCTTCACTTCAGAAATGGAGTTAAATCCCAGGCTCTGAGTCTACCTACAAGCAAGACTTCGTTTCTGGTAAGGGCAGTCACTTTTCTGCTCAAAGGAACTACATCGTTCACGAAGCTCACACGTTTCTCATCTTAACTGACAAGCATTGGATGTTAGATGGTCAGTGCTTTGTATCAGTTTCAGAAGCAGATTTGGACTACATATGGTCCATATGTGTAGGAAACACTGTTCTTTTGTTCTGGGCACACTCAGATTTCCTGCTGTATTAGAGACTCTACAAAGCAAGAGTGTGCTTCTCGCTCTAAAGCAGAGTGTGATCCATGGATGAGAACTATGCTGTGTGTTTCCCTTCAGAAATGGACTTAAATCCCAGACTCTGTATCTTACTACAAGCAAGACTTCATTTCAGGTAAGGGCAGTCACGTTTCTGCTCAAATGAACTACATCAATCACAAAGCTCACACGTTTCTCATCTTAACTGACAAGCATTGGATGTTAGAGGACCAGTGCTTTGTATCAGTTTCTGAAGCAGAGTTGGACTAGATATTGTCCGTATGTGTAGAAAACACCGTTCTTTTGTTCTCAGCACACTCATGTTTCCTGCTGTCATAGAGACTCTAGAAAGCAAGAGCGTGCTTCTTGTTCTAAAGCAGAGTGTCATCAATGGATGAGACAATGCTGTGTGTTTGACTTCAGAAATGGAGTTAAATCCCAGGCTCTGAGTCTCCCTACAAGCAAGACTTCGTTTCAGGTGAGGGCAGTCACTTTTCTGCTCAAATGAACTACATCATTCACAAAGCTCACACGTTTCTCATCTTAATTGACAAGCATTGGATGGTAGAGGACCAGTGCTTTGTATCAGTTTCAGAAGAAGAGTTGGACTAGATATGGTCCATATGTGTAGGAAACACTGTTCTTTTGTTCTGGGCACACTCAGATTTCCTGCTGTATTAGAAATTCTGGAAAGCAAGAGCGTGCTTCTCGCTCTAAAGCAGATTGTGATCAATGGATGAGACAATGCTGTGTGTTTCCCTTCAGAAATGGAGTTAAATCCCAGGCTCTGTGTCTTCCTACAAGCAAGACTTCGTTTCAGGTAAGGGCAGTCACTTTTCTGCTCAAAGGAACTACATTGTTCACGAAGCTCACACGTTTCTCATCTTAACTGACAAGCATTGGATGTTAGAGGACCAGTGCATTCTATCAGTTTCAGAAGAAGATTTGGACTACATATAGTCCGTATGTGAAGGAAACACCGTTCTTTTGTTCTGGGCACACTCAGATTTCCTGCTGTCTTAGAGACTCTAGAAAGCAAGAGTGTGATTCTTGCTCTAAAGCAGAGTGTGATCCATGGATGAGAACTATGCTGTGTGTTTCCCTTCAGAAATGGACTTAAATCCCAGACTCTGTGTCTTACTACAAGCAAGAGTTCGTTTCAGGTAAGGGCAGTCACGTTTCTGCTCAAATGAACTACATCATTCACAAAGCTCACACGTTTCTCATCTTAACTGACAAGCATTGGATGTTAGAGGACCAGTGCATTCTATCAGTTTCAGAAGAAGATTTGGACTACATATAGTCCGTATGTGTAGGAAACACCGTTCTTTTGTTCTGGGCACACTCAGATTTCCTGCTATCTTAGAGACTCTAGAAAGCAAGAGTGTGCTTCTTGCTCTAAAGCAGAGTGTGATCCATTGATGAGAAGTATGCTGTATGTTTCCCTTCAGAAATGGAGTTAAATCCCAGACTCTGTCTCTTCCTACAGGCAAGACTTCGTTTCAGGTAAGGGCAGTCACTTTTCAGCTCAAACGAACTACATCGTTCACTGAGCTCACACATTTCTCATCTTAACAGACAAGCATTGGATGTTAGAGGACCAGTGCTTTGTATCAGTTTCAGAAGCAGAGTTGGACTAGATATTGTCCGTATGTGTAGGAAACACCGTTCTTTTGTTCTCAGCACACTCACATTTCCTGCTGTCTTAGAGACTCTAGAAAGAAAGAGCGTGCTTCTTGTTCTAAAGCAGAGTGTCATCAATGGATGAGACAATGCTGTGTGTTTCACTTCAGAAATGGAGTTAAATCCCAGGCTCTGGGTCTCCCTACAAGCAAGACTTTGTTTCAGGTAAGGGCAGTCACTTTTCTGCTCAAAGGAACTACATCGTTCACGAAGCTCACACGTTTCACATCTTAACTGACAAGCATTTATGTTAGAGGACCAGTGCATTCTATCAGTTTCAGAAGAAGATTTGGACTACATATAGTCCGTATGTGAAGGAAACACCATTCTTTTGTTCTGGGCACACGCAGATTTCCTGCTGTCTTAGAGACTCTAGAAAGCAAGAGTGTGATTCTTGCTCTAAAGCAGAGTGTGATCCATGGATGAGAACTATGCTGTGTGATTCACTTCAGAAATGGAGTTAAATCCCAGGCTCTGAGTCTTCCTACAAGCAAGACTTCGTTTCTGGTAAGGGCAGTCACTTTTCAGCTCAAAAGAACTACATTGTTCACGAAGCTCACATGTTTCTCATCTAAACAGACAAGCATTGGATTTTAGAGGACCAGTGCATTCTATCAGTTTCAGAAGAAGATTTGGACTACATATAGTCTGTATGTGTAGGAGACACCGTTCTTTGGTTCCGGGCACACTCAGATTTCCTGCTATATTAGAGACTCTACAAAGCAAGAGTGTGCTTCTCGCTCTAAAGCAGAGTGTGATCCATGGATGAGAACTATTCTGTGTGTTTCCCTTCAGAAATGGACTTAAATCCCAGGCTCTGTGTCTTACTACAAGCAAGACTTCGTTTCATGTAAGGGCAGTCACTTTTCTGCTTAAATGAACTACATTATTCACGAAGCTCACACGTTTCTCATCTTAATTTACAAGCATTGGATGTTAGAGGACCATTGCTTTGTATCAGTTTCAGAAGAAGAGTTGGACTAGATATGGTCCATATGTGTAGGAAACACCGTTCTTTTATTCTGGGCACACTCAGATTTCCTGCTGTATTAGAAATTCTAGAAAGCAAGAGCGTGCTTCTTGCTCTCAAGCAGAGTGTGATCCATGGATGAGAACTATGCTGTGTGTTTCCCTTCAGAAATGCACTTAAATCCCAGACTCTGAGTCTTACTATAAGCAAGACTTCGTTTCAGGTAAGGGCAGTCACTTTTCTGCTCAAATGAACTACATCATTCACAAAGCTCACACGTTTCTCATCTTAACTGACAATCATTGGATGTTAGAGGACCAGTGCATTCTATCAGTTTCAGAAGAAGATTTGGACTACATATAGTCCGTATGTGTAGGAAACACCGTTCTTTTGTTCTGGGCACACTCAGATTTCCTGCTATCTTAGAGACTCTAGAAAGCAAGAGTGTGCTTCTTGCTCTAAAGCAGAGTGTGATCCATGGATGAGAACTATGCTGTGTGCTTCACTTCAGAAATGGAGTTAAATCCCAGGCTCTGAGTCTACCTACAAGCAAGACTTTGTTTCAGGTAAGGGAAGTCACGTTTCTGCTCAAATGAACTACATCATTCACAAAGCTCACACGTTTCTACTCTTAACTGACAAGCATTGGATGTTAGAGGACCAGTGCATTCTATCAGTTTCAGAAGAAGATTTGGACTACATATAGTCCGTATGTGTAGGAAACACTGTTCTTTTGTTCTGGGCACACTCACGTTTCCTGCTGTCTTAGAGACTCTAGAAAGAAAGATCGTGCTTCTTGTTCGAAAGCAGAGTGTCATCAATGGATGAGACAATGCTGTGTGTTTCACTTCAGAAATGGAGTTAAATCCCAGGCTCTGTGTCTTCCTACAAGCAAGACTTCGTTTCAGGTAAGGGCAGTCACTTTTCAGCTCAAACGAACTACATCGTTCACTGAGCTCACACATTTCTCATCTTAACAGACAAGCATTGGATGTTAGAGGACCAGTGCATTGTATCAGTTTCAGAAGAAGATTTGGACTACATATAGTCCGTATGTGTAGGAAACACCGTTCTTTTGTTCTGGGCACAATCAGATTTCCTGCTGTACTAGAGACTCTAGAAAGCGAGAGCGTGCTTCTTGCTGTAAAGCAGAGTGTGATCCATGGATGAGAACTATGCTGTGTGTTTCCCTTCAAAAATGGAGTTAAATCCCAGACTCTGTGTCTTCCTACAGGCAAAACTTCGTTTCAGGTAAGGGCAGTCACTTTTCAGCTCAAATGAACTACATCGTTCACGAAGCTCACAAGTTTCTCATCTTAACAGGCAAGCATTGGATTTTAGAAGACCAGTGCTTTGTATCAGTTTCAGAAGCAGAGTTGGACTATATAATGTCCGTATGTGTAGGAAACACCGTTATTTTGTTCTCAGCACACTCACGTTTCCTGCTGTCTTACAGACTCTAGAAAGCAAGAGCGTGCTTCTTGTTCTAAAGCAGAGTGTGATCAATGGATGATTACACTGCAGTGTGTTTTACTTCAGCAATGGAGTTAAATCCCAGGCTCTGAGTCTTCCTACAAGCAAGACTTAAATTCAGGTAAGGGCAGTCACTTTTCTGCTCAAACTAACTACATCGTTCACGAAGCTCACACATTTCTCATCTTAACTGACAAGTATTGGATGTTAGAGGGTCAGTGCTTTGTATCAGTTTCAGAAGCAGATTTGGACTACATATGGCCCATATGTGTAGGAAACACCGTTCTATTGTTCTTGGCACACTCAGATTTCCTGCTGTATTAGAGAGTCTAGAAAGCTAGAGTGTGCTTCTCGCTCTAAAGCAGAGTGTGATCCATGGATGAGAACTATGCTGTGTGTTTCCCTTCAGAAATGGACTTAAATCCCAGACTCTGTGTCTTACAACAAGCAAGACTTCGTTTCAGGTAATGGCAGTCACTTTTCTGCTCAAATGAACTACATCATTCACAAAGCTCACACGTTTCTCATCTTAACTGACAAGCTTGGATGTTAGAGGACCAGTGCATTCTATCAGTTTCAGAAGAAGGTTTGGACTGCATATAGTCCGTATGTGTAGGAAACACCGTTCTTTTGTTCTGGGCACACTCATATTTCCTGCTGTCTTAGAGACTCTAGAAAGCAAGAGTGTGCTTCTTGCTCTAAAGCAGAGTGTGATCCATGGATCAGAACTGTGCTGTGTGCTTCACTTCAGAAATGGAGTTAAATCCCAGGCTCTGAGTCTACCTACAAGCAAGACTTCGTTTCTGGTAAGGGCAGTCACTTTTCTGCTCAAAGGAACTACATCGTTCACGAAGCTCACACGTTTCTCATCTTAACTGACAAGCATTGGATGTTAGATGGTCAGTGCTTTGTATCAGTTTCAGAAGCAGATTTGGACTACATATGGTCCATATGTGTAGGAAACACTGTTCTTTTGTTCTGGGCACACTCAGATTTCCTGCTGTATTAGAGACTCTACAAAGCAAGAGTGTGCTTCTCGCTCTAAAGCAGAGTGTGATCCATGGATGAGAACTATGCTGTGTGTTTCCCTTCAGAAATGGACTTAAATCCCAGACTCTGTATCTTACTACAAGCAAGACTTCATTTCAGGTAAGGGCAGTCACGTTTCTGCTCAAATGAACTACATCAATCACAAAGCTCACACGTTTCTCATCTTAACTGACAAGCATTGGATGTTAGAGGACCAGTGCTTTGTATCAGTTTCTGAAGCAGAGTTGGACTAGATATTGTCCGTATGTGTAGAAAACACCGTTCTTTTGTTCTCAGCACACTCATGTTTCCTGCTGTCATAGAGACTCTAGAAAGCAAGAGCGTGCTTCTTGTTCTAAAGCAGAGTGTCATCAATGGATGAGACAATGCTGTGTGTTTGACTTCAGAAATGGAGTTAAATCCCAGGCTCTGAGTCTCCCTACAAGCAAGACTTCGTTTCAGGTGAGGGCAGTCACTTTTCTGCTCAAATGAACTACATCATTCACAAAGCTCACACGTTTCTCATCTTAATTGACAAGCATTGGATGGTAGAGGACCAGTGCTTTGTATCAGTTTCAGAAGAAGAGTTGGACTAGATATGGTCCATATGTGTAGGAAACACTGTTCTTTTGTTCTGGGCACACTCAGATTTCCTGCTGTATTAGAAATTCTGGAAAGCAAGAGCGTGCTTCTCGCTCTAAAGCAGATTGTGATCAATGGATGAGACAATGCTGTGTGTTTCCCTTCAGAAATGGAGTTAAATCCCAGGCTCTGTGTCTTCCTACAAGCAAGACTTCGTTTCAGGTAAGGGCAGTCACTTTTCAGCTCAAACGAACTACATCGTTCACTGAGCTCACACATTTCTCATCTTAACAGACAAGCATTGGATGTTAGAGGACCAGTGCATTGTATCAGTTTCAGAAGAAGATTTGGACTACATATAGTCCGTATGTGTAGGAAACACCGTTCTTTTGTTCTGGGTACAATCAGATTTCCTGCTGTACTAGAGACTCTAGAAAGCAAGAGCGTGCTTCTTGCTCTAAAGCAGAGTGTGATCCATGGATGAGAACTATGCTGTGTGTTTCCCTTCAGAAATGGAGTTAAATCCCAGGCTCTGTGTCTTCCTACAGGCAAGACTTCGTTTCAGGTAAGGGCAGTCACTTTTCAGCTCAAACGAACTACATCGTTCACGAAGCTCACAAGTTTCTCATCTTAACAGGCAAGCATTGGATTTTAGAAGACCAGTGCTTTGTATCAGTTTCAGAAGCAGAGTAGGACTATATAATGTCCGTATGTGTAGGAAACACCGTTACTTTGTTCTCAGCACACTCACTTTTCCTGCTGTCTTAGAGACTCTAGAAAGCAAGAGCGTGCTTCTTGTTCTAAAGCAGAGTGTGATCAATGGATGATTACACTGCAGTGTGTTTTACTTCAGCAATGGAGTTAAATCCCAGGCTCTGAGTCTTCCTACAAGCAAGACTTAAATTCAGGTAAGGGCAGTCACTTTTCTGCTCAAACTAACTACATCGTTCACGAAGCTCACACGTTTCTCATCTTAATTTACAATCATAGGATGTTAGAGGACCAGTGCTTTGTATCAGTTTCACAAGAAGATTTGGACTACATATAGTCCGTATGTGTAGGAAACACCGTTCTTTTGTTCTGGGCACACTGAGATTTCCTGCTGTCTTAGAGACTCTAGAAAGCAAGAGTGTGCTTCTTGCTCTAAAGCAGAGTGTTATCCATGGATGAGAACTATGCTGTGTGTTTCACTTCAGAAATAGGGTTAAATCCCAGGCTCTGAGTCTTCCTACAGGCAAGACTTCTTTCAGGTAAGGGCAGTCACTTTTCAGCTCAATTGAACTACATCGTTCACTGAGCTCACACGTTTCTCATCTTAACTGACAAGCATTGGATGTTAGAGGACCAGTGCATTGTATCAGTTTCAGAAGAAGATTTGGACTACATATAGTCCGTATGTGTCCGAAACACCGTTCTTTTGTTCTGGGCACACTCATATTTCCTGCTGTCTTAGAGACTCTAGAAAGCAAGAGTGTGCTTCTTGCTCTAAAGCAGAGTGTGATCCATGGATCAGAACTATGCTGTGTGCTTCACTTCAGAAATGGAGTTAAATCCCAGGCTCTGAGTCTACCTACAAGCAAGACTTCGTTTCTGGTAAGGGCAGTCACTTTTCTGCTCAAAGGAACTAAATCGTTCACAAAGCTCACACGTTTCTCATCTTATCTGACAAGCATTGGATGTTAGATGGTCAGTGCTTTGTATCAGTTTCAGAAGCAGATTTGGACTACATATGGTCCATATGTGTAGGAAACACCGTTCTTTTGTTCCGGGCACACTCAGATTTCCTGCTGTATTAGAGATTCTACAAAGCAAGAGTGTGCTTTCGCTCTAAAGCAGAGTGTGATCCATGGAAGAGAACTATGCTGTGTGTTTCCCTTCAGAAATGGACTTAAATCCCAGGCTCTGTGTCTTACTACAAGCAAGACTTCGTTTCAGGTAAGGGCAGTCACTTTTCTGCTCAAATGAACTACATCATTCACGAAGCTCACACGTTTCTCATCTTAATTGAAAGCATAGGATGTTAGAGGACCAGTGCTTTGTATCAGTTTCACAAGAAGGTTTGGACTACATATAGTCCGTATATGTAGGAAACACCGTTCTTTTGTTCTGGGCACACTCAGATTTCCTGCTGTCTTAGAGACTCTAGAAAGCAAGAGCGTGCTTCTTGCTCTAAAGCAGAGTGTGATCCATGGATGAGAACTATGCTGTGTGTTTCCCTTCAGAAATGGAGTTAAATCCCAGGCTCTGTGTCTTCCTACAAGCAAGACTTCGTATCAGGTAAGGGCAGTCACTTTTCAGCTCAAACGAACTCCATCTGTCACGGAGCTCACACGTTTCTCATCTTAACAGACAAGCATTGGATTTTAGAGGACCAGTGCTTTTTATCAGATTCAGATGCAGAGTTGGACTATATAATGTCCGTAATTATAGGAAACACCGTTCTTTTGTTCTCAGCACACTCACGTTTCCCGCTGTCTTAGAGACTCTAGAATGCAAGAGCATGCTTCTTGTTCTAAAGCAGAGTGTGATCAATGGATGATTACACTGCTGTGTGTTTTACTTCAGAAATGGAGTTAAATCCCAGGCTCTGAGTCTTCCTACAAGCAAGACTTCAATTCAGGTAAGGGCAGTCACTTTTCTGCTCAAATGAACTACATCGTTCACGAAGCTCACACGTTTCTCATCTTAACTGACAAGCATTGGATGTTAGATGGTCAGTGCTTTGTATCAGTTTCAGAAGCAGATTTGGACTACATATGGTCCATATGTGTAGGAAACACTGTTATTTTGTTCTGGGCACACTCAGATTTCCTGCTGTATTAGAGACTCTACAAAGCAAGAGTGTGCTTCTCGCTCTAAAGCAGAGTGTGATCCATGGATGAGAACTATGCTGTGTGTTTCCCTTCAGAAATGGACTTAAATCCCAGACTCTGTGTCTTACTACAAGCAAGACTTCATTTCAAGTAAGGGCAGTCACGTTTCTGCTCAAATGAACTACATCAATCACAAAGCTCACACGTTTCTCATCTTAACTGACAAGCATTGGATGTTAGAGGACCAGTGCTTTGTATCAGTTTCAGAAGCAGAGTTGGACTAGATATTGTCCGTATGTGTAGGAAACACCGTTCTTTTGTTCTCAGCACACTCACGTTTCCTGCTGTCTTAGAAACTCTAGAAAGCAAGAGCGTGCTTCTTGTTCTAAAGCAGAGTGTGATCAATGGATGAATACACTGCAGTGTGTTTTACTTCAGCAATGGAGTTAAATCCCAGGCTCTGAGTCTTCCTACAAGCAAGACTTAAATTCAGGTAAGGGCAGTCACTTTTCTGCTCAAACTAACTACATCGTTCACGAAGCTCACACGTTTCTCATCTTAATTTACAAGCATAGGATGTTAGAGGACCATTGCTTTGTATCAGTTTCACAAGAAGATTTGGACTACATATAGTCCGTATGTGTAGGAAACACCGTTCTTTTGTTCTGGGCACACTGAGATTTCCTGCTGTCTTAGAGACTCTAGAAAGCAAGAGTGTGCTTCTTGCTCTAAAGCAGAGTGTGATCCATGGATGAGAACTATGCTGTGTGTTTCACTTCAGAAATAGGGTTAAATCCCAGGCTCTGAGTCTTCCTACAGGCAAGACTTCTTTCAGGTAAGGGCAGTCACTTTTCAGCTCAAATGAACTACATCGTTCACTGAGCTCACACGTTTCTCATCTTAACAGACAAGCATTGGATGTTAGAGGACCAGTGCATTGTATCAGTTTCAGAAGAAGATTTGGACTACATATAGTCCGTATGTGTCCGAAACACCGTTCTTTTGTTCTGGGCACAATCAGATTTCCTGCTCTATTAGAGACTCTAGAAAGCAAGAGCGTGCTTCTTGCTCTAAAGCAGAGTGTGATCCATTGATGAGAACTATGCAGTATGTTTCCCTTCAGAAATGGAGTTAAATCCCAGACTCTGTGTCTTCCTACAGGCAAGACTTCGTTTCAGGTAAGGGCAGTCACTTTTCAGCTCAAACGAACTACATTGTTCACGAAGATCACACGTTTCTCATCTTAACAGACAAGCATTGGATTTTAGAGGACCAGTGCTTTGTATCAGTTTCAGATGCAGAGTTGGACTATATAATGTCCGTAAATATAGGAAACACCGTTCTTTTATTCTCAGCACACTCACGTTTCCTGCTGTCTTAGAGACTCTAGAAAGCAAGAGCGTGCTTCTTGTTCTAAATCAGAGTGTGATCAATGGATGATTACACTGCTGTGTGTTTTACTTCAGAAATGGAGTTAAATCTGAGGCTCTGTGTCTTCCTACAAGCAAGACTTAAATTCAGGTAAGGGCAGTCACTTTTCTGCTGAAACGAACTACATCGTTCACGAAGCTCACACGTTTCTCATCTTAACTTGCAAGCATTGGATGTTAGATGGTCAGTGCTTTGTATCAGTTTCAGAAGCAGATTTGGACTACATATGGTCCATATGTGTAGGAAACACCGTTCTTTTGTTCCGGGCACACTCAGATTTCCAGCTGTATTAGAGACTCTAAAAAGCAAGAGTGTGCTTCTCGCTCTAAAGCAGAGTGTGATCCATGGATGAGAACTATGCTGTGTGTTTCCCTTCAGAAATGGACTTAAATCCCAGACTATGTGTCTTACTACAAGCAAGATTTCGTTTCAGGTAAGGGCAGTCACGTTTCTGCTCAAATGAACTACATCATTCACAAAGCTCACACGTTTCTCATCTTAACTGACAAGCATTGGATGTTAGAGGACCAGTGCATTCTATCAGTTTCAGAAGAAGATTTGGACTACATATAGTCCGTATGTGTAGGAAACACCGTTCTTTTGTTCTGGGCACACTCAGATTTCCTGCTATCTTAGAGACTCTAGAAAGCAAGAGTGTGCTTCTTGCTCTAAAGCAGAGTGTGATCCATTGATGAGAAGTATGCTGTATGTTTCCCTTCAGAAATGGAGTTAAATCCCAGACTCTGTCTCTTCCTACAGGCAAGACTTCGTTTCAGGTAAGGGCAGTCACTTTTCAGCTCAAACGAACTACATCGTTCACTGAGCTCACACATTTCTCATCTTAACAGACAAGCATTGGATGTTAGAGGACCATTGCTTTGTATCAGTTTCAGAAGCAGAGTTGGACTAGATATTGACTGTATGTGTAGGAAACACCGTTCTTTTGTTCTCAGCACACTCACGTTTCCTGCAGTCTTAGAGACTCTAGAAAGAAAGAGCGTGCTTCTTGTTCTAAAGCAGAGTGTCATCAATGGATGAGACAATGCTGTGTGTTTCACTTCAGAAATGGAGTTAAATCCCAGGCTCTGAGTCTCCCTACAAGCAAGACTTCGTTTCAGGTAAGGGCAGTCACTTTTCTGCTCAAAGGAACTACATCGTTCACGAAGCTCACACGTTTCTCATCTTAACTGACAAGCATTGGATGTTAGAGGACCAGTGCATTCTATCAGTTTCAGAAGAAGATTTGGACTACATATAGTCCATATGTGAAGGAAACACCGTTCTTTTGTTCTGGGCACACGCAGATTTCCTGCTGTCTTAGAGACTCTAGAAAGCAAGAGTGTGATTCTTGCTCTAAAGCAGAGTGTGATCCATGGATGAGAACTATGCTGTGTGTTTCCCTACAGAAATGGAGTTAAATCCCAGGCTCTGTGTCTTCCTACAAGCAAGACTTCGTTTCAGGTAAGGGCAGTCACTTTTCAGCTCAAAAGAACTACATTGTTCACGAAGCTCACATGTTTCTCATCTAAACAGACAAGCATTGGATGATAGAGGACCATTGCTTTGTATCAGTTTCAGAAGAAGAGTTGGACTAGATATGGTCCATATGTGTAGGAAACACCGTTCTTTTATTCTGGGCACACTCAGATTTCCTGCTGTAATAGAAATTCTAGAAAGCAAGAGCGTGCTTCTTGCTCTAAAGCAGAGTGTGATCCATGGATGAGAACTATGCTGTGTGTTTCCCTACAGAAATGGAGTTAAATCCCAGGCTCTGTGTCTTCCTACAAGCAAGACTTCGTTTCAGGTAAGGGCAGTCACTTTTCAGCTCAAACGAACTACATCGTTCACTGAGCTCACACATTTCTCATCTTAACAGACAAGCATTGGATGTTAGAGGACCAGTGCTTTGTATCATTTTCAGAAGCAGAGTTGGACTAGATATGGTCCGTATGTGTAGGAAACACCGTTCTTTTGTTCTCAGCACACTCACGTTTCCTGCTGTCTTAGAGAATCTAGAAATCAAGAGCGTGCTTCTTGTTCTAAAGCAGAGTGTGATCCATGGATGAGAAGTATGCTGTGTGTTTCCCTTCAGAAATGCACTTAAATCCCAGACTCTGAGTCTTACTACAAGCAAGACTTCGTTTCAGGTATGGGCAGTCACTTTTCTGCTCAAATGAACTACATCATTCACAAATCTCACACGTTTCTCATCTTAACTGACAATCATTGGATGTTAGAGGACCAGTGCATTTTATCAGTTTCAGAAGAAGATTTGGACTACATATAGTCCGTATGTGTAGGAAACACCGTTCTTTTGTTCTGGGCACACTCAGATTTCCTGCTATCTTAGAGACTCTAGAAAGCAAGAGTGTGCTTCTTGCTCTAAAGCAGAGTGTGATCCATGGATGAGAACTATGCTGTGTGCTTCACTTCAGAAATGGAGTTTAATCCCAGGCTCTGAGTCTACCTACAAGCAAGACTTTGTTTCAGGTAAGGGAAGTCACATTTCTGCTCAAATGAACTACATCATTCACAAAGCTCACACGTTTCTCATCTTAACTGACAAGCATTGGATGTTAGAGGACCAGTGCATTCTATCAGTTTCAGAAGAAGATTTGGACTACATATAGTCCGTATGTGTAGGAAACACCGTTCTTTTGTTCTGGGCACACTCAGATTTCCTGCTGTCTTAGAGACTCTAGAAAGCAAGAGTGTGCTTCTTGCTCTAAAGCAGAGTGTGATCCATGGATGAGAACTATGCTGTGTGCTTGACTTCAGAAATGGAGTTGAATCCCAGGCTCTGAGTCTTCCTACAGGCAAGACTTCGTTTCAGGTAAGGGCAGTCACTTTTCTGCTCAAACGAACTACATCGTTCACTGAGCTCACACATTTCTCATCTTAACTTACAAGCATTGGATGTTAGAGGACCAGTGCTTTGTATCAGTTTCAGAAGCAGAGTTGGACTAGATATTGTCCGTATGTGTAGGAAACACCGTTCTTTTGTTCTCAGCACACTCACGTTTCCTGCTGTCTTAGAGACTCTAGAAAGAAAGAGCGTGCTTCTTGTTCTAAAGCAGAGTGTCATCAATGGATGAGACAATGCTGTGTGTTTCACTTCAGAAATGGAGTTAAATGCCAGGCTCTGAGTCTCCCTACAAGCAAGACTTCGTTTCAGGTAAGGGCAGTCACTTTTCTGCTCAAACGAACTACATCGTTCACGAAGCTCACACGTTTCTCATCTTAACTGACAAGCATTGGATGTTAGAGGACCAGTGCATTGTATCAGTTTCAGAAGAAGATTTGGCCTACATATAGTCCGTATGTGTAGGAAACACCGTTCTTTTGTTCTGGGCACACTCAGATTTCCTGCTGTCTTAGAGACTCTAGAAAGCAAGAGTGTGATTCTTGCTCTAAAGCAGAGTGTGATCCATGGATGAGAACTATGCTGTGTGATTCACTTCAGAAATGGAGTTAAATCCCAGGCTCTGAGTTTTCCTACAAGCAAGACTTCGTTTCAGGTAAGGGCAGTCACTTTTCTGCTCAAACGAACTATATCGTTCACGAAGCTCACACGTTTCTCATCTTCTCTCACAAGCATTGGATGTTAGAGGACCAGTGCATTGTATCAGTTTCAGAAGGATTGGACTACATATTGTCCGTATGTGCAGGAAACACCATTCTTTTGTTCTGGGCACACTCAGATTTCCTACTGTATTAGAGAATCTAGAAAGCAAGAGCGTGCTTCTTGCTCTAAAGCAGAGTGTGATCCATGGATGAGAACTATGCTGTGTGTTTCCCTTCAGAAATGGAGTTAAATCCCAGGCTCTGTGTCTTCCTACAAGCAAGACTTCGTATCAGGTAAGGGCAGTCACTTTTCAGCTCAAACGAACTACATCTGTCACGGAGCTCACACGTTTCTCATCTTAACAGACAGGCATTGGATTTTAGAGGACCAGTGCTTTTTATCAGTTTCAGATGCAGAGTTGGACTACATATAGTCCGTATGTGTAGGAAACACCGTTCTTTTGTTCTGGGCACACTCAGATTTCCTGCTGTATTAGAGACTCTACAAAGCAAGAGTGTGCTTCTCGCTCTAAAGCAGAGTGTGATCCATGGATGAGAACTATGCTGTGTGTTTCCCTTCAGAATTGGACTTAAATCCCAGACTCTGTGTCTTACTACAAGCAAGACTTCATTTCAGGTAAGGGCAGTCACGTTTCTGCTCAAATGAACTACATCAATCACAAAGCTCACACGTTTCTCATCTTAACTGACAAGCATTGGATGTTAGAGGACCAGTGCATTCTATCAGTTTCAGAAGAAGATTTGGACTACATATAGTCCGTATGTGTAGGAAACACCGTTCTTTTGTTCTGGGCACACTCAGATTTCCTGCTATCTTAGAGACTCTAGAAAGCAAGAGCGTGCTTCTTGTTCTAAAGCAGAGTGTCATCAATGGATGAGACAATGCTGTGTGTTTCATTTCAGAAATGGAGTTAAATCCCAGGCTCTGAGTCTCCCTACAAGCAAGACTTCGTTTCAGGTAAGGGCAGTCACTTTTCTGCTCAAATGAACTACATCATTCACAAAGCTCACACGTTTCTCATCTTAATTGACAAGCATTGGATGGTAGAGGACTAGTGCTTTGTATCAGTTTCAGAAGAAGAGTTGGACTAGATATGGTCCATATGTGTAGGAAACACTGTTCTTTTGTTCTGGACACACTCAGATTTCCTGCTGTATTAGAAATTCTGGAAAGCAAGAGCGTGCTTCTCGCTCTAAAGCAGAGTGTGATCAATGGATGAGACAATGCTGTGTGTTTCCCTTCAGAAATGGAGTTAAATCCCAGGCTCTGAGTCTTCCTACAAGCAAGACTTCGTTTCAGGTAAGGGCAGTCACTTTTCAGCTCAAACGAACTACATCGTTCACTGAGCTCACACATTTCTCATCTTAACAGACAAGCATTGGATGTTAGAGGACCAGTGCTTTGTATCATTTTCAGAAGCAGAGTTGGACTAGATATGGTCCGTATGTGTAGGAACCACCGTTCTTTTGTTCTCAGCACACTCACGTTTCCTGCTGTCTTAGAGAATCTAGAAATCAAGAGCGTGCTTCTTGTTCTAAAGCAGAGTGTGATCCATGGATGAGAACTATGCTGTGTGTTTCCCTTCAGAAATGCACTTAAATCCCAGACTCTGAGTCTTACTACAAGCAAGACTTCGTTTCAGGTAAGGGCAGTCACTTTTCTGCTCAAATGAACTACATCATTCACAAATCTCACACGTTTCTCATCTTAACTGACAATCATTGGATGTTAGAGGACCAGTGCATTTTATCAGTTTCAGAAGAAGATTTGGACTACATATAGTCCGTATGTGTAGGAAACACCGTTCTTTTGTTCTGGGCACACTCAGATTTCCTGCTATCTTAGAGACTCTAGAAAGCAAGAGCGTGCTTCTTGTTCTAAAGCAGAGTGTCATCAATGGATGAGACAATGCTGTGTGTTTCATTTCAGAAATGGAGTTAAATCCAAGGTCTGAGTCTCCCTACAAGCAAGACTTCGTTTCAGGTAAGGGCAGTCACTTTTCTGCTCAAATGAACTACATCATTCACAAAGCTCACACGTTTCTCATCTTAATTGACAAGCATTGGATGGTAGAGGACTAGTGCTTTGTATCAGTTTCAGAAGAAGAGTTGGACTAGATATGGTCCATATGTGTAGGAAACACTGTTCTTTTGTTCTGGACACACTCAGATTTCCTGCTGTATTAGAAATTCTGGAAAGCAAGAGCGTGCTTCTCGCTCTAAAGCAGAGTGTGATCAATGGATGAGACAATGCTGTGTGTTTCCCTTCAGAAATGGAGTTAAATCCCAGGCTCTGAGTCTTCCTACAAGCAAGACTTCGTTTCAGGTAAGGGCAGTCACTTTTCAGCTCAAACGAACTACATCGTTCACTGAGCTCACACATTTCTCATCTTAACAGACAAGCATTGGATGTTAGAGGACCAGTGCTTTGTATCAGTTTCAGAAGCAGAGTTGGACTAGATATTGTCCGTATGTGTAGGAAACACTGTTCTTTTGTTCTCAGCACACTCACGTTTCCTGCTGTCTTAGAGACTCTAGAAAGAAAGAGCGTGCTTCTTGTTCTAAAGCAGAGTGTCATCAATGGATGAGACAATGCTGTGTGTTTCACTTCAGAAATGGAGTTAAATGCCAGGCTCTGAGTCTCCCTACAAGCAAGACTTCGTTTCAGGTAAGGGCAGTCACTTTTCTGCTCAAACGAACTACATCGTTCACGAAGCTCACACGTTTCTCATCTTAACTGACAAGCATTGGATGTTAGAGGACCAGTGCATTGTATCAGTTTCAGAAGAAGATTTGGCCTACATATAGTCCGTATGTGTAGGAAACACCGTTCTTTTGTTCTGGGCACACTCAGATTTCCTGCTGTCTTAGAGACTCTAGAAAGCAAGAGTGTGATTCTTGCTCTAAAGCAGAGTGTGATCCATGGATGAGAACTATGCTGTGTGATTCACTTCAGAAATGGAGTTAAATCCCAGGCTCTGAGTTTTCCTACAAGCAAGACTTCGTTTCAGGTAAGGGCAGTCACTTTTCTGCTCAAACGAACTATATCGTTCACGAAGCTCACACGTTTCTCATCTTCTCTCACAAGCATTGGATGTTAGAGGACCAGTGCATTGTATCAGTTTCAGAAGGATTGGACTACATATTGTCCGTATGTGCAGGAAACACCATTCTTTTGTTCTGGGCACACTCAGATTTCCTACTGTATTAGAGAATCTAGAAAGCAAGAGCGTGCTTCTTGCTCTAAAGCAGAGTGTGATCCATGGATGAGAACTATGCTGTGTGTTTCCCTTCAGAAATGGAGTTAAATCCCAGGCTCTGTGTCTTCCTACAAGCAAGACTTCGTATCAGGTAAGGGCAGTCACTTTTCAGCTCAAACGAACTACATCTGTCACGGAGCTCACACGTTTCTCATCTTAACAGACAGGCATTGGATTTTAGAGGACCAGTGCTTTTTATCAGTTTCAGATGCAGAGTTGGACTACATATAGTCCGTATGTGTAGGAAACACCGTTCTTTTGTTCTGGGCACACTCAGATTTCCTGCTGTATTAGAGACTCTACAAAGCAAGAGTGTGCTTCTCGCTCTAAAGCAGAGTGTGATCCATGGATGAGAACTATGCTGTGTGTTTCCCTTCAGAATTGGACTTAAATCCCAGACTCTGTGTCTTACTACAAGCAAGACTTCATTTCAGGTAAGGGCAGTCACGTTTCTGCTCAAATGAACTACATCAATCACAAAGCTCACACGTTTCTCATCTTAACTGACAAGCATTGGATGTTAGAGGACCAGTGCATTCTATCAGTTTCAGAAGAAGATTTGGACTACATATAGTCCGTATGTGTAGGAAACACCGTTCTTTTGTTCTGGGCACACTCAGATTTCCTGCTATCTTAGAGACTCTAGAAAGCAAGAGCGTGCTTCTTGTTCTAAAGCAGAGTGTCATCAATGGATGAGACAATGCTGTGTGTTTCATTTCAGAAATGGAGTTAAATCCCAGGCTCTGAGTCTCCCTACAAGCAAGACTTCGTTTCAGGTAAGGGCAGTCACTTTTCTGCTCAAATGAACTACATCATTCACAAAGCTCACACGTTTCTCATCTTAATTGACAAGCATTGGATGGTAGAGGACTAGTGCTTTGTATCAGTTTCAGAAGAAGAGTTGGACTAGATATGGTCCATATGTGTAGGAAACACTGTTCTTTTGTTCTGGACACACTCAGATTTCCTGCTGTATTAGAAATTCTGGAAAGCAAGAGCATGCTTCTCGCTCTAAAGCAGAGTGTGATCAATGGATGAGACAATGCTGTGTGTTTCCCTTCAGAAATGGAGTTAAATCCCAGGCTCTGAGTCTTCCTACAAGCAAGACTTCGTTTCAGGTAAGGGCAGTCACTTTTCAGCTCAAACGAACTACATCGTTCACTGAGCTCACACATTTCTCATCTTAACAGACAAGCATTGGATGTTAGAGGACCAGTGCTTTGTATCATTTTCAGAAGCAGAGTTGGACTAGATATGGTCCGTATGTGTAGGAACCACCGTTCTTTTGTTCTCAGCACACTCACGTTTCCTGCTGTCTTAGAGAATCTAGAAATCAAGAGCGTGCTTCTTGTTCTAAAGCAGAGTGTGATCCATGGATGAGAACTATGCTGTGTGTTTCCCTTCAGAAATGCACTTAAATCCCAGACTCTGAGTCTTAATACAAGCAAGACTTCGTTTCAGGTAAGGGCAGTCACTTTTCTGCTCAAATGAACTACATCATTCACAAATCTCACACGTTTCTCATCTTAACTGACAATCATTGGATGTTAGAGGACCAGTGCATCTTATCAGTTTCAGAAGAAGATTTGGACTACATATAGTCCGTATGTGTAGGAAACACCGTTCTTTTGTTCTGGGCACACTCAGATTTCCTGCTATCTTAGAGACTCTAGAAAGCAAGAGTGTGCTTCTTGCTCTAAAGCAGAGTGTGATCCATGGATGAGAACTATGCTGTGTGCTTCACTTCAGAAATGGAGTTTAATCCCAGGCTCTGAGTCTACCTACAAGCAAGACTTTGTTTCAGGTAAGGGAAGTCACATTTCTGCTCAAATGAACTACATCATTCACAAAGCTCACACGTTTCTCATCTTAACTGACAAGCATTGGATGTTAGAGGACCAGTGCATTCTATTAGTTTCAGAAGAAGATTTGGACTACATATAGTCTGTATGTGTAGGAAACACCGTTCTTTTGTTCTGGGCACACTCAGATTTCCTGCTGTCTTAGAGACTCTAGAAAGCAAGAGTGTGCTTCTTGCTCTAAAGCAGAGTGTGATCCATGGATGAGAACTATGCTGTGTGCTTGACTTCAGAAATGGAGTTGAATCCCAGGCTCTGAGTCTTCCTACAGGCAAGACTTCGTTTCAGGTAAGGGCAGTCACTTTTCAGCTCAAACGAACTACATCGTTCACTGAGCTCACACATTTCTCATCTTAACAGACAAGCATTGGATGTTAGAGGACCAGTGCATTGTATCAGTTTCAGAAGAAGATTTGGACTACATATAGTCCGTATGTGTAGGAAACACCGTTCTTTTGTTCTGGGCACAATCAGATTTCCTGCTGTACTAGAGACTCTAGAAAGCAAGAGCGTGCTTCTTGCTCTAAAGAAGAGTGTGATCCATGGATGAGAACTATGCTGTGTGTTTCCCTTCAGAAATGGAGTTAAATCCCAGGCTCTGTGTCTTCCTACAGGCAAAACTTCGTTTCAGGTAAGGGCAGTCACTTTTCAGCTCAAATGAACTACATCGTTCACGAAGCTCACAAGTTTCTCATCTTAACAGGCAAGCATTGGATTTTAGAAGACCAGTGCTATGTATCAGTTTCAGAAGCAGAGTTGGACTATATAATGTCCGTATGTGTAGGAAACACCGTTATTTTGTTCTCAGCACACTCACGTTTCCTGCTGTCTTAGAGACTCTAGAAAGCAAGAGCGTGCTTCTTGTTCTAAAGCAGAGTGTGATCAATGGATGATTACACTGCAGTGTGTTTTACTTCAGCAATGGAGTTAAATCCCAGGCTCTGAGTCTTCCTACAAGCAAGACTTAAATTCAGGTAAGGGCAGTCACTTTTCTGCTCAAACTAACTACATCGTTCACGAAGCTCACACATTTCTCATCTTAACTGACAAGTATTGGATGTTAGAGGACCAGTGCTTTGTATCAGTTTCAGAAGCAGAGTTGGACTAGATATTGTCCGTATGTGTAGGAAACACCGTTCTTTTGTTCTCAGCACACTCACGTTTCCTGCTGTCTTAGAGACTCTAGAAAGAAAGAGCGTGCTTCTTGTTCTAAAGCAGAGTGTCATCAATGGATGAGACAATGCTGTGTGTTTCACTTCAGAAATGGAGTTAAATGCCAGGCTCTGAGTCTCCCTACAAGCAAGACTTCGTTTCAGGTAAGGGCAGTCACTTTTCTGCTCAAACGAACTACATCGTTCACGAAGCTCACACGTTTCTCATCTTAACTGACAAGCATTGGATGTTAGAGGACCAGTGCATTGTATCAGTTTCAGAAGAAGATTTGGCCTACATAAAGTCCGTATGTGTAGGAAACACCGTTCTTTTGTTCTGGGCACACTCAGATTTCCTGCTGTCTTAGAGACTCTAGAAAGCAAGAGTGTGATTCTTGCTCTAAAGCAGAGTGTGATCCATGGATGAGAACTATGCTGTGTGATTCACTTCAGAAATGGAGTTAAATCCCAGGCTCTGAGTTTTCCTACAAGCAAGACTTCGTTTCAGGTAAGGGCAGTCACTTTTCTGCTCAAACGAACTATATCGTTCACGAAGCTCACACGTTTCTCATCTTCTCTCACAAGCATTGGATGTTAGAGGACCAGTGCATTGTATCAGTTTCAGAAGGATTGGACTACATATTGTCCGTATGTGCAGGAAACACCATTCTTTTGTTCTGGGCACACTCAGATTTCCTACTGTATTAGAGAATCTAGAAAGCAAGAGCGTGCTTCTTGCTCTAAAGCAGAGTGTGATCCATGGATGAGAACTATGCTGTGTGTTTCCCTTCAGAAATGGAGTTAAATCCCAGGCTCTGTGTCTTCCTACAAGCAAGACTTCGTATCAGGTAAGGGCAGTCACTTTTCAGCTCAAACGAACTACATCTGTCACGGAGCTCACACGTTTCTCATCTTAACAGACAGGCATTGGATTTTAGAGGACCAGTGCTTTTTATCAGTTTCAGATGCAGAGTTGGACTACATATAGTCCGTATGTGTAGGAAACACCATTCTTTTGTTCTGGGCACACTCAGATTTCCTGCTGTATTAGAGACTCTACAAAGCAAGAGTGTGCTTCTCGCTCTAAAGCAGAGTGTGATCCATGGATGAGAACTATGCTGTGTGTTTCCCTTCAGAATTGGACTTAAATCCCAGACTCTGTGTCTTACTACAAGCAAGACTTCATTTCAGGTAAGGGCAGTCACGTTTCTGCTCAAATGAACTACATCAATCACAAAGCTCACACGTTTCTCATCTTAACTGACAAGCATTGGATGTTAGAGGACCAGTGCATTCTATCAGTTTCAGAAGAAGATTTGGACTACATATAGTCCGTATGTGTAGGAAACACCGTTCTTTTGTTCTGGGCACACTCAGATTTCCTGCTATCTTAGAGACTCTAGAAAGCAAGAGCGTGCTTCTTGTTCTAAAGCAGAGTGTCATCAATGGATGAGACAATGCTGTGTGTTTCATTTCAGAAATGGAGTTAAATCCCAGGCTCTGAGTCTCCCTACAAGCAAGACTTCGTTTCAGGTAAGGGCAGTCACTTTTCTGCTCAAATGAACTACATCATTCACAAAGCTCACACGTTTCTCATCTTAATTGACAAGCATTGGATGGTAGAGGACTAGTGCTTTGTATCAGTTTCAGAAGAAGAGTTGGACTAGATATGGTCCATATGTGTAGGAAACACTGTTCTTTTGTTCTGGACACACTCAGATTTCCTGCTGTATTAGAAATTCTGGAAAGCAAGAGCGTGCTTCTCGCTCTAAAGCAGAGTGTGATCAATGGATGAGACAATGCTGTGTGTTTCCCTTCAGAAATGGAGTTAAATCCCAGGCTCTGAGTCTTCCTACAAGCAAGACTTCGTTTCAGGTAAGGGCAGTCACTTTTCAGCTCAAACGAACTACATCGTTCACTGAGCTCACACATTTCTCATCTTAACAGACAAGCATTGGATGTTAGAGGACCAGTGCTTTGTATCATTTTCAGAAGCAGAGTTGGACTAGATATGGTCCGTATGTGTAGGAACCAACGTTCATTTGTTCTCAGCACACTCACGTTTCCTGCTGTCTTAGAGAATCTAGAAATCAAGAGCGTGCTTCTTGTTCTAAAGCAGAGTGTGATCCATGGATGAGAACTATGCTGTGTGTTTCCCTTCAGAAATGCACTTAAATCCCAGACTCTGAGTCTTACTACAAGCAAGACTTCGTTTCAGGTAAGGGCAGTCACTTTTCTGCTCAAATGAACTACATCATTCACAAATCTCACACGTTTCTCATCTTAACTGACAATCATTGGATGTTAGAGGACCAGTGCATTTTATCAGTTTCAGAAGAAGATTTGGACTACATATAGTCCGTATGTGTAGGAAACACCGTTCTTTTGTTCTGGGCACACTCAGATTTCCTGCTATCTTAGAGACTCTAGAAAGCAAGAGTGTGCTTCTTGCTCTAAAGCAGAGTGTGATCCATGGATGAGAACTATGCTGTGTGCTTCACTTCAGAAATGGAGTTAAATCCCAGGCTCTGAGTCTCCCTACAAGCAAGACTTCGTTTCAGGTAAGGGCAGTCACTTTTCTGCTCAAATGAACTACATCATTCACAAAGCTCACACGTTTCTCATCTTAATTGACAAGCATTGGATGGTAGAGGACTAGTGCTTTGTATCTGTTTCAGAAGAAGAGTTGTACTAGATATGGTCCATATGTGTAGGAAACACTGTTCTTTTGTTCTGGACACACTCAGATTTCCTGCTGTATTAGAAATTCTGGAAAGCAAGAGCGTGCTTCTCGCTCTAAAGCAGAGTGTGATCAATGGATGAGACAATGCTGTGTGTTTCCCTTCAGAAATGGAGTTAAATCCCAGGCTCTGAGTCTTCCTACAAGCAAGACTTCGTTTCAGGTAAGGGCAGTCACTTTTCAGCTCAAACGAACTACATCGTTCACTGAGCTCACACATTTCTCATCTTAACAGACAAGCATTGGATGTTAGAGGACCAGTGCTTTGTATCATTTTCAGAAGCAGAGTTGGACTAGATATGGTCCGTATGTGTAGGAACCACCGTTCTTTTGTTCTCAGCACACTCACGTTTCCTGCTGTCTTAGAGAATCTAGAAATCAAGAGCGTGCTTCTTGTTCTAAAGCAGAGTGTGATCCATGGATGAGAACTATGCTGTGTGTTTCCCTTCAGAAATGCACTTAAATCCCAGACTCTGAGTCTTACTACAAGCAAGACTTCGTTTCAGGTAAGGGCAGTCACTTTTCTGCTCAAATGAACTACATCATTCACAAATCTCACACGTTTCTCATCTTAACTGACAATCATTGGATGTTAGAGGACCAGTGCATTTTATCAGTTTCAGAAGAAGATTTGGACTACATATAGTCCGTATGTGTAGGAAACACCGTTCTTTTGTTCTGGGCACACTCAGATTTCCTGCTGTCTTAGAGACTCTAGAAAGCAAGAGTGTGCTTCTTGCTCTAAAGCAGAGTGTGATCCATGGATGAGAACTATGCTGTGTGCTTGACTTCAGAAATGGAGTTGAATCCCAGGCTCTGAGTCTTCCTACAGGCAAGACTTCGTTTCAGGTAAGGGCAGTCACTTTTCAGCTCAAACGAACTACATCGTTCACTGAGCTCACACATTTCTCATCTTAACAGACAAGCATTGGATGTTAGAGGACCAGTGCATTGTATCAGTTTCAGAAGAAGATTTGGACTACATATAGTCCGTATGTGTAGGAAACACCGTTCTTTTGTTCTGGGCACAATCAGATTTCCTGCTGTACTAGAGACTCTAGAAAGCAAGAGCGTGCTTCTTGCTCTAAAGAAGAGTGTGATCCATGGATGAGAACTATGCTGTGTGTTTCCCTTCAGAAATGGAGTTAAATCCCAGGCTCTGTGTCTTCCTACAGGCAAAACTTCGTTTCAGGTAAGGGCAGTCACTTTTCAGCTCAAATGAACTACATCGTTCACGAAGCTCACAAGTTTCTCATCTTAACAGGCAAGCATTGGATTTTAGAAGAACAGTGCTATGTATCAGTTTCAGAAGCAGAGTTGGACTATATAATGTCCGTATGTGTAGGAAACACCGTTATTTTGTTCTCAGCACACTCACGTTTCCTGCTGTCTTAGAGACTCTAGAAAGCAAGAGCGTGCTTCTTGTTCTAAAGCAGAGTGTGATCAATGGATGATTACACTGCAGTGTGTTTTACTTCAGCAATGGAGTTAAATCCCAGGCTCTGAGTCTTCCTACAAGCAAGACTTAAATTCAGGTAAGGGCAGTCACTTTTCTGCTCAAACTAACTACATCGTTCACGAAGCTCACACATTTCTCATCTTAACTGACAAGTATTGGATGTTAGAGGACCAGTGCTTTGTATCAGTTTCAGAAGCAGAGTTGGACTAGATATTGTCCGTATGTGTAGGAAACACCGTTCTTTTGTTCTCAGCACACTCACGTTTCCTGCTGTCTTAGAGACTCTAGAAAGAAAGAGCGTGCTTCTTGTTCTAAAGCAGAGTGTCATCAATGGATGAGACAATGCTGTGTGTTTCACTTCAGAAATGGAGTTAAATGCCAGGCTCTGAGTCTCCCTACAAGCAAGACTTCGTTTCAGGTAAGGGCAGTCACTTTTCTGCTCAAACGAACTACATCGTTCACGAAGCTCACACGTTTCTCATCTTCTCTCACAAGCATTGGATGTTAGAGGACCAGTGCATTGTATCAGTTTCAGAAGGATTGGACTACATATTGTCCGTATGTGCAGGAAACACCATTCTTTTGTTCTGGGCACACTCAGATTTCCTACTGTATTAGAGAATCTAGAAAGCAAGAGCGTGCTTCTTGCTCTAAAGCAGAGTGTGATCCATGGATGAGAACTATGCTGTGTGTTTCCCTTCAGAAATGGAGTTAAATCCCAGGCTCTGTGTCTTCCTACAAGCAAGACTTCGTATCAGGTAAGGGCAGTCACTTTTCAGCTCAAACGAACTACATCTGTCACGGAGCTCACACGTTTCTCATCTTAACAGACAGGCATTGGATTTTAGAGGACCAGTGCTTTTTATCAGTTTCAGATGCAGAGTTGGACTACATATAGTCCGTATGTGTAGGAAACACCGTTCTTTTGTTCTGGGCACACTCAGATTTCCTGCTGTATTAGAGACTCTACAAAGCAAGAGTGTGCTTCTCGCTCTAAAGCAGAGTGTGATCCATGGATGAGAACTATGCTGTGTGTTTCCCTTCAGAATTGGACTTAAATCCCAGACTCTGTGTCTTACTACAAGCAAGACTTCATTTCAGGTAAGGGCAGTCACGTTTCTGCTCAAATGAACTACATCAATCACAAAGCTCACACGTTTCTCATCTTAACTGACAAGCATTGGATGTTAGAGGACCAGTGCATTCTATCAGTTTCAGAAGAAGATTTGGACTACATATAGTCCGTATGTGTAGGAAACACCGTTCTTTTGTTCTGGGCACACTCAGATTTCCTGCTATCTTAGAGACTCTAGAAAGCAAGAGCGTGCTTCTTGTTCTAAAGCAGAGTGTCATCAATGGATGAGACAATGCTGTGTGTTTCATTTCAGAAATGGAGTTAAATCCCAGGCTCTGAGTCTCCCTACAAGCAAGACTTCGTTTCAGGTAAGGGCAGTCACTTTTCTGCTCAAATGAACTACATCATTCACAAAGCTCACACGTTTCTCATCTTAATTGACAAGCATTGGATGGTAGAGGACTAGTGCTTTGTATCAGTTTCAGAAGAAGAGTTGGACTAGATATGGTCCATATGTGTAGGAAACACTGTTCTTTTGTTCTGGACACACTCAGATTTCCTGCTGTATTAGAAATTCTGGAAAGCAAGAGCGTGCTTCTCGCTCTAAAGCAGAGTGTGATCAATGGATGAGACAATGCTGTGTGTTTCCCTTCAGAAATGGAGTTAAATCCCAGGCTCTGAGTCTTCCTACAAGCAAGACTTCGTTTCAGGTAAGGGCAGTCACTTTTCAGCTCAAACGAACTACATCGTTCACTGAGCTCACACATTTCTCATCTTAACAGACAAGCATTGGATGTTAGAGGACCAGTGCTTTGTATCATTTTCAGAAGCAGAGTTGGACTAGATATGGTCCGTATGTGTAGGAACCACCGTTCTTTTGTTCTCAGCACACTCACGTTTCCTGCTGTCTTAGAGAATCTAGAAATCAAGAGCGTGCTTCTTGTTCTAAAGCAGAGTGTGATCCATGGATGAGAACTATGCTGTGTGTTTCCCTTCAGAAATGCACTTAAATCCCAGACTCTGAGTCTTACTACAAGCAAGACTTCGTTTCAGGTAAGGGCAGTCACTTTTCTGCTCAAATGAACTACATCATTCACAAATCTCACACGTTTCTCATCTTAACTGACAATCATTGGATGTTAGAGGACCAGTGCATTTTATCAGTTTCAGAAGAAGATTTGGACTACATATAGTCCGTATGTGTAGGAAACACCGTTCTTTTGTTCTGGGCACACTCAGATTTCCTGCTGTCTTAGAGACTCTAGAAAGCAAGAGTGTGCTTCTTGCTCTAAAGCAGAGTGTGATCCATGGATGAGAACTATGCTGTGTGCTTGACTTCAGAAATGGAGTTGAATCCCAGGCTCTGAGTCTTCCTACAGGCAAGACTTCGTTTCAGGTAAGGGCAGTCACTTTTCAGCTCAAACGAACTACATCGTTCACTGAGCTCACACATTTCTCATCTTAACAGACAAGCATTGGATGTTAGAGGACCAGTGCATTGTATCAGTTTCAGAAGAAGATTTGGACTACATATAGTCCGTATGTGTAGGAAACACCGTTCTTTTGTTCTGGGCACAATCAGATTTCCTGCTGTACTAGAGACTCTAGAAAGCAAGAGCGTGCTTCTTGCTCTAAAGAAGAGTGTGATCCATGGATGAGAACTATGCTGTGTGTTTCCCTTCAGAAATGGAGTTAAATCCCAGGCTCTGTGTCTTCCTACAGGCAAAACTTCGTTTCAGGTAAGGGCAGTCACTTTTCAGCTCAAATGAACTACATCGTTCACGAAGCTCACAAGTTTCTCATCTTAACAGGCAAGCATTGGATTTTAGAAGAACAGTGCTATGTATCAGTTTCAGAAGCAGAGTTGGACTATATAATGTCCGTATGTGTAGGAAACACCGTTATTTTGTTCTCAGCACACTCACGTTTCCTGCTGTCTTAGAGACTCTAGAAAGCAAGAGCGTGCTTCTTGTTCTAAAGCAGAGTGTGATCAATGGATGATTACACTGCAGTGTGTTTTACTTCAGCAATGGAGTTAAATCCCAGGCTCTGAGTCTTCCTACAAGCAAGACTTAAATTCAGGTAAGGGCAGTCACTTTTCTGCTCAAACTAACTACATCGTTCACGAAGCTCACACATTTCTCATCTTAACTGACAAGTATTGGATGTTAGAGGACCAGTGCTTTGTATCAGTTTCAGAAGCAGAGTTGGACTAGATATTGTCCGTATGTGTAGGAAACACCGTTCTTTTGTTCTCAGCACACTCACGTTTCCTGCTGTCTTAGAGACTCTAGAAAGAAAGAGCGTGCTTCTTGTTCTAAAGCAGAGTGTCATCAATGGATGAGACAATGCTGTGTGTTTCACTTCAGAAATGGAGTTAAATGCCAGGCTCTGAGTCTCCCTACAAGCAAGACTTCGTTTCAGGTAAGGGCAGTCACTTTTCTGCTCAAACGAACTACATCGTTCACGAAGCTCACACGTTTCTCATCTTCTCTCACAAGCATTGGATGTTAGAGGACCAGTGCATTGTATCAGTTTCAGAAGGATTGGACTACATATTGTCCGTATGTGCAGGAAACACCATTCTTTTGTTCTGGGCACACTCAGATTTCCTACTGTATTAGAGAATCTAGAAAGCAAGAGCGTGCTTCTTGCTCTAAAGCAGAGTGTGATCCATGGATGAGAACTATGCTGTGTGTTTCCCTTCAGAAATGGAGTTAAATCCCAGGCTCTGTGTCTTCCTACAAGCAAGACTTCGTATCAGGTAAGGGCAGTCACTTTTCAGCTCAAACGAACTACATCTGTCACGGAGCTCACACGTTTCTCATCTTAACAGACAGGCATTGGATTTTAGAGGACCAGTGCTTTTTATCAGTTTCAGATGCAGAGTTGGACTACATATAGTCCGTATGTGTAGGAAACACCGTTCTTTTGTTCTGGGCACACTCAGATTTCCTGCTGTATTAGAGACTCTACAAAGCAAGAGTGTGCTTCTCGCTCTAAAGCAGAGTGTGATCCATGGATGAGAACTATGCTGTGTGTTTCCCTTCAGAATTGGACTTAAATCCCAGACTCTGTGTCTTACTACAAGCAAGACTTCATTTCAGGTAAGGGCAGTCACGTTTCTGCTCAAATGAACTACATCAATCACAAAGCTCACACGTTTCTCATCTTAACTGACAAGCATTGGATGTTAGAGGACCAGTGCATTCTATCAGTTTCAGAAGAAGATTTGGACTACATATAGTCCGTATGTGTAGGAAACACCGTTCTTTTGTTCTGGGCACACTCAGATTTCCTGCTATCTTAGAGACTCTAGAAAGCAAGAGCGTGCTTCTTGTTCTAAAGCAGAGTGTCATCAATGGATGAGACAATGCTGTGTGTTTCATTTCAGAAATGGAGTTAAATCCCAGGCTCTGAGTCTCCCTACAAGCAAGACTTCGTTTCAGGTAAGGGCAGTCACTTTTCTGCTCAAATGAACTACATCATTCACAAAGCTCACACGTTTCTCATCTTAATTGACAAGCATTGGATGGTAGAGGACTAGTGCTTTGTATCAGTTTCAGAAGAAGAGTTGGACTAGATATGGTCCATATGTGTAGGAAACACTGTTCTTTTGTTCTGGACACACTCAGATTTCCTGCTGTATTAGAAATTCTGGAAAGCAAGAGCGTGCTTCTCGCTCTAAAGCAGAGTGTGATCAATGGATGAGACAATGCTGTGTGTTTCCCTTCAGAAATGGAGTTAAATCCCAGGCTCTGAGTCTTCCTACAAGCAAGACTTCGTTTCAGGTAAGGGCAGTCACTTTTCAGCTCAAACGAACTACATCGTTCACTGAGCTCACACATTTCTCATCTTAACAGACAAGCATTGGATGTTAGAGGACCAGTGCTTTGTATCATTTTCAGAAGCAGAGTTGGACTAGATATGGTCCGTATGTGTAGGAAGCACCGTTCTTTTGTTCTCAGCACACTCACGTTTCCTGCTGTCTTAGAGAATCTAGAAATCAAGAGCGTGCTTCTTGTTCTAAAGCAGAGTGTGATCCATGGATGAGAACTATGCTGTGTGTTTCCCTTCAGAAATGCACTTAAATCCCAGACTCTGAGTCTTACTACAAGCAAGACTTCGTTTCAGGTAAGGGCAGTCACTTTTCTGCTCAAATGAACTACATCATTCACAAATCTCACACGTTTCTCATCTTAACTGACAATCATTGGATGTTAGAGGACCAGTGCATTTTATCAGTTTCAGAAGAAGATTTGGACTACATAATCCGTATGTGTAGGAAACACCGTTCTTTTGTTCTGGGCACACTCAGATTTCCTGCTATCTTAGAGACTCTAGAAAGCAAGAGTGTGCTTCTTGCTCTAAAGCAGAGTGTGATCCATGGATGAGAACTATGCTGTGTGCTTCACTTCAGAAATGGAGTTTAATCCCAGGCTCTGAGTCTACCTACAAGCAAGACTTTGTTTCAGGTAAGGGAAGTCACATTTCTGCTCAAATGAACTACATCATTCACAAAGCTCACACGTTTCTCATCTTAACTGACAAGCATTGGATGTTAGAGGACCAGTGCATTCTATCAGTTTCAGAAGAAGATTTGGACTACATATAGTCTGTATGTGTAGGAAACACCGTTCTTTTGTTCTGGGCACACTCAGATTTCCTGCTGTCTTAGAGACTCTAGAAAGCAAGAGTGTGCTTCTTGCTCTAAAGCAGAGTGTGATCCATGGATGAGAACTATGCTGTGTGCTTGACTTCAGAAATGGAGTTGAATCCCAGGCTCTGAGTCTTCCTACAGGCAAGACTTCGTTTCAGGTAAGGGCAGTCACTTTTCAGCTCAAACGAACTACATCGTTCACTGAGCTCACACATTTCTCATCTTAACAGACAAGCATTGGATGTTAGAGGACCAGTGCATTGTATCAGTTTCAGAAGAAGATTTGGACTACATATAGTCCGTATGTGTAGGAAACACCGTTCTTTTGTTCTGGGCACAATCAGATTTCCTGCTGTACTAGAGACTCTAGAAAGCAAGAGCGTGCTTCTTGCTCTAAAGAAGAGTGTGATCCATGGATGAGAACTATGCTGTGTGTTTCCCTTCAGAAATGGAGTTAAATCCCAGGCTCTGTGTCTTCCTACAGGCAAAACTTCGTTTCAGGTAAGGGCAGTCACTTTTCAGCTCAAATGAACTACATCGTTCACGAAGCTCACAAGTTTCTCATCTTAACAGGCAAGCATTGGATTTTAGAAGACCAGTGCTATGTATCAGTTTCAGAAGCAGAGTTGGACTATATAATGTCCGTATGTGTAGGAAACACCGTTATTTTGTTCTCAGCACACTCACGTTTCCTGCTGTCTTAGAGACTCTAGAAAGCAAGAGCGTGCTTCTTGTTCTAAAGCAGAGTGTGATCAATGGATGATTACACTGCAGTGTGTTTTACTTCAGCAATGGAGTTAAATCCCAGGCTCTGAGTCTTCCTACAAGCAAGACTTCAATTCAGGTAAGGGCAGTCACTTTTCTGCTCAAACTAACTACATCGTTCACGAAGCTCACACATTTCTCATCTTAACTGACAAGTATTGGATGTTAGAGGACCAGTGCTTTGTATCAGTTTCAGAAGCAGAGTTGGACTAGATATTGTCCGTATGTGTAGGAAACACCGTTCTTTTGTTCTCAGCACACTCACGTTTCCTGCTGTCTTAGAGACTCTAGAAAGAAAGAGCGTGCTTCTTGTTCTAAAGCAGAGTGTCATCAATGGATGAGACAATGCTGTGTGTTTCACTTCAGAAATGGAGTTAAATGCCAGGCTCTGAGTCTCCCTACAAGCAAGACTTCGTTTCAGGTAAGGGCAGTCACTTTTCTGCTCAAACGAACTACATCGTTCACGAAGCTCACACGTTTCTCATCTTAACTGACAAGCATTGGATGTTAGAGGACCAGTGCATTGTATCAGTTTCAGAAGAAGATTTGGCCTACATATAGTCCGTATGTGTAGGAAACACCGTTCTTTTGTTCTGGGCACACTCAGATTTCCTGCTGTCTTAGAGACTCTAGAAAGCAAGAGTGTGATTCTTGCTCTAAAGCAGAGTGTGATCCATGGATGAGAACTATGCTGTGTGATTCACTTCAGAAATGGAGTTAAATCCCAGGCTCTGAGTTTTCCTACAAGCAAGACTTCGTTTCAGGTAAGGGCAGTCACTTTTCTGCTCAAACGAACTATATCGTTCACGAAGCTCACACGTTTCTCATCTTCTCTCACAAGCATTGGATGTTAGAGGACCAGTGCATTGTATCAGTTTCAGAAGGATTGGACTACATATTGTCCGTATGTGCAGGAAACACCATTCTTTTGTTCTGGGCACACTCAGATTTCCTACTGTATTAGAGAATCTAGAAAGCAAGAGCGTGCTTCTTGCTCTAAAGCAGAGTGTGATCCATGGATGAGAACTATGCTGTGTGTTTCCCTTCAGAAATGGAGTTAAATCCCAGGCTCTGTGTCTTCCTACAAGCAAGACTTCGTATCAGGTAAGGGCAGTCACTTTTCAGCTCAAACGAACTACATCTGTCACGGAGCTCACACGTTTCTCATCTTAACAGACAGGCATTGGATTTTAGAGGACCAGTGCTTTTTATCAGTTTCAGATGCAGAGTTGGACTACATATAGTCCGTATGTGTAGGAAACACCGTTCTTTTGTTCTGGGCACACTCAGATTTCCTGCTGTATTAGAGACTCTACAAAGCAAGAGTGTGCTTCTCGCTCTAAAGCAGAGTGTGATCCATGGATGAGAACTATGCTGTGTGTTTCCCTTCAGAATTGGACTTAAATCCCAGACTCTGTGTCTTACTACAAGCAAGACTTCATTTCAGGTAAGGGCAGTCACGTTTCTGCTCAAATGAACTACATCAATCACAAAGCTCACACGTTTCTCATCTTAACTGACAAGCATTGGATGTTAGAGGACCAGTGCATTCTATCAGTTTCAGAAGAAGATTTGGACTACATATAGTCCGTATGTGTAGGAAACACCGTTCTTTTGTTCTGGGCACACTCAGATTTCCTGCTATCTTAGAGACTCTAGAAAGCAAGAGCGTGCTTCTTGTTCTAAAGCAGAGTGTCATCAATGGATGAGACAATGCTGTGTGTTTCATTTCAGAAATGGAGTTAAATCCCAGGCTCTGAGTCTCCCTACAAGCAAGACTTCGTTTCAGGTAAGGGCAGTCACTTTTCTGCTCAAATGAACTACATCATTCACAAAGCTCACACGTTTCTCATCTTAATTGACAAGCATTGGATGGTAGAGGACTAGTGCTTTGTATCAGTTTCAGAAGAAGAGTTGGACTAGATATGGTCCATATGTGTAGGAAACACTGTTCTTTTGTTCTGGACACACTCAGATTTCCTGCTGTATTAGAAATTCTGGAAAGCAAGAGCGTGCTTCTCGCTCTAAAGCAGAGTGTGATCAATGGATGAGACAATGCTGTGTGTTTCCCTTCAGAAATGGAGTTAAATCCCAGGCTCTGAGTCTTCCTACAAGCAAGACTTCGTTTCAGGTAAGGGCAGTCACTTTTCAGCTCAAACGAACTACATCGTTCACTGAGCTCACACATTTCTCATCTTAACAGACAAGCATTGGATGTTAGAGGACCAGTGCTTTGTATCATTTTCAGAAGCAGAGTTGGACTAGATATGGTCCGTATGTGTAGGAACCACCGTTCTTTTGTTCTCAGCACACTCACGTTTCCTGCTGTCTTAGAGAATCTAGAAATCAAGAGCGTGCTTCTTGTTCTAAAGCAGAGTGTGATCCATGGATGAGAACTATGCTGTGTGTTTCCCTTCAGAAATGCACTTAAATCCCAGACTCTGAGTCTTACTACAAGCAAGACTTCGTTTCAGGTAAGGGCAGTCACTTTTCTGCTCAAATGAACTACATCATTCACAAATCTCACACGTTTCTCATCTTAACTGACAATCATTGGATGTTAGAGGACCAGTGCATTTTATCAGTTTCAGAAGAAGATTTGGACTACATATAGTCCGTATGTGTAGGAAACACCTTTCTTTTGTTCTGGGCACACTCAGATTTCCTGCTATCTTAGAGACTCTAGAAAGCAAGAGTGTGCTTCTTGCTCTAAAGCAGAGTGTGATCCATGGATGAGAACTATGCTGTGTGCTTCACTTCAGAAATGGAGTTTAATCCCAGGCTCTGAGTCTACCTACAAGCAAGACTTTGTTTCAGGTAAGGGAAGTCACATTTCTGCTCAAATGAACTACATCATTCACAAAGCTCACACGTTTCTCATCTTAACTGACAAGCATTGGATGTTAGAGGACCAGTGCATTCTATCAGTTTCAGAAGAAGATTTGGACTACATATAGTCTGTATGTGTAGGAAACACCGTTCTTTTGTTCTGGGCACACTGAGATTTCCTGCTGTCTTAGAGACTCTAGAAAGCAAGAGTGTGCTTCTTGCTCTAAAGCAGAGTGTGATCCATGGATGAGAACTATGCTGTGTGCTTGACTTCAGAAATGGAGTTGAATCCCAGGCTCTGAGTCTTCCTACAGGCAAGACTTCGTTTCAGGTAAGGGCAGTCACTTTTCAGCTCAAACGAACTACATCGTTCACTGAGCTCACACATTTCTCATCTTAACAGACAAGCATTGGATGTTAGAGGACCAGTGCATTGTATCAGTTTCAGAAGAAGATTTGGACTACATATAGTCCGTATGTGTAGGAAACACCGTTCTTTTGTTCTGGGCACAATCAGATTTCCTGCTGTACTAGAGACTCTAGAAAGCAAGAGCGTGCTTCTTGCTCTAAAGAAGAGTGTGATCCATGGATGAGAACTATGCTGTGTGTTTCCCTTCAGAAATGGAGTTAAATCCCAGGCTCTGTGTCTTCCTACAGGCAAAACTTCGTTTCAGGTAAGGGCAGTCACTTTTCAGCTCAAATGAACTACATCGTTCACGAAGCTCACAAGTTTCTCATCTTAACAGGCAAGCATTGGATTTTAGAAGACCAGTGCTATGTATCAGTTTCAGAAGCAGAGTTGGACTATATAATGTCCGTATGTGTAGGAAACACCGTTATTTTGTTCTCAGCACACTCACGTTTCCTGCTGTCTTAGAGACTCTAGAAAGCAAGAGCGTGCTTCTTGTTCTAAAGCAGAGTGTGATCAATGGATGATTACACTGCAGTGTGTTTTACTTCAGCAATGGAGTTAAATCCCAGGCTCTGAGTCTTCCTACAAGCAAGACTTCAATTCAGGTAAGGGCAGTCACTTTTCTGCTCAAACTAACTACATCGTTCACGAAGCTCACACATTTCTCATCTTAACTGACAAGTATTGGATGTTAGAGGAACAGTGCTTTGTATCAGTTTCAGAAGCAGAGTTGGACTAGATATTGTCCGTATGTGTAGGAAACACCGTTCTTTTGTTCTCAGCACACTCACGTTTCCTGCTGTCTTAGAGACTCTAGAAAGAAAGAGCGTGCTTCTTGTTCTAAAGCAGAGTGTCATCAATGGATGAGACAATGCTGTGTGTTTCCCTTCAGAAATGCACTTAAATCCCAGACTCTGAGTCTTACTACAAGCAAGACTTCGTTTCAGGTAAGGGCAGTCACTTTTCTGCTCAAATGAACTACATCATTCACAAATCTCACACGTTTCTCATCTTAACTGACAATCATTGGATGTTAGAGGACCAGTGCATTTTATCAGTTTCAGAAGAAGATTTGGACTACATATAGTCCGTATGTGTAGGAAACACCGTTCTTTTGTTCTGGGCACACTCAGATTTCCTGCTATCTTAGAGACTCTAGAAAGCAAGAGTGTGCTTCTTGCTCTAAAGCAGAGTGTGATCCATGGATGAGAACTATGCTGTGTGCTTCACTTCAGAAATGGAGTTAAATGCCAGGCTCTGAGTCTCCCTACAAGCAAGACTTCGTTTCAGGTAAGGGCAGTCACTTTTCTGCTCAAACGAACTACATCGTTCACGAAGCTCACACGTTTCTCATCTTAACTGACAAGCATTGGATGTTAGAGGACCAGTGCATTGTATCAGTTTCAGAAGAAGATTTGGCCTACATATAGTCCGTATGTGTAGGAAACACCGTTCTTTTGTTCTGGGCACACTCAGATTTCCTGCTGTCTTAGAGACTCTAGAAAGCAAGAGTGTGATTCTTGCTCTAAAGCAGAGTGTGATCCATGGATGAGAACTATGCTGTGTGATTCACTTCAGAAATGGAGTTAAATCCCAGGCTCTGAGTTTTCCTACAAGCAAGACTTCGTTTCAGGTAAGGGCAGTCACTTTTCTGCTCAAACGAACTATATCGTTCACGAAGCTCACACGTTTCTCATCTTCTCTCACAAGCATTGGATGTTAGAGGACCAGTGCATTGTATCAGTTTCAGAAGGATTGGACTACATATTGTCCGTATGTGCAGGAAACACCATTCTTTTGTTCTGGGCACACTCAGATTTCCTACTGTATTAGAGAATCTAGAAAGCAAGAGCGTGCTTCTTGCTCTAAAGCAGAGTGTGATCCATGGATGAGAACTATGCTGTGTGTTTCCCTTCAGAAATGGAGTTAAATCCAGGCTCTGTGTCTTCCTACAAGCAAGACTTCGTATCAGGTAAGGGCAGTCACTTTTCAGCTCAAACGAACTACATCTGTCACGGAGCTCACACGTTTCTCATCTTAACAGACAGGCATTGGATTTTAGAGGACCAGTGCTTTTTATCAGTTTCAGATGCAGAGTTGGACTACATATAGTCCGTATGTGTAGGAAACACCGTTCTTTTGTTCTGGGCACACTCAGATTTCCTGCTGTATTAGAGACTCTACAAAGCAAGAGTGTGCTTCTCGCTCTAAAGCAGAGTGTGATCCATGGATGAGAACTATGCTGTGTGTTTCCCTTCAGAATTGGACTTAAATCCCAGACTCTGTGTCTTACTACAAGCAAGACTTCATTTCAGGTAAGGGCAGTCACGTTTCTGCTCAAATGAACTACATCAATCACAAAGCTCACACGTTTCTCATCTTAACTGACAAGCATTGGATGTTAGAGGACCAGTGCATTCTATCAGTTTCAGAAGAAGATTTGGACTACATATAGTCCGTATGTGTAGGAAACACCGTTCTTTTGTTCTGGGCACACTCAGATTTCCTGCTATCTTGGTGACTCTAGAAAGCAAGAGCGTGCTTCTTGTTCTAAAGCAGAGTGTCATCAATGGATGAGACAATGCTGTGTGTTTCATTTCAGAAATGGAGTTAAATCCCAGGCTCTGAGTCTCCCTACAAGCAAGACTTCGTTTCAGGTAAGGGCAGTCACTTTTCTGCTCAAATGAACTACATCATTCACAAAGCTCACACGTTTCTCATCTTAATTGACAAGCATTGGATGGTAGAGGACTAGTGCTTTGTATCAGTTTCAGAAGAAGAGTTGGACTAGATATGGTCCATATGTGTAGGAAACACTGTTCTTTTGTTCTGGACACACTCAGATTTCCTGCTGTATTAGAAATTCTGGAAAGCAAGAGCGTGCTTCTCGCTCTAAAGCAGAGTGTGATCAATGGATGAGACAATGCTGTGTGTTTCCCTTCAGAAATGGAGTTAAATCCCAGGCTCTGAGTCTTCCTACAAGCAAGACTTCGTTTCAGGTAAGGGCAGTCACTTTTCAGCTCAAACGAACTACATCGTTCACTGAGCTCACACATTTCTCATCTTAACAGACAAGCATTGGATGTTAGAGGACCAGTGCTTTGTATCATTTTCAGAAGCAGAGTTGGACTAGATATGGTCCGTATGTGTAGGAACCACCGTTCTTTTGTTCTCAGCACACTCACGTTTCCTGCTGTCTTAGAGAATCTAGAAATCAAGAGCGTGCTTCTTGTTCTAAAGCAGAGTGTGATCCATGGATGAGAACTATGCTGTGTGTTTCCCTTCAGAAATGCACTTAAATCCCAGACTCTGAGTCTTACTACAAGCAAGACTTCGTTTCAGGTAAGGGCAGTCACTTTTCTGCTCAAATGAACTACATCATTCACAAATCTCACACGTTTCTCATCTTAACTGACAATCATTGGATGTTAGAGGACCAGTGCATTTTATCAGTTTCAGAAGAAGATTTGGACTACATATAGTCCGTATGTGTAGGAAACACCGTTCTTTTGTTCTGGGCACACTCAGATTTCCTGCTATCTTAGAGACTCTAGAAAGCAAGAGTGTGCTTCTTGCTCTAAAGCAGAGTGTGATCCATGGATGAGAACTATGCTGTGTGCTTCACTTCAGAAATGGAGTTTAATCCCAGGCTCTGAGTCTACCTACAAGCAAGACTTTGTTTCAGGTAAGGGAAGTCACATTTCTGCTCAAATGAACTACATCATTCACAAAGCTCACACGTTTCTCATCTTAACTGACAAGCATTGGATGTTAGAGGACCAGTGCATTCTATCAGTTTCAGAAGAAGATTTGGACTACATATAGTCCGTATGTGTAGGAAACACCGTTCTTTTGTTCTGGGCACACTCAGATTTCCTGCTGTCTTAGAGACTCTAGAAAGCAAGAGTGTGCTTCTTGCTCTAAAGCAGAGTGTGATCCATGGATGAGAACTATGCTGTGTGCTTGACTTCAGAAATGGAGTTGAATCCCAGGCTCTGAGTCTTCCTACAGGCAAGACTTCGTTTCAGGTAAGGGCAGTCACTTTTCTGCTCAAACGAACTACATCGTTCACTGAGCTCACACATTTCTCATCTTAACTTACAAGCATTGGATGTTAGAGGACCAGTGCTTTGTATCAGTTTCAGAAGCAGAGTTGGACTAGATATTGTCCGTATGTGTAGGAAACACCGTTCTTTTGTTCTCAGCACACTCACGTTTCCTGCTGTCTTAGAGACTCTAGAAAGAAAGAGCGTGCTTCTTGTTCTAAAGCAGAGTGTCATCAATGGATGAGACAATGCTGTGTGTTTCACTTCAGAAATGGAGTTAAATGCCAGGCTCTGAGTCTCCCTACAAGCAAGACTTCGTTTCAGGTAAGGGCAGTCACTTTTCTGCTCAAACGAACTACATCGTTCACGAAGCTCACACGTTTCTCATCTTAACTGACAAGCATTGGATGTTAGAGGACCAGTGCATTGTATCAGTTTCAGAAGAAGATTTGGCCTACATATAGTCCGTATGTGTAGGAAACACCGTTCTTTTGTTCTGGGCACACTCAGATTTCCTGCTGTCTTAGAGACTCTAGAAAGCAAGAGTGTGATTCTTGCTCTAAAGCAGAGTGTGATCCATGGATGAGAACTATGCTGTGTGATTCACTTCAGAAATGGAGTTAAATCCCAGGCTCTGAGTTTTCCTACAAGCAAGACTTCGTTTCAGGTAAGGGCAGTCACTTTTCTGCTCAAACGAACTATATCGTTCACGAAGCTCACACGTTTCTCATCTTCTCTCACAAGCATTGGATGTTAGAGGACCAGTGCATTGTATCAGTTTCAGAAGGATTGGACTACATATTGTCCGTATGTGCAGGAAACACCATTCTTTTGTTCTGGGCACACTCAGATTTCCTACTGTATTAGAGAATCTAGAAAGCAAGAGCGTGCTTCTTGCTCTAAAGCAGAGTGTGATCCATGGATGAGAACTATGCTGTGTGTTTCCCTTCAGAAATGGAGTTAAATCCCAGGCTCTGCGTCTTCCTACAAGCAAGATTCGTATCAGGTAAGGGCAGTCACTTTTCAGCTCAAACGAACTACATCTGTCACGGAGCTCACACGTTTCTCATCTTAACAGACAGGCATTGGATTTTAGAGGACCAGTGCTTTTTATCAGTTTCAGATGCAGAGTTGGACTACATATAGTCCGTATGTGTAGGAAACACCGTTCTTTTGTTCTGGGCACACTCAGATTTCCTGCTGTATTAGAGACTCTACAAAGCAAGAGTGTGCTTCTCGCTCTAAAGCAGAGTGTGATCCATGGATGAGAACTATGCTGTGTGTTTCCCTTCAGAATTGGACTTAAATCCCAGACTCTGTGTCTTACTACAAGCAAGACTTCATTTCAGGTAAGGGCAGTCACGTTTCTGCTCAAATGAACTACATCAATCACAAAGCTCACACGTTTCTCATCTTAACTGACAAGCATTGGATGTTAGAGGACCAGTGCATTCTATCAGTTTCAGAAGAAGATTTGGACTACATATAGTCCGTATGTGTAGGAAACACCGTTCTTTTGTTCTGGGCACACTCAGATTTCCTGCTATCTTAGAGACTCTAGAAAGCAAGAGCGTGCTTCTTGTTCTAAAGCAGAGTGTCATCAATGGATGAGACAATGCTGTGTGTTTCATTTCAGAAATGGAGTTAAATCCCAGGCTCTGAGTCTCCCTACAAGCAAGACTTCGTTTCAGGTAAGGGCAGTCACTTTTCTGCTCAAATGAACTACATCATTCACAAAGCTCACACGTTTCTCATCTTAATTGACAAGCATTGGATGGTAGAGGACTAGTGCTTTGTATCAGTTTCAGAAGAAGAGTTGGACTAGATATGGTCCATATGTGTAGGAAACACTGTTCTTTTGTTCTGGACACACTCAGATTTCCTGCTGTATTAGAAATTCTGGAAAGCAAGAGCGTGCTTCTCGCTCTAAAGCAGAGTGTGATCAATGGATGAGACAATGCTGTGTGTTTCCCTTCAGAAATGGAGTTAAATCCCAGGCTCTGAGTCTTCCTACAAGCAAGACTTCGTTTCAGGTAAGGGCAGTCACTTTTCAGCTCAAACGAACTACATCGTTCACTGAGCTCACACATTTCTCATCTTAACAGACAAGCATTGGATGTTAGAGGACCAGTGCTTTGTATCATTTTCAGAAGCAGAGTTGGACTAGATATGGTCCGTATGTGTAGGAACCACCGTTCTTTTGTTCTCAGCACACTCACGTTTCCTGCTGTCTTAGAGAATCTAGAAATCAAGAGCGTGCTTCTTGTTCTAAAGCAGAGTGTGATCCATGGATGAGAACTATGCTGTGTGTTTCCCTTCAGAAATGCACTTAAATCCCAGACTCTGAGTCTTACTACAAGCAAGACTTCGTTTCAGGTAAGGGCAGTCACTTTTCTGCTCAAATGAACTACATCATTCACAAATCTCACACGTTTCTCATCTTAACTGACAATCATTGGATGTTAGAGGACCAGTGCATTTTATCAGTTTCAGAAGAAGATTTGGACTACATATAGTCCGTATGTGTAGGAAACACCGTTCTTTTGTTCTGGGCACACTCAGATTTCCTGCTATCTTAGAGACTCTAGAAAGCAAGAGTGTGCTTCTTGCTCTAAAGCAGAGTGTGATCCATGGATGAGAACTATGCTGTGTGCTTCACTTCAGAAATGGAGTTTAATCCCAGGCTCTGAGTCTACCTACAAGCAAGACTTTGTTTCAGGTAAGGGAAGTCACATTTCTGCTCAAATGAACTACATCATTCACAAAGCTCACACGTTTCTCATCTTAACTGACAAGCATTGGATGTTAGAGGACCAGTGCATTCTATCAGTTTCAGAAGAAGATTTGGACTACATATAGTCTGTATGTGTAGGAAACACCGTTCTTTTGTTCTGGGCACACTCAGATTTCCTGCTGTCTTAGAGACTCTAGAAAGCAAGAGTGTGCTTCTTGCTCTAAAGCAGAGTGTGATCCATGGATGAGAACTATGCTGTGTGCTTGACTTCAGAAATGGAGTTGAATCCCAGGCTCTGAGTCTTCCTACAGGCAAGACTTCGTTTCAGGTAAGGGCAGTCACTTTTCAGCTCAAACGAACTACATCGTTCACTGAGCTCACACATTTCTCATCTTAACAGACAAGCATTGGATGTTAGAGGACCAGTGCATTGTATCAGTTTCAGAAGAAGATTTGGACTACATATAGTCCGTATGTGTAGGAAACACCGTTCTTTTGTTCTGGGCACAATCAGATTTCCTGCTGTACTAGAGACTCTAGAAAGCAAGAGCGTGCTTCTTGCTCTAAAGAAGAGTGTGATCCATGGATGAGAACTATGCTGTGTGTTTCCCTTCAGAAATGGAGTTAAATCCCAGGCTCTGTGTCTTCCTACAGGCAAAACTTCGTTTCAGGTAAGGGCAGTCACTTTTCAGCTCAAATGAACTACATCGTTCACGAAGCTCACAAGTTTCTCATCTTAACAGGCAAGCATTGGATTTTAGAAGACCAGTGCTATGTATCAGTTTCAGAAGCAGAGTTGGACTATATAATGTCCGTATGTGTAGGAAACACCGTTATTTTGTTCTCAGCACACTCACGTTTCCTGCTGTCTTAGAGACTCTAGAAAGCAAGAGCGTGCTTCTTGTTCTAAAGCAGAGTGTGATCAATGGATGATTACACTGCAGTGTGTTTTACTTCAGCAATGGAGTTAAATCCCAGGCTCTGAGTCTTCCTACAAGCAAGACTTAAATTCAGGTAAGGGCAGTCACTTTTCTGCTCAAACAAACTACATCGTTCACGAAGCTCACACATTTCTCATCTTAACTGACAAGTATTGGATGTTAGAGGACCAGTGCTTTGTATCAGTTTCAGAAGCAGAGTTGGACTAGATATTGTCCGTATGTGTAGGAAACACCGTTCTTTTGTTCTCAGCACACTCACGTTTCCTGCTGTCTTAGAGACTCTAGAAAGAAAGAGCGTGCTTCTTGTTCTAAAGCAGAGTGTCATCAATGGATGAGACAATGCTGTGTGTTTCACTTCAGAAATGGAGTTAAATGCCAGGCTCTGAGTCTCCCTACAAGCAAGACTTCGTTTCAGGTAAGGGCAGTCACTTTTCTGCTCAAACGAACTACATCGTTCACGAAGCTCACACGTTTCTCATCTTAACTGACAAGCATTGGATGTTAGAGGACCAGTGCATTGTATCAGTTTCAGAAGAAGATTTGGCCTACATATAGTCCGTATGTGTAGGAAACACCGTTCTTTTGTTCTGGGCACACTCAGATTTCCTGCTGTCTTAGAGACTCTAGAAAGCAAGAGTGTGATTCTTGCTCTAAAGCAGAGTGTGATCCATGGATGAGAACTATGCTGTGTGATTCACTTCAGAAATGGAGTTAAATCCCAGGCTCTGAGTTTTCCTACAAGCAAGACTTCGTTTCAGGTAAGGGCAGTCACTTTTCTGCTCAAACGAACTATATCGTTCACGAAGCTCACACGTTTCTCATCTTCTCTCACAAGCATTGGATGTTAGAGGACCAGTGCATTGTATCAGTTTCAGAAGGATTGGACTACATATTGTCCATATGTGCAGGAAACACCATTCTTTTGTTCTGGGTACACTCAGATTTCCTACTGTATTAGAGAATCTAGAAAGCAAGAGCCTGCTTCTTGCTCTAAAGCAGAGTGTGATCCATGGATGAGAACTATGCTGTGTGTTTCCCTTCAGAAATGGAGTTAAATCCCAGGCTCTGTGTCTTCCTACAAGCAAGACTTCGTATCAGGTAAGGGCAGTCACTTTTCAGCTCAAACGAACTACATCTGTCACGGAGCTCACACGTTTCTCATCTTAACAGACAGGCATTGGATTTTAGAGGACCAGTGCTTTTTATCAGTTTCAGATGCAGAGTTGGACTACATATAGTCCGTATGTGTAGGAAACACCGTTCTTTTGTTCTGGGCACACTCAGATTTCCTGCTGTATTAGAGACTCTACAAAGCAAGAGTGTGCTTCTCGCTCTAAAGCAGAGTGTGATCCATGGATGAGAACTATGCTGTGTGTTTCCCTTCAGAATTGGACTTAAATCCCAGACTCTGTGTCTTACTACAAGCAAGACTTCATTTCAGGTAAGGGCAGTCACGTTTCTGCTCAAATGAACTACATCAATCACAAAGCTCACACGTTTCTCATCTTAACTGACAAGCATTGGATGTTAGAGGACCAGTGCATTCTATCAGTTTCAGAAGAAGATTTGGACTACATATAGTCCGTATGTGTAGGAAACACCGTTCTTTTGTTCTGGGCACACTCAGATTTCCTGCTATCTTAGAGACTCTAGAAAGCAAGAGCGTGCTTCTTGTTCTAAAGCAGAGTGTCATCAATGGATGAGACAATGCTGTGTGTTTCATTTCAGAAATGGAGTTAAATCCCAGGCTCTGAGTCTCCCTACAAGCAAGACTTCGTTTCAGGTAAGGGCAGTCACTTTTCTGCTCAAATGAACTACATCATTCACAAAGCTCACACGTTTCTCATCTTAATTGACAAGCATTGGATGGTAGAGGACTAGTGCTTTGTATCAGTTTCAGAAGAAGAGTTGGACTAGATATGGTCCATATGTGTAGGAAACACTGTTCTTTTGTTCTGGACACACTCAGATTTCCTGCTGTATTAGAAATTCTGGAAAGCAAGAGCGTGCTTCTCGCTCTAAAGCAGAGTGTGATCAATGGATGAGACAATGCTGTGTGTTTCCCTTCAGAAATGGAGTTAAATCCCAGGCTCTGAGTCTTCCTACAAGCAAGACTTCGTTTCAGGTAAGGGCAGTCACTTTTCAGCTCAAACGAACTACATCGTTCACTGAGCTCACACATTTCTCATCTTAACAGACAAGCATTGGATGTTAGAGGACCTGTGCTTTGTATCATTTTCAGAAGCAGAGTTGGACTAGATATGGTCCGTATGTGTAGGAACCACCGTTCTTTTGTTCTCAGCACACTCACGTTTCCTGCTGTCTTAGAGAATCTAGAAATCAAGAGCGTGCTTCTTGTTCTAAAGCAGAGTGTGATCCATGGATGAGAACTATGCTGTGTGTTTCCCTTCAGAAATGCACTTAAATCCCAGACTCTGAGTCTTACTACAAGCAAGACTTCGTTTCAGGTAAGGGCAGTCACTTTTCTGCTCAAATGAACTACATCATTCACAAATCTCACACGTTTCTCATCTTAACTGACAATCATTGGATGTTAGAGGACCAGTGCATTTTATCAGTTTCAGAAGAAGATTTGGACTACATATAGTCCGTATGTGTAGGAAACACCGTTCTTTTGTTCTGGGCACACTCAGATTTCCTGCTATCTTAGAGACTCTAGAAAGCAAGAGTGTGCTTCTTGCTCTAAAGCAGAGTGTGATCCATGGATGAGAACTATGCTGTGTGCTTCACTTCAGAAATGGAGTTTAATCCCAGGCTCTGAGTCTACCTACAAGCAAGACTTTGTTTCAGGTAAGGGAAGTCACATTTCTGCTCAAATGAACTACATCATTCACAAAGCTCACACGTTTCTCATCTTAACTGACAAGCATTGGATGTTAGAGGACCAGTGCATTCTATCAGTTTCAGAAGAAGATTTGGACTACATATAGTCTGTATGTGTAGGAAACACCGTTCTTTTGTTCTGGGCACACTCAGATTTCCTGCTGTCTTAGAGACTCTAGAAAGCAAGAGTGTGCTTCTTGCTCTAAAGCAGAGTGTGATCCATGGATGAGAACTATGCTGTGTGCTTGACTTCAGAAATGGAGTTGAATCCCAGGCTCTGAGTCTTCCTACAGGCAAGACTTCGTTTCAGGTAAGGGCAGTCACTTTTCAGCTCAAACGAACTACATCGTTCACTGAGCTCACACATTTCTCATCTTAACAGACAAGCATTGGATGTTAGAGGACCAGTGCATTGTATCAGTTTCAGAAGAAGATTTGGACTACATATAGTCCGTATGTGTAGGAAACACCGTTCTTTTGTTCTGGGCACAATCAGATTTCCTGCTGTACTAGAGACTCTAGAAAGCAAGAGCGTGCTTCTTGCTCTAAAGAAGAGTGTGATCCATGGATGAGAACTATGCTGTGTGTTTCCCTTCAGAAATGGAGTTAAATCCCAGGCTCTGTGTCTTCCTACAGGCAAAACTTCGTTTCAGGTAAGGGCAGTCACTTTTCAGCTCAAATGAACTACATCGTTCACGAAGCTCACAAGTTTCTCATCTTAACAGGCAAGCATTGGATTTTAGAAGACCAGTGCTATGTATCAGTTTCAGAAGCAGAGTTGGACTATATAATGTCCGTATGTGTAGGAAACACCGTTATTTTGTTCTCAGCACACTCACGTTTCCTGCTGTCTTAGAGACTCTAGAAAGCAAGAGCGTGCTTCTTGTTCTAAAGCAGAGTGTGATCAATGGATGATTACACTGCAGTGTGTTTTACTTCAGCAATGGAGTTAAATCCCAGGCTCTGAGTCTTCCTACAAGCAAGACTTAAATTCAGGTAAGGGCAGTCACTTTTCTGCTCAAACTAACTACATCGTTCACGAAGCTCACACATTTCTCATCTTAACTGACAAGTATTGGATGTTAGAGGACCAGTGCTTTGTATCAGTTTCAGAAGCAGAGTTGGACTAGATATTGTCCGTATGTGTAGGAAACACCGTTCTTTTGTTCTCAGCACACTCAAGTTTCCTGCTGTCTTAGAGACTCTAGAAAGAAAGAGCGTGCTTCTTGTTCTAAAGCAGAGTGTCATCAATGGATGAGACAATGCTGTGTGTTTCACTTCAGAAATGGAGTTAAATGCCAGGCTCTGAGTCTCCCTACAAGCAAGACTTCGTTTCAGGTAAGGGCAGTCACTTTTCTGCTCAAACGAACTACATCGTTCACGAAGCTCACACGTTTCTCATCTTAACTGACAAGCATTGGATGTTAGAGGACCAGTGCATTGTATCAGTTTCAGAAGAAGATTTGGCCTACATATAGTCCGTATGTGTAGGAAACACCGTTCTTTTGTTCTGGGCACACTCAGATTTCCTGCTGTCTTAGAGACTCTAGAAAGCAAGAGTGTGATTCTTGCTCTAAAGCAGAGTGTGATCCATGGATGAGAACTATGCTGTGTGATTCACTTCAGAAATGGAGTTAAATCCCAGGCTCTGAGTTTTCCTACAAGCAAGACTTCGTTTCAGGTAAGGGCAGTCACTTTTCTGCTCAAACGAACTATATCGTTCACGAAGCTCACACGTTTCTCATCTTCTCTCACAAGCATTGGATGTTAGAGGACCAGTGCATTGTATCAGTTTCAGAAGGATTGGACTACATATTGTCCGTATGTGCAGGAAACACCATTCTTTTGTTCTGGGCACACTCAGATTTCCTACTGTATTAGAGAATCTAGAAAGCAAGAGCGTGCTTCTTGCTCTAAAGCAGAGTGTGATCCATGGATGAGAACTATGCTGTGTGTTTCCCTTCAGAAATGGAGTTAAATCCCAGGCTCTGTGTCTTCCTACAAGCAAGACTTCGTATCAGGTAAGGGCAGTCACTTTTCAGCTCAAACGAACTACATCTGTCACGGAGCTCACACGTTTCTCATCTTAACAGACAGGCATTGGATTTTAGAGGACCAGTGCTTTTTATCAGATTCAGATGCAGAGTTGGACTACATATAGTCCGTATGTGTAGGAAACACCGTTCTTTTGTTCTGGGCACACTCAGATTTCCTGCTGTATTAGAGACTCTACAAAGCAAGAGTGTGCTTCTCGCTCTAAAGCAGAGTGTGATCCATGGATGAGAACTATGCTGTGTGTTTCCCTTCAGAATTGGACTTAAATCCCAGACTCTGTGTCTTACTACAAGCAAGACTTCATTTCAGGTAAGGGCAGTCACGTTTCTGCTCAAATGAACTACATCAATCACAAAGCTCACACGTTTCTCATCTTAACTGACAAGCATTGGATGTTAGAGGACCAGTGCATTCTATCAGTTTCAGAAGAAGATTTGGACTACATATAGTCCGTATGTGTAGGAAACACCGTTCTTTTGTTCTGGGCACACTCAGATTTCCTGCTATCTTAGAGACTCTAGAAAGCAAGAGCGTGCTTCTTGTTCTAAAGCAGAGTGTCATCAATGGATGAGACAATGCTGTGTGTTTCATTTCAGAAATGGAGTTAAATCCCAGGCTCTGAGTCTCCCTACAAGCAAGACTTCGTTTCAGGTAAGGGCAGTCACTTTTCTGCTCAAATGAACTACATCATTCACAAAGCTCACACGTTTCTCATCTTAATTGACAAGCATTGGATGGTAGAGGACTAGTGCTTTGTATCAGTTTCAGAAGAAGAGTTGGACTAGATATGGTCCATATGTGTAGGAAACACTGTTCTTTTGTTCTGGACACACTCAGATTTCCTGCTGTATTAGAAATTCTGGAAAGCAAGAGCGTGCTTCTCGCTCTAAAGCAGAGTGTGATCAATGGATGAGACAATGCTGTGTGTTTCCCTTCAGAAATGGAGTTAAATCCCAGGCTCTGAGTCTTCCTACAAGCAAGACTTCGTTTCAGGTAAGGGCAGTCACTTTTCAGCTCAAACGAACTACATCGTTCACTGAGCTCACACATTTCTCATCTTAACAGACAAGCATTGGATGTTAGAGGACCAGTGCTTTGTATCATTTTCAGAAGCAGAGTTGGACTAGATATGGTCCGTATGTGTAGGAACCACCGTTCTTTTGTTCTCAGCACACTCACGTTTCCTGCTGTCTTAGAGAATCTAGAAATCAAGAGCGTGCTTCTTGTTCTAAAGCAGAGTGTGATCCATGGATGAGAACTATGCTGTGTGTTTCCCTTCAGAAATGCACTTAAATCCCAGACTCTGAGTCTTACTACAAGCAAGACTTCGTTTCAGGTAAGGGCAGTCACTTTTCTGCTCAAATGAACTACATCATTCACAAATCTCACACGTTTCTCATCTTAACTGACAATCATTGGATGTTAGAGGACCAGTGCATTTTATCAGTTTCAGAAGAAGATTTGGACTACATATAGTCCGTATGTGTAGGAAACACCGTTCTTTTGTTCTGGGCACACTCAGATTTCCTGCTATCTTAGAGACTCTAGAAAGCAAGAGTGTGCTTCTTGCTCTAAAGCAGAGTGTGATCCATGGATGAGAACTATGCTGTGTGATTCACTTCAGAAATGGAGTTAAATCCCAGGCTCTGAGTTTTCCTACAAGCAAGACTTCGTTTCAGGTAAGGGCAGTCACTTTTCTGCTCAAACGAACTATATCGTTCACGAAGCTCACACGTTTCTCATCTTCTCTCACAAGCATTGGATGTTAGAGGACCAGTGCATTGTATCAGTTTCAGAAGGATTGGACTACATATTGTCCGTATGTGCAGGAAACACCATTCTTTTGTTCTGGGCACACTCAGATTTCCTACTGTATTAGAGAATCTAGAAAGCAAGAGCGTGCTTCTTGCTCTAAAGCAGAGTGTGATCCATGGATGAGAACTATGCTGTGTGTTTCCCTTCAGAAATGGAGTTAAATCCCAGGCTCTGTGTCTTCCTACAAGCAAGACTTCGTATCAGGTAAGGGCAGTCACTTTTCAGCTCAAACGAACTACATCTGTCACGGAGCTCACACGTTTCTCATCTTAACAGACAGGCATTGGATTTTAGAGGACCAGTGCTTTTTATCAGTTTCAGATGCAGAGTTGGACTACATATAGTCCGTATGTGTAGGAAACACCGTTCTTTTGTTCTGGGCACACTCAGATTTCCTGCTGTATTAGAGACTCTACAAAGCAAGAGTGTGCTTCTCGCTCTAAAGCAGAGTGTGATCCATGGATGAGAACTATGCTGTGTGTTTCCCTTCAGAATTGGACTTAAATCCCAGACTCTGTGTCTTACTACAAGCAAGACTTCATTTCAGGTAAGGGCAGTCACGTTTCTGCTCAAATGAACTACATCAATCACAAAGCTCACACGTTTCTCATCTTAACTGACAAGCATTGGATGTTAGAGGACCAGTGCATTCTATCAGTTTCAGAAGAAGATTTGGACTACATATAGTCCGTATGTGTAGGAAACACCGTTCTTTTGTTCTGGGCACACTCAGATTTCCTGCTATCTTAGAGACTCTAGAAAGCAAGAGCGTGCTTCTTGTTCTAAAGCAGAGTGTCATCAATGGATGAGACAATGCTGTGTGTTTCATTTCAGAAATGGAGTTAAATCCCAGGCTCTGAGTCTCCCTACAAGCAAGACTTCGTTTCAGGTAAGGGCAGTCACTTTTCTGCTCAAATGAACTACATCATTCACAAAGCTCACACGTTTCTCATCTTAATTGACAAGCATTGGATGGTAGAGGACTAGTGCTTTGTATCAGTTTCAGAAGAAGAGTTGGACTAGATATGGTCCATATGTGTAGGAAACACTGTTCTTTTGTTCTGGACACACTCAGATTTCCTGCTGTATTAGAAATTCTGGAAAGCAAGAGCGTGCTTCTCGCTCTAAAGCAGAGTGTGATCAATGGATGAGACAATGCTGTGTGTTTCCCTTCAGAAATGGAGTTAAATCCCAGGCTCTGAGTCTTCCTACAAGCAAGACTTCGTTTCAGGTAAGGGCAGTCACTTTTCAGCTCAAACGAACTACATCGTTCACTGAGCTCACACATTTCTCATCTTAACAGACAAGCATTGGATGTTAGAGGACCAGTGCTTTGTATCATTTTCAGAAGCAGAGTTGGACTAGATATGGTCCGTATGTGTAGGAACCACCGTTCTTTTGTTCTCAGCACACTCACGTTTCCTGCTGTCTTAGAGAATCTAGAAATCAAGAGCGTGCTTCTTGTTCTAAAGCAGAGTGTGATCCATGGATGAGAACTATGCTGTGTGTTTCCCTTCAGAAATGCACTTAAATCCCAGACTCTGAGTCTTACTACAAGCAAGACTTCGTTTCAGGTAAGGGCAGTCACTTTTCTGCTCAAATGAACTACATCATTCACAAATCTCACACGTTTCTCATCTTAACTGACAATCATTGGATGTTAGAGGACCAGTGCATTTTATCAGTTTCAGAAGAAGATTTGGACTACATATAGTCCGTATGTGTAGGAAACACCGTTCTTTTGTTCTGGGCACACTCAGATTTCCTGCTATCTTAGAGACTCTAGAAAGCAAGAGTGTGCTTCTTGCTCTAAAGCAGAGTGTGATCCATGGATGAGAACTATGCTGTGTGCTTCACTTCAGAAATGGAGTTTAATCCCAGGCTCTGAGTCTACCTACAAGCAAGACTTTGTTTCAGGTAAGGGAAGTCACATTTCTGCTCAAATGAACTACATCATTCACAAAGCTCACACGTTTCTCATCTTAACTGACAAGCATTGGATGTTAGAGGACCAGTGCATTCTATCAGTTTCAGAAGAAGATTTGGACTACATATAGTCTGTATGTGTAGGAAACACCGTTCTTTTGTTCTGGGCACACTCAGATTTCCTGCTGTCTTAGAGACTCTAGAAAGCAAGAGTGTGCTTCTTGCTCTAAAGCAGAGTGTGATCCATGGATGAGAACTATGCTGTGTGCTTGACTTCAGAAATGGAGTTGAATCCCAGGCTCTGAGTCTTCCTACAGGCAAGACTTCGTTTCAGGTAAGGGCAGTCACTTTTCAGCTCAAACGAACTACATCGTTCACTGAGCTCACACATTTCTCATCTTAACAGACAAGCATTGGATGTTAGAGGACCAGTGCATTGTATCAGTTTCAGAAGAAGATTTGGACTACATATAGTCCGTATGTGTAGGAAACACCGTTCTTTTGTTCTGGGCACACTCAGATTTCCTGCAGTACTAGAGACTCTAGAAAGCAAGAGCGTGCTTCTTGCTCTAAAGAAGAGTGTGATCCATGGATGAGAACTATGCTGTGTGTTTCCCTTCAGAAATGGAGTTAAATCCCAGGCTCTGTGTCTTCCTACAGGCAAAACTTCGTTTCAGGTAAGGGCAGTCACTTTTCAGCTCAAATGAACTACATCGTTCACGAAGCTCACAAGTTTCTCATCTTAACAGGCAAGCATTGGATTTTAGAAGACCAGTGCTATGTATCAGTTTCAGAAGCAGAGTTGGACTATATAATGTCCGTATGTGTAGGAAACACCGTTATTTTGTTCTCAGCACACTCACGTTTCCTGCTGTCTTAGAGACTCTAGAAAGCAAGAGCGTGCTTCTTGTTCTAAAGCAGAGTGTGATCAATGGATGATTACACTGCAGTGTGTTTTACTTCAGCAATGGAGTTAAATCCCAGGCTCTGAGTCTTCCTACAAGCAAGACTTAAATTCAGGTAAGGGCAGTCACTTTTCTGCTCAAACTAACTACATCGTTCACGAAGCTCACACATTTCTCATCTTAACTGACAAGTATTGGATGTTAGAGGGTCAGTGCTTTGTATCAGTTTCAGAAGCAGATTTGGACTACATATGGTCCATATGTGTAGGAAACACCGTTCTTTTGTTCTTGGCACACTCAGATTTCCTGCTGTATTAGAGAGTCTAGAACGCTAGAGTGTGCTTCTCGCTCTAAAGCAGAGTGTGATCCATGGATGAGAACTATGCTGTGTGATTCACTTCAGAAATGGACTTAAATCCCAGACTCTGTGTTTTACTACAAGCAAGACTTCGTTTCAGGTAAGGGCAGTCACTTTTCTGCACAAATGAACTACATCATTCACAAAGCTCACACGTTTCTCATCTTAACTGACAAGCTTGGATGTTAGAGGACCAGTGCATTCTTTCAGTTTCAGAAGCAGATTTGGACTACATATGGTCCATATGTGTAGGAAACACCGTTCTTTAGTTCTGGGCACACTCAGATTTCCTGCTGTCTTAGAGACTCTAGAAAGCAAGAGCGTGCTTCTTGCTCTAAAGCAGAGTGTGATCCATGGATGAGAACTATGATGTGTGTTTCCCTTCAGAAATGGAGTTAAATCCCAGGCTCTGTGTCTTCCTACAAGCAAGACTTCGTATCAGGTAAGGGCAGTCACTTTTCAGCTCAAACGAACTACATCTGTCACGGAGCTCACACGTTTCTCATCTTAACAGACAAGCATTGGATTTTAGAGGACCAGTGCTTTTTATCAGTTTCAGATGCAGAGTTGGACTATATAATGTCCGTAATTATAGGAAACACCGTTCTTTTGTTCTCAGCACACTCACGTTTCCTGCTGTCTTAGAGACTCTAGAACGCAAGAGCGTGCTTCTTGTTCTAAAGCAGAGTGTGATCAATGGATGATTACACTGCTGTGTGTTTTACTTCAGAAATGGAGTTAAATCCCAGGCTCTGAGTCTTCCTACAAGCAAGACTTCAATTCAGGTAAGGGCAGTCACTTTTGTGCTCAAATGAACTACATGTTTCACGAAGCTCACACGTTTCTCATCTTAACAGACAAGCATTGGATGTTAGAGGACCAGTACTTTGTATCAGTTTCAGAAGCAGAGTTGGAGTAGATATGGTCTGTATGTGTAGGAAACACCGTTATTTTGTTCTCAGCACACTCACGTTTCCTGCTGTCTTAGAGACTCTAGAAAGCAAGAGCATGCTTCTTGTTCTAAAGCAGAGTGTGATCAATGGATGATTACACTGCAGTGTGTTTTACTTCAGCAATGGAGTTAAATCCCAGGCTCTGAGTCTTCCTACAAGCAAGACTTAAATTCAGGTAAGGGCAGTCACTTTTCTGCTCAAACTAACTACATCGTTCACGAAGCTCACACGTTTCTCATCTTAATTTACAATCATAGGATGTTAGAGGACCAGTGCTTTGTATCAGTTTCACAAGAAGATTTGGACTACATATAGTCCGTATGTGTAGGAAACACCGTTCTTTTGTTCTGGGCACACTGAGATTTCCTGCTGTCTTAGAGACTCTAGAAAGCAAGAGTGTGCTTCTTGCTCTAAAGCAGAGTGTGATCCATGGATGAGAACTATGCTGTGTGTTTCACTTCAGAAATAGGGTTAAATCCCAGGCTCTGAGTCTTCCTACAGGCAAGACTTCTTTCAGGTAAGGGCAGTCACTTTTCAGCTCAAATGAACTACATCGTTCACTGAGCTCACACGTTTCTCATCTTAACAGACAAGCATTGGACGTTAGAGGACCAGTGCATTGTATCAGTTTCAGAAGAAGATTTGGACTACATATAGTCCGTATGTGTCCGAAACACCGTTCTTTTGTTCTGGGCACAATCAGATTTCCTGCTCTATTAGAGACTCTAGAAAGCAAGAGCGTGCTTCTTGCTCTAAAGCAGAGTGTGATCCATTGATGAGAACTATGCAGTATGTTTCCCTTCAGAAATGGAGTTAAATCCCAGACTCTGTGTCTTCCTACAGGCAAGACTTCGTTTCAGGTAAGGGCAGTCACTTTTCAGCTCAAACGAACTACATTGTTCACGAAGCTCACACGTTTCTCATCTTAACAGACAAGCATTGGATTTTAGAGGACCAGTGCTTTGTATCATTTTCAGATGCAGAGTTGGACTATATACTGTCCGTAAATATAGGAAACACCGTTCTTTTATTCTCAGCACACTCACGTTTCCTGCTGTCTTAGAGACTCTAGAAAGCAAGAGCGTGCTTCTTGTTCTAAAGCAGAGTGTGATCAATGGATGATTACACTGCTGTGTGTTTTACTTCAGAAATGGAGTTAAATCTGAGGCTCTGTGTCTTCCTACAAGCAAGACTTAAATTCAGGTAAGGGCAGTCACTTTTCTGCTGAAACGAACTACATCGTTCACAAAGCTCACACGTTTCTCATCTTAACTTGCAAGCATTGGATGTTAGATGGTCAGTGCTTTGTATCAGTTTCAGAAGCAGATTTGGACTACATATGGTCCATATGTGTAGGAAACACCGTTCTTTTGTTCCAGGCACACTCAGATTTCCAGCTGTATTAGAGACTCTAAAAAGCAAGAGTGTGCTTCTCGCTCTAAAGCAGAGTGTGATCCATGGATGAGAACTATGCTGTGTGTTTCCCTTCAGAAATGGACTTAAATCCCAGACTATGTGTCTTACTACAAGCAAGACTTCGTTTCAGGTAAGGGCAGTCACTTTTCTGCTCAAATGAAGTACATCATTCACGAAGCTCACACGTTTCTCATCTTAATTGACAAGCATTGGATATTAGAGGACCAGTTCTTTGTATCAGTTTCAGATGCAGAGTTGGACTATATAATGTCCGTAATTGTAGGAAACACCGTTCTTTTGTTCTCAGCACACTCACGTTTCCTGCTGTCTTAGAGACTCTAGAAAGCAAGAGCATGCATCTTGTTCTAAAGCGGAGTGTGATCAATGGATGAGACAATGCTGTGTGTTTCACTTCAGAATTGGAGTTAAATCCCAAGCTCTGAGTCTCCCTACAAGCAAGACTTTGTTTCAGGTAAGGGCAGTCACTTTTCTGCTCAAAGGAATTACATCGTTCACAAAGCTCACACGTTTCTCATCTTAACTGACAAGCATTGGATGTTAGAGGACCAGTGCATTCTATCAGTTTCAGAAGAAGATTTGGACTACATATAGTCCGTATGTGTAGGAAACACTGTCATTTTTTTCTGGGCACAATCAGATTTCTTGCTCTACTAGAGACTCTAGAAAGAAAGAGCGTGCTTCTTGCTCTAAAGCAGAGTGTGATCCATGGATGAGAACTATGCTGTGTGTTTCCCTTCAGAAATGGAGTTAAATCCCAGGCTCTGAGTCTTCCTACAAGCAAGACTTCGTTTCAGGTAAGGGCAGTCACTTTTCAGCTCAAGCAAACTACATCATTCATTGAGTTCACGTTTATCATCTTAACAGACAAGCATTGGATGTTAGAAGACCAGTGCTTTGTATCAGTTTCAGAAGCAGAGTTGGACTAGATATGGTCTGTATGTGTAGGAAATACCGTTCTTTTGTTCTGGGCAGACTCAGATTTCCTGCTGTCTTAGAGTCTCTAGAAAGAAAGAGTGTGCTGCTTGCTCTACAGCAGAGTGTGATACATGGATGAGAACTATGCTGTGTGTTTCCCTTCAGAAATGGACTTAAATCCCAGGCTCTAAGTCTTCCTACAAGCAAGATTTTGTTTCAGGTAAGGGCAGTCAGTTTTCTGCTCAAACGAACTACATCTTTCATGAAGCTTACACGTTTCACATCTTAACTGACAAGCATTGGATGTTAGAGGACCAGTGCTTTGTATCAGTTTCAGAAGAAGAGTTGGACTAGATATGGTCCGTATGTGTAGGAAACACCGTTCTTTTGTTCTCAGCACACTCACCTTTCCTGCTGTCTTAGAGACTCTAGAAAGCAAGAGCGTGCTTCTCGCTCTAAAGCAGACTGTGATCCATGGATGAGAACTATGCTGTGTGTTTCCCTTCAGAAATGGAGTTAAATCCCAGGCTCTGAGTCTTCCTACAAGCAAGACTTCGTTTCAGGTAAGGGCAGTCACTTTTCTGCTCAAACGAACTACATCGTTCACGAAGCTCACACGTTTCTCATCTTAACTGATGAGCATTGGATGTTAGAGGACCAGTGCATTCTATCAGTTTCAGAAGAAGATTTGGATTACATATAGTCCTTAAGTGTAGCAAACACCGTTCTTTTGTTCTGGGCACACTCAGCTTTACTGCTGTATTAGAGAATCTAGAAAGCAAGAGCGTGTTTCTCGCTCTAAAGCAGACTGTGATACATGGATGAGAGCTATGCTGTGTGTTTCACTTCAGAAATGGAGTTAAATCCCAGGCTCTGAGTCTTCCTAAAAGGAAGACTTCGTTTCATGTAAGGGCAGTCACTTTTCTGCTCAAACGAACTACATCGTTCACGAAGCTCACATGTTTCTCATCTTAACTGACAAGCATTGGATTTTAGAGGGTCAGTGCTTTGTATCAGTTTCAGAAGCAGATTTGGACTACATATGGTCCATATGTGTAGGAAACACCATTGTTTTGTTCTGGGCACACTCATATTTCCTGCTGTATTAGAGATACTAGAAAGCAAGAGCGTGCTTCTTGCTCTAAAGCAGAGTGTGGTCCATGGATGAGAACTATGCTGTGTGTTTCCCTTCAGAAGTGGAGTTAAATCCCAGGCTCTTTGTCTTCCTACAGGCAAGACTTCGTTTCAGGTAAGGGCAGTCACTTTTCAGCTCAAACGAACTACATCATTCAGGAAGCTCACACGTTTCTCATCTTAACTGACAAGCATTGGATTTTAGAAGACCAGTGCTTTGTATCAGTTTCAGAAGCAGAGTTGGACTAGATATGGTCAATATGTGTAGGAAACACCGTTCTTTTGTTCTCAGCACACTCACGTTTTCTGCTGTCTTAGAGACTTTAGAAAGCAAGAGCGTGCTTCTCGCTCTAAAGCAGAGTGTGATCCATGGATGAGAACTATGCTGTGTGTTTCACTTCAGAAATGGAGTTAAAACCCAGGCTCTGAGTATCCCTAAAAGCAAGACTTCGTTTCAGGTAAGGGCAGTCACTTTTCAGCTCAAACGAACTACATCGTTCACGAAGCTCACACGTTTCTCATCTTAACAGACAAGCATTAGATTTTAGAGGACCAGTGCTTTTTGTCAGTTTCAGAAGCCGAGTTGGACTATATAATGTCCGTATGTGTAGGAAACACCGTTCTTTTGTTCTCAGCACACTCACGTTTCCTGCTGTTTAAGAGACTCTAGAAAGCAAGATCGTGCTTCTTGTTATAAAGCAGAGTGTGATCAATGGATGAGAACACGGTTGTGTGTTTCACTTCAGAAATGGAGTTAAATCCCAGGCTCAGAGTCTTCCTACAAGCAAGACTTCATTTCAGGTGAGGGCAGTCAGTTTTCTGCTCAAACGAACTACACCTTTCACGAAGCTCACACGTTTCTCATCTTAACTGACAAGCATTGGATGTTAGAGGACCAGTGCATTCTATCAGTTTCAGATGAAGATTTGGACTACATATAGTCCGTATTTGTTGGAAACACCGTTCTTTTTTCTGAGCACTCACGTTTCCTGCTGTCTTAGAGACTCTAGAAAGCAAGAGCGTGCTTCTCGCTCTAAAGCAGAGTGTGATCCATGGATGAGAACTATGCTGTGTGTTTGCTTTCAGAAATGGAGTTAAATCCCATGCTCTGAGTCTTCCTACAAGCAAGACTTCGTTTCAGGTAAGGGCAGTCACTTTTCTGCTCAAAGAACTACATCGTTCACGGAGCTCACACCTTTCTCACCTTAACAGACAAGCATTGGATGTTAGAGGACCAGTGCTTTGTATCAGTTTCAGAAGCAGAATTCGACTAGATATGGTCCGTATGTGTAAGAAACACCGTTCTTTTGTTCTCAGCACACTCACGTTTCCTGCTGTCTTAGAGACTCTAGAAAGCAAGAGCGTGCTTCTCGCTCTAAAGCAGAGTGTGATCCATGGATGAGAACTATGCTGTGTGTTTCACTTCTGAAATGGAGTTAAATCCCAGGCTCTGAGTCTTCCTACAAGCAAGACTTCGCTTCAGGTAAGGGCAGTCACTTTTCAGCTCAAAGGAACTACATCGTTCACGAAACTCACACGTTTCTCATCTTAACAGACAAGCATTAGATTTTAGAGGACCAGTGCTTTTTATCAGTTTCAGAAGCAGAGTTGGACTATATAATGTCCGTATGTGTAGGAAACACCGTTCTTTTGTTCTGTGCACACTCAGATTTCCTGCTGTGTTAGAGACTCTAGAAAGCTAGAGTGTGCTGCTCACTCTAAAGCAGAGTGTGATCCACGGATGACAACTATGCTGTGTGTTTCTCTTCAGAAATGGTGTTAAATCCAGGCTTTTTGTCTTACTACAAGCAAGACTTCGTTTCAGGTAAGGGCAGTCACTTTTCAGTTCAAAGGAACTACATCATTCACAAAGCTCACACGTTTCTCATCTTAACTGACAAGCATTGGATGTTAGAGGACCAGTGCATTCTATCAGTTTCAGAAGAAGATTTGGACTACCTATAGTCCGTATGTGTAGGGAACACCGTTCTTTTGTTCTCAGCACACTCACGTTTCCTGCTGTATTAGAGACTCTAGAAAGCAAGAGTTTGCTTCTTGCTCTACAGCAGAGTGTGATCCATGGATGAGAACTATGCTGTGTGTTTCACTTCAGAAATGGAGTTAAATCCCAGGCTGTGAGTCTTCCTACAATCAAGACTTCGTTTCAGGTAAGGGCAGTCACTTTTCTGCTCAAACGAACTACATCGTTCACGAAGCTCACACGTTTCTCATCTTATCTGACAAGCATTGGATGTTAGAGGACCAGTGCTTTGTATCAGTTTCAGAAGAAGAGTTAGACTAGATATGGTCCGTATGTGTAGGAAACACCGTTCTTTTGTTCTCAGCACACTCACCTTTCCTACTGTCTTAGAGACTCTAGAAAGCAAGAGCGTGCTTCTCGCTCTAAAGCAGACTGTGATCCATGGATGAGAACTATGCTGTGTGTTTGCCTTCAGAAATGGAGTTAAATCCCAGGCTCTGTGTCTTCCTACAGGCAAGACTTCGTTTCAGGTAAGGGCAGTCACTTTTCTGCTCAAACGAACTACATCGTTCACTGAGCTCACACGTTTCTCATCTTAACAGGCAAGCATTGGATGTTAGAGGGTCAGTGCTTTGTATCAGTTTCAGAAGCAGATTTGGACTACATATGGTCCATATGTGTAGGAAACACCGTTCTTTTGTTCTCAGCACACTCACGTTTCCTGCTGTCTTAGAGAATCTAGAAAGGAAGAACGTGCTTCTCTCTCTAAAGCAGACTGTGATCCATGGATGAGAACTATGCTGTGTGTTTCCCTTCAGAAATGGAGTTAAATCCCAGGCTCTGAGTCTTCCTATAAGCAAGACTTCGTTTCAGGTAAGGGCAGTCACTTTTCAGCTCAAACGAACTACATCGTTCACTGAGCTCACACGTTTCTCATCTTAACTGACAAACATTGGATGTTAGAGGACCAGTGCTTTATCTGTTTCAGAAGCAGAGTTGGACTAGATATGGTCCATATGTGTAGGAAACACCGTTCTTTTGTTCTCAGCAAACTCACGTTTCCTGCTGTCTTAGAGATTCTAGAAAGCAAGAGCGTGCTTCTTGTTCTAAAGCAGAGTGTAATCAATGGATGAGAACTATGCTGTGTGTTTCCCTTCAGAAATGGAGTTAAATCCCATGCTCTGAGTCTTCCTACAAGCAAGACTTCGTTTCAGGTAAGGGCAGTCACTTTTCTGCTCAAACGAACTACATCGTTCACGAAGCTCACACGTTTCACATCTTAATTGACAAGCATTGGATGTTAGAGGACCAGTGCTTTGTATCCGTTTCAGAAGAAGAGTTGGAGTAGATATGGTCCGTATGTATAGGAAACACCGTTCATTTGTTCTCAGCACACTCACGTTTCCTGCTGTCTTAGAGACTCTAGAAAGCATGAGCGTGTTTCTCGTTCTAAAGCAGAGTGTGATCCATGGATGAGAACTCTGCTGTGTGTTTCCCTTCAGAAATGGAGTTAAATCCCAGGTTCTGTGTCTTCCTACAAGCAAGACTTCTTTTTAGGTAAGAGCAGTCACTTTTCTGCTCAAACGATCTACATCGTTCACTGAGCTCACACGTTTCTCATCTTAACAGACAAGCATTGGATGTTAGAGGACCAGTGCTTTGTATCAGTTTCAGAAGCAGAGTTGGACTAGATATGGTCTGTATTTGTAGGAAAAACCATTCTTTTGTTCTCAGAAAACTCACGTTTCCTGCTGTCTTAGAGACTCTAGAAAGCAAGATTGTGCTTCTTGTTCTGAAGCAGAGTGTGATCAATGAATGAGAACACTGCTGTGTGTTTCACTTCAGAAATGGAGTAGAATCCCAGGCTCTGAGTCTTCCTACAAGCAAGACTTCGTTTCAGGTAAGGGCAGTCACTTTTCTGCTCAAACGAACTACATCTTTCACGAAGCTCACACGTTTCTCATCTTAACTGACAAGCATTGGATGTTAGAGGACCAGTGCATTGTATCAGTTTCAGAAGAAGATTTGGACTACATATAGTCTGTATGTGTAGGAAACATCGTTCTTTTGTTCTGGGCACACTCAGATTACCTGCTGTATTAGTGACTCTAGAAAGCTAGAGTGTGCTTCTCGCTCTAAAGCAGAGTGTGATCCATGGATGAGAAGTATGCTGTGTGTTTCCCTTCAGAAATGGACTTAAATACCAGGCTCTGTGTCTTACTACAAGCAAGACTTCGTTTCAGGTAAGGGCAGTTACTTTTCTGCTCAAACAAACTACATCGTTCACGAAGTTCACAAGTTTCTCATCTTAACTGACAAGCATTGTATGTTAGAGGACCAGTGCTTTGTATCAGTTTCAGAAGAAGAGTTGGACTAGATATGGTCTGTATGTGTAGGAAACACCGTTCTTTTGATCTCAGCACACTCATGTGTCCTGCTGTCTTAGAGACTCTAGAAAGCAAGAGCGTGCTTCTCGCTCTAAAGAAGAGTGTGATCCATGGATGAAAACTATGCTGTGTGTTTCCCTTCAGAAAAGTAGTTAAATCCCAGGATCTATGTCTTCCTACAAGCAAGACTTCATTTCATGTAAGGGAAGTCACTTTTCAGCTCAAAAGAACTACATCGTTCACTGAGCTCACACGTTTCTCATCTTAACTGACAAGCATTGGATGTTAGAGGACCAGTGCATTCTATCAGTTTCAGAAGAAGATTTGGACTACATATAGTCTGTATGTGTAGGAAACACCGTTCATTGTTCTTGGCACACTCAGTTTTCCTGCTGTATTAGAGAATCTAGAAAGCAAGAGCGTGCTTCTTGCTCTAAAGCAGAGTGTGATCCATGGATGAAAACTATGCTGTGTGTTTCCCTTTAGAAATGGAGTTAAATCCCAGGCTCTGAGTCTTCCTACAAGCAAGACTTCGTTTCAGGTAAGGGTAGTCAGTTTTCTGCTCAAAGGAACTACATCGTTCACGAAGCTCACACGTTTCTCATCTTAATTGACAAGCATTGGATGTTAGAGGACCAGTGCTTTGTACCAGTTTCAGAAGAAGAGTTGGACTAGATATGGTCCGTATGTGTAGGAAACACTGTTCTTTTGTTCTCAGCACACTCACGTTTCCTGCTGTCTTAGAGACTCTAGAAAGCATGAGCGTGCTTCTCGCTCTAAAGCATAGTGTGATCCATGGATGAGAACTAAGCTGTGTGTTTCCCTTCAGAAATGGAGTTAAATCCCAGGCTCTGTGTCTTCCTACAAGCAAGACTTCGTTTCAGGTGAGGGCAGTCACTTTTTTGCTCAAACGAACTACATCATTCACGGAGCTCACACGTTTCTCACCTTAACAGACAAGCATTGGATGTTAGAGGACCAGTGCTTTTTATCAGTTTCAGAAGCAGAGTTGGACTAGATATGGTCTGTATGTGTAGGAAATACCGTTCTTTTGTTCTCAGCAAACTCACGTTTCCTGCTGTCTTAGAGACTCTAGAAAGCAAGATCATGCTTCTTGTTCTAAAGCAGAGTGTGATCAATGGATGAGAACACTGCTGTGTGTTTCACTTCAGAAATGGAGTAAAATCCCAGTCTCTGAGTCTTCCTACAAGCAAGACTTCCTTTCAGGTAAGGGCAGTCACTTTTCTGCTCAAACGAACTACATATTTCACGAAGCTCACACGTTTGTCATCTTAACTGACAAGCATTGGATGTTAGAGGACCAGTGCATTGTATCATTTTCAGAAGAAGAGTTGGACTAGATATGGTCCGTATGTGTAGGAAACACCGTTCTTTTGTTCTCAGCACCTCTGTTTCCTGCTCTCTTAGAGACTCTAGAAAGCAAAAGCGTGCTTCTCGCTCTAAAGCAGAGTGTGATCCATGGATGAGAACTATGCTGTGTGTTTCCCTTCAGAAATGGAGTTAAATCCCAGGCTCTGAGTCTCCCTACAAGCAAGAATTGGTTTCAAGTAAGGGCAGTCACTTTTCAGCTCAAATGAACTACATCGTTCACTGAGCTCACACATTTCTCATCTTAACTGACAAGCATTAGATGTTAGAGTACCAGTGCTTTGTATCTGTTTTAGAAGCAGAGTTGGACTAGATATGGTCCGTATGTGTAGGAAACACCGTTCTTTTGTTCTCAGCACACTCACGTTTCCTGCTGTCTTAGAGACTTTAGAAAGCAAGAGCAGGCTTCTCGCTCTAAAGCAGAATGTGATCCATGGATGAAAACTATGCTGTGTGCTTCCCTTAAGAAAAGTAGTTAAATCCCAGGATCTATGTCTTCCTACAAGCAAGACTTCATTTCATGTAAGGGCAGTCACTTTTCAGCTCAAACGAACTACATCGTTCACTGAGCTCACACGTTTCTCATCTTAACTGACAAGCATTGGATGTTAGAGGACCAGTGCTTTGTATCAGTTTCAGAAGCAGAGTTGGACTATATAATGTCCGTATGTGTAGGAAACACCGTTCTTTTGTTCTGGGCACACTCAGTTTTCCTGCTGTATTAGAGAATCTAGAAAGCAAGAGCGTGCTTCTTGCTCTAAAGCAGAGTGTGATACATGGATGAAAACTATGCTGTGTGTTTCCCTTCAGAAATGGAGTTAAATCCCAGGCTCTGAGTCTTCCTACAAGCAAGACTTCGTTTCAGGTAAGAGCAGTCACTTTTCTGCTCAAACGATCTACATCGTTCTCTCAGCTCACACGTTTCTCATCTTAACAGACAAGCATTGCATGTTAGAGGACCAGTGCTTTGTATCAGTTGCAGAAGCAGAGGTGGACTATATAATGTCCGTATGTGTAGGAAACACCGTTCTTTTGTTCTGAGCACACTCACGTTTCCTGCTGTCTTAGAGAGTCTAGAAAGCAAGAGCGTGCTTCTTGTTCTAAACCAGAGTGTGATCAATGGATGATTACACTGCTGTGTGTTTTACTTCAGAAATGGAGTTAAATCCCAGGCTCTGAGTCTTCCTACAAGCAAGACTTCAATTCAGGTAAGGGCAGTCACTTTTCTGCTCAAATGAACTACATTGTTCACGAAGTTCACACGTTTCTCATCTTAACTGACAAGCATTGGATGTTAGAGGATAAGTGCTTTGTATCAGTTTCAGAAGCAGATTTGGACTACATATGGTCCATATGTGTAGGAAACACTGTTCTTTTGTTCTGGGAACACTCAGATTTTCTTCTGTATTAGAGACTTTAGAACGCTAGAGTGTGCTTCTCGATCTAAAGCAGAGTGTGGTCCATGGATGAGAACTATGCTGTGTGTTTCCCTTCAGAAATGGAGTTAAATCCCATGCTCTGAGTCTTCCTACAAGCAAGACTTCGTTTCAGGTAAGGGCAGTCACTTTTCTGCTCAAACGAACTACATCGTTCACGAAGCTCACACGTTTCACATCTTAATTGACAAGCATTGGATGTTAGAGGACCAGTGCTTTGTATCCGTTTCAGAAGAAGAGTTGGAGTAGATATGGTCCGTATGTATAGGAAACACCGTTCATTTGTTCTCAGCACACTCACGTTTCCTGCTGTCTTAGAGACTCTAGAAAGCATGAGCATGTTTCTCGTTCTAAAGCAGAGTGTGATCCATGGATGAGAACTCTGCTGTGTGTTTCCCTTCAGAAATGGAGTTAAATCCCAGGTTCTGTGTCTTCCTACAAGCAAGACTTCTTTTTAGGTAAGAGCAGTCACTTTTCTGCTCAAACGATCTACATCGTTCACTGAGCTCACACGTTTCTCATCTTAACAGACAAGCATTGGATGTTAGAGGACCAGTGCTTTGTATCAGTTTCAGAAGCAGAGTTGGACTAGATATGGTCTGTATTTGTAGGAAAAACCATTCTTTTGTTCTCAGAAAACTCACGTTTCCTGCTGTCTTAGAGACTCTAGAAAGCAAGATTGTGCTTCTTGTTCTGAAGCAGAGTGTGATCCATGGATGAGAAGTATGCTGTGTGTTTCCCTTCAGAAATGGACTTAAATACCAGGCTCTGTGTCTTACTACAAGCAAGACTTCGTTTCAGGTAAGGGCAGTTACTTTTCTGCTCAAACAAACTACATCGTTCACGAAGTTCACAAGTTTCTCATCTTAACTGACAAGCATTGTATGTTAGAGGACCAGTGCTTTGTATCAGTTTCAGAAGAAGAGTTGGACTAGATATGGTCTGTATGTGTAGGAAACACCGTTCTTTTGATCTCAGCACACTCATGTGTCCTGCTGTCTTAGAGACTCTAGAAAGCAAGAGCGTGCTTCTCGCTCTAAAGAAGAGTGTGATCCATGGATGAAAACTATGCTGTGTGTTTCCCTTCAGAAAAGTAGTTAAATCCCAGGATCTATGTCTTCCTACAAGCAAGACTTCATTTCATGTAAGGGAAGTCACTTTTCAGCTCAAAAGAACTACATCGTTCACTGAGCTCACACGTTTCTCATCTTAACTGACAAGCATTGGATGTTAGAGGACCAGTGCATTGTATCAGTTTCAGAAGAAGATTTGGACTACATATAGTCTGTATGTGTAGGAAACACCGTTCATTGTTCTTGGCACACTCAGTTTTCCTGCTGTATTAGAGAATCTAGAAAGCAAGAGCGTGCTTCTTGCTCTAAAGCAGAGTGTGATCCATGGATGAAAACTATGCTGTGTGTTTCCCTTTAGAAATGGAGTTAAATCCCAGGCTCTGAGTCTTCCTACAAGCAAGACTTCGTTTCAGGTAAGGGTAGTCAGTTTTCTGCTCAAAGGAACTACATCGTTCACGAAGCTCACACGTTTCTCATCTTAATTGACAAGCATTGGATGTTAGAGGACCAGTGCTTTGTACCAGTTTCAGAAGAAGAGTTGGACTAGATATGGTCCGTATGTGTAGGAAACACTGTTCTTTTGTTCTCAGCACACTCACGTTTCCTGCTGTCTTAGAGACTCTAGAAAGCATGAGCGTGCTTCTCGCTCTAAAGCATAGTGTGATCCATGGATGAGAACTAAGCTGTGTGTTTCCCTTCAGAAATGGAGTTAAATCCCAGGCTCTGTGTCTTCCTACAAGCAAGACTTCGTTTCAGGTGAGGGCAGTCACTTTTTTGCTCAAACGAACTACATCATTCACGGAGCTCACACGTTTCTCACCTTAACAGACAAGCATTGGATGTTAGAGGACCAGTGCTTTTTATCAGTTTCAGAAGCAGAGTTGGACTAGATATGGTCTGTATGTGTAGGAAACACCGTTCTTTTGTTCTCAGCAAACTCACGTTTCCTGCTGTCTTAGAGACTCTAGAAAGCAAGATCATGCTTCTTGTTCTAAAGCAGAGTGTGATCAATGGATGAGAACACTGCTGTGTGTTTCACTTCAGAAATGGAGTAAAATCCCAGTCTCTGAGTCTTCCTACAAGCAAGACTTCCTTTCAGGTAAGGGCAGTCACTTTTCTGCTCAAACGAACTACATATTTCACGAAGCTCACACGTTTGTCATCTTAACTGACAAGCATTGGATGTTAGAGGACCAGTGCATTGTATCATTTTCAGAAGAAGAGTTGGACTAGATATGGTCCGTATGTGTAGGAAACACCGTTCTTTTGTTCTCAGCACCTCTGTTTCCTGCTCTCTTAGAGACTCTAGAAAGCAAAAGCGTGCTTCTCGCTCTAAAGCAGAGTGTGATCCATGGATGAGAACTATGCTGTGTGTTTCCCTTCAGAAATGGAGTTAAATCCCAGGCTCTGAGTCTCCCTACAAGCAAGAATTGGTTTCAAGTAAGGGCAGTCACTTTTCAGCTCAAATGAACTACATCGTTCACTGAGCTCACACATTTCTCATCTTAACTGACAAGCATTAGATGTTAGAGTACCAGTGCTTTGTATCTGTTTTAGAAGCAGAGTTGGACTAGATATGGTCCGTATGTGTAGGAAACACCGTTCTTTTGTTCTCAGCACACTCACGTTTCCTGCTGTCTTAGAGACTTTAGAAAGCAAGAGCGGGCTTCTCGCTCTAAAGCAGAATGTGATCCATGGATGAAAACTATGCTGTGTGCTTCCCTTAAGAAAAGTAGTTAAATCCCAGGATCTATGTCTTCCTACAAGCAAGACTTCATTTCATGTAAGGGCAGTCACTTTTCAGCTCAAACGAACTACATAGTTCACTGAGCTCACACGTTTCTCATCTTAACTGACAAGCATTGGATGTTAGAGGACCAGTGCTTTGTATCAGTTTCAGAAGCAGAGTTGGACTATATAATGTCCGTATGTGTAGGAAACACCGTTCTTTTGTTCTGGGCACACTCAGTTTTCCTGCTGTATTAGAGAATCTAGAAAGCAAGAGCGTGCTTCTTGCTCTAAAGCAGAGTGTGATACATGGATGAAAACTATGCTGTGTGTTTCCCTTCAGAAATGGAGTTAAATCCCAGGCTCTGAGTCTTCCTACAAGCAAGACTTCGTTTCAGGTAAGAGCAGTCACTTTTCTGCTCAAACGATCTACATCGTTCTCTCAGCTCACACGTTTCTCATCTTAACAGACAAGCATTGCATGTTAGAGGACCAGTGCTTTGTATCAGTTGCAGAAGCAGAGGTGGACTATATAATGTCCGTATGTGTAGGAAACACCGTTCTTTTGTTCTGAGCACACTCACGTTTCCTGCTGTCTTAGAGAGTCTAGAAAGCAAGAGCGTGCTTCTTGTTCTAAACCAGAGTGTGATCAATGGATGATTACACTGCTGTGTGTTTTACTTCAGAAATGGAGTTAAATCCCAGGCTCTGAGTCTTCCTACAAGCAAGACTTCAATTCAGGTAAGGGCAGTCACTTTTCTGCTCAAATGAACTACATTGTTCACGAAGTTCACACGTTTCTCATCTTAACTGACAAGCATTGGATGTTAGAGGATAAGTGCTTTGTATCAGTTTCAGAAGCAGATTTGGACTACATATGGTCCATATGTGTAGGAAACACTGTTCTTTTGTTCTGGGAACACTCAGATTTTCTTCTGTATTAGAGACTTTAGAACGCTAGAGTGTGCTTCTCGATCTAAAGCAGAGTGTGGTCCATGGATGAGAACTATGCTGTGTTTTTCCCTTCAGAAATGGACTTAAATCCCAGGCTCTGTGTCTTACTACAAGCAAGAATTCGTTTCAGGTAAGGGCAGTCACTTTTCAGTTCAAAGGAACTACATCATTCACAAAGCTCACAAGTTTCTCATCTTAACTGACAAGCATTGGATGTTAGAGGACCAGTGCTTTGTATCAGTTTCAGAAGCAGAGTTGGACTAGATATGGTCTGTATGTGTAGGAAACACCGTTCTTTTGTTCTCAACAAACTCACGTTTCCTGCTGTCTTAGAGACTCTAGAAAGCAAGATCATGCTTCTTGTTCTAAAGCAGAGTGTGATCAATGGATGAAAACACTGCTGTTTGTTTCACTTCAGAAATGGAGTAAAATCCCAGGCTCTGAGTCTTCCTACAAGCAAGACTTCGTTTCAGGTAAGGGCAGTCACTTTTCTGCTCAAACGAACTACATATTTCACGAAGCTCACACGTTTGTCATCTTAACTGACAAGCATTGGATGTTAGAGGACCAGTGCATTGTATCATTTTCAGAAGAAGAGTTGGACTAGATATGGTCCGTATGTGTAGGAAACACCGTTCATTTGTTCTCAGCTCCTCTGTTTCCTGCTCTCTTAGAGACTCTAGAAAGCAAGAGCGTGCTTCTCGCTCTAAAGCAGAGTGTGATCCATGGATGAAAACTATGCTGTGTGTTTCCCTTCAGAAATGGAGTTAAATCCAAGGCTCTGAGTCTCCCTACAAGCAAGAATTGGTTTCAGGTAAGGGCAGTCACTTTTCTGCTCAAACGATCTACATCGTTCTCTGAGCTCACACGTTTCTCATCTTAAAAGGCAAGCATTGGATGTTAGAGGACCAGTGCTTTGTATCAGTTTCAGAAGCAGAGTTGGACTAGATATGGTCTGTATGTGTAGGAAACACCGTTCTTTTGTTCTCAGCAAACTCACGTTTCCTGCTGTCTTAGAGACTCTAGAAAGCAAGATCATGCTTCTTGTTCTAAAGCAGAGTGTGATCAATGGATGAGAACACTGCTGTGTGTTTCACTTCAGAAATGGAGTAAAATCCCAGGCTCTGAGTCTTCCTACAAGCAAGACTTCGTTTCAGGTAAGGGCAGTCACTTTTCTGCTCAAACGAACTACATATTTCACGAAGCTCACACGTTTGTCATCTTAACTGACAAGCATTGGATGTTAGAGGACCAGTGCATTGTATCATTTTCAGAAGAAGAGTTGGACTAGATATGGTCCGTATGTGTAGGAAACACCGTTCATTTGTTCTCAGCTCCTCTGTTTCCTGCTCTCTTAGAGACTCTAGAAAGCAAGAGCGTGCTTCTCGCTCTAAAGCAGAGTGTGATCCATGGATGAGAACTATGCTGTGTGTTTCCCTTCAGAAATGGAGTTAAATCCAAGGCTCTGAGTCTCCCTACAAGCAAGAATTGGTTTCAGGTAAGGGCAGTCACTTTTCAGCTCAAACGAACTACATCGTTCACTGAGCTCACACATTTCTCATCTTAACTGACTAGCATTAGATATTAGAGTACCAGTGCTTTGTATCTGTTTTAGAAGCAGAGTTGGACTAGATATGGTCCGTATGTGTAGGAAACACCGTTCTTTTGTTCTCAGCACACTCACGTTTCCTGCTGTCTTAGAGACTTTAGAAAGCAAGAGCGTGCTTCTCGCTCTAAAGCAGAGTGTGATCCATGGATGAAAACTATGCTGTGTGCTTCCCTTAAGAAAATTAGTTAAATCCCAGGATCTATGTCTTCCTACAAGCAAGACTTCATTTCATGTAACGGCAGTCACTTTTCAGCTCAAACGAACTACATCGTTCACTGAGCTCACACGTTTCTCATCTTAATTGACAAGCATTGGATGTTAGAGGGTCAGTGCTTTGTATCAGTTTCAGAAGCAGATTTGGACTACATATGGTACATATGTGTAAGAAACACCATTCTTTTGTTCTAGGCACACTCAGATTTCCTGCTGTATTAGAGACTCTAGAAAGGTAGAGTGTGCTTTTCGCTCTAAGACATAGTGTGATCCATGGATGAGAACTATGCTGTGTGTTTCCCTTCAGAAATGGACTTAAATCCCAGGCTCTGTGTCTTACTACAAGCAAGAATTCGTTTCAGGTAAAGGCAGTCACTTTTCAGTTCAAAGGAACTACATCATTCACAAAGCTCACAAGTTTCTCATCTTAACTGACAAGCATTGGATGTTAGAGGACCAGTGCTTTGTATCAGTTTCAGAAGCAGAGTTGGACTAGATATGGTCTGTATGTGTAGGAAACACCGTTCTTTTGTTCTCAGCACACTCACGTTTCCTGCTGTCTTAGAGACTTTAGAAAGCAAGATTGTGCTTCTCGCTCTAAAGCAGAGTGTGATCCATGGATGAAAACTATGCTGTGTGTTTCCCTTAAGAAAAGAAGTTAAATCCCAGGATCTATGTCTTCCTACAAGCAAGACTTCATTTCATGTAAGGGCAGTCACTTTTCAGCTCAAACGAACTACATCGTTCACTGAGCTCACACGTTTCTCATCTTTACTGACAAGCATTGGATGTTAGAGGACCAGTGCATTGTATCAGTTTCAGAAGAAGATTTGGACTACATATAGTCCGTAAGTGTAGGAAACACCGTTCTTTTGTTCTGGGCACACTCAGTTTTCCTGCTGTATTAGAGAATCTAGAAAGCAAGAGCGTGCTTCTTGCTCTAAAGCAGAGTGTGATCCATGGATGAAAACTATGCTGTGTGTTTCCCTTCAGAAATGGAGTTAAATCCCAGGCTCTGTGTCTTACTACAAGCAAGAATTCATTTCAGGTAAAGGCAGTCACTTTTCAGTTCAAAGGAAATACATCATTCACAAAGCTACACGTTTCTCATCTTAACTGACAAGCATTGGATGTTAGAGGACCAGTGCTTTGTATCAGTTTCAGAAGCAGAGTTGGACTAGATATGGTCTGTATGTGTAGGAAAAACCATTCTTTTGTTCTCATCAAACTCACGTTTCCTGCTGTCTTAGAGACTCTAGAAAGCAAGATCGTGCTTCTTGTTCTAAAGCAGTTTGTGATCAATCAATGAGAACACTGCTGTGTGTTTCACTTCAGAAATGGAGTAAAATCGCAGGCTCTGAGTCTTCCTACAAGCAAGACTTCGTTTCAGGTAAGGGCAGTCACTTTTCTGCTCAAACGAACTACATCTTTCACGAAGCTCACACGTTTCTCATCTTAACTGACAAGCATTGGATGTTAGAGGACCAGTGCTTTGTATCAGTTTCAGAAGAAGAGTTGGACTAGATATGGTCCGTATGTGTAGGAAACACCGTTCTTTTTTTCTCAGCACACTCAGGTTTCCTGCTGTCTTAGAGACTCTAGAAAGCATGAGCGTGCTTCTCGCTCTAAAGCAGAGTGTGATCCATAGATGAGAACTATGCTGTGTGTTTCCCTTCAGAAACGGAGTTAAGTCCCAGGCTCTGTGTCTTCCTACAAGCAAGACTTCCTTTCAGGTAAGAGCAGTCACTTTTCTGCTCAAAAGATCTACATCATGCACAGAGCTCACACGTTTCTCATCTTAACAGACAAGCATTGGATGTTAGAGGACCAGTGCTTTGTTTCAGTTTCAGAAGCAGTGTTGGACTAGATATGGTCTGTATGTGTAGGAAACCCCGTTCTTTTGTTCTGGGCACACTCAGTTTTCCTGCTGTATTAGAGAATCTAGAAAGCAAGAGCGTGCTTCTTGCTCTAAAGCAGAGTGTGATCCATGGATGAAAACTATGCTGTGTGTTTCACTTCAGAAATGGAGTTAAATCCCAGGCTCTGAGTCTTCCTACAAGCAAGACTTCGTTTCAGGTAAGAGCAGTCACTTTTCTGCTCAAACGATCTACATCGTTCTCTGAGCTCACACGTTTCTCATCTTAACAGACAAGCAATGCATGTTAGAGGACCAGTGCTTTGTATCAGTTGCAGAAGCAGAGGTGGACTATATAATGTCCATATGTGTAGGAAACACCGTTCTTTTGTTCTCAGCACACTCACGTTTCCTGCTGTCTTAGAGAGTCTAGAAAGCAAGAGCGTGCTTCTTGTTCTAAACCAGAGTGTGATCAATGGATGATTACACTGCTGTGTGTTTTACTTCAGAAATGGAGTTAAATCCCAGGCTCTGAGTCTTCCTACAAGCAAGACTTCAATTCAGGTAAGGGCAGTCACTTTTCTGCTCAAATGAACTACATCATTCACGAAGTTCACACGTTTCTCATCTTAACTGACAAGCATTGGATGTTAGAGGATCAGTGCTTTGTATCAGTTTCAGAAGCAGATTTGGACTACATATGGTCCATATGTGTAGGAAACACTGTTCTTTTGTTCTGAGCACACTCAGATTTTCTTCTGTATTAGAGACTTTAGAAAGCTAGAGTGTGCTTCTCGATCTAAAGCAGAGTGTGGTCCATGGATGAGAACTATGCTGTGTTTTTCCCTTCAGAAATGGACTTAAATCCCAGGCTCTGTGTCTTACTACAAGCAAGAATTCGTTTCAGGTAAGGGCAGTCAGTTTTCTGCTCAAACGAACTACATATTTCACGAAGCTCACACGTTTGTCATCTTAACTGACAAGCATTGGATGTTAGAGGACCAGTGCATTGTATCAGTTTCAGAAGAAGAGTTGGACTAGATATGGTCCGTATGTGTAGGAAACACCGTTCATTTGTTCTCAGCACCTCTGTGTCCTGCTCTCTTAGAGACTCTAGAAAGCAAGAGCGTGCTTCTCGCTCTAAAGCAGAGTGTGATCCATGGATGAGAACTATGCTGTGTGTTTCCCTTCAGAAATGGAGTTAAATCCAAGGCTCTGAGTCTCCCTACAAGCAAGAATTGGTTTCAGGTAAGGGCAGTCACTTTTCAGCTCAAACGAACTACATCGTTGACGAAGCTCACACATTTCTCATCTTAACAGACAAGCATTAGATTTTAGAGGACCAGTGCTTTTTATCAGTTTCAGAAGCAGAGTTGGACTATATAATGTCCGTATGTGTAGGAAACACCGTTCTTTTGTTCTCAGCACACTCATGTTTCCTGCTCTCTTAGAGACTCTAGAAAGCAAGAGCGTGCTTCTCGCTCTAAAGCAGAGTGTGATCCATGGATGAGAACTATGCTGTGTGTTTCCCTTCAGAAATGGAGTTAAATCCCAGGCTCTGAGTCTCCCTACAAGCAAGAATTGGTTTCAGGTAAGGGCAGTCACTTTTCAGCTCAAACGAACTACATCGTTCACTGAGCTCACACATTTCTCATCTTAACAGACAAGCATTGGATGTTAGAGTACCAGTGCTTTGTATCTGTTTTAGAAGCAGAGTTGGACTAGATATGGTCCGTATGTGTAGGAAACACCGTTCTTTTGTTCTCAGCACACTCACGTTTCCTGCTGTCTTAGAGACTCTAGAAAGCAAGATCGTGCTTCTTGTTCTAAAGCAGAGTGTGATCAATCAATGAGAACACTGCTGTGTGTTTCACTTCAGAAATGGAGTAAAATCGCAGGCTCTGAGTCTTCCTACAAGCAAGACTTCGTTTCAGGTAAGGGCAGTCACTTTTCTGCTCAAACGAACTACATCTTTCACGAAGCTCACACGTTTCTCATCTTAACTGACAAGCATTGGATGTTAGAGGACCAGTGCTTTGTGTCAGTTTCAGAAGAAGAGTTGGACTAGATATGGTCCGTATGTGTAGGAAACACCGTTCTTTTTTTCTCAGCACACTCAGGTTTCCTGCTGTCTTAGAGACTCTAGAAAGCATGAGCGTGCTTCTCGCTCTAAAGCAGAGTGTGATCCATAGATGAGAACTATGCTGTGTGTTTCCCTTCAGAAACGGAGTTAAGTCCCAGGCTCTGTGTCTTCCTACAAGCAAGACTTCCTTTCAGGTAAGAGCAGTCACTTTTCTGCTCAAAAGATCTACATCATGCACAGAGCTCACACGTTTCTCATCTTAACAGACAAGCATTGGATGTTAGAGGACCAGTGCTTTGTTTCAGTTTCAGAAGCAGTGTTGGACTAGATATGGTCTGTATGTGTAGGAAACCCCGTTCTTTTGTTCTGGGCACACTCAGTTTTCCTGCTGTATTAGAGAATCTAGAAAGCAAGAGCGTGCTTCTTGCTCTAAAGCAGAGTGTGATCCATGGATGAAAACTATGCTGTGTGTTTCACTTCAGAAATGGAGTTAAATCCCAGGCTCTGAGTCTTCCTACAAGCAAGACTTCGTTTCAGGTAAGAGCAGTCACTTTTCTGCTCAAACGATCTACATCGTTCTCTGAGCTCACACGTTTCTCATCTTAACAGACAAGCAATGCATGTTAGAGGACCAGTGCTTTGTATTAGTTGCAGAAGCAGAGGTGGACTATATAATGTCCGTATGTGTAGGAAACACCGTTCTTTTGTTCTCAGCACACTCACGTTTCCTGCTGTCTTAGAGAGTCTAGAAAGCAAGAGCGTGCTTCTTGTTCTAAACCAGAGTGTGATCAATGGATGATTACACTGCTGTGTGTTTTACTTCAGAAATGGACTTAAATACCAGGCTCTGTGTCTTACTACAAGCAAGACTTCGTTTCAGGTAAGGGCAGTTACTTTTCTGCTCAAACAAACTACATCGTTCACGAAGTTCACAAGTTTCTCATCTTAACTGACAAGCATTGTATGTTAGAGGACCAGTGCTTTGTATCAGTTTCAGAAGAAGAGTTGGACTAGATATGGTCTGTATGTGTAGGAAACACCGTTCTTTTGATCTCAGCACACTCATGTGTCCTGCTGTCTTAGAGACTCTAGAAAGCAAGAGCGTGCTTCTCGCTCTAAAGAAGAGTGTGATCCATGGATGAAAACTATGCTGTGTGTTTCCCTTCAGAAAAGTAGTTAAATCCCAGGATCTATGTCTTCCTACAAGCAAGACTTCATTTCATGTAAGGGAAGTCACTTTTCAGCTCAAAAGAACTACATCGTTCACTGAGCTCACACGTTTCTCATCTTAACTGACAAGCATTGGATGTTAGAGGACCAGTGCATTGTATCAGTTTCAGAAGAAGATTTGGACTACATATAGTCTGTATGTGTAGGAAACACCGTTCATTGTTCTTGGCACACTCAGTTTTCCTGCTGTATTAGAGAATCTAGAAAGCAAGAGCGTGCTTCTTGCTCTAAAGCAGAGTGTGATCCATGGATGAAAACTATGCTGTGTGTTTCCCTTTAGAAATGGAGTTAAATCCCAGGCTCTGAGTCTTCCTACAAGCAAGACTTCGTTTCAGGTAAGGGTAGTCAGTTTTCTGCTCAAAGGAACTACATCGTTCACGAAGCTCACACGTTTCTCATCTTAATTGACAAGCATTGGATGTTAGAGGACCAGTGCTTTGTACCAGTTTCAGAAGAAGAGTTGGACTAGATATGGTCCGTATGTGTAGGAAACACTGTTCTTTTGTTCTCAGCACACTCACGTTTCCTGCTGTCTTAGAGACTCTAGAAAGCATGAGCGTGCTTCTCGCTCTAAAGCATAGTGTGATCCATGGATGAGAACTAAGCTGTGTGTTTCCCTTCAGAAATGGAGTTAAATCCCAGGCTCTGTGTCTTCCTACAAGCAAGACTTCGTTTCAGGTGAGGGCAGTCACTTTTTTGCTCAAACGAACTACATCATTCACGGAGCTCACACGTTTCTCACCTTAACAGACAAGCATTGGATGTTAGAGGACCAGTGCTTTTTATCAGTTTCAGAAGCAGAGTTGGACTAGATATGGTCTGTATGTGTAGGAAACACCGTTCTTTTGTTCTCAGAAAACTCACGTTTCCTGCTGTCTTAGAGACTCTAGAAAGCAAGATCATGCTTCTTGTTCTAAAGCAGAGTGTGATCAATGGATGAGAACACTGCTGTGTGTTTCACTTCAGAAATGGAGTAAAATCCCAGTCTCTGAGTCTTCCTACAAGCAAGACTTCCTTTCAGGTAAGGGCAGTCACTTTTCTGCTCAAACGAACTACATATTTCACGAAGCTCACACGTTTGTCATCTTAACTGACAAGCATTGGATGTTAGAGGACCAGTGCATTGTATCATTTTCAGAAGAAGAGTTGGACTAGATATGGTCCGTATGTGTAGGAAACACCGTTCTTTTGTTCTCAGCACCTCTGTTTCCTGCTCTCTTAGAGACTCTAGAAAGCAAAAGCGTGCTTCTCGCTCTAAAGCAGAGTGTGATCCATGGATGAGAACTATGCTGTGTGTTTCCCTTCAGAAATGGAGTTAAATCCCAGGCTCTGAGTCTCCCTACAAGCAAGAATTGGTTTCAAGTAAGGGCAGTCACTTTTCAGCTCAAATGAACTACATCGTTCACTGAGCTCACACATTTCTCATCTTAACTGACAAGCATTAGATGTTAGAGTACCAGTGCTTTGTATCTGTTTTAGAAGCAGAGTTGGACTAGATATGGTCCGTATGTGTAGGAAACACCGTTCTTTTGTTCTCAGCACACTCACGTTTCCTGCTGTCTTAGAGACTTTAGAAAGCAAGAGCGGGCTTCTCGCTCTAAAGCAGAATGTGATCCATGGATGAAAACTATGCTGTGTGCTTCCCTTAAGAAAAGTAGTTAAATCCCAGGATCTATGTCTTCCTACAAGCAAGACTTCATTTCATGTAAGGGCAGTCACTTTTCAGCTCAAACGAACTACATCGTTCACTGAGCTCACACGTTTCTCATCTTAACTGACAAGCATTGGATGTTAGAGGACCAGTGCTTTGTATCAGTTTCAGAAGCAGAGTTGGACTATATAATGTCCGTATGTGTAGGAAACACCGTTCTTTTGTTCTGGGCACACTCAGTTTTCCTGCTGTATTAGAGAATCTAGAAAGCAAGAGCGTGCTTCTTGCTCTAAAGCAGAGTGTGATACATGGATGAAAACTATGCTGTGTGTTTCCCTTCAGAAATGGAGTTAAATCCCAGGCTCTGAGTCTTCCTACAAGCAAGACTTCGTTTCAGGTAAGAGCAGTCACTTTTCTGCTCAAACGATCTACATCGTTCTCTCAGCTCACACGTTTCTCATCTTAACAGACAAGCATTGCATGTTAGAGGACCAGTGCTTTGTATCAGTTGCAGAAGCAGAGGTGGACTATATAATGTCCGTATGTGTAGGAAACACCGTTCTTTTGTTCTGAGCACACTCACGTTTCCTGCTGTCTTAGAGAGTCTAGAAAGCAAGAGCGTGCTTCTTGTTCTAAACCAGAGTGTGATCAATGGATGATTACACTGCTGTGTGTTTTACTTCAGAAATGGAGTTAAATCCCAGGCTCTGAGTCTTCCTACAAGCAAGACTTCAATTCAGGTAAGGGCAGTCACTTTTCTGCTCAAATGAACTACATTGTTCACGAAGTTCACACGTTTCTCATCTTAACTGACAAGCATTGGATGTTAGAGGATAAGTGCTTTGTATCAGTTTCAGAAGCAGATTTGGACTACATATGGTCCATATGTGTAGGAAACACTGTTCTTTTGTTCTGGGAACACTCAGATTTTCTTCTGTATTAGAGACTTTAGAACGCTAGAGTGTGCTTCTCGATCTAAAGCAGAGTGTGGTCCATGGATGAGAACTATGCTGTGTTTTTCCCTTCAGAAATGGACTTAAATCCCAGGCTCTGTGTCTTACTACAAGCAAGAATTCGTTTCAGGTAAGGGCAGTCACTTTTCAGTTCAAAGGAACTACATCATTCACAAAGCTCACAAGTTTCTCATCTTAACTGACAAGCATTGGATGTTAGAGGACCAGTACTTTGTATCAGTTTCAGAAGCAGAGTTGGACTAGATATGGTCTGTATGTGTAGGAAACACCGTTCTTTTGTTCTCAACAAACTCACGTTTCCTGCTGTCTTAGAGACTCTAGAAAGCAAGATCATGCTTCTTGTTCTAAAGCAGAGTGTGATCAATGGATGAAAACACTGCTGTTTGTTTCACTTCAGAAATGGAGTAAAATCCCAGGCTCTGAGTCTTCCTACAAGCAAGACTTCGTTTCAGGTAAGGGCAGTCACTTTTCTGCTCAAACGAACTACATATTTCACGAAGCTCACACGTTTGTCATCTTAACTGACAAGCATTGGATGTTAGAGGACCAGTGCATTGTATCATTTTCAGAAGAAGAGTTGGACTAGATATGGTCCGTATGTGTAGGAAACACCGTTCATTTGTTCTCAGCTCCTCTGTTTCCTGCTCTCTTAGAGACTCTAGAAAGCAAGAGCGTGCTTCTCGCTCTAAAGCAGAGTGTGATCCATGGATGAGAACTATGCTGTGTGTTTCCCTTCAGAAATGGAGTTAAATCCAAGGCTCTGAGTCTCCCTACAAGCAAGAATTGGTTTCAGGTAAGGGCAGTCACTTTTCTGCTCAAACGATCTACATCGTTCTCTGAGCTCACACGTTTCTCATCTTAAAAGGCAAGCATTGGATGTTAGAGGACCAGTGCTTTGTATCAGTTTCAGAAGCAGAGTTGGACTAGATATGGTCTGTATGTGTAGGAAACACCGTTCTTTTGTTCTCAGCAAACTCACGTTTCCTGCTGTCTTAGAGACTCTAGAAAGCAAGATCATGCTTCTTGTTCTAAAGCAGAGTGTGATCAATGGATGAGAACACTGCTGTGTGTTTCACTTCAGAAATGGAGTAAAATCCCAGGCTCTGAGTCTTCCTACAAGCAAGACTTCGTTTCAGGTAAGGGCAGTCACTTTTCTGCTCAAACGAACTACATATTTCACGAAGCTCACACGTTTGTCATCTTAACTGACAAGCATTGGATGTTAGAGGACCAGTGCATTGTATCATTTTCAGAAGAAGAGTTGGACTAGATATGGTCCGTATGTGTAGGAAACACCGTTCATTTGTTCTCAGCTCCTCTGTTTCCTGCTCTCTTAGAGACTCTAGAAAGCAAGAGCGTGCTTCTCGCTCTAAAGCAGAGTGTGATCCATGGATGAGAACTATGCTGTGTGTTTCCCTTCAGAAATGGAGTTAAATCCAAGGCTCTGAGTCTCCCTACAAGCAAGAATTGGTTTCAGGTAAGGGCAGTCACTTTTCAGCTCAAACGAACTACATCGTTCACTGAGCTCACACATTTCTCATCTTAACTGACTAGCATTAGATATTAGAGTACCAGTGCTTTGTATCTGTTTTAGAAGCAGAGTTGGACTAGATATGGTCCGTATGTGTAGGAAACACCGTTCTTTTGTTCTCAGCACACTCACGTTTCCTGCTGTCTTAGAGACTTTAGAAAGCAAGAGCGTGCTTCTCGCTCTAAAGCAGAGTGTGATCCATGGATGAAAACTATGCTGTGTGCTTCCCTTAAGAAAATTAGTTAAATCCCAGGATCTATGTCTTCCTACAAGCAAGACTTCATTTCATGTAACGGCAGTCACTTTTCAGCTCAAACGAACTACATCGTTCACTGAGCTCACACGTTTCTCATCTTAATTGACAAGCATTGGATGTTAGAGGGTCAGTGCTTTGTATCAGTTTCAGAAGCAGATTTGGACTACATATGGTACATATGTGTAAGAAACACCATTCTTTTGTTCTAGGCACACTCAGATTTCCTGCTGTATTAGAGACTCTAGAAAGGTAGAGTGTGCTTTTCGCTCTAAGACATAGTGTGATCCATGGATGAGAACTATGCTGTGTGTTTCCCTTCAGAAATGGACTTAAATCCCAGGCTCTGTGTCTTACTACAAGCAAGAATTCGTTTCAGGTAAAGGCAGTCACTTTTCAGTTCAAAGGAACTACATCATTCACAAAGCTCACAAGTTTCTCATCTTAACTGACAAGCATTGGATGTTAGAGGACCAGTGCTTTGTATCAGTTTCAGAAGCAGAGTTGGACTAGATATGGTCTGTATGTGTAGGAAACACCGTTCTTTTGTTCTCAGCACACTCACGTTTCCTGCTGTCTTAGAGACTTTAGAAAGCAAGATTGTGCTTCTCGCTCTAAAGCAGAGTGTGATCCATGGATGAAAACTATGCTGTGTGTTTCCCTTAAGAAAAGAAGTTAAATCCCAGGATCTATGTCTTCCTACAAGCAAGACTTCATTTCATGTAAGGGCAGTCACTTTTCAGCTCAAACGAACTACATCGTTCACTGAGCTCACACGTTTCTCATCTTTACTGACAAGCATTGGATGTTAGAGGACCAGTGCATTGTATCAGTTTCAGAAGAAGATTTGGACTACATATAGTCCGTAAGTGTAGGAAACACCGTTCTTTTGTTCTGGGCACACTCAGTTTTCCTGCTGTATTAGAGAATCTAGAAAGCAAGAGCGTGCTTCTTGCTCTAAAGCAGAGTGTGATCCATGGATGAAAACTATGCTGTGTGTTTCCCTTCAGAAATGGAGTTAAATCCCAGGCTCTGTGTCTTACTACAAGCAAGAATTCATTTCAGGTAAAGGCAGTCACTTTTCAGTTCAAAGGAAATACATCATTCACAAAGCTACACGTTTCTCATCTTAACTGACAAGCATTGGATGTTAGAGGACCAGTGCTTTGTATCAGTTTCAGAAGCAGAGTTGGACTAGATATGGTCTGTATGTGTAGGAAAAACCATTCTTTTGTTCTCATCAAACTCACGTTTCCTGCTGTCTTAGAGACTCTAGAAAGCAAGATCGTGCTTCTTGTTCTAAAGCAGAGTGTGATCAATCAATGAGAACACTGCTGTGTGTTTCACTTCAGAAATGGAGTAAAATCGCAGGCTCTGAGTCTTCCTACAAGCAAGACTTCGTTTCAGGTAAGGGCAGTCACTTTTCTGCTCAAACGAACTACATCTTTCATGAAGCTCACACGTTTCTCATCTTAACTGACAAGCATTGGATGTTAGAGGACCAGTGCTTTGTATCAGTTTCAGAAGAAGAGTTGGACTAGATATGGTCCGTATGTGTAGGAAACACCGTTCTTTTTTTCTCAGCACACTCAGGTTTCCTGCTGTCTTAGAGACTCTAGAAAGCATGAGCGTGCTTCTCGCTCTAAAGCAGAGTGTGATCCATAGATGAGAACTATGCTGTGTGTTTCCCTTCAGAAACGGAGTTAAGTCCCAGGCTCTGTGTCTTCCTACAAGCAAGACTTCCTTTCAGGTAAGAGCAGTCACTTTTCTGCTCAAAAGATCTACATCATGCACAGAGCTCACACGTTTCTCATCTTAACAGACAAGCATTGGATGTTAGAGGACCAGTGCTTTGTTTCAGTTTCAGAAGCAGTGTTGGACTAGATATGGTCTGTATGTGTAGGAAACCCCGTTCTTTTGTTCTGGGCACACTCAGTTTTCCTGCTGTATTAGAGAATCTAGAAAGCAAGAGCGTGCTTCTTGCTCTAAAGCAGAGTGTGATCCATGGATGAAAACTATGCTGTGTGTTTCACTTCAGAAATGGAGTTAAATCCCAGGCTCTGAGTCTTCCTACAAGCAAGACTTCGTTTCAGGTAAGAGCAGTCACTTTTCTGCTCAAACGATCTACATCGTTCTCTGAGCTCACACGTTTCTCATCTTAACAGACAAGCAATGCATGTTAGAGGACCAGTGCTTTGTATTAGTTGCAGAAGCAGAGGTGGACTATATAATGTCCGTATGTGTAGGAAACACCGTTCTTTTGTTCTCAGCACACTCACGTTTCCTGCTGTCTTAGAGAGTCTAGAAAGCAAGAGCGTGCTTCTTGTTCTAAACCAGAGTGTGATCAATGGATGATTACACTGCTGTGTGTTTTACTTCAGAAATGGACTTAAATACCAGGCTCTGTGTCTTACTACAAGCAAGACTTCGTTTCAGGTAAGGGCAGTTACTTTTCTGCTCAAACAAACTACATCGTTCACGAAGTTCACAAGTTTCTCATCTTAACTGACAAGCATTGTATGTTAGAGGACCAGTGCTTTGTATCAGTTTCAGAAGAAGAGTTGGACTAGATATGGTCTGTATGTGTAGGAAACACCGTTCTTTTGATCTCAGCACACTCATGTGTCCTGCTGTCTTAGAGACTCTAGAAAGCAAGAGCGTGCTTCTCGCTCTAAAGAAGAGTGTGATCCATGGATGAAAACTATGCTGTGTGTTTCCCTTCAGAAAAGTAGTTAAATCCCAGGATCTATGTCTTCCTACAAGCAAGACTTCATTTCATGTAAGGGAAGTCACTTTTCAGCTCAAAAGAACTACATCGTTCACTGAGCTCACACGTTTCTCATCTTAACTGACAAGCATTGGATGTTAGAGGACCAGTGCATTGTATCAGTTTCAGAAGAAGATTTGGACTACATATAGTCTGTATGTGTAGGAAACACCGTTCATTGTTCTTGGCACACTCAGTTTTCCTGCTGTATTAGAGAATCTAGAAAGCAAGAGCGTGCTTCTTGCTCTAAAGCAGAGTGTGATCCATGGATGAAAACTATGCTGTGTGTTTCCCTTTAGAAATGGAGTTAAATCCCAGGCTCTGAGTCTTCCTACAAGCAAGACTTCGTTTCAGGTAAGGGTAGTCAGTTTTCTGCTCAAAGGAACTACATCGTTCACGAAGCTCACACGTTTCTCATCTTAACTGACAAGCATTGGATGTTAGAGGATCAGTGCTTTGTATCAGTTTCAGAAGCAGATTTGGACTACATATGGTCCATATGTGTAGGAAACACTGTTCTTTTGTTCTGAGCACACTCAGATTTTCTTCTGTATTAGAGACTTTAGAAAGCTAGAGTGTGCTTCTCGATCTAAAGCAGAGTGTGGTCCATGGATGAGAACTATGCTGTGTTTTTCCCTTCAGAAATGGACTTAAATCCCAGGCTCTGTGTCTTACTACAAGCAAGAATTCGTTTCAGGTAAGGGCAGTCAGTTTTCTGCTCAAACGAACTACATATTTCACGAAGCTCACACGTTTGTCATCTTAACTGACAAGCATTGGATGTTAGAGGACCAGTGCATTGTATCAGTTTCAGAAGAAGAGTTGGACTAGATATGGTCCGTATGTGTAGGAAACACCGTTCATTTGTTCTCAGCACCTCTGTGTCCTGCTCTCTTAGAGACTCTAGAAAGCAAGAGCGTGCTTCTCGCTCTAAAGCAGAGTGTGATCCATGGATGAGAACTATGCTGTGTGTTTCCCTTCAGAAATGGAGTTAAATCCAAGGCTCTGAGTCTCCCTACAAGCAAGAATTGGTTTCAGGTAAGGGCAGTCACTTTTCAGCTCAAACGAACTACATCGTTGACAAAGCTCACACGTTTCTCATCTTAACAGACAAGCATTAGATTTTAGAGGACCAGTGCTTTTTATCAGTTTCAGAAGCAGAGTTGGACTATATAATGTCCGTATGTGTAGGAAACACCGTTCTTTTGTTCTCAGCACACTCATGTTTCCTGCTCTCTTAGAGACTCTAGAAAGCAAGAGCGTGCTTCTCGCTCTAAAGCAGAGTGTGATCCATGGATGAGAACTATGCTGTGTGTTTCCCTTCAGAAATGGAGTTAAATCCCAGGCTCTGAGTCTCCCTACAAGCAAGAATTGGTTTCAGGTAAGGGCAGTCACTTTTCAGCTCAAACGAACTACATCGTTCACTGAGCTCACACATTTCTCATCTTAACAGACAAGCATTGGATGTTAGAGTACCAGTGCTTTGTATCTGTTTTAGAAGCAGAGTTGGACTAGATATGGTCCGTATGTGTAGGAAACACCGTTCTTTTGTTCTCAGCACACTCACGTTTCCTGCTGTCTTAGAGACTCTAGAAAGCAAGATCGTGCTTCTTGTTCTAAAGCAGAGTGTGATCAATCAATGAGAACACTGCTGTGTGTTTCACTTCAGAAATGGAGTAAAATCGCAGGCTCTGAGTCTTCCTACAAGCAAGACTTCGTTTCAGGTAAGGGCAGTCACTTTTCTGCTCAAACGAACTACATCTTTCACGAAGCTCACACGTTTCTCATCTTAACTGACAAGCATTGGATGTTAGAGGACCAGTGCTTTGTATCAGTTTCAGAAGAAGAGTTGGACTAGATATGGTCCGTATGTGTAGGAAACACCGTTCTTTTTTTCTCAGCACACTCAGGTTTCCTGCTGTCTTAGATACTCTAGAAAGCATGAGCGTGCTTCTCGCTCTAAAGCAGAGTGTGATCCATAGATGAGAACTATGCTGTGTGTTTCCCTTCAGAAACGGAGTTAAGTCCCAGGCTCTGTGTCTTCCTACAAGCAAGACTTCCTTTCAGGTAAGAGCAGTCACTTTTCTGCTCAAAAGATCTACATCATGCACAGAGCTCACACGTTTCTCATCTTAACAGACAAGCATTGGATGTTAGAGGACCAGTGCTTTGTTTCAGTTTCAGAAGCAGTGTTGGATTAGATATGGTCTGTATGTGTAGGAAACCCCGTTCTTTTGTTCTGGGCACACTCAGTTTTCCTGCTGTATTAGAGAATCTAGAAAGCAAGAGCGTGCTTCTTGCTCTAAAGCAGAGTGTGATCCATGGATGAAAACTATGCTGTGTGTTTCACTTCAGAAATGGAGTTAAATCCCAGGCTCTGAGTCTTCCTACAAGCAAGACTTCGTTTCAGGTAAGAGCAGTCACTTTTCTGCTCAAACGATCTACATCGTTCTCTGAGCTCACACGTTTCTCATCTTAACAGACAAGCAATGCATGTTAGAGGACCAGTGCTTTGTATTAGTTGCAGAAGCAGAGGTGGACTATATAATGTCCGTATGTGTAGGAAACACCGTTCTTTTGTTCTCAGCACACTCACGTTTCCTGCTGTCTTAGAGAGTCTAGAAAGCAAGAGCGTGCTTCTTGTTCTAAACCAGAGTGTGATCAATGGATGATTACACTGCTGTGTGTTTTACTTCAGAAATGGAGTTAAATCCCAGGCTCTGAGTCTTCCTACAAGCAAGACTTCAATTCAGGTAAGGGCAGTCACTTTTCTGCTCAAATGAACTACATCATTCACGAAGTTCACACGTTTCTCATCTTAACTGACAAGCATTGGATGTTAGAGGATCAGTGCTTTGTATCAGTTTCAGAAGCAGATTTGGACTACATATGGTCCATATGTGTAGGAAACACTGTTCTTTTGTTCTGAGCACACTCAGATTTTCTTCTGTATTAGAGACTTTAGAAAGCTAGAGTGTGCTTCTCGATCTAAAGCAGAGTGTGGTCCATGGATGAGAACTATGCTGTGTTTTTCCCTTCAGAAATGGACTTAAATCCCAGGCTCTGTGTCTTACTACAAGCAAGAATTCGTTTCAGGTAAGGGCAGTCAGTTTTCTGCTCAAACGAACTACATATTTCACGAAGCTCACACGTTTGTCATCTTAACTGACAAGCATTGGATGTTAGAGGACCAGTGCATTGTATCAGTTTCAGAAGAAGAGTTGGACTAGATATGGTCCGTATGTGTAGGAAACACCGTTCATTTGTTCTCAGCACCTCTGTGTCCTGCTCTCTTAGAGACTCTAGAAAGCAAGAGCGTGCTTCTCGCTCTAAAGCAGAGTGTGATCCATGGATGAGAACTATGCTGTGTGTTTCCCTTCAGAAATGGAGTTAAATCCAAGGCTCTGAGTCTCCCTACAAGCAAGAATTGGTTTCAGGTAAGGGCAGTCACTTTTCAGCTCAAACGAACTACATCGTTGACGAAGCTCACACGTTTCTCATCTTAACAGACAAGCATTAGATTTTAGAGGACCAGTGCTTTTTATCAGTTTCAGAAGCAGAGTTGGACTATATAATGTCCGTATGTGTAGGAAACACCGTTCTTTTGTTCTCAGCACACTCATGTTTCCTGCTCTCTTAGAGACTCTAGAAAGCAAGAGCGTGCTTCTCGCTCTAAAGCAGAGTGTGATCCATGGATGAGAACTATGCTGTGTGTTTCCCTTCAGAAATGGAGTTAAATCCCAGGCTCTGAGTCTCCCTACAAGCAAGAATTGGTTTCAGGTAAGGGCAGTCACTTTTCAGCTCAAACGAACTACATCGTTCACTGAGCTCACACATTTCTCATCTTAACAGACAAGCATTGGATGTTAGAGTACCAGTGCTTTGTATCTGTTTTAGAAGCAGAGTTGGACTAGATATGGTCCGTATGTGTAGGAAACACCGTTCTTTTGTTCTCAGCACACTCACGTTTCCTGCTGTCTTAGAGACTTTAGAAAGCAAGATTGTGCTTCTCGCTCTAAAGCAGAGTGTGATCCATGGATGAAAACTATGCTGTGTGTTTCCCTTAAGAAAAGTATTTAAATCCCAGGATCTATGTCTTCCTACAAGCAAGACTTCATTTCATGTAAGGGCAGTCACTTTTCAGCTCAAACGAACTACATCGTTCACTGAGCTCACACGTTTCTCATCTTTACTGACAAGCATTGGATGTTAGAGGACCAGTGCATTGTATCAGTTTCAGAAGAAGATTTGGACTACATATAGTCCGTAAGTGTAGGAAACACCGTTCTTTTGTTCTGGGCACACTCAGTTTTCCTGCTGTATTAGAGAATCTAGAAAGCAAGAGCGTGCTTCTTGCTCTAAAGCAGAGTGTGATCCATGGATGAAAACTATGCTGTGTGTTTCCCTTCAGAAATGGAGTTAAATCCCAGGCTCTGTGTCTTACTACAAGCAAGAATTCGTTTCAGGTAAAGGCAGTCACTTTTCAGTTCAAAGGAACTACATCATTCACAAAGCTCACACGTTTCTCATCTTAACTGACAAGCATTGGATGTTAGAGGACCAGTGCTTTGTATCACTTTCAGAAGCAGAGTTGGACTAGATATGGTCTGTATGTGTAGGAAAAACCGTTCTTTGTTCTCAGCAAACTCACGTTTCCTGCTGTCTTAGAGACTCTAGAAAGCAGGAGCGTGCTTCTTGTTCTAAAGCAGAGTGTGATCAATGAATGAGAACACTGCTGTGTGTTGTACTTCAGAAATGGAGTAAAATCCCAGGCTCTGAGTCTTCCTACAAGCAAGACTTCGTTTCAGGTAAGGGCAGTCACTTTTCTGCTCAAACGAACTACATCTTTCACGAAGCTCACACGTTTCTCATCTTAACTGACAAGCATTGGATGTTACAGAACCAGTGCATTGTATCAGTTTCAGAAGAAGATTTAGACTACATATAGTCTGTATGTGTAGGAAACACCGTTCTTTTGTTCTGGGCACACTCAGATTACATGCTGTATTAGAGACTCTAGAAAGCTAGAGTGTGCTTCTCGCTCTAAAGCAGAGTGTGATCCATGGATGAGAACTATGCTGTGTGTTTCCCTTCAGAAATGGACTTAAATACCAGGCTCTGTGTCTTACTACAAGCAAGACTTCGTTTCGGGTAAGGGCAGTCAGTTTTATGCTCAAACGAACTACATCGTTCACGAAGCTGACACGTTTCTCATCTTAATTGACAAGCATTGGATGTTAGAGGACCAGTGCTTTATATCAGTTTCAGAAGAAGAGTTGGACTAGATATGGTCCGTATGTGTAGGGAACACCGTTCTTTTGTTCTCAGCACACTCACGTTTCCTGCTGTCTTAGAGACTCTAGAAAGCATGAGCGTGCTTCTCGCTCTAAAGCATAGTGTGATCCATGGAAGAGAACTATGCTGTGTGTTTCCCTTCAGAAATGGAGTTAAATCCTAGGCTCTGTGTCTTCCTACAAGCAAGACTTCGTTTCAGGTAAGAGCAGTTACTTTTCTGCTCAAACGATCTACTTCGTTCTCTGAGCGCACACGTTTCTCATCTTAACAGACAAGCATTGCATGTTAGAGGACCAGTGCTTTGTATCAGTTGCAGAAGCAGAGGTGGACTATATAATGTCCGTATGTGTAGGAAACACCGTTCTTTTGTTCTCAGCACACTCACGTTTCCAGCTGTCTTAGAGAGTCTAGAAAGCAAGAGCGTGCTTCTTGTTCTAAACCAGAGTGTGATCAATGGATGATTACACTGCTGTGTGTTTTACTTCAGAAATGGAGTTAAATCCCAGGCTCTGAGTTTTCCTACAAGCAAGACTTCAATTCAGGTAAGGGCAGTCACTTTTCTGCTCAAATGAACTACATCGTTCACGAAGCTCACACGTTTCTCATCTTAACTGACAAGCATTGGATGTTAGAGGGTCAGTGCTTTGTATCAGTTTCAGAAGCAGATTTGGACTACATATGGTCCATAAGTGTAGGAAATACCGTTCTTTTTTTCTGGGCGCACTCAGATTTTCTTCTGTATTAGAGACTTTAGAAAGCTAGAGTGTGCTTCTCGATCTAAAGCAGAGTGTGGTCCATGGATGAGAACTATGCTGTGTGTTTCACTTCAGAAATGGAGTTAAATCCCAGGCTCTGAGTCTTCCTACAAGCAAGAATTGGTTTCAGGTAAGGGCAGTCACTTTTCAGCTCAAACGAACTACATCGTTCACTGAGCTCACACATTTCTCATCTTAACTGACAAGCATTAGATGTTAGAGTACCAGTGCTTTGTATCTGTTTTAGAAGCAGAGTTGGACTAGATATGGTCCGTATGTGTAGGAAACACCGTTCTTTTGTTCTCAGCACACTCACGTTTCTTGCTGTCTTAGAGATTTTAGAAAGCAAGAGCGTGCTTCTCGCTCTAAAGCAGAGTGTGATCCATGGATGAAAACTATGCTGTGTGCTTCCCTTAAGAAAAGTAGTTAAATCCCAGGATCTATGTCTTCCTACAAGCAAGACTTCATTTCATGTAAGGGCAGTCACTTTTCAGCTCAAACGAACTACATCGTTCACTGAGCTCACACGTTTCTCATCTTAACTGACAAGCATTGGATGTTAGAGGATCAGTGCAGTGTATCAGTTTCAGAAGAAGATTTCGACTACGTATAGTCCGTATGTGTAGGAAACTCCGTTCTTTTGTTATGGGCACACTCAGTTTTCCTGCTGTATTAGAGAATCTAGACAGCAAGAGCGTGCTTCTTGCTCTAAAGCAGAGTGTGATCCATGGATGAAAACTATGCTGTGTGTTTCCCTTCAGAAATGGAGTTAAATCCCAGGCTCTGAGTCTTCCTACAAGCAAGACTTCGTTTCAGGTAAGGGCAGTCAGTTTTCTGCTCAAACGAACTACATTGTTCACGAAGCTCACACGTTTCTCATCTTAATTGACAAGCATTGGATGTTAGAGGACCAGTGCTTTGTATCAGTTTCAGAAGAAGAGTTGGACTAGATATGGTCCGTATGTGTAGGAAACACCGTTCTTTTGTTCTCAGCACACTCAGGTTTCCTGCTCTCTTAGAGACTCTAGAAAGCAAGAGCGTGCTTCTCGCTCTAAAGCAGAGTGTGATCCATAGATGAAAACTTTGCTGTTTGTTTCCCTACAGAAAAGGAGTTAAATCCCAGGATCTATGTCTTCCTACAAGCAAGACTTCCTTACATGTAAGGGCAGTCACTTTTCAGCTCAAACGAACTACATCGTTCACTGAGCTCACACGTTTCTCATCTTAACAGACAAGCATTGGATGTTAGAGGACCAGTGCTTTGTATCAGTTTCAGAAGCAGTGTTGGACTAGATATGGTCTGTATGTGTAGGAAACACCGTTCTTTTGTTCTCAGCACACTCACGTTTCCTGCTGTCTTAGAGACTCTAGAAAGCAAGAGCGTGCTTCTTGTTCTAAAGCAGAGTGTGATCAATGGATGAGACAATGCTGTGTGTTTCACTTCAGAAATGGAGTTAAATCCCAGGCTCTGAGTCTCCCTACAAGCAAGACTTCGTTTCAGGTAAGAGCAGTCACTTTTCTGCTCAAAGGATCTACATCGTTCACTGAGCTCACACGTTTCTCATCTTAACAGACAAGCATTGGATGTTTGAGGACCAGTGCTTTGTATCAGTTGCAGAAGGAGAGTTGGACTATATAATATCCGTGTGTGTATGAAACACCGTTCTTTTGTTCTCAGCACACTCACGTTTCCTGCTGTCTTAGAGACTTTAGAAAGCAAGAGCGTGCTTCTCGCTCTAAAGCAGAGTGTGATCCATGGATGAAAACTTTGCTGTTTGTTTCCCTTCAGAAAAAGAGTTAAATCCCAGGATCTATGTCTTCCTACAAGCAAGACTTCATTTCATGTAAGGGCACTCACTTTTCAGCTCAAACGAACTACATCGTTCACTGAGCTCACACGTTTCTCATCTTAACAGACAAGCATTGGATGTTAGAGGACCAGTGCTTTGTATCAGTTTCAGAAGCAGTGTTGGACTAGATATGGTCTGTATGTGTAGGAAACACCGTTCTTTTGTTCTCAGCACACTCACGTTTCCTGCTGTCTTAGAGACTCTAGAAAGCAAGAGCGTGCTTCTTGTTCTAAAGCAGAGTGTGATCAATGGATGAGACAAGGCTGTGTGTTTCACTTCAGAAATGGAGTTAAATCCCATGCTCTGAGTCTCCCTACAAGCAAGACTTCGTTTCAGGTAAGGGCAGTCACTTTTCTGCTCAAAGGAACTACATCGTTCACGAAGCTCACAGGTTTCTCATCTTACCTGACAAGAATTGGATGTTAGAGGACCAGTGCATTGTATCAGTTTCAGAAGAAGATTTGGACTACATATAGTCCGTATGTGTAGGAAACACCATTCTTTTGTTCTGGGCACACTCAGATTTCCTGCTGTATTAGAGAATCTAGAAAGCAAGAGCGTGCTTCTTGCTCTAAAGTAGAGTGTGATCCATGATGAAAACTATGCTGTGTGTTTCCCTTCAGAAATGGAGTTAAATCCCAGGCTCTGTGTCTTCCTACAGGCAAGACTTCGTTTCAGGTAAGAGCATTCACTTTTCAGCTCAAACGAACTACATCGTTGACGAAGCTCACACGTTTCTCATCTTAACAGACAAGCATTAGATTTTAGAGGACCAGTGCTTTTTATCAGTTTCTGAAGCAGAGTTGGACTATATAATGTCCGTATGTGTAGGAAACACCGTTCTTTTGTTCTCAGCACACTCATGTTTCCTGCTCTCTTAGAGACTCTAGAAAGCAAGAGCGTCCTTCTCGCTCTAAAGCAGAGTGTGATCCATGGATGAGAACTATGCTGTGTGTTTCCCTTCAGAAATGGAGTTAAATCCCAGGCTCTGAGTCTCCCGACAAGCATGAATTGGTTTCAGGTAAGGGCATTCACTTTTCAGCTCAAACGAACTACATCGTTCACTGAGCTCACACATTTCTCATCTTAACTGACAAGCATTGGATGTTAGAGTACCAGTGCTTTGTATCTGTTTTAGAAGCAGAGTTGGACTAGATATGGTCCGTATGTGTAGGAAACACCGTTCTTTTGTTCTCAGCACACTCACGTTTCCTGCTGTCTTAGAGACTTTAGAAAGCAAGAGCGTGCTTCCCGCACTCAAGCAGAGTGTGATCCATGGATGAAAACTATGCTGTGTGTTTCCCTAAGAAAAGTAGTTAAATCCCAGGATCCATGTCTTCCTACAAGCAAGACTTCGTTTCAGGTAAGGGCAGTCAGTTTTCTGCTCAAACGAACTACATCATTCACGAAGCTCACACGTTTCTCATCTTAATTGACAAGCATTGGATGTTAGAGGACCAGTGCTTTGTTTCAGTTTCAGAAGCAGTGTTGGACTAGATATGGTCTGTATGTGTAGGAAACACCGTTCTTTTGTTCTCAGCACACTCACTTTTCCTGCTGTCTTAGAGACTCTAGAAAGCAAGAGCGTGCTTCTTGTTCTAAAGCAGAGTGTGATCAATGGATGAGACAATGCTGTGTGTTTCACTTCAGAACTGGAGTTAAATCCCATGCTCTGAGTCTCCTACAAGCAAGACTTCGTTTCAGGTAAGGGCAGTCACTTTTCCGCTCAAAGGAACTACATTGTTCACGAAGCTCACACGTTTCTCATCTTAACTGACAAGAATTGGATGTTAGAGGTCCAGTGCATTGTATCAGTTTCAGAAGAAGATTTGGACTACATATAGTCCGTATGTGTAGGAAACACCATTCTTTTGTTCTGGGCACACTCAGATTTCCTGCTGTATTAGAGAATCTAGAAAGCAAGAGCGTGCTTCTTGCTCTAAAGTAGAGTGTGATCCATGATGAAAACTATGCTGTGTGTTTCCCTTCAGAAATGGAGTTAAATCCCAGGCTCTGTGTCTTCCTAAAGGCAAGACTTCGTTTCAGGTAAGAGCATTCACTTTTCAGCTCAAACGAACTACATCGTTGACGAAGCTCACACGTTTCTCATCTTAACAGACAAGCATTAGATTTTAGGGGACCAGTGCTTTTTATCAGTTTCTGAAGCAGAGTTGGACTATGTAATGTCCGTATGTGTAGGAAACACCGTTCTTTTGTTCTCAGCACACTCATGTTTCCTGCTCTCTTAGAGACTCTAGAAAGCAAGAGCGTGCTTCTCGCTCTAAAGCAGAGTGTGATCCATGGATGAGAACTATGCTGTGTGTTTCCCTTCAGAAATGGAGTTAAATCCCAGGCTCTGAGTCTCCCTACAAGCAAGAATTGGTTTCAGGTAAGTGCAGTCACTTTTCAGCTCAAACGAACTACATCGTTCACTGAGCTCACACATTTCTCATCTTAACTGACAAGCATTGGATGTTAGAGTACCAGTGCTTTGTATCTGTTTTAGAAGCAGAGTTGGACTAGATATGGTCCGTATGTGTAGGAAACACCGTTCTTTTGTTCTCAGCACACTCACATTTCCTGCTGTCTTAGAGACTCTAGAAAGCAAGAGCGTGCTTCTTGTTCTAAAGCAGAGTGTGATCAATGGATGAGACAATGCTGTGTGTTTCACTTCAGAAATGGAGTTAAATCCCATGCTCTGAGTCTCCCTACAAGCAAGACTTCGTTTCAGGAAAGGGCAGTCACTTTTCTGCTCAAAGGAACTACACCGTTCACGAAGCTCACACGTTTCTCATCTTAACTGACAAGAATTGGATGTTAGAGGACCAGTGCATTGTGTCAGTTTCAGAAGAAGATTTGGACTACATATAGTCTGTATGTGTAGGAAACACCATTCTTTTGTTCTGGGCACACTCAGATTTCCTACTGTATTAGAGAATCTAGAAAGCAAGAGCGTGCTTCTTGCTCTAAAGTAGAGTGTGATCCATGGATGAAAACTATGCTGTGTTTTTCCCTTCAGAAATGGAGTTAAATCCCAGGCTCAGTGTCTTCCTACAAGCAAGACTTCCTTTCAGGTAAGAGCAGTCACTTTTCTGCTCAAACGATCTACATCGTTCACTGAGCTCACACGTTTCTCATCTTAACAGACAAGCATTGGATGTTTGAGGACCAGTGCTTTGTATCAGTTGCAGAAGCAGAGTTGGACTATATAATGTCCGTATGTGTAGGAAACACCGTTCTTTTGTTCTCAGCACACTCACGTTTCCTGCTGTCTTAGAGACTTTAGAAAGCAAGAGCGTGCTTCTCGCTCTAAAGCAGAGTGTGATCCATGGATGAAAACTTTGCTGTTTGTTTCCCTTCAGAAAAGGAGTTAAATCCCAGGATCTATGTCTTCCTACAAGCAAGACTTCATTTCATGTAAGGGCAGTCAGTTTTCAGCTCAAACGAACTACATCGTTCACTGAGCTCACACGTTTCTCATCTTAACAGACAAGCATTGGATGTTAGAGGACCAGTGCTTTGTATCAGTTTCAGAAGCAGTGTTGGACTAGATATGGTCTGTATGTGTAGGAAACACCGTTCTTTTGTTCTCAGCACACTCACGTTTCCTGCTGTCTTAGAGACTCTAGAAAGCAAGAGCGTGCTTCTTGTTCTAAAGCAGAGTGTGATCCATGGATGAAAACTTTGCTGTTTGTTTCCCTTCAGAAAAGGAGTTAAATCCCAGGATCTATGTCTTCCTACAAGCAAGACTTCGTTTCAGGTAAGGGCAGTCACTTTTCAGCTCAAACAAACTACATTGTTCACGAAGCTCACACGTTTCTCATCTTAACAGACAAGCATTAGATTTTAGAGCACCAGTGCATTGTATCAGTTTCAGAAGAAGATTTGGACTACATATAGTCCGTATGTGTAGGAAACACCATTCTTTTGTTCTGGGCACACTCAGATTTCCTGCTGTATTAGAGAATCTAGAAAGCAAGAGCGTGCTTCTTGCTCTAAAGTAGAGTGTGATCCATGATGAAAACTATGCTGTGTGTTTCCCTTCAGAAATGGAGTTAAATCCCAGGCTCTGTGTCTTCCTACAGGCAAGACTTCGTTTCAGGTAAGAGCATTCACTTTTCAGCTCAAACGAACTACATCGTTGACGAAGCTCACACGTTTCTCATCTTAACAGAGAAGCATTAGATTTTAGAGGACCAGTGCTTTTTATCAGTTTCTGAAGCAGAGTTGGACTATATAATGTCCGTATGTGTAGGAAACACCGTTCTTTTGTTCTCAGCACACTCACGTTTCCTGCTGTCTTAGAGACTCTAGAAAGCAAGAGCGTGCTTCTCGCTCTAAAGCAGAGTGTGATCCATGGATGAGAACTATGCTGTGTGTTTCCCTTCAGAAATGGAGTTAAATCCCAGGCTCTGAGTCTCCCTACAAGCAAGAATTGGTTTCAGGTAAGGGCAGTCACTTTTCAGCTCAAACGAACTACATCGTTCACTGAGCTCACACATTTCTCATCTTAACTGACAAGCATTGGATGTTAGAGTACCAGTGCTTTGTATCTGTTTTAGAAGCAGAGTTGGACTAGATATGGTCCGTATGTGTAGGAAACACCGTTCTTTTGTTCTCAGAACACTCACATTTCCTGCTGTCTTAGAGACTCTAGAAAGCAAGAGCGTCCTTCTTGTTCTAAAGCAGAGTGTGATCAATGGATGAGACAATGCTGTGTGTTTCACTTCAGAAATGGAGTTAAATCCCTTGCTCTGAGTCTCCCTACAAGCAAGACTTCGTTTCAGGTAAGGGCAGTCACTTTTCTGCTCAAAGGAACTACATCGTTCACGAAGCTCACAGGTTTCTCATCTTAAATGACAAGAATTGGATGTTAGAGGACCAGTGCATTGTATCAGTTTCAGAAGAAGATTTGGACTACATATAGTCTGTATGTGTAGGAAACACCATTCTTTTGTTCTGGGCACACTCAGATTTCCTGCTGTATTAGAGAATCTAGAAAGCAAGAGCGTGCTTCTTGCTCTAAAGTAGAGTGTGATCCATGGATGAGAACTATGCTGTGTGTTTCCCTTCAGAAACGGAGTTAAATCCCAGGCTCTGTGTCTTCCTACAAGCAAGACTTCGTTTCAGGTAAGAGCAGTCACTTTTCGGCTCAAACGATCTACATCGTTCACTGAGCTCACACGTTTCTCATCTTAACAGACAAGCATTGGATGTTTGAGGACCAGTGCTTTGTATCAGTTGCAGAAGCAGAGTTGGACTATATAATGTCCGTATGTGTAGGAAACACCGTTCTTTTGTTCTCAGCACACTCACGTTTCCTGCTGTCTTAGAGACTCTAGAAAGCAAGAGCGTGCTTCTCGCACTAAAGCAGAGTGTGATCCATGGATGAAAACTATGCTATGTGTTTCCCTTCAGAAAAGTAGTTAAATTCCAGGATCTATGTCTACCTACAAGCAAGACTTCATTTCATGTAAGGGCAGTCAGTTTTCAGCTCAAACGAACTACATCGTTCACTGAGCTCACACGTTTCTCATCTTAACAGACAAGCATTGGATGTTAGAGGACCAGTGCTTTGTATCAGTTTCAGAAGCAGTGTTGGACTAGATATGGTCTGTATGTGTAGGAAACACCGTTCTTTTGTTCTCAGCACACTCACGTTTCCTGCTGTCTTAGAGACTCTAGAAAGCAAGAGCGTGCTTCTTGTTCTAAAGCAGAGTGTGATCAATGGATGAGACAATGCTGTGTGTTTCACTTCAGACAAGGAGTTAAATCCCAGGCTCTGTGTCTTCCTACAGGCAAGACTTCGTTTCAGGTAAGGGCAGTCACTTTTCAGCTCAAACGAACTACATCGTTCACGAAGCTCACACGTTTCTCATCTTAACAGACAAGCATTAGATTTTAGAGGACCAGTGCTTTTTATCAGTTTCAGAAGCAGAGTTGGACTATATAATGTCCGTATGTGTAGGAAACACCGTTCTTTTGTTCTCAGCACACTCAGGTTTCCTGCTGTCTTAGGGACTCTAGAAAGCATGAGCGTGCTTCTCGCTCTAAAGCAGAGTGTGATGCATAGATGAGAACTATGCTGTGTGTTTCCCTTCAGAAACGGAGTTAAATCCCAGGCTCTGTGTCTTCCTGCAAGCAAGACTTCCTTTCAGGTAAGAGCAGTCACTTTTCTGCTCAAACGATCTACATCGTTCACTGAGCTCACACGTTTCTCATCTTAACAGACAAGCATTGGATGTTTGAGGACCAGTGCTTTGTATCAGTTGCAGAAGCAGAGTTGGACTATATAATGTCTGTATGTGTATGAAACACCGTTCTTTTGTTCTCAGCACACTCACGTTTCCTGCTGTCTTAGAGACTTTAGAAAGCAAGAGCATGCTTCTCGCTCTAAAGCAGAGTGTGATCCATGGATGAAAACTTTGCTGTTTGTTTCCCTTCAGAAAAGGAGTTAAATCCCAGGATCTATGTCTTCCTACAAGCAAGACTTCATTACATGTAAGGGCAGTCACTTTTCAGCTCAAACGAACTACATCGTTCACTGAGCTCACACGTTTCTCATCTTAACAGACAAGCATTGGATGTTAGAGGACCAGTGCTTTGTTTCAGTTTCAGAAGCAGTGTTGGACTAGATATGGTCTGTATGTGTAGGAAACACCGTTCTTTTGTTCTCAGCACACTCACGTTTCCTGCTGTCTTAGAGACTCTAGAAAGCAAGAGCGTGCTTCTTGTTCTAAAGCAGAGTGTGATCAATGGATGAGACAATGCTGTGTGTTTCACTTCAGAAATGGAGTTAAATCCCATGCTCTGAGTCTCCTACAAGCAAGACTTCGTTTCAGGTAAGGGCAGTCACTTTTCTGCTCAAAGGAACTACATCGTTCACGAAGCTCACACGTTTCTCATCTTAACTGACAAGAATTGGATGTTAGAGGTCCAGTGCATTGTATCAGTTTCAGAAGAAGATTTGGACTACATATAGTCCGTATGTGTAGGAAACACCATTCTTTTGTTCTGTGCACACTCAGATTTCCTGCTGTATTAGAGAATCTAGAAAGCAAGAGCGTGCTTCTTGCTCTAAAGTAGAGTGTGATCCATGATGAAAACTATGCTGTGTGTTTCCCTTCAGAAATGGAGTTAAATCCCAGGCTCTGTGTCTTCCTAAAGGCAAGACTTCGTTTCAGGTAAGAGCATTCACTTTTCAGCTCAAACGAACTACATCGTTGACGAAGCTCACACGTTTCTCATCTTAACAGACAAGCATTAGATTTTAGAGGACCAGTGCTTTTTATCAGTTTCTGAAGCAGAGTTGGACTATGTAATGTCCGTATGTGTAGGAAACACCGTTCTTTTGTTCTCAGCACACTCATGTTTCCTGCTCTCTTAGAGACTCTAGAAAGCAAGAGCGTGCTTCTCGCTCTAAAGCAGAGTGTGATCCATGGATGAGAACTATGCTGTGTGTTTCCCTTCAGAAATGGAGTTAAATCCCAGGCTCTGAGTCTCCCTACAAGCAAGAATTGGTTTCAGGTAAGTGCAGTCACTTTTCAGCTCAAACGAACTACATCGTTCACTGAGCTCACACATTTCTCATCTTAACTGACAAGCATTGGATGTTAGAGTACCAGTGCTTTGTATCTGTTTTAGAAGCAGAGTTGGACTAGATATGGTCCGTATGTGTAGGAAACACCGTTCTTTTGTTCTCAGCACACTCACATTTCCTGCTGTCTTAGAGACTCTAGAAAGCAAGAGCGTGCTTCTTGTTCTAAAGCAGAGTGTGATCAATGGATGAGACAATGCTGTGTGTTTCACTTCAGAAATGGAGTTAAATCCCATGCTCTGAGTCTCCCTACAAGCAAGACTTCGTTTCAGGAAAGGGCAGTCACTTTTCTGCTCAAAGGAACTACACCGTTCACGAAGCTCACACGTTTCTCATCTTAACTGACAAGAATTGGATGTTAGAGGACCAGTGCATTGTATCAGTTTCAGAAGAAGATTTGGACTACATATAGTCTGTATGTGTAGGAAACACCATTCTTTTGTTCTGGGCACACTCAGATTTCCTACTGTATTAGAGAATCTAGAAAGCAAGAGCGTGCTTCTTGCTCTAAAGTAGAGTGTGATCCATGGATGAAAACTATGCTGTGTTTTTCCCTTCAGAAATGGAGTTAAATCCCAGGCTCTGTGTCTTCCTACAAGCAAGACTTCCTTTCAGGTAAGAGCAGTCACTTTTCTGCTCAAACGATCTACATCGTTCACTGAGCTCACACGTTTCTCATCTTAACAGACAAGCATTGGATGTTTGAGGACCAGTGCTTTGTATCAGTTGCAGAAGCAGAGTTGGACTATATAATGTCCGTATGTGTAGGAAACACCGTTCTTTTGTTCTCAGCACACTCACGTTTCCTGCTGTCTTAGAGACTTTAGAAAGCAAGAGCGTGCTTCTTGCTCTAAAGCAGAGTGTGATCCATGGATGAAAACTTTGCTGTTTGTTTCCCTTCAGAAAAGGAGTTAAATCCCAGGATCTATGTCTTCCTACAAGCAAGACTTCATTTCATGTAAGGGCAGTCAGTTTTCAGCTCAAACGAACTACATCGTTCACTGAGCTCACACGTTTCTCATCTTAACAGACAAGCATTGGATGTTAGAGGACCAGTGCTTTGTATCAGTTTCAGAAGCAGTGTTGGACTAGATATGGTCTGTATGTGTAGGAAACACCGTTCTTTTGTTCTCAGCACACTCACGTTTACTGCTGTCTTAGAGACTCTAGAAAGCAAGAGCGTGCTTCTTGTTCTAAAGCAGAGTGTGATCAATGGATGAGACAATGCTGTGTGTTTCACTTCAGAAATGGAGTTAAATCCCATGCTCTGAGTCTCCCTACAAGCAAGACTTCGTTTCAGGTAAGGGCAGTCACTTTTCTGCTCAAAGGAACTACATCGTTCACGAAGCTCACAGGTTTCTCATCTTACCTGACAAGAATTGGATGTTAGAGGACCAGTGCATTGTATCAGTTTCAGAAGAAGATTTGGACTACATATAGTCTGTATGTGTAGGAAACACCATTCTTTTTTTTTCTGGGCACACTCAGATTTCCTGCTGTATTAGAGAATCTAGAAAGCAAGAGCGTGCTTCTTGCTCTAAAGTAGAGTGTGATCCATGGATGAGAACTATGCTGTGTGTTTCCCTTCAGAAACGGAGTTAAATCCCAGGCTCTGTGTCTTCCTACAAGCAAGACTTCGTTTCAGGTAAGAGCAGTCACTTTTCGGCTCAAACGATCTACATCGTTCACTGAGCTCACACGTTTCTCATCTTAACAGACAAGCATTGGATGTTTGAGGACCAGTGCTTTGTATCAGTTGCAGAAGCAGAGTTGGACTATATAATGTCCGTATGTGTAGGAAACACCGTTCTTTTGTTCTCAGCACACTCACGTTTCCTGCTGTCTTAGAGACTCTAGAAAGCAAGAGCGTGCTTCTCGCTCTAAAGCAGAGTGTGATCCATGGATGAAAACTATGCTATGTGTTTCCCTTCAGAAAAGTAGTTAAATCCCAGGATCTATGTCTTCCTACAAGCAAGACTTCATTTCATGTAAGGGCAGTCAGTTTTCAGCTCAAACGAACTACATCGTTCACTGAGCTCACACGTTTCTCATCTTAACAGACAAGCATTGGATGTTAGAGGACCAGTGCTTTGTATCAGTTTCAGAAGCAGTGTTGGACTAGATATGGTCCGTATGTGTAGGACACACCGTTCTTTTGTTCTCAGCACACTCACGTTTCCTGCTGTCTTAGAGACTCTAGAAAGCAAGAGCGTGCTTCTTGTTCTAAAGCAGAGTGTGATCAATGGATGAGACAATGCTGTGTGTTTCACTTCAGAAATGGAGTTAAATCCCATGCTCTGAGTCTCCCTACAAGCAAGACTTCGTTTCAGGAAAGGGCAGTCACTTTTCTGCTCAAAGGAACTACACCGTTCACGAAGCTCACACGTTTCTCATCTTAACTGACAAGAATTGGATGTTAGAGGACCAGTGCATTGTGTCAGTTTCAGAAGAAGATTTGGACTACATATAGTCTGTATGTGTAGGAAACACCATTCTTTTGTTCTGGGCACACTCAGATTTCCTACTGTATTAGAGAATCTAGAAAGCAAGAGCGTGCTTCTTGCTCTAAAGTAGAGTGTGATCCATGGATGAAAACTATGCTGTGTGTTTCCCTTCAGAAATGGAGTTAAATCCCAGGCTCTGTGTCTTCCTACAAGCAAGACTTCCTTTCAGGTAAGAGCAGTCACTTTTCTGCTCAAACGATCTACATCGTTCACTGAGCTCACACGTTTCTCATCTTAACAGACAAGCATTGGATGTTTGAGGACCAGTGCTTTGTATCAGTTGCAGAAGCAGAGTTGGACTATATAATGTCCGTATGTGTAGGAAACACCGTTCTTTTGTTCTCAGCACACTCACGTTTCCTGCTGTCTTAGAGACTTTAGAAAGCAAGAGCGTGCTTCTCGCTCTAAAGCAGAGTGTGATCCATGGATGAAAACTTTGCTGTTTGTTTCCCTTCAGAAAAGGAGTTAAATCCCAGGATCTATGTCTTCCTACAAGCAAGACTTCATTTCATGTAAGGGCAGTCACTTTTCAGCTCAAACGAACTACATCGTTCACTGAGCTCACACGTTTCTCATCTTAACAGACAAGCATTGGATGTTAGAGGACCAGTGCTTTGTATCAGTTTCAGAAGCAGTGTTGGACTAGATATGGTCTGTATGTGTAGGAAACACCGTTCTTTTGTTCTCAGCACACTCACGTTTCCTGCTGTCTTAGAGACTCTAGAAAGCAAGAGCGTGCTTCTTGTTCTAAAGCAGAGTGTGATCAATGGATGAGACAATGCTGTGTGTTTCCCTTCAGAAATGGAGTTAAATCCCATGCTCTGAGTCTCCCTACAAGCAAGACTTCGTTTCAGGTAAGGGCAGTCACTTTTCTGCTCAAAGGAACTACATCGTTCACGAAGCTCACAGGTTTCTCATCTTACCTGACAAGAATTGGATGTTAGAGGACCAGTGCATTGTATCAGTTTCAGAAGAAGATTTGGACTACATATAGTCTGTATGTGTAGGAAACACCATTCTTTTGTTCTGTGCACACTCAGATTTCCTGCTGTATTAGAGAATCTAGAAAGCAAGAGCGTGCTTCTTGCTCTAAAGTAGAGTGTGATCCATGGATGAGAACTATGCTGTGTGTTTCCCTTCAGAAATGGAGTTAAATCCCAGGCTCTGTGTCTTCCTACAAGCAAGACTTCGTTTCAGGTAAGAGCAGTCACTTTTCGGCTCAAACGATCTACATCGTTCACTGAGCTCACACGTTTCTCATCTTAACAGACAAGCATTGGATGTTTGAGGACCAGTGCTTTGTATCAGTTGCAGAAGCAGAGTTGGACTATATAATGTCCGTATGTGTAGGAAACACCGTTCTTTTGTTCTCAGCACACTCACGTTTCCTGCTGTCTTAGAGACTCTAGAAAGCAAGAACGTGCTTCTCGCTCTAAAGCAGAGTGTGATCCATGGATGAAAACTATGCTATGTGTTTCCCTTCAGAAAAGTAGTTAAATCCCAGGATCTATGTCTTCCTACAAGCAAGACTTCATTTCATGTAAGGGCAGTCAGTTTTCAGCTCAAACGAACTACATCGTTCACTGAGCTCACACGTTTCTCATCTTAACAGACAAGCATTGGATGTTAGAGGACCAGTGCTTTGTATCAGTTTCAGAAGCAGTGTTGGACTAGATATGGTCCGTATGTGTAGGAAACACCGTTCTTTTGTTCTCAGCACACTCACGTTTCCTGCTGTCTTAGAGACTCTAGAAAGCAAGAGCGTGCTTCTTGTTCTAAAGCAGAGTGTGATCAATGGATGAGACAATGCTGTGTGTTTCACTTCAGACAAGGAGTTAAATCCCAGGCTCTGTGTCTTCCTACAGGCAAGACTTCGTTTCAGGTAAGGGCAGTCACTTTTCAGCTCAAAGGAACTACATCGTTCACGAAGCTCACACGATTCTCATCTTAACAGACAAGCATTAGATTTTAGAGGACCAGTGCTTTTTATCAGTTTCAGAAGCAGAGTTGGACTATATAATGTCCGTATGTGTAGGAAACACCGTTCTTTTCTTCTCAGCACACTCAGGTTTCCTGCTGTCTTAGAAACTCTAGAAAGCATGAGCGTGCTTCTCGCTCTAAAGCAGAGTGTGATCCATAGATGAGAACTATGCTGTGTGTTTCCCTTCAGAAACGGAGTTAAATCCCAGGCTCTGTGTCTTCCTGCAAGCAAGACTTCCTTTCAGGTAAGAGCAGTCACTTTTCTGCTCAAACGATCTACATCGTTCACTGAGCTCACACGTTTCTCATCTTAACAGACAAGCATTGGATGTTAGAGGACCAGTGCTTTGTATCAGTTTCAGAAGCAGTGTTGGACTAGATATGGTCTGTATGTGTAGGAAACACCGTTCTTTTGTTCTCAGCACACTCACGTTTACTGCTGTCTTAGAGACTCTAGAAAGCAAGAGCGTGCTTCTTGTTCTAAAGCAGAGTGTGATCAATGGATGAGACAATGCTGTGTGTTTCACTTCAGAAATGGAGTTAAATCCCATGCTCTGAGTCTCCTACAAGCAAGACTTCGTTTCAGGTAAGGGCAGTCACTTTTCTGCTCAAAGGAACTACATTGTTCACGAAGGTCACACGTTTCTCATCTTCACTGACAAGAATTGGATGTTAGAGGACCAGTGCATTGTATCAGTTTCAGAAGAAGATTTGGACTACATATAGTCCGTATGTGTAGGAAACACCATTCTTTTGTTCTGGGCACACTCAGATTTCCTGCTGTATTAGAGAATCTAGAAAGCAAGAGCGTGCTTCTTGCTCTAAAGTAGAGTGTCATCCATGGATGAAAACTATGCTGTGTGTTTCCCTTCAGAAATGGAGTTAAATCCCAGGCTCTGTGTCTTCCTACAGGCAAGACTTCGTTTCAGGTAAGAGCATTCACTTTTCAGCTCAAACGAACTACATCGTTGACGAAGCTCACACGTTTCTCATCTTAACAGACAAGCATTAGATTTTAGAGGACCAGTGCTTTTTATCAGTTTCTGAAGCAGAGTTGGACTATATAATGTCCGTATGTGTAGGAAACACCGTTCTTTTGTTCTCAGCACACTCACGTTTCCTGCTGTCTTAGAGACTCTAGAAAGCAAGAGCGTGCTTCTCGCTCTAAAGCAGAGTGTGATCCATGGATGAGAACTATGCTGTGTGTTTCCCTTCAGAAATGGAGTTAAATCCCAGGCTCTGAGTCTCCCTACAAGCAAGAATTGGTTTCAGGTAAGGGCAGTCACTTTTCAGCTCAAACGAACTACATCGTTCACTGAGCTCACACATTTCTCATCTTAACTGACAAGCATTGGATGTTAGAGGACCAGTGCTTTGTATCTGTTTTAGAAGCAGAGTTGGACTAGATATGGTCCGTATGTGTAGGAAACACCGTTCTTTTGTTCTCAGCACACTCACATTTCCTGCTGTCTTAGAGACTCTAGAAAGCAAGAGCGTGCTTCTTGTTCTAAAGCAGAGTGTGATCAATGGATGAGACAATGCTGTGTGTTTCACTTCAGAAATGGAGTTAAATCCCATGCTCTGAGTCTCCCTACAAGCAAGACTTCGTTTCAGGAAAGGGCAGTCACTTTTCTGCTCAAAGGAACTACACCGTTCACGAAGCTCACACGTTTCTCATCTTAACTGACAAGAATTGGATGTTAGAGGACCAGTGCATTGTGTCAGTTTCAGAAGAAGATTTGGACTACATATAGTGTGTATGTGTAGGAAACACCATTCTTTTGTTCTGGGCACACTCAGATTTCCTACTGTATTAGAGAATCTAGAAAGCAAGAGCGTGCTTCTTGCTCTAAAGTAGAGTGTGATCCATGGATGAAAACTATGCTGTGTTTTTCCCTTCAGAAACGGAGTTAAATCCCAGGCTCTGTGTCTTCCTACAAGCAAGACTTCGTTTCAGGTAAGAGCAGTCACTTTTCGGCTCAAACGATCTACATCGTTCACTGAGCTCACACGTTTCTCATCTTAACAGACAAGCATTGGATGTTTGAGGACCAGTGCTTTGTATCAGTTGCAGAAGCAGAGTTGGACTATATAATGTCCGTATGTGTAGGAAACACCGTTCTTTTGTTCTCAGCACACTCACGTTTCCTGCTGTCTTAGAGACTCTAGAAAGCAAGAGCGTGCTTCTCGATCTAAAGCAGAGTGTGATCCATGGATGAAAACTATGCTATGTGTTTCCCTTCAGAAAAGTAGTTAAATCCTAGGATCTATGTCTTCCTACAAGCAAGACTTCATTTCATGTAAGGGCAGTCAGTTTTCAGCTCAAACGAACTACATCGTTCACTGAGCTCACACGTTCCTCATCTTAACAGACAAGCATTGGATGTTAGAGGACCAGTGCTTTGTATCAGTTTCAGAAGCAGTGTTGGACTAGATATGGTCCGTATGTGTAGGAAACACCGTTCTTTTGTTCTCAGCACACTCACGTTTCCTGCTGTCTTAGAGACTCTAGAAAGCAAGAGCGTGCTTCTTGTTCTAAAGCAGAGTGTGATCAATGGATGAGACAATGCTGTGTGTTTCACTTCAGACAAGGAGTTAAATCCCAGGCTCTGTGTCTTCCTACAGGCAAGACTTCGTTTCAGGTAAGGGCAGTCACTTTTCAGCTCAAAGGAACTACATCGTTCACGAAGCTCACACGATTCTCATCTTAACAGACAAGCATTAGATTTTAGAGGACCAGTGCTTTTTATCAGTTTCAGAAGCAGAGTTGGACTATATAATGTCCGTGTGTGTAGGAAACACCGTTCTTTTGTTCTCAGCACACTCAGGTTTCCTGCTGTCTTAGAGACTCTAGAAAGCATGAGCGTGCTTCTCGCTCTAAAGCAGAGTGTGATCCATAGATGAGAACTATGCTGTGTGTTTCCCTTCAGAAACGGAGTTAAATCCCAGGCTCTGTGTCTTCCTGCAAGCAAGACTTCCTTTCAGGTAAGAGCAGTCACTTTTCTGCTCAAACGATCTACATCGTTCACTGAGCTCACACGTTTCTCATCTTAACAGACAAGCATTGGATGTTAGAGGACCAGTGCTTTGTATCAGTTTCAGAAGCAGTGTTGGACTAGATATGGTCTGTATGTGTAGGAAACACCGTTCTTTTGTTCTCAGCACACTCACGTTTACTGCTGTCTTAGAGACTCTAGAAAGCAAGAGCGTGCTTCTTGTTCTAAAGCAGAGTGTGATCAATGGATGAGACAATGCTGTGTGTTTCACTTCAGAAATGGAGTTAAATCCCATGCTCTGAGTCTCCTACAAGCAAGACTTCGTTTCAGGTAAGGGCAGTCACTTTTCTGCTCAAAGGAACTACATTGTTCACGAAGGTCACACGTTTCTCATCTTCACTGACAAGAATTGGATGTTAGAGGACCAGTGCATTGTATCAGTTTCAGAAGAAGATTTGGACTACATATAGTCCGTATGTGTAGGAAACACCATTCTTTTGTTCTGGGCACACTCAGATTTCCTGCTGTATTAGAGAATCTAGAAAGCAAGAGCGTGCTTCTTGCTCTAAAGTAGAGTGTCATCCATGGATGAAAACTATGCTGTGTGTTTCCCTTCAGAAATGGAGTTAAATCCCAGGCTCTGTGTCTTCCTACAGGCAAGACTTCGTTTCAGGTAAGAGCATTCACTTTTCAGCTCAAACGAACTACATCGTTGACGAAGCTCACACGTTTCTCATCTTAACAGAGAAGCATTAGATTTTAGAGGACCAGTGCTTTTTATCAGTTTCTGAAGCAGAGTTGGACTATATAATGTCCGTATGTGTAGGAAACACCGTTCTTTTGTTCTCAGCACACTCACGTTTCCTGCTGTCTTAGAGACTCTAGAAAGCAAGAGCGTGCTTCTCGCTCTAAAGCAGAGTGTGATCCATGGATGAGAACTATGCTGTGTGTTTCCCTTCAGAAATGGAGTTAAATCCCAGGCTCTGAGTCTCCCTACAAGCAAGAATTGGTTTCAGGTAAGTGCAGTCACTTTTCAGCTCAAACGAACTACATCGTTCACTGAGCTCACACATTTCTCATCTTAACTGACAAGCATTGGATGTTAGAGTACCAGTGCTTTGTATCTGTTTTAGAAGCAGAGTTGGACTAGATATGGTCCGTATGTGTAGGAAACACCGTTCTTTTGTTCTCAGCACACTCACATTTCCTGCTGTCTTAGAGACTCTAGAAAGCAAGAGCGTGCTTCTTGTTCTAAAGCAGAGTGTGATCAATGGATGAGACAATGCTGTGTGTTTCACTTCAGAAATGGAGTTAAATCCCATGCTCTGAGTCTCCCTACAAGCAAGACTTCGTTTCAGGAAAGGGCAGTCACTTTTCTGCTCAAAGGAACTACACCGTTCACGAAGCTCACACGTTTCTCATCTTAACTGACAAGAATTGGATGTTAGAGGACCAGTGCATTGTGTCAGTTTCAGAAGAAGATTTGGACTACATATAGTCTGTATGTGTAGGAAACACCATTCTTTTGTTCTGGGCACACTCAGATTTCCTGCTGTATTAGAGAATCTAGAAAGCAAGAGCGTGCTTCTTGCTCTAAAGTAGAGTGTGATCCATGGATGAGAACTATGCTGTGTGTTTCCCTTCAGAAACGGAGTTAAATCCCAGGCTCTGTGTCTTCCTACAAGCAAGACTTCGTTTCAGGTAAGAGCAGTCACTTTTCGGCTCAAACGATCTACATCGTTCACTGAGCTCACACGTTTCTCATCTTAACAGACAAGCATTGGATGTTTGAGGACCAGTGCTTTGTATCAGTTGCAGAAGCAGAGTTGGACTATATAATGTCCGTATGTGTAGGAAACACCGTTCTTTTGTTCTCAGCACACTCACGTTTCCTGCTGTCTTAGAGACTCTAGAAAGCAAGAGCGTGCTTCTCGCACTAAAGCAGAGTGTGATCCATGGATGAAAACTATGCTATGTGTTTCCCTTCAGAAAAGTAGTTAAATTCCAGGATCTATGTCTACCTACAAGCAAGACTTCATTTCATGTAAGGGCAGTCAGTTTTCAGCTCAAACGAACTACATCGTTCACTGAGCTCACACGTTTCTCATCTTAACAGACAAGCATTGGATGTTAGAGGACCAGTGCTTTGTATCAGTTTCAAAAGCAGTGTTGGACTAGATATGGTCTGTATGTGTAGGAAACACCGTTCTTTTGTTCTCAGCACACTCACGTTTCCTGCTGTCTTAGAGACTCTAGAAAGCAAGAGCGTGCTTCTTGTTCTAAAGCAGAGTGTGATCAATGGATGAGACAATGCTGTGTGTTTCACTTCAGACAAGGAGTTAAATCCCAGGCTCTGTGTCTTCCTACAGGCAAGACTTCGTTTCAGGTAAGGGCAGTCACTTTTCAGCTCAAACGAACTACATCGTTCACGAAGCTCACACGTTTCTCATCTTAACAGACAAGCATTAGATTTTAGAGGACCAGTGCTTTTTATCAGTTTCAGAAGCAGAGTTGGACTATATAATGTCCGTATGTGTAGGAAACACCGTTCTTTTGTTCTCAGCACACTCAGGTTTCCTGCTGTCTTAGGGACTCTAGAAAGCATGAGCGTGCTTCTCGCTCTAAAGCAGAGTGTGATGCATAGATGAGAACTATGCTGTGTGTTTCCCTTCAGAAACGGAGTTAAATCCCAGGCTCTGTGTCTTCCTGCAAGCAAGACTTCCTTTCAGGTAAGAGCAGTCACTTTTCTGCTCAAACGATCTACATCGTTCACTGAGCTCACACGTTTCTCATCTTAACAGACAAGCATTGGATGTTTGAGGACCAGTGCTTTGTATCAGTTGCAGAAGCAGAGTTGGACTATATAATGTCTGTATGTGTATGAAACACCGTTCTTTTGTTCTCAGCACACTCACGTTTCCTGCTGTCTTAGAGACTTTAGAAAGCAAGAGCATGCTTCTCGCTCTAAAGCAGAGTGTGATCCATGGATGAAAACTTTGCTGTTTGTTTCCCTTCAGAAAAGGAGTTAAATCCCAGGATCTATGTCTTCCTACAAGCAAGACTTCATTACATGTAAGGGCAGTCACTTTTCAGCTCAAACGAACTACATCGTTCACTGAGCTCACACGTTTCTCATCTTAACAGACAAGCATTGGATGTTAGAGGACCAGTGCTTTGTTTCAGTTTCAGAAGCAGTGTTGGACTAGATATGGTCTGTATGTGTAGGAAACACCGTTCTTTTGTTCTCAGCACACTCACGTTTCCTGCTGTCTTAGAGACTCTAGAAAGCAAGAGCGTGCTTCTTGTTCTAAAGCAGAGTGTGATCAATGGATGAGACAATGCTGTGTGTTTCACTTCAGAAATGGAGTTAAATCCCATGCTCTGAGTCTCCTACAAGCAAGACTTCGTTTCAGGTAAGGGCAGTCACTTTTCTGCTCAAAGGAACTACATCGTTCACGAAGCTCACACGTTTCTCATCTTAACTGACAAGAATTGGATGTTAGAGGTCCAGTGCATTGTATCAGTTTCAGAAGAAGATTTGGACTACATATAGTCCGTATGTGTAGGAAACACCATTCTTTTGTTCTGTGCACACTCAGATTTCCTGCTGTATTAGAGAATCTAGAAAGCAAGAGCGTGCTTCTTGCTCTAAAGTAGAGTGTGATCCATGATGAAAACTATGCTGTGTGTTTCCCTTCAGAAATGGAGTTAAATCCCAGGCTCTGTGTCTTCCTAAAGGCAAGACTTCGTTTCAGGTAAGAGCATTCACTTTTCAGCTCAAACGAACTACATCGTTGACGAAGCTCACACGTTTCTCATCTTAACAGACAAGCATTAGATTTTAGAGGACCAGTGCTTTTTATCAGTTTCTGAAGCAGAGTTGGACTATGTAATGTCCGTATGTGTAGGAAACACCGTTCTTTTGTTCTCAGCACACTCATGTTTCCTGCTCTCTTAGAGACTCTAGAAAGCAAGAGCGTGCTTCTCGCTCTAAAGCAGAGTGTGATCCATGGATGAGAACTATGCTGTGTGTTTCCCTTCAGAAATGGAGTTAAATCCCAGGCTCTGAGTCTCCCTACAAGCAAGAATTGGTTTCAGGTAAGTGCAGTCACTTTTCAGCTCAAACGAACTACATCGTTCACTGAGCTCACACATTTCTCATCTTAACTGACAAGCATTGGATGTTAGAGTACCAGTGCTTTGTATCTGTTTTAGAAGCAGAGTTGGACTAGATATGGTCCGTATGTGTAGGAAACACCGTTCTTTTGTTCTCAGCACACTCACATTTCCTGCTGTCTTAGAGACTCTAGAAAGCAAGAGCGTGCTTCTTGTTCTAAAGCAGAGTGTGATCAATGGATGAGACAATGCTGTGTGTTTCACTTCAGAAATGGAGTTAAATCCCATGCTCTGAGTCTCCCTACAAGCAAGACTTCGTTTCAGGAAAGGGCAGTCACTTTTCTGCTCAAAGGAACTACACCGTTCACGAAGCTCACACGTTTCTCATCTTAACTGACAAGAATTGGATGTTAGAGGACCAGTGCATTGTATCAGTTTCAGAAGAAGATTTGGACTACATATAGTCTGTATGTGTAGGAAACACCATTCTTTTGTTCTGGGCACACTCAGATTTCCTACTGTATTAGAGAATCTAGAAAGCAAGAGCGTGCTTCTTGCTCTAAAGTAGAGTGTGATCCATGGATGAAAACTATGCTGTGTTTTTCCCTTCAGAAATGGAGTTAAATCCCAGGCTCTGTGTCTTCCTACAAGCAAGACTTCCTTTCAGGTAAGAGCAGTCACTTTTCTGCTCAAACGATCTACATCGTTCACTGAGCTCACACGTTTCTCATCTTAACAGACAAGCATTGGATGTTTGAGGACCAGTGCTTTGTATCAGTTGCAGAAGCAGAGTTGGACTATATAATGTCCGTATGTGTAGGAAACACCGTTCTTTTGTTCTCAGCACACTCACGTTTCCTGCTGTCTTAGAGACTTTAGAAAGCAAGAGCGTGCTTCTTGCTCTAAAGCAGAGTGTGATCCATGGATGAAAACTTTGCTGTTTGTTTCCCTTCAGAAAAGGAGTTAAATCCCAGGATCTATGTCTTCCTACAAGCAAGACTTCATTTCATGTAAGGGCAGTCAGTTTTCAGCTCAAACGAACTACATCGTTCACTGAGCTCACACGTTTCTCATCTTAACAGACAAGCATTGGATGTTAGAGGACCAGTGCTTTGTATCAGTTTCAGAAGCAGTGTTGGACTAGATATGGTCTGTATGTGTAGGAAACACCGTTCTTTTGTTCTCAGCACACTCACGTTTACTGCTGTCTTAGAGACTCTAGAAAGCAAGAGCGTGCTTCTTGTTCTAAAGCAGAGTGTGATCAATGGATGAGACAATGCTGTGTGTTTCACTTCAGAAATGGAGTTAAATCCCATGCTCTGAGTCTCCCTACAAGCAAGACTTCGTTTCAGGTAAGGGCAGTCACTTTTCTGCTCAAAGGAACTACATCGTTCACGAAGCTCACAGGTTTCTCATCTTACCTGACAAGAATTGGATGTTAGAGGACCAGTGCATTGTATCAGTTTCAGAAGAAGATTTGGACTACATATAGTCTGTATGTGTAGGAAACACCATTCTTTTTTTTCTGGGCACACTCAGATTTCCTGCTGTATTAGAGAATCTAGAAAGCAAGAGCGTGCTTCTTGCTCTAAAGTAGAGTGTGATCCATGGATGAGAACTATGCTGTGTGTTTCCCTTCAGAAACGGAGTTAAATCCCAGGCTCTGTGTCTTCCTACAAGCAAGACTTCGTTTCAGGTAAGAGCAGTCACTTTTCGGCTCAAACGATCTACATCGTTCACTGAGCTCACACGTTTCTCATCTTAACAGACAAGCATTGGATGTTTGAGGACCAGTGCTTTGTATCAGTTGCAGAAGCAGAGTTGGACTATATAATGTCCGTATGTGTAGGAAACACCGTTCTTTTGTTCTCAGCACACTCACGTTTCCTGCTGTCTTAGAGACTCTAGAAAGCAAGAGCGTGCTTCTCGCTCTAAAGCAGAGTGTGATCCATGGATGAAAACTATGCTATGTGTTTCCCTTCAGAAAAGTAGTTAAATCCCAGGATCTATGTCTTCCTACAAGCAAGACTTCATTTCATGTAAGGGCAGTCAGTTTTCAGCTCAAACGAACTACATCGTTCACTGAGCTCACACGTTTCTCATCTTAACAGACAAGCATTGGATGTTAGAGGACCAGTGCTTTGTATCAGTTTCAGAAGCAGTGTTGGACTAGATATGGTCCGTATGTGTAGGACACACCGTTCTTTTGTTCTCAGCACACTCACGTTTCCTGCTGTCTTAGAGACTCTAGAAAGCAAGAGCGTGCTTCTTGTTCTAAAGCAGAGTGTGATCAATGGATGAGACAATGCTGTGTGTTTCACTTCAGAAATGGAGTTAAATCCCATGCTCTGAGTCTCCCTACAAGCAAGACTTCGTTTCAGGAAAGGGCAGTCACTTTTCTGCTCAAAGGAACTACACCGTTCACGAAGCTCACACGTTTCTCATCTTAACTGACAAGAATTGGATGTTAGAGGACCAGTGCATTGTGTCAGTTTCAGAAGAAGATTTGGACTACATATAGTCTGTATGTGTAGGAAACACCATTCTTTTGTTCTGGGCACACTCAGATTTCCTACTGTATTAGAGAATCTAGAAAGCAAGAGCGTGCTTCTTGCTCTAAAGTAGAGTGTGATCCATGGATGAAAACTATGCTGTGTGTTTCCCTTCAGAAATGGAGTTAAATCCCAGGCTCTGTGTCTTCCTACAAGCAAGACTTCCTTTCAGGTAAGAGCAGTCACTTTTCTGCTCAAACGATCTACATCGTTCACTGAGCTCACACGTTTCTCATCTTAACAGACAAGCATTGGATGTTTGAGGACCAGTGCTTTGTATCAGTTGCAGAAGCAGAGTTGGACTATATAATGTCCGTATGTGTAGGAATCACCGTTCTTTTGTTCTCAGCACACTCACGTTTCCTGCTGTCTTAGAGACTTTAGAAAGCAAGAGCGTGCTTCTCGCTCTAAAGCAGAGTGTGATCCATGGATGAAAACTTTGCTGTTTGTTTCCCTTCAGAAAAGGAGTTAAATCCCAGGATCTATGTCTTCCTACAAGCAAGACTTCATTTCATGTAAGGGCAGTCACTTTTCAGCTCAAACGAACTACATCGTTCACTGAGCTCACACGTTTCTCATCTTAACAGACAAGCATTGGATGTTAGAGGACCAGTGCTTTGTATCAGTTTCAGAAGCAGTGTTGGACTAGATATGGTCTGTATGTGTAGGAAACACCGTTCTTTTGTTCTCAGCACACTCACGTTTCCTGCTGTCTTAGAGACTCTAGAAAGCAAGAGCGTGCTTCTTGTTCTAAAGCAGAGTGTGATCAATGGATGAGACAATGCTGTGTGTTTCCCTTCAGAAATGGAGTTAAATCCCATGCTCTGAGTCTCCCTACAAGCAAGACTTCGTTTCAGGTAAGGGCAGTCACTTTTCTGCTCAAAGGAACTACATCGTTCACGAAGCTCACAGGTTTCTCATCTTACCTGACAAGAATTGGATGTTAGAGGACCAGTGCATTGTATCAGTTTCAGAAGAAGATTTGGACTACATATAGTCTGTATGTGTAGGAAACACCATTCTTTTGTTCTGTGCACACTCAGATTTCCTGCTGTATTAGAGAATCTAGAAAGCAAGAGCGTGCTTCTTGCTCTAAAGTAGAGTGTGATCCATGGATGAGAACTATGCTGTGTGTTTCCCTTCAGAAACGGAGTTAAATCCCAGGCTCTGTGTCTTCCTACAAGCAAGACTTCGTTTCAGGTAAGAGCAGTCACTTTTCGGCTCAAACGATCTACATCGTTCACTGAGCTCACACGTTTCTCATCTTAACAGACAAGCATTGGATGTTTGAGGACCAGTGCTTTGTATCAGTTGCAGAAGCAGAGTTGGACTATATAATGTCCGTATGTGTAGGAAACACCGTTCTTTTGTTCTCAGCACACTCACGTTTCCTGCTGTCTTAGAGACTCTAGAAAGCAAGAACGTGCTTCTCGCTCTAAAGCAGAGTGTGATCCATGGATGAAAACTATGCTATGTGTTTCCCTTCAGAAAAGTAGTTAAATCCCAGGATCTATGTCTTCCTACAAGCAAGACTTCATTTCATGTAAGGGCAGTCAGTTTTCAGCTCAAACGAACTACATCGTTCACTGAGCTCACACGTTTCTCATCTTAACAGACAAGCATTGGATGTTAGAGGACCAGTGCTTTGTATCAGTTTCAGAAGCAGTGTTGGACTAGATATGGTCCGTATGTGTAGGAAACACCGTTCTTTTGTTCTCAGCACACTCACGTTTCCTGCTGTCTTAGAGACTCTAGAAAGCAAGAGCGTGCTTCTTGTTCTAAAGCAGAGTGTGATCAATGGATGAGACAATGCTGTGTGTTTCACTTCAGACAAGGAGTTAAATCCCAGGCTCTGTGTCTTCCTACAGGCAAGACTTCGTTTCAGGTAAGGGCAGTCACTTTTCAGCTCAAAGGAACTACATCGTTCATGAAGCTCACACGATTCTCATCTTAACAGACAAGCATTAGATTTTAGAGGACCAGTGCTTTTTATCAGTTTCAGAAGCAGAGTTGGACTATATAATGTCCGTATGTGTAGGAAACACCGTTCTTTTGTTCTCAGCACACTCAGGTTTCCTGCTGTCTTAGAAACTCTAGAAAGCATGAGCGTGCTTCTCGCTCTAAAGCAGAGTGTGATCCATAGATGAGAACTATGCTGTGTGTTTCCCTTCAGAAACGGAGTTAAATCCCAGCCTCTGTGTCTTCCTGCAAGCAAGACTTCCTTTCAGGTAAGAGCAGTCACTTTTCTGCTCAAACGATCTACATCGTTCACTGAGCTCACACGTTTCTCATCTTAACAGACAAGCATTGGATGTTAGAGGACCAGTGCTTTGTATCAGTTTCAGAAGCAGTGTTGGACTAGATATGGTCTGTATGTGTAGGAAACACCGTTCTTTTGTTCTCAGCACACTCACGTTTACTGCTGTCTTAGAGACTCTAGAAAGCAAGAGCGTGCTTCTTGTTCTAAAGCAGAGTGTGATCAATGGATGAGACAATGCTGTGTGTTTCACTTCAGAAATGGAGTTAAATCCCATGCTCTGAGTCTCCTACAAGCAAGACTTCGTTTCAGGTAAGGGCAGTCACTTTTCTGCTCAAAGGAACTACATTGTTCACGAAGGTCACACGTTTCTCATCTTCACTGACAAGAATTGGATGTTAGAGGACCAGTGCATTGTATCAGTTTCAGAAGAAGATTTGGACTACATATAGTCCGTATGTGTAGGAAACACCATTCTTTTGTTCTGGGCACACTCAGATTTCCTGCTGTATTAGAGAATCTAGAAAGCAAGAGCGTGCTTCTTGCTCTAAAGTAGAGTGTCATCCATGGATGAAAACTATGCTGTGTGTTTCCCTTCAGAAATGGAGTTAAATCCCAGGCTCTGTGTCTTCCTACAGGCAAGACTTCGTTTCAGGTAAGAGCATTCACTTTTCAGCTCAAACGAACTACATCGTTGACGAAGCTCACACGTTTCTCATCTTAACAGACAAGCATTAGATTTTAGAGGACCAGTGCTTTTTATCAGTTTCTGAAGCAGAGTTGGACTATATAATGTCCGTATGTGTAGGAAACACCGTTCTTTTGTTCTCAGCACACTCACGTTTCCTGCTGTCTTAGAGACTCTAGAAAGCAAGAGCGTGCTTCTCGCTCTAAAGCAGAGTGTGATCCATGGATGAGAACTATGCTGTGTGTTTCCCTTCAGAAATGGAGTTAAATCCCAGGCTCTGAGTCTCCCTACAAGCAAGAATTGGTTTCAGGTAAGGGCAGTCACTTTTCAGCTCAAACGAACTACATCGTTCACTGAGCTCACACATTTCTCATCTTAACTGACAAGCATTGGATGTTAGAGGACCAGTGCTTTGTATCTGTTTTAGAAGCAGAGTTGGACTAGATATGGTCCGTATGTGTAGGAAACACCGTTCTTTTGTTCTCAGCACACTCACATTTCCTGCTGTCTTAGAGACTCTAGAAAGCAAGAGCGTGCTTCTTGTTCTAAAGCAGAGTGTGATCAATGGATGAGACAATGCTGTGTGTTTCACTTCAGAAATGGAGTTAAATCCCATGCTCTGAGTCTCCCTACAAGCAAGACTTCGTTTCAGGAAAGGGCAGTCACTTTTCTGCTCAAAGGAACTACACCGTTCACGAAGCTCACACGTTTCTCATCTTAACTGACAAGAATTGGATGTTAGAGGACCAGTGCATTGTGTCAGTTTCAGAAGAAGATTTGGACTACATATAGTGTGTATGTGTAGGAAACACCATTCTTTTGTTCTGGGCACACTCAGATTTCCTACTGTATTAGAGAATCTAGAAAGCAAGAGCGTGCTTCTTGCTCTAAAGTAGAGTGTGATCCATGGATGAAAACTATGCTGTGTTTTTCCCTTCAGAAACGGAGTTAAATCCCAGGCTCTGTGTCTTCCTACAAGCAAGACTTCGTTTCAGGTAAGAGCAGTCACTTTTCGGCTCAAACGATCTACATCGTTCACTGAGCTCACACGTTTCTCATCTTAACAGACAAGCATTGGATGTTTGAGGACCAGTGCTTTGTATCAGTTGCAGAAGCAGAGTTGGACTATATAATGTCCGTATGTGTAGGAAACACCGTTCTTTTGTTCTCAGCACACTCACGTTTCCTGCTGTCTTAGAGACTCTAGAAAGCAAGAGCGTGCTTCTCGATCTAAAGCAGAGTGTGATCCATGGATGAAAACTATGCTATGTGTTTCCCTTCAGAAAAGTAGTTAAATCCTAGGATCTATGTCTTCCTACAAGCAAGACTTCATTTCATGTAAGGGCAGTCAGTTTTCAGCTCAAACGAACTACATCGTTCACTGAGCTCACACGTTCCTCATCTTAACAGACAAGCATTGGATGTTAGAGGACCAGTGCTTTGTATCAGTTTCAGAAGCAGTGTTGGACTAGATATGGTCCGTATGTGTAGGAAACACCGTTCTTTTGTTCTCAGCACACTCACGTTTCCTGCTGTCTTAGAGACTCTAGAAAGCAAGAGCGTGCTTCTTGTTCTAAAGCAGAGTGTGATCAATGGATGAGACAATGCTGTGTGTTTCACTTCAGACAAGGAGTTAAATCCCAGGCTCTGTGTCTTCCTACAGGCAAGACTTCGTTTCAGGTAAGGGCAGTCACTTTTCAGCTCAAAGGAACTACATCGTTCACGAAGCTCACACGATTCTCATCTTAACAGACAAGCATTAGATTTTAGAGGACCAGTGCTTTTTATCAGTTTCAGAAGCAGAGTTGGACTATATAATGTCCGTGTGTGTAGGAAACACCGTTCTTTTGTTCTCAGCACACTCAGGTTTCCTGCTGTCTTAGAGACTCTAGAAAGCATGAGCGTGCTTCTCGCTCTAAAGCAGAGTGTGATCCATAGATGAGAACTATGCTGTGTGTTTCCCTTCAGAAACGGAGTTAAATCCCAGGCTCTGTGTCTTCCTGCAAGCAAGACTTCCTTTCAGGTAAGAGCAGTCACTTTTCTGCTCAAACGATCTACATCGTTCACTGAGCTCACACGTTTCTCATCTTAACAGACAAGCATTGGATGTTAGAGGACCAGTGCTTTGTATCAGTTTCAGAAGCAGTGTTGGACTAGATATGGTCTGTATGTGTAGGAAACACCGTTCTTTTGTTCTCAGCACACTCACGTTTACTGCTGTCTTAGAGACTCTAGAAAGCAAGAGCGTGCTTCTTGTTCTAAAGCAGAGTGTGATCAATGGATGAGACAATGCTGTGTGTTTCACTTCAGAAATGGAGTTAAATCCCATGCTCTGAGTCTCCTACAAGCAAGACTTCGTTTCAGGTAAGGGCAGTCACTTTTCTGCTCAAAGGAACTACATTGTTCACGAAGGTCACACGTTTCTCATCTTCACTGACAAGAATTGGATGTTAGAGGACCAGTGCATTGTATCAGTTTCAGAAGAAGATTTGGACTACATATAGTCCGTATGTGTAGGAAACACCATTCTTTTGTTCTGGGCACACTCAGATTTCCTGCTGTATTAGAGAATCTAGAAAGCAAGAGCGTGCTTCTTGCTCTAAAGTAGAGTGTCATCCATGGATGAAAACTATGCTGTGTGTTTCCCTTCAGAAATGGAGTTAAATCCCAGGCTCTGTGTCTTCCTACAGGCAAGACTTCGTTTCAGGTAAGAGCATTCACTTTTCAGCTCAAACGAACTACATCGTTGACGAAGCTCACACGTTTCTCATCTTAACAGACAAGCATTAGATTTTAGAGGACCAGTGCTTTTTATCAGTTTCTGAAGCAGAGTTGGACTATATAATGTCCGTATGTGTAGGAAACACCGTTCTTTTGTTCTCAGCACACTCACGTTTCCTGCTGTCTTAGAGACTCTAGAAAGCAAGAGCGTGCTTCTCGCTCTAAAGCAGAGTGTGATCCATGGATGAGAACTATGCTGTGTGTTTCCCTTCAGAAATGGAGTTAAATCCCAGGCTCTGAGTCTCCCTACAAGCAAGAATTGGTTTCAGGTAAGTGCAGTCACTTTTCAGCTCAAACGAACTACATCGTTCACTGAGCTCACACATTTCTCATCTTAACTGACAAGCATTGGATGTTAGAGTACCAGTGCTTTGTATCTGTTTTAGAAGCAGAGTTGGACTAGATATGGTCCGTATGTGTAGGAAACACCGTTCTTTTGTTCTCAGCACACTCACATTTCCTGCTGTCTTAGAGACTCTAGAAAGCAAGAGCGTGCTTCTTGTTCTAAAGCAGAGTGTGATCAATGGATGAGACAATGCTGTGTGTTTCACTTCAGAAATGGAGTTAAATCCCATGCTCTGAGTCTCCCTACAAGCAAGACTTCGTTTCAGGAAAGGGCAGTCACTTTTCTGCTCAAAGGAACTACACCGTTCACGAAGCTCACACGTTTCTCATCTTAACTGACAAGAATTGGATGTTAGAGGACCAGTGCATTGTGTCAGTTTCAGAAGAAGATTTGGACTACATATAGTCTGTATGTGTAGGAAACACCATTCTTTTGTTCTGGGCACACTCAGATTTCCTACTGTATTAGAGAATCTAGAAAGCAAGAGCGTGCTTCTTGCTCTAAAGTAGAGTGTGATCCATGGATGAAAACTATGCTGTGTTTTTCCCTTCAGAAATGGAGTTAAATCCCAGGCTCAGTGTCTTCCTACAAGCAAGACTTCCTTTCAGGTAAGAGCAGTCACTTTTCTGCTCAAACGATCTACATCGTTCACTGAGCTCACACGTTTCTCATCTTAACAGACAAGCATTGGATGTTTGAGGACCAGTGCTTTGTATCAGTTGCAGAAGCAGAGTTGGACTATATAATGTCCGTATGTGTAGGAAACACCGTTCTTTTGTTCTCAGCACACTCACGTTTCCTGCTGTCTTAGAGACTTTAGAAAGCAAGAGCGTGCTTCTCGCTCTAAAGCAGAGTGTGATCCATGGATGAAAACTTTGCTGTTTGTTTCCCTTCAGAAAAGGAGTTAAATCCCAGGATCTATGTCTTCCTACAAGCAAGACTTCATTTCATGTAAGGGCAGTCAGTTTTCAGCTCAAACGAACTACATCGTTCACTGAGCTCACACGTTTCTCATCTTAACAGACAAGCATTGGATGTTAGAGGACCAGTGCTTTGTATCAGTTTCAGAAGCAGTGTTGGACTAGATATGGTCTGTATGTGTAGGAAACACCGTTCTTTTGTTCTCAGCACACTCACGTTTCCTGCTGTCTTAGAGACTCTAGAAAGCAAGAGCGTGCTTCTTGTTCTAAAGCAGAGTGTGATCCATGGATGAAAACTTTGCTGTTTGTTTCCCTTCAGAAAAGGAGTTAAATCCCAGGATCTATGTCTTCCTACAAGCAAGACTTCGTTTCAGGTAAGGGCAGTCACTTTTCAGCTCAAACAAACTACATTGTTCACGAAGCTCACACGTTTCTCATCTTAACAGACAAGCATTAGATTTTAGAGCACCAGTGCATTGTATCAGTTTCAGAAGAAGATTTGGACTACATATAGTCCGTATGTGTAGGAAACACCATTCTTTTGTTCTGGGCACACTCAGATTTCCTGCTGTATTAGAGAATCTAGAAAGCAAGAGCGTGCTTCTTGCTCTAAAGTAGAGTGTGATCCATGATGAAAACTATGCTGTGTGTTTCCCTTCAGAAATGGAGTTAAATCCCAGGCTCTGTGTCTTCCTACAGGCAAGACTTCGTTTCAGGTAAGAGCATTCACTTTTCAGCTCAAACGAACTACATCGTTGACGAAGCTCACACGTTTCTCATCTTAACAGAGAAGCATTAGATTTTAGAGGACCAGTGCTTTTTATCAGTTTCTGAAGCAGAGTTGGACTATATAATGTCCGTATGTGTAGGAAACACCGTTCTTTTGTTCTCAGCACACTCACGTTTCCTGCTGTCTTAGAGACTCTAGAAAGCAAGAGCGTGCTTCTCGCTCTAAAGCAGAGTGTGATCCATGGATGAGAACTATGCTGTGTGTTTCCCTTCAGAAATGGAGTTAAATCCCAGGCTCTGAGTCTCCCTACAAGCAAGAATTGGTTTCAGGTAAGGGCAGTCACTTTTCAGCTCAAACGAACTACATCGTTCACTGAGCTCACACATTTCTCATCTTAACTGACAAGCATTGGATGTTAGAGTACCAGTGCTTTGTATCTGTTTTAGAAGCAGAGTTGGACTAGATATGGTCCGTATGTGTAGGAAACACCGTTCTTTTGTTCTCAGAACACTCACATTTCCTGCTGTCTTAGAGACTCTAGAAAGCAAGAGCGTCCTTCTTGTTCTAAAGCAGAGTGTGATCAATGGATGAGACAATGCTGTGTGTTTCACTTCAGAAATGGAGTTAAATCCCATGCTCTGAGTCTCCCTACAAGCAAGACTTCGTTTCAGGTAAGGGCAGTCACTTTTCTGCTCAAAGGAACTACATCGTTCACGAAGCTCACAGGTTTCTCATCTTAAATGACAAGAATTGGATGTTAGAGGACCAGTGCATTGTATCAGTTTCAGAAGAAGATTTGGACTACATATAGTCTGTATGTGTAGGAAACACCATTCTTTTGTTCTGGGCACACTCAGATTTCCTGCTCTATTAGAGAATCTAGAAAGCAAGAGCGTGCTTCTTGCTCTAAAGTAGAGTGTGATCCATGGATGAGAACTATGCTGTGTGTTTCCCTTCAGAAACGGAGTTAAATCCCAGGCTCTGTGTCTTCCTACAAGCAAGACTTCGTTTCAGGTAAGAGCAGTCACTTTTCGGCTCAAACGATCTACATCGTTCACTGAGCTCACACGTTTCTCATCTTAACAGACAAGCATTGGATGTTTGAGGACCAGTGCTTTGTATCAGTTGCAGAAGCAGAGTTGGACTATATAATGTCCGTATGTGTAGGAAACACCGTTCTTTTGTTCTCAGCACACTCACGTTTCCTGCTGTCTTAGAGACTCTAGAAAGCAAGAGCGTGCTTCTCGCACTAAAGCAGAGTGTGATCCATGGATGAAAACTATGCTATGTGTTTCCCTTCAGAAAAGTAGTTAAATCCCAGGATCTATGTCTACCTACAAGCAAGACTTCATTTCATGTAAGGGCAGTCAGTTTTCAGCTCAAACGAACTACATCGTTCACTGAGCTCACACGTTTCTCATCTTAACAGACAAGCATTGGATGTTAGAGGACCAGTGCTTTGTATCAGTTTCAGAAGCAGTGTTGGACTAGATATGGTCTGTATGTGTAGGAAACACCGTTCTTTTGTTCTCAGCACACTCACGTTTCCTGCTGTCTTAGAGACTCTAGAAAGCAAGAGCGTGCTTCTTGTTCTAAAGCAGAGTGTGATCAATGGATGAGACAATGCTGTGTGTTTCACTTCAGACAAGGAGTTAAATCCCAGGCTCTGTGTCTTCCTACAGGCAAGACTTCGTTTCAGGTAAGGGCAGTCACTTTTCAGCTCAAACGAACTACATCGTTCACGAAGCTCACACGTTTCTCATCTTAACAGACAAGCATTAGATTTTAGAGGACCAGTGCTTTTTATCAGTTTCAGAAGCAGAGTTGGACTATATAATGTCCGTATGTGTAGGAAACACCGTTCTTTTGTTCTCAGCACACTCAGGTTTCCTGCTGTCTTAGGGACTCTAGAAAGCATGAGCGTGCTTCTCGCTCTAAAGCAGAGTGTGATGCATAGATGAGAACTATGCTGTGTGTTTCCCTTCAGAAACGGAGTTAAATCCCAGGCTCTGTGTCTTCCTGCAAGCAAGACTTCCTTTCAGGTAAGAGCAGTCACTTTTCTGCTCAAACGATCTACATCGTTCACTGAGCTCACACGTTTCTCATCTTAACAGACAAGCATTGGATGTTTGAGGACCAGTGCTTTGTATCAGTTGCAGAAGCAGAGTTGGACTATATAATGTCTGTATGTGTATGAAACACCGTTCTTTTGTTCTCAGCACACTCACGTTTCCTGCTGTCTTAGAGACTTTAGAAAGCAAGAGCATGCTTCTCGCTCTAAAGCAGAGTGTGATCCATGGATGAAAACTTTGCTGTTTGTTTCCCTTCAGAAAAGGAGTTAAATCCCAGGATCTATGTCTTCCTACAAGCAAGACTTCATTACATGTAAGGGCAGTCACTTTTCAGCTCAAACGAACTACATCGTTCACTGAGCTCACACGTTTCTCATCTTAACAGACAAGCATTGGATGTTAGAGGACCAGTGCTTTGTTTCAGTTTCAGAAGCAGTGTTGGACTAGATATGGTCTGTATGTGTAGGAAACACCGTTCTTTTGTTCTCAGCACACTCACGTTTCCTGCTGTCTTAGAGACTCTAGAAAGCAAGAGCGTGCTTCTTGTTCTAAAGCAGAGTGTGATCAATGGATGAGACAATGCTGTGTGTTTCACTTCAGAAATGGAGTTAAATCCCATGCTCTGAGTCTCCTACAAGCAAGACTTCGTTTCAGGTAAGGGCAGTCACTTTTCTGCTCAAAGGAACTACATCGTTCACGAAGCTCACACGTTTCTCATCTTAACTGACAAGAATTGGATGTTAGAGGTCCAGTGCATTGTATCAGTTTCAGAAGAAGATTTGGACTACATATAGTCCGTATGTGTAGGAAACACCATTCTTTTGTTCTGGGCACACTCAGATTTCCTGCTGTATTAGAGAATCTAGAAAGCAAGAGCGTGCTTCTTGCTCTAAAGTAGAGTGTGATCCATGATGAAAACTATGCTGTGTGTTTCCCTTCAGAAATGGAGTTAAATCCCAGGCTCTGTGTCTTCCTAAAGGCAAGACTTCGTTTCAGGTAAGAGCATTCACTTTTCAGCTCAAACGAACTACATCGTAGACGAAGCTCACACGTTTCTCATCTTAACAGACAAGCATTAGATTTTAGAGGACCAGTGCTTTTTATCAGTTTCTGAAGCAGAGTTGGACTATGTAATGTCCGTATGTGTAGGAAACACCGTTCTTTTGTTCTCAGCACACTCATGTTTCCTGCTCTCTTAGAGACTCTAGAAAGCAAGAGCGTGCTTCTCGCTCTAAAGCAGAGTGTGATCCATGGATGAGAACTATGCTGTGTGTTTCCCTTCAGAAATGGAGTTAAATCCCAGGCTCTGAGTCTCCCTACAAGCAAGAATTGGTTTCAGGTAAGTGCAGTCACTTTTCAGCTCAAACGAACTACATCGTTCACTGAGCTCACACATTTCTCATCTTAACTGACAAGCATTGGATGTTAGAGTACCAGTGCTTTGTATCTGTTTTAGAAGCAGAGTTGGACTAGATATGGTCCGTATGTGTAGGAAACACCGTTCTTTTGTTCTCAGCACACTCACATTTCCTGCTGTCTTAGAGACTCTAGAAAGCAAGAGCGTGCTTCTTGTTCTAAAGCAGAGTGTGATCAATGGATGAGACAATGCTGTGTGTTTCACTTCAGAAATGGAGTTAAATCCCATGCTCTGAGTCTCCCTACAAGCAAGACTTCGTTTCAGGAAAGGGCAGTCACTTTTCTGCTCAAAGGAACTACACCGTTCACGAAGCTCACACGTTTCTCATCTTAACTGACAAGAATTGGATGTTAGAGGACCAGTGCATTGTATCAGTTTCAGAAGAAGATTTGGACTACATATAGTCTGTATGTGTAGGAAACACCATTCTTTTGTTCTGGGCACACTCAGATTTCCTACTGTATTAGAGAATCTAGAAAGCAAGAGCGTGCTTCTTGCTCTAAAGTAGAGTGTGATCCATGGATGAAAACTATGCTGTGTTTTTCCCTTCAGAAATGGAGTTAAATCCCAGGCTCTGTGTCTTCCTACAAGCAAGACTTCCTTTCAGGTAAGAGCAGTCACTTTTCTGCTCAAACGATCTACATCGTTCACTGAGCTCACACGTTTCTCATCTTAACAGACAAGCATTGGATGTTTGAGGACCAGTGCTTTGTATCAGTTGCAGAAGCAGAGTTGGACTATATAATGTCCGTATGTGTAGGAAACACCGTTCTTTTGTTCTCAGCACACTCACGTTTCCTGCTGTCTTAGAGACTTTAGAAAGCAAGAGCGTGCTTCTTGCTCTAAAGCAGAGTGTGATCCATGGATGAAAACTTTGCTGTTTGTTTCCCTTCAGAAAAGGAGTTAAATCCCAGGATCTATGTCTTCCTACAAGCAAGACTTCATTTCATGTAAGGGCAGTCAGTTTTCAGCTCAAACGAACTACATCGTTCACTGAGCTCACACGTTTCTCATCTTAACAGACAAGCATTGGATGTTAGAGGACCAGTGCTTTGTATCAGTTTCAGAAGCAGTGTTGGACTAGATATGGTCTGTATGTGTAGGAAACACCGTTCTTTTGTTCTCAGCACACTCACGTTTACTGCTGTCTTAGAGACTCTAGAAAGCAAGAGCGTGCTTCTTGTTCTAAAGCAGAGTGTGATCAATGGATGAGACAATGCTGTGTGTTTCACTTCAGAAATGGAGTTAAATCCCATGCTCTGAGTCTCCCTACAAGCAAGACTTCGTTTCAGGTAAGGGCAGTCACTTTTCTGCTCAAAGGAACTACATCGTTCACGAAGCTCACAGGTTTCTCATCTTACCTGACAAGAATTGGATGTTAGAGGACCAGTGCATTGTATCAGTTTCAGAAGAAGATTTGGACTACATATAGTCTGTATGTGTAGGAAACACCATTCTTTTTTTTCTGGGCACACTCAGATTTCCTGCTGTATTAGAGAATCTAGAAAGCAAGAGCGTGCTTCTTGCTCTAAAGTAGAGTGTGATCCATGGATGAGAACTATGCTGTGTGTTTCCCTTCAGAAACGGAGTTAAATCCCAGGCTCTGTGTCTTCCTACAAGCAAGACTTCGTTTCAGGTAAGAGCAGTCACTTTTCGGCTCAAACGATCTACATCGTTCACTGAGCTCACACGTTTCTCATCTTAACAGACAAGCATTGGATGTTTGAGGACCAGTGCTTTGTATCAGTTGCAGAAGCAGAGTTGGACTATATAATGTCCGTATGTGTAGGAAACACCGTTCTTTTGTTCTCAGCACACTCACGTTTCCTGCTGTCTTAGAGACTCTAGAAAGCAAGAGCGTGCTTCTCGCTCTAAAGCAGAGTGTGATCCATGGATGAAAACTATGCTATGTGTTTCCCTTCAGAAAAGTAGTTAAATCCCAGGATCTATGTCTTCCTACAAGCAAGACTTCATTTCATGTAAGGGCAGTCAGTTTTCAGCTCAAACGAACTACATCGTTCACTGAGCTCACACGTTTCTCATCTTAACAGACAAGCATTGGATGTTAGAGGACCAGTGCTTTGTATCAGTTTCAGAAGCAGTGTTGGACTAGATATGGTCCGTATGTGTAGGACACACCGTTCTTTTGTTCTCAGCACACTCACGTTTCCTGCTGTCTTAGAGACTCTAGAAAGCAAGAGCGTGCTTCTTGTTCTAAAGCAGAGTGTGATCAATGGATGAGACAATGCTGTGTGTTTCACTTCAGAAATGGAGTTAAATCCCATGCTCTGAGTCTCCCTACAAGCAAGACTTCGTTTCAGGAAAGGGCAGTCACTTTTCTGCTCAAAGGAACTACACCGTTCACGAAGCTCACACGTTTCTCATCTTAACTGACAAGAATTGGATGTTAGAGGACCAGTGCATTGTGTCAGTTTCAGAAGAAAATTTGGACTACATATAGTCTGTATGTGTAGGAAACACCATTCTTTTGTTCTGGGCACACTCAGATTTCCTACTGTATTAGAGAATCTAGAAAGCAAGAGCGTGCTTCTTGCTCTAAAGTAGAGTGTGATCCATGGATGAAAACTATGCTGTGTGTTTCCCTTCAGAAATGGAGTTAAATCCCAGGCTCTGTGTCTTCCTACAAGCAAGACTTCCTTTCAGGTAAGAGCAGTCACTTTTCTGCTCAAACGATCTACATCGTTCACTGAGCTCACACGTTTCTCATCTTAACAGACAAGCATTGGATGTTTGAGGACCAGTGCTTTGTATCAGTTGCAGAAGCAGAGTTGGACTATATAATGTCCGTATGTGTAGGAAACACCGTTCTTTTGTTCTCAGCACACTCACGTTTCCTGCTGTCTTAGAGACTTTAGAAAGCAAGAGCGTGCTTCTCGCTCTAAAGCAGAGTGTGATCCATGGATGAAAACTTTGCTGTTTGTTTCCCTTCAGAAAAGGAGTTAAATCCCAGGATCTATGTCTTCCTACAAGCAAGACTTCATTTCATGTAAGGGCAGTCACTTTTCAGCTCAAACGAACTACATCGTTCACTGAGCTCACACGTTTCTCATCTTAACAGACAAGCATTGGATGTTAGAGGACCAGTGCTTTGTATCAGTTTCAGAAGCAGTGTTGGACTAGATATGGTCTGTATGTGTAGGAAACACCGTTCTTTTGTTCTCAGCACACTCACGTTTCCTGCTGTCTTAGAGACTCTAGAAAGCAAGAGCGTGCTTCTTGTTCTAAAGCAGAGTGTGATCAATGGATGAGACAATGCTGTGTGTTTCCCTTCAGAAATGGAGTTAAATCCCATGCTCTGAGTCTCCCTACAAGCAAGACTTCGTTTCAGGTAAGGGCAGTCACTTTTCTGCTCAAAGGAACTACATCGTTCACGAAGCTCACAGGTTTCTCATCTTACCTGACAAGAATTGGATGTTAGAGGACCAGTGCATTGTATCAGTTTCAGAAGAAGATTTGGACTACATATAGTCTGTATGTGTAGGAAACACCATTCTTTTGTTCTGTGCACACTCAGATTTCCTGCTGTATTAGAGAATCTAGAAAGCAAGAGCGTGCTTCTTGCTCTAAAGTAGAGTGTGATCCATGGATGAGAACTATGCTGTGTGTTTCCCTTCAGAAACGGAGTTAAATCCCAGGCTCTGTGTCTTCCTACAAGCAAGACTTCGTTTCAGGTAAGAGCAGTCACTTTTCGGCTCAAACGATCTACATCGTTCACTGAGCTCACACGTTTCTCATCTTAACAGACAAGCATTGGATGTTTGAGGACCAGTGCTTTGTATCAGTTGCAGAAGCAGAGTTGGACTATATAATGTCCGTATGTGTAGGAAACACCGTTCTTTTGTTCTCAGCACACTCACGTTTCCTGCTGTCTTAGAGACTCTAGAAAGCAAGAACGTGCTTCTCGCTCTAAAGCAGAGTGTGATCCATGGATGAAAACTATGCTATGTGTTTCCCTTCAGAAAAGTAGTTAAATCCCAGGATCTATGTCTTCCTACAAGCAAGACTTCATTTCATGTAAGGGCAGTCAGTTTTCAGCTCAAACGAACTACATCGTTCACTGAGCTCACACGTTTCTCATCTTAACAGACAAGCATTGGATGTTAGAGGACCAGTGCTTTGTATCAGTTTCAGAAGCAGTGTTGGACTAGATATGGTCCGTATGTGTAGGAAACACCGTTCTTTTGTTCTCAGCACACTCACGTTTCCTGCTGTCTTAGAGACTCTAGAAAGCAAGAGCGTGCTTCTTGTTCTAAAGCAGAGTGTGATCAATGGATGAGACAATGCTGTGTGTTTCACTTCAGACAAGGAGTTAAATCCCAGGCTCTGTGTCTTCCTACAGGCAAGACTTCGTTTCAGGTAAGGGCAGTCACTTTTCAGCTCAAAGGAACTACATCGTTCACGAAGCTCACACGATTCTCATCTTAACAGACAAGCATTAGATTTTAGAGGACCAGTGCTTTTTATCAGTTTCAGAAGCAGAGTTGGACTATATAATGTCCGTATGTGTAGGAAACACCGTTCTTTTGTTCTCAGCACACTCAGGTTTCCTGCTGTCTTAGAAACTCTAGAAAGCATGAGCGTGCTTCTCGCTCTAAAGCAGAGTGTGATCCATAGATGAGAACTATGCTGTGTGTTTCCCTTCAGAAACGGAGTTAAATCCCAGGCTCTGTGTCTTCCTGCAAGCAAGACTTCCTTTCAGGTAAGAGCAGTCACTTTTCTGCTCAAACGATCTACATCGTTCACTGAGCTCACACGTTTCTCATCTTAACAGACAAGCATTGGATGTTAGAGGACCAGTGCTTTGTATCAGTTTCAGAAGCAGTGTTGGACTAGATATGGTCTGTATGTGTAGGAAACACCGTTCTTTTGTTCTCAGCACACTCACGTTTACTGCTGTCTTAGAGACTCTAGAAAGCAAGAGCGTGCTTCTTGTTCTAAAGCAGAGTGTGATCAATGGATGAGACAATGCTGTGTGTTTCACTTCAGAAATGGAGTTAAATCCCATGCTCTGAGTCTCCTACAAGCAAGACTTCGTTTCAGGTAAGGGCAGTCACTTTTCTGCTCAAAGGAACTACATTGTTCACGAAGGTCACACGTTTCTCATCTTCACTGACAAGAATTGGATGTTAGAGGACCAGTGCATTGTATCAGTTTCAGAAGAAGATTTGGACTACATATAGTCCGTATGTGTAGGAAACACCATTCTTTTGTTCTGGGCACACTCAGATTTCCTGCTGTATTAGAGAATCTAGAAAGCAAGAGCGTGCTTCTTGCTCTAAAGTAGAGTGTCATCCATGGATGAAAACTATGCTGTGTGTTTCCCTTCAGAAATGGAGTTAAATCCCAGGCTCTGTGTCTTCCTACAGGCAAGACTTCGTTTCAGGTAAGAGCATTCACTTTTCAGCTCAAACGAACTACATCGTTGACGAAGCTCACACGTTTCTCATCTTAACAGACAAGCATTAGATTTTAGAGGACCAGTGCTTTTTATCAGTTTCTGAAGCAGAGTTGGACTATATAATGTCCGTATGTGTAGGAAACACCGTTCTTTTGTTCTCAGCACACTCACGTTTCCTGCTGTCTTAGAGACTCTAGAAAGCAAGAGCGTGCTTCTCGCTCTAAAGCAGAGTGTGATCCATGGATGAGAACTATGCTGTGTGTTTCCCTTCAGAAATGGAGTTAAATCCCAGGCTCTGAGTCTCCCTACAAGCAAGAATTGGTTTCAGGTAAGGGCAGTCACTTTTCAGCTCAAACGAACTACATCGTTCACTGAGCTCACACATTTCTCATCTTAACTGACAAGCATTGGATGTTAGAGGACCAGTGCTTTGTATCTGTTTTAGAAGCAGAGTTGGACTAGATATGGTCCGTATGTGTAGGAAACACCGTTCTTTTGTTCTCAGCACACTCACATTTCCTGCTGTCTTAGAGACTCTAGAAAGCAAGAGCGTGCTTCTTGTTCTAAAGCAGAGTGTGATCAATGGATGAGACAATGCTGTGTGTTTCACTTCAGAAATGGAGTTAAATCCCATGCTCTGAGTCTCCCTACAAGCAAGACTTCGTTTCAGGAAAGGGCAGTCACTTTTCTGCTCAAAGGAACTACACCGTTCACGAAGCTCACACGTTTCTCATCTTAACTGACAAGAATTGGATGTTAGAGGACCAGTGCATTGTGTCAGTTTCAGAAGAAGATTTGGACTACATATAGTCTGTATGTGTAGGAAACACCATTCTTTTGTTCTGGGCACACTCAGATTTCCTACTGTATTAGAGAATCTAGAAAGCAAGAGCGTGCTTCTTGCTCTAAAGTAGAGTGTGATCCATGGATGAAAACTATGCTGTGTTTTTCCCTTCAGAAACGGAGTTAAATCCCAGGCTCTGTGTCTTCCTACAAGCAAGACTTCGTTTCAGGTAAGAGCAGTCACTTTTCGGCTCAAACGATCTACATCGTTCACTGAGCTCACACATTTCTCATCTTAACAGACAAGCATTGGATGTTTGAGGACCAGTGCTTTGTATCAGTTGCAGAAGCAGAGTTGGACTATATAATGTCCGTATGTGTAGGAAACACCGTTCTTTTGTTCTCAGCACACTCACGTTTCCTGCTGTCTTAGAGACTCTAGAAAGCAAGAGCGTGCTTCTCGCTCTAAAGCAGAGTGTGATCCATGGATGAAAACTATGCTATGTGTTTCCCTTCAGAAAAGTAGTTAAATCCTAGGATCTATGTCTTCCTACAAGCAAGACTTCATTTCATGTAAGGGCAGTCAGTTTTCAGCTCAAACGAACTACATCGTTCACTGAGCTCACACGTTTCTCATCTTAACAGACAAGCATTGGATGTTAGAGGACCAGTGCTTTGTATCAGTTTCAGAAGCAGTGTTGGACTAGATATGGTCCGTATGTGTAGGAAACACCGTTCTTTTGTTCTCAGCACACTCACGTTTCCTGCTGTCTTAGAGACTCTAGAAAGCAAGAGCGTGCTTCTTGTTCTAAAGCAGAGTGTGATCAATGGATGAGACAATGCTGTGTGTTTCACTTCAGACAAGGAGTTAAATCCCAGGCTCTGTGTCTTCCTACAGGCAAGACTTCGTTTCAGGTAAGGGCAGTCACTTTTCAGCTCAAAGGAACTACATCGTTCACGAAGCTCACACGATTCTCATCTTAACAGACAAGCATTAGATTTTAGAGGACCAGTGCTTTTTATCAGTTTCAGAAGCAGAGTTGGACTATATAATGTCCGTATGTGTAGGAAACACCGTTCTTTTGTTCTCAGCACACTCAGGTTTCCTGCTGTCTTAGAGACTCTAGAAAGCATGAGCGTGCTTCTCGCTCTAAAGCAGAGTGTGATCCATAGATGAGAACTATGCTGTGTGTTTCCCTTCAGAAACGGAGTTAAATCCCAGGCTCTGTGTCTTCCTGCAAGCAAGACTTCCTTTCAGGTAAGAGCAGTCACTTTTCTGCTCAAACGATCTACATCGTTCACTGAGCTCACACGTTTCTCATCTTAACAGACAAGCATTGGATGTTAGAGGACCAGTGCTTTGTATCAGTTTCAGAAGCAGTGTTGGACTAGATATGGTCTGTATGTGTAGGAAACACCGTTCTTTTGTTCTCAGCACACTCACGTTTACTGCTGTCTTAGAGACTCTAGAAAGCAAGAGCGTGCTTCTTGTTCTAAAGCAGAGTGTGATCAATGGATGAGACAATGCTGTGTGTTTCACTTCAGAAATGGAGTTAAATCCCATGCTCTGAGTCTCCTACAAGCAAGACTTCGTTTCAGGTAAGGGCAGTCACTTTTCTGCTCAAAGGAACTACATTGTTCACGAAGGTCACACGTTTCTCATCTTCACTGACAAGAATTGGATGTTAGAGGACCAGTGCATTGTATCAGTTTCAGAAGAAGATTTGGACTACATATAGTCCGTATGTGTAGGAAACACCATTCTTTTGTTCTGGGCACACTCAGATTTCCTGCTGTATTAGAGAATCTAGAAAGCAAGAGCGTGCTTCTTGCTCTAAAGTAGAGTGTCATCCATGGATGAAAACTATGCTGTGTGTTTCCCTTCAGAAATGGAGTTAAATCCCAGGCTCTGTGTCTTCCTACAGGCAAGACTTCGTTTCAGGTAAGAGCATTCACTTTTCAGCTCAAACGAACTACATCGTTGACGAAGCTCACACGTTTCTCATCTTAACAGACAAGCATTAGATTTTAGAGGACCAGTGCTTTTTATCAGTTTCTGAAGCAGAGTTGGACTATATAATGTCCGTATGTGTAGGAAACACCGTTCTTTTGTTCTCAGCACACTCACGTTTCCTGCTGTCTTAGAGACTCTAGAAAGCAAGAGCGTGCTTCTCGCTCTAATGCAGAGTGTGATCCATGGATGAGAACTATGCTGTGTGTTTCCCTTCAGAAATGGAGTTAAATCCCAGGCTCTGAGTCTCCCTACAAGCAAGAATTGGTTTCAGGTAAGGGCAGTCACTTTTCAGCTCAAACGAACTACATCGTTCACTGAGCTCACACATTTCTCATCTTAACTGACAAGCATTGGATGTTAGAGGACCAGTGTTTTGTATCTGTTTTAGAAGCAGAGTTGGACTAGATATGGTCCATATGTGTAGGAAACACCGTTCTTTTGTTCTCAGCACACTCACATTTCCTGCTGTCTTAGAGACTCTAGAAAGCAAGAGCGTGCTTCTTGTTCTAAAGCAGAGTGTGATCAATGGATGAGACAATGCTGTGTGTTTCACTTCAGAAATGGAGTTAAATCCCATGCTCTGAGTCTCCCTACAAGCAAGACTTCGTTTCAGGAAAGGGCAGTCACTTTTCTGCTCAAAGGAACTACACCGTTCACGAAGCTCACACGTTTCTCATCTTAACTGACAAGAATTGGATGTTAGAGGACCAGTGCATTGTGTCAGTTTCAGAAGAAGATTTGGACTACATATACTCTGTATGTGTAGGAAACACCATTCTTTTGTTCTGGGCACACTCAGATTTCCTACTGTATTAGAGAATCTAGAAAGCAAGAGCGTGCTTCTTGCTCTAAAGTAGAGTGTGATCCATGGATGAAAACTATGCTGTGTTTTTCCCTTCAGAAATGGAGTTAAATCCCAGGCTCTGTGTCTTCCTACAAGCAAGACTTCCTTTCAGGTAAGAGCAGTCACTTTTCTGCTCAAACGATCTACATCGTTCACTGAGCTCACACGTTTCTCATCTTAACAGACAAGCATTGGATGTTTGAGGACCAGTGCTTTGTATCAGTTGCAGAAGCAGAGTTGGACTATATAATGTCCGTATGTGTAGGAAACACCGTTCTTTTGTTCTCAGCACACTCACGTTTCCTGCTGTCTTAGAGACTTTAGAAAGCAAGAGTGTGCTTCTCGCTCTAAAGCAGAGTGTGATCCATGGATGAAAACTTTGCTGTTTGTTTCCCTTCAGAAAAGGAGTTAAATCCCAGGATCTATGTCTTCCTACAAGCAAGGCTTCATTTCATGTAAGGGCAGTCACTTTTCAGCTCAAACGAACTACATCGTTCACTGAGCTCACACGTTTCTCATCTTAAGAGACAAGCATTGGATGTTAGAGGTCCAGTGCTTTGTTTCAGTTTCAGAAGCAGTTTTGGACTAGATATGGTCTGTATGTGTAGGAAACACCGTTCTTTTGTTCTCAGCACACTCACGTTTCCTGCTGTCTTAGAGACTCTAGAAAGCAAGAGCGTGCTTCTTGTTCTAAAGCAGAGTGTGATCAATGGATGAGACAATGCTGTGTGTTTCACTTCAGAAATGGAGTTAAATCCCATGATCTGAGTCTCCCTACAAGCAAGACTTCGTTTCAGGTAAGGGCAGTCACTTTTCTGCTCAAAGGAACTACATCGTTCACGAAGCTCACAGGTTTCTCATCTTACCTGACAAGAATTGGATGTTAGAGGACCAGTGCATTGTATCAGTTTCAGAAGAAGATTTGGACTACATATAGTCCATATGTGTAGGAAACACCATTCTTTTGTTCTGGGCACACTCAGATTTCCTGCTGTATTAGAGAATCTAGAAAGCAAGAGCGTGCTTCTTGCTCTAAAGTAGAGTGTGATCCATGGATGAGAACTATGCTGTGTGTTTCCCTTCAGAAACGGAGTTAAATCCCAGGCTCTGTGTCTTCCTACAAGCAAGACTTCGTTTCAGGTAAGAGCAGTCACTTTTCGGCTCAAACGATCTACATCGTTCACTGAGCTCACACGTTTCTCATCTTAACAGACAAGCATTGGATGTTTGAGGACCAGTGCTTTGTATCAGTTGCAGAAGCAGAGTTGGACTATATAATGTCCGTATGTGTAGGAAACACCGTTCTTTTGTTCTCAGCACACTCACGTTTCCTGCTGTCTTAGAGACTCTAGAAAGCAAGAGCGTGCTTCTCGCTCTAAAGCAGAGTGTGATCCATGGATGAAAACTATGCTATGTGTTTCCCTTCAGAAAAGTAGTTAAATCCCAGGATCTATGTCTTCCTACAAGCAAGACTTCATTTCATGTAAGGGCAGTCAGTTTTCAGCTCAAACGAACTACATCATTCACTGAGCTCACACGTTTCTCATCTTAACAGACAAGCATTGGATGTTAGAGGACCAGTGCTTTGTATCAGTTTCAGAAGCAGTGTTGGACTAGATATGGTCCGTATGTGTAGGACACACCGTTCTTTTGTTCTCAGCACACTCACGTTTCCTGCTGTCTTAGAGACTCTAGAAAGCAAGAGCGTGCTTCTTGTTCTAAAGCAGAGTGTGATCAATGGATGAGACAATGCTGTGTGTTTCACTTCAGACAAGGAGTTAAATCCCAGGCTCTGTGTCTTCCTACAGGCAAGACTTCGTTTCAGGTAAGGGCAGTCACTTTTCAGCTCAAACGAACTACATCGTTCACGAAGCTCACACGTTTCTCATCTTAACAGACAAGCATTAGATTTTAGAGGACCAGTGCTTTTTATCAGTTTCAGAAGCAGAGTTGGACTATATAATGTCCGTATGTGTAGGAAACACCGTTCTTTTGTTCTCAGCACACTCAGGTTTCCTGCTGTCTTAGAGACTCTAGAAAGCATGAGCGTGCTTCTCGCTCTAAAGCAGAGTGTGATCCATAGATGAGAACTGTGCTGTGTGTTTCCCTTCAGAAACGGAGTTAAATCCCAGGCTCTGTGTCTTCCTGCAAGCAAGACTTCCTTTCAGGTAAGAGCAGTCACTTTTCTGCTCAAACGATCTACATCGTTCACTGAGCTCACACGTTTCTCATCTTAACAGACAAGCACTGGATGTTTGAGGACCAGTGCTTTGTATCAGTTTCAGAAGCAGTGTTGGACTAGATATGGTCTGTATGTGTAGGAAACACCGTTCTTTTGTTCTCAGCACACTCACGTTTCCTGCTGTCTTAGAGACTCTAGAAAGCAAGAGCGTGCTTCTTGTTCTAAAACAGAGTGTGATCAATGGATGAGACAATGCTGTGTGTTTCACTTCAGAAATGGAGTTAAATCCCATGCTCTGAGTCTCCTACAACAAGACTTCGTTTCAGGTAAGGGCAGTCACTTTTCTGCTCAAAGGAACTACATCGTTCACGAAGCTCACACGTTTCTCATCTTCACTGACAAGAATTGGATGTTAGAGGACCAGTGCATTGTATCAGTTTCAGAAGAAGATTTGGACTACATATAGTCCGTATGTGTAGGAAACACCATTCTTTTGTTCTGGGCACACTCAGATTTCCTGCTGTATTAGAGAATCTAGAAAGCAAGAGCGTGCTTCTTGCTCTAAAGTAGAGTGTGATCCATGGATGAAAACTATGCTGTGTGTTTCCCTTCAGAAATGGAGTTAAATCCCAGGCTCTGTGTCTTCCTACAGGCAAGACTTGGTTTCAGGTAAGGGCATTCACTTTTCAGCTCAAACGAACTACATCGTTGACGAAGCTCACACGTTTCTCATCTTAACAGACAAGCATTAGATTTTAGAGGACCAGTGCTTTTTATCAGTTTCAGAAGAAGAGTTGGACTATATAATGTCCGTATGTGTAGGAAACACCGTTCTTTTGTTCTCAGCACACTCATGTTTCCTGCTCTCTTAGAGACTCTAGAAAGCAAGAGCGTGCTTCTCGCTCTAAAGCAGAGTGTGATCCATGGATGAGAACTATGCTGTGTGTTTCCCTTCAGAAACGGAGTTAAATCCCAGGCTCTGTGTCTTCCTACAAGCAAGACTTCGTTTCAGGTAAGAGCAGTCAATTTTCGGCTCAAACGATCTACATTGTTCACTGAGCTCACACGTTTCTCATCTTAACAGACAAGCATTGGATGTTTGAGGACCAGTGCTTTGTATCAGTTGCAGAAGCAGAGTTGGACTATATAATGTCCGTATGTGTAGGAAACACCGTTCTTTTGTTCTCAGCACACTCACGTTTCCTGCTGTCTTAGAGACTCTAGAAAGCAAGAGCGTGCTTCTCGCTCTAAAGCAGAGTGTGATCCATGGATGAAAACTATGCTATGTGTTTCCCTTCAGAAAAGTAGTTAAATCCCAGGATCTATGTCTTCCTACAAGCAAGACTTCATTTCATGTAAGGGCAGTCACTTTTCAGCTCAAAGGAACTACATCGTTCACGAAGCTCACACGATTCTCATCTTAACAGACAAGCATTAGATTTTAGAGGACCAGTGCTTTTTATCAGTTTCAGAAGCAGAGTTGGACTATATAATGTCCGTATGTGTAGGAAACACCGTTCTTTTGTTCTCAGCACACTCAGGTTTCCTGCTGTCTTAGAGACTCTAGAAAGCATGAGCGTGCTTCTCGCTCTAAAGCAGAGTGTGATCCATAGATGAGAACTATGCTGTGTGTTTCCCTTCAGAAACGGAGTTAAATCCCAGGCTCTGTGTCTTCCTGCAAGCAAGACTTCCTTTCAGGTAAGAGCAGTCACTTTTCTGCTCAAACGATCTACATCGTTCACTGAGCTCACACGTTTCTCATCTTAACAGATAAGCATTGGATGTTAGAGGACCAGTGCTTTGTATCAGTTTCAGAAGCAGTGTTGGACTAGATATGGTCTGTATGTGTAGGAAACACCGTTCTTTTGTTCTCAGCACACTCACGTTTCCTGCTGTCTTAGAGACTCTAGAAAGCAAGAGCGTGCTTCTTGTTCTAAAGCAGAGTGTGATCAATGGATGAGACAATGCTGTGTGTTTCACTTCAGAAATGGAGTTAAATCCCATGCTCTGAGTCTCCTACAAGCAAGACTTCGTTTCAGGTAAGGGCAGTCACTTTTCTGCTCAAAGGAACTACATTGTTCACGAAGCTCACACGTTTCTCATCTTCACTGACAAGAATTGGATGTTAGAGGACCAGTGCATTGTATCAGTTTCAGAAGAAGATTTGGACTACATATAGTCCGTATGTGTAGGAAACACCATTCTTTTGTTCTGGGCACACTCAGATTTCGTGCTGTATTAGAGAATCTAGAAAGCAAGAGCGTGCTTCTTGCTCTAAAGTAGAGTGTCATCCATGGATGAAAACTATGCTGTGTGTTTCCCTTCAGAAATGGAGTTAAATCCCAGGCTCTGTGTCTTCCTACAGGCAAGACTTCGTTTCAGGTAAGAGCATTCACTTTTCAGCTCAAACGAACTACATCGTTGACGAAGCTCACACGTTTCTCATCTTAACAGACAAGCATTAGATTTTAGAGGACCAGTGCTTTTTATCAGTTTCTGAAGCAGAGTTGGACTATATAATGTCCGTATGTGTAGGAAACACCGTTCTTTTGTTCTCAGCACACTCATGTTTCCTGCTCTCTTAGAGACTCTAGAAAGCAAGAGCGTGCTTCTCGCTCTAAAGCAGAGTGTGATCCATGGATGAGAACTATGCTGTGTGTTTCCCTTCAGAAATGGAGTTAAATCCCAGGCTCTGAGTCTCCCTACAAGCAAGAATTGGTTTCAGGTAAGGGCAGTCACTTTTCAGCTCAAACGAACTACATCGTTCACTGAGCTCACACATTTCTCATCTTAACTGACAAGCATTGGATGTTAGAGGACCAGTGCTTTGTATCTGTTTTAGAAGCAGAGTTGGACTAGATATGGTCCGTATGTGTAGGAAACACCGTTCTTTTGTTCTCAGCACACTCACATTTCCTGCTGTCTTAGAGACTCTAGAAAGCAAGAGCGTGCTTCTTGTTCTAAAGCAGAGTGTGATCAATGGATGAGACAATGCTGTGTGTTTCACTTCAGAAATGGAGTTAAATCCCATGCTCTGAGTCTCCCTACAAGCAAGACTTCGTTTCAGGAAAGGGCAGTCACTTTTCTGCTCAAAGGAACTACACCGTTCACGAAGCTCACACGTTTCTCATCTTAACTGACAAGAATTGGATGTTAGAGGACCAGTGCATTGTGTCAGTTTCAGAAGAAGATTTGGACTACATATAGTCTGTATGTGTAGGAAACACCATTCTTTTGTTCTGGGCACACTCAGATTTCCTACTGTATTAGAGAATCTAGAAAGCAAGAGCGTGCTTCTTGCTCTAAAGTAGAGTGTGATCCATGGATGAAAACTATGCTGTGTTTTTCCCTTCAGAAATGGAGTTAAATCCCAGGCTCTGTGTCTTCCTACAAGCAAGACTTCCTTTCAGGTAAGAGCAGTCACTTTTCTGCTCAAACGATCTACATCATTCACTGAGCTCACACGTTTCTCATCTTAACAGACAAGCATTGGATGTTTGAGGACCAGTGCTTTGTATCAGTTGCAGAAGCAGAGTTGGACTATATAATGTCCGTATGTGTAGGAAACACCGTTCTTTTGTTCTCAGCACACTCACGTTTCCTGCTGTCTTAGAGACTTTAGAAAGCAAGAGTGTGCTTCTCGCTCTAAAGCAGAGTGTGATCCATGGATGAAAACTTTGCTGTTTGTTTCCCTTCAGAAAAGGAGTTAAATCCCAGGATCTATGTCTTCCTACAAGCAAGGCTTCATTTCATGTAAGGGCAGTCACTTTTCAGCTCAAACGAACTACATCGTTCACTGAGCTCACACGTTTCTCATCTTAACAGACAAGCATTGGATGTTAGAGGTCCAGTGCTTTGTTTCAGTTTCAGAAGCAGTTTTGGACTAGATATGGTCTGTATGTGTAGGAAACACCGTTCTTTTGTTCTCAGCACACTCACGTTTCCTGCTGTCTTAGAGACTCTAGAAAGCAAGAGCGTGCTTCTTGTTCTAAAGCAGAGTGTGATCAATGGATGAGACAATGCTGTGTGTTTCACTTCAGAAATGGAGTTAAATCCCATGATCTGAGTCTCCCTACAAGCAAGACTTCGTTTCAGGTAAGGGCAGTCACTTTTCTGCTCAAAGGAACTACATCGTTCACGAAGCTCACAGGTTTCTCATCTTACCTGACAAGAATTGGATGTTATAGGACCAGTGCATTGTATCAGTTTCAGAAGAAGATTTGGACTACATATAGTCCGTATGTGTAGGAAACACCATTCTTTTGTTCTGGGCACACTCAGATTTCCTGCTGTATTAGAGAATCTAGAAAGCAAGAGCGTGCTTCTTGCTCTAAAGTAGAGTGTGATCCATGGATGAGAACTATGCTGTTTGTTTCCCTTCAGAAACGGAGTTAAATCCCAGGCTCTGTGTCTTCCTACAAGCAAGACTTCGTTTCAGGTAAGAGCAGTCACTTTTCGGCTCAAACGATCTACATCGTTCACTGAGCTCACACGTTTCTCATCTTAACAGACAAGCATTGGATGTTTGAGGACCAGTGCTTTGTATCAGTTGCAGAAGCAGAGTTGGACTATATAATGTCCGTATGTGTAGGAAACACCGTTCTTTTGTTCTCAGCACACTCACGTTTCCTGCTGTCTTAGAGACTCTAGAAAGCAAGAGCGTGCTTCCCGCACTCAAGCAGAGTGTGATCCATGGATGAAAACTATGCTATGTGTTTCCCTTCAGAAAAGTAGTTAAATCCCAGGATCTATGTCTTCCTACAAGCAAGACTTCATTTCATGTAAGGGCAGTCAGTTTTCAGCTCAAACGAACTACATCATTCACTGAGCTCACACGTTTCTCATCTTAACAGACAAGCATTGGATGTTAGAGGACCAGTGCTTTGTATCAGTTTCAGAAGCAGTGTTGGACTAGATATGGTCTGTATGTGTAGGACACACCGTTCTTTTGTTCTCAGCACACTCACGTTTCCTGCTGTCTTAGAGACTCTAGAAAGCAAGAGCGTGCTTCTTGTTCTAAAGCAGAGTGTGATCAATGGATGAGACAATGCTGTGTGTTTCACTTCAGACAAGGAGTTAAATCCCAGGCTCTGTGTCTTCCTACAGGCAAGACTTCGTTTCAGGTAAGGGCAGTCACTTTTCAGCTCAAACGAACTACATCGTTCACGAAGCTCACACGTTTCTCATCTTAACAGACAAGCATTAGATTTTAGAGGACCAGTGCTTTTTATCAGTTACAGAAGCAGAGTTGGACTATATAATGTCCGTATGTGTAGGAAACACCGTTCTTTTGTTCTCAGCACACTCAGGTTTCCTGCTGTCTTAGAGACTCTAGAAAGCATGAGCGTGCTTCTCGCTCTAAAGCAGAGTGTGATCCATAGATGAGAACTATGCTGTGTGTTTCCCTTCAGAAACGGAGTTAAATCCCAGGCTCTGTGTCTTCCTGCAAGCAAGACTTCCTTTCAGGTAAGAGCAGTCACTTTTCTGCTCAAACGATCTACATCGTTCACTGAGCTCACACGTTTCTCATCTTAACAGACAAGCACTGGATGTTTGAGGACCAGTGCTTTGTATCAGTTGCAGAAGCAGAGTTGGACTACATAATGTCTGTATGTGTATGAAACACCGTTCTTTTGTTCTCAGCACACTCACGTTTCCTGCTGTCTTAGAGACTTTAGAAAGCAAGAGCGTACTTCTCGCTCTAAAGCAGAGTGTGATCCATGGATGAAAACTTTGCTGTTTGTTTCCCTTCAGAAAAGGAGTTAAATCCCAGGATCTATGTCTTTCTACAAGCAAGACTTCATTACATGTAAGGGCAGTCACTTTTCAGCTCAAACGAACTACATCGTTCACTGAGCTCACACGTTTCTCATCTTAACAGACAAGCATTGGATGTTAGAGGACCAGTGCTTTGTATCAGTTTCAGAAGCAGTGTTGGACTAGATATGGTCTGTATGTGTAGGAAGCACCGTTCTTTTGTTCTCAGCACACTCACGTTTCCTGCTGTCTTAGAGACTCTAGAAAGCAAGAGCGTGCTTCTTGTTCTAAAACAGAGTGTGATCAATGGATGAGACAATGCTGTGTGTTTCACTTCAGAAATGGAGTTAAATCCCATGCTCTGAGTCTCCTACAAGCAAGACTTCGTTTCAGGTAAGGGCAGTCACTTTTCTGCTCAAAGGAACTACATCGTTCACGAAGCTCACACGTTTCTCATCTTCACTGACAAGAATTGGATGTTAGAGGACCAGTGCATTGTATCAGTTTCAGAAGAAGATTTGGACTACATATAGTCCGTATGTGTAGGAAACACCATTCTTTTGTTCTGGGCACACTCAGATTTCCTGCTGTATTAGAGAATCTAGAAAGCAAGAGCGTGCTTCTTGCTCTAAAGTAGAGTGTGATCCATGGATGAAAACTATGCTGTGTGTTTCCCTTCAGAAATGGAGTTAAATCCCAGGCTCTGTGTCTTCCTACAGGCAAGACTTGGTTTCAGGTAAGGGCATTCACTTTTCAGCTCAAACGAACTACATCGTTGACGAAGCTCACACGTTTCTCATCTTAACAGACAAGCATTAGATTTTAGAGGACCAGTGCTTTTTATCAGTTTCAGAAGCAGAGTTGGACTATATAATGTCCGTATGTGTAGGAAACACCGTTCTTTTTTTCTCAGCACACTCATGTTTCCTGCTCTCTTAGAGACTCTAGAAAGCAAGAGCGTGCTTCTCGCTCTAAAGCAGAGTGTGATCCATGGATGAGAACTATGCTGTGTGTTTCCCTTCAGAACTGGAGTTAAATCCCAGGCTCTGAGTCTCCCTACAAGCAAGAATTGGTTTCAGGTAAGGGCAGTCACTTTTCAGCTCAAACGAACTACATCGTTCACTGAGCTCACACATTTCTCATCTTAACTGACAAGCATTGGATGTTAGAGTACCAGTGCTTTGTATCTGTTTTAGAAGCAGAGTTGGACTAGATATGGTCCGTATGTGTAAGAAACACCGTTCTTTGTTCTCAGCACACTCACGTTTCCTGCTGTCTTAGAGACTTTAGAAAGCAAGAGCGTGCTTCTCGCTCTAAAGCAGAGTGTGATCCATGGATGAAAACTATGCTGTGTGTTTCCCTTAAGAAAAGTAGTTAAATCCCAGGCTCTGTGTCTTCCTACAAGCAAGACTTCGTTTCAGGTAAGAGCAGTCACGTTACTGCTCAAACGATCTACATCGTTCACTGAGCTCACACGTTTCTCATCTTAACAGACAAGCATTGGATGTTTGAGGACCAGTGCTTTGTATCAGTTGCAGAAGCAGAGTTGGACTATATAATGTCCGTATGTGTAGGAAACACCGTTCTTTTGTTCTGGGCACACTCAGATTTCCTGCTGTATTAGAGAATCTAGAAAGCTAGAGTGTGCTTCACGCTCTAGAGCAGAGTGTGATCCATGGATGAAAACTATGCTGTGTGTTTCCATTCAGAAATGGACTTAAATCCTAGGCTCTGTGTCTTACTACAAGCAAGAATTCGTTTCAGGTAAGGGCAGTCACTTTTCAGTTCAAAGGAACTACATCATTCACAAAGCTCACACGTTTCTCATCTTAACTGACAAGCATTGGATGTTAGAGGACCAGTGCATTCTATCAGTTTCAGAAGAAATGTTGGACTAGATATGGTCCGTATGTGTAGGACACACCGTTCTTTTGTTCTCAGCACACTCACGTTTCCTGCTGTCTTAGAGACTCTAGAAAGCAAGATCGTGCTTCTTGTTCTAAAGCAGAGTGTGATCCATGGATGAGAACTATGCTGTGTGTTTCCCTTCAGAAATGGACTTAAATCCAGGCTCTGTGTTTTCCTACAAGCAAGACTTCGATCTAGATAAGGGCAGTCATTTTTCAGCTCAAAAGAACTACATAGTTCACAAAGCTAACACATTTCTAATCTTAACTGACAAGCATCAGATGTTAGAGGAACAGTGCTTTGTATCAGTTTCAGAAGCAGAGTTGAGCTAGATATGGTCCGTATATGTAGGAAACACTGTTCTTTTGTTCTCAGCACACTCACGTTTCCTGCTGTTTAGAGACTTTAGAAAGCAAGAGCGTGCTTCGCGCTCTAAAGCAGAGTGTGATCCATGGATGAAAACTATGCTGTGTGTTTCCCTTCAGAAAAGTAGTTAAATCCCAGGTTCTGAGTCTCCCTACAAGCAAGACTTCGTTTCAGGTAATGGCCGTCACTTTTCAGCTCAAACGAAATACATCGTTCACGGAGCTCACACGTTTCTCATCTTAACAGACAAGCATTGGATGGTAGAGGACCAGTGCTTTGTATCAGTTTCAGAAGCAGAGTTGGACTAGATATGGTCCGTATGTGTAGGAAACACCGTTCTTTTGTTATCAGCAAGCTCACGTTTCCTGCTGTCTTAGAGATTCTAGAAAGCAAGAGCGTGCTTCTTGTTCTAAAGCAGAGTGTGATCAATGGATGAGACAATGCTGTGTGTTTCACTTCAGAAATGGAGTTAAATCCCATGCTCTGAATCTCCCTACAAGCAAGACTTCGTTTCAGGTAAGGGCAGTCAATTTTATGCTCAAAGTAACTACATCGTTCACGAAGCTCACACGTTTCTCATCTTAACTGACAAGAATTGGATGTTAGAGGACCAGTGCATTGTATCAGTTTCAGAAGAAGATTTGGACTACATATAATCCGTATGTGTAGGAAACACCGTTCTTTTGTTCTGAGCACACTCAGATTTCCTGCTGTATTAGAGAATCTAGAAAGCAAGAGCGTGCTTCTTGTTCTAAAGCAGAATGTGATCTATGGATGAAAACTATGCTGTGTGTTTCCCTTCAGAAATGGAGTTAAATCCCAGGCTCTGTGTCTTCCTACAGGCAAGACTTCGTTTCAGGTAAGGGCAGTCACTTTTCAGCTCAAACGAACTACATCCTTCACGAAGCTCACACGTTTCTCATCTTAACAGAGAAGCATTAGATTTTAGAGGACCAGTGCTTTTTATCAGTTTCAGAAGCAGAGTTGGACTATATAATGTCCGTATGTGTAGGAAACACCGTTCTTTTGTTCTCAGCACACTCACGTTTCCTGCTCTCTTAGAGATTCTAGAAAGCAAGAGCGTGCTTCTTATTCTAAAGCAGAGTGTGATCAATGGATGATTACACTGCTGTGTGTTTCCCTTCAGAAATGGAGTTAAATCCCAGGCTCTGAGTCTCCCTACAAGCAAGACTTCGTTTCAGGTAAGGGCAGTCACTTTTCAGCTCAAACGAACTACATCGTTCACTGTGCTCACACGTTTCTCATCTTAACAGACAAGCATTAGATTTTAGAGGACCAGTGCTTTTTATCAGTTTCAGAAGCAGAGTTGGATTATATAATGTCCATATGTGTAGGAAACACCGTTCTTTTGTTCTCAGCACACTCACGTTTCCTGCTGTCTTGGAGAGTCTAGAAAGCAAGAGCGTGCTTCTTGTTCTAAAGCAGAGTGTGATCAATGGATGATTACACTGCTGTGTGTTTTACTTCAGAAATGGAGTTAAATCCCAGGCTCTGAGTCTTCATACAAGCAAGACTTCAATTCAGGTATGGGCAGTCACTTTTCTGCTCAAACGAACTACATTGTTCACGAAGCTCACACGTTTCTCATCTTAACTGACAAGCATTGGATGTTAAAGGACCAGTGCTTTGTATCAGTTTCAGAAGAAGAGTTGGACTAGATATGGTCCGTATGTGTAGGAAACACATTTCTTTTGTTCTGGGCACACTCAGATTTCCTGCTGTATTAGAGACTCTAGAAAGCAAGAGCGTGCTTCTTGCTCTAAAGCAGAGTGTGATCCATGGATGAGAACTTGCTGTGAATTTCCCTTCAGAAATGGAGTTAAATCCCAGGCTCTGGGTCTTCGTACAAGCAAGACTTCGTTTCAGGTAAGTGCAGTCACTTTTCAGCTCAAACGAACTACATCGTTCACGGAGCTCACACGTTTCTCATCTTAACAGACAAGCATTGGATGTTAGAGGACGAGTGCTTTGTATCAGTTTCAGAAGCAGGGTTGGACCACATATGGTCTGTATGTGTAGGAAACACCGTTCTTTTGTTCTCAGCACACTCACGTTTCCTGCTGTCTTAGAGACTCTAGAAAGCAAGAGCGTGCTTCTTGTTCTAAAGCAGAGTGTGATCAATGGATGAGACAATGCTGTGTGTTTCACTTCGGAAATGGAGTTAAATCCCATGTTCTGAGTCTCCCTACATGCAAGACTTCGTTTCAGGTAAGGGCAGTCACATTTCTGCTCAAAGTAACTACATCCTTCATGAAGCTCACATGTTTCTCATCTAAATGACAAGAATTGGATGTCAGAGGTCCAGTGCATTGTATCAGTTTCAGAAGAAGATTTGGACTACATATAGTCCGTATGTGTAGGAAACACCGTTCTTTTGTTCTCAGCACACTCACGTTTCCTGCTGTCTTAGAGACTCTAGAAAGCAAGAGCGTGCTTCTTGTTCTAAAGCAGAGTGTGATCAATGGATTATTACACTGCTGTGTGTTTTACTTCAGAAATGGAGTTAAATCCCAGGCTCTGAGTCTCCCTACAAGCAAGACTTAAATTCAGGTAAGGGCAGTCACTTTTCTGCTCAAAGGAACTACACCGTTCACGAAGCTCACACGTTTCTCATCTTAACTGACAAGAATTGGATGTTAGAGGACCAGTGCATTGTATCAGTTTCAGAAGAAGATTTGGACTACATATAGTCCGTATGTGTAGGAAACACCGTTCTTTTGTTCTCAGCACACTCACGTTTCCTGCTGTCTTAGAGACTCTAGAAAGCAAGAGCGTGCTTCTTGTTCTAAAGCAGAGTGTGATCCATGGATGAGAACTATGCTCTGTGTTTCCCTTCAGAAATGGAGTTAAATCCCAGGCTGTGAGTCTCCCTACAAGCAAAACTTCGTTTCAGGTAAGGGCAGTCACTTTTCAGCTCAAACGAACTACATCGTTCACGAAGCTCACACGTTTCTCATCTTAATAGACAAGCATTGGATTTAGAGTACCAGAGCTTTTTATCAGTTTCAGAAGCAGAGTTGGACTATATAATGTCCATATGTGTAGGAAACACCGTTCTTTTGTTCTAAGCACACTCACGTTTCCTGCTGTCTTAGAGAGCCTAGAAAGCAAGAGCGTGCTTCTTGTTCTAAAGCAGAGTGTGATCAATGGATGATTACACTGCTGTGGGTTTTACTTCAGAAATGGAGTTAAATCCCAGGCTCTGAGTCTTCCTACAAGCAAGACTTCAATTCAGCTAATGGCAGTCACTTTTCTGCTCAAACGAACTACATCGTTCACGAAGCTCACACGTTTCTCATCTTAACTGACAAGCATTGGATGTTAAAGGACCAGTGCTTTGTATCAGTTTCAGAAGAAGAGTTGGACTAGATATGGTCCATATGTGTAGGAAACACCGATCTTTTGTTCTGGGCACACTCAGATTTCCTGCTGTATTAGAGACTCTAGAAAGCAAGAGCGTGCTTCTTGCTCTAAAGCAGAGTGTGATCCATGGATGAGAACTATGCTGTGTGTTTCCCTTCAGAAATGGACTTAAATCCCAGGCTCTGTGTCTTACTACAAGGAAGACTTCGTTTCAGGTAAGGGCAGTCACTTTTCAGTTCAAAGGAACTACATCATTCACAAAGCTCACACGTTTCTCATCTTAACTGACAAGCATTGGATGTTAGAGGACCAGTGCTTTGTATCAGATTCAGAAGAAGAGTTGGACCACATATGGTCTGTATGTGTAGGAAACACCGTTCTTTTCTTCTCAGCACACTCACGTTTCCTGCTGTCTTAGAGATTCTAGAAAGCAAGAGTGTGCTTCTTGTTCTAAAGCAGAGTGTGATCAATGAATTAGAACTATGCTGTGTGTTTCACTTCAGAAATGGAGTTAAATCCCAGGCTCCGAGTCTTCCTACAAGCAAGACTTCAATTCAGCTAATGGCAGTCACTTTTCTGCTCAAAGGAACTACATCGTTCACGAAGCTCACACGTTTCTCATCTTAACTGACAAGCACTGGATGTTAAATGACCAGTGCTTTGTATCAGTTTCAGAAGAAGAGTTGGAGTAGATATGGTCTGTATGTGTAGGAAACACCGTTCTTTTGTTCTCAGCACACTCACGTTTCCTGCTGTCTTAGAGATTCTAGAAAGCAAGAGCGTGCTTCTTGTTCTAAAGCAGAGTGTGATCAATGGATGATTACACTGCTGGGTGTTTCACTTCAGAAATGGAGTTAAATCCCAGGCTCTGAGTCTTCATACAAGCAAGACTTCAATTCAGGTATGGGCAGTCACTTTTCTGCTCAAACGAACTACATTGTTCACGAAGCTCACACGTTTCTCATCTTAACTGACAAGCATTGGATGTTAAAGGACCAGTGCTTTGTATCAGTTTCAGAAGAAGAGTTGGACTAGATATGGTCCGTATGTGTAGGAAACACATTTCTTTTGTTCTGGGCACACTCAGATTTCCTGCTGTATTAGAGACTCTAGAAAGCAAGAGCGTGCTTCTTGCTCTAAAGCAGAGTGTGATCCATGGATGAGACCTTGCTGTGTGTTTCCCTTCAGAAATGGAGTTAAATCCCAGGCTCTGGGTCTTCGTACAAGCAAGACTTCGTTTCAGGTAAGGGCAGTCACTTTTCAGCTCAAACGAACTACATCGTTCACGGAGCTCACACGTTTCTCATCTTAACAGACAAGCATTGGATGTTAGAGGACGAGTGCTTTGTATCAGTTTCAGAAGCAGGGTTGGACCACACATGGTCTGTATGTGTAGGAAACACCGTTCTTTTGTTCTCAGCACACTCACGTTTCCTGCTGTCTTAGAGACTCTAGAAAGCAAGAGCGTGCTTCTTGTTCTAAAGCAGAGTGTGATCAATGGATGAGACAATGCTGTGTGTTTCACTTCGGAAATGGAGTTAAATCCCATGTTCTGAGTCTCCCTACATGCAAGACTTCGTTTCAGGTAAGGGCAGTCACATTTCTGCTCAAAGTAACTACATCCTTCATGAAGCTCACATGTTTCTCATCTAAATGACAAGAATTGGATGTCAGAGGTCCAGTGCATTGTATCAGTTTCAGAAGAAGATTTGGACTACATATAGTCCGTATGTGTAGGAAACACCGTTCTTTTGTTCTCAGCACACTCACGTTTCCTGCTGTCTTAGAGACTCTAGAAAGCAAGAGCGTGCTTCTTGTTCTAAAGCAGAGTGTGATCCATGGATGAGAACTATGCTCTGTGTTTCCCTTCAGAAATGGAGTTAAATCCCAGGCTGTGAGTCTCCCTACAAGCAAAACTTCGTTTCAGGTAAGGGCAGTCACTTTTCAGCTCAAACGAACTACATCGTTCACGAAGCTCACACGTTTCTCATCTTAATAGACAAGCATTGGATTTAGAGTACCAGTGCTTTTTATCAGTTTCAGAAGCAGAGTTGGACTATATAATGTCCATATGTGTAGGAAACACCGTTCTTTTGTTCTCAGCACACTCACGTTTCCTGCTGTCTTAGAGAGCCTAGAAAGCAAGAGCGTGCTTCTTGTTCTAAAGCAGAGTGTGATCAATGGATGATTACAATGCTGTGGGTTTTACTTCAGAAATGGAGTTAAATCCCAGGCTCTGAGTCTTCCTACAAGCAAGACTTCAATTCAGCTAATGGCAGTCACTTTTCTGCTCAAACGATCTACATCGTTCACGAAGCTCACACGTTTCTCATCTTAACTGACAAGCATTGGATGTTAAAGGACCAGTGCTTTGTATCAGTTTCAGAAGAAGAGTTGGACTAGATATGGTCCATATGTGTAGGAAACACCGTTCTTTTGTTCTGGGCACACTCAGATTTCCTGCTGTATTAGAGACTCTAGAAAGCAAGAGCGTGCTTCTTGCTCTAAAGCAGAGTGTGATCAATGGATGATTACACTGCTGGGTGTTTCACTTCAGAAATGGAGTTAAATCCCAGGCTCTGAGTCTTCCTACAAGCAAGACTTCGTTTCAGGTAAGGGCAGTCACTTTTCAGCTCAAACGAACTACATCGTTCACGAAGCTCACACGTTTCTCATCTTAACAGACAAGCATTAGAATTTAGAGGATCAGTGCTTTTTATCAGTTTCAGAAGCAGAGTTGGACTATATAATGTCCGTATGTGTAGGAAACACCGTTCTTTTGTTCTCAGCACACTCACATTTCCTGCTCTCTTAGAGATTCTAGAAAGCAAGAGCGTGCTTCTTATTCTAAAGCAGAGTGTGATCAATGGATGATTACACTGCTGTGTGTTTCCCTTCAGAAATGGAGTTAAATCCCAGGCTCTGAGTCTCCCTACAAGCAAGACTTCGTTTCAGTTAAGGGCAGTCACTTTTCAGCTCAAACGAACTACATCGTTCACTGTGCTCACACGTTTCTCATCTTAACAGACAAGCATTAGATTTTAGAGGACCAGTGCTTTTTATCAGTTTCAGAAGCAGAGTTGGATTATATAATGTCCATATGTGTAGGAAACACCGTTCTTTTGTTCTCAGCACACTCACGTTTCCTACTGTCTTGGAGAGTCTAGAAAGCAAGAGCGTGCTTCTTTTTCTAAAGCAGAGTGTGATCAATGGATGATTACACTGCTGTGTGTTTTACTTCAGAAGTGGAGTTAAATCCCAGGCTCTGAGTCTTCATACAAGCAAGACTTCAATTCAGGTATGGGCAGTCACTTTTCTGCTCAAACGAACTACATCGTTCACGAAGCTCACACGTTTCTCATCTTAACTGACAAGCATTGGATGTTAAAGGACCAGTGCTTTGTATCAGTTTCAGAAGAAGAGTTGGACTAGATATGGTCCGTATGTGTAGGAAACACAGTTCTTTTGTTCTGGGCACACTCAGATTTCCTGCTGTATTAGAGACTCTAGAAAGCAAGAGCGTGCTTCTTGCTCTAAATCAGAGTGTGATCCATGGATGAGAACTATGCTGTGTGTTTCCCTTCAGAAATGGAGTTAAATCCCAGGTTCTGAGTCTCCCTACAAGCAAGACTTCGTTTCAGGTAATGGCCGTCACTTTTCAGCTCAAACGAACTACATCGTTCACGGAGCTCACACGTTTCTCATCTTAACAGACAAGCATTGGATGGTAGAGGACCAGTGCTTTGTATCAGTTTCAGAAGCAGAGTTGGACTAGATATGGTCCGTATGTGTAGGAAACACCGTTCTTTTGTTATCAGCAAGCTCACGTTTCCTGCTGTCTTAGAGATTCTAGAAAGCAAGAGCATGATTCTTGTTCTAAAGCAGAGTGTGATCAATGGATGATTATACTGCTGTGTGTTTCACTTCAGTAATGGAGTTAAATCCCAGGCTCTGAGTCTTCCTACAAGCAAGACTTGATTTCAGGTAAGGGCATTCACTTTTCAGCTCAACGAACTACATCGTTCACGAAGCTCACACGTTTCTCATCTTAACAGACAAGCATTAGATTTTAGAGGACCAGTGCTTTTTATCAGTTTCAGAAGCAGAGTTGGACTATATAATGTCCGTATGTGTAGGAAACACCGTTCTTTTGTTCTCAGCACACTCACGTTTCCTGCTGTCTTGGAGAGTCTAGAAAGCAAGAGCGTGCTTGTTGTTCTAAAGCAGAGTGTGATCAATGGATGATTACACTGCTGTGTGTTTTACTTCAGAAATGGAGTTAAATGCCAGGCTCTGGGTCTTCCTACAAGCAAGACTTCAATTCAGGTAAGGGCAGTCACTTTTCTGCTCAAACGAACTACATCGTTCACGAAGCTCACACGTTTCTCATCTTAACTGACAAGAATTGGATGTTAGAGGACCAGTGCATTGTATCAGTTTCAGAAGAAGATTTGGACTACATATAGTCCATATGTGTAGGAAACACCGTTCTTTTGTTCGGGGCACACTCAGATTTCCTGCTGTATTAGAGAATCTAGAAAGCAAGAGCGTGCTTCTTGCTCTAAAGCAGAATGTGATCTATGGATGAAAACTATGCTGTGTGTTTCCCTTCAGAAATGGAGTTAATTCCCAGGCTCGGTGTCTTCCTACAGGCAAGACTTCATTTCAGATAAGGGCAGTCACTTTTCAGCTCAAACAAACTACATCATTCACGAAGCTCACACATTTCTCATCTTAACAGACAAGCATTGGATGGTAGAGGGCCAGTGCTTTGTATCAGTTTCAGAAGCAGAGTTGGACTAGATATGGTCCATATGTTTAGGAAACACCGTTCTTTTGTTCTCAGCACACTCACGTTTCCTGCTGTCTTAGAGATTCTAGAAAGCAAGAGCATGCTTCTTGTTCTAAAGCAGATTGTGATCAATGGATGAGACAATGCTGTGTGTTTCACTTCAGAAATGGAGTTAAATCCCATGCTCTGAGTCTTCCTACAAGCAAGACTTCGTTTCAGGTAAGGGCAGTCACTTTTCTGCTCAAACGAACTACATCGTTCACGAAGCTCACACGTTTCTCATCTTAACTGACAAGCATTGGATGTTAGAGGACCCGTGCTTTGTATCAGTTTCAGAGAAGAGTTGGACTAGATATGGTCCGTATGTGTAGGAAACACCGTTCTTTTGTTCTGGGCACACTAACGTTTCCTGCTCTCTTAGAGAATTAAGAAAGCAAGAGCGTGCTTCTCGCTCTAAAGCAGAGTGTGATCCATGGATGAAAACTATGCTGTGTGTTTCCCTTCAGAAAAGTAGTGAAATCCCAGGATCTATGTCTTCCTACAAGCAAGACTTCGTTTCATGTAAGGGCAGTCACTTTTCAGCTCAAACGAACTACATCGTTCACTGAGTTGTCACGTTTCTCATCTTAACAGACAAGCATTGGATGGTAGAGGACCAGTGCTTTTTATCAGTTTCAGAAGCAGAGTTGGACTATATAATGTCTGTATGTGTAGGAAACACAGTTCTTTTGTTCTCAGCACACTCACGTTTCCTGCTGTCTTAGAGACTCTAGAAAGCAAGAGCGTGCTTCTTGTTCTAAAGCAGAGTGTGATCAATGGATGAGACAATGCTGTGTGTTTCACTTCACAAATGGAGTTAAATCCCATGCTCTGAGTCTCCCTACAAGCAAGACTTCGTTTCAGGTAAGGGCAGTCAATTTTATGCTCAAAGTAACTACATCGTTCACGAAGCTCACACGTTTCTCATCTTAACTGACAAGAATTGGATGTTAGAGGACCAGTGCATTGTATCAGTTTCAGAAGAAGATTTGGACTACATATAATCCGTATGTGTAGGAAACACCGTTCTTTTGTTCTGAGCACACTCAGATTTCCTGCTGTATTAGAGAATCTAGAAAGCAAGAGCGTGCTTCTTGTTCTAAAGCAGAATGTGATCTATGGATGAAAACTATGCTGTGTGTTTCCCTTCAGAAATGGAGTTAAATCCCAGGCTCTGTGTCTTCCTACAGGCAAGACTTCGTTTCAGGTAAGGGCAGTCACTTTTCAGCTCAAACGAACTACATCCTTCACGAAGCTCACACGTTTCTCATCTTAACAGAGAAGCATTAGATTTTAGAGGACCAGTGCTTTTTATCAGTTTCAGAAGCAGAGTTGGACTATATAATGTCCGTATGTGTAGGAAACACCGTTCTTTTGTTCTCAGCACACTCACGTTTCCTGCTCTCTTAGAGATTCTAGAAAGCAAGAGCGTGCTTCTTATTCTAAAGCAGAGTGTGATCAATGGATGATTACACTGCTGTGTGTTTCCCTTCAGAAATGGAGTTAAATCCCAGGCTCTGAGTCTCCCTACAAGCAAGACTTCGTTTCAGGTAAGGGCAGTCACTTTTCAGCTCAAACGAACTACATCGTTCACTGTGCTCACACGTTTCTCATCTTAACAGACAAGCATTAGATTTTAGAGGACCAGTGCTTTTTATCAGTTTCAGAAGCAGAGTTGGATTATATAATGTCCATATGTGTAGGAAACACCGTTCTTTTGTTCTCAGCACACTCACGTTTCCTGCTGTCTTGGAGAGTCTAGAAAGCAAGAGCGTGCTTCTTGTTCTAAAGCAGAGTGTGATCAATGGATGATTACACTGCTGTGTGTTTTACTTCAGAAATGGAGTTAAATCCCAGGCTCTGAGTCTTCATACAAGCAAGACTTCAATTCAGGTATGGGCAGTCACTTTTCTGCTCAAACGAACTACATTGTTCACGAAGCTCACACGTTTCTCATCTTAACTGACAAGCATTGGATGTTAAAGGACCAGTGCTTTGTATCAGATTCAGAAAAAGAGTTGGACTAGATATGGTCCGTATGTGTAGGAAACACATTTCTATTGTTCTGGGCACACTCAGATTTCCTGCTGTATTAGAGACTCTAGAAAGCAAGAGCGTGCTTCTTGCTCTAAAGCAGAGTGTGATCCATGGATGAGAACTATGCTGTGTGTTTCCCTTCAGAAATGGAGTTAAATCCCAGGCTCTGGGTCTTCCTAAAAGCAAGACTTCGTTTCAGGTAAGGGCATTCACTTTTCAGCTCAACGAACTACATCGTTCACGAAGCTCACACGTTTCTCATCTTAACAGACAAGCATTAGATTTTAGAGGACCAGTGCTTTTTATCAGTTTCAGAAGCAGAGTTGGACTACATAATGTCCGTATGTGTAGGAAACACCGTTCTTTTGTTCTCAGCACACTCACGTTTCCTGCTGTCTTGGAGAGTCTAGAAAGCAAGAGCGTGCTTGTTGTTCTAAAGCAGAGTGTGATCAATGGATGATTACACTGCTGTGTGTATTACTTCAGAAATGGAGTTAAATGCCAGGCTCTGGGTCTTCCTACAAGCAAGACTTCAATTCAGGTAAGGGCAGTCACTTTTCTGCTCAAACGAACTACATCGTTCACGAAGCTCACACGTTTCTCATCTTAACTGACAAGAATTGGATGTTAGAGGACCAGTGCATTGTATCAGTTTCAGAAGAAGATTTGGACTACATATAGTCCATATGTGTAGGAAACACCGTTCTTTTGTTCTGGGCACACTCAGATTTCCTGCTGTATTAGAGAATCTAGAAAGCAAGAGCGTGCTTCTTGCTCTAAAGCAGAATGTGATCTATGGATGAAAACTATGCTGTGTGTTTCCCTTCAGAAATGGAGTTAATTCCCAGGCTCGGTGTCTTCCTACAGGCAAGACTTCATTTCAGATAAGGGCAGTCACTTTTCAGCTCAAACAAACTACATCATTCACGAAGCTCACACATTTCTCATCTTAACAGACAAGCATTGGATGGTAGAGGGCCAGTGCTTTGTATCAGTTTCAGAAGCAGAGTTGGACTAGATATGGTCCATATGTTTAGGAAACACCGTTCTTTTGTTGTCAGCACACTAACGTTTCCTGCTGTCTTAGAGATTCTAGAAAGCAAGAGCATGCTTCTTGTTCTAAAGCAGAGTGTGATCAATGGATGAGACAATGCTGTGTGTTTCCCTTCAGAAAAGTAGTTAAATCCCAGGATCTATGTCTTCCTACAAGCAAGACTTCGTTTCATGTAAGGGCAGTCACTTTTCAGCTCAAACGAACTACATCGTTCACTGAGTTCTCACGTTTCTCATCTTAACAGACAAGCATTGGATGGTAGAGGACCAGTGCTTTTTATCAGTTTCAGAAGCAGAGTTGGACTAGATATGGTCTGTATGTGTAGGAAACACAGTTCTTTTGTTCTCAGCACACTCACGTTTCCTGCTGTCTTAGAGACTCTAGAAAGCAAGAGCGTGCTTCTTGTTCTAAAGTAGAGTGTGATCAATAGATGAGACAATGCTGTGTGTTTCACTTCAGAAATGGAGTTAAATCCCATGCTCTGAGTCTCCCTACAAGCAAGACTTCGTTTCAGGTAAGGGCAGTCAATTTTATGCTCAAAGTAACTACATCGTTCACGAAGCTCACACGTTTCTCATCTTAACTGACAAGAATTGGATGTTAGAGGACCAGTGCATTGTATCAGTTTCAGAAGAAGATTTGGACTACATATAATCCGTATGTGTAGGAAACACCGTTCTTTTGTTCTGAGCACACTCAGATTTCCTGCTGTATTAGAGAATCTAGAAAGCAAGAGCGTGCTTCTTGTTCTAAAGCAGAATGTGATCTATGGATGAAAACTATGCTGTGTGTTTCCCTTCAGAAATGGAGTTAAATCCCAGGCTCTGTGTCTTCCTACAGGCAAGACTTCGTTTCAGGTAAGGGCAGTCACTTTTCAGCTCAAACGAACTACATCCTTCACGAAGCTCACACGTTTCTCATCTTAACAGACAAGCATTAGATTTTAGAGGGCCAGTGCTTTTTATCAGTTTCAGAAGCAGAGTTGGACTATATAATGTCCGTATGTGTAGGAAACACCGTTCTTTTGTTCTCAGCACACTCACGTTTCCTGCTCTCTTAGAGATTCTAGAAAGCAAGAGCGTGCTTCTTATTCTAAAGCAGAGTGTGATCAATGGATGATTACACTGCTGTGTGTTTCCCTTCAGAAATGGAGTTAAATCCCAGGCTCTGAGTCTCCCTACAAGCAAGACTTCGTTTCAGGTAAGGGCAGTCACTTTTCAGCTCAAACGAACTACATCGTTCACTGTGCTCACACGTTTCTCATCTTAACAGACAAGCATTAGATTTTAGAGGACCAGTGCTTTTTATCAGTTTCAGAAGCAGAGTTGGATTATATAATGTCCATATGTGTAGGAAACACCGTTCTTTTGTTCTCAGCACACTCACGTTTCCTGCTGTCTTGGAGAGTCTAGAAAGCAAGAGCGTGCTTCTTGTTCTAAAGCAGAGTGTGATCAATGGATGATTACACTGCTGTGTGTTTTACTTCAGAAATGGAGTTAAATCCCAGGCTCTGAGTCTTCATACAAGCAAGACTTCAATTCAGGTATGGGCAGTCACTTTTCTGCTCAAACGAACTACATTGTTCACGAAGCTCACACGTTTCTCATCTTAACTGACAAGCATTGGATGTTAAAGGACCAGTGCTTTGTATCAGTTTCAGAAGAAGAGTTGGACTAGATATGGTCCGTATGTGTAGGAAACACATTTCTATTGTTCTGGGCACACTCAGATTTCCTGCTGTATTAGAGACTCTAGAAAGCAAGAGCGTGCTTCTTGCTCTAAAGCAGAGTGTGATCCATGGATGAGAACTATGCTGTGTGTTTCCCTTCAGAAATGGAGTTAAATCCCAGGCTCTGGGTCTTCCTACAAGCAAGACTTCGTTTCAGGTAAGGGCAGTCACTTTTCAGCTCAAACGAACTACATCGTTCACGGAGCTCACACGTTTCTCATCTTAACAGACAAGCATTGGATGTTAGAGGACGAGTGCTTTGTATCAGTTTCAGAAGCAGAGATGGACCACATATGGTCTGTATGTGTAGGAAACACCGTTCTTTTGTTCTCAGCACACTCACGTTTCCTGCTGTCTTAGAGATTCTAGAAAGCAAGAGCGTGCTTCTTGTTCTAAAGCAGAGTGTGATCAATGGATGAGACAATGCTGTGTGTTTCACTTCAGAAATGGAGTTAAATCCCATGCTCTGAGTCTCCCTACATGCAAGACTTCGTTTCAGCTAACGGCAGTCACTTTTCTCCTCAAAGGAACTACATCGTTCACGAAGCTCACACGTTTCTCATCTTAACTGACAAGCACTGGATATTAAATGACCAGTGCTTTGTATCAGTTTCAGAAGAAGAGTTGGAGTAGATATGGTCCGTATGTGTAGGAAACACCGTTCTTTTGTTCTCAGCACACTCACGTTTCCTGCTGTCTTAGAGATTCTAGAAAGCAAGAGCGTGCTTCTTGTTCTAAAGCAGAGTGTGATCAATGGATGATTACACTGCTGGGTGTTTCACTTCAGAAATGGAGTTAAATCCCAGGCTCTGAGTCTTCCTACAAGCAAGACTTCGTTTCAGGTAAGGGCAGTCACTTTTCAGCTCAAACGAACTACATCGTTCACGAAGCTCACACGTTTCTCATCTTAACAGACAAGCATTAGAATTTAGAGGATCAGTGCTTTTTATCAGTTTCAGAAGCAGAGTTGGACTATATAATGTCCGTATGTGTAGGAAACACCGTTCTTTTGTTCTCAGCACACTCACATTTCCTGCTCTCTTAGAGATTCTAGAAAGCAAGAGCGTGCTTCTTATTCTAAAGCAGAGTGTGATCAATGGATGATTACACTGCTGTGTGTTTCCCTTCAGAAATGGAGTTAAATCCCAGGCTCTGAGTCTCCCTACAAGCAAGACTTCGTTTCAGTTAAGGGCAGTCACTTTTCAGCTCAAACGAACTACATCGTTCACTGTGCTCACACGTTTCTCATCTTAACAGACAAGCATTAGATTTTAGAGGACCAGTGCTTTTTATCAGTTTCAGAAGCACAGTTGGATTATATAATGTCCATATGTGTAGGAAACACCGTTCTTTTGTTCTCAGCACACTCACGTTTCCTACTGTCTTGGAGAGTCTAGAAAGCAAGAGCGTGCTTCTTTTTCTAAAGCAGAGTGTGATCAATGGATGATTACACTGCTGTGTGTTTTACTTCAGAAGTGGAGTTAAATCCCAGGCTCTGAGTCTTCATACAAGCAAGACTTCAATTCAGGTATGGGCAGTCACTTTTCTGCTCAAACGAACTACATCGTTCACGAAGCTCACACGTTTCTCATCTTAACTGACAAGCATTGGATGTTAAAGGACCAGTGCTTTGTATCAGTTTCAGAAGAAGAGTTGGACTAGATATGGTCCGTATGTGTAGGAAACACAGTTCTTTTGTTCTGGGCACACTCAGATTTCCTGCTGTATTAGAGACTCTAGAAAGCAAGAGCGTGCTTCTTGCTCTAAATCAGAGTGTGATCCATGGATGAGAACTATGCTGTGTGTTTCCCTTCAGAAATGGAGTTAAATCCCAGGTTCTGAGTCTCCCTACAAGCAAGACTTCGTTTCAGGTAATGGCCGTCACTTTTCAGCTCAAACGAACTACATCGTTCACGGAGCTCACACGTTTCTCATCTTAACAGACAAGCATTGGATGGTAGAGGACCAGTGCTTTGTATCAGTTTCAGAAGCAGAGTTGGACTAGATATGGTCCGTATGTGTAGGAAACACCGTTCTTTTGTTATCAGCAAGCTCACGTTTCCTGCTGTCTTAGAGATTCTAGAAAGCAAGAGCATGATTCTTGTTCTAAAGCAGAGTGTGATCAATGGATGATTATATTGCTGTGTGTTTCACTTCAGTAATGGAGTTAAATCCCAGGCTCTGAGTCTTCCTACAATCAAGACTTGATTTCAGGTAAGGGCATTCACTTTTCAGCTCAACGAACTACATCGTTCACGAAGCTCACACGTTTCTCATCTTAACAGACAAGCAATAGATTTTAGAGGACCAGTGCTTTTTATCAGTTTCAGAAGCAGAGTTGGACTATATAATGTCCGTATGTGTAGGAAACACCGTTCTTTTGTTCTCAGCACACTCACGTTTCCTGCTGTCTTGGAGAGTCTAGAAAGCAAGAGCGTGCTTGTTGTTCTAAAGCAGAGTGTGATCAATGGATGATTACACTGCTGTGTGTTTTACTTCAGAAATGGAGTTAAATGCCAGGCTCTGGGTCTTCCTACAAGCAAGACTTCAATTCAGGTAAGGGCAGTCACTTTTCTGCTCAAACGAACTACATCGTTCACGAAGCTCACACGTTTCTCATCTTAACTGACAAGAATTGGATGTTAGAGGACCAGTGCATTGTATCAGTTTCAGAAGAAGATTTGGACTACATATAGTCCATATGTGTAGGAAACACCGTTCTTTTGTTCGGGGCACACTCAGATTTCCTGCTGTATTAGAGAATCTAGAAAGCAAGAGCGTGCTTCTTGCTCTAAAGCAGAATGTGATCTATGGATGAAAACTATGCTGTGTGTTTCCCTTCAGAAATGGAGTTAATTCCCAGGCTCGGTGTCTTCCTACAGGCAAGACTTCATTTCAGATAAGGGCAGTCACTTTTCAGCTCAAACGAACTACATCCTTCACGAAGCTCACACGTTTCTCATCTTAACAGAGAAGCATTAGATTTTAGAGGACCAGTGCTTTTTATCAGTTTCAGAAGCAGAGTTGGACTATATAATGTCCGTATGTGTAGGAAACACCGTTCTTTTGTTCTCAGCACACTCACGTTTCCTGCTCTCTTAGAGATTCTAGAAAGCAAGAGCGTGCTTCTTATTCTAAAGCAGAGTGTGATCAATGGATGATTACACTGCTGTGTGTTTCCCTTCAGAAATGGAGTTAAATCCCAGGCTCTGAGTCTCCCTACAAGCAAGACTTCGTTTCAGGTAAGGGCAGTCACTTTTCAGCTCAAACGAACTACATCGTTCACTGTGCTCACACGTTTCTCATCTTAACAGACAAGCATTAGATTTTAGAGGACCAGCGCTTTTTATCAGTTTCAGAAGCAGAGTTGGATTATATAATGTCCATATGTGTAGGAAACACCGTTCTTTTGTTCTCAGCACACTCACGTTTCCTGCTGTCTTGGAGAGTCTAGAAAGCAAGAGCGTGCTTCTTGTTCTAAAGCAGAGTGTGATCAATGGATGATTACACTGCTGTGTGTTTTACTTCAGAAATGGAGTTAAATCCCAGGCTCTGAGTCTTCATACAAGCAAGACTTCAATTCAGGTATGGGCAGTCACTTTTCTGCTCAAACGAACTACATTGTTCACGAAGCTCACACGTTTCTCATCTTAACTGACAAGCATTGGATGTTAAAGGACCAGTGCTTTGTATCAGTTTCAGAAGAAGAGTTGGACTAGATATGGTCCGTATGTGTAGGAAACACATTTCTATTGTTCTGGGCACACTCAGATTTCCTGCTGTATTAGAGACTCTAGAAAGCAAGAGCGTGCTTCTTGCTCTAAAGCAGAGTGTGATCCATGGATGAGAACTATGCTGTGTGTTTCCCTTCAGAAATGGAGTTAAATCCCAGGCTCTGGGTCTTCCTACAAGCAAGACTTCGTTTCAGGTAAGGGCAGTCACTTTTCAGCTCAAACGAACTACATCGTTCACGGAGCTCACACGTTTCTCATCTTAACAGACAAGCATTGGATGTTAGAGGACGAGTGCTTTGTATCAGTTTCAGAAGCAGAGATGGACCACATATGGTCTGTATGTGTAGGAAACACCGTTCTTTTGTTCTCAGCACACTCACGTTTCCTGCTGTCTTAGAGATTCTAGAAAGCAAGAGCGTGCTTCTTGTTCTAAAGCAGAGTGTGATCAATGGATGATTACACTGCTGGGTGTTTCACTTCAGAAATGGAGTTAAATCCCAGGCTCTGAGTCTTCCTACAAGCAAGACTTCGTTTCAGGTAAGGGCAGTCACTTTTCAGCTCAAACGAACTACATCGTTCACGAAGCTCACACGTTTCTCATCTTAACAGACAAGCATTAGAATTTAGAGGATCAGTGCTTTTTATCAGTTTCAGAAGCAGAGTTGGACTATATAATGTCCGTATGTGTAGGAAACACCGTTCTTTTGTTCTCAGCACACTCACATTTCCTGCTCTCTTAGAGATTCTAGAAAGCAAGAGCGTGCTTCTTATTCTAAAGCAGAGTGTGATCAATGGATGATTACACTGCTGTGTGTTTCCCTTCAGAAATGGAGTTAAATCCCAGGCTCTGAGTCTCCCTACAAGCAAGACTTCGTTTCAGTTAAGGGCAGTCACTTTTCAGCTCAAACGAACTACATCGTTCACTGTGCTCACACGTTTCTCATCTTAACAGACAAGCATTAGATTTTAGAGGACCAGTGCTTTTTATCAGTTTCAGAAGCAGAGTTGGATTATATAATGTCCATATGTGTAGGAAACACCGTTCTTTTGTTCTCAGCACACTCACGTTTCCTACTGTCTTGGAGAGTCTAGAAAGCAAGAGCGTGCTTCTTTTTCTAAAGAAGAGTGTGATCAATGGATGATTACACTGCTGTGTGTTTTACTTCAGAAGTGGAGTTAAATCCCAGGCTCTGAGTCTTCATACAAGCAAGACTTCAATTCAGGTATGGGCAGTCACTTTTCTGCTCAAACGAACTACATCGTTCACGAAGCTCACACGTTTCTCATCTTAACTGACAAGCATTGGATGTTAAAGGACCAGTGCTTTGTATCAGTTTCAGAAGAAGAGTTGGACTAGATATGGTCCGTATGTGTAGGAAACACAGTTCTTTTGTTCTGGGCACACTCAGATTTCCTGCTGTATTAGAGACTCTAGAAAGAAAGAGCGTGCTTCTTGCTCTAAATCAGAGTGTGATCCATGGATGAGAACTATGCTGTGTGTTTCCCTTCAGAAATGGAGTTAAATCCCAGGTTCTGAGTCTCCCTACAAGCAAGACTTCGTTTCAGGTAATGGCCGTCACTTTTCAGCTCAAACGAACTACATCGTTCACGGAGCTCACACGTTTCTCATCTTAACAGACAAGCATTGGATGGTAGAGGACCAGTGCTTTGTATCAGTTTCAGAAGCAGAGTTGGACTAGATATGGTCCGTATGTGTAGGAAACACCGTTCTTTTGTTATCAGCAAGCTCACGTTTCCTGCTGTCTTAGAGATTCTAGAAAGCAAGAGCATGATTCTTGTTCTAAAGCAGAGTGTGATCAATGGATGATTATACTGCTGTGTGTTTCACTTCAGTAATGGAGTTAAATCCCAGGCTCTGAGTCTTCCTACAAGCAAGACTTGATTTCAGGTAAGGGCATTCACTTTTCAGCTCAACGAACTACATCGTTCACGAAGCTCACACGTTTCTCATCTTAACAGACAAGCATTAGATTTTAGAGGACCAGTGCTTTTTATCAGTTTCAGAAGCAGAGTTGGACTATATAATGTCCGTATGTGTAGGAAACACCGTTCTTTTGTTCTCAGCACACTCACGTTTCCTGCTGTCTTGGAGAGTCTAGAAAGCAAGAGCGTGCTTGTTGTTCTAAAGCAGAGTGTGATCAATGGATGATTACACTGCTGTGTGTTTTACTTCAGAAATGGAGTTAAATGCCAGGCTCTGGGTCTTCCTACAAGCAAGACTTCAATTCAGGTAAGGGCAGTCACTTTTCTGCTCAAACGAACTACATCGTTCACGAAGCTCACACGTTTCTCATCTTAACTGACAAGAATTGGATGTTAGAGGACCAGTGCATTGTATCAGTTTCAGAAGAAGATTTGGACTACATATAGTCCATATGTGTAGGAAACACCGTTCTTTTGTTCGGGGCACACTCAGATTTCCTGCTGTATTAGAGAATCTAGAAAGCAAGAGCGTGCTTCTTGCTCTAAAGCAGAATGTGATCTATGGATGAAAACTATGCTGTGTGTTTCCCTTCAGAAATGGAGTTAATTCCCAGGCTCGGTGTCTTCCTACAGGCAAGACTTCATTTCAGATAAGGGCAGTCACTTTTCAGCTCAAACAAACTACATCATTCACGAAGCTCACACATTTCTCATCTTAACAGACAAGCATTGGATGGTAGAGGGCCAGTGCTTTGTATCAGTTTCAGAAGCAGAGTTGGACTAGATATGGTCCATATGTTTAGGAAACACCGTTCTTTTGTTCTCAGCACACTCACGTTTCCTGCTGTCTTAGAGATTCTAGAAAGCAAGAGCATGCTTCTTGTTCTAAAGCAGATTGTGATCAATGGATGAGACAATGCTGTGTGTTTCACTTCAGAAATGGAGTTAAATCCCATGCTCTGAGTCTTCCTACAAGCAAGACTTCGTTTCAGGTAAGGGCAGTCACTTTTCTGCTCAAACGAACTACATCGTTCACGAAGCTCACACGTTTCTCATCTTAACTGACAAGCATTGGATGTTAGAGGACCCGTGCTTTGTATCAGTTTCAGAGAAGAGTTGGACTAGATATGGTCCGTATGTGTAGGAAACACCGTTCTTTTGTTCTGGGCACACTAACGTTTCCTGCTCTCTTAGAGAATTAAGAAAGCAAGAGCGTGCTTCTCGCTCTAAAGCAGAGTGTGATCCATGGATGAAAACTATGCTGTGTGTTTCCCTTCAGAAAAGTAGTGAAATCCCAGGATCTATGTCTTCCTACAAGCAAGACTTCGTTTCATGTAAGGGCAGTCACTTTTCAGCTCAAACGAACTACATCGTTCACTGAGTTGTCACGTTTCTCATCTTAACAGACAAGCATTGGATGGTAGAGGACCAGTGCTTTTTATCAGTTTCAGAAGCAGAGTTGGACTATATAATGTCTGTATGTGTAGGAAACACAGTTCTTTTGTTCTCAGCACACTCACGTTTCCTGCTGTCTTAGAGACTCTAGAAAGCAAGAGCGTGCTTCTTGTTCTAAAGCAGAGTGTGATCAATGGATGAGACAATGCTGTGTGTTTCACTTCACAAATGGAGTTAAATCCCATGCTCTGAGTCTCCCTACAAGCAAGACTTCGTTTCAGGTAAGGGCAGTCAATTTTATGCTCAAAGTAACTACATCGTTCACGAAGCTCACACGTTTCTCATCTTAACTGACAAGAATTGGATGTTAGAGGACCAGTGCATTGTATCAGTTTCAGAAGAAGATTTGGACTACATATAATCCGTATGTGTAGGAAACACCGTTCTTTTGTTCTGAGCACACTCAGATTTCCTGCTGTATTAGAGAATCTAGAAAGCAAGAGCGTGCTTCTTGTTCTAAAGCAGAATGTGATCTATGGATGAAAACTATGCTGTGTGTTTCCCTTCAGAAATGGAGTTAAATCCCAGGCTCTGTGTCTTCCTACAGGCAAGACTTCGTTTCAGGTAAGGGCAGTCACTTTTCAGCTCAAACGAACTACATCCTTCACGAAGCTCACACGTTTCTCATCTTAACAGAGAAGCATTAGATTTTAGAGGACCAGTGCTTTTTATCAGTTTCAGAAGCAGAGTTGGACTATATAATGTCCGTATGTGTAGGAAACACCGTTCTTTTGTTCTCAGCACACTCACGTTTCCTGCTCTCTTAGAGATTCTAGAAAGCAAGAGCGTGCTTCTTATTCTAAAGCAGAGTGTGATCAATGGATGATTACACTGCTGTGTGTTTCCCTTCAGAAATGGAGTTAAATCCCAGGCTCTGAGTCTCCCTACAAGCAAGACTTCGTTTCAGGTAAGGGCAGTCACTTTTCAGCTCAAACGAACTACATCGTTCACTGTGCTCACACGTTTCTCATCTTAACAGACAAGCATTAGATTTTAGAGGACCAGTGCTTTTTATCAGTTTCAGAAGCAGAGTTGGATTATATAATGTCCATATGTGTAGGAAACACCGTTCTTTTGTTCTCAGCACACTCACGTTTCCTGCTGTCTTGGAGAGTCTAGAAAGCAAGAGCGTGCTTCTTGTTCTAAAGCAGAGTGTGATCAATGGATGATTACACTGCTGTGTGTTTTACTTCAGAAATGGAGTTAAATCCCAGGCTCTGAGTCTTCATACAAGCAAGACTTCAATTCAGGTATGGGCAGTCACTTTTCTGCTCAAACGAACTACATTGTTCACGAAGCTCACACGTTTCTCATCTTAACTGACAAGCATTGGATGTTAAAGGACCAGTGCTTTGTATCAGTTTCAGAAGAAGAGTTGGACTAGATATGGTCCGTATGTGTAGGAAACACATTTCTATTGTTCTGGGCACACTCAGATTTCCTGCTGTATTAGAGACTCTAGAAAGCAAGAGCGTGCTTCTTGCTCTAAAGCAGAGTGTGATCCATGGATGAGAACTATGCTGTGTGTTTCCCTTCAGAAATGGAGTTAAATCCCAGGCTCTGGGTCTTCCTACAAGCAAGACTTCGTTTCAGGTAAGGGCATTCACTTTTCAGCTCAACGAACTACATCGTTCACGAAGCTCACACGTTTCTCATCTTAACAGACAAGCATTAGATTTTAGAGGACCAGTGCTTTTTATCAGTTTCAGAAGCAGAGTTGGACTATATAATGTCCGTATGTGTAGGAAACACCGTTCTTTTGTTCTCAGCACACTCACGTTTCCTGCTGTCTTGGAGATTCTAGAAAGCAAGAGCGTGCTTGTTGTTCTAAAGCAGAGTGTGATCAATGGATGATTACACTGCTGTGTGTATTACTTCAGAAATGGAGTTAAATGCCAGGCTCTGGGTCTTCCTACAAGCAAGACTTCAATTCAGGTAAGGGCAGTCACTCTCTGCTCAAACGAACTACATCGTTCACGAAGCTCACACGTTTCTCATCTTAACTGACAAGAATTGGATGTTAGAGGACCAGTGCATTGTATCAGTTTCAGAAGAAGATTTGGACTACATATAGTCCATATGTGTAGGAAACACCGTTCTTTTGTTCTGGGCACACTCAGATTTCCTGCTGTATTAGAGAATCTAGAAAGCAAGAGCGTGCTTCTTGCTCTAAAGCAGAATGTGATCTATGGATGAAAACTATGCTGTGTGTTTCCCTTCAGAAATGGAGTTAATTCCCAGGCTCGGTGTCTTCCTACAGGCAAGACTTCATTTCAGATAAGGGCAGTCACTTTTCAGCTCAAACAAACTACATCATTCACGAAGCTCACACATTTCTCATCTTAACAGACAAGCATTGGATGGTAGAGGGCCAGTGCTTTGTATCAGTTTCAGAAGCAGAGTTGGACTAGATATGGTCCATATGTTTAGGAAACACTGTTCTTTTGTTCTCAGCACACTAACGTTTCCTGCTGTCTTAGAGATTCTAGAAAGCAAGAGCATGCTTCTTGTTCTAAAGCAGAGTGTGATCAATGGATGAGACAATGCTGTGTGTTTCCCTTCAGAAAAGTAGTTAAATCCCAGGATCTATGTCTTCCTACAAGCAAGACTTCGTTTCATGTAAGGGCAGTCACTTTTCAGCTCAAACGAACTACATCGTTCACTGAGTTCTCACGTTTCTCATCTTAACAGACAAGCATTGGATGGTAGAGGACCAGTGCTTTTTATCAGTTTCAGAAGCAGAGTTGGACTAGATATGGTCTGTATGTGTAGGAAACACAGTTCTTTTGTTCTCAGCACACTCACGTTTCCTGCTGTCTTAGAGACTCTAGAAAGCAAGAGCGTGCTTCTTGTTCTAAAGTAGAGTGTGATCAATAGATGAGACAATGCTGTGTGTTTCACTTCAGAAATGGAGTTAAATCCCATGCTCTGAGTCTCCCTACAAGCAAGACTTCGTTTCAGGTAAGGGCAGTCAATTTTATGCTCAAAGTAACTACATCGTTCACGAAGCTCACACGTTTCTCATCTTAACTGACAAGAATTGGATGTTAGAGGACCAGTGCATTGTATCAGTTTCAGAAGAAGATTTGGACTACATATAATCCGTATGTGTAGGAAACACCGTTCTTTTGTTCTGAGCACACTCAGATTTCCTGCTGTATTAGAGAATCTAGAAAGCAAGAGCGTGCTTCTTGTTCTAAAGCAGAATGTGATCTATGGATGAAAACTATGCTGTGTGTTTCCCTTCAGAAATGGAGTTAAATCCCAGGCTCTGTGTCTTCCTACAGGCAAGACTTCGTTTCAGGTAAGGGCAGTCACTTTTCAGCTCAAACGAACTACATCCTTCACGAAGCTCACACGTTTCTCATCTTAACAGACAAGCATTAGATTTTAGAGGACCAGTGCTTTTTATCAGTTTCAGAAGCAGAGTTGGACTATATAATGTCCGTATGTGTAGGAAACACCGTTCTTTTGTTCTCAGCACACTCACGTTTCCTGCTCTCTTAGAGATTCTAGAAAGCAAGAGCGTGCTTCTTATTCTAAAGCAGAGTGTGATCAATGGATGATTACACTGCTGTGTGTTTCCCTTCAGAAATGGAGTTAAATCCCAGGCTCTGAGTCTCCCTACAAGCAAGACTTCGTTTCAGGTAAGGGCAGTCACTTTTCAGCTCAAACGAACTACATTGTTCACTGTGCTCACACGTTTCTCATCTTAACAGACAAGCATTAGATTTTAGAGGACCAGTGCTTTTTATCAGTTTCAGAAGCAGAGTTGGATTATATAATGTCCATATGTGTAGGAAACACCGTTCTTTTGTTCTCAGCACACTCACGTTTCCTGCTGTCTTGGAGAGTCTAGAAAGCAAGAGCGTGCTTCTTGTTCTAAAGCAGAGTGTGATCAATGGATGATTACACTGCTGTGTGTTTTACTTCAGAAATGGAGTTAAATCCCAGGCTCTGAGTCTTCATACAAGCAAGACTTCAATTCAGGTATGGGCAGTCACTTTTCTGCTCAAACGAACTACATTGTTCACGAAGCTCACACGTTTCTCATCTTAACTGACAAGCATTGGATGTTAAAGGACCAGTGCTTTGTATCAGTTTCAGAAGAAGAGTTGGACTAGATATGGTCCGTATGTGTAGGAAACACATTTCTATTGTTCTGGGCACACTCAGATTTCCTGCTGTATTAGAGACTCTAGAAAGCAAGAGCGTGCTTCTTGCTCTAAAGCAGAGTGTGATCCATGGATGAGAACTATGCTGTGTGTTTCCCTTCAGAAATGGAGTTAAATCCCAGGCTCTGGGTCTTCCTACAAGCAAGACTTCGTTTCAGGTAAGGGCAGTCACTTTTCAGCTCAAACGAACTACATCGTTCACGGAGCTCACACGTTTCTCATCTTAACAGACAAGCATTGGATGTTAGAGGACGAGTGCTTTGTATCAGTTTCAGAAGCAGAGTTGGACCACATATGGTCTGTATGTGTAGGAAACACCGTTCTTTTGTTCTCAGCACACTCACGTTTCCTGCTGTCTTAGAGATTCTAGAAAGCAAGAGCGTGCTTCTTGTTCTAAAGCAGAGTGTGATCAATGGATGAGACAATGCTGTGTGTTTCACTTCAGAAATGGAGTTAAATCCCATGCTCTGAGTCTCCCTACATGCAAGACTTCGTTTCAGGTAAGGGCAGTCACATTTCTGCTCAAAGTAACTACATCCTTCATGAAGCTCACACGTTTCTCTTCTAAATGACAAGAATTGGATGTCAGAGGTCCAGTGCATTGTATCAGTTTCAGAAGAAGATTTGGACTACATATAGTCCGTATGTGTAGGAAACACCGTTCTTTTGTTCTCAGCACACTCACTTTTCCTGCTGTCTTAGAGACTCTAGAAAGCAAGAGTGTGCTTCTCGCTCTGAAGCAGAGTGTGATCCATGGATGAGAACTATGCTCTGTGTTTCCCTTCAGAAATGGAGTTAAATCCCAGGCTGTGAGTCTCCCTACAAGCAAGACTTCGTTTCAGGTAAGGGCAGTCACTTTTCAGCTCAAACGAACTACATCGTTCACGAAGCTCACACGTTTCTCATCTTAATAGACAAGCATTGGATTTAGAGTACCAGTGCTTTTTATCAGTTTCAGAGGCAGAGTTGGACTATATAATGTCCATATGTGTAGGATACACCGTTCTTTTGTTCTCAGCACACTCACGTTTCCTGCTGTCTTAGAGAGCCTAGAAAGCAAGAGCGTGCTTCTTGTTCTAAAGCAGAGTGTGATCAATGGATGATTACACTGCTGTGTGTTTTACTTCAGAAATGGAGTTAAATCCCAGGCTCTGAGTCTTCCTACAAGCAAGACTTCAATTCAGCTAATGGCAGTCACTTTTATGCTCAAACGAACTACATCGTTCACGAAGCTCACACGTTTCTCATCTTAACTGACAAGCATTGGATGTTAAAGGACCAGTGCTTTGTATCAGTTTCAGAAGAATAGTTGGACTAGATATGGTCCATATGTGTAGGAAACACCGTTCTTTTGTTCTGGGCACACTCAGATTTCCTGCTGTATTAGAGACTCTAGAAAGCAAGAGCGTGCTTCTTGCTCTAAAGCAGAGTGTGATCCATGGATGAGAACTATGCTGTGTGTTTCCCTTCAGAAATGGACTTAAGTCCCAGGCTCTGTGTCTTACTACAAGGAAGACTTCGTTTCAGGTAAGGGCAGTCACTTTTCAGTTCAAAGGAACTACATCATTCACAAAGCTCACACGTTTCTCATCTTAACTGACAAGCATTGGATGTTAGAGGACCAGTGCTTTGTATCAGATTCAGAAGCAGAGTTGGACCACATATGGTCTGTATGTGTAGGAAACACCGTTCTTTTCTTCTCAGCACACTCACGTTTCCTGCTGTCTTAGAAATTCTAGAAAGCAAGAGCGTGCTTCTTGTTCTAAAGCAGAGTGTGATCAATGGATGAGAACTATGCTGTGTGTTTCACTTCAGAAATGGAGTTAAATCCCAGGCTCCGAGTCTTCCTACAAGCAAGACTTCAATTCAGCTAATGGCAGTCACTTTTCTGCTCAAAGGAACTACATCGTTCACGAAGCTCACACGTTTCTCATCTTAACTGACAAGCATTGGATGTTAAATGACCAGTGCTTTGTATCAGTTTCAGAAGAAGAGTTGGAGTAGATATGGTCCGTATGTGTAGGAAACACCGTTCTTTTGTTCTCAGCACACTCAGATTTCCTGCTGTCTTAGAGATTCTAGAAAGCAAGAGCGTGCTTCTTGTTCTAAAGCAGAGTGTGATCAATGGATGATTACACTGCTCTGTGTTTCACTTCAGAAATGGAGTTAAATCCCAGGCTCTGAGTCTTCCTACAAGCAAGAATTCGTTTCAGGTAAGGGCAGTCACTTTTCAGCTCAAACGAACTACATCGTTCACGAAGCTCACACGTTTCTCATCTTAACAGACAAGCATTAGATTTTAGAGGACCAGTGCTTTTTATCAGTTTCAGAAGCAGAGTTGGACTATATAATGTCCGTATGTGTAGGAAACACCGTTCTTTTGTTCTCAGCACACTCACATTTCCTGCTCTCTTAGAGATTCTAGAAAGCAAGAGAGTGCTTCTTATTCTAAAGCAGAGTGTGATCAATGGATCATTACACTGCTGTGTGTTTCCCTTCAGAAATGGACTTAAATCCCAGGCTCTGAGTCTCCCTACAAGCAAGACTTCCTTTCAGGTAAGGGCAGTCACTTTTCAGCTCAAACGAACTACATCGTTCACTGTGCTCACACGTTTCTCATCTTAACAGACAAGCATTAGATTTTAGAGGACCAGTGCTTTTTATCAGTTTCAGAAGCAGAGTTGGATTATATAATGTCCATATGTGTAGGAAACACCGTTCTTTTGTTCTCAGCACACTCACGTTTCCTGCTGTCTTGGAGAGTCTAGAAAGCAAGAGCGTGCTTCTTGTTATAAAGCACAGTGTGATCAATGGATGATTACACTGCTGTGTGTTTTACTTCAGAAGTGGAGTTAAATCCCAGGCTCTGAGTCTTCATACAAGCAAGACTTCAATTCAGGTATGGGCAGTCACTTTTCTGCTCAAACGAACTACATTGTTCACGAAGCTCACACGTTTCTCATCTTAACTGACAAGCATTGGATGTTAAAGGACCAGTGCTTTGTATCAGTTTCAGAAGAAGAGTTGGACTAGATATGGTCCGTATTTGTAGGAAACACATTTCTTTTGTTCTGGGCACACTCAGATTTCCTGCTGTATTAGAGACTCTAGAAAGCAAGAGCGTGCTTCTTGCTCGAAAGCAGAGTGTGAGCCATGGATGAGAACTATGCTGTGTGTTTCCCTTCAGAAATGGAGTTAAATCCCAGGCTCTGGGTCTTCCTACAAGCAAGACTTCTTTTCAGGTAAGCGCAGTCACTTTTCAGCTCAAACGAACTACATCGTTCACATAGCTCACACGTTTCTCATCTTAACAGACAAGCATTGGATGTTAGAGGACGAGTGCTTTGTATCAGTTTCAGAAGCAGAGTTGGACTAGATATGGTCTGTATGTGTAGGAAACACCGTTCTTTTGTTCTCAGCACACTCACGTTTCCTGTTGTTTTAGAGAGTATAGAAAGCAAGAGCGTGCTTCTTGTTCTAAAGCAGAGTGTGATCAATGGATGAGACAATGCTGTGTGTTTCACTTCAGAAATGGAGTTAAATCCCATGCTCTGAGTCTCCCTACAAGCAAGACTTCGTTTCAGGTAAGGGCAGTCACATTTCTGCTCAAAGTAACTACATCCTTCATGAAGCTCACACGTTTCTCATCTAAATGACAAGAATTGGATGTCAGAGGTCGAGTGCATTGTATCAGTTTCAGAAGAAGATTTGGACTACATATAGTCCGTATGTGTAGGAAACACCGTTCTTTTGTCTCAGCACACTCACTTTTCCTGCTGTCTAGAGACTCTAGAAAGCAAGAGCGTGCTTCTTGCTCTAAAGCAGAGTGTGATCCATGGATGAGAACTATGCTGTGTGTTTCCCTTCAGAAATGGACTTAAATCCCAGGCTCTGTGTCTTACTACAAGGAAGACTTCGTTTCAGGTAAGGGCAGTCAATTTTCAGTTCAAAGGAACTACATCATTCACAAAGATCACACGTTTCTCATCTTAACTGACAAGCATTGGATGTTACAGGACGAGTGCTTTGTATCAGTTTCAGAAGCAGAGTTGGACTAGATATGGTCTGTATGTGTAGGAAACACCGTTCTTTTGTTCTCAGCACACTCACGTTTCCTGTTGTGTTAGAGAGTATAGAAAGCAAGAGCGTGCTTCTTGTTCTAAAGCAGAGTGTGATCAATGGATGAGACAATGCTGTGTGTTTCACTTCAGAAATGGAGTTAAATCCCATGCTCTGAGTCTCCCTACATGCAAGACTTCGTTTCAGGTAAGGGCAGTCACATTTCTGCTCAAAGTATCTACATCCTTCATGAAGCTCACACGTTTCTCATCTAAATGACAAGAATTGGATGTCAGAGGTCCAGTGCATTGTATCAGTTTCAGAAGAAGATTTGGACTACATATAGACCGTATGTGTAGGAAACACCGTTCTTTTGTTCTCAGCACACTCACTTTTCCTGCTGTCTTAGAGACTCTAGAAAGCAAGAGTGTGCTTCTCGCTCTAAAGCAGAGTGTGATCCATGGATGAGAACTATGCTCTGTGTTTCCCTTCAGAAATGGAGTTAAATCCCAGGTTCTGAGTCTCCCTACAAGCAAGACTTCGTTTCAGGTAAGGGCAGTCACTTTTCAGCTCAAACGAACTACATCGTTCACGAAGCTCACACGTTTCTCATCTTAATAGACAAGCATTGGATTTAGAGTACCAGTGCTTTTTATCAGTTTCAGAAGCAGAGTTGGACTATATAATGTCCATATGTGTAGGATACACCGTTCTTTTGTTCTCAGCACACTCACGTTTCCTGCTGTCTTAGAGAGCCTAGAAAGCAAGAGCGTGCTTCTTGTTCTAAAGCAGAGTGTGATCAATGGATGATTACACTGCTGTGTGTTTTACTTCAGAAATGGAGTTAAATCCCATGCTCTGAGTCTTCCTACAAGCAAGACTTCAATTCAGCTAATGGCAGTCACTTTTCTGCTCAAACGAACTACATCGTTCACGAAGCTCACACGTTTCTCATCTTAACTGACAAGCATTGGATGTTAAAGGACCAGTGCTTTGTATCAGTTTCAGAAGAAGAGTTGGACTAGATATGGTCCATATGTGTAGGAAACACCGTTCTTTTGTTCTGGGCACACTCAGATTTCCTGCTGTATTAGAGACTCTAGAAAGCAAGAGCGTGCTTCTTGCTCTAAAGCAGAGTGTGATCCATGGATGAGAACTATGCTGTGTGTTTCCCTTCAGAAATGGAGTTAAATCCCAGGCTCTGAGTCTTCCTACAAGCAAGACTTCGTTTCAGGTAAGGGCAGTCACTTTTCAGCTCAAACGAACTACATCGTTCACGAAGCTCACACGTTTCTCATCTTAACAGACAAGCATTAGATTTTAGAGGACCAGTGCTTTTTATCAGTTTCAGAAGCAGAGTTGGACTATATAATGTCCGTATGTGTAGGAAACACCGTTCTTTTGTTCTCAGCACACTCACATTTCCTGCTCTCTTAGAGATTCTAGAAAGCAAGAGAGTGCTTCTTATTCTAAAGCAGAGTGTGATCAATGGATCATTACACTGCTGTGTGTTTCCCTTCAGAAATGGACTTAAATCCCAGGCTCTGAGTCTCCCTACAAGCAAGACTTCGTTTCAGGTAAGGGCAGTCACTTTTCAGCTCAAACGAACTACATCGTTCACTGTGCTCACACGTTTCTCATCTTAACAGACAAGCATTAGATTTTAGAGGACCAGTGCTTTTTATCAGTTTCAGAAGCAGAGTTGGATTATATAATGTCCATATGTGTAGGAAACACCGTTCTTTTGTTCTCAGCACACTCACGTTTCCTGCTGTCTTGGAGAGTCTAGAAAGCAAGAGCGTGCTTCTTGTTATAAAGCAGAGTGTGATCAATGGATGATTACACTGCTGTGTGTTTTACTTCAGAAGTGGAGTTAAATCCCAGGCTCTGAGTCTTCATACAAGCAAGACTTCAATTCAGGTATGGGCAGTCACTTTTCTGCTCAAACGAACTACATTGTTCACGAAGCTCACAAGTTTCTCATCTTAACTGACAAGCATTGGATGTTAAAGGACCAGTGCTTTGTATCAGTTTCAGAAGAAGAGTTGGACTAGATATGGTCCGTATGTGTAGGAAACACATTTCTTTTGTTCTGGGCACACTCAGATTTCCTGCTGTATTAGAGACTCTAGAAAGCAAGAGCGTGCTTCTTGCTCGAAAGCAGAGTGTGATCCATGGATGAGAACTATGCTGTGTGTTTCCCTTCAGAAATGGAGTTAAATCCCAGGCTCTGGGTCTTCCTACAAGCAAGACTTCGTTTCAGGTAAGCGCAGTCATTTTCAGCTCAAACGAACTACATCGTTCACGGAGCTCACACGTTTCTCATCTTAACAGACAAGCATTGGATGTTAGAGGACGAGTGCTTTGTATCAGTTTCAGAAGAAGATTTGGACTACCTATAGTCCGTATGTGTAGGAAACACCGTTCTTTTGTTCTCAGCACACTCACTTTTCCTGCTGTCTTAGAGACTCTAGAAAGCAAGAGTGTGCTTCTCGCTCTAAAGCAGAGTGTGATCCATGGATGAGAACTATGCTCTGTGTTTCCCTTCAGAAATGGAGTTAAATCCCAGGCTGTGAGTCTCCCTACAAGCAAGACTTCGTTTCAGGTAAGGGCAGTCACTTTTCAGCACAAACGAACTACATCATTCACGAAGCTCACACGTTTCTCATCTTAATAGACAAGCATTGGATTTAGAGGACCAGTGCTTTTTATCAGTTTCAGAAGCAGAGTTGGACTATATAATGTCCATATGTGTAGGAAACACCGTTCTTTTGTTCTCAGCACACTCACGTTTCCTGCTGTCTTAGAGAGCCTAGAAAGCAAGAGCGTGCTTCTTGCTCTAAAGCAGAGTGTGATCCATGGATGAGAACTATGCTGTGTGTTTCCCATCAGAAATGGAGTTAAATCTCAGGCTCCGAGTCTTCCTACAATCAAGACTTCAATTCAGCTAATGGCAGTCACTTTTCTGCTCAAACGAACTACATTGTTCACGAAGCTCACACGTTTCTCATCTTAACTGACAAGCATTGGATGTTAAAGGACCAGTGCTTTGTATCAGTTTCAGAAGAAGAGTTGGACTAGGTATGGTCCGTATTTGTAGGAAACACATTTCTTTTGTTCTGGGCACACTCAGATTTCCTGCTGTATTAGAGACTGTAGAAAGCAAGAGCGTGCTTCTTGCTCGAAAGCAGAGTGTGATCCATGGATGAGAACTATGCTGTGTGTTTCCCTTCAGAAATGGAGTTAAATCCCAGGCTCTGGGTCTTCCTACAAGCAAGACTTCTTTTCAGGTAAGCGCAGTCACTTTTCAGCTCAAACGAACTACATCGTTCACGGAGCTCACACGTTTCTCATCTTAACAGACAAGCATTGGATGTTAGAGGACGAGTGCTTTGTATCAGTTTCAGAAGCAGAGTTGGACTAGATATGGTCTGTATGTGTAGGAAACACCGTTCTTTTGTTCTCAGCACACTCACGTTTCCTGTTGTTTTAGAGAGTATAGAAAACAAGAGCGTGCTTCTTGTTCTAAAGCAGAGTGTGATCAATGGATGAGACAATGCTGTGTGTTTCACTTCAGAAATGGAGTTAAATCCCATGCTCTGAGTCTCCCTACATGCAAGACTTCGTTTCAGGTAAGGGCAGTCACATTTCTGCTCAAAGTAACTACATCCTTCATGAAGCTCACACGTTTCTCATCTAAATGACAAGAATTGGATGTCAGAGGTCCAGTGCATTGTATCAGTTTCAGAAGAAGATTTGGACTACATATAGTCCGTATGTGTAGGAAACACCGTTCTTTTGTCTCAGCACACTCACTTTTCCTGCTGTCTAGAGACTCTAGAAAGCAAGAGCGTGCTTCTTGCTCTAAAGCAGAGTGTGATCCATGGATGAGAACTATGCTGTGTGTTTCCCTTCAGAAATGGACTTAAATCCCAGGCTCTGTGTCTTACTACAAGGAAGACTTCGTTTCAGGTAAGGGCAGTCACTTTTCAGTTCAAAGGAACTACATCATTCACAAAGCTCACACGTTTCTCATCTTAACTGACAAGCATTGGATGTTACAGGACGAGTGCTTTGTATCAGTTTCAGAAGCAGAGTTGGACTAGATATGGTCTGTATGTGTAGGAAACACCGTTCTTTTGTTCTCAGCACACTCACGTTTCCTGTTGTGTTAGAGAGTATAGAAAGCAAGAGCGTGCTTCTTGTTCTAAAGCAGAGTGTGATCAATGGATGAGACAATGCTGTGTGTTTCACTTCAGAAATGGAGTTAAATCCCATGCTCTGAGTCTCCCTTCATGCAAGACTTCGTTTCAGGTAAGGGCAGTCACATTTCTGCTCAAAGTATCTACATCCTTCATGAAGCTCACACGTTTCTCATCTAAATGACAAGAATTGGATGTCAGAGGTCCAGTGCATTGTATCAGTTTCAGAAGAAGATTTGGACTACATATAGTCCGTATGTGTAGGAAACACCGTTCTTTTGTTCTCAGCACACTCACTTTTCCTGCTGTCTTAGAGACTCTAGAAAGCAAGAGTGTGCTTCTCGCTCTAAAGCAGAGTGTGATCCATGGAAGAGAACTATGCTCTGTGTTTCCCTTCAGAAATGGAGTTAAATCCCAGGTTCTGAGTCTCCCTACAAGCAAGACTTCGTTTCAGGTAAGGGCAGTCACTTTTCAGCTCAAACGAACTACATCGTTCACGAAGCTCACACGTTTCTCATCTTAATAGACAAGCATTGGATTTAGAGTACCAGTGCTTTTTATCAGTTTCAGAAGCAGAGTTGGACTATATAATGTCCATATGTGTAGGATACACCGTTCTTTTGTTCTCAGCACACTCACGTTTCCTGCTGTCTTAGAGAGCCTAGAAAGCAAGAGCGTGCTTCTTGTTCTAAAGCAGAGTGTGATCAATGGATGATTACACTGCTGTGTGTTTTACTTCAGAAATGGAGTTAAATCCCATGCTCTGAGTCTTCCTACAAGCAAGACTTCAATTCAGCTAATGGCAGTCACTTTTCTGCTCAAACGAACTACATCGTTCACGAAGCTCACACGTTTCTCATCTTAACTGACAAGCATTGGATGTTAAAGGACCAGTGCTTTGTATCAGTTTCAGAAGAAGAGTTGGACTAGATATGGTCCATATGTGTAGGAAACACCGTTCTTTTGTTCTGGGCACACTCAGATTTCCTGCTGTATTAGAGACTCTAGAAAGCAAGAGCGTGCTTCTTGCTCTAAAGCAGAGTGTGATCCATGGATGAGAACTATGCTGTGTGTTTCCCTTCAGAAATGGAGTTAAATCCCAGGCTCTGAGTCTTCCTACAAGCAAGACTTCGTTTCAGGTAAGGGCAGTCACTTTTCAGCTCAAATGAACTACATCGTTCACGAAGCTCACACGTTTCTCATCTTAACAGACAAGCATTAGATTTTAGAGGACCAGTGCTTTTTATCAGTTTCAGAAGCAGAGTTGGACTATATAATGTCCGTATGTGTAGGAAACACCGTTCTTTTGTTCTCAGCACACTCACATTTCCTGCTCTCTTAGAGATTCTAGAAAGCAAGAGAGTGCTTCTTATTCTAAAGCAGAGTGTGATCAATGGATCATTACACTGCTGTGTGTTTCCCTTCAGAAATGGACTTAAATCCCAGGCTCTGAGTCTCCCTACAAGCAAGACTTCGTTTCAGGTAAGGGCAGTCACTTTTCAGCTCAAACGAACTACATCGTTCACTGTGCTCACACGTTTCTCATCTTAACAGACAAGCATTAGATTTTAGAGGACCAGTGCTTTTTATCAGTTTCAGAAGCAGAGTTGGATTATATAATGTCCATATGTGTAGGAAACACCGTTCTTTTGTTCTCAGCACACTCACGTTTCCTGCTGTCTTGGAGAGTCTAGAAAGCAAGAGCGTGCTTCTTGTTATAAAGCAGAGTGTGATCAATGGATGATTACACTGCTGTGTGTTTTACTTCAGAAGTGGAGTTAAATCCCAGGCTCTGAGTCTTCATACAAGCAAGACTTCAATTCAGGTATGGGCAGTCACTTTTCTGCTCAAACGAACTACATTGTTCACGAAGCTCACAAGTTTCTCATCTTAACTGACAAGCATTGGATGTTAAAGGACCAGTGCTTTGTATCAGTTTCAGAAGAAGAGTTGGACTAGATATGGTCCGTATGTGTAGGAAACACATTTCTTTTGTTCTGGGCACACTCAGATTTCCTGCTGTATTAGAGACTCTAGAAAGCAAGAGCGTGCTTCTTGCTCGAAAGCAGAGTGTGATCCATGGATGAGAACTATGCTGTGTGTTTCCCTTCAGAAATGGAGTTAAATCCCAGGCTCTGGGTCTTCCTACAAGCAAGACTTCGTTTCAGGTAAGCGCAGTCACTTTTCAGCTCAAACGAACTACATCGTTCACGGAGCTCACACGTTTCTCATCTTAACAGATACGCATTGGATGTTAGAGGACGAGTGCTTTGTATCAGTTTCAGAAGCAGAGTTGGACTAGATATGGTCTGTATGTGTAGGAAACACCGTTCTTTTGTTCTCAGCACACTCACGTTTCCTGCTTTCTTAGAGACTCTAGAAAGCAAGAGCGTGCTTCTTGTTCTAAAGCAGAGTGTGATCAATGGATGAGACAATGCTGTGTGTTTCACTTCAGAAATGGAGTTAAATCCCATGCTCTGAGTCTCCCTACATGCAAGACTTCGTTTCAGGTAAGGGCAGTCACATTTCTGCTCAAAGTAACTACATCCTTCATGAAGCTCACACGTTTCTCATCTAAATGACAAGAATTGGATGTTAGAGGTCCAGTGCATTGTATCAGTTTCAGAAGAAGATTTGGACTACCTATAGTCCGTATGTGTAGGAAACACCGTTCTTTTGTTCTCAGCACACTCACTTTTCCTGCTGTCTTAGAGACTCTAGAAAGCAAGAGTGTGCTTCTCGCTCTAAAGCAGAGTGTGATCCATGGATGAGAACTATGCTCTGTGTTTCCCTTCAGAAATGGAGTTAAATCCCAGGCTGTGAGTCTCCCTACAAGCAAGACTTCGTTTCAGGTAAGGGCAGTCACTTTTCAGCTCAAAAGAACTACATCATTCACGAAGCTCACACGTTTCTCATCTTAATAGACAAGCATTGGATTTAGAGGACCAGTGCTTTTTATCAGTTTCAGAAGCAGAGTTGGACGATATAATGTCCATATGTGTAGGAAACACCGTTCTTTTGTTCTCAGCACACTCACGTTTCCTGCTGTCTTAGAGAGCCTAGAAAGCAAGAGCGTGCTTCTTGCTCTAAAGCAGAGTGTGATCCATGGATGAGAACTATGCTGTGTGTTTCCCATCAGAAATGGAGTTAAATCTCAGGCTCCGAGTCTTCCTACAATCAAGACTTCAATTCAGGTATGGGCAGTCACTTTTCTGCTCAAACGAACTACATCGTTCACGAAGCTCACACGTTTCTCATCTTAACTGACAAGCATTGGATGTTAAATGACCAGTGCTTTGTATCAGTTTCAGAAGAAGAGTTGGACTAGATATGGTCCGTATGTGTAGGAAACACAGTTCTTTGGTCTGGGCACACTCAGATTTCCTGCTGTATTAGAGACTCTAGAAAGCAAGAGCGTGCTTCTTGCTCTAAATCAGAGTGTGATCCATGGATGAGAACTATGCTGTGTGTTTCCCTTCAGAAATGGAGTTAAATCCCAGGTTCTGAGTCTCCCTACAAGCAAGACTTCGTTTCAGGTAATGGCCGTCACTTTTCAGCTCAAACGAACTACATCGTTCACGGAGCTCACACGTTTCTCATCTTAACAGACAATCATTGGATGGTAGAGGACCAGTGCTTTGTATCAGTTTCAGAAGCAGAGTTGGACTAGATATGGTCCGTATGTGTAGGAAACACCGTTCTTTTGTTATCAGCAAGCTCACGTTTCCTGCTGTCTTGGAGAGTCTATAAAGCAAGAGTGTGCTTCTTGTTCTAAAGCAGAGTGTGATCAATGGATGATTACACTGCTGTGTGTTTTACTTCAGAAATGGAGTTAAATCCCAGGCTCTGAGTCTTCCTACAAGCAAGACTTCAATTCAGGTAAGGGCAGTCACTTCTCTGCTCAAACGAACTACATCGTTCACGAAGCTCACACGTTTCCCATCTTAACTGACAAGCATTGGATGTTAAAGGACAAGTGCTTTGTATCAGTTTCAGAAGAAGAGTTGGACTAGATATGGTCCGTATGTGTAGGAAACACAGTTCTTTTGTTCTGGGCACACTCAGATTTCCTGCTGTATTAGAGACTCTAGAAAGCAAGAGCGTGCTTCTTGCTCTAAAGCAGAGTGTGATCCATGGATGAGATCTATGCTGTGTGTTTCCCTTCAGAAATGGAGTTAAATACCAGGCTCTGGGTCTTCCTACAAGCAAGACTTCGATTCAGGTAAGGGCAGTCACTTTTCAGCTCAAACGAACTACATCGTTCACGGAGCTCACACGTTTCTCATCTTAAGAGACAAGCATTGGATGTTAGAGGACCAGTACTTTGTATCAGTTTCAGAAGCAGAGTTGGAGTAGATATGGTCCGTATGTGTAGGAAACACTGTTCTTTTGTTCTCAGCACACTCAGATTTCCTGCTGTCTTAGAGATTCTAGAAAGCAAGAGCGTGCTTCTTGTTCTAAAGCAGAGTGTGATCAATGGATGATTACACTGCTCTGTGTTTCACTTCAGAAATGGAGTTAAATTCCAGTCTCTGAGTCTTCCTACAAGCAAGACTTCGTTTCAGGTAAGGACAGTCACTTTTCTGCTCAAACGAACTACATCGTTCACGAAGCTCACACGTTTCTCATCTTAACAGACAAGCATTAGATTTTAGAGGACCAGTGCTTTTTATCAGTTTCAGAAGCAGAGTTGGACTATATAATGTCCGTATGTGTAGGAAACACCGTTCTTTTGTTCTCAGCACACTCACATTTCCTGCTCTCTTAGAGATTCTAGAAAGCAAGAGAGTGCTTCTTATTCTAAAGCAGAGTGTGATCAATGGATCATTACACTGCTGTGTGTTTCCCTTCAGAAATGGAGTTAAATCCCAGGCTCTGAGTCTTCCTACAAGCAAGACTTCTTTTCAGGTAAGGGCAGTCACTTTTCAGCTCAAACGAACTACATCGTTCACTGTGCTCTCACGTTTCTCATCTTAACAGACAAGCATTAGATTTTAGAGGACCAGTGCTTTTTATCAGTTTCAGAAGCAGAGTTGGATTATATAATGTCCATATGTGTAGGAAACACCGTTCTTTTGTTCTCAGCACACTCACGTTTCCTGCTGTCTTGGAGAGTCTAGAAAGCAAGAGCGTGCTTCTTGTTATAAAGCAGAGTGTGATCAATGGATGATTACACTGCTGTGTGTTTTACTTCAGAAGTGGAGTTAAATCCCAGGCTCTGAGTCTTCATACAAGCAAGACTTCAATTCAGGTATGGGCAGTCACTTTTCTGCTCAAACGAACTACATTGTTCACGAAGCTCACACGTTTCTCATCTTAACTGACAAGCATTGGATGTTAAAGGACCAGTGCTTTGTATCAGTTTCAGAAGAAGAGTTGGACTAGATATGGTCCGTATGTGTAGGAAACACATTTCTTTTGTTCTGGGCACACTCAGATTTCCTGCTGTATTAGAGACTCTAGAAAGCAAGAGCGTGCTTCTTCCTCGAAAGCAGAGTGTGATCCATGGATGAGAACTATGCTGTGTGTTTCCCTTCAGAAATGGAGTTAAATCCCAAGCTCTGGGTCTTCCTACAAGCAAGACTTCGTTTCAGGTAAGCGCAGTCACTTTTCAGCTCAAATGAACTACATCGTTCACGGAGCTCACACGTTTCTCATCTTAACAGACAAGCATTGGATGTTAGAGGACGAGTGCTTTTTATCAGTTTCAGAAGCAGATTTGGACTAGATATGGTCTGTATGTGTAGGAAACACCGTTCTTTTGTTCTCAGCACACTCACGTTTCCTGCTTTCTTAGAGACTCTAGAAAGCAAGAGCGTGCTTCTTGTTCTAAAGCAGAGTGTGATCAATGGATGAGACAATGCTGTGTGTTTCACTTCAGAAATGGAGTTAAATCCCATGCTCTGAGTCTCCCTACATGCAAGACTTCGTTTCAGGTAAGGGCAGTCACATTTCTGCTCAAAGTAACTACATCCTTCATGAAGCTCACACGTTTCTCATCTAAATGACAAGAATTGGATGTTAGAGGTCCAGTGCATTGTATCAGTTTCAGAAGAAGATTTGGACTACCTATAGTCCGTATGTGTAGGAAACACCGTTCTTTTGTTCTCAGCACACTCACTTTTCCTGCTGTCTTAGAGACTCTAGAAAGCAAGAGTGTGCTTCTCGCTCTAAAGCAGAGTGTGATCCATGGATGAGAACTATGCTCTGTGTTTCCCTTCAGAAATGGAGTTAAATCCCAGGCTGTGAGTCTCCCTACAAGCAAGACTTCGTTTCAGGTAAGGGCAGTCACTTTTCAGCTCAAACGAACTACATCATTCACGAAGCTCACACGTTTCTCATCTTAATAGACAAGCATTGGATTTAGAGTACCAGTGCTTTTTATCAGTTTCAGAAGCAGAGTTGGACTATATAATGTCCATATGTGTAGGAAACACCGTTCTTTTGTTCTCAGCACACTCACGTCTCCTGCTGTCTTGGAGAGCCTAGAAAGCAAGAGCGTGCTTCTTGTTCTAAAGCAGAGTGTGATCAATGGATGATTACACTGCTGTGGGTTTTACTTCAGAAATGGTGTTAAATCCCAGGCTCTGAGTCTTCCTACAAGCAAGACTTCAATTCAGCTAATGGCAGTCACTTTTCTGCTCAAACGAACTACATCGTTCACGAAGCTCACACGTTTCTCATCTTAACTGACAAGCATTGGATGTTAAAGGACCAGTGCTTTGTATCAGTTTCAGAAGAAGAGTTGGACTAGATATGGTCCATATGTGTAGGAAACACCGTTCTTTTGTTCTGGGCACACTCAGATTTCCTGCTGTATTAGAGACTCTAGAAAGCAAGAGCGTGTTTCTTGCTCTAAAGCAGAGTGTGATCCATGGATGAGAACTATGCTGTGTGTTTCCCTTCAGAAATGGACTTAAATCCCAGGCTCTGTGTCTTACTACAAGGAAGACTTCGTTTCAGGTAAGGGCAGTCACTTTTCAGTTCAAAGGAACTACATCATTCACAAAGCTCACACGTTTCTCATCTTAACTGACAAGCATTGGATGTTAGAGGACCAGTGCTTTGTATCAGATTCAGAAGAAGAGTTGGACCACATATGGTCTGTATGTGTAGGAAACACCGTTCTTTTCTTCTAAGCACACTCACGTTTCCTGCTGTCTTAGAGATTCTAGAAAGCAAGAGCGTGCTTCTTGTTCTAAAGCAGAGTGTGATCAATGGATGAGAACTATGCTGTGTGTTTCACTTCAGAAATGGAGTTAAATCCCAGGCTCCGAGTCTTCCTACAAGCAAGACTTCAATTCAGCTAATGGCAGTCACTTTTCTGCTCAAAGGAACTACATCGTTCACGAAGCTCACACGTTTCTCATCTTAACTGACAAGCATTGGATGTTAAATGACCAGTGCTTTGTATCAGTTTCAGAAGAAGAGTTGGAGTAGATATGGTCCGTATGTGTAGGAAACACCGTTCTTTTGTTCTCAGCACACTCACGTTTCCTGCTGTCTTAGAGAATCTAGAAAGCAAGAGCGTGCTTCTTGTTCTAAAGCAGAGTGTGATCAATGGATGATTACACTGCTGTGTGTTTCACTTCAGAAATGGAGTTAAATCCCAGGCTCTGAGTCTTCCTACAAGCAAGACTTCGTTTCAGGTAAGGGCAGTCACTTTTCAGCTCAAACGAACTACATCGTTCACGAAGCTCACACGTTTCTCATCTTAACAGACAAGCATTAGATTTTAGAGGACCAGTGCTTTTTATCAGTTTCAGAAGCAGAGTTGGTCTATATAAAGTCCGTATGTGTAGGAAACACCGTTTTTTTGTTCTAAGCACACTCACATTTCCTGCTCTCTTAGAGATTCTAGAAAGCAAGAGAGTGCTTCTTATTCTAAAGCAGAGTGTGATCAATGGATCATTACACTGCTGTGTGTTTCCCTTCAGAAATGGAGTTAAATCCCAGGCTCTGAGTCTCCCTACAAGCAAGACTTCGTTTCAGGTAAGGGCAGTCACTTTTCAGCTCAAACGAACTACATCGTTCACTGTGCTCACACGTTTCTCATCTTAACAGACAAGCATTAGATTTTAGAGGACCAGTGCTTTTTATCAGTTTCAGAAGCAGAGTTGGATTATATAATGTCCATATGTGTAGGAAACACCGTTCTTTTGTTCTCAGCACACTCACGTTTCCTGCTGTCTTGGAGAGTCTAGAAAGCAAGAGCGTGCTTCTTGTTCTAAAGCAGAGTGTGATCAATGGATGATTACACTGCTGTGTGTTTTACTTCAGAATTGGAGTTAAATCCCAGGCTCTGAGTCTTCATACAAGCAAGACTTCAATTCAGGTATGGGCAGTCACTTTTCTGCTCAAACGAACTACATTGTTCACGAAGCTCACACGTTTCTCATCTTAACTGACAAGCATTGGATGTTAAAGGACCAGTGCTTTGTATCAGTTTCAGAAGAAGAGTTGGACTAGATATGGTCCGTATGTGTAGGAAACACATTTCTTTTGTTCTGGGCACACTCAGATTTCCTGCTGTATTAGAGACTCTAGAAAGCAAGAGCGTGCTTCTTGCTCGAAAGCAGAGTGTGATCCATGGATGAGAACTATGCTGTGTGTTTCCCTTCAGAAATGGAGTTAAATCCCAGGCTCTGGGTCTTCCTACAAGAAAGACTTCGTTTCAGGTAAGGGCGGTCACATTTCTGCTCAAAGTAACTACAGCCTTCATAAAGCTCACACGTTTCTCATCTAAATGACAAGAATTGGATGTCAGAGGTCCAGTGCATTGTATCAGTTTCAGAAGAAGATTTGGACTACATATAGTCCGTATGTGTAGGAAACACCGTTCTTTTGTTCTCAGCACACTCACGTTTCCTGCTGTCTTAGAGACTCTAGAAAGCAAGAGTGTGCTTCTCGCTCTAAAGCAGAGTGTGATCCATGGATGAGAACTATGCTCTGTGTTTCCCTTCAAAATGGAGTTAAATCCCAGGCTGTGAGTCTCCCTACAAGCAAAACTTCGTTTCAGGTAAGGGCAGTCACTTTTCAGCTCAAACGAACTACATCGTTCACGAAGCTCACACGTTTCTCATCTTAATAGACAAGCATTGGATTTAGAGTACCAGTGCTTTTTATCAGTTTCAGAAGCAGAGTTGGACTATATAATGTCCATATGTTTAGGAAACACCGTTCTTTTGTTCTCAGCACACTCACGTTTCCTGCTGTCTTGGAGAGCCTAGAAAGCAAGAGCGTGCTTCTTGTTCTAAAGCAGAGTGTGATCAATGGATGATTACACTGCTGTGGGTTTTACTTCAGAAATGGTGTTAAATCCCAGGCTCTGAGTCTTCCTACAAGCAAGACTTCAATTCAGCTAATGGCAGTCACTTTTCTGCTCAAACGAACTACATCGTTCACGAAGCTCACACGTTTCTCATCTTAACTGACAAGCATTGGATGTTAAAGGACCAGTGCTTTGTATCAGTTTCAGAAGAAGAGTTGGAGTAGATATGGTCCGTATGTGTAGGAAACACCGTTCTTTTTTTCTCAGCACACTCACGTTTCCTGCTGTCTTAGAGATTCTAGAAAGCAAGAGCGTGCTTCTTGTTCTAAAGCAGAGTGTGCTCAATGGATCATTACACTGCTGTGTGTTTCCCTTCAGAAATGGAGTTAAATCCCAGGCTCTGAGTCTCCCTACAAGCAAGACTTCGTTTCAGGTAAGGGCAGTCACTTTTCAGCTCAAACGAACTACATCGTTCACTGTGCTCACACGTTTCTCATCTTAACAGACAAGCATTAGATTTTAGAGGACCAGTGCTTTTTATCAGTTTCAGAAGCAGAGTTGGACTATATAATGTCCATATGTGTAGGAAACACCGTTCTTTTGTTCTCAGCACACTCACGTTTCCTGCTGTCTTGGAGAGTCTAGAAAGCAAGAGCGTGCTTCTTGTTATAAAGCAGAGTGTGATCAATGGATGATTACACTGCTGTGTGTTTTACTTCAGAAGTGGAGTTAAATCCCAGGCTCTGAGTCTTCCTACAAGCAAGACTTCAATTCAGGTATGGGCAGTCACTTCTCTGCTCAAATGAACTACATTGTTCACGAAGCTCACACGTTTCTCATCTTAACTGACAAGCATTGGATGTTAAAGGACCAGTGCTTTGTATCAGTTTCAGAAGAAGAGTTGGACTAGATATGGTCCGTATGTGTAGGAAACACATTTCTTTTGTTCTGGGCACACTCAGATTTCCTGCTGTATTAGAGACTCTAGAAAGCAAGAGCGTGCTTCTTGCTCGAAAGCAGAGTGTGATCCATGGATGAGAACTATGCTGTGTGTTTCACTTCAGAAATGGAGTTAAATCCCATGCTCTGAGTCTCCCTACAAGCAAGACTTCGTTTCAGGTAAGTGCAGTCACATTTCTGCTCAAAGTAACTACATCATTCATGAAGCTCACACGTTTCTCATCTAAATGACAGGAATTGGATGTTAGAGGATCAGTGCTTTGTATCAGTTTCAGAAGCAGAGTTGGACTACATATGGTCTGTATGTGTAGGAAACACCATTCTTTTGTTCTCAGCACACTCACTTTTCCTGCTGTCTTAGAGACTCTAGAAAGCAAGAGTGTGCTTCTCGCTCAAAAGCAGAGTGTGATCCATGGATGAGAACTATGCTCTGTGTTTCCCTTCAGAAATGGAGTTAAATCCCAGGCTCTGAATCTCACTACAAGCAAGACTTCGTTTCAGGTAAGGGCAGTCACTTTTCAGCTCAAACGAACTACATCGTTCACGAAGCTCACACGTTTCTCATCTTAATAGAAAAGCATTTGATTTAGAGGACCAGTGCTTTTTATCAGTTTCAGAAGCAGAGTTGGACTATATAACGTCCGTATGTGTAGGACACACCGTTCTTTTCTTCTCAGCACTCTCACGTTTCCTGATGTCTTAGAGAGTCTAGAAAGCAAGAGCATGCTTCTTATTCTAAAGCAGAGTGTGATCAATGGATGATTACACTACTGTGTGTTTCACTTCAGAAATGGAGTTAAATCCCAGGCTCCGAGTCTTCCTACAAGCAAGACTTCAATTCAGCTGATGGCAGTCACTTTTCTGCTCAAAGGAACTACATCGTTCACGTAGCTCACACGTTTCTCATCTTAACTGACAAGCATTGGATGTTAAATGACCAGTGCTTTGTATCAGTTTCAGAAGAAGAGTTGGAGTAGATATGGTCCGTATGTGTAGGAAACACCGTTCTTTTGTTCTCAGCACACTCAGATTTCCTGCTGTCTTAGAGATTCTAGAAAGCAAGAGCGTGCTTCTTGTTCTAAAGCAGAGTGTGATCAATGGATGATTACACTGCTCTGTGTTTCACTTCAGAAATGGAGTTAAATCCCAGGCTCTGAGTCTTCCTACAAGCAAGACTTCGTTTCAGGTAAGGGCAGTCACTTTTCAGCTCAAACGAACTACATCGTTCACGAAGCTCACACGTTTCTCATCTTAACAGACAAGCATTAGATTTTAGAGGACCAGTGCTTTTTATCAGTTTCAGAAGCAGAGTTGGACTATATAATGTCCGTATGTGTAGGAAACACCGTTCTATTGTTCTCAGCACACTCACATTTCCTGCTCTCTTAGAGATTCTAGAAAGCAAGAGTGTGCTTCTTATTCTAAAGCAGAGTGTGATCAATGGATCATTACACTGCTGTGTGTTTCCCTTCAGAAATGGAGTTAAATCCCAGGCTCTGAGTCTCCCTACAAGCAAGACTTCGTTTCAGGTAAGGGCAGTCACTTTTCAGCTCAAACGAACTACATCGTTCACTGTGCTCACACGTTTCTCATCTTAACAGACAAGCATTAGATTTTAGAGGACCAGTGCTTTTTATCAGTTTCAGAAGCAGAGTTGGATTATATAATGTCCATATGTGTAGGAAACACCGTTCTTTTGTTCTCAGCACACTCACGTTTCCTGCTGTCTTGGAGAGTCTAGAAAGCAAGAGCGTGCTTCTTGTTATAAAGCAGAGTGTGATCAATGGATGATTACACTGCTGTGTGTTTTACTTCAGAAGTGGAGTTAAATCCCAGGCTCTGAGTCTTCATACAAGCAAGACTTCAATTCAGGTATGGGCAGTCACTTTTCTGCTCAAACGAACTACATTGTTCACAAAGCTCACACGTTTCTCATCTTAACTGACAAGCATTGGATGTTAAAGGACCAGTGCTTTGTATCAGTTTCAGAAGAAGAGTTGGACTAGACATGGTCCGTATGTGTAGGAAACACATTTCTTTTGTTCTGGGCACACTCAGATTTCCTGCTGTATTAGAGACTCTGGAAAGCAAGAGCGTGCTTCTTGCTCGAAAGCAGAGTGTGATCCATGGATGAGAACTATGCTGTGTGTTTCACTTCAGAAATGGAGTTAAATCCCATGCTCTGAGTCTCCCTACAAGCAAGACTTCGTTTCAGGTAAGTGCAGTCACATTTCTGCTCAAAGTAACTACATCATTCATGAAGCTCACACGTTTCTCATCTAAATGACAGGAATTGGATGTTAGAGGATCAGTGCTTTGTATCAGTTTCAGAAGCAGAGTTGGACTACATATGGTCTGTATGTGTAGGAAACACCGTTCTTTTGTTCTCAGCACACTCACTTTTCCTGCTGTCTTAGAGACTCTAGAAAGCAAGAGTGTGCTTCTCGCTCAAAAGCAGAGTGTGATCCATGGATGAGAACTATGCTCTGTGTTTCCCTTCAGAAATGGAGTTAAATCCCAGGCTCTGAATCTCACTACAAGCAAGACTTCGTTTCAGGTAAGGGCAGTCACTTTTCAGCTCAAACGAACTACATCGTTCACGAAGCTCACACGTTTCTCATCTTAATAGAAAAGCATTTGATTTAGAGGACCAGTGCTTTTTATCAGTTTCAGAAGCAGAGTTGGACTATATAACGTCCGTATGTGTAGGACACACCGTTCTTTTCTTCTCAGCACTCTCATGTTTCCTGATGTCTTAGAGAGTCTAGAAAGCAAGAGCGTGCTTCTTATTCTAAAGCAGAGTGTGATCAATGGATGATTACACTACTGTGTGTTTCACTTCAGAAATGGAGTTAAATCCCAGGCTCCGAGTCTTCCTACAAGCAAGACTTCAATTCAGCTAATGGCAGTCACTTTTCTGCTCAAAGGAACTACATCGTTCACGAAGCTCACACGTTTCTCATCTTAACTGACAAGCATTGGATGTTAAATGACCAGTGCTTTGTATCAGTTTCAGAAGAAGAGTTGGAGTAGATATGGTCCGTATGTGTAGGAAACACCGTTCTTTTGTTCTCAGCACACTCAGATTTCCTGCTGTCTTAGAGATTCTAGAAAGCAAGAGCGTGCTTCTTGTTCTAAAGCAGAGTGTGATCAATGGATGATTACACTGCTCTGTGTTTCACTTCAGAAATGGAGTTAAATCCCAGGCTCTGAGTCTTCCTACAAGCAAGACTTCGTTTCAGGTAAGGGCAGTCACTTTTCAGCTCAAACGAACTACATCGTTCACGAAGCTCACACGTTTCTCATCTTAACAGACAAGCATTAGATTTTAGAGGACCAGTGCTTTTTATCAGTTTCAGAAGCAGAGTTGGACTATATAATGTCCGTATGTGTAGGAAACACCGTTCTTTTGTTCTCAGCACACTCACATTTCCTGCTCTCTTAGAGATTCTAGAAAGCAAGAGAGTGCTTCTTATTCTAAAGCAGAGTGTGATCAATGGATCATTACACTGCTGTGTGTTTCCCTTCAGAAATGGACTTAAATCCCAGGCTCTGAGTCTCCCTACAAGCAAGACTTCGTTTCAGGTAAGGGCAGTCACTTTTCAGCTCAAACGAACTACATCGTTCACTGTGCTCACACGTTTCTCATCTTAACAGACAAGCATTAGATTTTAGAGGACCAGTGCTTTTTATCAGTTTCAGAAGCAGAGTTGGATTATATAATGTCCATATGTGTAGGAAACACCGTTCTTTTGTTCTCAGCACACTCACGTTTCCTGCTGTCTTGGAGAGTCTAGAAAGCAAGAGCGTGCTTCTTGTTCTAAAGCAGAGTGTGATCAATGGATGATTACACTGCTGTGTGTTTTACTTCAGAAGTGGAGTTAAATCCCAGGCTCTGAGTCTTCATACAAGCAAGACTTCAATTCAGGTATGGGCAGTCACTTTTCTGCTCAAACGAACTACATTGTTCACAAAGCTCACACGTTTCTCATCTTAACTGACAAGCATTGGATGTTAAAGGACCAGTGCTTTGTATCAGTTTCAGAAGAAGAGTTGGACTAGATATGGTCCGTATGTGTAGGAAACACATTTCTTTTGTTCTGGGCACACTCAGATTTCCTGCTGTATTAGAGACTCTAGAAAGCAAGAGCGTGCTTCTTGCTCTAAAGCAGAGTGTGATCCATGGATGAGAACTATGCTGTGTGTTTCCCTTCAGAAATGGAGTTAAATCCCAGGCTCTGGGTCTTCCTACAAGAAAGACTTCGTTTCAGGTAAGGGCAGTCACATTTCTGCTCAAAGTAACTACATCCTTCATGAAGCTCACACGTTTCTCATCTAAATGACAAGAATTGGATGTCAGAGGTCCAGTGCATTGTATCAGTTTCAGAAGAAGATTTGGACTACATATAGTCCGTATGTGTAGGAAACACCATTCTTTTGTTCTCAGCACACTCACGTTTCCTGCTGTCTTAGAGACTCTAGAAAGCAAGAGTGTGCTTCTCGCTCTAAAGCAGAGTGTGATCCATGGATGAGAACTATGCTCTGTGTTTCCCTTCAGAAATGGAGTTAAATCCCAGGCTGTGAGTCTCCCTACAAGCAAAACTTCGTTTCAGGTAAGGGCAGTCACTTTTCAGCTCAAACGAACTACATCGTTCACGAAGCTCACACGTTTCTCATCTTAATAGACAAGCATTGGATTTAGAGTACCAGTGCTTTTTATCAGTTTCAGAAGCAGAGTTGGACTATATAATGTCCATATGTGTAGGAAACACCGTTCTTTTGTTCTCAGCACACTCACGTTTCCTGCTGTCTTGGAGAGCCTAGAAAGCAAGAGCGTGCTTCTTGTTCTAAAGCAGAGTGTGATCAATGGATGATTACACTGCTGTGGGTTTTACTTCAGAAATGGAGTTAAATCCCAGGCTCTGAGTCTTCCTACAAGCAAGACTTCAATTCAGCTAATGGCAGTCACTTTTCTGCTCAAACGAACTACATCGTTCACGAAGCTCACACGTTTCTCATCTTAACTGACAAGCATTGGATGTTAAAGGACCAGTGCTTTGTATCAGTTTCAGAAGAAGAGTTGGACTAGATATGGTCCATATGTGTAGGAAACACCGTTCTTTTGTTCTGGGCACACGCAGATTTCCTGCTGTATTAGAGACTCTAGAAAGCAAGAGCGTGTTTCTTGCTCTAAAGCAGAGTGTGATCCATGGATGAGAACTATGCTGTGTGTTTCCCTTCAGAAATGGACTTAAATCCCAGGCTCTGTGTCTTACTACAAGGAAGACTTCGTTTCAGGTAAGGGCAGTCACTTTTCAGTTCAAAGGAACTACATCATTCACAAAGCTCACACGTTTCTCATCTTAACTGACAAGCATTGGATGTTAGAGGACCAGTGCTTTGTATCAGATTCAGAAGAAGAGTTGGACCACATATGGTCTGTATGTGTAGGATACACCGTTCTTTTCTTCTCAGCACACTCACGTTTCCTGCTGTCTTAGAGATTCTAGAAAGCAAGAGCGTGCTTCTTGTTCTAAAGCAGAGTGTGATCAATGGATGAGAACTATGCTGTGTGTTTCCCTTCAGAAATGGACTTAAATCCCAGGCTCTGTGTCTTACTACAAGGAAGACTTCGTTTCAGGTAAGGGCAGTCACTTTTCTGCTCAAAGGAACTACATCGTTCACGAAGCTCACACGTTTCTCATCTTAACAGACAAGCATTAGATTTTAGAGGACCAGTGCTTTTTATCAGTTTCAGAAGCAGAGTTGGACTATATAATGTCCGTATGTGTAGGAAACACCGTTCTTTTTTTCTCAGCACACTCACGTTTCCTGCTGTCTTGGAGAGTCTATAAAGCAAGAGCGTGCTTCTTGTTCTAAAGCAGAGTGTGATCAATGGATGATTACACTGCTGTGTGTTTTACTTCAGAAATGGAGTTAAATCCCAGGCTCTGAGTCTTCCTACAAGCAAGACTTCAATTCAGGTAAGGGCAGTCACTTCTCTGCTCAAACGAACTACATCGTTCACGAAGCTCACACGTTTCTCATCTTAACTGACAAGCATTGGATGTTAAAGGACCAGTGCTTTGTATCAGTTGCAGAAGAAGAGTTGGACTAGATATGGTCCGTATGTGTAGGAAACAAAGTTCTTTTGTTCTGGGCACACTCAGATTTCCTGCTGTATTAGAGACTCTAGAAAGCAAGAGCGTGCTTCTTGCTCTAAAGCAGAGTGTGATCCATGGATGAGATCTATGCTGTGTGTTTCCCTTCAGAAATGGAGTTAAATCCCAGGCTCTGGGTCTTCCTACAAGCAAGACTTCGATTCAGGTAAGGGCAGTCACTTTTCAGCTCAAACGAACTACATCGAAAACGGAGCTTACACGTTTCTCATCTTAACAGACAAGCATTGGATGTTAGAGGACCAGTACTTTGTATCAGTTTCAGAAGCAGAGTTGGACTATATAATGTCCGTATGTGTAGGAAACACCGTTCTTTTGTTCTCAGCACACTCACGTTTCCTGCTGTCTTAGAGACTCTAGAAAGCAAGAGCGTGCTTCTTGTTCTAAAGCAGAGTGTGATCAATGGATGAGACAATGCTGTGTGTTTCACTTCAGAAATGGAGTTAAATCCCATGCTCTGAGTCTCCCTACGAGCAAGACTTCGTTTCAGGTAAGGGCAGTCAATTTTCTGCTCAAAGTAACTACATCGTTCACGAAGCACACGTTTCTCATCTTAACTGACAAGAATTGGATGTTAGAGAACCAGTGCATTGTATCAGTTTCAGAAGAAGATTTGGACTACATATAGTCCATATGTGTAGGAAACACCCTTCTTTTGTTCTGGGCACACTCAGATTCTTGCTGTATTAGAGAATCTAGAAAGCAAGAACGTGCTTCTTATTCTAAAGCAGAGTGTGATCAATGGATGATTACACTGCTGTGTGTTTCCCTTCAGAAATGGAGTTAAATCCCAGGCTCTGAGTCTCCCTACAAGCAAGACTTCGTTTCAGTTAAGGGCAGTCACTTTTCAGCTCAAACGAACTACATCGTTCACGGAGCTCACACGTTTCTCATCTTAACAGACAAGCATTGGATGTTAGAGGACCAGTGCTTTGTATCAGTTTCAGACCAGAGTTGGACTAGATATGGTCTGTATGTGTAGGAAACACCGTTCTTTTGTTCTCAGCACACTCACGTTTCCTGCTGTCTTAGAGACTCTAGAAAGCAAGAGCGTGCTTCTTGTTCTAAAGCAGAGTGTGATCAATGGATGAGACAATGCTGTGTGTTTCACTTCAGAAATGGAGTTAAATCCCATGCTCTGGTCTCCCTACAAGCAAGACTTCGTTTCAGGTAAGTGCAGTCACATTTCTGCTCAAAGTAACTACATCCTTCATGAAGTTCACACGTTTCTCATCTAAATGACAAGAATTGGATGTTAGAGGACCAGTGCTTTGTATCAGTTTCAGAAGCAGAGTTGGACTACATATGGTCTGTATGTGTAGGAAACACCGTTCTTTTGTTCTCAGCACACTCACTTTTCCTGCTGTCTTAGAGACTCTAGAAAGCAAGAGTGTGCTTCTCGCTCAAAAGCAGAGTGTGATCCATGGATGAGAACTATGCTCTGTGTTTCCCTTCAGAAATGGAGTTAAATCCCAGGCTCTGAGTCTCACTACAAGCAAGACTTCGTTTCAGGTAAGGGCAGTCACTTTTCAGCTCAAACGAACTACATCGTTCACGAAGCTCACACGTTTCTCATCTTAATAGAAAAGCATTTGATTTAGAGGACCAGTGCTTTTTATCAGTTTCAGAAGCAGAGTTGGACTATATAATGTCCATATGTGTAGGATACACCGTTCTTTTGTTCTGGGCACACTCAGATTTCCTGCTGTATTAGAGAATCTAGAAAGCAAGAGCATGCTTCTTGCTCTAAAGCAGAATGTGATCTATGGATGAAAACTATGCTGTGTGTTTCCCTTCAGAAATGGAGTTAATTCCCAGGCTCTGTGTCTTCCTACAGGCAAGACTTCGTTTCAGATAAGGGCAGTCACTTTTCAGTTCAAAGGAACTACATCATTCACAAAGCTCACCCGTTTCTCATCTTAACTGACAAGCATTAGATTTTAGAGGACCAGTGCTTTTTATTAGTTTCAGAAGCAGAGTTGGACTATATAATGTCCGTATGTGTAGGACACACCGTTCTTTTCTTCTCAGCACACTCACGTTTCCTGCTGTCTTGGAGAGTCTAGAAAGCAAGAGCGTGCTTCTTGTTATAAAGCAGAGTGTGATCAATGGATGATTACACTGCTGTGTGTTTTACTTCAGAAGTGGAGTTAAATCCCAGGCTCTGAGTCTTCATACAAGCAAGACTTAATTTCAGGTATGGGCAGTCACTTTTCTGCTCAAACGAACTACATTGTTCACAAAGCTCACACGTTTCTCATCTTAACTGACAAGCATTGGATGTTAAAGGACCAGTGCTTTGTATCAGTTTCAGAAGAAGAGTTGGACTAGATATGGTCCGTATGTGTAGGAAACACATTTCTTTTGTTCTGGTCACACTCAGATTTCCTGCTGTATTAGAGACTCTAGAAAGCAAGAGCGTGCTTCTTGCTCTAAAGCAGAGTGTGATCCATGGATGAGAACTATGCTGTGTGTTTCCCTTCAGAAATGGAGTTAAATCCCAGGCTCTGGGTCTTCCTACAAGAAAGACTTCGTTTCAGGTAAGGGCAGTCACATTTCTGCTCCAAGTAACTACATCCTTCATGAAGCTCACACGTTTCTCATCTAAATGACAAGAATTGGATGTCAGAGGTCCAGTGCATTGTATCAGTTTCAGAAGAAGATTTGGACTACATATAGTCCGTATGTGTAGGAAACACCGTTCTTTTGTTCTCAGCACACTCACGTTTCCTGCTGTCTTAGAGACTCTAGAAAGCAAGAGTGTGCTTCTCGCTCTAAAGCAGAGTGTGATCCATGGATGAGAACTATGCTCTGTGTTTCCCTTCAGAAATGGAGTTAAATCCCAGGCTGTGAGTCTCCCTACAAGCAAAACTTCGTTTCAGGTAAGGGCAGTCACTTTTCAGCTCAAACGAACTACATCGTTCACGAAGCTCACACGTTTCTCATCTTAATAGACAAGCATTGGATTTAGAGTACCAGTGCTTTTTATCAGTTTCAGAAGCAGAGTTGGACTATATAATGTCCATATGTGTAGGAAACACCGTTCTTTTGTTCTCAGCACACTCACGTTTCCTGCTGTCTTGGAGAGCCTAGAAAGCAAGAGCGTGCTTCTTGTTCTAAAGCAGAGTGTGATCAATGGATGATTACACTGCTGTGGGTTTTACTTCAGAAATGGAGTTAAATCCCAGGCTCTGAGTCTTCCTACAAGCAAGACTTCAATTCAGCTAATGGCAGTCACTTTTCTGCTCAAACGAACTACATAGTTCACGAAGCTCACACGTTTCTCATCTTAACTGACAAGCATTGGATGTTAAAGGACCAGTGCTTTGTATCAGTTTCAGAAGAAGAGTTGGACTAGATATGGTCCATATGTGTAGGAAACACCGTTCTTTTGTTCTGGGCACACGCAGATTTCCTGCTGTATTAGAGACTCTAGAAAGCAAGAGCGTGTTTCTTGCTCTAAAGCAGAGTGTGATCCATGGATGAGAACTATGCTGTGTGTTTCCCTTCAGAAATGGACTTAAATCCCAGGCTCTGTGTCTTACTATAAGGAAGACTTCGTTTCAGGTAAGGGCAGTCAATTTTCTGCTCAAAGTAACTACATTGTTCACGAAGCACACGTTTCTCATCTTAACTGACAAGAATTGGATGTTAGAGGACCAGTGCATTGTATCAGTTTCAGAAGAAGATTTGAACTACATATAGTCCGTATGTGTAGGAAACACCCTTCTTTTGTTCTGGGCACTCTCAGATTCCTGCTGTATTAGAGAATCTAGAAAGCAAGAACGTGCTTCTTGTTCTAAAGCAGAATGTGATCTATGGATGAAAACTATGCTGTGTGTTTCCCTTCAGAAATGGAGTTAAATCCCAGGCTCTGTGTCTTCCTACAGGCAAGACTTCGTTTCAGGTAAGGGCAGTTACTTTTCAGCTCAAACGAACTACATCGTTCACGAAGCTCACACGTTTCTCATGTTAACTGACAAGCATTAGATTTTAGAGGACCAGTGCTTTTTATCAGTTTCAGAAGCAGAGTTGGACTATATAATGTCCATATGTGTAGGAAACACAGTTTTTTTGTTCTCAGCACACTCAGGTTTCCTGCTGTCTTAGAGATTCTAGAAAGCAAGAGCGTGCTTCTTATTCTAAAGCAGAGTGTGATCAATGGATGATTACACTGCTGTGTGTTTCCCTTCAGAAATGGAGTTAAATCCCAGGCTCTGAGTCTCCCTTACAAGCAAGACTTCGTTTCAGGTAAGGGCAGTCACTTTTCAGCTCAAACGAACTACATCGTTCACGGAACTCACACGTTTCTCATCTTAACAGACAAGCATTGGATGTTAGAGGACCAGTGCTTTGTATCAGTTTCAGAAACAGAGTTGGACTAGATATGGTGTGTATGTGTAGGAAACACCGTTCTTTTGTTCTCAGCACACTCACGTTTCCTGCTGTCTTAGAGAATCTAGAAAGCAAGAGCGTGCTTCTTGTTCTAAAGCAGAGTGTGATTAGTGGATGAGACAATGCTGTGTGTTTCACTTCAGAAATGGAGTTAAATCCCATGCTCTGAGTCTCCCTACAAGCAAGACTTAGTTTCAGGTAAGTGCAGTCACATTTCTGCTCAAAGTAACTACATCATTCATGAAGCTCACACGTTTCTCATCTAAATGACAAGAATTGGATGTTAGAGGACCAGTGCTTTGTATCAGTTTCAGAAGCAGAGTTGGACCACATATGGTCTGTATGTGTTGGAAACACCGTTCTTTTGTTCTCAGCACACTCACGTTTCCTGCTGTCTTAGAGATTCTAGAAAGCAAGAGCGTGCTTCTTGTTCTAAAGCAGAGTGTGATCAATGGATGAGAACTATGCTGTGTGTTTCACTTCAGAAATGGAGTTAAATCCCAGGCTCTGAGTCTTCCTACAAGCAAGACTTCAATTCAGCTAATGGCAGTCACTTTTCTGCACAAAGGAACTACATGGTTCACGAAGCTCACACGTTTCTCATCTTAACAGACAAGCATTAGAGTTTAGAGGACCAGTGCTTTTTAGCAGTTTCAGAAGCAGAGTTGGACTATATAATGTCTGTATGTGTAGGAAACACCGTTCTTTTGTTCTCAGCACACTCACGTTTCCTGCTGTCTTGGAGAGTCTATAAAGCAAGAGCGTGCTTCTTGTTCTAAAGCAGAGTGTGATCAATGGATGATTACACTGCTGTGTGTTTTACTTCAGAAATGGAGTTAAATCCCAGGCTCTGAGTCTTCCTACAAGCAAGACTTCAATTCAGGTAAGGGCAGTCACTTTTCTGCTCAAACGAACTACATCGTTCACGAAGCTCACACGTTTCTCATCTTAACTGACAAGCATTGGATGTTAAAGGACCAGTGCTTTGTATCAGTTTCAGAAGAAGAGTTGGAATAGATATGGTCCGTATGTGTAGGAAACACAGTTCTTTTGTTCTGGGCACACTCAGATTTCCTGCTGTATTAGAGACTCTAGAAAGCAAGAGCGTGCTTCTTGCTCTAAAGCAGAGTGTGATCCATGGATGAGAACTATGCTGTGTGTTTCCCTTCAGAAATGGAGTTAAATCCCAGTGTCTGAGTCTTCCTACAAGCAAGACTTCATTTCAGGTATGGGCAGTCACTTTTCAGCTCAAACGAACTACATCGTTCACGGAGCTCACACGTTTCTCATCTTAACAGACAAGCATTGGATGTTAGAGGACCAGTACTTTGTATCAGTTTCAGAAGCAGAGTTGGAGTAGATATGGTCTGTATGTTTAGAAAACACCGTTCTTTTGTTCTCAGCACACTCACGTTTCCTGCTGTCTTAGAGACTCTAGAAAGCAAGAGCGTGCTTCTTGTTCTAAAGCAGAGTGTGATCAATGGATGAGACAATGCTGTGTGTTTCACTTCAGAAATGGAGTTAAATCCCATGCTCTGAGTCTCCCTACAAGCAAGAATTCTTTTCAGGTAAGGGCAGTCAATTTTCTGCTCAAAGTAACTACATCGTTCACGAAGCTCACACGTTTCTCATCTTAACTGACAAGAATTGGATGTTAGAGGACCAGTGCATTGTATCAGTTTCAGAATAAGATTTGGACTACATATAGTCCATATGTGTAGGAAACACCGTTCTTTTGTTCTGGGCCCACTCAGATTTCCTGCTGTATTAGAGAATCTAGAAAGCAAGAGCGTGCTTCTTGTTCTAAAGCAGAATGTGATCTATGGATGAAAACTATGCTGTGTGTTTCCCTTCAGAAATGGAGTTAAATCCCAGGATCTGTGTCTTCCTACAGGCAAGACTTCGTTTCAGGTAAGGGCAGTCACATTTCTGCTCAAAGTAACTACATCATTCATGAAGCTCACACGTTTCTCATCTAAATGACAAGAATTGGATGTTAGAGGACCAGTGCATTGTATCAGTTTCAGAAGAAGATTTGGACTACATATAGTCCGTATGTGTAGGAAACACCGTTCTTTTGTTATCAGCACACTCACTTTTCCTACTGTCTTAGAGACTCTAGAAAGCAAGAGTGTGCTTCTCGTTCAAAAGCAGAGTGTGATCCATGGATGAGAACTATGCTCTGTGTTTCCCTTCAGAAATGGAGTTAAATCCCAGGCTCTGAGTCTCACTACAAGCAAGACTTCGTTTCAGGTAAGGGCAGTCACTTTTCAGCTCAAACGAACTACATCGTTCACGAAGCTCACACGTTTCTCATCTTAATAGAAAAGCATTGGATTTAGAGGACCAGTGCTTTTTATCAGTTTGAGAAGCAGAGTTGGACTATATAATGTCCATATGTGTAGGATACACCGTTCTTTTTTTCTGGGCAAACTCAGATTTCCTGCTGTATTAGAGAATCTAGAAAGCAAGAGCGTGCTTCTTGCTCTAAAGCAGAATGTGATCCATGGATGAAAACTATGCTGTGTGTTTCCCTTCAGAAATGGAGTTAAATCCCAGGCTCTGTGTCTTCCTACAGGCAAGACATCGTTTCAGGTAAGGGCAGTCACTTTTCAGCTCAAACGAACTACATCGTTCACGAAGCTCACACGTTTCTCATCTTAACAGACAAGCATTAGATTTTAGAGGACCAGTGCTTTTATCAGTTTCAGAAGCAGAGTTGGACTATATAACGTCCGTATGTGTAGGAAACACCGTTCTTTTGTTCTGGGCACACTCACATTTCCTGCTGTATTAGAGACTCTAGAAAGCAAGAGCGTGCTTCTTGCTCTAAAGCAGAGTGTGATCCATGGATGAGATCTATGCTGTGTGTTTCCCTTCAGAAATGGACTTAAATCCCAGGCTCTGGGTCTTCCTACATGCAAGACTTCGATTCAGTTAAGGGCAGTCACTTTTCAGCTCAAACGAACTACATCGTTCACGGAGCTCACACGTTTCTCATCTTAACAGACAAGCATTGGATGTTAGAGGACCAGTACTTTGTATCAGTTTCAGAAGCAGAGTTGGACTATATAACGTCCTTATGTGTAGGAAACACCGTTCTTTTGTTCTGGGCACACTCACATTTCCTGCTGTCTTAGAGAATCTAGAAAGCAAGAGCGTGCTTCTTGTTCTAAAGCAGAGTGTGATCAATGGATGAGACAATGCTGTGTGTTTCACTTCAGAAATGGAGTTAAATCCCATGCTCTGAGTCTCCCTACAAGCAAGACTTCGTTTCAGGTAAGTGCAGTCACATTTCTGCTCAAAGTAACTACATCATTCATGAAGCTCACACGTTTCTCATCTAAATGACAAGAATTTGATGTTAGAGGACCAGTGCTTTGTATCAGTTTCAGAAGCAGAGTTGGACTACATATGGTCTGTATGTGTAGGAAACACCGTTCTTTTGTTCTCAGCACACTCACTTTTCCTGCTGTCTTAGAAACTCTAGAAAGCAAGAGTGTGCTTCTCGCTCAAAAGCAGAGTGTGATCCATGGATGAGAACTATGCTCTGTGTTTCCCTTCAGAAATGGAGTTAAATCCCAGGCTCTGAGTCTCACTACAAGCAAGACTTCGTTTCAGGTAAGGGCAGTCACTTTTCAGCTCAAACGAACTACATCGTTCACGAAGCTCACACGTTTCTCATCTTAATAGAAAAGCATTGGATTTAGAGGACCAGTGCTTTTTATCAGTTTCAGAAGCAGAGTTGGACTATATAATGTCCATATGTGTAGGATACACCGTTCTTTTTTTCTGGGCACACTCAGATTTCCTGCTGTATTAGAGAATCTAGAAAGCAAGAGCATGCTTCTTGCTCTAAAGCAGAATGTGATCCATGATGAAAACTATGCTGTGTGTTTCCCTTCAGAAATGGAGTTAAATCCCAGGCTCTGTGTCTTCCTACAGGCAAGACTTCGTTTCAGGTAAGGGCAGTCACTTTTCAGCTCAAACGAACTACATCGTTCACGAAGCTCACACGTTTCTCATCTTAACAGACAAGCATTAGATTTTAGAGGACCAGTGCTTTTTATCAGTTTCAGAAGCAGAGTTGGACTATATAACGTCCGTATGTGTAGGACACACCGTTCTTTTCTTCTCAGCACTCTCACGTGTCCTGATGTCTTAGAGAGTCTAGAAAGCAAGAGCGTGCTTCTTGTTCTAAAGCAGAGTGTGATCAATGGATGAGACAATGCTGTGTGTTTCACTTCAGAAATGGAGTTAAATCCCATGCTCTGAGTCTCCCTACAAGCAAGACTTCGTTTCAGGTAAGGGCAGTCAATTTTCTGCTCAAAGTAACTACATCGTTCACAAAGCACACGTTTCTCATCTTAACTGACAAGAATTGGATGTTAGAGGACCAGTGCATTGTATCAGTTTCAGAAGAAGATTTGGACTACATATAGTCCGTATGTGTAGTAAACACCCTTCTTTTGTTCTGGGCACACTCAGATTCCTGCTGTATTAGAGAATCTAGAAAGCAAGAACGTGCTTCTTGTTCTAAAGCAGAATGTGATCTATGGATGAAAACTATGCTGTGTGTTTCCCTTCAGAAATGGAGTTAAATCCCAGGCTCTGTGTCTTCCTACAGGAAAGACTTCGTTTCAGGTAGGGGCAGTCACTTTTCAGCTCAAACGAACTACATCGTTCACGAAGCTCACACGTTTCTCATCTTAACAGACAAGCATTAGATTTTAGAGGACCATGCTTTTTATCAGTTTCAGAAGCAGAGTTGGACTATATAATGTCCGTATGTGTAGGAAACACCGTTCTTTTGTTCTCAGCACACTCACGTTTCCTGCTGTCTTAGAGACTCTAGAAAGCAAGAGCGTGCTTCTTGTTCTAAAGCAGAGTGTGATCAATGGATGAGACAATGCTGTGTGTTTCAATTCAGAAATGGAGTTAAATCCCATGCTCTTAGTCTCCCTACAAGCAAGACTTCGTTTCAGGTAAGGGCAGTCAATTTTCTGCTCAAAGTAACTACATCGTTCACGAAGCTCACACGTTTCTCATCTTACCTGACAAGAATTGGATGTTAGAGGACCAGTGCAATGTATCAGTTTCAGAAGAAGATTTGGACTACATATAGTCCATATGTGTAGGAACGACCGTTCTTTTGTTCTGGGCACACTCAGATTTCCTGCTGTATTAGAGAATCTAGAAAGCAAGAGCGTGCTTCTTGTTCTAAAGCAGAATGTGATCTATGGATGAAAACTATGCTGTGTGTTTCCCTTCAGAAATGGAGTTAAATCCCAGGATCTGTGTCTTCCTACAGGCATGACTTCGTTTCAGGTAAGGGCAGTCACTTTTCAGCTCAAACGAACTACATCGTTCACGAAGCTCACACGTTTCTCATCTTAACAGACAAGCATTGGATGTTAGAGGACCAGTGCTTTGTATCAGTTTCAGAAGCAGAGTTGCACTAGATATGGTCTGTATGTGTAGGAAACACCGTTCTTTTGTTCTCAGCACACTCAAGTTTCCTGCTGTCTTAGAGACTCTAGAAAGCAAGAGCGTGCTTCTTGTTCTAAAGCAGAGTGTGATCAATGGATGAGACAATGCTGTGTGTTTCACTTCAGAAATGGAATTAAATCCCATGCTCTGAGTCTCCCTAAAAGCAAGACTTCGTTTCAGGTAATGGCAGTCACATTTCTGCTCAAAGTAACTACATCATTCATGAAGCTCACACGTTTCTCATCTAAATGACAAGAATTGGATGTTAGAGGACCAGTGCATTGTATCAGTTTCAGAAGAAGATTTGGACTACATATAGTCCGTATGTGTAGGAAACACCGTTCTTTTGTTATCAGCACACTCACTTTTCCTGCTGTTTTAGAGACTCTAGAAAGCCACAGTGTGGTTCTCGCTCAAAAGCAGAGTGTGATCCATGGATGAGAACTATGCTCTGTGTTTCCCTTCAGAAATGGAGTTAAATCCCAGGCTCTGAGTCTCACTACAAGCAAGACTTCGTTTCAGGTAAGGGCAGTCACTTTTCAGCTCAAACGAACTACATCGTTCACGAAGCTCACACGTTTCTCATCTTAATAGAAAAGCATTGGATTTAGAGGACCAGTGCTTTTTATCAGTTTCAGAGAAGAGTTGGACTAGATATGGTCCGTATGTGTAGGAAACACCGTTCTTTTGTTCTCAGCACACTCACGTTTCCTGCTCTCTTAGAGAATTAAGAAAGCAAGAGCGTGCTTCTCGCTCTAAAGCAGAGTGTGATCCATGGATGAAAACTATGCTTTGTGTTTCCCTTCAGAAAAGTAGTTAAATCCCAGGATCTATGTCTTCCTACAAGCAAGCCTTCGTTTCATGTAAGGGCAGTCACTTTTCAGCTCAAACGAACTACATCGTTCACTGAGCTCACACGTTTCTCATCTTAACAGACAAGCAATGGATATTAGAGGACCAGTGCTTTGTATCAGTTTCAGAAGCAGAGTTGGACTAGATATGGTCTGTATGTGTAGGAAACACCGTTCTTTTGTTCTGGGCACATTCAGATTTCCTGCTGTATTAGAGAATCTAGAAAGCAAGAGCGTGCTCCTTGCTCTAAAGGAGAGTGTGATCCATGGATGAAAATTATGCTGTGTGTTTCCCTTCAGAAATGGAGTTAAATCCCAGGCTCTGAGTCTTCCTACAGGCAAGACTTCGTTTCAGGTAAGGGCAGGCTCTTTTCAGCTCAAACGAACTACACCATTCACGAAGCTCACACGTTTCTCCTCTTAACAGACAAGCATTAGATGTTAGAGGACCAGTGCTTTTTATCAGTTTCAGAAGCAGAGTTATACTATATAATGTCCGTATGTGTAGGAAACACCGTTCTTTTGTTCTCAGCACACTCACGTTTCCTGCTCTCTTAGAGATTCTAGAAAGCAAGAGCGTGCTTCTTATTCTAAAGCAGAGTGTGATCAATGGATGATTACACTGCTGTGTGTTTCCCTTCAGAAATGGAGTTAAATCCCAGGCTCTGAGTCTCCCTACAAGCAAGACTTCGTTTCAGGTAAGGGCAGTCACTTTTCAGCTCAAACGAACTACATCGTTCACTGTGCTCACACGTTTCTCATCTTAACAGTCAAGCATTAGATTTTAGAGGACCAGTGCTTTTTATCAGTTTCAGAAGCAGAGTTGGATTATAGAATGTCCGTATGTGTAGGAAACACCGTTCTTTTGTTCTCAGCACACTCACGTTTCCTGCTGTCTTGGAGAGTCTAGAAAGCAAGAGCGTGCTTCTTGTTCTAAAGAAGAGTGTGATCAATGGATGATTACACTGCTGTGTGTTTTACTTCAGAAATGGAGTTAAATCCCAGGCTCTGAGTCTTCATACAAGCAAGACTTCAATTCAGGTATGGGCAGTCACTTTTCTGCTGAATCGAACTACATTGTTCACGAAGCTCACACGATTCTCATCTTAACTGACAAGCATTGGAAGTTAAAGGGCCAGTGCTTTGTATCAGTTTCAGAAGAAGAGTTGGACTAGATATAGTCCGTATGTGTAGGAAACACAGTTCTTTTGTTCTGGGCACACTCAGATTTCCTGCTGTATTAGAGACTCTAGAAAGCAAGAGCGTGCTTCTTGCTCTAAAGCAGAGTGTGATCCATGGATGAGAACTATGCTGTGTGTTTCCCTTCAGAAATGGAGTTAAATCCCAGGCTCTGGGTCTTCTTACAAGCAAGACTTCGTTTCATGTAAGGGCAGTCACTTTTCAGCTCAAACGAACTACATCGTTCACGGAGCTCACACGTTCTCATCTTAACAGACAAGCATTGGATGTTAGAGGACGAGTGCTTTGTATCAGTTTCAGAAGCAGAGTTGGACTAGATATGGTCTGTATGTGTAGGAAACACCGTTCTTTTGTTCCCAGCACACTCACGTTTCCTGCTGTCTTAGAGACTCTAGAAAGCAAGAGCGTGCTTCTTGTTCTAAAGCAGAGTGTGATCAATGGATGAGACAATGCTGTGTGTTTCACTTCAGAAATGGAGTTAAATCCCATGCTCTGAGTCTCCCTACAAGCAAGACTTCGTTTCAGGTAAGGGCAGTCACATTTCTGCTCAAAGTAACTACATCGTTCATGAAGCTCACACGTTTCTCATCTAAATGACAAGAATTGGATGTTAGAGGACCAGTGCATTGTATCAGTTTCAGAAGAAGATTTGGACTACATATAGTCCGTATGTGTAGGAAACACCGTTCTTTTGTTCTCAGCACACTCACTTTTCCTGCTGTCTTAGAGACTCTAGAAAGCAAGAGTGTGCTTCTCGCTCTAAAGCAGAGTGTGATCCATGGATGAGAACTATGCTCTGTGTTTCCCTTCAGAAATGGAGTTAAATCCCAGGCTGTGAGTTTCCCTACAAGCAAGACTTCGTTTCAGGTAAGGGCAGTCACTTTTCAGCTCAAACGAACTACATCGTTCACGAAGCTCACACGTTTCTCATCTTAATAGACAAGCATTGGATTTAGAGGACCAGTGCTTTTTATCAGTTTCAGAAGCAGAGTTGGACTATATAATGTCCATATGTGTAGGAAACACCGTTCTTTTGTTCTCAGCACACTCACGTTTCCTGCTGTCTTAGAGAGTCTAGAAAGCAAGAGCGTGCTTCTTGTTCTAAAGCAGAGTGTGATCAATGGATGATTACACTGCTGTGTGTTTCACTTCAGAAATGGAGTTAAATCCCAGGCTCTGAGTCTTCCTACAAGCAAGACTTCGTTTCAGTTAAGGGCAGTCACTTTTCAGCTCAAACGAACTACATCGTTCACGATGCTCACACGTTTCTCATCTTAACTGACAAGCATTGGATGTTAAAGGACCAGTGCTTTGTATCAGTTTCAGAAGAAGAGTTGGACTAGATATGGTCCGTATGTGTAGGAAACACAGTTCTTTTGTTCTGGGCACACTCAGATTTCCTGCTGTATTAGAGACTCTAGAAAGCAAGAGCGTGCTTCTTGCTCTAAAGCAGAGTGTGATCCATGGATGAGAACTATGCTGTGTGTTTCCCTTCAGAAATGGAGTTAAATCCCAGGTTCTGTGTCTTCCTACAGGCAAGACTTCGTTTCAGGTAAGGGCAGTCACTTTTCAGCTAAAACGAACTACATCGTTCACTGAGCTCACACGTTTCTCATCTTAACAGACAAGCATTGGATGTTAGAGGACCAGTACTTTGTATCAGTTTCAGAAGCAGAGTTGGAGTAGATATGGTCTGTATGTGTAGAAAACACCGTTCTTTTGTTCTCAGCACACTCACGTTTCCTGCTGTCTTAGAGATTCTAGAAAGCAAGAGCGTGCTTCTTGTTCTAAAGCAGAGTGTGATCAATGGATGAGACAATGCTGTGTGTTTCACTTCAGAAATGGAGTTAAATACCATGCTCTGAGTCTCCCTACAAGCAAGACTTCGTTTCAGATAAGGGCAGTCAATTTTCTGCTCAAAGTAACTACATCGTTCACGAAGCCCACACGTTTCTCATCTTAACTGACAAGAATTGGATGTTAGAGGACCAGTGCATTGTATCAGTTTCAGAAGATTTGGACTACATATAGTCCGTATGTGTAGGAAACACCGTTCTTTTGTTCTGGGCCCACTCAGATTTCCTGCTGTATTAGAGAATCTAGAAAGCAAGAGCGTGCTTCTTGTTCTAAAGCAGAATGTGATCTATGAATGAAAACTATGCTTTGTGTTTCCCTTCAGAAATGGAGTTACATCCCAGGCTCTGAGTCTCCCTACAAGCAAGACTTCGTTTCAGGTAAGGGCAGTCACTTTTCAGCTCAAACGAACTACATCGTTCACGGAGCTCACACGTTTCTCATCTTAACTGACAAGCATTGGATGTTAGAGGACCAGTGCTTTGTATCAGTTTCAGAAGCAGAGTTGGACTAGATATGGTCTGTATGTGTAGGAAACACCGTTGTTTTGTTCTCAGCACACTAACGTTTCCTGCTGTCTTAGAGATTCTAGAAAGCAAGAGCGTGCTTCTTGTTCTAAAGCAGAGTGTGATCAATGGATGAGACAATGCTGTGTGTTTCACTTCAGAAATGGAGTTAAATCCCATGCTCTGAGTCTCCCTACAAGCAAGACTTCATTTCAGGTAAGTGCAGTCACATTTCTGCTCAAAGTAACTACATCATTCACGAAGCTCACACGTTTCTCATCTAAATGACAAGAATTGGATGTTAGAGGACCAGTGCTTTGTATCAGTTTCAGAAGCAGAGTTGGAGTATATATGGTCTGTATGTGTAGAAAACACCGTTCTTTTGTTCTCAGCACACTCACGATCCTGCTGTCTTAGAGACTCTAGAAAGCAAGAGCGTTCTTCTTGTTCTAAAGCAGAGTGTGATCAATGGATGATTACACTGCTGTGTGTTTTACTTCAGAAATGGAGTTAAATCCCAGGCTCCGAGTCTTCCTACAAGCAAGACTTCAATTCAGCTAATGGAAGTCACTTTTCTGCTCAAACGAACTACATCGTTCACGAAACACACACGTTTCTCATCTTAACTGACAAGCATTGGATGTTAAAGGACCAGTGCTTTGTATCAGTTTCAGAAGAAGAGTTGGACTAGATATAGTCCGTATGTGTAGGAAACACCGTTCTTTTGTTCTGGGCACACTCAGATTTCCTGCTGTATTAGAGACTCTAGAAAGCAAGAGCGTGCTTCTTGCTCTAAAGCAGAGTGTGATCCATGGATGAGAACTATGCTGTGTGTTTCCATTCAGAAATGGAGTTAAATCCCAGGCTGTGAGTTTCCCTACAAGCAAGACTTCGTTTCAGGTAAGGGCAGTCACTTTTCAGCTCAAACCAACTACATCGTTCACGAAGCTCACACGTTTCTCATCTTAATAGACAAGCATTGGATTTAGAGGACCAGTGCTTTTTATCAGTTTCAGAAGCAGAGTTGGACTATATAATGTCCATATGTGTAGGAAACACCGTTCTTTTGTTCTCAGCACACTCACGTTTCCTGCTGTCTTAGAGAGTCTAGAAAGCAAGAGCGTATTTCTTGTTCTAAAGCAGAGTGTGATCAATGGATGATTACACTGCTGTGTGTTTTACTTCAGAAATGGAGTTAAATCCCAGGCTCCGAGTCTTCCTACAAGCAAGACTTCAATTCAGCTAATGGCAGTCACTTTTCTGCTCAAACGAACTACATCGTTCACGAAGCTCACACGTTTCTCATGTTAACTGACAAGCATTGGATGTTAAAGGACCAGTGCTTTGTATCAGTTTCAGAAGAAGAGTTGGACTAGATATGGTCTGAATGTGTAGGAAACACCGATCTTTTGTTCTGGGCACACTCAGATTTCCTGCTGTATTAGAGACTCTAGAAAGCAAGAGCGTGCTTCTTGCTCTAAAGCAGAGTGTGATCCATGGATGAGAACTATGCTGTGTGTTTCCCTTCAGAAATGGAGTTAAATCCCAGGCTCTGGGTCTTCTTACAAGCAAGACTTCGTTTCAGGTAAGGGCAGTCACTTTTCAGCTCAAACGAACTACATCATTCACGGAGCTCACACGTTCTCATCTTAACAGACAAGCATTGGATGTTAGAGGACGAGTGCTTTGTATCAGTTTCAGAAGCAGAGTTGGACTAGATATGGTCTGTATGTGTAGGAAACACCGTTCTTTTGTTCCCAGCACACTCACATTTCCTGCTGTCTTAGAGACTCTAGAAAGCAAGAGCGTGATTCTTGTTCTAAAGCAGAGTGTGATCAATGGATGAGACAATGCTGTGTGTTTCACTTCAGAAATGGAGTTAAATCCCATGCTCTGAGTCTCCCTACAAGCAAGACTTCGTTTCAGGTAAGGGCAGTCACATTTCTGCTCAAAGTAACTACATCGTTCATGAAGCTCACACGTTTCTCATCTAAATGACAAGAATTGGATGTTAGAGGACCAGTGCATTGTATCAGTTTCAGAAGAAGATTTGGACTACATATAGTCCGTATGTGTAGGAAACACCGTTCTTTTGTTCTCAGCACACTCACTTTTCCTGCTGTCTTAGAGACTCTAGAAAGCAAGAGTGTGCTTCTCGCTCTAAAGCAGAGTGTGATCCATGGATGAGAACTATGCTCTGTGTTTCCCTTCAGAAATGGAGTTAAATCCCAGGCTGTGAGTTTCCCTACAAGCAAGACTTCGTTTCAGGTAAGGGCAGTCACTTTTCAGCTCAAACGAACTACATCGTTCACGAAGCTCACACGTTTCTCATCTTAATAGACAAGCATTGGATTTAGAGGACCAGTGCTTTTTATCAGTTTCAGAAGCAGAGTTGGACTATATAATGTCCATATGTGTAGGAAACACCGTTCTTTTGTTCTCAGCACACTCACGTTTCCTGCTGTCTTAGAGAGTCTAGAAAGCAAGAGCGTGTTTCTTGTTCTAAAGCAGAGTGTGATCAATGGATGATTACACTGCTGTGTGTTTTACTTCAGAAATGGAGTTAAATCCCAGGCTCCGAGTCTTCCTACAAGCAAGACTTCAATTCAGCTAATGGCAGTCACTTTTCTGCTCAAACGAACTACATCGTTCACGAAGCTCACACGTTTCTCATGTTAACTGACAAGCATTGGATGTTAAAGGACCAGTGCTTTGTATCAGTTTCAGAAGCAGAGTTGGACCAGATATGGTCTGTATGTGTAGGAAACACCGTTCTTTTGTTCTCAGCACACTCACGTTTCCTGCTGTCTTAGAGATTCTAGAAAGCAAGAGTGTGCTTCTTGTTCTAAAGCAGAGTGTGATCAATGGATGATTACACTGCTGTGTGTTTCACTTCAGAAATGGAGTTAAATCCCAGGCTCTGAGTCTTCCTACAAGCAAGACTTCGTTTCAGGTAAGGGCAGTCACTTTTCAGCTCAAATGAACTACATCGTTCACGATGCTCACACGTTTCTCATCTTAACTGACAAGCATTGGATGTTAAAGGACCAGTGCTTTGTATCAGTTTCAGAAGAAGAGTTGGACTAGATATGGTCCGTATGTGTAGGAAACACAGTTCTTTTGTTCTGGGCACCCTCAGATTTCCTGCTGTATTAGAGACTCTAGAAAGCAAGAGCGTGCTTCTTGCTCTAAAGCAGAGTGTGATCCATGGATGAGAACTATGCTGTGTGTTTCCCTTCAGAAATGGAGTTAAATCCCAGGTTCTGTGTCTTCCTACAGGCAAGACTTCGTTTCAGGTAAGGGCAGTCACTTTTCACCTCAAACGAACTACATCGTTCACTGAGCTCACACGTTTCTCATCTTAACAGACAAGCATTGGATGTTAGAGGACCAGTACTTTGTATCAGTTTCAGAAGCAGAGTTGGAGTAGATATGGTATGTATGTGTAGAAAACACCGTTCTTTTGTTCTCAGCACACTCACGTTTCCTGCTGTCTTAGAGATTCTAGAAAGCAAGAGCGTGCTTCTTGTTCTAAAGCAGAGTGTGATCAATGGATGAGACAATGCTGTGTGTTTCACTTCAGAAATGGAGTTAAATACCATGCTCTGAGTCTCCCTACAAGCAAGACTTCGTTTCAGATAAGGGCAGTCAATTTTCTGCTCAAAGTAACTACATCGTTCAGGAAGCCCACACGTTTCTCATCTTAACTGACAAGAATTGGATGTTAGAGGACCAGTGCATTGTATCAGTTTCAGAAGATTTGGACTACATATAGTCCGTATGTGTAGGAAACACCGTTCTTTTGTTCTGGGCCCACTCAGATTTCCTGCTGTATTAGAGAATCTAGAAAGCAAGAGCGTGCTTCTTGTTCTAAAGCAGAATGTGATCTATGAATGAAAACTATGCTGTGTGTTTCCCTTCAGAAATGGAGTTACATCCCAGGCTCTGAGTCTCCCTACAAGCAAGACTTCGTTTCAGCTAAGGGCAGTCACTTTTCAGCTCAAACGAACTACATCGTTCACGGAGCTCACACGTTTCTCATCTTAACTGACAAGCATTGGATGTTAGAGGACCAGTGCTTTGTATCAGTTTCAGAAGCAGAGTTGGACTAGATATGGTCTGTATGTGTAGGAAACACCGTTGTTTTGTTCTCAGCACACTAACGTTTCCTGCTGTCTTAGAGATTCTAGAAAGCAAGAGCGTGCTTCTTGTTCTAAAGCAGAGTGTGATCAATGGATGAGACAATGCTGTGTGTTTCACTTCAGAAATGGAGTTAAATCCCATGCTCTGAGTCTCCCTACAAGCAAGACTTCATTTCAGGTAAGTGCAGTCACATTTCTGCTCAAAGTAACTACATCATTCACGAAGCTCACACGTTTCTCATCTAAATGACAAGAATTGGATGTTAGAGGACCAGTGCTTTGTATCAGTTTCAGAAGCAGAGTTGGAGTATATATGGTCTGTATGTGTAGAAAACACCGTTCTTTTGTTCTCAGCACACTCACGATCCTGCTGTCTTAGAGACTCTAGAAAGCAAGAGCGTTCTTCTTGTTCTAAAGCAGAGTGTGATCAATGGATGATTACACTGCTGTGTGTTTTACTTCAGAAATGGAGTTAAATCCCAGGCTCCGAGTCTTCCTACAAGCAAGACTTCAATTCAGCTAATGGAAGTCACTTTTCTGCTCAAACGAACAACATCGTTCACGAAACACACACGTTTCTCATCTTAACTGACAAGCATTGGATGTTAAAGGACCAGTGCTTTGTATCAGTTTCAGAAGAAGAGTTGGACTAGATATGGTCGGAATGTGTAGGAAACACCGTTCTTTTGTTCTGGGCACACTCAGATTTCCTGCTGTATTAGAGACTCTAGAAAGCAAGAGCGTGCTTCTTGCTCTAAAGCAGAGTGTGATCCATGGATGAGAACTATGCTGTGTGTTTCCCTTCAGAAATGGACTTAAATCCCAGGCTCTGAGTCTTCATACAAGCAAGACTTCAATTCAGGTATGGGCAGTCACTTTTCTGCTGAATCGAACTACATTGTTCACGAAGCTCACACGATTCTCATCTTAACTGACAAGCATTGGAAGTTAAAGGACCAGTGCTTTGTATCAGTTTCAGAAGAAGAGTTGGACTAGATAGACCGTATGTGTAGGAAACACAGTTCTTTTGTTCTGGGCACACTCAGATTTCCTGCTGTCTTAGAGACTCTAGAAAGCAAGAGCGTGCTTCTTGCTCTAAAGCAGAGTGTGATCCATGGATGAGAACTATGCTGTGTGTTTCCATTCAGAAATGGAGTTAAATCCCAGGCTGTGAGTTTCCCTACAAGCAAGACTTCGTTTCAGGTAAGGGCAGTCACTTTTCAGCTCAAACGAACTACATCGTTCACGAAGCTCACACGTTTCTCATCTTAATAGACAAGCATTGGATTTAGAGGACCAGTGCTTTTTATCAGTTTCAGAAGCAGAGTTGGACTATATAATGTCCATATGTGTAGGAAACACCGTTCTTTTGTTCTCAGCACACTCACGTTTCCTGCTGTCTTAGAGAGTCTAGAAAGCAAGAGCGTATTTCTTGTTCTAAAGCAGAGTGTGATCAATGGATGATTACATTGCTGTGTGTTTTACTTCAGAAATGGAGTTAAATCCCAGGCTCCGAGTCTTCCTACAAGCAAGACTTCAATTCAGCTAATGGCAGTCACTTTTCTGCTCAAACGAACTACATCGTTCACGAAGCTCACACGTTTCTCATGTTAACTGACAAGCATTGGATGTTAAAGGACCAGTGCTTTGTATCAGTTTCAGAAGAAGAGTTGCACTAGATATGGTCTGAATGTGTAGGAAACACCGATCTTTTGTTCTGGGCACACTCAGATTTCCTGCTGTATTAGAGACTCTAGAAAGCAAGAGCGTGCTTCTTGCTCTAAAGCAGAGTGTGATCCATGGATGAGAACTATGCTGTGTGTTTCCCTTCAGAAATGGACTTAAATCCCAGGCTCTGTGTCTTACTACAAGGAAGACTTCGTTTCAGGTAAGGGCAGTCACTTTTCAGTTCAAAGGAACTACATCATTCACAAAGCTCACACGTTTCTCATCTTAACTGACAAGCATTGGATGTTAGAGGACCAGTGCTTTGTATCAGTTTCAGAAGCAGAGTTGGACCAGATATGGTCTGTATGTGTAGGAAACACCGTTCTTTTGTTCTCAGCACACTCACGTTTCCTGCTGTCTTAGAGATTCTAGAAAGCAAGAGCGTGCTTCTTGTTCTAAAGCAGAGTGTGATCAATGGATGATTACACTGCTGTATGTTTCACTTCAGAAATGGAGTTAAATCCCAGGCTCTGAGTCTTCCTACAAGCAAGACTTCGTTTCAGGTAAGGGCAGTCACTTTTCAGCTCAAACGAACTACATCGTTCACGATGCTCACACGTTTCTCATCTTAACTGACAAGCATTGGATGTTAAAGGACCAGTGCTTTGTATCAGTTTCAGAAGAAGAGTTGGACTAGATATGGTCCGTATGTGTAGGAAACATAGTTCTTTTGTTCTGGGCACACTCAGATTTCCTGCTGTATTAGAGACTCTAGAAAGCAAGAGCGTGCTTCTTGCTCTAAAGCAGAGTGTGATCCATGGATGAGAACTATGCTGTGTGTTTCCCTTCAGAAATGGAGTTAAATCCCAGGTTCTGTGTCTTCCTACAGGCAAGACTTCGTTTCAGGTAAGGGCAGTCACTTTTCAGCTCAAACGAACTACATCGTTCACGGAGCTCACACGTTTCTCATCTTAACAGACAAGCATTGGATGTTAGAGGACCAGTACTTTGTATCAGTTTCAGAAGCAGAGTTGGAGTAGATATGGTCTGTATGTGTAGAAAACACCGTTCCTTTGTTCTCAGCACACTCACGTTTCCTGCTGTCTTAGAGATTCTAGAAAGCAAGAGCGTGCTTCTTGTTCTAAAGCAGAGTGTGATCAATGGATGAGACAATGCTGTGTGTTTCACTTCAGAAATGGAGTTAAATACCATGCTCTGAATCTCCCTACAAGCAAGACTTCGTTTCAGGTAAGGGCAGTCAATTTTCTGCTCAAAGTAACTACATCGTTCACGAAGCCCACACGTTTCTCATCTTAACTGACAAGAATTGGATGTTAGAGGACCAGTGCATTGTATCAGTTTCAGAAGATTTGGACTACATATAGTCCGTATGTGTAGGAAACACCGTTCTTTTGTTCTGGGCCCACTCAGATTTCCTGCTGTATTAGAGAATCTAGAAAGCAAGAGCGTGCTTCTTGTTCTAAAGCAGAATGTGATCTATGAATGAAAACTATGCTGTGTGTTTCCCTTCAGAAATGGAGTTACATCCCAGGCTCTGAGTCTCCCTACAAGCAAGACTTCGTTTCAGGTAAGGGCAGTCACTTTTCAGCTCAAACGAACTACATCGTTCACAGAGCTCACACGTTTCTCATCTTAACTGACAAGCATTGGATGTTAGAGGACCAGTGCTTTGTATCAGTTTCAGAAGCAGAGTTGGAATAGATATGGTCTGTATGTGTAGGAAACACCGTTGTTTTGTTCTCAGCACACTCACGATCCTGCTGTCTTAGAGACTCTAGAAAGCAAGAGCGTTCTTCTTGTTCTAAAGCAGAGTGTGATCAATGGATGATAACACTGCTGTGTGTTTTACTTCAGAAATGGAGTTAAATCCCAGGCTCCGAGTCTTCCTACAAGCAAGACTTCAATTCAGCTAATGGAAGTCACTTTTCTGCTCAAACGAACTACATCGTTCACGAAACACACACGTTTCTCATCTTAACTGACAAGCATTGGATGTTAAAGGACCAGTGCTTTGTATCAGTTTCAGAAGAAGAGTTGGACTAGATATGGTCCGAATGTGTAGGAAACACCGTTCTTTTGTTCTGGGCACACTCAGATTTCCTGCTGTATTAGAGACACTAGAAAGCAAGAGCGTGCTTCTTGCTCTAAAGCAGAGTGTGATCCATGGATGAGAACTATGCTGTGTGTTTCCCTTCAGAAATGGACTTAAATCCCAGGCTCTGTGTCTTACTACAAGCAAGACTTCGTTTCAGGTAAGGGCAGTCACTTTTCAGCTCAAACGAACTACATCGTTCACAGAGCTCACACGTTTCTCATCTTAACTGACAAGCATTGGATGTTAGAGGACCAGTGCTTTGTATCAGTTTCAGAAGCAGAGTTGGAATAGATATGGTCTGTATGTGTAGGAAACACCGTTGTTTTGTTCTCAGCACACTCACGATCCTGCTGTCTTAGAGACTCTAGAAAGCAAGAGCGTTCTTCTTGTTCTAAAGCAGAGTGTGATCAATGGATGATAACACTGCTGTGTGTTTTACTTCAGAAATGGACTTAAATCCCAGGCTCTGAGTCTTCATACAAGCAAGACTTCAATTCAGGTATGGGCAGTCACTTTTCTGCTGAATCGAACTACATTGTTCACGAGGCTCACACGATTCTCATCTTAACTGACAAGCATTGGAAGTTAAAGGACCAGTGCTTTGTATCAGTTTCAGAAGAAGAGTTGGACTAGATATAGTCCGTATGTGTAGGAAACACAGTTCTTTTGTTCTGGGCACACTCAGATTTCCTGCTGTATTAGAGACTCTAGAAAGCAAGAGCGTGCTTCTTGCTCTAAAGCAGAGTGTGATCCATGGATGAGAACTATGCTGTGTGTTTCCATTCAGAAATGGAGTTAAATCCCAGGCTGTGAGTTTCCCTACAAGCAAGACTTCGTTTCAGGTAAGGGCAGTCACTTTTCAGCTCAAACGAACTACATCGTTCACGAAGCTCACACGTTTCTCATCTTAATAGACAAGCATTGGATTTAGAGGACCAGTGCTTTTTATCAGTTTCAGAAGCAGAGTTGGACTATATAATGTCCATATGTGTAGGAAACACCGTTCTTTTGTTCTCAGCACACTCACGTTTCCTGCTGTCTTAGAGAGTCTAGAAAGCAAGAGCGTATTTCTTGTTCTAAAGCAGAGTGTGATCAATGGATGATTACACTGCTGTGTGTTTTACTTCAGAAATGGAGTTAAATCCCAGACTCCGAGTCTTCCTACAAGCAAGACTTCAATTCAGCTAATGGCAGTCACTTTTCTGCTCAAAAGAACTACATCGTTCACGAAGCTCACACGTTTCTCATGTTAACTGACAAGCATTGGATGTTAAAGGACCAGTGCTTTGTATCAGTTTCAGAAGAAGAGTTGGACTAGATATGGTCTGAATGTGTAGGAAACACCGATCTTTTGTTCTGGGCACACTCAGATTTCCTGCTGTATTAGAGACTCTAGAAAGCAAGAGCGTGCTTCTTGCTCTAAAGCAGAGTGTGATCCATGGATGAGAACTATGCTGTGTGTTTCCCTTCAGAAATGGAGTTAAATCCCAGGCTCTGGGTCTTCTTACAAGCAAGACTTCGTTTCAGGTAAGGGCAGTCACTTTTCAGCTCAAACGAACTACATCATTCACGGAGCTCACACGTTCTCATCTTAACAGACAAGCATTGGATGTTAGAGGACGAGTGCTTTGTATCAGTTTCAGAAGCAGAGTTGGACTAGATATGGTCTGTATGTGTAGGAAACACCGTTCTTTTGTTCCCAGCACACTCACGTTTCCTGCTGTCTTAGAGACTCTAGAAAGCAAGAGCGTGATTCTTGTTCTAAAGCAGAGTGTGATCAATGGATGAGACAATGCTGTGTGTTTCACTTCAGAAATGGAGTTAAATCCCATGCTCTGAGTCTCCCTACAAGCAAGACTTCGTTTCAGGTAAGGGCAGTCACATTTCTGCTCAAAGTAACTACATCGTTCATGAAGCTCACACGTTTCTCATCTAAATGACAAGAATTGGATGTTAGAGGACCAGTGCATTGTATCAGTTTCAGAAGAAGATTTGGACTACATATAGTCCGTATGTGTAGGAAACACCGTTCTTTTGTTCCCAGCACACTCACTTTTCCTGCTGTCTTAGAGACTCTAGAAAGCAAGAGTGTGCTTCTCGCTCTAAAGCAGAGTGTGATCCATGGATGAGAACTATGCTCTGTGTTTCCCTTCAGAAATGGAGTTAAATCCCAGGCTGTGAGTTTCCCTACAAGCAAGACTTCGTTTCAGGTAAGGGCAGTCACTTTTCAGCTCAAACGAACTACATCGTTCACGAAACACACACGTTTCTCATCTTAACTGACAAGCATTGGATGTTAAAGGACCAGTGCTTTGTATCAGTTTCAGAAGAAGAGTTGGACTAGATATGGTCGGAATGTGTAGGAAACACCGTTCTTTTGTTCTGGGCACACTCAGATTTCCTGCTGTATTAGAGACTCTAGAAAGCAAGAGCGTGCTTCTTGCTCTAAAGCAGAGTGGGATCCATGGATGAGAACTATGCTGTGTGTTTCCCTTCAGAAATGGACTTAAATCCCAGGCTCTGAGTCTTCATACAAGCAAGACTTCAATTCAGGTATGGGCAGTCACTTTTCTGCTGAATCGAACTACATTGTTCACGAGGCTCACACGATTCTCATCTTAACTGACAAGCATTGGAAGTTAAAGGACCAGTGCTTTGTATCAGTTTCAGAAGAAGAGTTGGACTAGATATAGTCCGTATGTGTAGGAAACACAGTTCTTTTGTTCTGGGCACACTCAGATTTCCTGCTGTATTAGAGACTCTAGAAAGCAAGAGCGTGCTTCTTGCTCTAAAGCAGAGTGTGATCCATGGATGAGAACTATGCTGTGTGTTTCCATTCAGAAATGGAGTTAAATCCCAGGCTGTGAGTTTCCCTACAAGCAAGACTTCGTTTCAGGTAAGGGCAGTCACTTTTCAGCTCAAACGAACTACATCGTTCACGAAGCTCACACGTTTCTCATCTTAATAGACAAGCATTGGATTTAGAGGACCAGTGCTTTTTATCAGTTTCAGAAGCAGAGTTGGACTATATAATGTCCATATGTGTAGGAAACACCGTTCTTTTGTTCTCAGCACACTCACGTTTCCTGCTGTCTTAGAGAGTCTAGAAAGCAAGAGCGTATTTCTTGTTCTAAAGCAGAGTGTGATCAATGGATGATTACACTGCTGTGTGTTTTACTTCAGAAATGGAGTTAAATCCCAGGCTCCGAGTCTTCCTACAAGCAAGACTTCAATTCAGCTAATGGCAGTCACTTTTCTGCTCAAACGAACTACATCGTTCACGAAGCTCACACGTTTCTCATGTTAACTGACAAGCATTGGATGTTAAAGGACCAGTGCTTTGTATCAGTTTCAGAAGAAGAGTTGGACTAGATATGGTCTGAATGTGTAGGAAACACCGATCTTTTGTTCTGGGCACACTCAGATTTCCTGCTGTATTAGAGACTCTAGAAAGCAAGAGCGTGCTTCTTGCTCTAAAGCAGAGTGTGATCCATGGATGAGAACTATGCTGTGTGTTTCCCTTCAGAAATGGAGTTAAATCCCAGGCTCTGGGTCTTCTTACAAGCAAGACTTCGTTTCAGGTAAGGGCAGTCACTTTTCAGCTCAAACGAACTACATCATTCACGGAGCTCACACGTTCTCATCTTAACAGACAAGCATTGGATGTTAGAGGACGAGTGCTTTGTATCAGTTTCAGAAGCAGAGTTGGACTAGATATGGTCTGTATGTGTAGGAAACACCGTTCTTTTGTTCCCAGCACACTCACGTTTCCTGCTGTCTTAGAGACTCTAGAAAGCAAGAGCGTGATTCTTGTTCTAAAGCAGAGTGTGATCAATGGATGAGACAATGCTGTGTGTTTCACTTCAGAAATGGAGTTAAATCCCATGCTCTGAGTCTCCCTACAAGCAAGACTTCGTTTCAGGTAAGGGCAGTCACATTTCTGCTCAAAGTAACTACATCGTTCATGAAGCTCACACGTTTCTCATCTAAATGACAAGAATTGGATGTTAGAGGACCAGTGCATTGTATCAGTTTCAGAAGAAGATTTGGACTACATATAGTCCGTATGTGTAGGAAACACCGTTCTTTTGTTCCCAGCACACTCACTTTTCCTGCTGTCTTAGAGACTCTAGAAAGCAAGAGTGTGCTTCTCGCTCTAAAGCAGAGTGTGATCCATGGATGAGAACTATGCTCTGTGTTTCCCTTCAGAAATGGAGTTAAATCCCAGGCTGTGAGTTTCCCTACAAGCAAGACTTCGTTTCAGGTAAGGGCAGTCACTTTTCAGCTCAAACGAACTACATCGTTCACGAAGCTCACACGTTTCTCATCTTAATAGACAAGCATTGGATTTAGAGGACCAGTGCTTTTTATCAGTTTCAGAAGCAGAGTTGGACTATATAATGTCCATATGTGTAGGAAACACCGTTCTTTTGTTCTCAGCACACTCACGTTTCCTGCTGTCTTAGAGAGTCTAGAAAGCAAGAGCGTGTTTCTTGTTCTAAAGCAGAGTGTGATCAATGGATGATTACACTGCTGTGTGTTTTACTTCAGAAATGGAGTTAAATCCCAGGCTCCGAGTCTTCCTACAAGCAAGACTTCAATTCAGCTAATGGCAGTCACTTTTCTGCTCAAACGAACTACATCGTTCACGAAGCTCACACGTTTCTCATGTTAACTGACAAGCATTGGATGTTAAAGGACCAGTGCTTTGTATCAGTTTCAGAAGCAGAGTTGGACCAGATATGGTCTGTATGTGTAGGAAACACCGTTCTTTTGTTCTCAGCACACTCACGTTTCCTGCTGTCTTAGAGATTCTAGAAAGCAAGAGCGTGCTTCTTGTTCTAAAGCAGAGTGTGATCAATGGATGATTACACTGCTGTGTGTTTCACTTCAGAAATGGAGTTAAATCCCAGGCTCTGAGTCTTCCTACAAGCAAGACTTCGTTTCAGGTAAGGGCAGTCACTTTTCAGCTCAAACGAACTACATCGTTCACGATGCTCACACGTTTCTCATCTTAACTGACAAGCATTGGATGTTAAAGGACCAGTGCTTTGTATCAGTTTCAGAAGAAGAGTTGGACTAGATATGGTCCGTATGTGTAGGAAACACAGTTCTTTTGTTCTGGGCACACTCAGATTTCGTGCTGTATTAGAGACTCTAGAAAGCAAGAGCGTGCTTCTTGCTCTAAAGCAGAGTGTGATCCATGGATGAGAACTATGCTGTGTGTTTCCCTTCAGAAATGGAGTTAAATCCCAGGTTCTGTGTCTTCCTACAGGCAAGACTTCGTTTCAGGTAAGGGCAGTCACTTTTCAGCTCAAACGAACTACATCGTTCACTGAGCTCACACGTTTATCATCTTAACAGACAAGCATTGGATGTTAGAGGACCAGTACTTTGTATCAGTTTCAGAAGCAGAGTTGGAGTAGATATGGTCTGTATGTGTAGAAAACACCGTTCTTTTGTTCTCAGCACACTCACGTTTCCTGCTGTCTTAGAGATTCTAGAAAGCAAGAGCGTGCTTCTTGTTCTAAAGCAGAGTGTGATCAATGGATGAGACAATGCTGTGTGTTTCACTTCAGAAATGGAGTTAAATACCATGCTCTGAGTCTCCCTACAAGCAAGACTTCGTTTCAGATAAGGGCAGTCAATTTTCTGCTCAAAGTAACTACATCGTTCACGAAGCCCACACGTTTCTCATCTTAACTGACAAGAATTGGATGTTAGAGGACCAGTGCATTGTATCAGTTTCAGAAGATTTGGACTACATATAGTCCGTATGTGTAGGAAACACCGTTCTTTTGTTCTGGGCCCACTCAGATTTCCTGCTGTATTAGAGAATCTAGAAAGCAAGAGCGTGCTTCTTGTTCTAAAGCAGAATGTGATCTATGAATGAAAACTATGCTGTGTGTTTCCCTTCAGAAATGGAGTTACATCCCAGGCTCTGAGTCTCCCTACAAGCAAGACTTCGTTTCAGCTAAGGGCAGTCACTTTTCAGCTCAAACGAACTACATCGTTCACGGAGCTCACACGTTTCTCATCTTAACTGACAAGCATTGGATGTTAGAGGACCAGTGCTTTGTATCAGTTTCAGAAGCAGAGTTGGACTAGATATGGTCTGTATGTGTAGGAAACACCGTTGTTTTGTTCTCAGCACACTAACGTTTCCTGCTGTCTTAGAGATTCTAGAAAGCAAGAGCGTGCTTCTTGTTCTAAAGCAGAGTGTGATCAATGGATGAGACAATGCTGTGTGTTTCACTTCAGAAATGGAGTTAAATCCCATGCTCTGAGTCTCCCTACAAGCAAGACTTCATTTCAGGTAAGTGCAGTCACATTTCTGCTCAAAGTAACTACATCATTCACGAAGCTCACACGTTTCTCATCTAAATGACAAGAATTGGATGTTAGAGGACCAGTGCTTTGTATCAGTTTCAGAAGCAGAGTTGGAGTATATATGGTCTGTATGTGTAGAAAACACCGTTCTTTTGTTCTCAGCACACTCACGATCCTGCTGTCTTAGAGACTCTAGAAAGCAAGAGCGTTCTTCTTGTTCTAAAGCAGAGTGTGATCAATGGATGATTACACTGCTGTGTGTTTTACTTCAGAAATGGAGTTAAATCCCAGGCTCCGAGTCTTCCTACAAGCAAGACTTCAATTCAGCTAATGGAAGTCACTTTTCTGCTGAATCGAACTACATTGTTCACGAAGCTCACACGATTCTCATCTTAACTGACAAGCATTGGAAGTTAAAGGACCAGTGCTTTGTATCAGTTTCAGAAGAAGAGTTGGACTAGATAGACCGTATGTGTAGGAAACACAGTTCTTTTGTTCTGGGCACACTCAGATTTCCTGCTGTCTTAGAGACTCTAGAAAGCAAGAGCGTGCTTCTTGCTCTAAAGCAGAGTGTGATCCATGGATGAGAACTATGCTGTGTGTTTCCATTCAGAAATGGAGTTAAATCCCAGGCTGTGAGTTTCCCTACAAGCAAGACTTCGTTTAAGGTAAGGGCAGTCACTTTTCAGCTCATACGAACTACATCGTTCACGAAGCTCACACGTTTCTCATCTTAATAGACAAGCATTGGATTTAGAGGACCAGTGCTTTTTATCAGTTTCAGAAGCAGAGTTGGACTATATAATGTCCATATGTGTAGGAAACACCGTTCTTTTGTTCTCAGCACACTCACGTTTCCTGCTGTCTTAGAGAGTCTAGAAAGCAAGAGCGTATTTCTTGTTCTAAAGCAGAGTGTGATCAATGGATGATTACACTGCTGTGTGTTTTACTTCAGAAATGGAGTTAAATCCCAGGCTCCGAGTCTTCCTACAAGCAAGACTTCAATTCAGCTAATGGCAGTCACTTTTCTGCTCAAACGAACTACATCGTTCACGAAGCTCACACGTTTCTCATGTTAACTGACAAGCATTGGATGTTAAAGGACCAGTGCTTTGTATCAGTTTCAGAAGAAGAGTTGCACTAGATATGGTCTGAATGTGTAGGAAACACCGATCTTTTGTTCTGGGCACACTCAGATTTCCTGCTGTATTAGAGACTCTAGAAAGCAAGAGCGTGCTTCTTGCTCTAAAGCAGAGTGTGATCCATGGATGAGAACTATGCTGTGTGTTTCCCTTCAGAAATGGACTTAAATCCCAGGCTCTGTGTCTTACTACAAGGAAGACTTCGTTTCAGGTAAGGGCAGTCACTTTTCAGTTCAAAGGAACTACATCATTCACAAAGCTCACACGTTTCTCATCTTAACTGACAAGCATTGGATGTTAGAGGACCAGTGCTTTGTATCAGTTTCAGAAGCAGAGTTGGACCAGATATGGTCTGTATGTGTAGGAAACACCGTTCTTTTGTTCTCAGCACACTCACGTTTCCTGCTGTCTTAGAGATTCTAGAAAGCAAGAGCGTGCTTCTTGTTCTAAAGCAGAGTGTGATCAATGGATGATTACACTGCTGTGTGTTTCACTTCAGAAATGGAGTTAAATCCCAGGCTCTGAGTCTTCCTACAAGCAAGACTTCGTTTCAGGTAAGGGCAGTCACTTTTCAGCTCAAACGAACTACATCGTTCACGATGCTCACACGTTTCTCATCTTAACTGACAAGCATTGGATGTTAAAGGACCAGTGCTTTGTATCAGTTTCAGAAGAAGAGTTGGACTAGATATGGTCCGTATGTGTAGGAAACATAGTTCTTTTGTTCTGGGCACACTCAGATTTCCTGCTGTATTAGAGACTCTAGAAAGCAAGAGCGTGCTTCTTGCTCTAAAGCAGAGTGTGATCCATGGATGAGAACTATGCTGTGTGTTTCCCTTCAGAAATGGAGTTAAATCCCAGGTTCTGTGTCTTCCTACAGGCAAGACTTCGTTTCAGGTAAGGGCAGTCACTTTTCAGCTCAAACGAACTACATCGTTCACGGAGCTCACACGTTTCTCATCTTAACAGACAAGCATTGGATGTTAGAGGACCAGTACTTTGTATCAGTTTCAGAAGCAGAGTTGGAGTAGATATGGTCTGTATGTGTAGAAAACACCGTTCTTTTGTTCTCAGCACACTCACGGTTCCTGCTGTCTTAGAGATTCTAGAAAGCAAGAGCGTGCTTCTTGTTCTAAAGCAGAGTGTGATCAATGGATGAGACAATGCTGTGTGTTTCACTTCAGAAATGGAGTTAAATACCATGCTCTGAGTCTCCCTACAAGCAAGACTTCGTTTCAGGTAAGGGCAGTCAATTTTCTGCTCAAAGTAACTACATCGTTCACGAAGCCCACACGTTTCTCATCTTAACTGACAAGAATTGGATGTTAGAGGACCAGTGCATTGTATCAGTTTCAGAAGATTTGGACTACATATAGTCCGTATGTGTAGGAAACACCGTTCTTTTGTTCTGGGCCCACTCAGATTTCCTGCTGTATTAGAGAATCTAGAAAGCAAGAGCGTGCTTCTTGTTCTAAAGCAGAATGTGATCTATGAATGAAAACTATGCTGTGTGTTTCCCTTCAGAAATGGAGTTACATCCCAGGCTCTGAGTCTCCCTACAAGCAAGACTTCGTTTCAGGTAAGGGCAGTCACTTTTCAGCTCAAACGAACTACATCGTTCACAGAGCTCACACGTTTCTCATCTTAACTGACAAGCATTGGATGTTAGAGGACCAGTGCTTTGTATCAGTTTCAGAAGCAGAGTTGGAATAGATATGGTCTGTATGTGTAGGAAACACCGTTGTTTTGTTCTCAGCACACTCACGATCCTGCTGTCTTAGAGACTCTAGAAAGCAAGAGCGTTCTTCTTGTTCTAAAGCAGAGTGTGATCAATGGATGATAACACTGCTGTGTGTTTTACTTCAGAAATGGAGTTAAATCCCAGGCTCCGAGTCTTCCTACAAGCAAGACTTCAATTCAGCTAATGGAAGTCACTTTTCTGCTCAAACGAACTACATCGTTCACGAAACACACACGTTTCTCATCTTAACTGACAAGCATTGGATGTTAAAGGACCAGTGCTTTGTATCAGTTTCAGAAGAAGAGTTGGACTAGATATGGTCCGAATGTGTAGGAAACACCGTTCTTTTGTTCTGGGCACACTCAGATTTCCTGCTGTATTAGAGACACTAGAAAGCAAGAGCGTGCTTCTTGCTCTAAAGCAGAGTGTGATCCATGGATGAGAACTATGCTGTGTGTTTCCCTTCAGAAATGGACTTAAATCCCAGGCTCTGTGTCTTACTACAAGCAAGACTTCGTTTCAGGTAAGGGCAGTCACTTTTCAGTTCAAAGGAACTACATCATTCACAAAGCTCACACGTTTCTCATCTTAACTGACAAGCATTGGATGTTAGAGGACCAGTGCTTTGTATCAGTTTCAGAAGCAGAGATGGACCAGATATGGTCTGTATGTGTAGGAAACACCGTTCTTTTGTTCTCAGCACACTCACGTTTCCTGCTGTTTTAGAGATTCTAGAAAGCAAGAGCGTGCTTCTTGTTCTAAAGCAGAGTGTGATCAATGGATGAGAACTATACTGTGTGTTTCACTTCAGAAATGGAGTTATATCCCAGGCTCTGAGTCTTCCTACAAGCAAGACTTCAATTCAGCTAATGGCAGTCACTTTTCTGCTCAAAGGAACTACATCGTTCACGATGCTCACACGTTTCTCATCTTAACTGACAAGCATTGGATGTTAAATGACCAGTGCTTTGTATCAGTTTCAGAATAAGAGTTGGAGTAGATATGGTCCGTATGTGTAGGAAACACCGTTCTTTTGTTCTCAGCACACTCACGTTTCCTGCTGTCTTAGAGAGTCTAGAAAGCAAGAGCGTGCTTCTTGTTTTAAAGCAGAGTGTGATCAATGGATGATTACACTGCTGTGTGTTTCACTTCAGAAATGGAGTTAAATCCCAGGCTCTGAGTCTTCCTACAAGCAAGACTTCGTTTCAGGTAAGGGCAGTCACTTTTCAGCTCAAACGAACTACATCGTTCACAAAGCTCACACGTTTCTCATCTTAACTGACAAGCATTGGATGTTAAAGGACCAGTGCTTTGTATCAGTTTCAGAAGAAGAGTTGGACTAGATATGGTCCGTATGTGTAGGAAACATAGTTCTTTTGTTCTGGGCACACTCAGATTTCCTGCTGTATTAGAGACTCTAGAAAGCAAGAGCGTGCTTCTTGCTCTAAAGCAGAGTGTGATCCATGGATGAGAACTATGCTGTGTGTTTCCCTTCAGAAATGGAGTTAAATCCCAGGTTCTGTGTCTTCCTACAGGCAAGACTTCGTTTCAGGTAAGGGCAGTCACTTTTCAGCTCAAACGAACTACATCGTTCACGGAGCTCACACGTTTCTCATCTTAACAGACAAGCATTGGATGTTAGAGGACCAGTACTTTGTATCAGTTTCAGAAGCAGAGTTGGAGTAGATATGGTCTGTATGTGTAGAAAACACCGTTCTTTTGTTCTCAGCACACTCACGTTTCCTGCTGTCTTAGAGATTCTAGAAAGCAAGAGCGTGCTTCTTGTTCTAAAGCAGAGTGTGATCAATGGATGAGACAATGCTGTGTGTTTCACTTCAGAAATGGAGTTAAATACCATGCTCTGAGTCTCCCTACAAGCAAGACTTCGTTTCACGTAAGGGCAGTCAATTTTCTGCTCAAAGTAACTACATCGTTCACGAAGCCCACACGTTTCTCATCTTAACTGACAAGAATTGGATGTTAGAGGACCAGTGCATTGTATCAGTTTCAGAAGATTTGGACTACATATAGTCCGTATGTGTAGGAAACACCGTTCTTTTGTTCTGGGCCCACTCAGATTTCCTGCTGTCTTAGAGATTCTAGAAAGCAAGAGCGTGCTTCTTGTTCTAAAGCAGAGTGTGATCAATGGATGATTACACTGCTGTGTGTTTCACTTCAGAAATGGAGTTAAATCCCAGGCTCTGAGTCTTCCTACAAGCAAGACTTCGTTTCAGGTAAGGGCAGTCACTTTTCAGCTCAAACGAACTACATCGTTCACGATGCTCACACGTTTCTCATCTTAACTGACAAGCATTGGATGTTAAAGGACCAGTGCTTTGTATCAGTTTCAGAAGAAGAGTTGGACTAGATATGGTCCGTATGTGTAGGAAACACAGTTCTTTTGTTCTGGGCACACTCAGATTTCCTGCTGTATTAGAGACTCTAGAAAGCAAGAGCGTGCTTCTTGCTCTAAAGCAGAGTGTGATCCATGGATGAGAACTATGCTGTGTGTTTCCCTTCAGAAATGGAGTTAAATCCCAGGTTCTGTGTCTTCCTACAGGCAAGACTTCGTTTCAGGTAAGGGCAGTCACTTTTCAGCTCAAACGAACTACATCGTTCACTGAGCTCACACGTTTCTCATCTTAACAGACAAGCATTGGATGTTAGAGGACCAGTACTTTGTATCAGTTTCAGAAGCAGAGTTGGAGTAGATATGGTCTGTATGTGTAGGAAACACCGTTCTTTTGTTCTCAGCACACTCACGTTTCCTGCTGTCTTAGAGATTCTAGAAAGCAAGAGCGTGCTTCTTGTTCTAAAGCAGAGTGTGATCAATGGATGAGACAATGCTATGTGTTTCACTTCAGAAATGGAGTTAAATACCATGCTCTGAGTCTCCCTACAAGCAAGACTTCGTTTCAGATAAGGGCAGTCAATTTTCTGCTCAAAGTAACTACATCGTTCACGAAGCCCACACGTTTCTCATCTTAACTGACAAGAATTGGATGTTAGAGGACCAGTGCATTGTATCAGTTTCAGAAGATTTGGACTACATATAGTCCGTATGTGTAGGAAACACCGTTCTTTTGTTCTGGGCCCACTCAGATTTCCTGCTGTATTAGAGAATCTAGAAAGCAAGAGCGTGCTTCTTGTTCTAAAGCAGAATGTGATCTATGAATGAAAACTATGCTGTGTGTTTCCCTTCAGAAATGGAGTTACATCCCAGGCTCTGAGTCTCCCTACAAGCAAGACTTCGTTTCAGCTAAGGGCAATCACTTTTCAGCTCAAACGAACTACATCGTTCACGGAGCTCACACGTTTCTCATCTTAACTGACAAGCATTGGATGTTAGAGGACCAGTGCTTTGTATCAGTTTCAGAAGCAGAGTTGGACTAGATATGGTCTGTATGTGTAGGAAACACCGTTGTTTTGTTCTCAGCACACTAACGTTTCCTGCTGTCTTAGAGATTCTAGAAAGCAAGAGCGTGCTTCTTGTTCTAAAGCAGAGTGTGATCAATGGATGAGACAATGCTGTGTGTTTCACTTCAGAAATGGAGTTAAATCCCATGCTCTGAGTCTCCCTACAAGCAAGACTTCGTTTCAGGTAAGGGCAGTCACTTTTCAGCTCAAACGAACTACATCGTTCACGGAGCTCACACGTTTCTCATCTTAACAGACAAGCATTGGATGTTAGAGGACCAGTACTTTGTATCAGTTTCAGAAGCAGAGTTGGAGTAGATATGGTCTGTATGTGTAGAAAACACCGTTCTTTTGTTCTCAGCACACTCACGGTTCCTGCTGTCTTAGAGATTCTAGAAAGCAAGAGCGTGCTTCTTGTTCTAAAGCAGAGTGTGATCAATGGATGAGACAATGCTGTGTGTTTCACTTCAGAAATGGAGTTAAATACCATGCTCTGAGTCTCCCTACAAGCAAGACTTCGTTTCAGGTAAGGGCAGTCAATTTTCTGCTCAAAGTAACTACATCGTTCACGAAGCCCACACGTTTCTCATCTTAACTGACAAGAATTGGATGTTAGAGGACCAGTGCATTGTATCAGTTTCAGAAGATTTGGACTACATATAGTCCGTATGTGTAGGAAACACCGTTCTTTTGTTCTGGGCCCACTCAGATTTCCTGCTGTATTAGAGAATCTAGAAAGCAAGAGCGTGCTTCTTGTTCTAAAGCAGAATGTGATCTATGAATGAAAACTATGCTGTGTGTTTCCCTTCAGAAATGGAGTTACATCCCAGGCTCTGAGTCTCCCTACAAGCAAGACTTCGTTTCAGGTAAGGGCAGTCACTTTTCAGCTCAAACGAACTACATCGTTCACAGAGCTCACACGTTTCTCATCTTAACTGACAAGCATTGGATGTTAGAGGACCAGTGCTTTGTATCAGTTTCAGAAGCAGAGTTGGAATAGATATGGTCTGTATGTGTAGGAAACACCGTTGTTTTGTTCTCAGCACACTCACGATCCTGCTGTCTTAGAGACTCTAGAAAGCAAGAGCGTTCTTCTTGTTCTAAAGCAGAGTGTGATCAATGGATGATAACACTGCTGTGTGTTTTACTTCAGAAATGGAGTTAAATCCCAGGCTCCGAGTCTTCCTACAAGCAAGACTTCAATTCAGCTAATGGAAGTCACTTTTCTGCTCAAACGAACTACATCGTTCACGAAACACACACGTTTCTCATCTTAACTGACAAGCATTGGATGTTAAAGGACCAGTGCTTTGTATCAGTTTCAGAAGAAGAGTTGGACTAGATATGGTCCGAATGTGTAGGAAACACCGTTCTTTTGTTCTGGGCACACTCAGATTTCCTGCTGTATTAGAGACACTAGAAAGCAAGAGCGTGCTTCTTGCTCTAAAGCAGAGTGTGATCCATGGATGAGAACTATGCTGTGTGTTTCCCTTCAGAAATGGACTTAAATCCCAGGCTCTGTGTCTTACTACAAGCAAGACTTCGTTTCAGGTAAGGGCAGTCACTTTTCAGTTCAAAGGAACTACATCATTCACAAAGCTCACACGTTTCTCATCTTAACTGACAAGCATTGGATGTTAGAGGACCAGTGCTTTGTATCAGTTTCAGAAGCAGAGATGGACCAGATATGGTCTGTATGTGTAGGAAACACCGTTCTTTTGTTCTCAGCACACTCACGTTTCCTGCTGTTTTAGAGATTCTAGAAAGCAAGAGCGTGCTTCTTGTTCTAAAGCAGAGTGTGATCAATGGATGAGAACTATACTGTGTGTTTCACTTCAGAAATGGAGTTATATCCCAGGCTCTGAGTCTTCCTACAAGCAAGACTTCAATTCAGCTAATGGCAGTCACTTTTCTGCTCAAAGGAACTACATCGTTCACGATGCTCACACGTTTCTCATCTTAACTGACAAGCATTGGATGTTAAATGACCAGTGCTTTGTATCAGTTTCAGAATAAGAGTTGGAGTAGATATGGTCCGTATGTGTAGGAAACACCGTTCTTTTGTTCTCAGCACACTCACGTTTCCTGCTGTCTTAGAGAGTCTAGAAAGCAAGAGCGTGCTTCTTGTTTTAAAGCAGAGTGTGATCAATGGATGATTACACTGCTGTGTGTTTCACTTCAGAAATGGAGTTAAATCCCAGGCTCTGAGTCTTCCTACAAGCAAGACTTCGTTTCAGGTAAGGGCAGTCACTTTTCAGCTCAAACGAACTACATCGTTCACAAAGCTCACACGTTTCTCATCTTAACTGACAAGCATTGGATGTTAAAGGACCAGTGCTTTGTATCAGTTTCAGAAGAAGAGTTGGACTAGATATGGTCCGTATGTGTAGGAAACATAGTTCTTTTGTTCTGGGCACACTCAGATTTCCTGCTGTATTAGAGACTCTAGAAAGCAAGAGCGTGCTTCTTGCTCTAAAGCAGAGTGTGATCCATGGATGAGAACTATGCTGTGTGTTTCCCTTCAGAAATGGAGTTAAATCCCAGGTTCTGTGTCTTCCTACAGGCAAGACTTCGTTTCAGGTAAGGGCAGTCACTTTTCAGCTCAAACGAACTACATCGTTCACGGAGCTCACACGTTTCTCATCTTAACAGACAAGCATTGGATGTTAGAGGACCAGTACTTTGTATCAGTTTCAGAAGCAGAGTTGGAGTAGATATGGTCTGTATGTGTAGAAAACACCGTTCTTTTGTTCTCAGCACACTCACGTTTCCTGCTGTCTTAGAGATTCTAGAAAGCAAGAGCGTGCTTCTTGTTCTAAAGCAGAGTGTGATCAATGGATGAGACAATGCTGTGTGTTTCACTTCAGAAATGGAGTTAAATACCATGCTCTGAGTCTCCCTACAAGCAAGACTTCGTTTCACGTAAGGGCAGTCAATTTTCTGCTCAAAGTAACTACATCGTTCACGAAGCCCACACGTTTCTCATCTTAACTGACAAGAATTGGATGTTAGAGGACCAGTGCATTGTATCAGTTTCAGAAGATTTGGACTACATATAGTCCGTATGTGTAGGAAACACCGTTCTTTTGTTCTGGGCCCACTCAGATTTCCTGCTGTCTTAGAGATTCTAGAAAGCAAGAGCGTGCTTCTTGTTCTAAAGCAGAGTGTGATCAATGGATGATTACACTGCTGTGTGTTTCACTTCAGAAATGGAGTTAAATCCCAGGCTCTGAGTCTTCCTACAAGCAAGACTTCGTTTCAGGTAAGGGCAGTCACTTTTCAGCTCAAACGAACTACATCGTTCACGATGCTCACACGTTTCTCATCTTAACTGACAAGCATTGGATGTTAAAGGACCAGTGCTTTGTATCAGTTTCAGAAGAAGAGTTGGACTAGATATGGTCCGTATGTGTAGGAAACACAGTTCTTTTGTTCTGGGCACACTCAGATTTCCTGCTGTATTAGAGACTCTAGAAAGCAAGAGCGTGCTTCTTGCTCTAAAGCAGAGTGTGATCCATGGATGAGAACTATGCTGTGTGTTTCCCTTCAGAAATGGAGTTAAATCCCAGGTTCTGTGTCTTCCTACAGGCAAGACTTCGTTTCAGGTAAGGGCAGTCACTTTTCAGCTCAAACGAACTACATCGTTCACTGAGCTCACACGTTTCTCATCTTAACAGACAAGCATTGGATGTTAGAGGACCAGTACTTTGTATCAGTTTCAGAAGCAGAGTTGGAGTAGATATGGTCTGTATGTGTAGGAAACACCGTTCTTTTGTTCTCAGCACACTCACGTTTCCTGCTGTCTTAGAGATTCTAGAAAGCAAGAGCGTGCTTCTTGTTCTAAAGCAGAGTGTGATCAATGGATGAGACAATGCTATGTGTTTCACTTCAGAAATGGAGTTAAATACCATGCTCTGAGTCTCCCTACAAGCAAGACTTCGTTTCAGATAAGGGCAGTCAATTTTCTGCTCAAAGTAACTACATCGTTCACGAAGCCCACACGTTTCTCATCTTAACTGACAAGAATTGGATGTTAGAGGACCAGTGCATTGTATCAGTTTCAGAAGATTTGGACTACATATAGTCCGTATGTGTAGGAAACACCGTTCTTTTGTTCTGGGCCCACTCAGATTTCCTGCTGTATTAGAGAATCTAGAAAGCAAGAGCGTGCTTCTTGTTCTAAAGCAGAATGTGATCTATGAATGAAAACTATGCTGTGTGTTTCCCTTCAGAAATGGAGTTACATCCCAGGCTCTGAGTCTCCCTACAAGCAAGACTTCGTTTCAGCTAAGGGCAATCACTTTTCAGCTCAAACGAACTACATCGTTCACGGAGCTCACACGTTTCTCATCTTAACTGACAAGCATTGGATGTTAGAGGACCAGTGCTTTGTATCAGTTTCAGAAGCAGAGTTGGACTAGATATGGTCTGTATGTGTAGGAAACACCGTTGTTTTGTTCTCAGCACACTAACGTTTCCTGCTGTCTTAGAGATTCTAGAAAGCAAGAGCGTGCTTCTTGTTCTAAAGCAGAGTGTGATCAATGGATGAGACAATGCTGTGTGTTTCACTTCAGAAATGGAGTTAAATCCCATGCTCTGAGTCTCCCTACAAGCAAGACTTCATTTCAGGTAAGTGCAGTCACATTTCTGCTCAAAGTAACTACATCATTCACGAAGCTCACACGTTTCTCATCTAAATGACAAGAATTGGATGTTAGAGGACCAGTGCTTTGTATCAGTTTCAGAAGCAGAGTTGGAGTATATATGGTCTGTATGTGTAGAAAACACCGTTCTTTTGTTCTCAGCACACTCACGATCCTGCTGTCTTAGAGACTCTAGAAAGCAAGAGCGTTCTTCTTGTTCTAAAGCAGAGTGTGATCAATGGATGATTACACTGCTGTGTGTTTTACTTCAGAAATGGAGTTAAATCCCAGGCTCCGAGTCTTCCTACAAGCAAGACTTCAATTCAGCTAATGGAAGTCACTTTTCTGCTCAAACGAACTACATCGTTCACGAAACACACACGTTTCTCATCTTAACTGACAAGCATTGGATGTTAAAGGACCAGTGCTTTGTATCAGTTTCAGAAGAAGAGTTGGACTAGATATGGTCGGAATGTGTAGGAAACACCGTTCTTTTGTTCTGGGCACACTCAGATTTCCTGCTGTATTAGAGACTCTAGAAAGCAAGAGCGTGCTTCTTGCTCTAAAGCAGAGTGTGATCCATGGATGAGAACTATGCTGTGTGTTACCCTTCAGAAATGGACTTAAATCCCAGGCTCTGAGTCTTCATACAAGCAAGACTTCAATTCAGGTATGGGCAGTCACTTTTCTGCTGAATCGAACTACATTGTTCACGAAGCTCACACGATTCTCATCTTAACTGACAAGCATTGGAAGTTAAAGGACCAGTGCTTTGTATCAGTTTCAGAAGAAGAGTTGGACTAGATAGACCGTATGTGTAGGAAACACAGTTCTTTTGTTCTGGGCACACTCAGATTTCCTGCTGTCTTAGAGACTCTAGAAAGCAAGAGCGTGCTTCTTGCTCTAAAGCAGAGTGTGATCCATGGATGAGAACTATGCTGTGTGTTTCCATTCAGAAATGGAGTTAAATCCCAGGCTGTGAGTTTCCCTACAAGCAAGACTTCGTTTCAGGTAAGGGCAGTCACTTTTCAGCTCAAACGAACTACATCGTTCACGAAGCTCACACGTTTCTCATCTTAATAGACAAGCATTGGATTTAGAGGACCAGTGCTTTTTATCAGTTTCAGAAGCAGAGTTGGACTATATAATGTCCATATGTGTAGGAAACACCGTTCTTTTGTTCTCAGCACACTCACGTTTCCTGCTGTCTTAGAGAGTCTAGAGAGCAAGAGCGTATTTCTTGTTCTAAAGCAGAGTGTGATCAATGGATGATTACACTGCTGTGTGTTTTACTTCAGAAATGGAGTTAAATCCCAGGCTCCGAGTCTTCCTACAAGCAAGACTTCAATTCAGCTAATGGCAGTCACTTTTCTGCTCAAACGAACTACATCGTTCACGAAGCTCACACGTTTCTCATGTTAACTGACAAGCATTGGATGTTAAAGGACCAGTGCTTTGTATCAGTTTCAGAAGAAGAGTTGCACTAGATATGGTCTGAATGTGTAGGAAACACCGATCTTTTGTTCTGGGCACACTCAGATTTCCTGCTGTATTAGAGACTCTAGAAAGCAAGAGCGTGCTTCTTGCTCTAAAGCAGAGTGTGATCCATGGATGAGAACTATGCTGTGTGTTTCCCTTCAGAAATGGACTTAAATCCCAGGCTCTGTGTCTTACTACAAGGAAGACTTCGTTTCAGGTAAGGGCAGTCACTTTTCAGTTCAAAGGAACTACATCATTCACAAAGCTCACACGTTTCTCATCTTAACTGACAAGCATTGGATGTTAGAGGACCAGTGCTTTGTATCAGTTTCAGAAGCAGAGTTGGACCAGATATGGTCTGTATGTGTAGGAAACACCGTTCTTTTGTTCTCAGCACACTCACGTTTCCTGCTGTCTTAGAGATTCTAGAAAGCAAGAGCGTGCTTCTTGTTCTAAAGCAGAGTGTGATCAATGGATGATTACACTGCTGTGTGTTTCACTTCAGAAATGGAGTTAAATCCCAGGCTCTGAGTCTTCCTACAAGCAAGACTTCGTTTCAGGTAAGGGCAGTCACTTTTCAGCTCAAACGAACTACATCGTTCACGATGCTCACACGTTTCTCATCTTAACTGACAAGCATTGGATGTTAAAGGACCAGTGCTTTGTATCAGTTTCAGAAGAAGAGTTGGACTAGATATGGTCCGTATGTGTAGGAAACATAGTTCTTTTGTTCTGGGCACACTCAGATTTCGTGCTGTATTAGAGACTCTAGAAAGCAAGAGCGTGCTTCTTGCTCTAAAGCAGAGTGTGATCCATGGATGAGAACTATGCTGTGTGTTTCCCTTCAGAAATGGAGTTAAATCCCAGGTTCTGTGTCTTCCTACAGGCAAGACTTCGTTTCAGGTAAGGGCAGTCACTTTTCAGCTCAAACGAACTACATCGTTCACGGAGCTCACACGTTTCTCATCTTAACAGACAAGCATTGGATGTTAGAGGACCAGTACTTTGTATCAGTTTCAGAAGCAGAGTTGGAGTAGATATGGTCTGTATGTGTAGAAAACACCGTTCTTTTGTTCTCAGCACACTCACGTTTCCTGCTGTCTTAGAGATTCTAGAAAGCAAGAGCGTGCTTCTTGTTCTAAAGCAGAGTGTGATCAATGGATGAGACAATGCTGTGTGTTTCACTTCAGAAATGGAGTTAAATACCATGCTCTGAGTCTCCCTACAAGCAAGACTTCGTTTCAGGTAAGGGCAGTCAATTTTCTGCTCAAAGTAACTACATCGTTCACGAACCCCACACGTTTCTCATCTTAACTGACAAGAATTGGATGTTAGAGGACCAGTGCATTGTATCAGTTTCAGAAGATTTGGACTACATATAGTCCGTATGTGTAGGATACACCGTTCTTTTGTTCTGGGCTCACTCAGATTTCCTGCTGTATTAGAGAATCTAGAAAGCAAGAGCGTGCTTCTTGTTCTAAAGCAGAATGTGATCTATGAATGAAAACTATGCTGTGTGTTTCCCTTCAGAAATGGAGTTACATCCCAGGCTCTGAGTCTCCCTACAAGCAAGACTTCGTTTCAGGTAAGGGCAGTCACTTTTCAGCTCAAACGAACTACATCGTTCACAGAGCTCACACGTTTCTCATCTTAACTGACAAGCATTGGATGTTAGAGGACCAGTGCTTTGTATCAGTTTCAGAAGCAGAGTTGGAATAGATATGGTCTGTATGTGTAGGAAACACCGTTGTTTTGTTCTCAGCACACTCACGATCCTGCTGTCTTAGAGACTCTAGAAAGCAAGAGCGTTCTTCTTGTTCTAAAGCAGAGTGTGATCAATGGATGATAACACTGCTGTGTGTTTTACTTCAGAAATGGAGTTAAATCCCAGGCTCAGAGTCTTCCTACAAGCAAGACTTCAATTCAGCTAATGGAAGTCACTTTTCTGCTCAAACGAACTACATCGTTCACGAAACACACACGTTTCTCATCTTAACTGACAAGCATTGGATGTTAAAGGACCAGTGCTTTGTATCAGTTTCAGAAGAAGAGTTGGACTAGATATGGTCCGAATGTGTAGGAAACACCGTTCTTTTGTTCTGGGCACACTCAGATTTCCTGCTGTATTAGAGACACTAGAAAGCAAGAGCGTGCTTCTTGCTCTAAAGCAGAGTGTGATCCATGGATGAGAACTATGCTGTGTGTTTCCCTTCAGAAATGGACTTAAATCCCAGGCTCTGTGTCTTACTACAAGCAAGACTTCGTTTCAGGTAAGGGCAGTCACTTTTCAGTTCAAAGGAACTACATCATTCACAAAGCTCACACGTTTCTCATCTTAACTGACAAGCATTGGATGTTAGAGGACCAGTGCTTTGTATCAGTTTCAGAAGCAGAGATGGACCAGATATGGTCTGTATGTGTAGGAAACACCGTTCTTTTGTTCTCAGCACACTCACGTTTCCTGCTGTTTTAGAGATTCTAGAAAGCAAGAGCGTGCTTCTTGTTCTAAAGCAGAGTGTGATCAATGGATGAGAACTATACTGTGTGTTTCACTTCAGAAATGGAGTTATATCCCAGGCTCCGAGTCTTCCTACAAGCAAGACTTCAATTCAGCTAATGGCAGTCACTTTTCTGCTCAAAGGAACTACATCGTTCACGATGCTCACACGTTTCTCATCTTAACTGACAAGCATTGGATGTTAAATGACCAGTGCTTTGTATCAGTTTCAGAATAAGAGTTGGAGTAGATATGGTCCGTATGTGTAGGAAACACCGTTCTTTTGTTCTCAGCACACTCACGTTTCCTGCTGTCTTAGAGAGTCTAGAAAGCAAGAGCGTGCTTCTTGTTTTAAAGCAGAGTGTGATCAATGGATGATTACACTGCTGTGTGTTTCACTTCAGAAATGGAGTTAAATCCCAGGCTCTGAGTCTTCCTACAAGCAAGACTTCGTTTCAGGTAAGGGCAGTCACTTTTCAGCTCAAACGAACTACATCGTTCACAAAGCTCACACGTTTCTCATCTTAACTGACAAGCATTGGATGTTAAAGGACCAGTGCTTTGTATCAGTTTCAGAAGAAGAGTTGGACTAGATATGGTCCGTATGTGTAGGAAACATAGTTCTTTTGTTCTGGGCACACTCAGATTTCGTGCTGTATTAGAGACTCTAGAAAGCAAGAGCGTGCTTCTTGCTCTAAAGCAGAGTGTGATCCATGGATGAGAACTATGCTGTGTGTTTCCCTTCAGAAATGGAGTTAAATCCCAGGTTCTGTGTCTTCCTACAGGCAAGACTTCGTTTCAGGTAAGGGCAGTCACTTTTCAGCTCAAACGAACTACATCGTTCACGGAGCTCACACGTTTCTCATCTTAACAGATAAGCATTGGATGTTAGAGGACCAGTACTTTGTATCAGTTTCAGAAGCAGAGTTGGAGTAGATATGGTCTGTATGTGTAGAAAACACCGTTCTTTTGTTCTCAGCACACTCACGTTTCCTGCTGTCTTAGAGATTCTAGAAAGCAAGAGCGTGCTTCTTGTTCTAAAGCAGAGTGTGATCAATGGATGAGACAATGCTGTGTGTTTCACTTCAGAAATGGAGTTAAATACCATGCTCTGAGTCTCCCTACAAGCAAGACTTCGTTTCAGGTAAGGGCAGTCAATTTTCTGCTCAAAGTAACTACATCGTTCACGAAGCCCACACGTTTCTCATCTTAACTGACAAGAATTGGATGTTAGAGGACCAGTGCATTGTATCAGTTTCAGAAGATTTGGACTACATATAGTCCGTATGTGTAGGAAACACCGTTCTTTTGTTCTGGGCCCACTCAGATTTCCTGCTGTATTAGAGAATCTAGAAAGCAAGAGCGTGCTTCTTGTTCTAAAGCAGAATGTGATCTATGAATGAAAACTATGCTGTGTGTTTCCCTTCAGAAATGGAGTTACATCCCAGGCTCTGAGTCTCCCTACAAGCAAGACTTCGTTTCAGGTAAGGGCAGTCACTTTTCAGCTCAAACGAACTACATCGTTCACAGAGCTCACACGTTTCTCATCTTAACTGACAAGCATTGGATGTTAGAGGACCAGTGCTTTGTATCAGTTTCAGAAGCAGAGTTGGAATAGATATGGTCTGTATGTGTAGGAAACACCGTTGTTTTGTTCTCAGCACACTCACGATCCTGCTGTCTTAGAGACTCTAGAAAGCAAGAGCGTTCTTCTTGTTCTAAAGCAGAGTGTGATCAATGGATGATAACACTGCTGTGTGTTTTACTTCAGAAATGGAGTTAAATCCCAGGCTCCGAGTCTTCCTACAAGCAAGACTTCAATTCAGTTAATGGAAGTCACTTTTCTGCTCAAACGAACTACATCGTTCACGAAACACACACGTTTCTCATCTTAACTGACAAGCATTGGATGTTAATGGACCAGTGCTTTGTATCAGTTTCAGAAGAAGAGTTGGACTAGATATGGTCCGAATGTGTAGGAAACACCGTTCTTTTGTTCTGGGCACACTCAGATTTCCTGCTGTATTAGAGACACTAGAAAGCAAGAGCGTGCTTCTTGCTCTAAAGCAGAGTGTGATCCATGGATGAGAACTATGCTGTGTGTTTCCCTTCAGAAATGGACTTAAATCCCAGGCTCTGTGTCTTACTACAAGCAAGACTTCGTTTCAGGTAAGGGCAGTCACTTTTCAGTTCAAAGGAACTACATCATTCACAAAGCTCACACGTTTCTCATCTTAACTGACAAGCATTGGATGTTAGAGGACCAGTGCTTTGTATCAGTTTCAGAAGCAGAGTTGGACCAGATATGGTCTGTATGTGTAGGAAACACCGTTCTTTTGTTCTCAGCACACTCACGTTTCCTGCTGTTTTAGAGATTCTAGAAAGCAAGAGCGTGCTTCTTGTTCTAAAGCAGAGTGTGATCAATGGATGAGAACTATACTGTGTGTTTCACTTCAGAAATGGAGTTATATCCCAGGCTCCGAGTCTTCCTACAAGCAAGACTTCAATTCAGCTAATGGCAGTCACTTTTCTGCTCAAAGGAACTACATCGTTCACGATGCTCACACGTTTCTCATCTTAACTGACAAGCATTGGATGTTAAATGACCAGTGCTTTGTATCAGTTTCAGAATAAGAGTTGGAGTAGATATGGTCTGTATGTGTAGGAAACACCGTTCTTTTGTTCTCAGCACACTCACGTTTCCTGCTGTCTTAGAGAGTCTAGAAAGCAAGAGCGTGCTTCTTGTTTTAAAGCAGAGTGTGATCAATGGATGATTACACTGCTGTGTGTTTCACTTCAGAAATGGAGTTAAATCCCAGGCTCTGAGTCTTCCTACAAGCAAGACTTCGTTTCAGGTAAGGGCAGTCACTTTTCAGCTCAAACGAACTACATCGTTCACAAAGCTCACACGTTTCTCATCTTAACTGACAAGCATTGGATGTTAAAGGACCAGTGCTTTGTATCAGTTTCAGAGGAAGAGTTGGACTAGATATGGTCCGTATGTGTAGGATACACAGTTCTTTTGTTCTGCGCACACTCAGATTTCCTGCTGTATTAGAGACTCTAGAAAGCAAGAGCGTGCTTCTTGCTCTAAAGCAGAGTGTGATCCATGGATGAGAACTATGCTGTGTGTTTCCCTTCAGAAATGGAGTTAAATCCCAGGCTCTGTGTCTTCCTACAGGCAAGACTTCGTTTCAGGTAAGGGCAGTCACTTTTCAGCTCAAACGAACTACATCGTTCACGGAGCTCACACGTTTCTCATCTTAACAGACAAGCATTGGATGTTAGAGGACCAGTACTTTGTATCAGTTTCAGAAGCAGAGTTGGAGTAGATATGGTCTGTATGTGTAGAAAACACCGTTCTTTTGTTCTCAGCACACTCACGTTTCCTGCTGTCTTAGAGATTCTAGAAAGCAAGAGCGTGCTTCTTGTTCTAAAGCAGAGTGTGATCAATGGATGAGACAATGCTGTGTGTTTCACTTCAGAAATGGAGTTAAATACCATGCTCTGAGTCTCCCTACAAGCAAGACTTCGTTTCAGGTAAGGGCAGTCAATTTTCTGCTCAAAGTAACTACATCGTTCACGAAGCCCACACGTTTCTCATCTTAACTGACAAGAATTGGATGTTAGAGGACCAGTGCATTGTATCAGTTTCAGAAGATTTGGACTACATATAGTCCGTATGTGTAGGAAACACCGTTCTTTTGTTCTGGGCACACTCAGATTTCCTGCTGTATTAGAGAATCTAGAAAGCAAGAGCGTTCTTCTTGTTCTAAAGCAGAATGTGATCTATGAATGAAAACTATGCTGTGTGTTTCCCTTCAGAAATGGAGTTACATCCCAGGCTCTGAGTCTCCCTACAAGCAAGACTTCGTTTCAGGTAAGGGCAGTCACTTTTCAGCTCAAACGAACTACATCGTTCACGGAGCTCACACGTTTCTCATCTTAACAGACAAGCATTGGAAGTTAGAGGACCAGTGCTTTGTATCAGTTTCAGAAGCAGAGTTGGAGTAGATATGGTCTGTATGTGTAGAAAACACCGTTCTTTTGTTCTCAGCACACTCACGTTTCCTGCTGTCTTAGAGACTCTAGAAAGCAAGAGCGTTCTTCTTGTTCTAAAGCAGAGTGTGATCAATGGATGAGACAATGCCGTGTATTTCACTTCAGAAATGGAGTTAAATACCATGCTCTGAGTCTCCCTACAAGCAAGACTTCGTTTCAGGTAAGGGCAGTCAATTTTCTGCTCAAAGTAACTACATCATTCACGAAGCTCACACGTTTCTCATCTTAACTGACAAGAATTGGACGTTAGAGGACCAGTGCATTGTATCAGTTTCAGAAGAAGATTTGGACTACATATAGTCCATATGTGTAGGAAACACCGTTCTTTTGTTCTGGGCACACTCAGATTTCCTGCTGTGTTAGAGAATCTAGAAAGCAAGAGCGTGCTTCTTATTCTAAAGCAGAGTGTGATCAATGGATGATTACACTGCTGTGTGTTTCCCTTCAGAAATGGAGTTAAATCCCAGGCTCTGAGTCTCCCTAAAAGCAAGACTTCGTTTCAGGTAAGGGCAGTCACTTTTCAGCTCAAACGAACTACATCGTTCACGGAGCTCACACGTTTCTCATCTTAACAGACAAGCATTGGATGTTAGAGGACCAGTGCTTTATATCAGTTTCAGAAGCAGAGTTGGACTAGATATGGTCTGTATGTGTAGGAAACACCGTTCTTTTGTTCTCAGCACACTCACGTTTCCTGCTGTCTTAGAGATTCTAGAAAGCAAGAGTGTGCTTCTCGCTCAAAAGCAGAGTGTGATCCATGGATGAGAACTATGCTCTGTGTTTCCCTTCAGAAATGGAGTTAAATCCCAGGCTCTGAGTCTCCCTACAAGCAAGACTCCATTTCAGGAAAGTGCAGTCACATTTCTGCTCAAAGTAACTACATCATTCATGAAGCTCACACGTTTCTCATCTAAATGACAAGAATTGGATGTTAGAGGACCAGTGCTTTGTATCAGTTTCAGAAGCAGAGTTGGAGTAGATATGGTCTGTATGTGTAGAAAACACCGTTCTTTTGTTCTCAGCACACTCACGTTTCCTGCTGTCTTAGAGATTCTAGAAAGCAAGAGCGTGCTTCTTGTTCTAAAGCAGAGTGTGATCAATGGATGAGACAATGCTGTGTGTTTCACTTCAGAAATGGAGTTAAATACCATGCTCTGAGTCTCCCTACAAGCAAGACTTCGTTTCAGGTAAGGGCACTCAATTTTCTGCTCAAAGTAACTACATCGTTCACGAAGCCCACACGTTTCTCATCTTAACTGACAAGAATTGGATGTTAGAGGACCAGTGCATTGTATCAGTTTCAGAAGATTTGGACTACATATAGTCCGTATGTGTAGGAAACACCGTTCTTTTGTTCTGGGCACACTCAGATTTCCTGCTGTATTAGAGAATCTAGAAAGCAAGAGCGTTCTTCTTGTTCTAAAGCAGAATGTGATCTATGAATGAAAACTATGCTGTGTGTTTCCCTTCAGAAATGGAGTTACATCCCAGGCTCTGAGTCTCCCTACAAGCAAGACTTCGTTTCAGGTAAGGGCAGTCACTTTTCAGCTCAAACGAACTACATCGTTCACGGAGCTCACACGTTTCTCATCTTAACAGACAAGCATTGGAAGTTAGAGGACCAGTGCTTTGTATCAGTTTCAGAAGCAGAGTTGGAGTAGATATGGTCTGTATGTGTAGAAAACACCGTTCTTTTGTTCTCAGCACACTCAAGTTTCCAGCTGTCTTAGAGACTCTAGAAAGCAAGAGCGTTCTTCTTGTTCTAAAGCAGAGTGTGATCAATGGATGAGACAATGCCGTGTATTTCACTTCAGAAATGGAGTTAAATACCATGCTCTTAGTCTCCCTACAAGCAAGACTTCGTTTCAGGTAAGGGCAGTCAATTTTCTGCTCAAAGTAACTACATCATTCACGAAGCTCACACGTTTCTCATCTTAACTGACAAGAATTGGACGTTAGAGGACCAGTGCATTGTATCAGTTTCAGAAGAAGATTTGGACTACATATAGTCCATATGTGTAGGAAACACCGTTCTTTTGTTCTGGGCACACTCAGATTTCCTGCTGTGTTAGAGAATCTAGAAAGCAAGAGCGTGCTTCTTATTCTAAAGCAGAGTGTGATCAATGGATGATTACACTGCTGTGTGTTTCCCTTCAGAAATGGAGTTAAATCCCAGGCTCTGAGTCTCCCTAAAAGCAAGACTTCGTTTCAGGTAAGGGCAGTCACTTTTCAGCTCAAACGAACTACATAGTTCACGGAGCTCACACGTTTCTCATCTTAACAGACAAGCATTGGATGTTAGAGGACCAGTGCTTTATATCAGTTTCAGAAGCAGAGTTGGACTAGATATGGTCTGTATGTGTAGGAAACACCGTTCTTTTGTTCTCAGCACACTCACGTTTCCTGCTGTCTTAGAGATTCTAGAAAGCAAGAGTGTGCTTCTCGCTCAAAAGCAGAGTGTGATCCATGGATGAGAACTATGCTCTGTGTTTCCCTTCAGAAATGGAGTTAAATCCCAGGCTCTGAGTCTCACTACAAGCAAGACTTCGTTTCAGGTAAGGGTAGTCACTTTTCAGCTCAAACGAACTACATCGTTCACGAAGCTCACACGTTTCTCATCTTAATAGAAAAGCATTGGATTTAGAGGACCAGTGCTTTTTATCAGTTTCAGAAGCAGAGTTGGACTATATAATGTCCATATGTGTAGGAAACACCGTTCTTTTGTTCTCAGCACACTCACGTTTCCTGCTGTCTTAGAGACTCTAGAAAGCAAGAGCGTTCTTCTTGTTCTAAAGCAGAGTGTGATCAATGGATGAGACAATGCTGTGTGTTTCACTTCAGAAATGGAGTTAAATACCATGCTCTGAGTCTCCCTACAAGCAAGACTTCGTTTCAGGTAAGGGCAGTCAATTTTCTGCTCAAAGTAACTACATCGTTCACGAAGCTCACACGTTTCTCATCTTAACTGACAAGAATTGGATGTTAGAGGACCAGTGCATTGTATCAGTTTCAGAAGAAGATTTGGACTACATATAGTCCGTATGTGTAGGAAACACCGTTCTTTTGTTCTGGGCACACTCAGATTTCCTGCTGTATTAGAGAATCTAGAAAGCAAGAGCGTGATTCTTGTTCTAAAGCAGAATGTGATCTATGGATGAAAACTATGCTGTGTGTTTCCCTTCAGAAATGGAGTTAAATCCCAGGCTCTGTGTCTTCCTACAGGCAAGACTTCGTTTCAGGTAAGGGCAGTCACTTTTCTGGTCAAACGAACTACATCGTTCACGAAGCTCACACGTTTCTCATCTTAATAGAAAAGCATTGGATTTAGAGGACCAGTGCTTTTTATGAGTTTCAGAAGCAGAGTTGGAGTAGATATGGTCTGTATGTGTAGAAAACACCGTTCTTTTGTTCTCAGCACACTCACGTTTCCAGCTGTCTTAGAGACTCTAGAAAGCAAGAGTGTTCTTCTTGTTCTAAAGCAGAGTGTGATCAATGGATGAGACAATGCCGTGTATTTCACTTCAGAAATGGAGTTAAATACCATGCTCTGAGTCTCCCTACAAGCAAGACTTCGTTTCAGGTAAGGGCAGTCAATTTTCTGCTCAAAGTAACTACATCATTCACGAAGCTCACACGTTTCTCATCTTAACTGACAAGAATTGGACGTTAGAGGACCAGTGCATTGTATCAGTTTCAGAAGAAGATTTGGACTACATATAGTCCATATGTGTAGGAAACACCGTTCTTTTGTTCTGGGCACACTCAGATTTCCTGCTGTGTTAGAGAATCTAGAAAGCAAGAGCGTGCTTCTTATTCTAAAGCAGAGTGTGATCAATGGATGATTACACTGCTGTGTGTTTCCCTTCAGACATGGAGTTAAATCCCAGGCTCTGAGTCTCCCTAAAAGCAAGACTTCGTTTCAGGTAAGGGCAGTCACTTTTCAGCTCAAACGAACTACATCGTTCACGGAGCTCACACGTTTCTCATCTTAACAGACAAGCATTGGATGTTAGAGGACCAGTGCTTTATATCAGTTTCAGAAGCAGAGTTGGACTAGATATGGTCTGTATGTGTAGGAAACACCGTTCTTTTGTTCTCAGCACACTCACGTTTCCTGCTGTCTTAGAGATTCTAGAAAGCAAGAGTGTGCTTCTCGCTCAAAAGCAGAGTGTGATCCATGGATGAGAACTATGCTCTGTGTTTCCCTTCAGAAATGGAGTTAAATCCCAGGCTCTGAGTCTCACTACAAGCAAGACTTCGTTTCAGGTAAGGGTAGTCACTTTTCAGCTCAAACGAACTACATCGTTCACGAAGCTCACACGTTTCTCATCTTAATAGAAAAGCATTGGATTTAGAGGACCAGTGCTTTTTATGAGTTTCAGAAGCAGAGTTGGACTATATAATGTCCATATGTGTAGGAAACACCGTTCTTTTGTTCTCAGCACACTCACGTTTCCTGCTGTCTTAGAGACTCTAGAAAGCAAGAGCGTGCTTCTTGTTCTAAAGCAGAGTGTGATCAATGGATGAGACAATGCTGTGTGTTTCACTTCAGAAATGGAGTTAAATACCATGCTCTGAGTCTCCCTACAAGCAAGACTTCGTTTCAGGTAAGGGCAGTCAATTTTCTGCTCAAAGTAACTACATCGTTCACGAAGCTCACACGTTTCTCATCTTAACTGACAAGAATTGGATGTTAGAGGACCAGTGCATTGTATCAGTTTCAGAAGAAGATTTGGACAACATATAGTCCGTATGTGTAGGAAACACCGTTCTTTTGTTCTGGGCACGCTCAGATTTCCTGCTGTATTAGAGAATCTAGAAAGCAAGAGCGTGCTTCTTGTTCTAAAGCAGAATGTGATCTATGGATGAAAACTATGCTGTGTGTTTCCCTTCAGAAATGGAGTTAAATCCCAGGCTCTGTGTCTTCCTACAGGCAAGACTTCGTTTCAGGTAAGGGCAGTCACTTTTCAGCTCAAACGAACTACATCGTTCACGAAGCTCACACGTTTCTCATCTTAACAGACAAGCATTAGATTTTAGAGGACCAGTGCTTTTTATCAGTTTCAGAAGCAGAGTTGGACTAGATATGGTCTGTATGTGTAGGAAACACCATTCTTTTGTTCTCAGCACACTAACGTTTCCTGTTGTCTTAGAGATTCTAGAAAGCAAGAGCGTGCTTCTTGTTCTAAAGCAGAGTGTGATCAATGGATGAGACAATGCTGTGTGTTTCACTTCAGAAATGGAGTTAAATCCCATGCTCTGAGTCTCCCTACAAGCAAGACTTCGTTTCAGTTAAGTGCAGTCACATTTCTGCTCAAAGTAACTACATCATTCATGAAGCTCACACGTTTCTCATCTAAATGACAAGAATTGGATGTTAGAGGACCAGTGCTTTGTATCAGTTTCAGAAGCAGAGTTGGAGTAGATATGGTCTGTATGTGTAGAAAACACCTTTCTTTTGTTCTCAGCACACTCACGTTTCCTGCTGTCTTAGAGACTCTAGAAAGCAAGAGCGTTCTTCTTCTTCTAAAGCAGAGTGTGATCAATGGATGAGACAATGCTGTGTGTTTCACTTCAGAAATGGAGTTAAATACCATGCTCTGAGTCTCCCTACAAGCAAGACTTCGTTTCAGATAAGGGCAGTCAATTTTCTGCTCAAAGTAACTACATCGTTCACGAAGCTCACACGTTTCTCATCTTAACTGACAAGCATTGGATGTTAAATGACCAGTGCTTTGTATCAGTTTCAGAAGAAGAGTTGGAGTAGATATGGTCCGTATGTGTAGGAAACACCGTTCTTTTGTTCTGGGCACACTCAGATTTCCTGCTGTATTAGAGAATCTAGAAAGCAAGAGCGTGCTTCTTATTCTAAAGCAGAGTGTGATCAATGGATGATTACACTGCTGTGTGTTTCCCTTCAGAAATGGAGTTAAATCCCAGGCTCTGAGTCTCCCTACAAGCAAGACTTCGTTTCAGGTAAGGGCAGTCACTTTTCAGCTCAAACGAACTACATCGTTCACGGAGCTCACACGTTTCTCATCTTAACAGACAAGCATTGGATGATAGAGGACCAGTGCTTTGTATCAGTTTCAGAAGCAGAGTTGGACTAGATATGGTCTGTATGTGTAGGAAACACCGTTCTTTTGTTCTCAGCACACTCACGTTTCCTGCTGTCTTAGAGATTCTAGAAAGCAAGACCGTGCTTCTTCTTCTAAAGCAGAGTGTGATCAATGGATGAGACAATGCTGTGTGTTTCACTTCAGAAATGGAGTTAAATCCCATGCTCTGAGTCTCCCTACAAGCAAGACTCCATTTCAGGAAAGTGCAGTCACATTTCTGCTCAAAGTAACTACATCATTCATGAAGCTCACACGTTTCTCATCTAAATGACAAGAATTGGATGTTAGAGGACCAGTGCTTTGTATCAGTTTCAGAAGCAGAGTTGGAGTAGATATGGTCTGTATGTGTAGAAAACACCGTTCTTTTGTTCTCAGCACACTCACGTTTCCTGCTGTCTTAGAGATTCTAGAAAGCAAGAGCGTGCTTCTTGTTCTAAAGCAGAGTGTGATCAATGGATGAGACAATGCTGTGTGTTTCACTTCAGAAATGGAGTTAAATACCATGCTCTGAGTCTCCCTACAAGCAAGACTTCGTTTCAGGTAAGGGCACTCAATTTTCTGCTCAAAGTAACTACATCGTTCACGAAGCCCACACGTTTCTCATCTTAACTGACAAGAATTGGATGTTAGAGGACCAGTGCATTGTATCAGTTTCAGAAGATTTGGACTACATATAGTCCGTATGTGTAGGAAACACCGTTCTTTTGTTCTGGGCACACTCAGATTTCCTGCTGTATTAGAAAATCTAGAAAGCAAGAGCGTTCTTCTTGTTCTAAAGCAGAATGTGATCTATGAATGAAAACTATGCTGTGTGTTTCCCTTCAGAAATGGAGTTACATCCCAGGCTCTGAGTCTCCCTACAAGCAAGACTTCGTTTCAGGTAAGGGCAGTCACTTTTCAGCTCAAACGAACTACATCGTTCACGGAGCTCACACGTTTCTCATCTTAACAGACAAGCATTGGAAGTTAGAGGACCAGTGCTTTGTATCAGTTTCAGAAGCAGAGTTGGAGTAGATATGGTCTGTATGTGTAGAAAACACCGTTCTTTTGTTCTCAGCACACTCACGTTTCCAGCTGTCTTAGAGACTCTAGAAAGCAAGAGCGTTCTTCTTGTTCTAAAGCAGAGTGTGATCAATGGATGAGACAATGCCGTGTATTTCACTTCAGAAATGGAGTTAAATACCATGCTCTGAGTCTCCCTACAAGCAAGACTTCGTTTCAGGTAAGGGCAGTCAATTTTCTGCTCAAAGTAACTACATCATTCACGAAGCTCACACGTTTCTCATCTTAACTGACAAGAATTGGACGTTAGAGGACCAGTGCATTGTATCAGTTTCAGAAGAAGATTTGGACTACATATAGTCCATATGTGTAGGAAACACCGTTCTTTTGTTCTGGGCACACTCAGATTTCCTGCTGTGTTAGAGAATCTAGAAAGCAAGAGCGTGCTTCTTATTCTAAAGCAGAGTGTGATCAATGGATGATTACACTGCTGTGTGTTTCCCTTCAGAAATGGAGTTAAATCCCAGACTCTGAGTCTCCCTAAAAGCAAGACTTCGTTTCAGGTAAGGGCAGTCACTTTTCAGCTCAAACGAACTACATCGTTCACGGAGCTCACACGTTTCTCATCTTAACAGACAAGCATTGGATGTTAGAGGACCAGTGCTTTATATCAGTTTCAGAAGCAGAGTTGGACTAGATATGGTCTGTATGTGTAGGAAACACCGTTCTTTTGTTCTCAGCACACTCACGTTTCCTGCTGTCTTAGAGATTCTAGAAAGCAAGAGTGTGCTTCTCGCTCAAAAGCAGAGTGTGATCCATGGATGAGAACTATGCTCTGTGTTTCCCTTCAGAAATGGAGTTAAATCCCAGGCTCTGAGTCTCACTACAAGCAAGACTTCGTTTCAGGTAAGGGTAGTCACTTTTCAGCTCAAACGAACTACATCGTTCACGAAGCTCACACGTTTCTCATCTTAATAGAAAAGCATTGGATTTAGAGGACCAGTGCTTTTTATGAGTTTCAGAAGCAGAGTTGGACTATATAATGTCCATATGTGTAGGAAACACCGTTCTTTTGTTCTCAGCACACTCACGTTTCCTGCTGTCTTAGAGACTCTAGAAAGCAAGAGCGTGCTTCTTGTTCTAAAGCAGAGTGTGATCAATGGATGAGACAATGCTGTGTGTTTCACTTCAGAAATGGAGTTAAATACCATGCTCTGAGTCTCCCTACAAGCAAGACTTCGTTTCAGGTAAGGGCAGTCAATTTTCTGCTCAAAGTAACTACATCGTTCACGAAGCTCACACGTTTCTCATCTTAACTGACAAGAATTGGATGTTAGAGGACCAGTGCATTGTATCAGTTTCAGAAGAAGATTTGGACAACATATAGTCCGTATGTGTAGGAAACACCGTTCTTTTGTTCTGGGCACACTCAGATTTCCTGCTGTATTAGAGAATCTAGAAAGCAAGAGCGTGCTTCTTGTTCTAAAGCAGAATGTGATCTATGGATGAAAACTATGCTGTGTGTTTCCCTTCAGAAATGGAGTTAAATCCCAGGCTCTGTGTCTTCCTACAGGCAAGACTTCGTTTCAGGTAAGGGCAGTCACTTTTCAGCTCAAACGAACTACATCGTTCACGAAGCTCACACGTTTCTCATCTTAACAGACAAGCATTAGATTTTAGAGGACCAGTGCTTTTTATCAGTTTCAGAAGCAGAGTTGGACTAGATATGGTCTGTATGTGTAGGAAACACCATTCTTTTGTTCTCAGCACACTAACGTTTCCTGTTGTCTTAGAGATTCTAGAAAGCAAGAGCGTGCTTCTTGTTCTAAAGCAGAGTGTGATCAATGGATGAGACAATGCTGTGTGTTTCACTTCAGAAATGGAGTTAAATCCCATGCTCTGAGTCTCCCTACAAGCAAGACTTCGTTTCAGTTAAGTGCAGTCACATTTCTGCTCAAAGTAACTACATCATTCATGAAGCTCACACGTTTCTCATCTAAATGACAAGAATTGGATGTTAGAGGACCAGTGCTTTGTATCAGTTTCAGAAGCAGAGTTGGAGTAGATATGGTCTGTATGTGTAGAAAACACCTTTCTTTTGTTCTCAGCACACTCACGTTTCCTGCTGTCTTAGAGACTCTAGAAAGCAAGAGCGTTCTTCTTCTTCTAAAGCAGAGTGTGATCAATGGATGAGACAATGCTGTGTGTTTCACTTCAGAAATGGAGTTAAATACCATGCTCTGAGTCTCCCTACAAGCAAGACTTCGTTTCAGATAAGGGCAGTCAATTTTCTGCTCAAAGTAACTACATCGTTCACGAAGCTCACACGTTTCTCATCTTAACTGACAAGCATTGGATGTTAAATGACCAGTGCTTTGTATCAGTTTCAGAAGAAGAGTTGGAGTAGATATGGTCCGTATGTGTAGGAAACACCGTTCTTTTGTTCTGGGCACACTCAGATTTCCTGCTGTATTAGAGAATCTAGAAAGCAAGAGCGTGCTTCTTATTCTAAAGCAGAGTGTGATCAATGGATGATTACACTGCTGTGTGTTTCCCTTCAGAAATGGAGTTAAATCCCAGGCTCTGAGTCTCCCTACAAGCAAGACTTCGTTTCAGGTAAGGGCAGTCACTTTTCAGCTCAAACGAACTACATCGTTCACGGAGCTCACACGTTTCTCATCTTAACAGACAAGCATTGGATGATAGAGGACCAGTGCTTTGTATCAGTTTCAGAAGCAGAGTTGGACTAGATATGGTCTGTATGTGTAGGAAACACCGTTCTTTTGTTCTCAGCACACTCACGTTTCCTGCTGTCTTAGAGATTCTAGAAAGCAAGAGCGTGCTTCTTCTTCTAAAGCAGAGTGTGATCAATGGATGAGACAATGCTGTGTGTTTCACTTCAGAAATGGAGTTAAATCCCATGCTCTGAGTCTCCCTACAAGCAAGACTCCATTTTAGGAAAGTGCAGTCACATTTCTGCTCAAAGTAACTACATCATTCATGAAGCTCACACGTTTCTCATCTAAATGACAAGAATTGGATGTTAGAGGACCAGTGCTTTGTATCAGTTTCAGAAGCAGAGTTGGAGTAGATATGGTCTGTATGTGTAGAAAACACCGTTCTTTTGTTCTCAGCACACTCACGTTTCCTGCTGTCTTAGAGATTCTAGAAAGCAAGAGCGTGCTTCTTGTTCTAAAGCAGAGTGTGATCAATGGATGAGACAATGCTGTGTGTTTCACTTCAGAAATGGAGTTAAATACCATGCTCTGAGTCTCCCTACAAGCAAGACTTCGTTTCAGGTAAGGGCAGTCAATTTTCTGCTCAAAGTAACTACATCGTTCACGAAGCTCACACGTTTCTCATCTTAACTGACAAGAATTGGATGTTAGAGGACCAGTGCATTGTATCAGTTTCAGAAGAAGATTTGGACAACATATAGTCCGTATGTGTAGGAAACACCGTTCTTTTGTTCTGGGCACGCTCAGATTTCCTGCTGTATTAGAGAATCTAGAAAGCAAGAGCGTGCTTCTTGTTCTAAAGCAGAATGTGATCTATGGATGAAAACTATGCTGTGTGTTTCCCTTCAGAAATGGAGTTAAATCCCAGGCTCTGTGTCTTCCTACAGGCAAGACTTCGTTTCAGGTAAGGGCAGTCACTTTTCAGCTCAAACGAACTACATCGTTCACGAAGCTCACACGTTTCTCATCTTAACAGACAAGCATTAGATTTTAGAGGACCAGTGCTTTTTATCAGTTTCAGAAGCAGAGTTGGACTAGATATGGTCTGTATGTGTAGGAAACACCATTCTTTTGTTCTCAGCACACTAACGTTTCCTGTTGTCTTAGAGATTCTAGAAAGCAAGAGCGTGCTTCTTGTTCTAAAGCAGAGTGTGATCAATGGATGAGACAATGCTGTGTGTTTCACTTCAGAAATGGAGTTAAATCCCATGCTCTGAGTCTCCCTACAAGCAAGACTTCGTTTCAGTTAAGTGCAGTCACATTTCTGCTCAAAGTAACTACATCATTCATGAAGCTCACACGTTTCTCATCTAAATGACAAGAATTGGATGTTAGAGGACCAGTGCTTTGTATCAGTTTCAGAAGCAGAGTTGGAGTAGATATGGTCTGTATGTGTAGAAAACACCTTTCTTTTGTTCTCAGCACACTCACGTTTCCTGCTGTCTTAGAGACTCTAGAAAGCAAGAGCGTTCTTCTTCTTCTAAAGCAGAGTGTGATCAATGGATGAGACAATGCTGTGTGTTTCACTTCAGAAATGGAGTTAAATACCATGCTCTGAGTCTCCCTACAAGCAAGACTTCGTTTCAGATAAGGGCAGTCAATTTTCTGCTCAAAGTAACTACATCGTTCACGAAGCTCACACGTTTCTCATCTTAACTGACAAGCATTGGATGTTAAATGACCAGTGCTTTGTATCAGTTTCAGAAGAAGAGTTGGAGTAGATATGGTCCGTATGTGTAGGAAACACCGTTCTTTTGTTCTGGGCACACTCAGATTTCCTGCTGTATTAGAGAATCTAGAAAGCAAGAGCGTGCTTCTTATTCTAAAGCAGAGTGTGATCAATGGATGATTACACTGCTGTGTGTTTCCCTTCAGAAATGGAGTTAAATCCCAGGCTCTGAGTCTCCCTACAAGCAAGACTTCGTTTCAGGTAAGGGCAGTCACTTTTCAGCTCAAACGAACTACATCGTTCACGGAGCTCACACGTTTCTCATCTTAACAGACAAGCATTGGATGATAGAGGACCAGTGCTTTGTATCAGTTTCAGAAGCAGAGTTGGACTAGATATGGTCTGTATGTGTAGGAAACACCGTTCTTTTGTTCTCAGCACACTCACGTTTCCTGCTGTCTTAGAGATTCTAGAAAGCAAGACCGTGCTTCTTCTTCTAAAGCAGAGTGTGATCAATGGATGAGACAATGCTGTGTGTTTCACTTCAGAAATGGAGTTAAATCCCATGCTCTGAGTCTCCCTACAAGCAAGACTCCATTTCAGGAAAGTGCAGTCACATTTCTGCTCAAAGTAACTACATCATTCATGAAGCTCACACGTTTCTCATCTAAATGACAAGAATTGGATGTTAGAGGACCAGTGCTTTGTATCAGTTTCAGAAGCAGAGTTGGAGTAGATATGGTCTGTATGTGTAGAAAACACCGTTCTTTTGTTCTCAGCACACTCACGTTTCCTGCTGTCTTAGAGATTCTAGAAAGCAAGAGCGTGCTTCTTGTTCTAAAGCAGAGTGTGATCAATGGATGAGACAATGCTGTGTGTTTCACTTCAGAAATGGAGTTAAATACCATGCTCTGAGTCTCCCTACAAGCAAGACTTCGTTTCAGGTAAGGGCACTCAATTTTCTGCTCAAAGTAACTACATCGTTCACGAAGCCCACACGTTTCTCATCTTAACTGACAAGAATTGGATGTTAGAGGACCAGTGCATTGTATCAGTTTCAGAAGATTTGGACTACATATAGTCCGTATGTGTAGGAAACACCGTTCTTTTGTTCTGGGCACACTCAGATTTCCTGCTGTATTAGAAAATCTAGAAAGCAAGAGCGTTCTTCTTGTTCTAAAGCAGAATGTGATCTATGAATGAAAACTATGCTGTGTGTTTCCCTTCAGAAATGGAGTTACATCCCAGGCTCTGAGTCTCCCTACAAGCAAGACTTCGTTTCAGGTAAGGGCAGTCACTTTTCAGCTCAAACGAACTACATCGTTCACGGAGCTCACACGTTTCTCATCTTAACAGACAAGCATTGGAAGTTAGAGGACCAGTGCTTTGTATCAGTTTCAGAAGCAGAGTTGGAGTAGATATGGTCTGTATGTGTAGAAAACACCGTTCTTTTGTTCTCAGCACACTCACGTTTCCAGCTGTCTTAGAGACTCTAGAAAGCAAGAGCGTTCTTCTTGTTCTAAAGCAGAGTGTGATCAATGGATGAGACAATGCCGTGTATTTCACTTCAGAAATGGAGTTAAATACCATGCTCTGAGTCTCCCTACAAGCAAGACTTCGTTTCAGGTAAGGGCAGTCAATTTTCTGCTCAAAGTAACTACATCATTCACGAAGCTCACACGTTTCTCATCTTAACTGACAAGAATTGGACGTTAGAGGACCAGTGCATTGTATCAGTTTCAGAAGAAGATTTGGACTACATATAGTCCATATGTGTAGGAAACACCGTTCTTTTGTTCTGGGCACACTCAGATTTCCTGCTGTGTTAGAGAATCTAGAAAGCAAGAGCGTGCTTCTTATTCTAAAGCAGAGTGTGATCAATGGATGATTACACTGCTGTGTGTTTCCCTTCAGAAATGGAGTTAAATCCCAGACTCTGAGTCTCCCTAAAAGCAAGACTTCGTTTCAGGTAAGGGCAGTCACTTTTCAGCTCAAACGAACTACATCGTTCACGGAGCTCACACGTTTCTCATCTTAACAGACAAGCATTGGATGTTAGAGGACCAGTGCTTTATATCAGTTTCAGAAGCAGAGTTGGACTAGATATGGTCTGTATGTGTAGGAAACACCGTTCTTTTGTTCTCAGCACACTCACGTTTCCTGCTGTCTTAGAGATTCTAGAAAGCAAGAGTGTGCTTCTCGCTCAAAAGCAGAGTGTGATCCATGGATGAGAACTATGCTCTGTGTTTCCCTTCAGAAATGGAGTTAAATCCCAGGCTCTGAGTCTCACTACAAGCAAGACTTCGTTTCAGGTAAGGGTAGTCACTTTTCAGCTCAAACGAACTACATCGTTCACGAAGCTCACACGTTTCTCATCTTAATAGAAAAGCATTGGATTTAGAGGACCAGTGCTTTTTATGAGTTTCAGAAGCAGAGTTGGACTATATAATGTCCATATGTGTAGGAAACACCGTTCTTTTGTTCTCAGCACACTCACGTTTCCTGCTGTCTTAGAGACTCTAGAAAGCAAGAGCGTGCTTCTTGTTCTAAAGCAGAGTGTGATCAATGGATGAGACAATGCTGTGTGTTTCACTTCAGAAATGGAGTTAAATACCATGCTCTGAGTCTCCCTACAAGCAAGACTTCGTTTCAGGTAAGGGCAGTCAATTTTCTGCTCAAAGTAACTACATCGTTCACGAAGCTCACACGTTTCTCATCTTAACTGACAAGAATTGGATGTTAGAGGACCAGTGCATTGTATCAGTTTCAGAAGAAGATTTGGACAACATATAGTCCGTATGTGTAGGAAACACCGTTCTTTTGTTCTGGGCACACTCAGATTTCCTGCTGTATTAGAGAATCTAGAAAGCAAGAGCGTGCTTCTTGTTCTAAAGCAGAATGTGATCTATGGATGAAAACTATGCTGTGTGTTTCCCTTCAGAAATGGAGTTAAATCCCAGGCTCTGTGTCTTCCTACAGGCAAGACTTCGTTTCAGGTAAGGGCAGTCACTTTTCAGCTCAAACGAACTACATCGTTCACGAAGCTCACACGTTTCTCATCTTAACAGACAAGCATTAGATTTTAGAGGACCAGTGCTTTTTATCAGTTTCAGAAGCAGAGTTGGACTAGATATGGTCTGTATGTGTAGGAAACACCATTCTTTTGTTCTCAGCACACTAACGTTTCCTGTTGTCTTAGAGATTCTAGAAAGCAAGAGCGTGCTTCTTGTTCTAAAGCAGAGTGTGATCAATGGATGAGACAATGCTGTGTGTTTCACTTCAGAAATGGAGTTAAATCCCATGCTCTGAGTCTCCCTACAAGCAAGACTTCGTTTCAGTTAAGTGCAGTCACATTTCTGCTCAAAGTAACTACATCATTCATGAAGCTCACACGTTTCTCATCTAAATGACAAGAATTGGATGTTAGAGGACCAGTGCTTTGTATCAGTTTCAGAAGCAGAGTTGGAGTAGATATGGTCTGTATGTGTAGAAAACACCTTTCTTTTGTTCTCAGCACACTCACGTTTCCTGCTGTCTTAGAGACTCTAGAAAGCAAGAGCGTTCTTCTTCTTCTAAAGCAGAGTGTGATCAATGGATGAGACAATGCTGTGTGTTTCACTTCAGAAATGGAGTTAAATACCATGCTCTGAGTCTCCCTACAAGCAAGACTTCGTTTCAGATAAGGGCAGTCAATTTTCTGCTCAAAGTAACTACATCGTTCACGAAGCTCACACGTTTCTCATCTTAACTGACAAGCATTGGATGTTAAATGACCAGTGCTTTGTATCAGTTTCAGAAGAAGAGTTGGAGTAGATATGGTCCGTATGTGTAGGAAACACCGTTCTTTTGTTCTGGGCACACTCAGATTTCCTGCTGTATTAGAGAATCTAGAAAGCAAGAGCGTGCTTCTTATTCTAAAGCAGAGTGTGATCAATGGATGATTACACTGCTGTGTGTTTCCCTTCAGAAATGGAGTTAAATCCCAGGCTCTGAGTCTCCCTACAAGCAAGACTTCGTTTCAGGTAAGGGCAGTCACTTTTCAGCTCAAACGAACTACATCGTTCACGGAGCTCACACGTTTCTCATCTTAACAGACAAGCATTGGATGATAGAGGACCAGTGCTTTGTATCAGTTTCAGAAGCAGAGTTGGACTAGATATGGTCTGTATGTGTAGGAAACACCGTTCTTTTGTTCTCAGCACACTCACGTTTCCTGCTGTCTTAGAGATTCTAGAAAGCAAGAGCGTGCTTCTTCTTCTAAAGCAGAGTGTGATCAATGGATGAGACAATGCTGTGTGTTTCACTTCAGAAATGGAGTTAAATCCCATGCTCTGAGTCTCCCTACAAGCAAGACTCCATTTTAGGAAAGTGCAGTCACATTTCTGCTCAAAGTAACTACATCATTCATGAAGCTCACACGTTTCTCATCTAAATGACAAGAATTGGATGTTAGAGGACCAGTGCTTTGTATCAGTTTCAGAAGCAGAGTTGGAGTAGATATGGTCTGTATGTGTAGAAAACACCGTTCTTTTGTTCTCAGCACACTCACGTTTCCTGCTGTCTTAGAGATTCTAGAAAGCAAGAGCGTGCTTCTTGTTCTAAAGCAGAGTGTGATCAATGGATGAGACAATGCTGTGTGTTTCACTTCAGAAATGGAGTTAAATACCATGCTCTGAGTCTCCCTACAAGCAAGACTTCGTTTCAGGTAAGGGCACTCAATTTTCTGCTCAAAGTAACTACATCGTTCACGAAGCCCACACGTTTCTCATCTTAACTGACAAGAATTGGATGTTAGAGGACCAGTGCATTGTATCAGTTTCAGAAGATTTGGACTACATATAGTCCGTATGTGTAGGAAACACCGTTCTTTTGTTCTGGGCACACTCAGATTTCCTGCTGTATTAGAGAATCTAGAAAGCAAGAGCGTTCTTCTTGTTCTAAAGCAGAATGTGATCTATGAATGAAAACTATGCTGTGTGTTTCCCTTCAGAAATGGAGTTACATCCCAGGCTCTGAGTCTCCCTACAAGCAAGACTTCGTTTCAGGTAAGGGCAGTCACTTTTCAGCTCAAACGAACTACATCGTTCACGGAGCTCACACGTTTCTCATCTTAACAGACAAGCATTGGAAGTTAGAGGACCAGTGCTTTGTATCAGTTTCAGAAGCAGAGTTGGAGTAGATATGGTCTGTATGTGTAGAAAACACCGTTCTTTTGTTCTCAGCACACTCACGTTTCCAGCTGTCTTAGAGACTCTAGAAAGCAAGAGCGTTCTTCTTGTTCTAAAGCAGAGTGTGATCAATGGATGAGACAATGCCGTGTATTTCACTTCAGAAATGGAGTTAAATACCATGCTCTGAGTCTCCGTACAAGCAAGACTTCGTTTCAGGTAAGGGCAGTCAATTTTCTGCTCAAAGTAACTACATCATTCACGAAGCTCACACGTTTCTCATCTTAACTGACAAGAATTGGACGTTAGAGGACCAGTGCATTGTATCAGTTTCAGAAGAAGATTTGGACTACATATAGTCCATATGTGTAGGAAACACCGTTCTTTTGTTCTGGGCACACTCAGATTTCCTGCTGTGTTAGAGAATCTAGAAAGCAAGAGCGTGCTTCTTATTCTAAAGCAGAGTGTGATCAATGGATGATTACACTGCTGTGTGTTTCCCTTCAGAAATGTAGTTAAATCCCAGGCTCTGAGTCTCCCTAAAAGCAAGACTTCGTTTCAGGTAAGGGCAGTCACTTTTCAGCTCAAACGAACTACATCGTTCACGGAGCTCACACGTTTCTCATCTTAACAGACAAGCATTGGATGTTAGAGGACCAGTGCTTTATATCAGTTTCAGAAGCAGAGTTGGACTAGATATGGTCTGTATGTGTAGGAAACACCGTTCTTTTGTTCTCAGCACACTCACGTTTCCTGCTGTCTTAGAGATTCTAGAAAGCAAGAGTGTGCTTCTCGCTCAAAAGCAGAGTGTGATCCATGGATGAGAACTATGCTCTGTGTTTCCCTTCAGAAATGGAGTTAAATCCCAGGCTCTGAGTCTCACTACAAGCAAGACTTCGTTTCAGGTAAGGGTAGTCACTTTTCAGCTCAAACGAACTACATCGTTCACGAAGCTCACACGTTTCTCATCTTAATAGAAAAGCATTGGATTTAGAGGACCAGTGCTTTTTATGAGTTTCAGAAGCAGAGTTGGACTATATAATGTCCACATGTGTAGGAAACACCGTTCTTTTGTTCTCAGCACACTCACGTTTCCTGCTGTCTTAGAGACTCTAGAAAGCAAGAGCGTGCTTCTTGTTCTAAAGCAGAGTGTGATCAATGGATGAGACAATGCTGTGTGTTTCACTTCAGAAATGGAGTTAAATCCCATGCTCTGAGTCTCCCTACAAGCAAGACTTCGTTTCAGTTAAGTGCAGTCACATTTCTGCTCAAAGTAACTACATCATTCATGAAGCTCACACGTTTCTCATCTAAATGACAAGAATTGGATGTTAGAGGACCAGTGCTTTGTATCAGTTTCAGAAGCAGAGTTGGAGTAGATATGGTCTGTATGTGTAGAAAACACCTTTCTTTTGTTCTCAGCACACTCACGTTTCCTGCTGTCTTAGAGACTCTAGAAAGCAAGAGCGTTCTTCTTCTTCTAAAGCAGAGTGTGATCAATGGATGAGACAATGCTGTGTGTTTCACTTCAGAAATGGAGTTAAATACCATGCTCTGAGTCTCCCTACAAGCAAGACTTCGTTTCAGATAAGGGCAGTCAATTTTCTGCTCAAAGTAACTACATCGTTCACGAAGCTCACACGTTTCTCATCTTAACTGACAAGCATTGGATGTTAAATGACCAGTGCTTTGTATCAGTTTCAGAAGAAGAGTTGGAGTAGATATGGTCCGTATGTGTAGGAAACACCGTTCTTTTGTTCTGGGCACACTCAGATTTCCTGCTGTATTAGAGAATCTAGAAAGCAAGAGCGTGCTTCTTGTTCTAAAGCAGAATGTGATCTATGGATGAAAACTATGCTGTGTGTTTCCCTTCAGAAATGGAGTTAAATCCCAGGCTCTGTGTCTTCCTACAGGCAAGACTTCGTTTCAGGTAAGGGCAGTCACTTTTCAGCTCAAACGAACTACATCGTTCACGAAGCTCACACGTTTCTCATCTTAACAGACAAGCATTAGATTTTAGAGGACCAGTGCTTTTTATCAGTTTCAGAAGCAGAGTTGGACTAGATATGGTCTGTATGTGTAGGAAACACCATTCTTTTGTTCTCAGCACACTAACGTTTCCTGTTGTCTTAGAGATTCTAGAAAGCAAGAGCGTGCTTCTTGTTCTAAAGCAGAGTGTGATCAATGGATGAGACAATGCTGTGTGTTTCACTTCAGAAATGGAGTTAAATCCCATGCTCTGAGTCTCCCTACAAGCAAGACTTCGTTTCAGTTAAGTGCAGTCACATTTCTGCTCAAAGTAACTACATCATTCATGAAGCTCACACGTTTCTCATCTAAATGACAAGAATTGGATGTTAGAGGACCAGTGCTTTGTATCAGTTTCAGAAGCAGAGTTGGAGTAGATATGGTCTGTATGTGTAGAAAACACCTTTCTTTTGTTCTCAGCACACTCACGTTTCCTGCTGTCTTAGAGACTCTAGAAAGCAAGAGCGTTCTTCTTCTTCTAAAGCAGAGTGTGATCAATGGATGAGACAATGCTGTGTGTTTCACTTCAGAAATGGAGTTAAATACCATGCTCTGAGTCTCCCTACAAGCAAGACTTCGTTTCAGATAAGGGCAGTCAATTTTCTGCTCAAAGTAACTACATCGTTCACGAAGCTCACACGTTTCTCATCTTAACTGACAAGCATTGGATGTTAAATGACCAGTGCTTTGTATCAGTTTCAGAAGAAGAGTTGGAGTAGATATGGTCCGTATGTGTAGGAAACACCGTTCTTTTGTTCTGGGCACACTCAGATTTCCTGCTGTATTAGAGAATCTAGAAAGCAAGAGCGAGCTTCTTATTCTAAAGCAGAGTGTGATCAATGGATGATTACACTGCTGTGTGTTTCCCTTCAGAAATGGAGTTAAATCCCAGGCTCTGAGTCTCCCTACAAGCAAGACTTCGTTTCAGGTAAGGGCAGTCACTTTTCAGCTCAAACGAACTACATCGTTCACGGAGCTCACACGTTTCTCATCTTAACAGACAAGCATTGGATGATAGAGGACCAGTGCTTTGTATCAGTTTCAGAAGCAGAGTTGGACTAGATATGGTCTGTATGTGTAGGAAACACCGTTCTTTTGTTCTCAGCACACTCACGTTTCCTGCTGTCTTAGAGATTCTAGAAAGCAAGAGCGTGCTTCTTCTTCTAAAGCAGAGTGTGATCAATGGATGAGACAATGTTGTGTGTTTCACTTCAGAAATGGAGTTAAATCCCATGCTCTGAGTCTCCCTACAAGCAAGACTCCATTTCAGGAAAGTGCAGTCACATTTCTGCTCAAAGTAACTACATCATTCATGAAGCTCACACGTTTCTCATCTAAATGACAAGAATTGGATGTTAGAGGACCAGTGCTTTGTATCAGTTTCAGAAGCAGAGTTGGAGTAGATATGGTCTGTATGTGTAGAAAACACCGTTCTTTTGTTCTCAGCACACTCACGTTTCCTGCTGTCTTAGAGATTCTAGAAAGCAAGAGCGTGCTTCTTGTTCTAAAGCAGAGTGTGATCAATGGATGAGACAATGCTGTGTGTTTCACTTCAGAAATGGAGTTAAATACCATGCTCTGAGTCTCCCTACAAGCAAGACTTCGTTTCAGGTAAGGGCACTCAATTTTCTGCTCAAAGTAACTACATCGTTCACGAAGCCCACACGTTTCTCATCTTAACTGACAAGAATTGGATGTTAGAGGACCAGTGCATTGTATCAGTTTCAGAAGATTTGGACTACATATAGTCCGTATGTGTAGGAAACACCGTTCTTTTGTTCTGGGCACACTCAGATTTCCTGCTGTATTAGAGAATCTAGAAAGCAAGAGCGTTCTTCTTGTTCTAAAGCAGAATGTGATCTATGAATGAAAACTATGCTGTGTGTTTCCCTTCAGAAATGGAGTTACATCCCAGGCTCTGAGTCTCCCTACAAGCAAGACTTCGTTTCAGGTAAGGGCAGTCACTTTTCAGCTCAAACGAACTACATCGTTCACGGAGCTCACACGTTTCTCATCTTAACAGACAAGCATTGGAAGTTAGAGGACCAGTGCTTTGTATCAGTTTCAGAAGCAGAGTTGGAGTAGATATGGTCTGTATGTGTAGAAAACACCGTTCTTTTGTTCTCAGCACACTCACGTTTCCAGCTGTCTTAGAGACTCTAGAAAGCAAGAGCGTTCTTCTTGTTCTAAAGCAGAGTGTGATCAATGGATGAGACAATGCCGTGTATTTCACTTCAGAAATGGAGTTAAATACCATGCTCTGAGTCTCCGTACAAGCAAGACTTCGTTTCAGGTAAGGGCAGTCAATTTTCTGCTCAAAGTAACTACATCATTCACGAAGCTCACACGTTTCTCATCTTAACTGACAAGAATTGGACGTTAGAGGACCAGTGCATTGTATCAGTTTCAGAAGAAGATTTGGACTACATATAGTCCATATGTGTAGGAAACACCGTTCTTTTGTTCTGGGCACACTCAGATTTCCTGCTGTGTTAGAGAATCTAGAAAGCAAGAGCGTGCTTCTTATTCTAAAGCAGAGTGTGATCAATGGATGATTACACTGCTGTGTGTTTCCCTTCAGAAATGGAGTTAAATCCCAGGCTCTGAGTCTCCCTAAAAGCAAGACTTCGTTTCAGGTAAGGGCAGTCACTTTTCAGCTCAAACGAACTACATCGTTCACGGAGCTCACACGTTTCTCATCTTAACAGACAAGCATTGGATGTTAGAGGACCAGTGCTTTATATCAGTTTCAGAAGCAGAGTTGGACTAGATATGGTCTGTATGTGTAGGAAACACCGTTCTTTTGTTCTCAGCACACTCACGTTTCCTGCTGTCTTAGAGATTCTAGAAAGCAAGAGTGTGCTTCTCGCTCAAAAGCAGAGTGTGATCCATGGATGAGAACTATGCTCTGTGTTTCCCTTCAGAAATGGAGTTAAATCCCAGGCTCTGAGTCTCACTACAAGCAAGACTTCGTTTCAGGTAAGGGTAGTCACTTTTCAGCTCAAACGAACTACATCGTTCACGAAGCTCACACGTTTCTCATCTTAATAGAAAAGCATTGGATTTAGAGGACCAGTGCTTTTTATGAGTTTCAGAAGCAGAGTTGGACTATATAATGTCCACATGTGTAGGAAACACCGTTCTTTTGTTCTCAGCACACTCACGTTTCCTGCTGTCTTAGAGACTCTAGAAAGCAAGAGCGTGCTTCTTGTTCTAAAGCAGAGTGTGATCAATGGATGAGACAATGCTGTGTGTTTCACTTCAGAAATGGAGTTAAATCCCATGCTCTGAGTCTCCCTACAAGCAAGACTTCGTTTCAGTTAAGTGCAGTCACATTTCTGCTCAAAGTAACTACATCATTCATGAAGCTCACACGTTTCTCATCTAAATGACAAGAATTGGATGTTAGAGGACCAGTGCTTTGTATCAGTTTCAGAAGCAGAGTTGGAGTAGATATGGTCTGTATGTGTAGAAAACACCTTTCTTTTGTTCTCAGCACACTCACGTTTCCTGCTGTCTTAGAGACTCTAGAAAGCAAGAGCGTTCTTCTTCTTCTAAAGCAGAGTGTGATCAATGGATGAGACAATGCTGTGTGTTTCACTTCAGAAATGGAGTTAAATACCATGCTCTGAGTCTCCCTACAAGCAAGACTTCGTTTCAGATAAGGGCAGTCAATTTTCTGCTCAAAGTAACTACATCGTTCACGAAGCTCACACGTTTCTCATCTTAACTGACAAGCATTGGATGTTAAATGACCAGTGCTTTGTATCAGTTTCAGAAGAAGAGTTGGAGTAGATATGGTCCGTATGTGTAGGAAACACCGTTCTTTTGTTCTGGGCACACTCAGATTTCCTGCTGTATTAGAGAATCTAGAAAGCAAGAGCGTGCTTCTTGTTCTAAAGCAGAATGTGATCTATGGATGAAAACTATGCTGTGTGTTTCCCTTCAGAAATGGAGTTAAATCCCAGGCTCTGTGTCTTCCTACAGGCAAGACTTCGTTTCAGGTAAGGGCAGTCACTTTTCAGCTCAAACGAACTACATCGTTCACGAAGCTCACACGTTTCTCATCTTAACAGACAAGCATTAGATTTTAGAGGACCAGTGCTTTTTATCAGTTTCAGAAGCAGAGTTGGACTAGATATGGTCTGTATGTGTAGGAAACACCATTCTTTTGTTCTCAGCACACTAACGTTTCCTGTTGTCTTAGAGATTCTAGAAAGCAAGAGCGTGCTTCTTGTTCTAAAGCAGAGTGTGATCAATGGATGAGACAATGCTGTGTGTTTCACTTCAGAAATGGAGTTAAATCCCATGCTCTGAGTCTCCCTACAAGCAAGACTTCGTTTCAGTTAAGTGCAGTCACATTTCTGCTCAAAGTAACTACATCATTCATGAAGCTCACACGTTTCTCATCTAAATGACAAGAATTGGATGTTAGAGGACCAGTGCTTTGTATCAGTTTCAGAAGCAGAGTTGGAGTAGATATGGTCTGTATGTGTAGAAAACACCTTTCTTTTGTTCTCAGCACACTCACGTTTCCTGCTGTCTTAGAGACTCTAGAAAGCAAGAGCGTTCTTCTTCTTCTAAAGCAGAGTGTGATCAATGGATGAGACAATGCTGTGTGTTTCACTTCAGAAATGGAGTTAAATACCATGCTCTGAGTCTCCCTACAAGCAAGACTTCGTTTCAGATAAGGGCAGTCAATTTTCTGCTCAAAGTAACTACATCGTTCACGAAGCTCACACGTTTCTCATCTTAACTGACAAGCATTGGATGTTAAATGACCAGTGCTTTGTATCAGTTTCAGAAGAAGAGTTGGAGTAGATATGGTCCGTATGTGTAGGAAACACCGTTCTTTTGTTCTGGGCACACTCAGATTTCCTGCTGTATTAGAGAATCTAGAAAGCAAGAGCGAGCTTCTTATTCTAAAGCAGAGTGTGATCAATGGATGATTACACTGCTGTGTGTTTCCCTTCAGAAATGGAGTTAAATCCCAGGCTCTGAGTCTCCCTACAAGCAAGACTTCGTTTCAGGTAAGGGCAGTCACTTTTCAGCTCAAACGAACTACATCGTTCACGGAGCTCACACGTTTCTCATCTTAACAGACAAGCATTGGATGATAGAGGACCAGTGCTTTGTATCAGTTTCAGAAGCAGAGTTGGACTAGATATGGTCTGTATGTGTAGGAAACACCGTTCTTTTGTTCTCAGCACACTCACGTTTCCTGCTGTCTTAGAGATTCTAGAAAGCAAGAGCGTGCTTCTTCTTCTAAAGCAGAGTGTGATCAATGGATGAGACAATGTTGTGTGTTTCACTTCAGAAATGGAGTTAAATCCCATGCTCTGAGTCTCCCTACAAGCAAGACTCCATTTCAGGAAAGTGCAGTCACATTTCTGCTCAAAGTAACTACATCATTCATGAAGCTCACACGTTTCTCATCTAAATGACAAGAATTGGATGTTAGAGGACCAGTGCTTTGTATCAGTTTCAGAAGCAGAGTTGGAGTAGATATGGTCTGTATGTGTAGAAAACACCGTTCTTTTGTTCTCAGCACACTCACGTTTCCTGCTGTCTTAGAGATTCTAGAAAGCAAGAGCGTGCTTCTTGTTCTAAAGCAGAGTGTGATCAATGGATGAGACAATGCTGTGTGTTTCACTTCAGAAATGGAGTTAAATACCATGCTCTGAGTCTCCCTACAAGCAAGACTTCGTTTCAGGTAAGGGCACTCAATTTTCTGCTCAAAGTAACTACATCGTTCACGAAGCCCACACGTTTCTCATCTTAACTGACAAGAATTGGATGTTAGAGGACCAGTGCATTGTATCAGTTTCAGAAGATTTGGACTACATATAGTCCGTATGTGTAGGAAACACCGTTCTTTTGTTCTGGGCACACTCAGATTTCCTGCTGTATTAGAGAATCTAGAAAGCAAGAGCGTTCTTCTTGTTCTAAAGCAGAATGTGATCTATGAATGAAAACTATGCTGTGTGTTTCCCTTCAGAAATGGAGTTACATCCCAGGCTCTGAGTCTCCCTACAAGCAAGACTTCGTTTCAGGTAAGGGCAGTCACTTTTCAGCTCAAACGAACTACATCGTTCACGGAGCTCACACGTTTCTCATCTTAACAGACAAGCATTGGAAGTTAGAGGACCAGTGCTTTGTATCAGTTTCAGAAGCAGAGTTGGAGTAGATATGGTCTGTATGTGTAGAAAACACCGTTCTTTTGTTCTCAGCACACTCACGTTTCCAGCTGTCTTAGAGACTCTAGAAAGCAAGAGCGTTCTTCTTGTTCTAAAGCAGAGTGTGATCAATGGATGAGACAATGCCGTGTATTTCACTTCAGAAATGGAGTTAAATACCATGCTCTGAGTCTCCCTACAAGCAAGACTTCGTTTCAGGTAAGGGCAGTCAATTTTCTGCTCAAAGTAACTACATCATTCACGAAGCTCACACGTTTCTCATCTTAACTGACAAGAATTGGACGTTAGAGGACCAGTGCATTGTATCAGTTTCAGAAGAAGATTTGGACTACATATAGTCCATATGTGTAGGAAACACCGTTCTTTTGTTCTGGGCACACTCAGATTTCCTGCTGTGTTAGAGAATCTAGAAAGCAAGAGCGTGCTTCTTATTCTAAAGCAGAGTGTGATCAATGGATGATTACACTGCTGTGTGTTTCCCTTCAGAAATGGAGTTAAATCCCAGGCTCTGAGTCTCCCTAAAAGCAAGACTTCGTTTCAGGTAAGGGCAGTCACTTTTCAGCTCAAACGAACTACATCGTTCACGGAGCTCACACGTTTCTCATCTTAACAGACAAGCATTGGATGTTAGAGGACCAGTGCTTTATATCAGTTTCAGAAGCAGAGTTGGACTAGATATGGTCTGTATGTGTAGGAAACACCGTTCTTTTGTTCTCAGCACACTCACGTTTCCTGCTGTCTTAGAGATTCTAGAAAGCAAGAGTGTGCTTCTCGCTCAAAAGCAGAGTGTGATCCATGGATGAGAACTATGCTCTGTGTTTCCCTTCAGAAATGGAGTTAAATCCCAGGCTCTGAGTCTCACTACAAGCAAGACTTCGTTTCAGGTAAGGGTAGTCACTTTTCAGCTCAAACGAACTACATCGTTCACGAAGCTCACACGTTTCTCATCTTAATAGAAAAGCATTGGATTTAGAGGACCAGTGCTTTTTATGAGTTTCAGAAGCAGAGTTGGACTATATAATGTCCATATGTGTAGGAAACACCGTTCTTTTGTTCTCAGCACACTCACGTTTCCTGCTGTCTTAGAGACTCTAGAAAGCAAGAGCGTGCTTCTTGTTCTAAAGCAGAGTGTGATCAATGGATGAGACAATGCTGTGTGTTTCACTTCAGAAATGGAGTTAAATCCCATGCTCTGAGTCTCCCTACAAGCAAGACTTCGTTTCAGGTAAGGGCAGTCAATTTTCTGCTCAAAGTAACTACATCGTTCACGAAGCTCACACGTTTCTCATCTTAACTGACAAGAATTGGATGTTAGAGGACCAGTGCATTGTATCAGTTTCAGAAGAAGATTTGGACTACATATAGTCCGTATGTGTAGGAAACACCGTTCTTTTGTTCTGGGCACACTCAGATTTCCTGCTGTATTAGAGAATCTAGAAAGCAAGAGCGTGATTCTTGTTCTAAAGCAGAATGTGATCTATGGATGAAAACTATGCTGTGTGTTTCCCTTCAGAAATGGAGTTAAATCCCAGGCTCTGTGTCTTCCTACAGGCAAGACTTCGTTTCAGGTAAGGGCAGTCACTTTTCAGCTCAAACGAACTACATCGTTCACGGAGCTCACACGTTTCTCATCTTAACAGACAAGCATTGGATGTTAGAGGACCAGTACTTTGTATCAGTTTCAGAAGCAGAGTTGGACTAGATATGGTCTGTATGTGTAGGAAACACCATTCTTTTGTTCTCAGCACACTAACGTTTCCTGTTGTCTTAGAGATTCTAGAAAGCAAGAGCGTGCTTCTTGTTCTAAAGCAGAGTGTGATCAATGGATGAGACAATGCTGTGTGTTTCACTTCAGAAATGGAGTTAAATCCCATGCTCTGAGTCTCCCTACAAGCAAGACTTCGTTTCAGTTAAGTGCAGTCACATTTCTGCTCAAAGTAACTACATCATTCATGAAGCTCACACGTTTCTCATCTAAATGACAAGAATTGGATGTTAGAGGACCAGTGCTTTGTATCAGTTTCAGAAGCAGAGTTGGAGTAGATATGGTCTGTATGTGTAGAAAACACCTTTCTTTTGTTCTCAGCACACTCACGTTTCCTGCTGTCTTAGAGACTCTAGAAAGCAAGAGCGTTCTTCTTCTTCTAAAGCAGAGTGTGATCAATGGATGAGACAATGCTGTGTGTTTCACTTCAGAAATGGAGTTAAATACCATGCTCTGAGTCTCCCTACAAGCAAGACTTCGTTTCAGATAAGGGCAGTCAATTTTCTGCTCAAAGTAACTACATCGTTCACGAAGCTCACACGTTTCTCATCTTAACTGACAAGCATTGGATGTTAAATGACCAGTGCTTTGTATCAGTTTCAGAAGAAGAGTTGGAGTAGATATGGTCCGTATGTGTAGGAAACACCGTTCTTTTGTTCTGGGCACACTCAGATTTCCTGCTGTATTAGAGAATCTAGAAAGCAAGAGCGTGCTTCTTATTCTAAAGCAGAGTGTGATCAATGGATGATTACACTGCTGTGTGTTTCCCTTCAGAAATGGAGTTAAATCCCAGGCTCTGAGTCTCCCTACAAGCAAGACTTCGTTTCAGGTAAGGGCAGTCACTTTTCAGCTCAAACGAACTACATCGTTCACGGAGCTCACACGTTTCTCATCTTAACAGACAAGCATTGGATGATAGAGGACCAGTGCTTTGTATCAGTTTCAGAAGCAGAGTTGGACTAGATATGGTCTGTATGTGTAGGAAACACCGTTCTTTTGTTCTCAGCACACTCACGTTTCCTGCTGTCTTAGAGATTCTAGAAAGCAAGACCGTGCTTCTTCTTCTAAAGCAGAGTGTGATCAATGGATGAGACAATGCTGTGTGTTTCACTTCAGAAATGGAGTTAAATCCCATGCTCTGAGTCTCCCTACAAGCAAGACTCCATTTCAGGTAAGTGCAGTCACATTTCTGCTCAAAGTAACTACATCATTCATGAAGCTCACACGTTTCTCATCTAAATGACAAGAATTGGATGTTAGAGGACCAGTGCTTTGTATCAGTTTCAGAAGCAGAGTTGGAGTAGATATGGTCTGTATGTGTAGAAAACACCGTTCTTTTGTTCTCAGCACACTCACGTTTCCTGCTGTCTTAGAGATTCTAGAAAGCAAGAGCGTTCTTCTTGTTCTAAAGCAGAGTGTGATCAATGGATGAGACAATGCTGTGTGTTTCACTTCAGAAATGGAGTTAAATACCATGCTCTGAGTCTCCCTACAAGCAAGACTTCGTTTCAGGTAAGGGCAGTCACTTTTCTGCTCAAAGGAACTACATCGTTCATGAAGCTCACACGTTTCTCATCTTAACTGACAAGAATTGGATGTTAGAGGACCAGTGCATTGTATCAGTTTCAGAAGAAGATTTGGACTACATATAGTCCGTCTGTGTAGGAAACACCGTTCTTTTGTTCTGGGCACACTCAGATTTCCTGCTGTATTAGAGAATCTAGAAAGCAAGAGCGTGATTCTTGTTCTAAAGCAGAATGTGATCTATGGATGAAAACTATGCTGTGTGTTTCCCTTCAGAAATGGAGTTAAATCCCAGGCTCTGTGTCTTCCTACAGGCAAGACTTCGTTTCAGGTAAGGGCAGTCACTTTTCTGGTCAAACGAACTACATCGTTCACGAAGCTCACACGTTTCTCATCTTAATAGAAAAGCATTGGATTTAGAGGACCAGTGCTTTTTATGAGTTTCAGAAGCAGAGTTGGAGTAGATATGGTCTGTATGTGTAGAAAACACCGTTCTTTTGTTCTCAGCACACTCACGTTTCCAGCTGTCTTAGAGACTCTAGAAAGCAAGAGCGTTCTTCTTGTTCTAAAGCAGAGTGTGATCAATGGATGAGACAATGCCGTGTATTTCACTTCAGAAATGGAGTTAAATACCATGCTCTGAGTCTCCCTACAAGCAAGACTTCGTTTCAGGTAAGGGCAGTCAATTTTCTGCTCAAAGTAACTACATCATTCACGAAGCTCACACGTTTCTCATCTTAACTGACAAGAATTGGACGTTAGAGGACCAGTGCATTGTATCAGTTTCAGAAGAAGATTTGGACTACATATAGTCCATATGTGTAGGAAACACCGTTCTTTTGTTCTGGGCACACTCAGATTTCCTGCTGTGTTAGAGAATCTAGAAAGCAAGAGCGTGCTTCTTATTCTAAAGCAGAGTGTGATCAATGGATGATTACACTGCTGTGTGTTTCCCTTCAGACATGGAGTTAAATCCCAGGCTCTGAGTCTCCCTAAAAGCAAGACTTCGTTTCAGGTAAGGGCAGTCACTTTTCAGCTCAAACGAACTACATCTTTCACGGAGCTCACACGTTTCTCATCTTAACAGACAAGCATTGGATGTTAGAGGACCAGTGCTTTATATCAGTTTCAGAAGCAGAGTTGGACTAGATATGGTCTGTATGTGTAGGAAACACCGTTCTTTTGTTCTCAGCACACTCACGTTTCCTGCTGTCTTAGAGATTCTAGAAAGCAAGAGTGTGCTTCTCACTCAAAAGCAGAGTGTGATCCATGGATGAGAACTATGCTCTGTGTTTCCCTTCAGAAATGGAGTGAAATCCCAGGCTCTGAGTCTCACTACAAGCAAGACTTCGTTTCAGGTAAGGGTAGTCACTTTTCAGCTCAAACGAACTACATCGTTCACGAAGCTCACACGTTTCTCATCTTAATAGAAAAGCATTGGATTTAGAGGACCAGTGCTTTTTATGAGTTTCAGAAGCAGAGTTGGACTATATAATGTCCATATGTGTAGGAAACACCGTTCTTTTGTTCTCAGCACACTCACGTTTCCTGCTGTCTTAGAGACTCTAGAAAGCAAGAGCGTGCTTCTTGTTCTAAAGCAGAGTGTGATCAATGGATGAGACAATGCTGTGTGTTTCACTTCAGAAATGGAGTTAAATCCCATGCTCTGAGTCTCCCTACAAGCAAGACTTCGTTTCAGGTAAGGGCAGTCAATTTTCTGCTCAAAGTAACTACATCGTTCACGAAGCTCACACGTTTCTCATCTTAACTGACAAGAATTGGATGTTAGAGGACCAGTGCATTGTATCAGTTTCAGAAGAAGATTTGGACAACATATAGTCCGTATGTGTAGGAAACACCGTTCTTTTGTTCTGGGCACGCTCAGATTTCCTGCTGTATTAGAGAATCTAGAAAGCAAGAGCGTGCTTCTTGTTCTAAAGCAGAATGTGATCTATGGATGAAAACTATGCTGTGTGTTTCCCTTCAGAAATGGAGTTAAATCCCAGGCTCTGTGTCTTCCTACAGGCAAGACTTCGTTTCAGGTAAGGGCAGTCACTTTTCAGCTCAAACGAACTACATCGTTCACGAAGCTCACACGTTTCTCATCTTAACAGACAAGCATTAGATTTTAGAGGACCAGTGCTTTTTATCAGTTTCAGAAGCAGAGTTGGACTAGATATGGTCTGTATGTGTAGGAAACACCATTCTTTTGTTCTCAGCACACTAACGTTTCCTGTTGTCTTAGAGATTCTAGAAAGCAAGAGCGTGCTTCTTGTTCTAAAGCAGAGTGTGATCAATGGATGAGACAATGCTGTGTGTTTCACTTCAGAAATGGAGTTAAATCCCATGCTCTGAGTCTCCCTACAAGCAAGACTTCGTTTCAGTTAAGTGCAGTCACATTTCTGCTCAAAGTAACTACATCATTCATGAAGCTCACACGTTTCTCATCTAAATGACAAGAATTGGATGTTAGAGGACCAGTGCTTTGTATCAGTTTCAGAAGCAGAGTTGGAGTAGATATGGTCTGTATGTGTAGAAAACACCTTTCTTTTGTTCTCAACACACTCACGTTTCCTGCTGTCTTAGAGACTCTAGAAAGCAAGAGCGTTCTTCTTCTTCTAAAGCAGAGTGTGATCAATGGATGAGACAATGCTGTGTGTTTCACTTCAGAAATGGAGTTAAATACCATGCTCTGAGTCTCCCTACAAGCAAGACTTCGTTTCAGATAAGGGCAGTCAATTTTCTGCTCAAAGTAACTACATCGTTCACGAAGCTCACACGTTTCTCATCTTAACTGACAAGCATTGGATGTTAAATGACCAGTGCTTTGTATCAGTTTCAGAAGAAGAGTTGGAGTAGATATGGTCCGTATGTGTAGGAAACACCGTTCTTTTGTTCTGGGCACACTCAGATTTCCTGCTGTATTAGAGAATCTAGAAAGCAAGAGCGTGCTTCTTATTCTAAAGCAGAGTGTGATCAATGGATGATTACACTGCTGTGTGTTTCCCTTCAGAAATGGAGTTAAATCCCAGGCTCTGAGTCTCCCTACAAGCAAGACTTCGTTTCAGGTAAGGGCAGTCACTTTTCAGCTCAAACGAACTACATTGTTCACGGAGCTCACACGTTTCTCATCTTAACAGACAAGCATTGGATGATAGAGGACCAGTGCTTTGTATCAGTTTCAGAAGCAGAGTTGGACTAGATATGGTCTGTATGTGTAGGAAACACCGTTCTTTTGTTCTCAGCACACTCACGTTTCCTGCTGTCTTAGAGATTCTAGAAAGCAAGAGCGTGCTTCTTCTTCTAAAGCAGAGTGTGATCAATGGATGAGACAATGCTGTGTGTTTCACTTCAGAAATGGAGTTAAATCCCATGCTCTGAGTCTCCCTACAAGCAAGACTCCATTTCAGGAAAGTGCAGTCACATTTCTGCTCAAAGTAACTACATCATTCATGAAGCTCACACGTTTCTCATCTAAATGACAAGAATTGGATGTTAGAGGACCAGTGCTTTGTATCAGTTTCAGAAGCAGAGTTGGAGTAGATATGGTCTGTATGTGTAGAAAACACCGTTCTTTTGTTCTCAGCACACTCATGTTTCCTGCTGTCTTAGAGATTCTAGAAAGCAAGAGCGTGCTTCTTGTTCTAAAGCAGAGTGTGATCAATGGATGAGACAATGCTGTGTGTTTCACTTCAGAAATGGAGTTAAATACCATGCTCTGAGTCTCCCTACAAGCAAGACTTCGTTTCAGGTAAGGGCACTCAATTTTCTGCTCAAAGTAACTACATCGTTCACGAAGCCCACACGTTTCTCATCTTAACTGACAAGAATTGGATGTTAGAGGACCAGTGCATTGTATCAGTTTCAGAAGATTTGGACTACATATAGTCCGTATGTGTAGGAAACACCGTTCTTTTGTTCTGGGCACACTCAGATTTCCTGCTGTATTAGAGAATCTAGAAAGCAAGAGCGTTCTTCTTGTTCTAAAGCAGAATGTGATCTATGAATGAAAACTATGCTGTGTGTTTCCCTTCAGAAATGGAGTTACATCCCAGGCTCTGAGTCTCCCTAAAAGCAAGACTTCGTTTCAGGTAAGGGCAGTCACTTTTCAGCTCAAACGAACTACATCGTTCACGGAGCTCACACGTTTCTCATCTTAACAGACAAGCATTGGAAGTTAGAGGACCAGTGCTTTGTATCAGTTTCAGAAGCAGAGTTGGAGTAGATATGGTCTGTATGTGTAGAAAACACCGTTCTTTTGTTCTCAGCACACTCTCGTTTCCAGCTGTCTTAGAGACTCTAGAAAGCAAGAGCGTTCTTCTTGTTCTAAAGCAGAGTGTGATCAATGGATGAGACAATGCCGTGTATTTCACTTCAGAAATGGAGTTAAATACCATGCTCTGAGTCTCCCTACAAGCAAGACTTCGTTTCAGGTAAGGGCAGTCAATTTTCTGCTCAAAGTAACTACATCATTCACGAAGCTCACACGTTTCTCATCTTAACTGACAAGAATTGGACGTTAGAGGACCAGTGCATTGTATCAGTTTCAGAAGAAGATTTGGACTACATATAGTCCATATGTGTAGGAAACACCGTTCTTTTGTTCTGGGCACACTCAGATTTCCTGCTGTGTTAGAGAATCTAGAAAGCAAGAGCGTGCTTCTTATTCTAAAGCAGAGTGTGATCAATGGATGATTACACTGCTGTGTGTTTCCCTTCAGAAATGGAGTTAAATCCCAGGCTCTGAGTCTCCCTAAAAGCAAGACTTCGTTTCAGGTAAGGGCAGTCACTTTTCAGCTCAAACGAACTACATCGTTCACGGAGCTCACACGTTTCTCATCTTAACAGACAAGCATTGGATGTTAGAGGACCAGTGCTTTATATCAGTTTCAGAAGCAGAGTTGGACTAGATATGGTCTGTATGTGTAGGAAACACCGTTCTTTTGTTCTCAGCACACTCACGTTTCCTGCTGTCTTAGAGATTCTAGAAAGCAAGAGTGTGCTTCTCGCTCAAAAGCAGAGTGTGATCCATGGATGAGAACTATGCTCTGTGTTTCCCTTCAGAAATGGAGTTAAATCCCAGGCTCTGAGTCTCACTACAAGCAAGACTTCGTTTCAGGTAAGGGTAGTCACTTTTCAGCTCAAACGAACTACATCGTTCACGAAGCTCACACGTTTCTCATCTTAATAGAAAAGCATTGGATTTAGAGGACCAGTGCTTTTTATGAGTTTCAGAAGCAGAGTTGGACTATATAATGTCCATATGTGTAGGAAACACCGTTCTTTTGTTCTCAGCACACTCACGTTTCCTGCTGTCTTAGAGACTCTAGAAAGCAAGAGCGTGCTTCTTGTTCTAAAGCAGAGTGTGATCAATGGATGAGACAATGCTGTGTGTTTCACTTCAGAAATGGAGTTAAATACCATGCTCTGAGTCTCCCTACAAGCAAGACTTCGTTTCAGGTAAGGGCAGTCAATTTTCTGCTCAAAGTAACTACTTCGTTCACGAAGCTCACACGTTTCTCATCTTAACTGACAAGAATTGGATGTTAGAGGACCAGTGCATTGTATCAGTTTCAGAAGAAGATTTGGACTACATATAGTCCGTATGTGTAGGAAACACCGTTCTTTTGTTCTGGGCACACTCAGATTTCCTGCTGTATTAGAGAATCTAGAAAGCAAGAGCGTGATTCTTGTTCTAAAGCAGAATGAGATCTATGGATGAAAACTATGCTGTGTGTTTCCCTTCAGAAATGGAGTTAAATCCCAGGCTCTGTGTCTTCCTACAGGCAAGACTTCGTTTCAGGTAAGGGCAGTCACTTTTCAGCTCAAACGAACTACATCGTTCACGAAGCTCACACGTTTCTCATCTTAATAGAAAAGCATTGGATTTAGAGGACCAGTGCTTTTTATGAGTTTCAGAAGCAGAGTTGGACTATATAATGTCCATATGTGTAGGAAACACCGTTCTTTTGTTCTCAGCACACTCACGTTTCCTGCTGTCTTAGAGACTCTAGAAAGCAAGAGCGTGCTTCTTGTTCTAAAGCAGAGTGTGATCAATGGATGAGACAATGCTGTGTGTTTCACTTCAGAAATGGAGTTAAATACCATGCTCTGAGTCTCCCTACAAGCAAGACTTCGTTTCAGGTAAGGGCAGTCAATTTTCTGCTCAAAGTAACTACATCGTTCACGAAGCTCACACGTTTCTCATCTTAACTGACAAGAATTGGATGTTAGAGGACCAGTGCATTGTATCAGTTTCAGAAGAAGATTTGGACAACATATAGTCCGTATGTGTAGGAAACACCGTTCTTTTGTTCTGGGCACACTCAGATTTCCTGCTGTATTAGAGAATCTAGAAAGCAAGAGCGTGCTTCTTGTTCTAAAGCAGAATGTGATCTATGGATGAAAACTATGCTGTGTGTTTCCCTTCAGAAATGGAGTTGAATCCCAGGCTCTGTGTCTTCCTACAGGCAAGACTTCGTTTCAGGTAAGGGCAGTCACTTTTCAGCTCAAACGAACTACATCGTTCACGAAGCTCACACGTTTCTCATCTTAACAGACAAGCATTAGATTTTAGAGGACCAGTGCTTTTTATCAGTTTCAGAAGCAGAGTTGGACTAGATATGGTCTGTATGTGTAGGAAACACCATTCTTTTGTTCTCAGCACACTAACGTTTCCTGTTGTCTTAGAGATTCTAGAAAGCAAGAGCGTGCTTCTTGTTCTAAAGCAGAGTGTGATCAATGGATGAGACAATGCTGTGTGTTTCACTTCAGAAATGGAGTTAAATCCCATGCTCTGAGTCTCCCTACAAGCAAGACTTCGTTTCAGTTAAGTGCAGTCACATTTCTGCTCAAAGTAACTACATCATTCATGAAGCTCACACGTTTCTCATCTAAATGAGAAGAATTGGATGTTAGAGGACCAGTGCTTTGTATCAGTTTCAGAAGCAGAGTTGGAGTAGATATGGTCTGTATGTGTAGAAAACACCTTTCTTTTGTTCTCAGCACACTCACGTTTCCTGCTGTCTTAGAGACTCTAGAAAGCAAGAGCGTTCTTCTTCTTCTAAAGCAGAGTGTGATCAATGGATGAGACAATGCTATGTGTTTCACTTCAGAAATGGAGTTAAATACCATGCTCTGAGTCTCCCTACAAGCAAGACTTCGTTTCAGATAAGGGCAGTCAATTTTCTGCTCAAAGTAACTACATCGTTCACGAAGCTCACACGTTTCTCATCTTAACTGACAAGCATTGGATGTTAAATGACCAGTGCTTTGTATCAGTTTCAGAAGAAGAGTTGGAGTAGATATGGTCCGTATGTGTAGGAAACACCGTTCTATTGTTCTGGGCACACTCAGATTTCCTGCTGTATTAGAGAATCTAGAAAGCAAGAGCGTGCTTCTTATTCTAAAGCAGAGTGTGATCAATGGATGATTACACTGCTGTGTGTTTCCCTTCAGAAATGGAGTTAAATCCCAGGCTCTGAGTCTCCCTACAAGCAAGACTTCGTTTCAGGTAAGGGCAGTCACTTTTCAGCTCAAACGAACTACATCGTTCACGGAGCTCACACGTTTCTCATCTTAACAGACAAGCATTGGATGATAGAGGACCAGTGATTTGTATCAGTTTCAGAAGCAGAGTTGGACTAGATATGGTCTGTATGTGTAGGAAACACCGTTCTTTTGTTCTCAGCACACTCACGTTTCCTGCTGTCTTAGAGATTCTAGAAAGCAAGAGCGTGCTTCTTGTTCTAAAGCAGAGTGTGATCAATGGATGAGACAATGCTGTGTGTTTAACTTCAGAAATGGAGTTAAATCCCATGCTCTGAGTCTCCCTACAAGCAAGACTCCATTTCAGGTAAGTGCAGTCACATTTCTGCTCAAAGTAACTACATCATTCATGAAGCTCACACGTTTCTCATCTAAATGACAAGAATTGGATGTTAGAGGACCAGTGCTTTGTATCAGTTTCAGAAGCAGAGTTGGAGTAGATATGGTCTGTATGTGTAGAAAACACCGTTCTTTTGTTCTCAGCACACTCACGTTTCCTGCTGTCTTAGAGATTCTAGAAAGCAAGAGCGTTCTTCTTGTTCTAAAGCAGAGTGTGATCAATGGATGAGACAATGCTGTGTGTTTCACTTCAGAAATGGAGTTAAATACCATGCTCTGAGTCTCCCTACAAGCAAGACTTCGTTTCAGGTAAGGGCAGTCACTTTTCTGCTCAAAGGAACTACATCGTTCACGAAGCTCACACGTTTCTCATCTTAACTGACAAGAATTGGATGTTAGAGGACCAGTGCATTGTATCAGTTTCAGAAGAAGATTTGGACTACATATAGTCCGTATGTGTAGGAAACACCGTTCTTTTGTTCTGGGCACACTCAGATTTCCTGCTGTATTAGAGAATCTAGAAAGCAAGAGCGTGCTTCTTATTCTAAAGCAGAGTGTGATCAATGGATGATTACACTGCTGTGTGTTTCCCTTCAGAAATGGAGTTAAATCCCATGCTCTGAGTCTCCCTACAAGCAAGACTCCGTTTCAGGTAAGTGCAGTCACATTTCTGCTCAAAGTAACTACATCATTCATGAAGCTCACACGTTTCTCATCTAAATGACAAGAATTGGATGTTAGAGGACCAGTGCTTTGTATCAGTTTCAGAAGCAGAGTTGGACCAGATATGGTCTGTATGTGTAGGAAACACCGTTCCTTTGTTCTCAGCACACTCACGTTTCCTGCTGTCTTAGAGATTCTAGAAAGCAAGAGCGTGCTTCTTGTTCTAAAGCAGAGTGTGATCAGTGGATGAGAACTATGCTGTGTGTTTCACTTCAGAAATGGAGTTAAATCCCAGGCTCCGAGTCTTCCTACAAGCAAGACTTCAATTCAGCTAATGGCAGTCACTTTTCTGCTCAAAGGAACTACATCGTTCACGAAGTTCACACGTTTCTCATCTTAACTGACAAGCATTGGATGTTAAATGACCAGTGCTTTGTATCAGTTTCAGAAGAAGAGTTGGAGTAGATATTGTCCGTATGTGTAGGTAACACTGTTCTTTTGTTCTGGGCACACTCAGATTTCCTGCTGTATTAGAGAATCTAGAAAGCAAGAGCGTGCTTCTTATTCTAAAGCAGAGTGTGATCAATGGATGATTACACTGCTGTGTGTTTCCCTTCAGAAATGGAGTTAAATCCCAGGCTCTGAGTCTCCCATCAAGCAAGACTTCGTTTCAGGTAAGGGCAGTCACTTTTCAGCTCAAACGAACTACATCGTTCACGGAGCTCACACGTTTCTCATCTTAACAGACATGCATTGGATGTTAGAGGACCAGTGCTTTGTATTAGTTTCAGAAGCAGAGTTGGACTAGATATGATCTGTATGTGTAGGAAACACCGTTCTTTTGTTCTCAGCACACTCACGTTTCCTGCTGTCTTAGAGATTCTAGAAAGCAAGAGCGTGCTTCTTGTTCTAAAGCAGAGTGTGATCAATGGATGAGACAATGCTGTGTGTTTCACTTCAGAAATGGAGTTAAATACCATGCTCTGAGTCTCCCTACAAGCAAGACTCCATTTCAGGTAAGTGCAGTCACATTTCTGCTCAAAGTAACTACATCATTCATGAAGCTCACACGTTTCTCATCTAAATGACAAGAATTGGATGTTAGAGGACCAGTGCTTTGTATCAGTTTCAGAAGCAGAGTTGGACCAGATATGGTCTGTATGTGTAGGAAACACCGTTCCTTTGTTCTCAGCACACTCACGTTTCCTGCTGTCCTAGAGATTCTAGAAAGCAAGAGCGTGCTTCTTGTTCTAAAGCAGAGTGTGATCAATGGATGAGATCTATGCTGTGTGTTTCACTTCAGAAATTGAGTTAAATCCCAGGCCCCGAGTCTTACTACAAGCAAGACTTCAATTCAGGTAATGGCAGTCACTTTTCTGCTCAAAGGAACTACATCGTTCACGAAGCTCACACATTTCTCATCTTAACTGACAAGCATTGGATGTTAAATGACCAGTGCTTTGTATCAGTTTCAGAAGAGGAGTTGGAGTAGATATGGTCCGATTGTGTAGGAAAAACCGTTCTTTTGTTCTCAGCACACTCACGTTTCCTGCTGTCTTAGAGATTCTAGAAAGCAAGAGCGTGCTTCTTGTTCTAAAGCAGAGTGTGATCAATGGATGATTACACTGCTGTGTGTTTCACTTCAGAAATGGAGTTAAATCCCAGGCTCTGAGTCTTCCTACAAGCAAGACTTCGTTTCAGGTAAGGGCAGTCACTTTTCAGCTCAAACGAACTACATCGTTCACGAAGCTCACACGTTTGTCATCTTAACAGACAAGAATTAGATTTTAGAGGACCAGTGCTTTTTATCAGTTTCAGAAGCAGAGTTGGACTATATAATGTGCGTATGTGTAGGAAACACCGTTCTTTTGTTCTCAGCACACTCACGTTTCCTGCTGTCTTGGAGAGTCTATAAAGCAAGAGCGTGCTTCTTCTTCTAAAGCAGAGTGTGATCAATGGATGATTACACTGCTGTGTGTTTTATTTCAGAAATGGAGTTAAATCCCAGGCTCTGAGTCTTCCTACAAGCAAGACTTCGTTTCAGGTAATGGCAGTCACATTTCTGCTCAAAGTAACTACATCATTCATGAAGCTCACACGTTTCTCATCTAAATGACAAGAATTGGATGTTAGAGGACCAGTGCATTGTATCAGTTTCAGAAGAAGATTTGGACTACATATAGTCTGTATGTGTAGGAAACACCGTTCTTTGGTTCTCAGCACACTCACTTTTCCTGCTGTCTTAGAGACTCTAGAAAGCAAGAGTGTGCTTCTCGCTCAAAAGCAGAGTGTGATCCATGGATGAGAACTATGCTCTGTGCTTCCCTTCAGAAATGGAGTTAAATCCCAGGCTCTGAGTCTCACTACAAGCAAGACTTCGTTTCAGGTAAGGGCAGTCACTTTTCAGCTCAAACGAACTACATCGTTCACGAAGCTCACACGTTTCTCATCTTAATAGAAAAGCATTGGATTTAGAGGACCAGTGCTTTTTATGAGTTTCAGAAGCAGAGTTGGACTATATAATGTCCATATGTGTAGGAAACACCGTTCTTTTGTTCTCAGCACACTCACGTTTCCTGCTGTCTTAGAGACTCTAGAAAGCAAGAGCGTGCTTCTTGTTCTAAAGCAGAGTGTGATCAATGGATGAGACAATGCTGTGTGTTTCACTTCAGAAATGGAGTTAAATACCATGCTCTGAGTCTCCCTACAAGTAAGACTTCGTTTCAGGTAAGGGCAGTCAATTTTCTGCTCAAAGTAACAACATCGTTCACGAAGCTCACAAGTTTCTCATCTTAACTGACAAGAATTGGATGTTAGAGGACCAGTGCATTGTATCAGTTTCAGAAGAAGATTTGGACTACATATAGACCGTATGTGTAGGAAACACTGTTCTTTTGTTCTGGGCACACTCAGATTTCCTGCTGTATTAGAGAATTTAGAAAGCAATAGCGTGCTTCTTGTTCTAAAGCAGAATGTGATCTATGGATGAAAACTATGCTGTGTGTTTCCCTTCAGAAATGGAGTTAAATCCCAGGCTCTGAGTCTCCCTACAAGCAAGACTTCGTTTCAGGTAAGGGCAGTCACTTATCAGCTCAAACGAACTACATCGTTCAGGGAGCTCACACGTTTCTCATCTTAACAGACAAGCATTGGATGTTAGAGGACCAGTGCTTTGTATCAGTTTCAGAAGCAGAGTTTGACTAGATATGGTCTGTATGTGTAGGAAACACCGTTCTTTTGTTCTCAGCACACTCTCGTTTCCTGCTGTCTTAGAGATTCTAGAAAGCAAGAGCGTGCTTCTTGTTCTAAAGCAGAGTGTGATCAATGGATGAGAACTATGCTGTGTGTTTCACTTCAGAAATGGAGTTAAATCCCAGGCTCCGAGTATTCCTACAAGCAAGACTTCAATTCAGCTAATGGCAGTCACTTTTCTGCTCAAAGGAACTACAGCGTTCACGAAGCTCACACGTTTCTCATCTTAACTGACAAGCATTGGTTGTTAAATGACCAGTGCTTTGTATCAGTTTCAGAAGAAGAGTTGGAGTAGATATGGTCCGTATGTGTAGGAAACACAGTTCTTTTGTTCTGGGCACACTCAGATTTCCTGCTGTCTTAGAGACTGTAGAAAGCAAGAGCGTGCTTCTTGCTCTAAAGCAGAGTGTGATCCATGGATGAGAACTATGCTGTGTGTTTCCCTTCAGAAATGGAGTTAAATCCCAGGCTCTGGGTCTTCCTACAAGCAAGACTTCGTTTCAGGTAAGGGCAGTCACTTTTCAGCTCAAACGAACTACATCGTTCACGGAGCTCACACGTTTCTCATCTTAACAGACAAGCATTGGATGTTAGAGGACCAGTACTTTGTATCAGTTTCAGAAGCAGAGTTGGAGTACATATGGTCTGTATGTGTAGAATACACCATTCCTTTGTTCTCAGCACACTCACGTTTCCTGCTGTCTTAGAGACTCTAGAAAGCAAGAGCGTGCTTCTTGTTCTAAAGCAGAGTGTGATCAATGGATGAGACAATGCTGTGTGTTTCACTTCAGAAATGGAGTTGAATCCCATGCTCTGAGTCTCCCTACAAGCAAGACTTCGTTTCAGGTAAGGGCAGTCAATTTTCTGCTCAAAGTAACTACATCGTTCACGAAGCTCACACGTTTCTCATCTTAACTGACAAGCATTGGATGTTAGAGAACCAGTGCTTTGTATCAGTTTCAGAAGCAGAGTTGGACTAGATATGGTCTGTATGTGTAGGAAACACCGTTCTTTTGTTCTCAGCACACTCATGTTTCCTGCTGTCTTAGAGACTCTAGAAAGCAAGAGCATGCTTCTTGTTCTAAAGCAGAGTGTGATCAATGGATGATTACACTGCTGTGTGTTTCCCTTCAGAAATGGAGTTAAATCCCATGCTCTGAGTCTCCCTACAAGCAAGACTCCGTTTCAGGTAAGTGCAGTCACATTTCTGCTCAAAGTAACTACATCATTCATGAAGCTCACACGTTTCTCATCTAAATGACAAGAATTGGATGTTAGAGGACCAGTGCTTTGTATCAGTTTCAGAAGCAGAGTTGGACCAGATATGGTCTGTATGTGTAGGAAACACCGTTCCTTTGTTCTCAGCACACTCACGTTTCCTGCTGTCTTAGAGATTCTAGAAAGCAAGAGCGTGCTTCTTGTTCTAAAGCAGAGTGTGATCAGTGGATGAGAACTATGCTGTGTGTTTCACTTCAGAAATGGAGTTAAATCCCAGGCTCCGAGTCTTCCTACAAGCAAGACTTCAATTCAGCTAATGGCAGTCACTTTTCTGCTCAAAGGAACTACATCGTTCACGAAGTTCACACGTTTCTCATCTTAACTGACAAGCATTGGATGTTAAATGACCAGTGCTTTGTATCAGTTTCAGAAGAAGAGTTGGAGTAGATATTGTCCGTATGTGTAGGTAACACTGTTCTTTTGTTCTGGGCACACTCAGATTTCCTGCTGTATTAGAGAATCTAGAAAGCAAGAGCGTGCTTCTTATTCTAAAGCAGAGTGTGATCAATGGATGATTACACTGCTGTGTGTTTCCCTTCAGAAATGGAGTTAAATCCCAGGCTCTGAGTCTCCCATCAAGCAAGACTTCGTTTCAGGTAAGGGCAGTCACTTTTCAGCTCAAACGAACTACATCGTTCACGGAGCTCACACGTTTCTCATCTTAACAGACATGCATTGGATGTTAGAGGACCAGTGCTTTGTATTAGTTTCAGAAGCAGAGTTGGACTAGATATGATCTGTATGTGTAGGAAACACCGTTCTTTTGTTCTCAGCACACTCACGTTTCCTGCTGTCTTAGAGATTCTAGAAAGCAAGAGCGTGCTTCTTGTTCTAAAGCAGAGTGTGATCAATGGATGAGACAATGCTGTGTGTTTCACTTCAGAAATGGAGTTAAATACCATGCTCTGAGTCTCCCTACAAGCAAGACTCCATTTCAGGTAAGTGCAGTCACATTTCTGCTCAAAGTAACTACATCATTCATGAAGCTCACACGTTTCTCATCTAAATGACAAGAATTGGATGTTAGAGGACCAGTGCTTTGTATCAGTTTCAGAAGCAGAGTTGGACCAGATATGGTCTGTATGTGTAGGAAACACCGTTCCTTTGTTCTCAGCACACTCACGTTTCCTGCTGTCCTAGAGATTCTAGAAAGCAAGAGCGTGCTTCTTGTTCTAAAGCAGAGTGTGATCAATGGATGAGATCTATGCTGTGTGTTTCACTTCAGAAATTGAGTTAAATCCCAGGCCCCGAGTCTTACTACAAGCAAGACTTCAATTCAGGTAATGGCAGTCACTTTTCTGCTCAAAGGAACTACATCGTTCACGAAGCTCACACATTTCTCATCTTAACTGACAAGCATTGGATGTTAAATGACCAGTGCTTTGTATCAGTTTCAGAAGAGGAGTTGGAGTAGATATGGTCCGATTGTGTAGGAAAAACCGTTCTTTTGTTCTCAGCACACTCACGTTTCCTGCTGTCTTAGAGATTCTAGAAAGCAAGAGCGTGCTTCTTGTTCTAAAGCAGAGTGTGATCAATGGATGATTACACTGCTGTGTGTTTCACTTCAGAAATGGAGTTAAATCCCAGGCTCTGAGTCTTCCTACAAGCAAGACTTCGTTTCAGGTAAGGGCAGTCACTTTTCAGCTCAAACGAACTACATCGTTCACGAAGCTCACACGTTTGTCATCTTAACAGACAAGAATTAGATTTTAGAGGACCAGTGCTTTTTATCAGTTTCAGAAGCAGAGTTGGACTATATAATGTGCGTATGTGTAGGAAACACCGTTCTTTTGTTCTCAGCACACTCACGTTTCCTGCTGTCTTGGAGAGTCTATAAAGCAAGAGCGTGCTTCTTCTTCTAAAGCAGAGTGTGATCAATGGATGATTACACTGCTGTGTGTTTTATTTCAGAAATGGAGTTAAATCCCAGGCTCTGAGTCTTCCTACAAGCAAGACTTCGTTTCAGGTAATGGCAGTCACATTTCTGCTCAAAGTAACTACATCATTCATGAAGCTCACACGTTTCTCATCTAAATGACAAGAATTGGATGTTAGAGGACCAGTGCATTGTATCAGTTTCAGAAGAAGATTTGGACTACATATAGTCTGTATGTGTAGGAAACACCGTTCTTTGGTTCTCAGCACACTCAGTTTTCCTGCTGTCTTAGAGACTCTAGAAAGCAAGAGTGTGCTTATCGCTCAAAAGCAGAGTGTGATCCATGGATGAGAACTATGCTCTGTGCTTCCCTTCAGAAATGGAGTTAAATCCCAGGCTCTGAGTCTCACTACAAGCAAGACTTCGTTTCAGGTAAGGGCAGTCACTTTTCAGCTCAAACGAACTACATCGTTCACGAAGCTCACACGTTTCTCATCTTAATAGAAAAGCATTGGATTTAGAGGACCAGTGCTTTTTATGAGTTTCAGAAGCAGAGTTGGACTATATAATGTCCATATGTGTAGGAAACACCGTTCTTTTGTTCTCAGCACACTCACGTTTCCTGCTGTCTTAGAGACTCTAGAAAGCAAGAGCGTGCTTCTTGTTCTAAAGCAGAGTGTGATCAATGGATGAGACAATGCTGTGTGTTTCACTTCAGAAATGGAGTTAAATACCATGCTCTGAGTCTCCCTACAAGTAAGACTTCGTTTCAGGTAAGGGCAGTCAATTTTCTGCTCAAAGTAACAACATCGTTCACGAAGCTCACAAGTTTCTCATCTTAACTGACAAGAATTGGATGTTAGAGGACCAGTGCATTGTATCAGTTTCAGAAGAAGATTTGGACTACATATAGACCGTATGTGTAGGAAACACTGTTCTTTTGTTCTGGGCACACTCAGATTTCCTGCTGTATTAGAGAATTTAGAAAGCAATAGCGTGCTTCTTGTTCTAAAGCAGAATGTGATCTATGGATGAAAACTATGCTGTGTGTTTCCCTTCAGAAATGGAGTTAAATCCCAGGCTCTGAGTCTCCCTACAAGCAAGACTTCGTTTCAGGTAAGGGCAGTCACTTATCAGCTCAAACGAACTACATCGTTCAGGGAGCTCACACGTTTCTCATCTTAACAGACAAGCATTGGATGTTAGAGGACCAGTGCTTTGTATCAGTTTCAGAAGCAGAGTTTGACTAGATATGGTCTGTATGTGTAGGAAACACCGTTCTTTTGTTCTCAGCACACTCTCGTTTCCTGCTGTCTTAGAGATTCTAGAAAGCAAGAGCGTGCTTCTTGTTCTAAAGCAGAGTGTGATCAATGGATGAGAACTATGCTGTGTGTTTCACTTCAGAAATGGAGTTAAATCCCAGGCTCCGAGTATTCCTACAAGCAAGACTTCAATTCAGCTAATGGCAGTCACTTTTCTGCTCAAAGGAACTACAGCGTTCACGAAGCTCACACGTTTCTCATCTTAACTGACAAGCATTGGTTGTTAAATGACCAGTGCTTTGTATCAGTTTCAGAAGAAGAGTTGGAGTAGATATGGTCCGTATGTGTAGGAAACACAGTTCTTTTGTTCTGGGCACACTCAGATTTCCTGCTGTCTTAGAGACTGTAGAAAGCAAGAGCATGCTTCTTGCTCTAAAGCAGAGTGTGATCCATGGATGAGAACTATGCTGTGTGTTTCCCTTCAGAAATGGAGTTAAATCCCAGGCTCTGGGTCTTCCTACAAGCAAGACTTCGTTTCAGGTAAGGGCAGTCACTTTTCAGCTCAAAAGAACTACATCGTTCACGGAGCTCACACGTTTCTCATCTTAACAGACAAGCATTGGATGTTAGAGGACCAGTACTTTGTATCAGTTTCAGAAGCAGAGTTGGAGTACATATGGTCTGTATGTGTAGAATACACCATTCCTTTGTTCTCAGCACACTCACGTTTCCTGCTGTCTTAGAGACTCTAGAAAGCAAGAGCGTGCTTCTTGTTCTAAAGCAGAGTGTGATCAATGGATGAGACAATGCTGTGTGTTTCACTTCAGAAATGGAGTTGAATCCCATGCTCTGAGTCTCCCTACAAGCAAGACTTCGTTTCAGGTAAGGGCAGTCAATTTTCTGCTCAAAGTAACTACATCGTTCACGAAGCTCACACGTTTCTCATCTTAACTGACAAGCATTGGATGTTAGAGAACCAGTGCTTTGTATCAGTTTCAGAAGCAGAGTTGGACTAAATATGGTCTGTATGTGTAGGAAACACCGTTCTTTTGTTCTCAGCACACTCATGTTTCCTGCTGTCTTAGAGACTCTAGAAAGCAAGAGCATGCTTCTTGTTCTAAAGCAGAGTGTGATCAATGGATGAGACAATGCTGTGTGTTTCACTTCAGAAATGGAGTTAAATCCCATGCTCTGAGTCTCCCTACAAGCAAGACTTCGTTTCAGGTAATGGCAGTCACATTTCTGCTCAAAGTAACTACATCATTCACGAAGCTCACACGTTTCTCATCTTAATAGAAAAGCATTGGATTTAGAGGACCAGTGCTTTCTATCAGTTTCAGAAGCAGAGTTGGACCAGATATGTTCTGTATGTGTAGGAAACACCGTTCTTTTGTTCTCAGCACACTCACGTTTCCTGCTGTCTTAGAGACTCTAGAAAGCAAGAGCGTGCTTCTTGCTCTAAAGCAGAATGTGATCCATGGATGAAAACTATGCTGTGTGTTTCCCTTCAGAAATGGAGTTAAATCCCAGGCTCTGTGTCTTCCTACAGGCAAGACTTCGTTTCAGGTAAGGGCAGTCACTTTTCAGCTCAAACGAACTACATCGTTCACGAAGCTCACACGTTTCTCATCTTAACAGACAAGCATTAGATTTTAGAGGACTAGTGCTTTTTTATCAGTTTCAGAAGCAGAGTTGGACTATATAATGTCCGTATGTGTAGGACACACCGTTCTTTTGTTCTCAGCACACTCACGTTTCCTGCTGTCTTAGAGATTCTAGAAAGCAAGAGCGTGCTTCTTGTTCTAAAGCAGAGTGTGATCAATGGATGAGAACTATGCTGTGTGTTTCCCTTCAGAAATGGAGTTAAATCCCAGGCTCCAAGTCTTCCTACAAGCAAGACTTAAATTCAGCTAATGGCAGTCACTTTTCTGCTCAAAGGAACTACATCGTTCACGAACCTCACACGTTTCTCATCTTAACTGACAAGCATTGGATGTTAAATGACCAGTGCTTTGTATCAGTTTTAGAAGAAGAGTTGGATTAGATATGGTCCGTATGTGCAGGAAACACCGTTCTTTTGTTCTCAGCACACTCACGTTTCCTGCTGTCTTAGAGATTCTAGAAAGCAAGAGCGTGCTTCTTGTTCTAAAGCAGAGTGTGATCAATGGATGATTACACTGCTGTGAGTTACACTTCCGAAATGGAGTTAAATCCCAGGCTCTGAGTCTTCCTACAAGCAAGACTTCGTTTCAGGTAAGGGCAGTCACTTTTCAGCTCAAACGAACTACATCGTTCACGAAGCTCACAAGTTTCTCATCTTAACAGACAAGCATTAGATTTTAGAGGACCAGTGCTTTTTATCAGTTTCAGAAGCAGAGTTGTACTATATAATGTGCATATGTGTAGGAAACACCGTTCTTTTGTTCTCAGCACACTCACGTTTCCTGCTGTCTTGGAGAGTCTATAAAGCAAGAGCGTGCTTCTTGTTCTAAAGCAGAGTGTAATCAATGGATGATTACACTGCTGTGTGTTTTATTTCAGAAATGGAGTTAAATCCCAGGCTCTGAGTCTTCCTACAAGCAAGACTTCGTTTCAGGTAAGGGCAGTCACTTTTCAGCTCAAACGACCTACATCGTTCACGGAGCTCACACGTTTCTCATCTTAACAGACAAGCATTGGATGTTAGAGGACCAGTACTTTGTATCAGTTTCAGAAGCAGAGTTGGAGTAGATATGGTCTGTATGTGTAGAAAACACCGTTCTTTTGTTCTCAGCACACTCACGTTTCCTGCTGTCTTAGAGACTCTAGAAAGCAAGAGCGTGCTTCTTGTTCTAAAGCAGAGTGTGATCAATGGATGAGACAATGCTGTGTGTTTCACTTCAGAAATGGAGTTAAATCCCATGCTCTGAGTCTCCCTACAAGCAAGACTTCGTTTCAGGTAAGGGCAGTCAATTTTCTGCTCAAAGTAACTACATCGTTCACGAATCTCCAAGTTTCTCATCTTAACTGACAAGCCTTGGATGTTAGAGGACCAGTGCTTTGTATCAGTTTCAGAAGCAGAGTTGGACTAGATATGGTCTGTATGTGTAGGAAACACCGTTCTTTTGTTCTCAGCACACTCACGTTTCCTGATGTCTTAGAGATTCTAGAAAGCAAGAGCGTGCTTCTTGTTCTAAAGCAGAGTGTGATCAATGGATGAGACAATGCTGTGTGTTTCACTACAGAAATGGAGTTAAATCCCATGCTCTGAGTCTCCCTACAAGCAAGACTTCGTTTCAGGTAATGGCAGTCACATTTCTGCTCAAAGTAACTACATCATTCATGAAGCTCACACGTTTCTCATCTAAATGAAAAGAATTGGATGTTAGAGGACCAGTGCATTGTATCAGTTTCAGAAGAAGATTTGGACTACATATAGTCCGTATGTGTAGGAAACACCGTTCTTTGGTTCTCAGCACACTCACATTTCCTGCTGTCTTAGAGACTCTAGAAAGCAAGAGTGTGCTTCTCGCTCAAAAGCAGAGTGTGATCCATGGATCAGAACTATGCTCTGTGTTTCCCTTCGGAAATGGAGTTAAATCCCAGGCTCTGAGTCTCACTACAAGCAAGACTTCGTTTCAGGTAAGGGCAGTCACTTTTCAGCTCAAATGAACTACATCGTTCACGAAGCTCACACGTTTCATCTTAATAGAAAAGCATTGGATTTAGAGGACCAGTGCATTTTATGAGTTTCAGAAGCAGAGTTGGACTATATAATGTCCATATGTGTAGGAAACACCGTTCTTTTGTTCTCAGCACACTCACGTTTCCTGCTTTCTTAGAGACTCTAGAAAGCAAGAGCGTGCTTCTTGTTCTAAAGCAGAGTGTGATCAATGGATGAGACAATGCTGTGTGTTTCACTTCAGAAATGGAGTTAAATCCCATGCTCAGAGTCTCCCTACAAGCAAGACTTCGTTTCAGGTAGGGCAGTCAATTTTCTGCTCAAAGTAACTTCATCGTTCACGAAGCTCACACGTTTCTCATCTTAACTGACAAGAATTGGATGTTAGAGGACCAGTGCATTGTATCATTTTCAGAAGAAGATTTGGACTACATATAGTCCGTATGTGTAGGAAACACCGTTCTTTTGTTCTGGGCACACTCAGATTTCCTGCTGTATTAGAGAATCTAGAAAGCAAGAGCGTGCTTCTTGTTCTAAAGCAGAATGTGATCTATGGATGAAAACTGTGCTGTGTGTTTCCCTTCAGAAATGGAGTTAAATCCCAGGCTCTGTGTCTTCCTACAGGCAAGACTTCGTTTCAGGTAAGGGCAGTCACTTTTCAGCTCAAACGAACTACATTGTTCACGAAGCTCACACGTTTCTCATCTTAACAGACAAGCATTAGACTTTAGAGGACCAGTGCTTTGTATCAGTTTCAGAAGCAGAGTTGGACTAGATATGGTCTGTATGTGTAGGAAACACCGTTCTTTGTTCTCAGCACACTCACGTTTCCTGCTGTCTTAGAGATTCTAGAAAGCAAGAGCGTGCTTCTTGTTCTAAAGCAGAGTGTGATCAATGGATGAGACAATGCTGTGTGTTTCACTTCAGAAATGGAGTTAAATCCCATGCTCTGAGTCTCCCTACAAGCAAGACTTCGTTTCAGGTAAGTGCAGTCACATTTCTGCTCAAAGTAACTACATCATTCATGAAGCTCACACGTTTCTCATCTAAATGACAAGAATTGGATGTTAGAGGACCAGTGCTTTGTATCAGTTTCAGAAGCAGAGTTGGAGTAGATATGGTCTGTATGTGTACAAAACACCGTTCTTTTGTTCTCAGCACACTCACGTTTCCTGCTGTCTTAGAGACTCTAGAAAGCAAGAGCGTGCTTCTTATTCTAAAGCAGAGTGTGATCAATGGATGATTACACTGCTGTGTATTTCCCTTCTGAAATGCAGTTAAATCCCAGGCTCTGAGTCTCACTACAAGCAAGACTTCGTTTCAGGTAAGGGCAGTCACTTTTCAGCTCAAACGAACTACATCGTTCACGGAGCTCACACATTTCTCATCTTAACAGACAAGCATTGGATGTTAGAGGACCAATGCTTTGTATCAGTTTCTGAAGCAGAGTTGGACTAGATATGGTCTGTATGTGTAGGAAACACCGTTCTTTTGTTCTCAGCACACTCACGTTTCCTGCTGTCTTAGAGATTCTAGAAAGCAAGAGCGTGCTTCTTGTTCTAAAGCAGAGTGTGATCAATGGATGAGACAATGCTGTGTGTTTCACTTCAGAAATGGAGTTAAATCCCATGCTCTGAGTCTCCCTACAAGCAAGACTCCATTTCAGGTAAGTGCAGTCACATTTCTGCTCAAAGTAACTACATCATTCATGAAGCTCACACGTTTCTCATCTAAATGACAAGAATTGGATGTTAGAGGACCAGTGCTTTGTATCAGTTTCAGAAGCAGAGTTGGACCAGATATGGTCTGTATGTGTAGGAAACACCATTCTTTTGTTCTCAGCACACTCACGTTTCCTGCTGTCTTAAAGATTCTAGAAAGCAAGAGCGTGCTTCTTGTTCTAAAGCAGAGTGTGATCAATGGATGAGAACTATGCTGTGTGTTTCACTTCAGAAATGGAGTTAAATCCCAGGGTCCGAGTCTTCCTACAAGCAAGACTTCAATTCAGCTAATGGCAGTCACTTTTCTGCTCAAAGGAACTACAGCGTTCACGAAGCTCACACGTTTCTCATCTTAACTGACAAGCATTGGATGTTAAATGACCAGTGCTTTGTATCAGTTTCAGAAGTAGAGTTGGAGTAGATATGGTCCGTATGTGTAGGAAACACAGTTCTTTTGTTCTGGGCACACTCAGATTTCCTGCTGTATTAGAGACTCTAGAAAGCAAGAGCGTGCTTCTTGTTCTAAAGTAGAGTGTGATCAATGGATGAGACAATGCTGTGTGTTTCCCTTCAGAAATGGAGTTAAATCCCATGTTCTGAGTCTCCCTACAAGCAAGACTTCGTTTCAGGTAATGGCAGTCACATTTCTGCTCAAAGTAACTACATCGTTCACGAAGCTCACACGTTTCTCATCTTATTAGAAAAGCATTGGATTTAGAGGACCAGTGCTTTTTATCAGTTTCAGAAGCAGAGTTGGACCAGATATGGTCTGTGTGTGTAGGAAACACCGTTCTTTTGTTCTCAGCACACTCACGTTTCCTGCTGTCTTAGAGACTCTAGAAAGCAAGAGAGTGCTTCTTGTTCTAAAGCAGAGTGTGATCAATGGATGAGACAATGCTGTGTGTTTCACTTCAGAAATGGAGTTAAATCCCATGCTCTGAGTCTCCCTACAAGCAAGACTTCGTTTCAGGTAAGGGCAGTCACTTTTCTGCTCAAAGGAACTACATCGTTCACGAAGCTCACACGTTTCTCATCTTAACTGACAAGAATTGGATGTTAGAGGACCAGTGCACTTTATCAGTTTCAGAAGAAGATTTGGACTACATATAGTCCGTATGTGTAGGAAACACCGTTCTTTGGTTCTCAGCACACTCACTTTTCCTGCTGTCTTAGAGACTCTAGAAAGCAAGAGTGTGCTTCTCGCTTAAAAGCAGAGTGTGATCCATGGATGAGAACTATGCTCTGTGTTTCCCTTCAGAAATGGAGTTAAATCCCAGGCTCTGAATCTCACTACAAGCAAGACTTCGTTTCAGGTAAGGGCAGTCACTTTTCAGCTCAAACGAACTACATCGTTCACGAAGCTCACACGTTTCATCTTAATAGAAAAGCATTGGATTTAGAGGACCAATGCATTTTATGAGTTTCAGAAGCAGAGTTGGACTATATAATGTCCATATGTGTAGGAAACACCGTTCTTTTGTTCTCAGCACACTCACGTTTTCTGCTGTCTTAGAGACTCTAGAAAGCAAGAGCGTGCTTCTTGTTCTAAAGCAGAGTGTGATCAATGGATGAGACAATGCTGTGTGTTTCCCTTCAGAAATGGAGTTAAATCCCATACTCTGAGTCTCCCTACAAGCAAGACTTCGTTTCAGGTAATTGCAGTCACATTTCTGCTCAAAGTAACTACATCGTTCACGAAGCTCACACGTTTCTCATCTTAATAGAAAAGCATTGGATTTAGAGGACCAGTGCTTTTTATCAGTTTCAGAAGCAGAGTTGGACCAGATATGGTCTGTGTGTGTAGGAAACACCCTTCTTTTGTTCTCAGCACACTCACTTTTCCTGCTGTCTTAGAGACTCTAGACAGCAAGAGCGTGCTTCTGGTTCTAAAGCAGAGTGTGATCAATGGATGAGACAATTCTGTGTGTTTCACTTCAGAAATGGAGTTAAATCCCATGCTCTGAGTCTCCCTACAAGCAAGACTTCGTTTCAGGTAAGGGCAGTCACTTTTCTGCTCAAAGGAACTACATCGTTCACGAAGCTCACACGTTTCTCATCTTAACTGACAAGAATTGGATGTTAGAGGACCAGTGCACTGTATCAGTTTCAGAAGAAGATTTGGACTACATATAGTCCTTATGTGTAGGATACACCGTTCTTTTTTTCTGGGCACACTCAGATTTCCTGCTGTCTTAGAGAATCTAGAAAGCAAGAGCGTGCTTCTTGCTCTAAAGCAGAATGTGATCCATGGATGAAAACTATGCTGTGTGTTTCCCTTCAGAAATGGAGTTAAATCCCAGGCTCTGTGTCTTCCTACAAGCAAGACTTCAATTCAGCTAATGGCAGTCACTTTTCTGCTCAAACGAACTACATGGTTCTCGAAGCTCACACGTTTCTCATCTTAATTGACAAGCATTAGATTTTAGAGGACCAGTGCTTTTTATCAGTTTCAGAAGCAGAGTTGTAGTATATAATGTCCGTATGTGTAGGAAACACCGTTCTTTTGTTCTCAGCACACTCACGTTTCCTGCTGTCTTAGAGAGTCTAGAAAGCAAGAGCGTGCTTCTTATTCTAAAGCAGAGTGTGTTCAATGGATGATTACACTCCTGTGTGTTTTACTTCAGAAATGGAGTTAAATCCCAGTCTCTGAGTCTTCCAACATGCAAGACTTCAATTCAGGTAAGGGCAGTCACGTTTCTGCTCAAACGAAATACATCCTTCATGAAATTCACACGTTTCTCATCTTAACTGACAAGCATTGGATGTTAAAGGACAAGTGCTTTGTATCAGTTTCAGAAGAAGTGTTGGACTAGATATGGTCCGTATGTGTAGGAAACACCGTTCTTTTGTTCTGGGCACACTCAGATTTCCTGCTGTATTAGAGACTCTAGAAAGCAAGAGCGTGCTTCTTGCTCTAAAGCAGAGTGTGATCCATGGATGAGAACTATGCTGTGTGTTTCCCTTCAGAAATGGAGTTAAATCCCAGGCTCTGTGTCTTCCTACAAGCAAGACTTCGTTCCAGTTAAGGGCTGTCACTTTTCAGCTCAAACGAACTACATCGTTCACGGTGCTCTCACGTTTCTCATCTTAACAGACAAGCATTGGATGTTAGAGGACCTGTACTTTGTATCAGTTTCAGAATCAGAGTTGGAGTAGATATGGTCTGTATGTGTAGAAAACACCGTTCCTTTGTTCTCAGCACACTCACGTTTCCTGCTGTCTTAGAGACTCTAGAAAGCAAGAGCGTGCTTCTTGTTCTAAAGCAGAGTGTGATCAATGGATGAGACAATGCTGTGTGTTTCACTTCAGAAATGGAGTTAAATCGCATGCTCTGAGTCTCCCTACAAGCAAGACTTCGTTTCAGGTAAGGGCAGTCAATTTTCTGCTCAAACTAACTACATCGTTCACGAAGCTCACACGTTTCTCATCTTAACTGACAAGCATTGGATGTTAGAGGACCAGTGCTTTGTATCAGTTTCAGAAGCAGAGTTGGACTAGATATGGTCTGTATGTGTAGGAAACACCGTTCTTTTGTTCTCAGCACACTCACGTTTCCTGCTGTCTTAGAGACTCTAGAAAGCAAGAGCGTGCTTCTTGTTCTAAAGCAGAGTGTGATCAATGGATGAGACAATGCTGTGTGTTTCACTTCAGAAATGGAGTTAAATACCATGCTCTGAGTCTCCCTACAAGCAAGACTTCGTTTCAGGTAAGGGCAGTCAATTTTCTGCTCAAAGTAACTACATCGTTCACGAAGCTCACACGTTTCTCATCTTAACTGACAAGAATTGGATGTTAGAGGACCAGTGCATTGTATCAGTTTCAGAAGAAGATTTGGACTACATATAGACCGTATGTGTAGGAAACACTGTTCTTTTGTTCTGGGCACACTCAGATTTCCTGCTGTATTAGAGAATCTACAAAGCAATAGCGTGCTTCTTGTTCTAAAGCAGAATGTGATCTATGGATGAAAACTATGCTGTGTGTTTCCCTTCAGAAATGGAGTTAAATCCCAGGCTCTGAGTCTTCCTACAAGCAAGACTTCAATTCAGCTAATGGCAGTCACTTTTCTGCTCAAACGAACTACATGGTTCTCGAAGCTCACACGTTTCTCATCTTAACTGACAAGCATTAGATTTTAGAGGACCAGTGCTTTTTATCAGTTTCAGAAGCAGAGTTGGACTATATAATGTCCGTATGTGTAGGAAACACCGTTCTTTTGTTCTCAGCACACTCACGTTTCTGCTGTCTTAGAGATTCTAGAAAGCAAGAGCGTGCTTCTTATTCTAAAGCAGAGTGTGATCAATGGATGATTACACTGCTGTGTGTTTCCCTTCAGAAATGGAGTTAAATCCCAGGCTCTGAGTCTCCCTACAAGCAAGACTTCGTTTCAGGTAAGGGCAGTCACTTTTCAGCTCAAACGAACTACATCGTTCAGGGAGCTCACACGTTTCTCATCCTAAGAGACAAGCATTGGGTGTTAGAGGACCAGTGCTTTGTATCAGTTTCAGAAGCAGAGTTGGACTAGATATGGTCTGTATGTGTAGGAAACACCGTTCTTTTGTTATCAGCACACTCATGTTTCCTGCTGTCTTAGAGATTCTAGAAAGCAAGAGCGTGCTTCTTGTTCTAAAGCAGAGTGTGATCAATGGATGAGAACTCTGCTGTGTGTTTCACTTCAGAAATGGAGTTAAATCCCAGGGTCCGAGTCTTCCTACAAGCAAGACTTCAATTCAGCTAATGGCAGTCACTTTTCTGCTCAAAGGAACTACAGCGTTCACGAAGCTCACACGTTTCTCATCTTAACTGACAAGCATTGGATGTTAAATGACCAGTGCTTTGTATCAGTTTCAGAAGAAGAGTTGGAGTAGATATGGTCTGTATGTGTAGGAAACACAGTTCTTTTGTTCTGGGCACACTCAGATTTCCTGCTGTATTAGAGACTCTAGAAAGCAAGAGCGTGCTTCTTGTTCTAAAGCAGAGTGTGATCAATGGATGAGACAATGCTGTGTGTTTCACTTCAGAAATGGAGTTAAATACCATGCTCTGAGTCTCCCTACAAGCAAGACTTCGTTTCAGGTAAGGGCAGTCAATTTTCTGCTCAAAGTAACTACATCGTTCACGAAGCTCACAAGTTTCTCATCTTAACTGACAAGAATTGCATGTTAGAGGACCAGTGCATTGTATCAGTTTCAGAAGAAGATTTGGACTACATATAGTCCGTATGTGTAGGAAACACTGTTCTTTTGTTCTGGGCACACTCAGATTTCCTGCTGTCTTAGAGACTCTAGAAAGCAAGAGCGTGCTTCTTGTTCTAAAGCAGAGTGTGATCAATGGATGAGACAATGCTGTGTGTTTCACTTCAGAAATGGAGTTAAATCCCATGCTCTGAGTCTCCCTACAAGCAAGACTTCGTTTCAGGTAATGGCAGTCACATTTCTGCTCAAAGTAACTACATCGTTCACGAAGCTCACACGTTTCTCATCTTAATAGAAAAGCATTGGATTTAGAGGACCAGTGCTTTTTATCAGTTTCAGAAGCAGAGTTGGACCAGATATGGTCTGTATGTGTAGGAAACACCGTTCTTTTTTTCTCAGCACACTCACGTTTCCTGCTGTCTTAGAGACTCTAGAAAGCAAGAGCATGCTTCTTGTTCTAAAGCAGAGTGTGATCAATGGATGAGACAAAGCTGTGCGTTTCACTTCAGAAATGGAGTTAAATCCCATGCTCTGAGTCTCCCTACCAGCAAGACTTCGTTTCAGGTAAGGGCAGTCACTTTTCAGCTCAAAGGAATTACATCGTTCACGAAGCTCACACGTTTCTCATCTTAACTGAAAAGAATTGGATGTTAGAGGACCAGTGCACTCTATCAGTTTCAGAAGAAGATTTGGACTACATATAGTCCATATGTGTAGGATGCACCGTTCTTTTTTTCTGGGCACACTCAGATTTCCTGCTGTATTAGAGAATCTAGAAAGCAAGAGCGTGCTTCTTGCTCTAAAGCAGAATGTGATCCATGGATGAAAACTATGCTGTGTGTTTCCCTTCAGAAATGGAGTTAAATCCCAGGCTCTGTGTCTTCCTACAGGCAAGACTTCGTTTCAGGTAAGGGCAGTCACTTTTCAGCTCAAACGAACTACATCGTTCACGAAGCTCACACGTTTCTCATCTTAACAGACAAGCATTAGATTTTAGAGGACCAGTGCTTTTTTATCAGTTTCAGAAGCAGAGTTGGACTATATAATGTCCGTATGTGTAGGACACACCGTTCTTTTGTTCTCAGCACACTCACGTTTCCTGCTGTCTTAGAGAGTCTAGAGAGCAAGACCGTGCTTCTTATGCTAAAGCAGAGTGTGATCAATGGATGACTACACTGCTGTGTGTTTCCCTTCAGAAATGGAGTTAAATCCCATGTTCTGAGTCTCCCTACAAGCAAGACTTCGTTTCAGGTAAGGGCAGTCACTTTGCAGCTCAAACGAACTACATCGTTCACTGAGCTCACACGTTTCTCATCTTAACAGACAAGCATTGGATGTTAGAGGACCAGTGCTTTTTATCAGTTTCAGAAGCAGAGTTGGACCATATAATGTCCATATGTGTAGGAAACACCGTTCTTTTGTTCTCAGCAAACTCACGTTTCCTGCTGTCTTAGAGACTCTAGAAAGCAAGATCGTGCTTCTTGTTCTAAAGCAGAGTGTGATCAATGGATGAGAACTATGCTGTGTGATTCACTTCAGAAATGGAGTTAAATCCCAGGCTCTGAGTCTTCCTACAAGCAAGACTTCAATTCAGCTAATGGCAGTCACTTTTCTGCTCAAACGAACTACATCGTTCACGAAGCTCACACGTTTCTCATCTTAACTGACCAGCATTGGATCTTAAAGGACCAGTGCTTTGTATCAGTTTCAGAAGAAGAGTTGGACTAGATATGGTCCGAATGTGTAGGAAACACCGTTCTTTTGTTCTGGGCACACTCAGATTTCCTGCTGTATTAGAGACTCTAGAAAGCAAGAGCGTGCTTCTTGCTCTAAAGCAGAGTGTGATACATGGATGAGAACTATGCTGTGTGTTTCCCTTCAGAAATGGAGTTAAATCCCAGGCTCTGAGTCTTCCTACAAGCAAGACTTCAATTCAGCTAATGGCAGTCACTTTTCTGCTCAAACGAACTACATGGTTCTCGAAGCTCACACGTTTCTCATCTTAACTGACAAGCATTAGATTTTAGAGGACCAGTGCTTTTTATCAGTTTCAGAAGCAGAGTTGTAGTATATAATGTCCGTATGTGTAGGAAACACCGTTCTTTTGTTCTGGGAACCCTCAGATTTCCTGCTGTATTAGAGACTCTAGAAAGCAAGAGCGTGCTTCTTGCTCTTAAGCAGAGTGTGATCCATGGATGAGAACTATGCTGTGTGTTTCCCTTCAGAAATGGAGTTAAATCCCAGGCTCTGGGTCTTCCTACAAGCAAGACTTCGTTTCAGGTAAGGGCAGTCACTTTTCAGCTCAAACGAACTACATCGTTCACGGAGCTCACACGTTTCTCATCTTAACAGACAAGCATTGGATGTTAGAGGACCAGTACTTTGTATCAGTTTCAGAAGCAGAGTTGGAGTACATATGGTCTGTATGTGTAGAATACACCGTTCCTTTGTTCTCAGCACACTCACGTTTCCTGCTGTCTTAGAGACTCTAGAAAGCAAGAGCGTGCTTCTTGTTCTAAAGCAGAGTGTGATCAATGGATGAGACAATGCTGTGTGTTTCACTTCAGAAATGGAGTTGAATCCCATGCTCTGAGTCTCCCTACAAGCAAGACTTCGTTTCAGGTAAGGGCAGTCAATTTTCTGCTCAAAGTAACTACATCGTTCACGAAGCTCACACGTTTCTCATCTTAACTGACAAGCATTGGATGTTAGAGAACCAGTGCTTTGTATCAGTTTCAGAAGCAGAGTTGGACTAGATATGGTCTGTATGTGTAGGAAACACCGTTCTTTTGTTCTCAGCACACTCATGTTTCCTGCTGTCTTAGAGACTCTAGAAAGCAAGAGCATGCTTCTTGTTCTAAAGCAGAGTGTGATCAATGGATGAGACAATGCTGTGTGTTTCACTTCAGAAATGGAGTTAAATCCCATGCTCTGAGTCTCCCTACAAGCAAGACTTCGTTTCAGGTAATGGCAGTCACATTTCTGCTCAAAGTAACTACATCTTTCACGAAGCTCACACGTTTCTCATCTTAATAGAAAAGCATTGGATTTAGAGGACCAGTGCTTTCTATCAGTTTCAGAAGCAGAGTTGGACCAGATATGTTCTGTATGTGTAGGAAACACCGTTCTTTTGTTCTCAGCACACTCACGTTTCCTGCTGTCTTAGAGACTCTAGAAAGCAAGAGCGTGCTTCTTGCTCTAAAGCAGAATGTGATCCATGGATGAAAACTATGCTGTGTGTTTCCCTTCAGAAATGGAGTTAAATCCCAGGCTCTGTGTCTTCCTACAGGCAAGACTTCGTTTCAGGTAAGGGCAGTCACTTTTCAGCTCAAACGAACTACATCGTTCACGAGGCTCACACGTTTCTCATCTTAACAGACAAGCATTAGATTTTAGAGGACTAGTGCTTTTTTATCAGTTTCAGAAGCAGAGTTGGACTATATAATGTCCGTATGTGTAGGACACACCGTTCTTTTGTTCTCAGCACACTCACGTTTCCTGCTGTCTTAGAGATTCTAGAAAGCAAGAGCGTGCTTCTTGTTCTAAAGCAGAGTGTGATCAATGGATGAGAACTATGCTGTGTGTTTCCCTTCAGAAATGGAGTTAAATCCCAGGCTCCAAGTCTTCCTACAAGCAAGACTTAAATTCAGCTAATGGCAGTCACTTTTCTGCTCAAAGGAACTACATCGTTCACGAACCTCACACGTTTCTCATCTTAACTGACAAGCATTGGATGTTAAATGACCAGTGCTTTGTATCAGTTTTAGAAGAAGAGTTGGATTAGATATGGTCCGTATGTGCAGGAAACACCGTTCTTTTGTTCTCAGCACACTCACGTTTCCTGCTGTCTTAGAGATTCTAGAAAGCAAGAGCGTGCTTCTTGTTCTAAAGCAGAGTGTGATCAATGGATGATTACACTGCTGTGAGTTACACTTCCGAAATGGAGTTAAATCCCAGGCTCTGAGTCTTCCTACAAGCAAGACTTCGTTTCAGGTAAGGGCAGTCACTTTTCAGCTCAAACGAACTACATCGTTCACGAAGCTCACAAGTTTCTCATCTTAACAGACAAGCATTAGATTTTAGAGGACCAGTGCTTTTTATCAGTTTCAGAAGCAGAGTTGTACTATATAATGTGCATATGTGTAGGAAACACCGTTCTTTTGTTCTCAGCACACTCACGTTTCCTGCTGTCTTGGAGAGTCTATAAAGCAAGAGCGTGCTTCTTGTTCTAAAGCAGAGTGTAATCAATGGATGATTACACTGCTGTGTGTTTTATTTCAGAAATGGAGTTAAATCCCAGGCTCTGAGTCTTCCTACAAGCAAGACTTCGTTTCAGGTAAGGGCAGTCACTTTTCAGCTCAAACGACCTACATCGTTCACGGAGCTCACACGTTTCTCATCTTAACAGACAAGCATTGGATGTTAGAGGACCAGTACTTTGTATCAGTTTCAGAAGCAGAGTTGGAGTAGATATGGTCTGTATGTGTAGAAAACACCGTTCTTTTGTTCTCAGCACACTCACGTTTCCTGCTGTCTTAGAGACTCTAGAAAGCAAGAGCGTGCTTCTTGTTCTAAAGCAGAGTGTGATCAATGGATGAGACAATGCTGTGTGTTTCACTTCAGAAATGGAGTTAAATCCCATGCTCTGAGTCTCCCTACAAGCAAGACTTCGTTTCAGGTAAGGGCAGTCAATTTTCTGCTCAAAGTAACTACATCGTTCACGAATCTCCAAGTTTCTCATCTTAACTGACAAGCCTTGGATGTTAGAGGACCAGTGCTTTGTATCAGTTTCAGAAGCAGAGTTGGACTAGATATGATCTGTATGTGTAGGAAACACCGTTCTTTTGTTCTCAGCACACTCACGTTTCCTGATGTCTTAGAGATTCTAGAAAGCAAGAGCGTGCTTCTTGTTCTAAAGCAGAGTGTGATCAATGGATGAGACAATGCTGTGTGTTTCACTACAGAAATGGAGTTAAATCCCATGCTCTGATTCTCCCTACAAGCAAGACTTCGTTTCAGGTAATGGCAGTCACATTTCTGCTCAAAGTAACTACATCATTCATGAAGCTCACACGTTTCTCATCTAAATGAAAAGAATTGGATGTTAGAGGACCAGTGCATTGTATCAGTTTCAGAAGAAGATTTGGACTACATATAGTCCTTATGTGTAGGAAACACCGTTCTTTGGTTCTCAGCACACTCACATTTCCTGCTGTCTTAGAGACTCTAGAAAGCAAGAGTGTGCTTCTCGCTCAAAAGCAGAGTGTGATCCATGGATCAGAACTATGCTCTGTGTTTCCCTTCGGAAATGGAGTTAAATCCCAGGCTCTGAGTCTCACTACAAGCAAGACTTCGTTTCAGGTAAGGGCAGTCACTTTTCAGCTCAAATGAACTACATCGTTCACGAAGCTCACACGTTTCATCTTAATAGAAAAGCATTGGATTTAGAGGACCAGTGCATTTTATGAGTTTCAGAAGCAGAGTTGGACTATATAATGTCCATATGTGTAGGAAACACCGTTCTTTTGTTCTCAGCACACTCACGTTTCCTGCTTTCTTAGAGACTCTAGAAAGCAAGAGCGTGCTTCTTGTTCTAAAGCAGAGTGTGATCAATGGATGAGACAATGCTGTGTGTTTCACTTCAGAAATGGAGTTAAATCCCATGCTCTGAGTCTCCCTACAAGCAAGACTTCGTTTCAGGTAGGGCAGTCAATTTTCTGCTCAAAGTAACTTCATCGTTCACGAAGCTCACACGTTTCTCATCTTAACTGACAAGAATTGGATGTTAGAGGACCAGTGCATTGTATCATTTTCAGAAGAAGATTTGGACTACATATAGTCCGTATGTGTAGGAAACACCGTTCTTTTGTTCTGGGCACACTCAGATTTCCTGCTGTATTAGAGAATCTAGAAAGCAAGAGCGTGCTTCTTGTTCTAAAGCAGAGTGTGATCAATGGATGAGACAATGCTGTGTGTTTCCCTTCAGAAATGGAGTTAAATCCCATGTTCTGAGTCTCCCTACAAGCAAGACTTCGTTTCAGGTAATGGCAGTCACATTTCTGCTCAAAGTAACTACATCGTTCACGAAGCTCACACGTTTCTCATCTTAATAGAAAAGCATTGGATTTAGAGGACCAGTGCTTTTTATCAGTTTCAGAAGCAGAGTTGGACCAGATATGGTCTGTGTGTGTAGGAAACACCGTTCTTTTGTTCTCAGCACACTCACGTTTCCTGCTGTCTTAGAGACTCTAGAAAGCAAGAGAGTGCTTCTTGTTCTAAAGCAGAGTGTGATCAATGGATGAGACAATGCTGTGTGTTTCACTTCAGAAATGGAGTTAAATCCCATGCTCTGAGTCTCCCTACAAGCAAGACTTCTTTTCAGGTAAGGGCAGTCACTTTTCTGCTCAAAGGAACTACATCGTTCACGAAGCTCACACGTTTCTCATCTTAACTGACAAGAATTGGATGTTAGAGGACCAGTGCACTGTATCAGTTTCAGAAGAAGATTTGGACTACATATAGTCCGTATGTGTAGGAAACACCGTTCTTTGGTTCTCAGCACACTCACTTTTCCTGCTGTCTTAGAGACTCTAGAAAGCAAGAGTGTGCTTCTCGCTTAAAAGCAGAGTGTGATCCATGGATGAGAACTATGCTCTGTGTTTCCCTTCAGAAATGGAGTTAAATCCCAGGCTCTGAATCTCACTACAAGCAAGACTTCGTTTCAGGTAAGGGCAGTCACTTTTCAGCTCAAACGAACTACATCGTTCACGAAGCTCACACGTTTCATCTTAATAGAAAAGCATTGGATTTAGAGGACCAGTGCATTTTATGAGTTTCAGAAGCAGAGTTGGACTATATAATGTCCATATGTGTAGGAAACACCGTTCTTTTGTTCTCAGCACACTCACGTTTCCTGCTGTCTTAGAGACTCTAGAAAGCAAGAGCGTGCTTCTTGTTCTAAAGCAGAGTGTGATCAATGGATGAGACAATGCTGTGTGTTTCACTTCAGAAATGGAGTTAAATACCATGCTCTGAGTCTCCCTACAAGCAAGACTTCGTTTCAGGTAGGGCAGTCAATTTTCTGCTCAAAGTAACTTCATCGTTCACGAAGCTCACACGTTTCTCATCTTAACTGACAAGAATTGGATGTTAGAGGACCAGTGCATTGTATCATTTTCAGAAGAAGATTTGGACTACATATAGTCCGTATGTGTAGGAAACACCGTTCTTTTGTTCTGGGCACACTCAGATTTCCTGCTGTATTAGAGAATCTAGAAAGCAAGAGCGTGCTTCTTGTTCTAAAGCAGAATGTGATCTATGGATGAGACAATGCTGTGTGTTTCACTTCAGAAATGGAGTTAAATCCCATGCTCTGAGTCTCCCTCCAAGCAAGACTTCGTTTCACGTAAGGGCAGTCAATTTTCTGCTCAAAGTAACTACATCGTTCACGAAGCTCACACGTTTCTCATCTTAACTGACAAGCATTGGATGTTAGAGGACCAGTGCTTTGTATCAGTTTCAGAAGCAGAGTTGGACTAGATATGGTCTGTATGTGTAGCAAACACCGTTCTTTTGTTCTCAGCACACTCACGTTTTCTGCTGTCTTAGAGACTCTAGAAAGCAAGAGCGTGCTTCTTGTTCTAAAGCAGAGTGTGATCAATGGATGAGACAATGCTGTGTGTTTCCCTTCAGAAATGGAGTTAAATCCCATACTCTGAGTCTCCCTACAAGCAAGACTTCGTTTCAGGTAATTGCAGTCACATTTCTGCTCAAAGTAACTACATCGTTCACGAAGCTCACACGTTTCTCATCTTAATAGAAAAGCATTGGATTTAGAGGACCAGTGCTTTTTATCAGTTTCAGAAGCAGAGTTGGACCAGATATGGTCTGTGTGTGTAGGAAACACCCTTCTTTTGTTCTCAGCACACTCACTTTTCCTGCTGTCTTAGAGACTCTAGACAGCAAGAGCGTGCTTCTGGTTCTAAAGCAGAGTGTGATCAATGGATGAGACAATGCTGTGTGTTTCACTTCAGAAATGGAGTTAAATCCCATGCTCTGAGTCTCCCTACAAGCAAGACTTCGTTTCAGGTAAGGGCAGTCACTTTTCTGCTCAAAGGAACTACATCGTTCACGAAGCTCACACGTTTCTCATCTTAACTGACAAGAATTGGATGTTAGAGGACCAGTGCACTGTATCAGTTTCAGAAGAAGATTTGGACTACATATAGTCCTTATGTGTAGGATACACCGTTCTTTTTTTCTGGGCACACTCAGATTTCCTGCTGTATTAGAGAATCTAGAAAGCAAGAGCGTGCTTCTTGCTCTAAAGCAGAATGTGATCCATGGATGAAAACTATGCTGTGTGTTTCCCTTCAGAAATGGAGTTAAATCCCAGGCTCTGTGTCTTCCTACAGGCAAGATTTCTTTTCAGGTAAGGGCAGTCACTTTTCAGCTCAAACGAACTACATCGTTCACGAAGCTCACACGTTTCTCATCTTAACAGACAAGCATTAGATTTTAGAGGACCAGTGCTTTTTTATCAGTTTCAGAAGCAGAGTTGGACTATATAATGTCCGTATGTGTAGGACACACCGTTCTTTTGTTCTCAGCACACTCACGTTTCCTGCTGTCTTAGAGAGTCTAGAAAGCAAGAGCATGCTTCTTATTCTAAAGCAGAGTGTGATCAATGGATGACTACACTGCTGTGTGTTTCCCTTCAGAAATGGAGTTAAATCCCAGGCTCTGAGTCTTCCTACAAGCAAGACTTCAATTCAGCTAATGGCAGTCACTTTTCTGCTCAAACGAACTACATGGTTCTCGAAGCTCACACGTTTCTCATCTTAACAGACAAGCATTAGATTTTAGAGGACCAGTGCTTTTTTATCAGTTTCAGAAGCAGAGTTGTAGTATATAATGTCCGTATGTGTAGGAAACACCGTTCTTTTGTTCTCAGCACACTCACGTTTCCTGCTGTCTTAGAGAGTCTAGAAAGCAAGAGCGTGCTTCTTATTCTAAAGCAGAGTGTGTTCAATGGATGATTACACTCCTGTGTGTTTTACTTCAGAAATGGAGTTAAATCCCAGTCTCTGAGTCTTCCAACATGCAAGACTTCAATTCAGGTAAGGGCAGTCACGTTTCTGCTCAAACGAAATACATCCTTCATGAAATTCACACGTTTCTCATCTTAACTGACAAGCATTGGATGTTAAAGGACAAGTGCTTTGTATCAATTTCAGAAGAAGTGTTGGACTAGATATGGTCCGTATGTGTAGGAAACACCGTTCTTTTGTTCTGAGCACACTCAGATTTCCTGCTGTATTAGAGACTCTAGAAAGCAAGAGCGTGCTTCTTGCTCTAAAGCAGAGTGTGATCCATGGATGAGAACTATGCTGTGTGTTTCCCTTCAGAAATGGAGTTAAATCCCAGGCTCTGTGTCTTCCTACAAGCAAGACTTCGTTCCAGTTAAGGGCTGTCACTTTTCAGCTCAAACGAACTACATCGTTCACGGTGCTCTCACGTTTCTCATCTTAACAGACAAGCATTGGATGTTAGAGGACCTGTACTTTGTATCAGTTTCAGAATCAGAGTTGGAGTAGATATGGTCTGTATGTGTAGAAAACACCGTTCCTTTGTTCTCAGCACACTCACGTTTCCTGCTGTCTTAGAGACTCTAGAAAGCAAGAGCGTGCTTCTTGTTCTAAAGCAGAGTGTGATCAATGGTTGAGACAATGCTGTGTGTTTCACTTCAGAAATGGAGTTAAATCCCATGCTCTGAGTCTCCCTACAAGCAAGACTTCGTTTCAGGTAAGGGCAGTCAATTTTCTGCTCAAACTAACTACATAGTTCACGAAGCTCACACGTTTCTCATCTTAACTGACAAGCATTGGATGTTAGAGGACCAGTGCTTTGTATCAGTTTCAGAAGCAGAGTTGGACTAGATATGGTCTGTATGTGTAGGAAACACCGTTCTTTTGTTCTCAGCACACTCACGTTTCCTGCTGTCTTAGAGACTCTAGAAAGCAAGAGCGTGCTTCTTTTTCTAAAGCAGAGTGTGATCAATGGATGAGACAATGCTGTGTGTTTCACTTCAGAAATGGAGTTAAATACCATGCTCTGAGTCTCCCTACAAGCAAGACTTCGTTTCAGGTAAGGGCAGTCAATTTTCTGCTCAAAGTAACTACATCGTTCACGAAGCTCACACGTTTCTCATCTTAACTGACAAGAATTGGATGTTAGAGGACCAGTGCATTGTATCAGTTTCAGAAGAAGATTTGGACTACATATAGACCGTATGTGTAGGAAACACTGTTCTTTTGTTCTGGGCACACTCAGATTTCCTGCTGTATTAGAGAATCTACAAAGCAATAGCGTGCTTCTTGTTCTAAAGCAGAATGTGATCTATGGATGAAAACTATGCTGTGTGTTTCCCTTCAGAAATGGAGTTAAATCCCAGGCTCTGAGTCTTCCTACAAGCAAGACTTCAATTCAGCTAATGGCAGTCACTTTTCTGCTCAAACGAACTACATGGTTCTCGAAGCTCACACGTTTCTCATCTTAACTGACAAGCATTAGATTTTAGAGGACCAGTGCTTTTTATCAGTTTCAGAAGCAGAGTTGGACTATATAATGTCCGTATGTGTAGGAAACACCGTTTTTTTGTTCTCAGCACACTCACGTTTCTGCTGTCTTAGAGATTCTAGAAAGCAAGAGCGTGCTTCTTATTCTAAAGCAGAGTGTGATCAATGGATGATTACACTGCTGTGTGTTTCCATTCAGAAATGGAGTTAAATCCCAGGCTCTGAGTCTCCCTACAAGCAAGACTTCGTTTCAGGTAAGGGCAGTCACTTTTCAGCTCAAACGAACTACATCGTTCAGGGAGCTCACACGTTTCTCATCCTAAGAGACAAGCATTGGGTGTTAGAGGACCAGTGCTTTGTATCAGTTTCAGAAGCAGAGTTGGACTAGATATGGTCTGTATGTGTAGGAAACACCGTTCTTTTGTTATCAGCACACTCATGTTTCCTGCTGTCTTAGAGATTCTAGAAAGCAAGAGCGTGCTTCTTGTTCTAAAGCAGAGTGTGATCAATGGATGAGAACTATGCTGTGTGTTTCACTTCAGAAATGGAGTTAAATCCCAGGGTCCGAGTCTTCCTACAAGCAAGACTTCAATTCAGCTAATGGCAGTCACTTTTCTGCTCAAAGGAACTACAGCGTTCACGAAGCTCACACGTTTCTCATCTTAACTGACAAGCATTGGATGTTAAATGACCAGTGCTTTGTATCAGTTTCAGAAGAAGAGTTGGAGTAGATATGGTCTGTATGTGTAGGAAACACAGTTCTTTTGTTCTGGGCACACTCAGATTTCCTGCTGTATTAGAGACTCTAGAAAGCAAGAGCGTGCTTCTTGTTCTAAAGCAGAGTGTGATCAATGGATGAGACAATGCTGTGTGTTTCACTTCAGAAATGGAGTTAAATACCATGCTCTGAGTCTCCCTACAAGTAAGACTTCGTTTCAGGTAAGGGCAGTCAATTTTCTGCTCAAAGTAACTACATCGTTCACGAAGCTCACAAGTTTCTCATCTTAACTGACAAGAATTGCATGTTAGAGGACCAGTGCATTGTATCAGTTTCAGAAGAAGATTTGGACTACATATAGTCCGTATGTGTAGGAAACACTGTTCTTTTGTTCTGGGCACACTCAGATTTCCTGCTGTCTTAGAGACTCTAGAAAGCAAGAGCGTGCTTCTTGTTCTAAAGCAGAGTGTGATCAATGGATGAGACAATGCTGTGTGTTTCACTTCAGAAATGGAGTTAAATCCCATGCTCTGAGTCTCCCTACAAGCAAGACTTCGTTTCAGGTAATGGCAGTCACATTTCTGCTCAAAGTAACTACATCGTTCACGAAGCTCACACGTTTCTCATCTTAACAGACAAGCATTGGATTTAGAGGACCAGTGCTTTTTATCAGTTTCAGAAGCAGAGTTGGACCAGATATGGTCTGTATGTGTAGGAAACACCGTTCTTTTTTTCTCAGCACACTCACGTTTCCTGCTGTCTTAGAGACTCTAGAAAGCAAGAGCATGCTTCTTGTTCTAAAGCAGAGTGTGATCAATGGATGAGACAAAGCTGTGCGTTTCACTTCAGAAATGGAGTTAAATCCCATGCTCTGAGTCTCCCTACAAGCAAGACTTCGTTTCAGGTAAGGGCAGTCACTTTTCAGCTCAAAGGAATTACATCGTTCACGAAGCTCACACGTTTCTCATCTTAACTGAAAAGAATTGGATGTTAGAGGACCAGTGCACTCTATCAGTTTCAGAAGAAGATTTGGACTACATATAGTCCATATGTGTAGGATGCACCGTTCTTTTTTTCTGGGCACACTCAGATTTCCTGCTGTATTAGAGAATCTAGAAAGCAAGAGCGTGCTTCTTGCTCTAAAGCAGAATGTGATCCATGGATGAAAACTATGCTGTGTGTTTCCCTTCAGAAATGGAGTTAAATCCCAGGCTCTGTGTCTTCCTACAGGCAAGACTTCGTTTCAGGTAAGGGCAGTCACTTTTCAGCTCAAACGAACTACATCGTTCACGAAGCTCACACGTTTCTCATCTTAACAGACAAGCATTAGATTTTAGAGGACCAGTGCTTTTTTATCAGTTTCAGAAGCAGAGTTGGACTATATAATGTCCGTATGTGTAGGACACACCGTTCTTTTGTTCTCAGCACACTCACGTTTCCTGCTGTCTTAGAGAGTCTAGAAAGCAAGACCGTGCTTCTTATTCTAAAGCAGAGTGTGATCAATGGATGACTACACTGCTGTGTGTTTCCCTTCAGAAATGGAGTTAAATCCCATGCTCTGAGTCTCCCTACAAGCAAGACTTCGTTTCAGGTAAGGGCAGTCACTTTGCAGCTCAAACGAACTACATCGTTCACTGAGCTCACACGTTTCTCATCTTAACAGACAAGCATTGGATGTTAGAGGACCAGTGCTTTTTATCAGTTTCAGAAGCAGAGTTGGACCATATAATGTCCATACGTGTAGGAAACACCGTTCTTTTGTTCTCAGCAAACTCACGTTTCCTGCTGTCTTAGAGACTCTAGAAAGCAAGATCGTGCTTCTTGTTCTAAAGCAGAGTGTGATCAATGGATGAGAACTATGCTGTGTGATTCACTTCAGAAATGGAGTTAAATCCCAGGCTCTGAGTCTTCCTACAAGCAAGACTTCAATTCAGCTAATGGCAGTCACTTTTCTGCTCAAACGAACTACATCGTTCACGAAGCTCACACGTTTCTCATCTTAACTGACCAGCATTGGATCTTAAAGGACCAGTGCTTTGTATCAGTTTCAGAAGAAGAGTTGGACTAGATATGGTCCGAATGTGTAGGAAACACCGTTCTTTTGTTCTGGGCACACTCAGATTTCCTGCTGTATTAGAGACTCTAGAAAGCAAGAGCGTGCTTCTTGCTCTAAAGCAGAGTGTGATACATGGATGAGAACTATGCTGTGTGTTTCCCTTCAGAAATGGAGTTAAATCCCAGGCTCTGAGTCTTCCTACAAGCAAGACTTCAATTCAGCTAATGGCAGTCACTTTTCTGCTCAAACGAACTACATGGTTCTCGAAGCTCACACGTTTCTCATCTTAACTGACAAGCATTAGATTTTAGAGGACCAGTGCTTTTTATCAGTTTCAGAAGCAGAGTTGTAGTATATAATGTCCGTATGTGTAGGAAACACCGTTCTTTTGTTCTGGGAACCCTCAGATTTCCTGCTGTATTAGAGACTCTAGAAAGCAAGAGCGTGCTTCTTGCTCTTAAGCAGAGTGTGATCCATGGATGAGAACTATGCTGTGTGTTTCCCTTCAGAAATGGAGTTAAACCCCAGGCTCTGTGTCTTCCTACAAGCAAGACTTCGTCCCAGTTAAGGGCAGTCACTTTTCAGCTCAAACGAACTACATCGTTCACGGAGCTCTCACGTTTCTCATCTTAACAGACAAGCATTGGATGTTAGAGGACCAGTGCTTTGTATCAGTTTCAGAAGCAGAGTTGGATTAGATATGGTCTGTATGTGTAGGAAACACCGTTCTTTTGTTCTCAGCACACTCACGTTTCCTGCTGTCTTAGAGATTCTAGAAAGCAAGAGCGTGCTTCTTGTTCTAAAGCAGAGTGTGATCAATGGATGAGACAATGCTGTGTGTTTCACTTCAGAAATTGAGTTAAATCCCATGCTCTGAGTCTCCCTACAAGCAAGACTTCGTTTCAGGTAAGTGCAGTCACATTTCTGCTCAAAGTAACTACATCATTCATGAAGCTCACACATTTCTCATCTAAATGACAAGAATTGGATGTTAGAGGACCAGTGCTTTGTATCAGTTTCAGAAGAAGAGTTGGAATAGATATGGTCTGTATGTGTAGAAAACACCGTTCTTTTGTTCTCAGCACACTCACGTTTCCTGCTGTCTTAGAGACTCTAGAAAGCAAGAGCGTGCTTCTTGTTCTAAAGCAGAGTGTGATCAATGGATGAGACAATGCTGTGTGTTTCACTTCAGAAATGGAGTTAAATCCCATGCTCTGAGTCTCCCTACAAGCAAGACTTCGTTTCAGGTAAGGGCAGTCAATTTTCTGCTCAAAGTAACTACATCGTTCACGAAGCTCACACGTTTCTCATCTTAACTGACACGCATTGGATGTTAGAGGACCAGTGCTTTGTATCAGTTTCAGAAGCAGAGTTGGACTAGATATGGTCTGTATGTGTAGGAAACACCGTTCTTTTGTTCTCAGCACACTCACGTTTCCTGCTGTCTTAGAGACTCTAGAAAGCAAGAGCATGCTTCTTATTCTAAAGCAGAGTGTGATCAATGGATGAGACAATGCTGTGTGTTTCACTTCAGAAATGGAGTTAAATCCCATGCTCTGAGTCTCCCTACAAGCAAGACTTCATTTCAGGTAATGGCAGTCACATTTCTGCTCAAAGTAACTACATCATTCATGAAGCTCACACGTTTCTCATCTAAATGACAAGAATTGGATGTTAGAGGACCAGTGCATTGTATCAGTTTCTGAAGAAGATTTGGACTACATATAGTCTGTATGTGTAGGAAACACCGTTCTTTGGTTCTCAGCACACTCACTTTTCCTGCTGTCTTAGAGACTCTACAAAGCAAGAGTGTGCTTATCGCTCAAAAGCAGAGTGTGATCCATGGATGAGAACTATGCTCTGTGTTTCCCTTCAGAAATGGAGTTAAATCCCAGGCTCTGAGTCTCACTACAAGCAAGACTTCGTTTCAGGTAAGGGCAGTCACTTTTCAGCTCAAACGAACTACATCGTTCACAAAGCTCACACGTTTCTCATCTTAATAGAAAAGCATTGGATTTAGAGGACCAGTGCATTTTATGAGTTTCAGAAGCAGAGTTGGACTATATAATGTCCATATGTGTAGGAAACACCGTTCTTTTGTTCTCAGCACACTCACGTTTCCTGCTGTCTTAGAGACTCTAGAAAGCAAGAGCGTGCTTCTTGTTCTAAAGCAGAGTGTGATCAATGGATGAGACAATGCTGTGTGTTTCACTTTAGAAATGGAGTTAAATCCCATGCTCTGAGTCTCCCTACAAGCAAGACGTCGTTTCAGGTAGGGCAGTCAATTTTCTGCTCAAAGTAACTTCATCGTTCACGAAGCTCACACGTTTCTCATCTTAACTGACAAGAATTGGATGTTAGAGGACCAGTGCATTGTATCAGTTTCAGAAGAAGATTTGGACTACATATAGTCCGTATGTGTAGGAAACACCGTTCTTTTGTTCTGGGCACACTCAGATTTCCTGCTGTCTTAGAGATTCTAGAAAGCAAGAGCGTGCTTCTTGTTCTAAAGCAGAATGTGATCTATGGATGAAAAGTATGCTGTGTGTTTCCCTTCAGAAATGGAGTTAAATCCCAGGCTCTGTGTCTTCCTACAGGCAAGACTTCGTTTCAGGTAAGGGCAGTCACTTTTCAGCTCAAACGAACTACATCGTTCACGAAGCTCACACGTTTCTCATCTTAACAGACAAGCATTAGATTTTAGAGGACCAGTGCTTTTTTATCAGTTTCAGAAGCAGAGTTGGACTATATAATGTCCGTATGTGTAGGACACACCGTTCTTTTGTTCTCAGCACACTCACGTTTCCTGCTGTCTTAGAGAGTCTAGAAAGCAAGACCGTGCTTCTTATTCTAAAGCAGAGTGTGATCAATGGATGACTACACTGCTGTGTGTTTCCCTTCAGAAATGGAGTTAAATCCCATGCTCTGAGTCTCCCTACAAGCAAGACTTCGTTTCAGGTAAGGGCAGTCACTTTGCAGCTCAAACGAACTACATCGTTCACTGAGCTCACACGTTTCTCATCTTAACAGACAAGCATTGGATGTTAGAGGACCAGTGCTTTTTATCAGTTTCAGAAGCAGAGTTGGACCATATAATGTCCATACGTGTAGGAAACACCGTTCTTTTGTTCTCAGCAAACTCACGTTTCCTGCTGTCTTAGAGACTCTAGAAAGCAAGATCGTGCTTCTTGTTCTAAAGCAGAGTGTGATCAATGGATGAGAACTATGCTGTGTGATTCACTTCAGAAATGGAGTTAAATCCCAGGCTCTGAGTCTTCCTACAAGCAAGACTTCAATTCAGCTAATGGCAGTCACTTTTCTGCTCAAACGAACTACATCGTTCACGAAGCTCACACGTTTCTCATCTTAACTGACCAGCATTGGATCTTAAAGGACCAGTGCTTTGTATCAGTTTCAGAAGAAGAGTTGGACTAGATATGGTCCGAATGTGTAGGAAACACCGTTCTTTTGTTCTGGGCACACTCAGATTTCCTGCTGTATTAGAGACTCTAGAAAGCAAGAGCGTGCTTCTTGCTCTAAAGCAGAGTGTGATACATGGATGAGAACTATGCTGTGTGTTTCCCTTCAGAAATGGAGTTAAATCCCAGGCTCTGAGTCTTCCTACAAGCAAGACTTCAATTCAGCTAATGGCAGTCACTTTTCTGCTCAAACGAACTACATGGTTCTCGAAGCTCACACGTTTCTCATCTTAACTGACAAGCATTAGATTTTACAGGACCAGTGCTTTTTATCAGTTTCAGAAGCAGAGTTGTAGTATATAATGTCCGTATGTGTAGGAAACACCGTTCTTTTGTTCTGGGCACCCTCAGATTTCCTGCTGTATTAGAGACTCTAGAAAGCAAGAGCGTGCTTCTTGCTCTTAAGCAGAGTGTGATCCATGGATGAGAACTATGCTGTGTGTTTCCCTTCAGAAATGGAGTTAAACCCCAGGCTCTGTGTCTTCCTACAAGCAAGACTTCGTCCCAGTTAAGGGCAGTCACTTTTCAGCTCAAACGAACTACATCGTTCACGGAGCTCTCACGTTTCTCATCTTAACAGACAAGCATTGGATGTTAGAGGACCAGTGCTTTGTATCAGTTTCAGAAGCAGAGTTGGATTAGATATGGTCTGTATGTGTAGGAAACACCGTTCTTTTGTTCTCAGCACACTCACGTTTCCTGCTGTCTTAGAGATTCTAGAAAGCAAGAGCGTGCTTCTTGTTCTAAAGCAGAGTGTGATCAATGGATGAGACAATGCTGTGTGTTTCACTTCAGAAATGGAGTTAAATCCCATGCTCTGAGTCTCCCTACAAGCAAGACTTCGTTTCAGGTAAGGGCAGTCAATTTTCTGCTCAAAGTAACTACATCGTTCACGAAGCTCACACGTTTCTCATCTTAACTGACACGCATTGGATGTTAGAGGACCAGTGCTTTGTATCAGTTTCAGAAGCAGAGTTGGACTAGATATGGTCTGTATGTGTAGGAAACACCGTTCTTTTGTTCTCAGCACACTCACGTTTCCTGCTGTCTTAGAGACTCTAGAAAGCAAGAGCATGCTTCTTATTCTAAAGCAGAGTGTGATCAATGGATGAGACAATGCTGTGTGTTTCACTTCAGAAATGGAGTTAAATCCCATGCTCTGAGTCTCCCTACAAGCAAGACTTCATTTCAGGTAATGGCAGTCACATTTCTGCTCAAAGTAACTACATCATTCATGAAGCTCACACGTTTCTCATCTAAATGACAAGAATTGGATGTTAGAGGACCAGTGCATTGTATCAGTTTCTGAAGAAGATTTGGACTACATATAGTCTGTATGTGTAGGAAACACCGTTCTTTGGTTCTCAGCACACTCACTTTTCCTGCTGTCTTAGAGACTCTACAAAGCAAGAGTGTGCTTATCGCTCAAAAGCAGAGTGTGATCCATGGATGAGAACTATGCTCTGTGTTTCCCTTCAGAAATGGAGTTAAATCCCAGGCTCTGAGTCTCACTACAAGCAAGACTTCGTTTCAGGTAAGGGCAGTCACTTTTCAGCTCAAACGAACTACATCGTTCACGAAGCTCACACGTTTCTCATCTTAATAGAAAAGCATTGGATTTAGAGGACCAGTGCATTTTATGAGTTTCAGAAGCAGAGTTGGACTATATAATGTCCATATGTGTAGGAAACACCGTTCTTTTGTTCTCAGCACACTCACGTTTCCTGCTGTCTTAGAGACTCTAGAAAGCAAGAGCGTGCTTCTTGTTCTAAAGCAGAGTGTGATCAATGGATGAGACAATGCTGTGTGTTTCACTTTAGAAATGGAGTTAAATCCCATGCTCTGAGTCTCCCTACAAGCAAGACGTCGTTTCAGGTAGGGCAGTCAATTTTCTGCTCAAAGTAACTTCATCGTTCACGAAGCTCACACGTTTCTCATCTTAACTGACAAGAATTGGATGTTAGAGGACCAGTGCATTGTATCAGTTTCAGAAGAAGATTTGGACTACATATAGTCCGTATGTGTAGGAAACACCGTTCTTTTGTTCTGGGCACACTCAGATTTCCTGCTGTATTAGAGAATCTAGAAAGCAAGAGCGTGCTTCTTGTTCTAAAGCAGAATGTGATCTATGGATGAAAAGTATGCTGTGTGTTTCCCTTCAGAAATGGAGTTAAATCCCAGGCTCTGTGTCTTCCTACAGGCAAGACTTCGTTTCAGGTAAGGGCAGTCACTTTTCAGCTCAAACGAACTACATCATTCACGAAGCTCACACGTTTCTCATCTTAACAGACAAGCATTAGATTTTAGAGGACCAGTGCTTTTTATCAGTTTCAGAAGCAGAGTTGGACTAGATATGGTCTGTATGTGTAGGAAACACCGTTCTTTGTTCTCAGCACACTAACGTTTCCTGCTGTCTTAGAGATTCTAGAAAGCAAGAGCGTGCTTCTTGTTCTAAAGCAGAGTGTGATCAATGGATTAGACAATGCTGTGTGTTTCACTTCAGAAATGGAGTTAAATCCCATGCTCTGAGTCTCCCTACAAGCAAGACTTCGTTTCAGGTAAGTGCAGTCACATTTCTGCTCAAAGTAACTACATCATTCATGAAGCTCACACGTTTCTCATCTAAATGACAAGAATTGGATGTTAGAGGACCAGTGCTTTGTATCAGTTTCAGAAGCAGAGTTGGAGTAGATATGGTCTGTATGTGTAGAAAATACCGTTCTTTTGTTCTCAGCACACTCACGTTTCCTGCTGTCTTAGAGATTCTAGACAGCAAGAGCGTGCTTCTTGTTCTAAAGCAGAGTGTGATCAATGGATGAGAACTATGCTGTGTGTTTCACTTCAGAAATGGAGTTAAATCCCAGGCTCCGAGTCTTCCTACAAGCAAGACTTCAATTCAGCTAATGGCAGTCACTTTTCTGCTCAAAGGAACTACATCGTTCACGAACTCACACGTTTCTCATCTTAACTGACAAGCATTGGATGTTAAATGACCAGTGCTTTGTATCAGTTTCAGAAGAAGAGTTGGAGTAGATATGGTCTGTATGTGTAGGAAACACCGTTCTTTTGTTCTCAGCACACTCACGTTTCCTGCTGTCTTAGAGATTCTAGAAAGCAAGAGCGTGCTTCTTGTTCTAAAGCAGAGTGTGATCAATGGATGATTACACTGCTGTGTGTTTCACTTCAGAAATGGTGTTAAATCCCAGGCTCTGAGTCTTCCTACAAGCAAGACTTCGTTTCAGGTAAGGGCAGTCACTTTTCAGCTCAAACGAACTACACCGTTTACGAAGCTCACACGTTTCTCATCTTAACAGACAAGAATTAGATTTTAGAGGACCAGTGCTTTTTTCAGTTTCAGAAGCAGAGTTGGACTATATAATGTGCGTATGTGTAGGAAACACCGTTCTTTTGTTCTCAGCACACTCACGTTTCCTGCTGTCTTGGAGAGTCTATAAAGCAAGAGCGTGCTTCTTGTTCTAAAGCAGAGTGTGAACAATGGATGATTACACTGCTGTGTGTTTTATTTCAGAAATGGAGTTAAATCCCAGGCTCTGAGTCTTCCTAAAAGCAAGACTTCGTTTCAGGTAAGGGCAGTCACTTTTCAGCTCAAACGAACTACATCGTTCACGGAGCTCACACATTTCTCATCTTAACAGACAAGCATTGGATGTTAGAGGACCAGTACTTTGTATCAGTTTCAGAAGCAGAGTTGGAGTAGATATGGTCTGTATGTGTAGAAAACACCTTTCTTTTGTTCTCAGCACACTCACGTTTCCTGCTGTCTTAGAGACTCTAGATAGCAAGAGCGTGCTTCTTGTTCTAAAGCAGAGTGTGATCAATGGATGAGACAATGCTGTGTGTTTCACTTCACAAATGGAGTTAAATCCCATGCTCTGAGTCTCCCTACAAGCAAGACTTCGTTTCAGGTAATGGCAGTCACACTTCTGCTCAAAGTAACTACATCATTCATGAAGCTCACACGTTTCTCATCTTAATAGAAAAGCATTGGATTTAGAGGACCAGTGCTTTTTATGAGTTTCAGAAGCAGAGTTGGACTATATAATGTCCATATGTGTAGGAAACACCGTTCTTTTGTTCTCAGCACACTCACGTTTCCTGCTGTCTTAGAGACTCTAGAAAGCAAGAGCGTGCTTCTTGTTCTAAAGCAGAGTGTGATCAATGGATGAGACAATGCTGTGTGTTTCACTTCAGAAATGGAGTTAAATACCATGCTCTGAGTCTCCCTACAAGCAAGACTTCGTTTCAGATAAGGGCAGTCAATTTTCTGTTCAAAGTAACTACATCGTTCACGAAGCTCACAAGTTTCTCATCTTAACTGACAAGAATTGCATGTTAGAGGACCAGTGCATTGCATCAGTTTCAGAAGAAGATTTGGACTACATATAGTCCGTATGTGTAGGAAACACTGTTCTTTTGTTCTGGGCACACTCAGATTTCCTGCTGTATTAGAGAATCTAGACAGCAAGAGCGTGCTTCTTGTTCTAAAGCAGAATGTGATCTATGGATGAAAAGTATGCTGTGTGTTTCCCTTCAGAAATGGAGTTAAATCCCAGGCTCTGTGTCTTCCTACAGGCAAGACTTCGTTTCAGGTAGGGGCAGTCACTTTTCAGCTCAAACGAACTACATAGTTCACGAAGCTCACACGTTTCTCATCTTAACAGACAAGCATTAGATTTTAGAGGACCAGTGCTTTTTATCAGTTTCAGAAGCAGAGTTGGACTATATAATGCCCGTATGTGTAGGAAACACCGTTTTCTTGTTCTCAGCACACTCACGTTTCCTGCTGTCTTAGAGATTCTAGAAAGCAAGAGCGTGCTTCTTATTCTAAAGCAGAGTGTGATCAATGGATGATTACACTGCTGTGTGTTTCCCTACAGAAATGGAGTTAAATCCCAGGGTCTGAGTCTCCCTACAAGCAAGACTTCGTTTCAGGTAAGGGCAGTCACTTTTCAGCTCAAACGAACTACATCGTTCACGAAGCTCACACGTTTCTCATCTTAACAGACAAGCATTGGATGTTAGAGGACCAGTGCTTTGTATCAGTTTCAGAAGCAGAGTTGGACCAGATATGGTCTGTGTGTGTAGGAAACACCGTTCTTTTGTTCTCAGCACACTCACGTTTCCTGCTGTCTTAGAGACTCTAGAAAGCAAGAGCGTGCTTCTTGTTCTAAAGCAGAGTGTGATCAATGGATGAGACAATGCTGTGTGTTTCACTTCAGAAATGGAGTTAAATCCCATGCTCTGAGTCTCCCTACAAGCAAGACTTCGTTTCAGGTAAGGGCAGTCACTTTTCTGCTCAAAGGAACTACATCGTTCACGAAGCTCACACGTTTCTCATCTTAACTGACAAGAATTGAATGTTAGAGGACCAGTGCACTGTATCAGTTTCAGAAGAAGATTTGGACTACATATAGTCCATATGTGTAGGATACACCGTTCTTTTTTTCTGGGCACACTCAGATTTCCTGCTGTATTAGAGAATCTGGAAAGCAAGAGCGTGCTTCTTGCTCTAAAGCAGAATGTGATCCATGGATGAAAACTATGCTGTGTGTTTCCCTTCAGAAATGGAGTTAAATCCCAGGCTCTGTGTCTTCCTACAGGCAAGACTTCGTTTCAGGTAAGGGCAGTCCCTTTTCAGCTCAAACGAACTACATCGTTCACGAAGCTCACACGTTTCTCATCTTAACAGACAAGCATTAGATTTTAGAGGACCAGTGCTTTTTTATCAGTTTCAGAAGCAGAGTTGGACTATATAATGTCCGTATGTGTAGGGCACAACGTTCTTTTGTTCTCAGCACACTCACGTTTCCTGCTGTCTTAGAGAGTCTAGAAAGCAAGAGCGTGCTTCTTGTTCTAAAGCAGAGTGTGATCAATGGATGACTACACTGCTGTGTGTTTCCCTTCAGAAATGGAGTTAAATCCCAGGCTCTGAGTCTTCCTACAAGCAAGACTTCTTTTCAGGTAAGGGCAGTCACTTTGCAGCTCAAACGAACTACATCGTTCACTGAGCTCACACGTTTCTCATCTTAACAGACAAGCATTGGATGTTAGAGGACCAGTGATTTGTATCACTTTCAGAAGCAGAGTTGGACCATATAATGTCCGTACGTGTAGGAAACACCGTTCTTTTGTTCTCAGCAAACTCACGTTTCCTGCTGTCTTAGAGACTCTAGAAAGCAAGATAGTGCTTCTTGTTCTAAAGCAGAGTGTGATCAATGGATGGGAACTATGCTGTGTGTTTCACTTCAGAAATGGAGTTAAATCCCAGGCTCTGAGTCTTCCTACAAGCAAGACTTCAATTCAGCTAATGGCAGTCACTTTTCTGCTCAAACGAACTACATCGTTCACGAAGCTCACACGTTTCTCATCTTAACTGACCAGCATTGGATCTTAAAGGACCAGTGCTTTGTATCAGTTTCAGAAGAAGAGTTGGACTAGATATGGTCCGAATGTGTAGGAAACACCGTTCTTTTCTTCTGGGCACACTCAGATTTCCTGCTGTATTAGAGAATCTAGAAAGCAAGAGCGTGCTTCTTGCTCTAAACCAGAGTGTGATACATGGATGAGAACTATGCTGTGTGTTTCCCTTCAGAAATGGAGTTAAATCCCAGGCTCTGAGTCTTCCTACAAGCAAGACTTCAATTCAGGTAATGGCAGTCACTTTTCTGCTCAAACGAACTACATGGTTCTCGAAGCTCACACGTTTCTCATCTTAACTGACAAGCATTAGATTTTAGAGGACCAGTGCTTTTTATCAGTTTCAGAAGCTGAGTTGTAGTATATAATGTCCGTATGTGTAGGAAGCACCGTTCTTTTGTTCTCAGCACACTCACGTTTCCTGCTGTCTTAGAGAGTCTAGGAAGCAAGAGCGTGCTTCTTATTCTAAAGCAGAGTGTGATCAATGGATGATTACACTGCTGTGTGTTTTACTTCAGAAATGGAGTTAAATCCCAGTCTCTGAGTCTTCCAACATGCAAGACTTCAATTCAGGTAAGGGCAGTCACTTTTCTGCTCAAACGAAATACATCCTTCATGAAATTCACACGTTTCTCATCTTAACTGACAAGCATTGGATGTTAAAGGACAAGTGCTTTGTATCAGTTTCAGAAGAAGTGTTGGACTAGATATGATCCGTATGTGTAGGAAACACCGTTCTTTTGTTCTGGGCACACTCAGATTTCCTGCTGTATTAGAGACTCTAGAAAGCAAGAGCGTGCTTCTTGCTCTTAAGCAGAGTGTGATCCATGGATGAGAACTATGCTGTGTGTTTCCCTTCAGAAATGGAGTAAAATCCCAGGCTCTGTGTCTTCCTACAAGCAAGACTTCGTTTCAGTTAAGGGCAGTCACTTTTCAGCTCAAACGAACTACATCGTTCACGGAGCTCTCACGTTTCTCATCTTAAGAGACAAGCATTGGATGTTAGAGGACCAGTACTTTGTATCAGTTTCAGAAGCAGACTTGGAGTAGATATGGTCTGTATGTGTAGAAAACACTGTTCCTTTGTTCTCAGCACACTCACGTTTCCTGCTGTCTTAGAGACTCTAGAAAGCAAGAGCGTGCTTCTTGTTCTAAAGCAGAGTGTGATCAATGGATGACACAATGCTGTGTGTTTCACTTCAGAAATGGAGTTAAATCCCATGCTCTGAGTCTCCCTACAAGCAAGACTTCGTTTCAGGTAAGGGCAGTCAATTTTCTGCTCAAAGTAACTACATCGTTCACGAAGCTCACACGTTTCTCATCTTAACTGACAAGCATTGGATGTTAGAGGACCAGTGCTTTGTATCAGTTTCAGAAGCAGAGTTGGACTAGATATGGTCTGTATGTGTAGGAAACACCGTTCTTTTGTTCTCAGCACACTCACGTTTCCTGCTGTCTTAGAGACTCTAGAAAGCAAGAGCGTGCTTCTTGTTCTAAAGCAGAGTGTGATCAATGGATGAGACAATGCTGTGTGTTTCACTTCAGAAATGGAGTTAAATCCCATGCTCTGAGTCTCCCTACAAGCAAGACTTCGTTTCAGGTAATGGCAGTCACATTTCTGCTCAAAGTAACTACATCCTTCACTAAGCTCAAACGTTTCTCATCTTAATAGAAAAGCATTGGATTTAGAGGACCAGTGCTTTTTATCAGTTTCAGAAGCAGAGTTGGACCAGATATGGTCTGTATGTGTAGATAACACCGTTCTTTTGTTCTCAGCACACTCACGTTTCCTGCTGTCTTAGAGACTCTAGAAAGCAAGAGCGTGCTTCTTGTTCTAAAGCAGAGTGTGATCAATGGATGAGACAATGCTGTGTGTTTCACTTCAGAAATGGAGTTAAATCCCATGCTCTGAGTCTCCCTACAAGCAAGACTTCGTTTCAGGTAAGGGCAGTCACTTTTCTGCTCAAAGGAACTACATCGTTCACGAAGCTCACACGTTTCTCATCTTAACTGACAAGAATTGGATGTTAGAGGACCAGTGCACTGTATCAGTTTCAGAAGAAGATTTGAACTACATATAGTCCATATGTGTAGGATACACCGTTCTTTTTTTCTGGGCACACTCAGATTTCCTGCTGTATTAGAGAATCTAGAAAGCAAGAGCGTGCTTCTTGCTCTAAAGCAGAATGTGATCCATGGATGAAAACTATGCTGTGTGTTTCCCTTCAGAAATGGAGTTAAATCCCAGGCTCTGTGTCTTCCTACAGGCAAGACTTCGTTTCAGGTAAGGGCAGTCACTTTTCAGCTCAAACGAACTACATCGTTCACTGAGCTCACACGTTTCTCATCTTAAAAGACAAGCATTGGATGTTAGAGGACCAGTGCTTTTTATCAGTATCAGAAGCAGAGTTGGACCATATAATGTCCGTACGTGTAGGAAACACCGTTCTTTTGTTCTCAGCTAACTCACGTTTCCTGCTGTCTTAGAGATTCTAGAAAGCAAGATCGTGCTTCTGGCTCTAAAGCAGAGTGTGATACATGGATGAGAACTATGCTGTGTGTTTCCCTTCAGAAATGGAGTTAAATCCCAGGCTCTGAGTCTTCCTACAAGCAAGACTTCAATTCAGGTAATGGCAGTCACTTTTCTGCTCAAACGAACTACATGGTTCTCGAAGCTCACACGTTTCTCATCATAACTGACAAGCATTAGATTTTAGAGGACCAGTGCTTTTTATCAGTTTCAGAAGCAGAGTTGTAGTATATAATGTCCGTATGTGTAGGAAACACCGTTCTTTTGTTCTCAGCACACTCACGTTTCCTGCTGTCTTAGAGAGTCTAGAAAGCAAGAGCGTGCTTCTTATTCTAAAGCAGAGTGTGATCAATGGATGATTACACTGCTGTGTGTTTTACTTCAGAAATGGAGTTAAATCCCAGTCTCTGAGTCTTCCAACATGCAAGACTTCAATTCAGGTAAGGGCAGTCACTTGTCTGCTCAAACGAAATACATCCTTCACGAAATTCACACGTTTCTCATCTTAACTGACAAGCATTGGATGTTAAAGGACAAGTGCTTTGTATCAGTTTCAGAAGAAGTGTTGGACTAGATATGGTCCGTATGTGTAGGAAACACCGTTGTTTTGTTCTGGGCATACTCAGATTTACTGCTGTATTAGAGACTCTAGAAAGCAAGAGCGTGCTTCTTGCTCTTAAGCAGAGTGTGATCCATGGATGAGAACTATGCTGTGTGTTTCCCTTCAGAAATGGAGTTAAATCCCAGGCTCTGTGTCTTCCTACAAGCAAGACTTCGTTTCAGTTAAGGGCAGTCACTTTTCAGCTCAAACGAACTACATCTTTCACGGAGCTCTCACGTTTCTCATCTTAACAGACAAGCATTGGATGTTAGAGGACCAGTGCTTTGTACCAGTTTCAGAAGAAGAGTTGGACTAGATATGGTCTGTATGTGTAGGAAAAACCGTTCTTTTGTTTTCAGCACACTCACGTTTCCTGCTGTCTTAGAGAGTCTAGAAAGCAAGAGCATGTTTCTTGTTCTAATGCAGAGTGTGATCAATGGATGAGACAATGCTGTGTGTTTCACTTCAGAAATGGAGTTAAATCCCATGCTCTGAGTCACCCTACAAGCAAGACTTCGTTTCAGGTAAGGGCAGTCACTTTTCTGCTCAAAGTAACTTCATCGTTCACGAAGCTCACACGTTTCTCATCTTAACTGACAAGCATTGGATGTTAGAGGACCAGTGCATTGTATCAGTTTCAGAAGAAGGTTTGGACTACATATAGTCCGTATGTGTAGGAAACACAGTTCTTTTGTTCTCAGCACACTCACGTTTCCTGCTGTCTTAGAGAGTCTAGAAAGCAAGAGCATGCTTCTTATTCTAAAGAAGAGTGTGATCAATGGATGATTACACTGCTGTGTGTTTTACTTCAGAAATGGAGTTAAATCCCATGCTCTGAGTCTTCCTACAAGCATGACATCAATTCAGGTAAGGGCAGTCACTTTTCTGTTCAAACGAACTACATCGTTCACGAAGCTCACACGTTTCTCATCTTAACTGACAAGCATTGGATGTTAGAGCGTCAGTGCTTTGTATCAGTTTCAGAAGCAGATTTGGACTACATATGGTCCATATGTGTAGGAAACACCGTTCTTTTGTTCTGGGCACACTCAGATTTCCTGCTGTATTAGAGACTCTAGAAAGCTAGAGTGTGCTTCTCGCTCTAAAGCAGAGTGTGATCCATGGATGAGAACTGTGCTGTGTGTTTCCCTTCAGAAATGGACTTAAATCCCCGGCTCTGTGTCTAACTACAAGCAAGAATTCGTTTGAGGTAAGGGCAGTCACTTTTCAGCTCAAACGAACTACATCGTTCACTGAGCTCACACGTTTATCATCTTCACTGACAAGCATTGGATGTTAGAGTACCAGTGCTTTGTATCTGTTTCAGAAGCAGAGTTAGACTAGACATGGTCCGTATGTGTAGGAAACACCGTTCTTTTGTTCTCAGCACACTCACATTTCCTGCTGTCTTAGAGACTTTAGAAAGCAAGAGCGTGCTTCTCGCTCTAAAGCAGAGTGTGATCCATGGACGAAAACTATGCTGTGTGTTTCCCTTCAGAAATGGAGTTAAATCCCAGGCTCTATGTCTTCCTACAAGCAAGACTTCGTTTCATGTGAGGGCAGTCACTTTTCAGCTCAAACGAACTACATCTTTCACTGAGCTCACACGTTTCTCATCATAACAGACAAGCATTGGATGTTAGAGGACCAGTGCATTCTATCAGTTTCAGAAGAAGAGTTGGACTAGATATGGTCCGTATGTGTAGGAAACACCGTTCTTTTGTTCTCAGCACACTCATGTTTCCTGCTCTCTTAGAGACTCTAGAAAGCAAGAGTGTGCTTCTTATTCTAAAGCAGAGTGTGATCAATGGATGATTACACTGCTGTGTGTTTCCCTTCAGAAATGGAGTTAAATCCCAGGCTCTGAGTCTCCCTACAAGCAAGACTTCGTTTCAGGTAAGGGCAGTCACTTTGCAGCTCAAACGAACTACATCATTCACTGAGCTCACACGTTTCTCATCTTATCAGACAAGCATTGGATGTTAGAGGACCAGTGCTTTTTATCAGTTTCAGAAGCAGAGTTGGACCATATAATGTCCGTACGTGTAGGAAACACCGTTCTTTTGTTCTCAGCAAACTCACGTTTCCTGCTGTCTTAGAGATTCTAGAAAGCAAGATCGTGCTTCTTGCTCTAAAGCAGAGTGTGATACATGGATGAGAACTATGCTGTGTGTTTCCCTTCAGAAATGGAGTTAAATCCCAGGCTCTGAGTCTTCCTACAAGCAAGACTTCAATTCAGCTAATGGCAGTCACTTTTCTGCTCAAACGAACTACATGGTTCTCGAAGCTCACACGTTTCTCATCTTAACTGACAAGCATTAGATTTTAGAGGACCAGTGCTTTTTATCAGTTTCAGAAGCAGAGTTGTAGTATATAATGTCCGCATGTGTAGAAAACACCGTTCTTTTGTTCTCAGCACACTCACGTTTCCTGCTGTCTTAGAGAGTCTAGAAAGCAAGAGCGTGCTTCTTATTCTAAAGCAGAGTGTGATCAATGGATGATTACACTGCTGTGTGTTTTACTTCAGAAATGGAGTTAAATCCCAGTCTCTGAGTCTTCCAACATGCAAGACTTCAATTCAGGTAAGGGCAGTCACTTTTCTGCTCAAACGAAATACATCCTTCACGAAATTCACACTTTTCTCATCTTAACTGACAAGCATTGGATGTTAGAGGACCAGTGCATTGTATCAGTTTCAGAAGAAGATTTGGACTACATATAGTCCGTATGTGTAGGAAACACCGTTCTTTTGTTCTGGGCATACTCAGATTTCCTGCTGTATTAGAGACTCTAGAAAGCAAGAGCGTGGTTTTTGCTCTTAAGCAGAGTGTGATCCATGGATGAGAACTATGCTGTTTGTTTCCCTTCAGAAATGGAGTTAAATCCCAGGCTCTGTGTCTTCCTACAAGCAAGACTTCGTTTCAGTTAAGGGCAGTCACTTTTCAGCTCAAACGAACTACATCTTTCACGGAGCTCTCACGTTTCTCATCTTAACAGACAAGCATTGGATGTTAGAGGACCAGTGCTTTGTACCAGTTTCAGAAGAAGAGTTGGACTAGATATGGTCTGTATGTGTAGGAAAAACCGTTCTTTTGTTTTCAGCACACTCACGTTTCCTGCTGTCTTAGAGAGTCTAGAAAGCAAGAGCATGCTTCTTGTTCTAATGCAGAGTGTGATCAATGGATGAGACAATGCTGTGTGTTTCACTTCAGAAATGGAGTTTAATCCCATGCTCTGAGTCACCCTACAAGCAAGACTTCGTTTCAGGTAAGGGCAGTCACTTTTCTGCTCAAAGTAACTTCATCGTTCACGAAGCTCACACGTTTCTCATCTTAACTGACAAGAATTGGATGTTAGAGGACCAGTGCATTGTATCAGTTTCAGAAGAAGATTTGGACTACATATAGTCCGTATGTGTAGGAAACACCGTTCTTTTGTTCTGGGCACACTCAGATTTCCTGCTGTATTAGAGAATCTAGAAAGCAAGAGCGTGCTTCTTGCTCTAAAGCAGAATGTGATCCATGGATGAAAACTATGCTGTGTGTTTCCCTTCAGAAATGGAGTTAAATCCCAGGCTCTGTGTCTTCCTACAGGCAAGACTTCATTTCAGGTAAGGGCAGTCACTTTTCAGCTCAAACAAACTACATCGTTCATGAAGTTCACACGTTTCTCATCTTAACAGACAAGCATTAGATTTTAGAGGACCAGTGCTTTTTATCAGTTTCAGAAGCAGAGTTGGACTATATAATGTCCGTATGTGTAGGAAACACCGTTCTTTTGTTCTCAGCACACTCACGTTTCCTGCTGTCTTAGAGAGTCTAGAAAGCAAGAGCATGCTTCTTATTCTAAAGAAGAGTGTGATCAATGGATGATTACACTGCTGTGTGTTTTACTTCAGAAATGGAGTTAAATCCCATGCTCTGAGTCTTCCTACAAGCAAGACTTCAATTCAGGTAAGTGCAGTCACTTTTCTGTTCAAACGAACTACATCGTTCACGAAGCTCACACGTTTCTCATCTTAACTGACAAGCATTGGATGTTAGAGCGTCAGTGCTTTGTATCAGTTTCAGAAGCAGATTTGGACTACATATGGTCCATATGTGTAGGAAACACCGTTCTTTTGTTCTGGGCACACTCAGATTTCCTGCTGTATTAGAGACTCTAGAAAGCTAGAGTGTGCTTCTCGCTCTAAAGCAGAGTGTGATCCATGGATGAGAACTGTGCTGTGTGTTTCCCTTCAGAAATGGACTTAAATCCCCGGCTCTGTGTCTAACTACAAGCAAGAATTCGTTTGAGGTAAGGGCAGTCACTTTTCAGCTCAAACGAACTACATCGTTCACTGAGCTCACACGTTTATCATCTTAACTGACAAGCATTGGATGTTAGAGTACCAGTGCTTTGTATCTGTTTCAGAAGCAGAGTTAGACTAGACATGGTCCGTATGTGTAGGAAACACCATTCTTTTGTTCTCAGCACACTCACGTTTCCTGCTGTCTTAGAGACTTTAGAAAGCAAGAGCGTGCTTCTCGCTCTAAAGCAGAGTGTGATCCATGGATGAAAACTATGCTGTGTGTTTCCCTTCAGAAAAGTAGTTAAATCCCAGGATCTATGTCTTCCTACAAGCAAGACTTTGTTTCATGTGAGGGCAGTCACTTTTCAGCTCAAACGAACTACATCTTTCACTGAGCTCACACGTTTCTCATCTTAACAGACAAGCATTGGATGTTAGAGGACCAGTGCATTCTATCAGTTTCAGAAGAAGAGTTGGACTAGATATGGTCCGTATGTGTAGGAAACACCGATCTTTTGTTCTCAGCACACTCATGTTTCCTGCGCTCTTAGAGACTCTAGAAAGCAAGAGCGTGCTTCTTATTCTAAAGCAGAGTGTGATCAATGGATGATTACACTGCTGTGTGTTTTACTTCAGAAATGGAGTTAAATCCCAGGCTCTGAGTCTTCCTACAAGAAAGACTTCAATTCAGGTAAGGGCAGTCACTTTTCTGCTCAAACGAACTACATCTTTCACGAAGCTCACACGTTTCTCTTCTTAACTGACAAGCATTGGATCTTAGAGGACCAGTGCATTCTATCAGTTTCGGAAGAAGAGTTGGACTAGATATGGTCCGTATGTGTAGGAAACACCGTTCTCTTGTTCTCAGCACACTCATGTTTCCTGCTCTCTTAGAGACTCTAGAAAACAAGAGCGTGCTTCTCGCTCTAAAGCAGAGTGTGATCCATGGATGAGAACTATGCTGTGTGTTTCCCTTCAGAAATGGAGTTAAATCCCATGCTCTGAGTCTCCCTACAAGCAAGACTTCGTTTCAGGTAAGGGCAGTCACTTTTCTGCTCAAAGGAACTACATCGTTCACGAAGCTCACACGTTTCTCATCTTAACTGACAAGAATTGGATTTTAGAGGACCAGTGCATTGTATCAGTTTCAGAAGAAGATTTGGACTACATATAGTCCGTATGTGTAGGATACTCCGTTCTTTTGTTCTGGGCACACTCAGATTTCCTGCTGTATTAGAGAATCTAGAAAGCAAGAGCGCTCTTCTTGCTCTAAAGCAGAATGTGATCCATGGATGAAAACTATGCTGTGTGTTTCCCTTCAGAAATGGAGTTAAATCCCAGGCTCTGTGTCATCCTACAGGCAAGACTTCATTTCAGGTAAGGGAAGTCACTTTTCAGCTCAAACGAACTACATCGTTCACGAAGCTCACACGTTTCTCATCTTAACAGACAAGCATTAGATTTTAGAGGACCAGTGCTTTTTATCAGTTTCAGAAGCAGAGTTGGACTATATAATGTCTGTATGTGTAGGAAACACCGTTCTTTTGTTCTCAGCAAACTCACGTTTCCTGCTGTCTTAGAGATTCTAGAAAGCATGAGCGTGCTTCTTATTCTAAAGCAGAGTGTGATCAATGGATGAGAACTATGCTGTTTGTTTTATTTCAGAAATGGAGTTAAATCCCAAGCTCTGAGTCTTCCTACAAGCAAGACTTCAAATAAGGTAAGGGCAGTCACTTTTCAGCTCAAACGAACTACATCGTTCACGAAGCTCACACGTTTCTCATCTTAACTGACAAGCATTGCATGTTAAAGGACCAGTGCTTTTTATCAGTTTCAGAAGAAGAGTTGGACTAGATATGGTCCGTATGTGTAGGAAACACCATTCTTTTGTTCTGGGCACACTCAGATTTCCTGCTGTATTAGAGACTCTAGAAAGCAAGAGCGTGCTTCTTGCTCTAAAGCAGAGTGTGATCCATGGATGAAAACTATGCTGTGTGTTTCCCTTCAGAAATGGAGTTAAATCCCAGGCTCTGTGTCTTCCTACAAGCAAGACTTCGTTTCAGTTAAGGGCAGTCACTTTTCAGCTCAAATGAACTACATCGTTCACGGAGCTATCACGTTTCTCATCTTAACAGACAAGCACTGGATGTTAGAGGACCAGTGCTTTGTACCAGTTTCAGAATCAGAGTTGGACCAGATATGGTCTGTATGTGTAGGAAACACCGTTCTTTTGTTCTGGGCACACTCAGATTTCCTGCTGTATTAGAGAATCTAGAAAGCAAGAGCGTGCTTCTTGCTCTAAAGCAGAATGTGATCCATGGATGAAAACTATGCTGTGTGTTTCCCTTCAGAAATGGAGTTAAATCCCAGGCTCTGTGTCTTCCTACAGGCAAGACTTCGTTTCAGGTAAGGGCAGTCACTTTTCAGCTCAAACGAACTACATCGTTCACGAAGCTCACACGTTTCTCATCTTAACAGACAAGCATTAGATTTTAGAGGACCAGTGCTTTGTATCAGTTTCAGAAGCAGAGTTGGACTATATAATGTCCGTATGTGTAGGAAACACCGTTCTTTTGTTCTCAGCAAACTCACGTTTCCTGCTGTCTTAGAGATTCTAGAAAGCATGAGCGTGCTTCTTGTTCTAAAGCAGAGTGTGATCAATGGATGAGAACTATGCTGTGTGTTTCACTTCAGAAATGGAGTTAAATCCCAGGCTCTGAGTCTTCCTACAAGCAAGACTTCGTTTCAGGTAAGGGCAGTCACTTTTCAGCTCAAACAAACTACATCGTTCACGAAGCTCACACGTTTCTCATCTTAACAGACAAGCATTAGATTTTAGAGGACCAGTGCTTTTTATCAGTTTCAGAAGCAGAGTTGGACTATATTATGTCCGTATGTGTAGGAAACACCGTTCTTTTGTTCTCAGCACACTCACGTTATCTGCTGTCTTGGAGAGTCTAGAAAGCAAGAGCGTGCTTCTTGTTCTAAAGCAGAGTGTGATCAATGGATGATTACACTGCTGTGTGTTTTATTTCAGAAATGGAGTTAAATCCCAAGCTCTGAGTCTTCCTACAAGCAAGACTTCAATTCAGGTAAGGGCAGTCACTTTTCTGCTCAAACGAACTACATTGTTCACGAAGCTCACACGTTTCTCATCTTAACTGAGAAGCATTGGATGTTAAAGGACCAGTGCTTTGTATCAGTTTCAGAAGAAGAGTTGGACTAGATATGGTCCGTATGTGTAGGAAACACCATTGTTTTGTTCTGGGCACACTCATATTTCCTGCTGTATTAGAGACTCTAGAAAGCAAGAGCGTGCTTCTTGCTCTTAAGCAGAGTGTGATCCATGGATGAGAACTATGCTGTGTGTTTCCCTTCAGAAATGGAGTTAAATCCCAGGCTCTGTGTCTTCCTACAAGCAAGACTTCATTTCAGTTAAGGGCAGTCACTTTTCAGCTCAAACGAACTACATCGTTCACAGAGCTCTCACGTTTCTCATATTAACAGACAAGCATTGGATGTTAAAGGACCAGTGCTTTTTATCAGTTTCAGAAGAAGAGTTGGACTAGATATGGTCCGTATGTGTAGGAAACACCATTCTTTTGTTCTGGGCACCCTCAGATTTCCTGCTGTATTAGACACTCTAGAAAGCAAGAGCGTGCTTCTTGCTCTAAAGCAGAGTGTGATCCATGGATGAAATCTATGCTGTGTGTTTCCGTTCAGAAATGGAGTTAAATCCCAGGCTCTGTGTCTTCCTACAAGCAAGACTTCGTTTCAGTTAAGGGCAGTCACTTTTCAGCTCAAATGAACTACATCGTTCACGGAGCTCTCACGTTTCTCATCTTAACAGACAAGCATTGGAAGTTAGAGGGTCAGTGCTTTGTACCAGTTTCAGAAGCAGAGTTGGACTAGATATGGTCTGTATGTGTAGGAAACACCGTTCTTTTGTTTTCAGCACACTCACGTTTCCAGCTGTCTTAGAGACTCTAGAAAGCAAGAGCGTGCTTCTTATTCTAAAGCAGAGTGTGATCAATGGATGAGACAATGCTGTATGTTTCACTTCAGAAATGGAGTTAAATCCCATGCTCTGAGTCTCCCTACAAGCAAGACTTCGTTTCAGGTAAGGGCAGTCACTTTTCTGCTCAAAGGAACTACATCGTTCACGAAGCTCACACGTTTCTCATCTTAACTGACAAGAATTGGATTTTAGAGGACCAGTGCATTGTATCAGTTTCAGAAGAAGATTTGGACTACATATAGTCCGTATGTGTAGGATACTCCGTTCTTTTGTTCTGGGCACACTCAGATTTCCTGCTGTATTAGAGAATCTAGAAAGCAAGAGCGCTCTTCTTGCTCTAAAGCAGAATGTGATCCATGGATGAAAACTATGCTGTGTGTTTCCCTTCAGAAATGGAGTTAAATCCCAGGCTCTGTGTCATCCTACAGGCAAGACTTCATTTCAGGTAAGGGAAGTCACTTTTCAGCTCAAACGAACTACATCGTTCACGAAGCTCACACGTTTCTCATCTTAACAGACAAGCATTAGATTTTAGAGGACCAGTGCTTTTTATCAGTTTCAGAAGCAGAGTTGGACTATATAATGTCTGTATGTGTAGGAAACACCGTTCTTTTGTTCTCAGCAAACTCACGTTTCCTGCTGTCTTAGAGATTCTAGAAAGCATGAGCGTGCTTCTTATTCTAAAGCAGAGTGTGATCAATGGATGAGAACTATGCTGTTTGTTTTATTTCAGAAATGGAGTTAAATCCCAAGCTCTGAGTCTTCCTACAAGCAAGACTTCAAATAAGGTAAGGGCAGTCACTTTTCAGCTCAAACGAACTACATCGTTCACGAAGCTCACACGTTTCTCATCTTAACTGACAAGCATTGCATGTTAAAGGACCAGTGCTTTTTATCAGTTTCAGAAGAAGAGTTGGACTAGATATGGTCCGTATGTGTAGGAAACACCATTCTTTTGTTCTGGGCACACTCAGATTTCCTGCTGTATTAGAGACTCTAGAAAGCAAGAGCGTGCTTCTTGCTCTAAAGCAGAGTGTGATCCATGGATGAAAACTATGCTGTGTGTTTCCCTTCAGAAATGGAGTTAAATCCCAGGCTCTGTGTCTTCCTACAAGCAAGACTTCGTTTCAGTTAAGGGCAGTCACTTTTCAGCTCAAATGAACTACATCGTTCACGGAGCTATCACGTTTCTCATCTTAACAGACAAGCACTGGATGTTAGAGGACCAGTGCTTTGTACCAGTTTCAGAATCAGAGTTGGACCAGATATGGTCTGTATGTGTAGGAAACACCGTTCTTTTGTTCTGGGCACACTCAGATTTCCTGCTGTATTAGAGAATCTAGAAAGCAAGAGCGTGCTTCTTGCTCTAAAGCAGAATGTGATCCATGGATGAAAACTATGCTGTGCGTTTCCCTTCAGAAATGGAGTTAAATCCCAGGCTCTGTGTCTTCCTACAGGCAAGACTTCGTTTCAGGTAAGGGCAGTCACTTTTCAGCTCAAACGAACTACATCGTTCACAAAGCTCACACGTTTCTCATCTTAACAGACAAGCATTAGATTTTAGAGGACCAGTGCTTTGTATCAGTTTCAGAAGCAGAGTTGGACTATATAATGTCCGTATGTGTAGGAAACACCGTTCTTTTGTTGTCAGCAAACTCACGTTTCCTGCTGTCTTAGAGATTCTAGAAAGCATGAGCGTGCTTCTTGTTCTAAAGCAGAGTGTGATCAATGGATGAGAACTATGCTGTGTGTTTCACTTCAGAAATGGAGTTAAATCCCAGGCTCTGAGTCTTCCTACAAGCAAGACTTCGTTTCAGGTAAGGGCAGTCACTTTTCAGCTCAAACGAACTACATCGTTCACGAAGCTCACACGTTTCTCATCTTAACAGACAAGCATTAGATTTTAGAGGACCAGTGCTTTTTATCAGTTTCAGAAGCAGAGTTGGACTATATTATGTCCGTATGTGTAGGAAACACCGTTCTTTTGTTCTCAGCACACTCACGTTATCTGCTGTCTTGGAGAGTCTAGAAAGCAAGAGCGTGCTTCTTGTTCTAAAGCAGAGTGTGATCAATGGATGATTACACTGCTGTGTGTTTTATTTCAGAAATGGAGTTAAATCCCAAGCTCTGAGTCTTCCTACAAGCAAGACTTCAATTCAGGTAAGGGCAGTCACTTTTCTGCTCAAACGAACTACATTGTTCACGAAGCTCACACGTTTCTCATCTTAACTGAGAAGCATTGGATGTTAAAGGACCAGTGCTTTGTATCAGTTTCAGAAGAAGAGTTGGACTAGATATGGTCCGTATGTGTAGGAAACACCATTGTTTTGTTCTGGGCACACTCATATTTCCTGCTGTATTAGAGACTCTAGAAAGCAAGAGCGTGCTTCTTGCTCTTAAGCAGAGTGTGATCCATGGATGAGAACTATGCTGTGTGTTTCCCTTCAGAAATGGAGTTAAATCCCAGGCTCTGTGTCTTCCTACAAGCAAGACTTCATTTCAGTTAAGGGCAGTCACTTTTCAGCTCAAACGAACTACATCGTTCACAGAGCTCTCACGTTTCTCATATTAACAGACAAGCATTGGATGTTAAAGGACCAGTGCTTTTTATCAGTTTCAGAAGAAGAGTTGGACTAGATATGGTCCGTATGTGTAGGAAACACCATTCTTTTGTTCTGGGCACCCTCAGATTTCCTGCTGTATTAGACACTCTAGAAAGCAAGACCGTGCTTCTTGCTCTAAAGCAGAGTGTGATCCATGGATGAAATCTATGCTGTGTGTTTCCGTTCAGAAATGGAGTTAAATCCCAGGCTCTGTGTCTTCCTACAAGCAAGACTTCGTTTCAGTTAAGGGCAGTCACTTTTCAGCTCAAATGAACTACATCGTTCACGGAGCTCTCACGTTTCTCATCTTAACAGACAAGCATTGGAAGTTAGAGGGTCAGTGCTTTGTACCAGTTTCAGAAGCAGAGTTGGACTAGATATGGTCTGTATGTGTAGGAAACACCGTTCTTTTGTTTTCAGCACACTCACGTTTCCAGCTGTCTTAGAGACTCTAGAAAGCAAGAGCGTGCTTCTTATTCTAAAGCAGAGTGTGATCAATGGATGAGACAATGCTGTATGTTTCACTTCAGAAATGGAGTTAAATCCCATGCTCTGAGTCTCCCTACAAGCAAGACTTCGTTTCAGGTAAGGGCAGTCACTTTTCTGCTCAAAGGAACTACATCGTTCACGAAGCTCACACGTTTCTCATCTTAACTGACAAGAATTGGATTTTAGAGGACCAGTGCATTGTATCAGTTTCAGAAGAAGATTTGGACTACATATAGTCCGTATGTGTAGGATACTCCGTTCTTTTGTTCTGGGCACACTCAGATTTCCTGCTGTATTAGAGAATCTAGAAAGCAAGAGCGCTCTTCTTGCTCTAAAGCAGAATGTGATCCATGGATGAAAACTATGCTGTGTGTTTCCCTTCAGAAATGGAGTTAAATCCCAGGCTCTGTGTCATCCTACAGGCAAGACTTCATTTCAGGTAAGGGAAGTCACTTTTCAGCTCAAACGAACTACATCGTTCACGAAGCTCACACGTTTCTCATCTTAACAGACAAGCATTAGATTTTAGAGGACCAGTGCTTTGTATCAGTTTCAGAAGCAGAGTTGGACTATATAATGTCTGTATGTGTAGGAAACACCGTTCTTTTGTTCTCAGCAAACTCACGTTTCCTGCTGTCTTAGAGATTCTAGAAAGCATGAGCGTGCTTCTTATTCTAAAGCAGAGTGTGATCAATGGATGAGAACTATGCTGTTTGTTTTATTTCAGAAATGGAGTTAAATCCCAAGCTCTGAGTCTTCCTACAAGCAAGACTTCAAATAAGGTAAGGGCAGTCACTTTTCAGCTCAAACGAACTACATCGTTCACGAAGCTCACACGTTTCTCATCTTAACTGACAAGCATTGCATGTTAAAGGACCAGTGCTTTTTATCAGTTTCAGAAGAAGAGTTGGACTAGATATGGTCCGTATGTGTAGGAAACACCATTCTTTTGTTCTGGGCACACTCAGATTTCCTGCTGTATTAGAGACTCTAGAAAGCAAGAGCGTGCTTCTTGCTCTAAAGCAGAGTGTGATCCATGGATGAAAACTATGCTGTGTGTTTCCCTTCAGAAATGGAGTTAAATCCCAGGCTCTGTGTCTTCCTACAAGCAAGACTTCATTTCAGTTAAGGGCAGTCACTTTTCAGCTCAAATGAACTACATCGTTCACGGAGCTATCACGTTTCTCATCTTAACAGACAAGCACTGGATGTTAGAGGACCAGTGCTTTGTACCAGTTTCAGAATCAGAGTTGGACCAGATATGGTCTGTATGTGTAGGAAACACCGTTCTTTTGTTCTGGGCACACTCAGATTTCCTGCTGTATTAGAGAATCTAGAAAGCAAGAGCGTGCTTCTTGCTCTAAAGCAGAATGTGATCCATGGATGAAAACTATGCTGTGCGTTTCCCTTCAGAAATGGAGTTAAATCCCAGGCTCTGTGTCTTCCTACAGGCAAGACTTCGTTTCAGGTAAGGGCAGTCACTTTTCAGCTCAAACGAACTACATCGTTCACGAAGCTCACACGTTTCTCATCTTAACAGACAAGCATTAGATTTTAGAGGACCAGTGCTTTGTATCAGTTTCAGAAGCAGAGTTGGACTATATAATGTCCGTATGTGTAGGAAACACCGTTCTTTTGTTCTCAGCAAACTCACGTTTCCTGCTGTCTTAGAGATTCTAGAAAGCATGAGCGTGCTTCTTGTTCTAAAGCAGAGTGTGATCAATGGATGAGAACTATGCTGTGTGTTTCACTTCAGAAATGGAGTTAAATCCCAAGCTCTGAGTCTTCCTACAAGCAAGACTTCAATTAAGGTAAGGGCAGTCACTTTTCTGCTCAAACGAACTACATCGTTCACGAAGCTCACACATTTCTCATCTTAACAGACAAGCATTAGATTTTAGAGGACCAGTGCTTTTTATCAGTTTCAGAAGCAGAGTTGGACTATATAATGTCCGTATGTGTAGGAAACACCATTCTTTTGTTCTGGGCACACTCAGATTTCCTGCTGTATTAGAGACTCTAGAAAGCTAGAGTGTGCTTCTCGCTCTAAAGCAGAGTGTGATCCATGGATGAGAACTATGCTGTGTGTTTCCCTTCAGAAATGGACTTAAATCCCAGGCTCTGTGTCTTACTACAAGCAAGAATTCGTTTGAGGAAAGGGCAGTCACTTTTCAGCTCAAACGAACTACATCATTCACTGAGCTCACACGTTTCTCATCTTAACTGACAAGCATTGGATATTAGAGTACCAGTGCTTTGTATCTGTTTCAGAAGCAGAGTTAGACTAGATATGGTCCGTATGTGTAGGAAGCACCGTTCTTTTGTTCTCAGCACACTCACGTTTCCTGCTCTCTTAGAGACTTTAGAAAGCAAGAGCGTGCTTCTCGCTCTAAAGCAGAGTGTGATACATGGATGAAAACTATGCTGTGTGTTTCCCTTCAGAAAAGTAGTTAAATCTCAGGATCTATGTCTTCCTACAAGCAAGACTTCGTTTCATGTAAGGGCAGTCACTTTTCAGCTCAAAGGAACTACATCGTTCACTGAGCTCACACGTTTCTCATCTTAACTGACAAGCATTAGATTTTAGAGGACCAGTGCTTTTTATCAGTTTCAGAAGCAGAGTTGGACTATATAATGTCTGTATGTGTAGGAAACACCGTTCTTTTGTTCTCAGCACACTCTCGTTTCCTGCTGTCTTAGAGAGTCTAGAAAGCAAGAGCGTGCTTCTTATTCTAAAGCAGAGTGTGATCAATGGATGATTACACTACTGTGTGTTTTACTTCAGAAATGGAGTTAAATCCCAGGCTCTGAGTCTTCCTACAAGCAAGACTTCAATTCAGGTAAGGGCAGTCACTTTTCTGCTCAAACGAACTACATCGTTCACGAAGCTCACACGTTTCTCATCTTAACTGACAAGCATTGGATCTTAGAGGACCAGTGCATTCTATCAGTTTCAGAAGAAGAGTTGCACTAGATATGGTCCGTATGTGTAGGAAACACCGTTCTTTTGTTCTCAGCACACTCATGTTTCCTGCTGTATTAGAGACTCTAGAAAGCAAGAGCGTGCTTCTTGCTCTAAAGCAGAGTGTGATCCATGGATGAGAACTATGCTGTGTGTTTCCCTTCAGAAATGGAGTTAAATCCCAGGCTATGAGTCTCCCTATAAGCAAGATTTCGTTTCAGGTAAGGGCAGTCACTTTTCAGCTCAAACGAACTACATATTTCACGGAGCACACACGTTTCTCATCTTAACAGACAAGCATTGGATGGTAGAGGACCAGTGCTTTGTATCAGTTTCAGAAGCAGAGTTGGACTAAATATGGTCTGTATGTGTAGAAAACACCATTCTTTTGTTCTGGGCACACTCAGATTTCCTGCTGTGTTAGAGACTCTAGAAAGCAAGAGCGTGCTTCTTGCTCTTAAGCAGAGTGTGATCCATGGATGAGAACTATGCTGTGTGTTTCCCTTCAGAAATGGAGTTAAATCCCAGGCTCTGTGTCTTCCTACAAGCAAGACTTCGTTTCAGTTAAGGGCAGTCACTTTTCAGCTCAAATGAACTACATCGTTCACAGAGCTCTCACGTTTCTCATCTTAACAGACAAGCATTGGATGTTAGAGGACCAGTGCTTTGTACCAGTTTCAGAAGCAGAGTTGGACTAGATATGGTCTGTATGTGTAGGAAACACCGTTCTTTTTTTTTCAGCACACTCACGTTTCCTGCTGTCTTAGAGACTCTAGAAAGCAAGAGCGTGCTTCTTGTTCTAAAGCAGAGTGTGATCAATGGATGAGACAATGCTGTGTGTTTCACTTCAGAAATGGAGTTAAATCCCATGTCTGAGTCTCCCTACAAGCAAGACTTCGTTTCAGGTAAGGGCAGTCACTTTTCTGCTCAAAGGAACTACATCGTTCACAAAGCTCACACGTTTCTCATCTTAACTGACAAGAATTGGATGTTAGAGGACCAGTGCATTGTATCAGTTTCAAAAGAAGATTTGGACTACATATAGTCCATATGTGTAGGAAACACCGTTCTTTTGTTCTGGGCACACTCAGATTTCCTGCTGTATTAGAGAATCTAGAAAGCAAGAGCGTGCTTCTTGCTCTAAAGCAGAATGTGATCCATGGATGAAAACTATGCTGTGTGTTTCCCTTCAGAAATGGAGTTAAATCCCAGGCTCTGTGTCTTCCTACAGGCAAGACTTCGTTTCAGGTAAGGGCAGTCACTTTTCAGCTCAAACGAACTACATCGTTCACGAAGCTCACACGTTTCTCATCTTAACAGACAAGCATTAGATTTTAGAGGACCAGTGCTTTGTATCAGTTTCAGAAGCAGAGTTGGACTATATAATGTCTGTATGTGTAGGAAACACCGTTCTTTTGTTCTCAGCAAACTCACGTTTCCTGCTGTCTTAGAGATTCTAGAAAGCATGAGCGTGCTTCTTATTCTAAAGCAGAGTGTGATCAATGGATGAGAACTATGCTGTTTGTTTTATTTCAGAAATGGAGTTAAATCCCAAGCTCTGAGTCTTCCTACAAGCAAGACTTCAAATAAGGTAAGGGCAGTCACTTTTCAGCTCAAACAAACTACATCGTTCACGAAGCTCACACGTTTCTCATCTTAACTGACAAGCATTGCATGTTAAAGGACCAGTGCTTTTTATCAGTTTCAGAAGAAGAGTTGGACTAGATATGGTCCGTATGTGTAGGAAACACCATTCTTTTGTTCTGGGCACACTCAGATTTCCTGCTGTATTAGAGACTCTAGAAAGCAAGAGCGTGCTTCTTGCTCTAAAGCAGAGTGTGATCCATGGATGAAAACTATGCTGTGTGTTTCCCTTCAGAAATGGAGTTAAATCCCAGGCTCTGTGTCTTCCTACAAGCAAGACTTCGTTTCAGTTAAGGGCAGTCACTTTTCAGCTCAAATGAACTACATCGTTCACGGAGCTATCACGTTTCTCATCTTAAGAGACAAGCACTGGATGTTAGAGGACCAGTGCTTTGTACCAGTTTCAGAATCAGAGTTGGACCAGATATGGTCTGTATGTGTAGGAAACACCGTTCTTTTGTTCTGGGCACACTCAGATTTCCTGCTGTATTAGAGAATCTAGAAAGCAAGAGCGTGCTTCTTGCTCTAAAGCAGAATGTGATCCATGGATGAAAACTATGCTGTGTGTTTCCCTTCAGAAATGGAGTTAAATCCCAGGCTCTGTGTCTTCCTACAGGCAAGACTTCGTTTCAGGTAAGGGCAGTCACTTTTCAGCTCAAACGAACTACATCGTTCACGAAGCTCACACGTTTCTCATCTTAACAGACAAGCATTAGATTTTAGAGGACCAGTGCTTTGTATCAGTTTCAGAAGCAGAGTTGGACTATATAATGTCCGTATGTGTAGGAAACACCGTTCTTTTGTTCTCAGCAAACTCACGTTTCCTGCTGTCTTAGAGATTCTAGAAAGCATGAGCGTGCTTCTTGTTCTAAAGCAGAGTGTGATCAATGGATGAGAACTATGCTGTGTGTTTCACTTCAGAAATGGAGTTAAATCCCAGGCTCTGAGTCTCCCTACAAGCAAGACTTCGTTTCAGGTAAGGGCAGTCACTTTTCAGCTCAAACGAACTACATATTTCACGGAGCTCACACGTTTCTCATCTTAACCGACAAGCATTGGATGGTAGAGGACCAGTGCTTTGTATCAGTTTCAGAAGCAGAGTTGGACTATATATGGTCTGTATGTGTAGGAAACACCGTTCTTTTGTTGTCAGCAAACTCACGTTTCCTGCTCTCTTAGAGATTCTAGAAAGCATGAGCGTGCTTCTTATTCTAAAGCAGAGTGTGATCAATGGATGAGAACTATGCTGTGTGTTTCACTTCAGAAATGGAGTTAAATCCCAGGCTCTGAGTCTTCCTACAAGCAAGACTTCGTTTCAGGTAAGGGCAGTCACTTTTCAGCTCAAACGAACTACATCGTTCACGAAGCTCACACGTTTCTCATCTTAACAGACAAGCATTAGATTTTAGAGGACCAGTGCTTTTTATCAGTTTCAGAAGCAGAGTTGGACTATATTATGTCCGTATGTGTAGGAAACACCGTTCTTTTGTTCTCAGCACACTCACGTTATCTGCTGTCTTGGAGAGTCTAGAAAGCAAGAGCGTGCTTCTTGTTCTAAAGCAGAGTGTGATCAATGGATGATTACACTGCTGTGTGTTTTATTTCAGAAATGGAGTTAAATCCCAAGCTCTGAGTCTTCCTACAAGCAAGACTTCAATTCAGGTAAGGGCAGTCACTTTTCTGCTCAAACGAACTACATTGTTCACGAAGCTCACACGTTTCTCATCTTAACTGAGAAGCATTGGATGTTAAAGGACCAGTGCTTTGTATCAGTTTCAGAAGAAGAGTTGGACTAGATATGGTCCGTATGTGTAGGAAACACCATTGTTTTGTTCTGGGCACACTCATATTTCCTGCTGTATTAGAGACTCTAGAAAGCAAGATCGTGCTTCTTGCTCTTAAGCAGAGTGTGATCCATGGATGAGAACTATGCTGTGTGTTTCCCTTCAGAAATGGAGTTAAATCCCAGGCTCTGTGTCTTCCTACAAGCAAGACTTCATTTCAGTTAAGGGCAGTCACTTTTCAGCTCAAACGAACTACATCGTTCACAGAGCTCTCACGTTTCTCATATTAACAGACAAGCATTGGATGTTAAAGGACCAGTGCTTTTTATCAGTTTCAGAAGAAGAGTTGGACTAGATATGGTCCGTATGTGTAGGAAACACCATTCTATTGTTCTGGGCACCCTCAGATTTCCTGCTGTATTAGACACTCTAGAAAGCAAGAGCGTGCTTCTTGCTCTAAAGCAGAGTGTGATCCATGGATGAAATCTATGCTGTGTGTTTCCGTTCAGAAATGGAGTTAAATCCCAGGCTCTGTGTCTTCCTACAAGCAAGACTTCGTTTCAGTTAAGGGCAGTCACTTTTCAGCTCAAATGAACTACATCGTTCACGGAGCTCTCACGTTTCTCATCTTAACAGACAAGCATTGGAAGTTAGAGGGTCAGTGCTTTGTACCAGTTTCAGAAGCAGAGTTGGACTAAATATGGTCTGTATGTGTAGAAAACACCATTCTTTTGTTCTGGGCACACTCAGATTTCCTGCTGTATTAGAGACTCTAGAAAGCAAGAGCGTGCTTCTTGCTCTTAAGCAGAGTGTGATCCATGGATGAGAACTATGCTGTGTGTTTCCCTTCAGAAATGGAGTTAAATCCCAGGCTCTGTGTCTTCCTACAAGCAAGACTTCGTTTCAGTTAAGGGCAGTCACTTTTCAGCTCAAATGAACTACATCGTTCACAGAGCTCTCACGTTTCTCATCTTAACAGACAAGCATTGGATGTTAGAGGACCAGTGCTTTGTACCAGTTTCAGAAGCAGAGTTGGACTAGATATGGTCTGTATGTGTAGGAAACACCGTTCTTTTTTTTTCAGCACACTCACGTTTCCTGCTGTCTTAGAGACTCTAGAAAGCAAGAGCGTGCTTCTTGTTCTAAAGCAGAGTGTGATCAATGGATGAGACAATGCTGTGTATTTCACTTCAGAAATGGAGTTAAATCCCATGTCTGAGTCTCCCTACAAGCAAGACTTCGTTTCAGGTAAGGGCAGTCACTTTTCTGCTCAAAGGAACTACATCGTTCACAAAGCTCACACGTTTCTCATCTTAACTGACAAGAATTGGATGTTAGAGGACCAGTGCATTGTATCAGTTTCAAAAGAAGATTTGGACTACATATAGTCCATATGTGTAGGAAACACCGTTCTTTTGTTCTGGGCACACTCAGATTTCCTGCTGTATTAGAGAATCTAGAAAGCAAGAGCGTGCTTCTTGCTCTAAAGCAGAATGTGATCCATGGATGAAAACTATGCTGTGTGTTTCCCTTCAGAAATGGAGTTAAATCCCAGGCTCTGTGTCTTCCTACAGGCAAGACTTCGTTTCAGGTAAGGGCAGTCACTTTTCAGCTCAAACGAACTACATCGTTCACGAAGCTCACACGTTTCTCATCTTAACAGACAAGCATTAGATTTTAGAGGACCAGTGCTTTGTATCAGTTTCAGAAGTAGAGTTGGACTATATAATGTCTGTATGTGTAGGAAACACCGTTCTTTTGTTCTCAGCAAACTCACGTTTCCTGCTGTCTTAGAGATTCTAGAAAGCATGAGCGTGCTTCTTATTCTAAAGCAGAGTGTGATCAATGGATGAGAACTATGCTGTTTGTTTTATTTCAGAAATGGAGTTAAATCTCAAGCTCTGAGTCTTCCTACAAGCAAGACTTCAAATAAGGTAAGGGCAGTCACTTTTCAGCTCAAACGAACTACATCGTTCACGAAGCTCACACGTTTCTCATCTTAACTGACAAGCATTGCATGTTAAAGGACCAGTGCTTTTTATCAGTTTCAGAAGAAGAGTTGGACTAGATATGGTCCGTATGTGTAGGAAACACCATTCTTTTGTTCTGGGCACACTCAGATTTCCTGCTGTATTAGAGACTCTAGAAAGCAAGAGCGTGCTTCTTGCTCTAAAGCAGAGTGTGATCCATGGATGAAAACTATGCTGTGTGTTTCCCTTCAGAAATGGAGTTAAATCCCAGGCTCTGTGTCTTCCTACAAGCAAGACTTCGTTTCAGTTAAGGGCAGTCACTTTTCAGCTCAAATGAACTACATCGTTCACGGAGCTATCACGTTTCTCATCTTAACAGACAAGCACTGGATGTTAGAGGACCAGTGCTTTGTACCAGTTTCAGAATCAGAGTTGGACCAGATATGGTCTGTATGTGTAGGAAACACCGTTCTTTTGTTCTGGGCACACTCAGATTTCCTGCTGTATTAGAGAATCTAGAAAGCAAGAGCGTGCTTCTTGCTCTAAAGCAGAATGTGATCCATGGATGAAAACTATGCTGTGTGTTTCCCTTCAGAAATGGAGTTAAATCCCAGGCTCTGTGTCTTCCTACAGGCAAGACTTCGTTTCAGGTAAGGGCAGTCACTTTTCAGCTCAAACGAACTACATCGTTCACGAAGCTCACACGTTTCTCATCTTAACAGACAAGCATTAGATTTTAGAGGACCAGTGCTTTGTATCAGTTTCAGAAGCAGAGTTGGACTATATAATGTCCGTATGTGTAGGAAACACTGTTCTTTTGTTCTCAGCAAACTCACGTTTCCTGCTGTCTTAGAGATTCTAGAAAGCATGAGCGTGCTTCTTGTTCTAAAGCAGAGTGTGATCAATGGATGAGAACTATGCTGTGTGTTTCACTTCAGAAATGGAGTTAAATCCCAGGCTCTGAGTCTCCCTACAAGCAAGACTTCGTTTCAGGTAAGGGCAGTCACTTTTCAGCTCAAACGAACTACATATTTCACGGAGCTCACACGTTTCTCATCTTAACAGACAAGCATTGGATGGTAGAGGACCAGTGCTTTGTATCAGTTTCAGAAGCAGAGTTGGACTAGATATGGTCCGTATGTGTAGGAAACACCGTTCTTTTGTTGTCAGCAAACTCACGTTTCCTGCTCTCTTAGAGATTCTAGAAAGCATGAGCGTGCTTCTTGTTCTAAAGCAGAGTGTGATCAATGGATGAGAACTATGCTGTGTGTTTCACTTCAGAAATGGAGTTAAATCCCAGGCTCTGAGTCTTCCTACAAGCAAGACTTCGTTTCAGGTAAGGGCAGTCACTTTTCAGCTCAAACGAACTACATCGTTCACGAAGCTCACACGTTTCTCATCTTAACAGACAAGCATTAGATTTTAGAGGACCAGTGCTTTTTATCAGTTTCAGAAGCAGAGTTGGACTATATTATGTCCGTATGTGTAGGAAACACCGTTCTTTTGTTCTCAGCACACTCACGTTATCTGCTGTCTTGGAGAGTCTAGAAAGCAAGAGCGTGCTTCTTGTTCTAAAGCAGAGTGTGATCAATGGATGATTACACTGCTGTGTGTTTTATTTCAGAAATGGAGTTAAATCCCAAGCTCTGAGTCTTCCTACAAGCAAGACTTCAATTCAGGTAAGGGCAGTCACTTTTCTGCTCAAACGAACTACATTGTTCACGAAGCTCACACGTTTCTCATCTTAACTGAGAAGCATTGGATGTTAAAGGACCAGTGCTTTGTATCAGTTTCAGAAGAAGAGTTGGACTAGATATGGTCCGTATGTGTAGGAAACACCATTGTTTTGTTCTGGGCACACTCATATTTCCTGCTGTATTAGAGACTCTAGAAAGCAAGAGCGTGCTTCTTGCTCTTAAGCAGAGTGTGATCCATGGATGAGAACTATGCTGTGTGTTTCCCTTCAGAAATGGAGTTAAATCCCAGGCTCTGTGTCTTCCTACAAGCAAGACTTCATTTCAGTTAAGGGCAGTCACTTTTCAGCTCAAACGAACTACATCGTTCACAGAACTCTCACGTTTCTCATATTAACAGACAAGCATTGGATGTTAAAGGACCAGTGCTTTTTATCAGTTTCAGAAGAAGAGTTGGACTAGATATGGTCCGTATGTGTAGGAAACACCATTGTTTTGTTCTGGGCACACTCATATTTCCTGCTGTATTAGAGACTCTAGAAAGCAAGATCGTGCTTCTTGCTCTTAAGCAGAGTGTGATCCATGGATGAGAACTATGCTGTGTGTTTCCCTTCAGAAATGGAGTTAAATCCCAGGCTCTGTGTCTTCCTACAAGCAAGACTTCATTTCAGTTAAGGGCAGTCACTTTTCAGCTCAAACGAACTACATCGTTCACAGAGCTCTCACGTTTCTCATATTAACAGACAAGCATTGGATGTTAAAGGACCAGTGTTTTTATCAGTTTCAGAAGAAGAGTTGGACTAGATATGGTCCGTATGTGTAGGAAACACCATTCTATTGTTCTGGGCACCCTCAGATTTCCTGCTGTATTAGACACTCTAGAAAGCAAGAGCGTGCTTCTTGCTCTAAAGCAGAGTGTGATCCATGGATGAAATCTATGCTGTGTGTTTCCGTTCAGAAATGGAGTTAAATCCCAGGCTCTGTGTCTTCCTACAAGCAAGACTTCGTTTCAGTTAAGGGCAGTCACTTTTCAGCTCAAATGAACTACATCGTTCACGGAGCTCTCACGTTTCTCATCTTAACAGACAAGCATTGGAAGTTAGAGGGTCAGTGCTTTGTACCAGTTTCAGAAGCAGAGTTGGACTAGATATGGTCTGTATGTGTAGGAAACACCGTTCTTTTTTTTTCAGCACACTCACGTTTCCTGCTGTCTTAGAGACTCTAGAAAGCAAGAGCGTGCTTCTTGTTCTAAAGCAGAGTGTGATCAATGGATGAGACAATGCTGTGTGTTTCACTTCAGAAATGGAGTTAAATCCCATGTCTGAGTCTCCCTACAAGCAAGACTTCGTTTCAGGTAAGGGCAGTCACTTTTCTGCTCAAAGGAACTACATCGTTCACAAAGCTCACACGTTTCTCATCTTAACTGACAAGAATTGGATGTTAGAGGACCAGTGCATTGTATCAGTTTCAAAAGAAGATTTGGACTACATATAGTCCATATGTGTAGGAAACACCGTTCTTTTGTTCTGGGCACACTCAGATTTCCTGCTGTATTAGAGAATCTAGAAAGCAAGAGCGTGCTTCTTGCTCTAAAGCAGAATGTGATCCATGGATGAAAACTATGCTGTGTGTTTCCCTTCAGAAATGGAGTTAAATCCCAGGCTCTGTGTCTTCCTACAGGCAAGACTTCGTTTCAGGTAAGGGCAGTCACTTTTCAGCTCAAACGAACTACATCGTTCACGAAGCTCACACGTTTCTCATCTTAACAGACAAGCATTAGATTTTAGAGGACCAGTGCTTTGTATCAGTTTCAGAAGTAGAGTTGGACTATATAATGTCTGTATGTGTAGGAAACACCGTTCATTTGTTCTCAGCAAACTCACGTTTCCTGCTGTCTTAGAGATTCTAGAAAGCATGAGCGTGCTTCTTATTCTAAAGCAGAGTGTGATCAATGGATGAGAACTATGCTGTTTGTTTTATTTCAGAAATGGAGTTAAATCTCAAGCTCTGAGTCTTCCTACAAGCAAGACTTCAAATAAGGTAAGGGCAGTCACTTTTCAGCTCAAACGAACTACATCGTTCACGAAGCTCACACGTTTCTCATCTTAACTGACAAGCATTGCATGTTAAAGGACCAGTGCTTTTTATCAGTTTCAGAAGAAGAGTTGGACTAGATATGGTCCGTATGTGTAGGAAACACCATTCTTTTGTTCTGGGCACACTCAGATTTCCTGCTGTATTAGAGACTCTAGAAAGCAAGAGCGTGCTTCTTGCTCTAAAGCAGAGTGTGATCCATGGATGAAAACTATGCTGTGTGTTTCCCTTCAGAAATGGAGTTAAATCCCAGGCTCTGTGTCTTCCTACAAGCAAGACTTCGTTTCAGTTAAGGGCAGTCACTTTTCAGCTCAAATGAACTACATCGTTCACGGAGCTATCACGTTTCTCATCTTAACAGACAAGCACTGGATGTTAGAGGACCAGTGCTTTGTACCAGTTTCAGAATCAGAGTTGGACCAGATATGGTCTGTATGTGTAGGAAACACCGTTCTTTTGTTCTGGGCACACTCAGATTTCCTGCTGTATTAGAGAATCTAGAAAGCAAGAGCGTGCTTCTTGCTCTAAAGCAGAATGTGATCCATGGATGAAAACTATGCTGTGTGTTTCCCTTCAGAAATGGAGTTAAATCCCAGGCTCTGTGTCTTCCTACAGGCAAGACTTCGTTTCAGGTAAGGGCAGTCACTTTTCAGCTCAAACGAACTACATCGTTCACGAAGCTCACACGTTTCTCATCTTAACAGACAAGCATTAGATTTTAGAGGACCAGTGCTTTTTATCAGTTTCAGAAGCAGAGTTGGACTATATAATGTCCGTATGTGTAGGAAACACCGTTCTTTTGTTCTCAGCAAACTCACGTTTCCTGCTGTCTTAGAGATTCTAGAAAGCATGAGCGTGCTTCTTGTTCTAAAGCAGAGTGTGATCAATGGATGAGAACTATGCTGTGTGTTTCACTTCAGAAATGGAGTTTAATCCCAGGCTCTGAGTCTCCCTACAAGCAAGACTTCGTTTCAGGTAAGGGCAGTCACTTTTCAGCTCAAACGAACTACATATTTCACGGAGCTCACACGTTTCTCATCTTAACAGACAAGCATTGGATGGTAGAGGACCAGTGCTTTGTATCAGTTTCAGAAGCAGAGTTGGACTAGATATGGTCCGTATGTGTAGGAAACACCATTCTTTTGTTGTCAGCAAACTCACGTTTCCTGCTCTCTTAGAGATTCTAGAAAGCATGAGCGTGCTTCTTGTTCTAAAGCAGAGTGTGATCAATGGATGAGAACTATGCTGTGTGTTTCACTTCAGAAATGGAGTTAAATCCCAGGCTCTGAGTCTTCCTACAAGCAAGACTTCGTTTCAGGTAAGGGCAGTCACTTTTCAGCTCAAACGAACTACATCGTTCACGAAGCTCACACGTTTCTCATCTTAACAGACAAGCATTAGATTTTAGAGGACCAGTGCTTTTTATCAGTTTCAGAAGCAGAGTTGGACTATATTATGTCCGTATGTGTAGGAAACACCGTTCTTTTGTTCTCAGCACACTCACGTTATCTGCTGTCTTGGAGAGTCTAGAAAGCAAGAGCGTGCTTCTTGTTCTAAAGCAGAGTGTGATCAATGGATGATTACACTGCTGTGTGTTTTATTTCAGAAATGGAGTTAAATCCCAAGCTCTGAGTCTTCCTACAAGCAAGACTTCAATTCAGGTAAGGGCAGTCACTTTTCTGCTCAAACGAACTACATTGTTCACGAAGCTCACACGTTTCTCATCTTAACTGAGAAGCATTGGATGTTAAAGGACCAGTGCTTTGTATCAGTTTCAGAAGAAGAGTTGGACTAGATATGGTCCGTATGTGTAGGAAACACCATTGTTTTGTTCTGGGCACACTCATATTTCCTGCTGTATTAGAGACTCTAGAAAGCAAGAGCGTGCTTCTTGCTCTTAAGCAGAGTGTGATCCATGGATGAGAACTATGCTGTGTGTTTCCCTTCAGAAATGGAGTTAAATCCCAGGCTCTGTGTCTTCCTACAAGCAAGACTTCATTTCAGTTAAGGGCAGTCACTTTTCAGCTCAAACGAACTACATCGTTCACAGAACTCTCACGTTTCTCATATTAACAGACAAGCATTGGATGTTAAAGGACCAGTGCTTTTTATCAGTTTCAGAAGAAGAGTTGGACTAGATATGGTCCGTATGTGTAGGAAACACCATTCTTTTGTTCTGGGCACCCTCAGATTTCCTGCTGTATTAGACACTCTAGAAAGCAAGAGCGTGCTTCTTGCTCTAAAGCAGAGTGTGATCCATGGATGAAATCTATGCTGTGTGTTTCCGTTCAGAAATGGAGTTAAATCCCAGGCTCTGTGTCTTCCTACAAGCAAGACTTCGTTTCAGTTAAGGGCAGTCACTTTTCAGCTCAAATGAACTACATCGTTCACGGAGCTCTCACGTTTCTCATCTTAACAGACAAGCATTGGAAGTTAGAGGGTCAGTGCTTTGTACCAGTTTCAGAAGCAGAGTTGGACTAGATATGGTCTGTATGTGTAGGAAACACCGTTCTTTTGTTTTCAGCACACTCACGTTTCCTGCTCTCTTAGAGACTCTAGAAAGCAAGAGCGTGCTTCTTATTCTAAAGCAGAGTGTGATCAATGGATGAGACAATGCTGTATGTTTCACTTCAGAAATGGAGTTAAATCCCATGCTCTGAGTCTCCCTACAAGCAAGACTTCGTTTCAGGTAAGGGCAGTCACTTTTCTGCTCAAAGGAACTACATCGTTCACGAAGCTCACACGTTTCTCATCTTAACTGACAAGAATTGGATTTTAGAGGACCAGTGCATTGTATCAGTTTCAGAAGAAGATTTGGACTACATATAGTCCGTATGTGTAGGATACTCCGTTCTTTTGTTCTGGGCACACTCAGATTTCCTGCTGTATTAGAGAATCTAGAAAGCAAGAGCGCTCTTCTTGCTCTAAAGCAGAATGTGATCCATGGATGAAAACTATGCTGTGTGTTTCCCTTCAGAAATGGAGTTAAATCCCAGGCTCTGTGTCATCCTACAGGCAAGACTTCATTTCAGGTAAGGGAAGTCACTTTTCAGCTCAAACGAACTACATCGTTCACGAAGCTCACACGTTTCTCATCTTAACAGACAAGCATTAGATTTTAGAGGACCAGTGATTTTTATCAGTTTCAGAAGCAGAGTTGGACTATATAATGTCTGTATGTGTAGGAAACACCGTTCTTTTGTTCTCAGCAAACTCACGTTTCCTGCTGTCTTAGAGATTCTAGAAAGCATGAGCGTGCTTCTTATTCTAAAGCAGAGTGTGATCAATGGATGAGAACTATGCTGTTTGTTTTATTTCAGAAATGGAGTTAAATCCCAAGCTCTGAGTCTTCCTACAAGCAAGACTTCAAATAAGGTAAGGGCAGTCACTTTTCAGCTCAAACGAACTACATCGTTCACGAAGCTCACACGTTTCTCATCTTAACTGACAAGCATTGCATGTTAAAGGACCAGTGCTTTTTATCAGTTTCAGAAGAAGAGTTGGACTAGATATGGTCCGTATGTGTAGGAAACACCATTCTTTTGTTCTGGGCACACTCAGATTTCCTGCTGTATTAGAGACTCTAGAAAGCAAGAGCGTGCTTCTTGCTCTAAAGCAGAGTGTGATCCATGGATGAAAACTATGCTGTGTGTTTCCCTTCAGAAATGGAGTTAAATCCCAGGCTCTGTGTCTTCCTACAAGCAAGACTTCGTTTCAGTTAAGGGCAGTCACTTTTCAGCTCAAATGAACTACATCGTTCACGGAGCTATCACGTTTCTCATCTTAACAGACAAGCACTGGATGTTAGAGGACCAGTGCTTTGTACCAGTTTCAGAATCAGAGTTGGACCAGATATGGTCTGTATGTGTAGGAAACACCGTTCTTTTGTTCTGGGCACACTCAGATTTCCTGCTGTATTAGAGAATCTAGAAAGCAAGAGCGTGCTTCTTGCTCTAAAGCAGAATGTGATCCATGGATGAAAACTATGCTGTGCGTTTCCCTTCAGAAATGGAGTTAAATCCCAGGCTCTGTGTCTTCCTACAGGCAAGACTTCGTTTCAGGTAAGGGCAGTCACTTTTCAGCTCAAACGAACTACATCGTTCACGAAGCTCACACGTTTCTCATCTTAACAGACAAGCATTAGATTTTAGAGGACCAGTGCTTTGTATCAGTTTCAGAAGCAGAGTTGGACTATATAATGTCCGTATGTGTAGGAAACACCGTTCTTTTGTTCTCAGCAAACTCACGTTTCCTGCTGTCTTAGAGATTCTAGAAAGCATGAGCGTGCTTCTTGTTCTAAAGCAGAGTGTGATCAATGGATGAGAACTATGCTGTGTGTTTCACTTCAGAAATGGAGTTAAATCCCAGGCTCTGAGTCTTCCTACAAGCAAGCCCTCATTTCAGGTAAGTGCAGTCACTTTTCAACTCAAACGAACTACATCGTTCACGAAGCTCACACGTTTCTCATCTTAACAGACAAGCATTAGATTTTAGAGGACCAGTGCTTTTTATCAATTTCAGAGGCAGAGTTGGACTATATAATGTCCGTATGTGTAGGAAACACCGTTCTTTTGTTCTCAGCACACTCTCGTTATCTGCTGTCTTGGAGATTCTAGAAAGCAAGAGTGTGCTTCTTGTTCTAAAGCAGAGTGTGATCAATGGATGATAACACTGCTGTGTGTTTTATTTCAGAAATGGAGTTAAATCCCAAGCTCTGAGTCTTCCTACAAGCAAGACTTCAATTAAGGTAAGGGCAGTCACTTTTCTGCTCAAACGAACTACATCGTTCACGAAGCTCACACATTTCACATCTTAACAGACAAGCATTAGATTTTAGAGGACCAGTGCTTTTTATCAGTTTCAGAAGCAGAGTTGGACTATATAATGTCCGTATGTGTAGGAAACACCATTCTTTTGTTCTGGGCACACTCAGATTTCCTGCTGTATTAGAGACTCTAGAAAGCTAGAGTGTGCTTCTCGCTCTAAAGCAGAGTGTGATCCATGGATGAGAACTATGCTGTGTGTTTCCCTTCAGAAATGGACTTAAATCCCAGGCTCTGTGTCTTACTACAAGCAAGAATTCGTTTGAGGAAAGGGCAGTCACTTTTCAGCTCAAACGAACTACATCATTCACTGAGCTCACACGTTTCTCATCTTAACTGACAAGCATTGGATATTAGAGTACCAGTGCTTTGTATCTGTTTCAGAAGCAGAGTTAGACTAGATATGGTCCGTATGTGTAGGAAGCACCGTTCTTTTGTTCTCAGCACACTCACATTTCCTGCTGTCTTAGAGACTTTAGAAAGCAAGAGCGTGCTTCTCGCTCTAAAGCAGAGTGTGATACATGGATGAAAACTATGCTGTGTGTTTCCCTTCAGAAAAGTAGTTAAATCTCAGGATCTATGTCTTCCTACAAGCAAGACTTCGTTTCATGTAAGGGCAGTCACTTTTCAGCTCAAAGGAACTACATCGTTCACTGAGCTCACACGTTTCTCATCTTAACTGACAAGCATTAGATTTTAGAGGACCAGTGCTTTTTATCAGTTTCAGAAGCAGAGTTGGACTATATAATGTCTGTATGTGTAGGAAACACCGTTCTTTTGTTCTCAGCACACTCTCGTTTCCTGCTGTCTTAGAGAGTCTAGAAAGCAAGAGCGTGCTTCTTATTCTAAAGCAGAGTGTGATCAATGGATGATTACACTACTGTGTGTTTTACTTCAGAAATGGAGTTAAATCCCAGGCTCTGAGTCTTCCTACAAGCAAGACTTCAATTCAGGTAAGGGCAGTCACTTTTCTGCTCAAACGAACTACATCGTTCACGAAGCTCACACGTTTCTCATCTTAACTGACAAGCATTGGATCTTAGAGGACCAGTGCATTCTATCAGTTTCAGAAGAAGAGTTGCACTAGATATGGTCCGTATGTGTAGGAAACACCGTTCTTTTGTTCTCAGCACACTCATGTTTCCTGCTGTATTAGAGACTCTAGAAAGCAAGAGCGTGCTTCTTGCTCTAAAGCAGAGTGTGATCCATGGATGAGAACTATGCTGTGTGTTTCCCTTCAGAAATGGAGTTAAATCCCAGGCTATGAGTCTCCCTACAAGCAAGATTTCGTTTCAGGTAAGGGCAGTCACTTTTCAGCTCAAACGAACTACATATTTCACGGAGCACACACGTTTCTCATCTTAACAGACAAGCATTGGATGGTAGAGGACCAGTGCTTTGTATCAGTTTCAGAAGCAGAGTTGGACTAAATATGGTCTGTATGTGTAGAAAACACCATTCTTTTGTTCTGGGCACACTCAGATTTCCTGCTTTATTAGAGACTCTAGAAAGCAAGAGCGTGCTTCTTGATCTTAAGCAGAGTGTGATCCATGGATGAGAACTATGCTGTGTGTTTCCCTTCAGAAATGGAGTTAAATCCCAGGCTCTGTATCTTCCTACAAGCAAGACTTCGTTTCAGTTAAGGGCAGTCACTTTTCAGCTCAAATGAACTACATCGTTCACAGAGCTCTCACGTTTCTCATCTTAACAGACAAGCATTGGATGTTAGAGGACCAGTGCTTTGTACCAGTTTCAGAAGCAGAGTTGGACTAGATATGGTCTGTATGTGTAGGAAACACCGTTCTTTTTTTTTCAGCACACTCACGTTTCCTGCTTTCTTAGAGACTCTAGAAAGCAAGAGCGTGCTTCTTGTTCTAAAGCAGAGTGTGATCAATGGATGAGACAATGCTGTGTGTTTCACTTCAGAAATGGAGTTAAATCCCATGTCTGAGTCTCCCTACAAGCAAGACTTCGTTTCAGGTAAGGGCAGTCACTTTTCTGCTCAAAGGAACTACATCGTTCACAAAGCTCACACGTTTCTCATCTTAACTGACAAGAATTGGATGTTAGAGGACCAGTGCATTGTATCAGTTTCAGAAGCAGAGTTGGACTATATAATGTCTGTATGTGTAGGAAACACCGTTCTTTTGTTCTCAGCAAACTCACGTTTCCTGCTGTCTTAGAGATTCTAGAAAGCATGAGCGTGCTTCTTATTCTAAAGCAGAGTGTGATCAATGGATGAGAACTATGCTGTTTGTTTTATTTCAGAAATGGAGTTAAATCCCAAGCTCTGAGTCTTCCTACAAGCAAGACTTCAAATAAGGTAAGGGCAGTCACTTTTCAGCTCAAACGAACTACATCGTTCACGAAGCTCACACGTTTCTCATCTTAACTGACAAGCATTGCATGTTAAAGGACCAGTGCTTTTTATCAGTTTCAGAAGAAGAGTTGGACTAGATATGGTCCGTATGTGTAGGAAACACCATTCTTTTGTTCTGGGCACACTCAGATTTCCTGCTGTATTAGAGACTCTAGAAAGCAAGAGCGTGCTTCTTGCTCTAAAGCAGAGTGTGATCCATGGATGAAAACTATGCTGTGTGTTTCCCTTCAGAAATGGAGTTAAATCCCAGGCTCTGTGTCTTCCTACAAGCAAGACTTCGTTTCAGTTAAGGGCAGTCACTTTTCAGCTCAAATGAACTACATCGTTCACGGAGCTATCACGTTTCTCATCTTAACAGACAAGCACTGGATGTTAGAGGACCAGTGCTTTGTACCAGTTTCAGAATCAGAGTTGGACCAGATATGGTCTGTATGTGTAGGAAACACCGTTCTTTTGTTCTGGGCACACTCAGATTTCCTGCTGTATTAGAGAATCTAGAAAGCAAGAGCGTGCTTCTTGCTCTAAAGCAGAATGTGATCCATGGATGAAAACTATGCTGTGTGTTTCCCTTCAGAAATGGAGTTAAATCCCAGGCTCTGTGTCTTCCTACAGGCAAGACTTCGTTTCAGGTAAGGGCAGTCACTTTTCAGCTCAAACGAACTACATCGTTCACGAAGCTCACACGTTTCTCATCTTAACAGACAAGCATTAGATTTTAGAGGACCAGTGCTTTGTATCAGTTTCAGAAGCAGAGTTGGACTCTATAATGTCCGTATGTGTAGGAAACACCGTTCTTTTGTTCTCAGCAAACTCACGTTTCCTGCTGTCTTAGAGATTCTAGAAAGCATGAGCGTGCTTCTTGTTCTAAAGCAGAGTGTGATCAATGGATGAGAACTATGCTGTGTGTTTCACTTCAGAAATGGAGTTAAATCCCAGGCTCTGAGTCTCCCTACAAGCAAGACTTCGTTTCAGGTAAGGGCAGTCACTTTTCAGCTCAAACGAACTACATATTTCACGGAGCTCACACGTTTCTCATCTTAACAGACAAGCATTGGATGGTAGAGGACCAGTGCTTTGTATCAGTTTCAGAAGCAGAGTTGGACTATATATGGTCCGTATGTGTAGGAAACACCGTTCTTTTGTTGTCAGCAAACTCACGTTTCCTGCTCTCTTAGAGATTCTAGAAAGCATGAGCGTGCTTCTTGTTCTAAAGCAGAGTGTGATCAATGGATGAGAACTATGCTGTGTGTTTCACTTCAGAAATGGAGTTAAATCCCAGGCTCTGAGTCTTCCTACAAGCAAGACTTCGTTTTAAGTAAGGGCAGTCACTTTTCAGCTCAAACGAACTACATCGTTCACGAAGCTCACACGTTTCTCATCTTAACAGACAAGCATTAGATTTTAGAGGACCAGTGCTTTTTTATCAGTTTCAGAAGCAGAGTTGGACTATATTATGTCCGTATGTGTAGGAAACACCGTTCTTTTGTTCTCAGCACACTCACGTTATCTGCTGTCTTGGAGAGTCTAGAAAGCAAGAGCGTGCTTCTTGTTCTAAAGCAGAGTGTGATCAATGGATGATTACACTGCTGTGTGTTTTATTTCAGAAATGGAGTTAAATCCCAAGCTCTGAGTCTTCCTACAAGCAAGACTTCAATTCAGGTAAGGGCAGTCACTTTTCTGCTCAAACGAACTACATTGTTCACGAAGCTCACACGTTTCTCATCTTAACTGAGAAGCATTGGATGTTAAAGGACCAGTGCTTTGTATCAGTTTCAGAAGAAGAGTTGGACTAGATATGGTCCGTATGTGTAGGAAACACCATTGTTTTGTTCTGGGCACACTCATATTTCCTGCTGTATTAGAGACTCTAGAAAGCAAGATTGTGCTTCTTGCTCTTAAGCAGAGTGTGATCCATGGATGAGAACTATGCTGTGTGTTTCCCTTCAGAAATGGAGTTAAATCCCAGGCTCTGTGTCTTCCTACAAGCAAGACTTCATTTCAGTTAAGGGCAGTCACTTTTCAGCTCAAACGAACTACATCGTTCACAGAGCTCTCACGTTTCTCATATTAACAGACAAGCATTGGATGTTAAAGGACCAGTGCTTTTTATCAGTTTCAGAAGAAGAGTTGGACTAGATATGGTCCGTATGTGTAGGAAACACCATTCTATTGTTCTGGGCACCCTCAGATTTCCTGCTGTATTAGACACTCTAGAAAGCAAGAGCGTGCTTCTTGCTCTAAAGCAGAGTGTGATACATGGATGAAATCTATGCTGTGTGTTTCCGTTCAGAAATGGAGTTAAATCCCAGGCTCTGTGTCTTCCTACAAGCAAGACTTCGTTTCAGTTAAGGGCAGTCACTTTTCAGCTCAAATGAACTACATCGTTCACGGAGCTCTCACGTTTCTCATCTTAACAGACAAGCATTGGAAGTTAGAGGGTCAGTGCTTTGTACCAGTTTCAGAAGCAGAGTTGGACTAAATATGGTCTGTATGTGTAGGAAACACCGTTCTTTTTTTTTCAGCACACTCACGTTTCCTGCTGTCTTAGAGACTCTAGAAAGCAAGAGCGTGCTTCTTGTTCTAAAGCAGAGTGTGATCAATGGATGAGACAATGCTGTGTGTTTCACTTCAGAAATGGAGTTAAATCCCATGTCTGAGTCTCCCTACAAGCAAGACTTCGTTTCAGGTAAGGGCAGTCACTTTTCTGCTCAAAGGAACTACATCGTTCACAAAGCTCACACGTTTCTCATCTTAACTGACAAGAATTGGATGTTAGAGGACCAGTGCATTGTATCAGTTTCAAAAGAAGATTTGGACTACATATAGTCCATATGTGTAGGAAACACCGTTCTTTTGTTCTGGGCACACTCAGATTTCCTGCTGTATTAGAGAATCTAGAAAGCAAGAGCGTGCTTCTTGCTCTAAAGCAGAATGTGATCCATGGATGAAAACTATGCTGTGTGTTTCCCTTCAGAAATGGAGTTAAATCCCAGGCTCTGTGTCTTCCTACAGGCAAGACTTCGTTTCAGGTAAGGGCAGTCACTTTTCAGCTCAAACGAACTACATCGTTCACGAAGCTCACACGTTTCTCATCTTAACAGACAAGCATTAGATTTTAGAGGACCAGTGCTTTGTATCAGTTTCAGAAGCAGAGTTGGACTATATAATGTCCGTATGTGTAGGAAACACCGTTCTTTTGTTCTCAGCAAACTCACGTTTCCTGCTGTCTTAGAGATTCTAGAAAGCATGAGCGTGCTTCTTGTTCTAAAGCAGAGTGTGATCAATGGATGAGAACTATGCTGTGTGTTTCACTTCAGAAATGGAGTTAAATCCCAGGCTCTGAGTCTCCCTACAAGCAAGACTTCGTTTCAGGTAAGGGCAGTCACTTTTCAGCTCAAACGAACTACATATTTCACGGAGCTCACACGTTTCTCATCTTAACAGACAAGCATTGGATGGTAGAGGACCAGTGCTTTGTATCAGTTTCAGAAGCAGAGTTGGACTAGATATGGTCCGTATGTGTAGGAAACACCGTTCTTTTGTTGTCAGCAAACTCACGTTTCCTGCTCTCTTAGAGATTCTAGAAAGCATGAGCGTGCTTCTTGTTCTAAAGCAGAGTGTGATCAATGGATGAGAACTATGCTGTGTGTTTCACTTCAGAAATGGAGTTAAATCCCAGGCTCTGAGTCTTCCTACAAGCAAGACTTCGTTTCAGGTAAGGGCAGTCACTTTTCAGCTCAACCGAACTACATCGTTCACGAAGCTCACACGTTTCTCATCTTAACAGACAAGCATTAGATTTTAGAGGACCAGTGCTTTTTATCAGTTTCAGAAGCAGAGTTGGACTATATTATGTCCGTATGTGTAGGAAACACCGTTCTTTTGTTCTCAGCACACTCACGTTATCTGCTGTCTTGGAGAGTCTAGAAAGCAAGAGCGTGCTTCTTGTTCTAAAGCAGAGTGTGATCAATGGATGATTACACTGCTGTGTGTTTTATTTCAGAAATGGAGTTAAATCCCAAGCTCTGAGTCTTCCTACAAGCAAGACTTCAATTCAGGTAAGGGCAGTCACTTTTCTGCTCAAACGAACTACATTGTTCACGAAGCTCACACGTTTCTCATCTTAACTGAGAAGCATTGGATGTTAAAGGACCAGTGCTTTGTATCAGTTTCAGAAGAAGAGTTGGACTAGATATGGTCCGTATGTGTAGGAAACACCATTGTTTTGTTCTGGGCACACTCATATTTCCTGCTGTATTAGAGACTCTAGAAAGCAAGATCGTGCTTCTTGCTCTTAAGCAGAGTGTGATCCATGGATGAGAACTATGCTGTGTGTTTCCCTTCAGAAATGGAGTTAAATCCCAGGCTCTGTGTCTTCCTACAAGCAAGACTTCATTTCAGTTAAGGGCAGTCACTTTTCAGCTCAAACGAACTACATCGTTCACAGAGCTCTCACGTTTCTCATATTAACAGACAAGCATTGGATGTTAAAGGACCAGTGCTTTTTATCAGTTTCAGAAGAAGAGTTGGACTAGATATGGTCCGTATGTGTAGGAAACACCATTCTATTGTTCTGGGCACCCTCAGATTTCCTGCTGTATTAGACACTCTAGAAAGCAAGAGCGTGCTTCTTGCTCTAAAGCAGAGTGTGATCCATGGATGAAATCTATGCTGTGTGTTTCCGTTCAGAAATGGAGTTAAATCCCAGGCTCTGTGTCTTCCTACAAGCAAGACTTCGTTTCAGTTAAGGGCAGTCACTTTTCAGCTCAAATGAACTACATCGTTCACGGAGCTCTCACGTTTCTCATCTTAACAGACAAGCATTGGAAGTTAGAGGGTCAGTGCTTTGTACCAGTTTCAGAAGCAGAGTTGGACTAGATATGGTCTGTATGTGTAGGAAACACCGTTCTTTTGTTTTCAGCACACTCACGTTTCCTGCTGTCTTAGAGACTCTAGAAAGCAAGAGCGTGCTTCTTATTCTAAAGCAGAGTGTGATCAATGGATGAGACAATGCTGTATGTTTCACTTCAGAAATGGAGTTAAATCCCATGCTCTGAGTCTCCCTACAAGCAAGACTTCGTTTCAGGTAAGGGCAGTCACTTTTCTGCTCAAAGGAACTACATCGTTCACGAAGCTCACACGTTTCTCATCTTAACTGACAAGAATTGGATTTTAGAGGACTAGTGCATTGTATCAGTTTCAGAAGAAGATTTGGACTACATATAGTCCGTATGTGTAGGATACTCCGTTCTTTTGTTCTGGGCACACTCAGATTTCCTGCTGTATTAGAGAATCTAGAAAGCAAGAGCGCTCTTCTTGCTCTAAAGCAGAATGTGATCCATGGATGAAAACTATGCTGTGTGTTTCCCTTCAGAAATGGAGTTAAATCCCAGGCTCTGTGTCATCCTACAGGCAAGACTTCATTTCAGGTAAGGGAAGTCACTTTTCAGCTCAAACGAACTACATCGTTCACGAAGCTCACATGTTTCTCATCTTAACAGACAAGCATTAGATTTTAGAGGACCAGTGCTTTTTATCAGTTTCAGAAGCAGAGTTGGACTATATAATGTCTGTATGTGTAGGAAACACCGTTCTTTTGTTCTCAGCAAACTCACGTTTCCTGCTGTCTTAGAGATTCTAGAAAGCATGAGCGTGCTTCTTATTCTAAAGCAGAGTGTGATCAATGGATGAGAACTATGCTGTTTGTTTTATTTCAGAAATGGAGTTAAATCCCAAGCTCTGAGTCTTCCTACAAGCAAGACTTCAAATAAGGTAAGGGCAGTCACTTTTCAGCTCAAACGAACTACATCGTTCACGAAGCTCACACGTTTCTCATCTTAACTGACAAGCATTGCATGTTAAAGGACCAGTGCTTTTTATCAGTTTCAGAAGAAGAGTTGGACTAGATATGGTCCGTATGTGTAGGAAACACCATTCTTTTGTTCTGGGCACACTCAGATTTCCTGCTGTATTAGAGACTCTAGAAAGCAAGAGCGTGCTTCTTGCTCTAAAGCAGAGTGTGATCCATGGATGAAAACTATGCTGTGTGTTTCCCTTCAGAAATGGAGTTAAATCCCAGGCTCTGTGTCTTCCTACAGGCAAGACTTCGTTTCAGGTAAGGGCAGTCACTTTTCAGCTCAAACGAACTACATCGTTCACGAAGCTCACACGTTTCTCATCTTAACAGACAAGCATTAGATTTTAGAGGACCAGTGCTTTGTATCAGTTTCAGAAGCAGAGTTGGACTATATAATGTCTGTATGTGTAGGAAACACCGTTCTTTTGTTCTCAGCAAACTCACGTTTCCTGCTGTCTTAGAGATTCTAGAAAGCATGAGCGTGCTTCTTATTCTAAAGCAGAGTGTGATCAATGGATGAGAACTATGCTGTTTGTTTTATTTCAGAAATGGAGTTAAATCCCAAGCTCTGAGTCTTCCTACAAGCAAGACTTCAAATAAGGTAAGGGCAGTCACTTTTCAGCTCAAACGAACTACATCGTTCACGAAGCTCACACGTTTCTCATCTTAACTGACAAGCATTGCATGTTAAAGGACCAGTGCTTTTTATCAGTTTCAGAAGAAGAGTTGGACTAGATATGGTCCGTATGTGTAGGAAACACCATTCTTTTGTTCTGGGCACACTCAGATTTCCTGCTGTATTAGAGACTCTAGAAAGCAAGAGCGTGCTTCTTGCTCTAAAGCAGAGTGTGATCCATGGATGAAAACTATGCTGTGTGTTTCCCTTCAGAAATGGAGTTAAATCCCAGGCTCTGTGTCTTCCTACAAGCAAGACTTCGTTTCAGTTAAGGGCAGTCACTTTTCAGCTCAAATGAACTACATCGTTCACGGAGCTATCACGTTTCTCATCTTAACAGACAAGCACTGGATGTTAGAGGACCAGTGCTTTGTACCAGTTTCAGAATCAGAGTTGGACCAGATATGGTCTGTATGTGTAGGAAACACCGTTCTTTTGTTCTGGGCACACTCAGATTTCCTGCTGTATTAGAGAATCTAGAAAGCAAGAGCGTGCTTCTTGCTCTAAAGCAGAATGTGATCCATGGATGAAAACTATGCTGTGTGTTTCCCTTCAGAAATGGAGTTAAATCCCAGGCTCTGTGTCTTCCTACAGGCAAGACTTCGTTTCAGGTAAGGGCAGTCACTTTTCAGCTCAAACGAACTACATCGTTCACGAAGCTCACACGTTTCTCATCTTAACAGACAAGCATTAGATTTTAGAGGACCAGTGCTTTGTATCAGTTTCAGAAGCAGAGTTGGACTATATAATGTCCGTATGTGTAGGAAACACCGTTCTTTTGTTCTCAGCAAACTCACGTTTCCTGCTGTCTTAGAGATTCTAGAAAGCATGAGCGTGCTTCTTGTTCTAAAGCAGAGTGTGATCAATGGATGAGAACTATGCTGTGTGTTTCACTTCAGAAATGGAGTTAAATCCCAGGCTCTGAGTCTCCCTACAAGCAAGACTTCGTTTCAGGTAAGGGCAGTCACTTTTCAGCTCAAACGAACTACATATTTCACGGAGCTCACACGTTTCTCATCTTAACAGACAAGCATTGGATGGTAGAGGACCAGTGCTTTGTATCAGTTTCAGAAGCAGAGTTGGACTAGATATGGTCCGTATGTGTAGGAAACACCGTTCTTTTGTTGTCAGCAAACTCACGTTTCCTGCTCTCTTAGAGATTCTAGAAAGCATGAGCGTGCTTCTTGTTCTAAAGCAGAGTGTGATCAATGGATGAGAACTATGCTGTGTGTTTCACTTCAGAAATGGAGTTAAATCCCAGGCTCTGAGTCTTCCTACAAGCAAGACTTCGTTTCAGGTAAGGGCAGTCACTTTTCAGCTCAAACGAACTACATCGTTCACGAAGCTCACACGTTTCTCATCTTAACAGACAAGCATTAGATTTTAGAGGACCAGTGCTTTTTATCAGTTTCAGAAGCAGAGTTGGACTATATTATGTCCGTATGTGTAGGAAACACCGTTCTTTTGTTCTCAGCACACTCACGTTATCTGCTGTCTTGGAGAGTCTAGAAAGCAAGAGCGTGCTTCTTGTTCTAAAGCAGAGTGTGATCAATGGATGATTACACTGCTGTGTGTTTTATTTCAGAAATGGAGTTAAATCCCAAGCTCTGAGTCTTCCTACAAGCAAGACTTCAATTCAGGTAAGGGCAGTCACTTTTCTGCTCAAACGAACTACATTGTTCACGAAGCTCACACGTTTCTCATCTTAACTGAGAAGCATTGGATGTTAAAGGACCAGTGCTTTGTATCAGTTTCAGAAGAAGAGTTGGACTAGATATGGTCCGTATGTGTAGGAAACACCATTGTTTTGTTCTGGGCACACTCATATTTCCTGCTGTATTAGAGACTCTAGAAAGCAAGATCGTGCTTCTTGCTCTTAAGCAGAGTGTGATCCATGGATGAGAACTATGCTGTGTGTTTCCCTTCAGAAATGGAGTTAAATCCCAGGCTCTGTGTCTTCCTACAAGCAAGACTTCATTTCAGTTAAGGGCAGTCACTTTTCAGCTCAAACGAACTACATCGTTCACAGAGCTCTCACGTTTCTCATATTAACAGACAAGCATTGGATGTTAAAGGACCAGTGCTTTTTATCAGTTTCAGAAGAAGAGTTGGACTAGATATGGTCCGTATGTGTAGGAAACACCATTCTATTGTTCTGGGCACCCTCAGATTTCCTGCTGTATTAGACACTCTAGAAACAAGAGCGTGCTTCTTGCTCTAAAGCAGAGTGTGATCCATGGATGAAATCTATGCTGTGTGTTTCCGTTCAGAAATGGAGTTAAATCCCAGGCTCTGTGTCTTCCTACAAGCAAGACTTCGTTTCAGTTAAGGGCAGTCACTTTTCAGCTCAAACGAACTACATCGTTCACGAAGCTCACACGTTTCTCATCTTAACAGACAAGCATTGGAAGTTAGAGGGTCAGTGCTTTGTACCAGTTTCAGAAGCAGAGTTGGACTAGATATGGTCTGTATGTGTAGGAAACACCGTTCTTTTGTTTTCAGCACACTCACGTTTCCTGCTGTCTTAGAGACTCTAGAAAGCAAGAGCGTGCTTCTTATTCTAAAGCAGAGTGTGATCAATGGATGAGACAATGCTGTATGTTTCACTTCAGAAATGGAGTTAAATCCCATGCTCTGAGTCTCCCTACAAGCAAGACTTCGTTTCAGGTAAGGGCAGTCACTTTTCTGCTCAAAGGAACTACATCGTTCACGAAGCTCACACGTTTCTCATCTTAACTGACAAGAATTGGATTTTAGAGGACCAGTGCATTGTATCAGTTTCAGAAGAAGATTTGGACTACATATAGTCCGTATGTGTAGGATACTCCGTTCTTTTGTTCTGGGCACACTCAGATTTCCTGCTGTATTAGAGACTCTAGAAAGCAAGAGCGTGCTTCTTGCTCTTAAGCAGAGTGTGATCAATGGATGAGACAATGCTGTGTGTTTCACTTCAGAAATGGAGTTAAATCCCATGTCTGAGTCTCCCTACAAGCAAGACTTCGTTTCAGGTAAGGGCAGTCACTTTTCTGCTCAAAGGAACTACATCGTTCACAAAGCTCACACGTTTCTCATCTTAACTGACAAGAATTGGATGTTAGAGTACCAGTGCATTGTATCAGTTTCAAAAGAAGATTTGGACTACATATAGTCCATATGTGTAGGAAACACCGTTCTTTTGTTCTGGGCACACTCAGATTTCCTGCTGTATTAGAGAATCTAGAAAGCAAGAGCGTGCTTCTTGCTCTAAAGCAGAATGTGATCCATGGATGAAAACTATGCTGTGTGTTTCCCTTCAGAAATGGAGTTAAATCCCAGGCTCTGTGTCTTCCTACAGGCAAGACTTCGTTTCAGGTAAGGGCAGTCACTTTTCAGCTCAAATGAACTACATCGTTCACGAAGCTCACACGTTTCTCATCTTAACAGACAAGCATTAGATTTTAGAGGACCAGTGCTTTGTATCAGTTTCAGAAGCAGAGTTGGACTATATAATGTCTGTATGTGTAGGAAACACCGTTCTTTTGTTCTCAGCAAACTCACGTTTCCTGCTGTCTTAGAGATTCTAGAAAGCATGAGCGTGCTTCTTATTTTAAAGCAGAGTGTGATCAATGGATGAGAACTATGCTGTTTGTTTTATTTCAGAAATGGAGTTAAATCCCAAGCTCTGAGTCTTCCTACAAGCAAGACTTCAAATAAGGTAAGGGCAGTCACTTTTCAGCTCAAACGAACTACATCGTTCACGAAGCTCACACGTTTCTCATCTTAACTGACAAGCATTGCTTGTTAAAGGACCAGTGCTTTTTATCAGTTTCAGAAGAAGAGTTGGACTAGATATGGTCCGTATGTGTAGGAAACACCATTCTTTTGTTCTGGGCACACTCAGATTTCCTGCTGTATTAGAGACTCTAGAAAGCAAGAGCGTGCTTCTTGCTCTAAAGCAGAGTGTGATCCATGGATGAAAACTATGCTGTGTGTTTCCCTTCAGAAATGGAGTTAAATCCCAGGCTCTGTGTCTTCCTACAAGCAAGACTTCGTTTCAGCTAAGGGCAGTCACTTTTCAGCTCAAATGAACTACATCGTTCACGGAGCTATCACGTTTCTCATCTTAACAGACAAGCACTGGATGTTAGAGGACCAGTGCTTTGTACCAGTTTCAGAATCAGAGTTGGACCAGATATGGTCTGTATGTGTAGGAAACACCGTTCTTTTGTTCTGGGCACACTCAGATTTCCTGCTGTATTAGAGAATCTAGAAAGCAAGAGCGTGCTTCTTGCTCTAAAGCAGAATGTGATCCATGGATGAAAACTATGCTGTGTGTTTCCCTTCAGAAATGGAGTTAAATCCCAGGCTCTGTGTCTTCCTACAGGCAAGACTTCGTTTCAGGTAAGGGCAGTCACTTTTCAGCTCAAACGAACTACATCGTTCACGAAGCTCACACGTTTCTCATCTTAACAGACAAGCATTAGATTTTAGAGGACCAGTGCTTTGTATCAGTTTCAGAAGCAGAGTTGGACTATATAATGTCCGTATGTGTAGGAAACACCGTTCTTTTGTTCTCAGCAAACTCACGTTTCCTGCTGTCTTAGAGATTCTAGAAAGCATGAGCGTGCTTCTTGTTCTAAAGCAGAGTGTGATCAATGGATGAGAACTATGCTGTGTGTTTCACTTCAGAAATGGAGTTAAATCCCAGGCTCTGAGTCTCCCTACAAGCAAGACTTCGTTTCAGGTAAGGGCAGTCACTTTTCAGCTCAAACGAACTACATATTTCACGGAGCTCACACGTTTCTCATCTTAACAGACAAGCATTGGATGGTAGAGGACCAGTGCTTTGTATCAGTTTCAGAAGCAGAGTTGGACTAGATATGGTCCGTATGTGTAGGAAACACCGTTCTTTTGTTGTCAGCAAACTCACGTTTCCTGCTGTCTTAGAGATTCTAGAAAGCATGAGCGTGCTTCTTGTTCTAAAGCAGAGTGTGATCAATGGATGAGAAGAACTAGCTGTGTGTTTCACTTCAGAAATGGAGTTAATCCCAGGCTCTGAGTCTTCCTACAAGCAAGACTTCGTTTCAGGTAAGGGCAGTCACTTTTCAGCTCAACGAACTACATCGTTCACGAAGCTCACACGTTTCTCATCTTAACAGACAAGCATTAGATTTTAGAGGACCAGTGCTTTTTATCAGTTTCAGAAGCAGAGTTGGACTATATTATGTCCGTATGTGTAGGAAACACCGTTCTTTTGTTCTCAGCACACTCACGTTATCTGCTGTCTTGGAGAGTCTAGAAAGCAAGAGCGTGCTTCTTGTTCTAAAGCAGAGTGTGATCAATGGATGATTACACTGCTGTGTGTTTTATTTCAGAAATGGAGTTAAATCCCAAGCTCTGAGTCTTCCTACAAGCAAGACTTCAATTCAGGTAAGGGCAGTCACTTTTCTGCTCAAACGAACTACATTGTTCACGAAGCTCACACGTTTCTCATCTTAACTGAGAAGCATTGGATGTTAAAGGACCAGTGCTTTGTATCAGTTTCAGAAGAAGAGTTGGACTAGATATGGTCCGTATGTGTAGGAAACACCATTGTTTTGTTCTGGGCACACTCATATTTCCTGCTGTATTAGAGACTCTAGAAAGCAAGAGCGTGCTTCTTGCTCTTAAGCAGAGTGTGATCCATGGATGAGAACTATGCTGTGTGTTTCCCTTCAGAAATGGAGTTAAATCCCAGGCTCTGTGTCTTCCTACAAGCAAGACTTCATTTCAGTTAAGGGCAGTCACTTTTCAGCTCAAACGAACTACATCGTTCACAGAGCTCTCACGTTTCTCATATTAACAGACAAGCATTGGATGTTAAAGGACCAGTGCTTTTTATCAGTTTCAGAAGAAGAGTTGGCTAGATATGGTCCGTATGTGTAGGAAACACCATTCTTTTGTTCTGGGCACCCTCAGATTTCCTGCTGTATTAGACACTCTAGAAAGCAAGAGCGTGCTTCTTGCTCTAAAGCAGAGTGTGATCCATGGATGAAATCTATGCTGTGTGTTTCCCGTCAGAAATGGAGTTAAATCCCAGGCTCTGTGTCTTCCTACAAGCAAGACTTCGTTTCAGTTAAGGGCAGTCACTTTTCAGCTCAATGAACTACATCGTTCACGGAGCTCTCACGTTTCTCATCTTAACAGACAAGCATTGAAGTTAGAGGGTCAGTGCTTTGTACCAGTTTCAGAAGCAGAGTTGGACTAGATATGGTCTGTATGTGTAGGAAACACCGTTCTTTTGTTTTCAGCACACTCACGTTCCTGCTGTCTTAGAGACTCTAGAAAGCAAGAGCGTGCTTCTTATTCTAAAGCAGAGTGTGATCAATGATGAGACAATGCTGTATGTTTCACTTCAGAAATGGAGTTAAATCCCATGCTCTGAGTCTCCCTACAAGCAAGACTTCGTTTCAGGTAAGGGCAGTCACTTTCTGCTCAAAGGAACTACATCGTTCATGAAGCTCACACGTTTCTCATCTTAACTGACAAGAATTGGATTTTAGAGGACCAGTGCATTGTATCAGTTTCAGAAGAAGATTTGGACTACATATAGTCCGTATGTGTAGGATACTCCGTTCTTTTGTTCTGGGCACACTCAGATTTCCTGCTGTATTAGAGAATCTAGAAAGCAAGAGCGCTCTTCTTGCTCTAAAGCAGAATGTGATCCATGGATGAAAACTATGCTGTGTGTTTCCCTTCAGAAATGGAGTTAAATCCCAGGCTCTGTGTCATCCTACAGGCAAGACTTCATTTCAGGTAAGGGAAGTCACTTTTCAGCTCAAACGAACTACATCGTTCACGAAGCTCACACGTTTCTCATCTTAACAGACAAGCATTAGATTTTAGAGGACCAGTGCTTTTTATCAGTTTCAGAAGCAGAGTTGGACTATATAATGTCTGTATGTGTAGGAAACACCGTTCTTTTGTTCTCAGCAAACTCACGTTTCCTGCTGTCTTAGAGATTCTAGAAAGCATGAGCGTGCTTCTTATTCTAAAGCAGAGTGTGATCAATGGATGAGAACTATGCTGTTTGTTTTATTTCAGAAATGGAGTTAAATCCCAAGCTCTGAGTCTTCCTACAAGCAAGACTCCAAATAAGGTAAGGGCAGTCACTTTTCAGCTCAAACGAACTACATCGTTCACGAAGCTCACACGTTTCTCATCTTAACTGACAAGCATTGCATGTTAAAGGACCAGTGCTTTTTATCAGTTTCAGAAGAAGAGTTGGACTAGATATGGTCCGTATGTGTAGGAAACACCATTCTTTTGTTCTGGGCACACTCAGATTTCCTGCTGTATTAGAGACTCTAGAAAGCAAGAGCGTGCTTCTTGCTCTAAAGCAGAGTGTGATCCATGGATGAAAACTATGCTGTGTGTTTCCCTTCAGAAATGGAGTTAAATCCCAGGCTCTGTGTCTTCCTACAGGCAAGACTTCGTTTCAGGTAAGGGCAGTCACTTTTCAGCTCAAACGAACTACATCGTTCACGAAGCTCACACGTTTCTCATCTTAACAGACAAGCATTAGATTTTAGAGGACCAGTGTTTTGTATCAGTTTCAGAAGCAGAGTTGGACTATATAATGTCCGTATGTGTAGGAAACACCGTTCTTTTGTTCTCAGCAAACTCACGTTTCCTGCTGTCTTAGAGATTCTAGAAAGCATGAGCGTGCTTCTTGTTCTAAAGCAGAGTGTGATCAATGGATGAGAACTATGCTGTGTGTTTCACTTCAGAAATGGAGTTAAATCCCAGGCTCTGAGTCTTCCTACAAGCAAGACCTCATTTCAGGTAAGGGCAGTCACTTTTCAGCTCAAACGAACTACATCGTTCACGAAGCTCACACGTTTCTCATCTTAACAGACAAGCATTAGATTTTAGAGGACCAGTGCTTTTTATCAATTTCAGAGGCAGAGTTGGACTATATAATGTCCGTATGTGTAGGAAACACCATTCTTTTGTTCTCAGCACACTCACGTTATCTGCTGTCTTGGAGATTCTAGAAAGCAAGAGTGTGCTTCTTGTTCTAAAGCAGAGTGTGATCAATGGATGATAACACTGCTGTGTGTTTTATTTCAGAAATGGAGTTAAATCCCAAGCTCTGAGTCTTCCTACAAGCAAGACTTCAATTAAGGTAAGGGCAGTCACTTTTCTGCTCAAACGAACTACATCGTTCACGAAGCTCACACATTTCTCATCTTAACAGACAAGCATTAGTTTTTAGAGGACCAGTGCTTTTTATCAGTTTCAGAAGCAGAGTTGGACTATATAATGTCCGTATGTGTAGGAAACACCATTCTTTTGTTCTGGGCACACTCAGATTTCCTGCTGTATTAGAGAATCTAGAAAGCTAGAGTGTGCTTCTCGCTCTAAAGCAGAGTGTGATCCATGGATGAGAACTATGCTGTGTGTTTCCCTTCAGAAATGGACTTAAATCCCAGGCTCTGTGTCTTACTACAAGCAAGAATTCGTTTGAGGAAAGGGCAGTCACTTTTCAGCTCAAACGAACTACATCATTCACTGAGCTCACACATTTCTCATCTTAACTGACAAGCATTGGATATTAGAGTACCAGTGCTTTGTATCTGTTTCAGAAGCAGAGTTAGACTAGATATGGTCCGTATGTGTAGGAAGCACCGTTCTTTTGTTCTCAGCACACTCACGTTTCCTGCTGTCTTAGAGACTTTAGAAAGCAAGAGCGTGCTTCTCGCTCTAAAGCAGAGTGTGATACATGGATGAAAACTATGCTGTGTGTTTCCCTTCAGAAAAGTAGTTAAATCTCAGGATCTATGTCTTCCTACAAGAAAGACTTCGTTTCATGTAATGGCAGTCACTTTTCAGCTCAAAGGAACTACATCGTTCACTGAGCTCACACGTTTCTCATCTTAACTGACAAGCATTAGATTTTAGAGGACCAGTGCTTTTTATCAGTTTCAGAAGCAGAGTTGGACTATATAATGTCTGTATGTGTAGGAAACACCGTTCTTTTGTTCTCAGCACACTCTCGTTTCCTGCTGTCTTAGAGAGTCTAGAAAGCAAGAGCGTGCTTCTTATTCTAAAGCAGAGTGTGATCAATGGATGATTACACTACTGTGTGTTTTACTTCAGAAATGGAGTTAAATCCCAGGCTCTGAGTCTTCCTACAAGCAAGACTTCAATTCAGGTAAGGGCAGTCACTTTTCTGCTCAAACGAACTACATCGTTCACGAAGCTCACACGTTTCTCATCTTAACTGACAAGCATTGGATCTTAGAGGACCAGTGCATTCTATCAGTTTCAGAAGAAGAGTTGGACTAGATATGGTCCGTATGTGTAGGAAACACCGTTCTTTTGTTCTCAGCACACTCATGTTTCCTGCTGTATTAGAGACTCTAGAAAGCAAGAGCGTGCTTCTTGCTCTAAAGCAGAGTGTGATCCATGGATGAGAACTATGCTGTGTGTTTCCCTTCAGAAATGGAGTTAAATCCCAGGCTATGAGTCTCCCTACAAGCAAGATTTCGTTTCAGGTAAGGGCAGTCACTTTTCAGCTCAAACGAACTACATCGTTCACGAAGCTCACACGTTTCTCATCTTAACTGACAAGCATTGCATGTTAAAGGACCAGTGCTTTTTATCAGTTTCAGAAGAAGAGTTGGACTAGATATGGTCCGTATGTGTAGGAAACACCATTCTTTTGTTCTGGGCACACTCAGATTTCCTGCTGTATTAGAGACTCTAGAAAGCAAGAGCGTGCTTCTTGCTCTAAAGCAGAGTGTGATCCATGGATGAAAACTATGCTGTGTGTTTCCCTTCAGAAATGGAGTTAAATCCCAGGCTCTGTGTCTTCCTACAAGCAAGACTTCGTTTCAGTTAAGGGCAGTCACTTTTCAGCTCAAATGAACTACATCGTTCACGGAGCTATCACGTTTCTCATCTTAACAGACAAGCACTGGATGTTAGAGGACCAGTGCTTTGTACCAGTTTCAGAATCAGAGTTGGACCAGATATGGTCTGTATGTGTAGGAAACACCGTTCTTTTGTTCTGGGCACACTCAGATTTCCTGCTGTATTAGAGAATCTAGAAAGCAAGAGCGTGCTTCTTGCTCTAAAGCAGAATGTGATCCATGGATGAAAACTATGCTGTGTGTTTCCCTTCAGAAATGGAGTTAAATCCCAGGCTCTGTGTCTTCCTACAGGCAAGACTTCGTTTCAGGTAAGGGCAGTCACTTTTCAGCTCAAACGAACTACATCGTTCACGAAGCTCACACGTTTCTCATCTTAACAGACAAGCATTAGATTTTAGAGGACCAGTGCTTTGTATCAGTTTCAGAAGCAGAGTTGGACTATATAATGTCCGTATGTGTAGGAAACACCGTTCTTTTGTTCTCAGCAAACTCACGTTTCCTGCTGTCTTAGAGATTCTAGAAAGCATGAGCGTGCTTCTTGTTCTAAAGCAGAGTGTGATCAATGGATGAGAACTATGCTGTGTGTTTCACTTCAGAAATGGAGTTAAATCCCAGGCTCTGAGTCTTCCTACAAGCAAGACCTCATTTCAGGTAAGGGCAGTCACTTTTCAGCTCAAACGAACTACATCATTCACGAAGCTCACACGTTTCTCATCTTAACAGACAAGCATTAGATTTTAGAGGACCAGTGCTTTTTATCAATTTCAGAGGCAGAGTTGGACTATATAATGTCCGTATGTGTAGGAAACACCATTCTTTTGTTCTCAGCACACTCACGTTATCTGCTGTCTTGGAGATTCTAGAAAGCAAGAGTGTGCTTCTTGTTCTAAAGCAGAGTGTGATCAATGGATGATAACACTGCTGTGTGTTTTATTTCAGAAATGGAGTTAAATCCCAAGCTCTGAGTCTTCCTACAAGCAAGACTTCAATTAAGGTAAGGGCAGTCACTTTTCTGCTCAAACGAACTACATCGTTCACGAAGCTCACACATTTCTCATCTTAACAGACAAGCATTAGATTTTAGAGGACCAGTGCTTTTTATCAGTTTCAGAAGCAGAGTTGGACTATATAATGTCCGTATGTGTAGGAAACACCATTCTTTTGTTCTGGGCACACTCAGATTTCCTGCTGTATTAGAGACTCTAGAAAGCTAGAGTGTGCTTCTCGCTCTAAAGCAGAGTGTGATCCATGGATGAGAACTATGCTGTGTGTTTCCCTTCAGAAATGGACTTAAATCCCAGGCTCTGTGTCTTACTACAAGCAAGAATTCGTTTGAGGAAAGGGCAGTCACTTTTCAGCTCAAACGAACTACATCATTCACTGAGCTCACACGTTTCTCATCTTAACTGACAAGCATTGGTTATTAGAGTACCAGTGCTTTGTATCTGTTTCAGAAGCAGAGTTAGACTAGATATGGTCCGTATGTGTAGGAAGCACCGTTCTTTTGTTCTCAGCACACTCACGTTTCCTGCTGTCTTAGAGACTTTAGAAAGCAAGAGCGTGCTTCTCGCTCTAAAGCAGAGTGTGATACATGGATGAAAACTATGCTGTGTGTTTCCCTTCAGAAAAGTAGTTAAATCTCAGGATCTATGTCTTCCTACAAGAAAGACTTCGTTTCATGTAATGGCAGTCACTTTTCAGCTCAAAGGAACTACATCGTTCACTGAGCTCACACGTTTCTCATCTTAACTGACAAGCATTAGATTTTAGAGGACCAGTGCTTTTTATCAGTTTCAGAAGCAGAGTTGGACTATATAATGTCTGTATGTGTAGGAAACACCGTTCTTTTGTTCTCAGCACACTCTCGTTTCCTGCTGTCTTAGAGAGTCTAGAAAGCAAGAGCGTGCTTCTTATTCTAAAGCAGAGTGTGATCAATGGATGATTACACTACTGTGTGTTTTACTTCAGAAATGGAGTTAAATCCCAGGCTCTGAGTCTTCCTACAAGCAAGACTTCAATTCAGGTAAGGGCAGTCACTTTTCTGCTCAAACGAACTACATCGTTCACGAAGCTCACACGTTTCTCATCTTAACTGACAAGCATTGGATCTTAGAGGACCAGTGCATTCTATCAGTTTCAGAAGAAGAGTTGGACTAGATATGGTCCGTATGTGTAGGAAACACCGTTCTTTTGTTCTCAGCACACTCATGTTTCCTGCTGTATTAGAGACTCTAGAAAGCAAGAGCGTGCTTCTTGCTCTAAAGCAGAGTGTGATCCATGGATGAGAACTATGCTGTGTGTTTCCCTTCAGAAATGGAGTTAAATCCCAGGCTATGAGTCTCCCTACAAGCAAGATTTCGTTTCAGGTAAGGGCAGTCACTTTTCAGCTCAAACGAACTACATATTTCACGGAGCACACACGTTTCTCATCTTAACAGACAAGCATTGGATGGTAGAGGACCAGTGCTTTGTATCAGTTTCAGAAGCAGAGTTGGACTAAATATGGTCTGTATGTGTAGAAAACACCATTCTTTTGTTCTGGGCACACTCAGATTTCCTGCTGTATTAGAGACTCTAGAAAGCAAGAGCGTGCTTCTTGCTCTTAAGCAGAGTGTGATCCATGGATGAGAACTATGCTGTGTGTTTCCCTCAGAAATGGAGTTAAATCCCAGGCTCTGTGTCTTCCTACAAGCAAGACTTCGTTTCAGTTAAGGGCAGTCACTTTTCAGCTCAAATGAACTACATCGTTCACAGAGCTCTCACGTTTCTCATCTTAACAGACAAGCATTGGATGTTAGAGGACCAGTGCTTTGTACCAGTTTCAGAAGCAGAGTTGGACTAGATATGGTCTGTATGTGTAGGAAACACCGTTCTTTTGTTTTCAGCACACTCACGTTTCCTGCTGTCTTAGAGACTCTAGAAAGCAAGAGCGTGCTTCTTATTCTAAAGCAGAGTGTGATCAATGGATGAGACAATGCTGTATGTTTCACTTCAGAAATGGAGTTAAATCCCATGCTCTGAGTCTCCCTACAAGCAAGACTTCGTTTCAGGTAAGGGCAGTCACTTTTCTGCTCAAAGGAACTACATCGTTCACGAAGCTCACACGTTTCTCATCTTAACTGACAAGAATTGGATTTTAGAGGACCAGTGCATTGTATCAGTTTCAGAAGAAGATTTGGACTACATATAGTCCGTATGTGTAGGATACTCCGTTCTTTTGTTCTGGGCACACTCAGATTTCCTGCTGTATTAGAGAATCTAGAAAGCAAGAGCGCTCTTCTTGCTCTAAAGCAGAATGTGATCCATGGATGAAAACTATGCTGTGTGTTTCCCTTCAGAAATGGAGTTAAATCCCAGGCTCTGTGTCATCCTACAGGCAAGACTTCATTTCAGGTAAGGGAAGTCACTTTTCAGCTCAAACGAACTACATCGTTCACGAAGCTCACATGTTTCTCATCTTAACAGACAAGCATTAGATTTTAGAGGACCAGTGCTTTTTATCAGTTTCAGAAGCAGAGTTGGACTATATAATGTCTGTATGTGTAGGAAACACCGGTCTTTTGTTCTCAGCAAACTCACATTTCCTGCTGTCTTAGAGATTCTAGAAAGCATGAGCGTGCTTCTTATTCTAAAGCAGAGTGTGATCAATGGATGAGAACTATGCTGTTTGTTTTATTTCAGAAATGGAGTTAAATCCCAAGCTCTGAGTCTTCCTACAAGCAAGACTTCAAATAAGGTAAGGGCAGTCACTTTTCAGCTCAAACGAACTACATCGTTCACGAAGCTCACACGTTTCTCATCTTAACTGACAAGCATTGCATGTTAAAGGACCAGTGCTTTTTATCAGTTTCAGAAGAAGAGTTGGACTAGATATGGTCCGTATGTGTAGGAAACACCATTCTTTTGTTCTGGGCACACTCAGATTTCCTGCTGTATTAGAGACTCTAGAAAGCAAGAGCGTGCTTCTTGCTCTAAAGCAGAGTGTGATCCATGGATGAAAACTATGCTGTGTGTTTCCCTTCAGAAATGGAGTTAAATCCCAGGCTCTGTGTCTTCCTACAAGCAAGACTTCGTTTCAGTTAAGGGCAGTCACTTTTCAGCTCAAATGAACTACATCGTTCACGGAGCTATCACGTTTCTCATCTTAACAGACAAGCACTGGATGTTAGAGGACCAGTGCTTTGTACCAGTTTCAGAATCAGAGTTGGACCAGATATGGTCTGTATGTGTAGGTAACACCGTTCTTTTGTTCTGGGCACACTCAGATTTCCTGCTGTATTAGAGAATCTAGAAAGCAAGAGCGTGCTTCTTGCTCTAAAGCAGAATGTGATCCATGGATGAAAACTATGCTGTGTGTTTCCCTTCAGAAATGGAGTTAAATCCCAGGCTCTGTGTCTTCCTACAGGCAAGACTTCGTTTCAGGTAAGGGCAGTCACTTTTCAGCTCAAACGAACTACATCGTTCACGAAGCTCACACGTTTCTCATCTTAACAGACAAGCATTAGATTTTAGAGGACCAGTGCTTTGTATCAGTTTCAGAAGCAGAGTTGGACTATATAATGTCCGTATGTGTAGGAAACACCGTTCTTTTGTTCTCAGCAAACTCACGTTTCCTGCTGTCTTAGAGATTCTAGAAAGCATGAGCGTGCTTCTTGTTCTAAAGCAGAGTGTGATCAATGGATGAGAACTATGCTGTGTGTTTCACTTCAGAAATGGAGTTAAATCCCAGGCTCTGAGTCTTCCTACAAGCAAGACCTCATTTCAGGTAAGGGCAGTCACTTTTCAGCTCAAACGAACTACATCGTTCACGAAGCTCACACGTTTCTCATCTTAACAGACAAGCATTAGATTTTAGAGGACCAGTGCTTTGTATCAGTTTCAGAAGCAGAGTTGGACTATATAATGTCCGTATGTGTAGGAAACACCGTTCTTTTGTTCTCAGCAAACTCACGTTTCCTGCTGTCTTAGAGATTCTAGAAAGCATGAGCGTGCTTCTTGTTCTAAAGCAGAGTGTGATCAATGGATGAGAACTATGCTGTGTGTTTCACTTCAGAAATGGAGTTAAATCCCAGGCTCTGAGTCTTCCTACAAGCAAGACCTCATTTCAGGTAAGGGCAGTCACTTTTCAGCTCAAACGAACTACATCGTTCACGAAGCTCACACGTTTCTCATCTTAACAGACAAGCATTAGATTTTAGAGGACCAGTGCTTTTTATCAATTTCAGAGGCAGAGTTGGACTATATAATGTCCGTATGTGTAGGAAACACCGTTCTTTTGTTCTCAGCACACTCACGTTATCTGCTGTCTTGGAGATTCTAGAAAGCAAGAGTGTGCTTCTTGTTCTAAAGCAGAGTGTGATCAATGGATGATAACACTGCTGTGTGTTTTATTTCAGAAATGGAGTTAAATCCAAAGCTCTGAGTCTTCCTACAAGCAAGACTTCAATTAAGGTAAGGGCAGTCACTTTTCTGCTCAAACGAACTACATCGTTCACGAAGCTCACACATTTCTCATCTTAACAGACAAGCATTAGATTTTAGAGGACCAGTGCTTTTTATCAGTTTCAGAAGCAGAGTTGGACTATATAATGTCCGTATGTGTAGGAAACACCATTCTTTTGTTCTGGGCACACTCAGATTTCCTGCTGTATTAGAGACTCTAGAAAGCTAGAGTGTGCTTCTCGCTCTAAAGCAGAGTGTGATCCATGGATGAGAACTATGCTGTGTGTTTCCCTTCAGAAATGGACTTAAATCCCAGGCTCTGTGTCTTACTACAAGCAAGAATTCGTTTGAGGAAAGGGCAGTCACTTTTCAGCTCAAACGAACTACATCATTCACTGAGCTCACACATTTCTCATCTTAACTGACAAGCATTGGATATTAGAGTACCAGTGCTTTGTATCTGTTTCAGAAGCAGAGTTAGACTAGATATGGTCCGTATGTGTAGGAAGCACCGTTCTTTTGTTCTCAGCACACTCACGTTTCCTGCTGTCTTAGAGACTTTAGAAAGCAAGAGCGTGCTTCTCGCTCTAAAGCAGAGTGTGATACATGGATGAAAACTATGATGTGTGTTTCCCTTCAGAAAAGTAGTTAAATCTCAGGATCTATGTCTTCCTACAAGAAAGACTTCGTTTCATGTAATGGCAGTCACTTTTCAGCTCAAAGGAACTACATCGTTCACTGAGCTCACACGTTTCTCATCTTAACTGACAAGCATTAGATTTTAGAGGACCAGTGCTTTTTATCAGTTTCAGAAGCAGAGTTGGACTATATAATGTCTGTATGTGTAGGAAACACCGTTCTTTTGTTCTCAGCACACTCTCGTTTCCTGCTGTCTTAGAGAGTCTAGAAAGCAAGAGCGTGCTTCTTATTCTAAAGCAGAGTGTGATCAATGGATGATTACACTACTGTGTGTTTTACTTCAGAAATGGAGTTAAATCCCAGGCTCTGAGTCTTCCTACAAGCAAGACTTCAATTCAGGTAAGGGCAGTCACTTTTCTGCTCAAACGAACTACATCGTTCACGAAGCTCACACGTTTCTCATCTTAACTGACAAGCATTGGATCTTAGAGGACCAGTGCATTCTATCAGTTTCAGAAGAAGAGTTGGACTAGATATGGTCCGTATGTGTAGGAAACACCGTTCTTTTGTTCTCAGCACACTCATGTTTCCTGCTGTATTAGAGACTCTAGAAAGCAAGAGCGTGCTTCTTGCTCTAAAGCAGAGTGTGATCAATGGATGATAACACTGCTGTGTGTTTTATTTCAGAAATGGAGTTAAATCCCAAGCTCTGAGTCTTCCTACAAGCAAGACTTCAATTAAGGTAAGGGCAGTCACTTTTCTGCTCAAACGAACTACATCGTTCACGAAGCTCACACATTTCTCATCTTAACAGACAAGCATTAGATTTTAGAGGACCAGTGCTTTTTATCAGTTTCAGAAGCAGAGTTGGACTATATAATGTCCGTATGTGTAGGAAACACCATTCTTTTGTTCTGGGCACACTCAGATTTCCTGCTGTATTAGAGACTCTAGAAAGCAAGAGCGTGCTTCTTGCTCTAAAGCAGAGTGTGATCCATGGATGAAAACTATGCTGTGTGTTTCCCTTCAGAAATGGAGTTAAATCCCAGGCTCTGTGTCTTCCTACAAGCAAGACTTCGTTTCAGCTAAGGGCAGTCACTTTTCAGCTCAAATGAACTACATCGTTCACGGAGCTATCACGTTTCTCATCTTAACAGACAAGCACTGGATGTTAGAGGACCAGTGCTTTGTACCAGTTTCAGAATCAGAGTTGGACCAGATATGGTCTGTATGTGTAGGAAACACCGTTCTTTTGTTCTGGGCACACTCAGATTTCCTGCTGTATTAGAGAATCTAGAAAGCAAGAGCGTGCTTCTTGCTCTAAAGCAGAATGTGATCCATGGATGAAAACTATGCTGTGTGTTTCCCTTCAGAAATGGAGTTAAATCCCAGGCTCTGTGTCTTCCTACAGGCAAGACTTCGTTTCAGGTAAGGGCAGTCACTTTTCAGCTCAAACGAACTACATCGTTCACGAAGCTCACACGTTTCTCATCTTAACAGACAAGCATTAGATTTTAGAGGACCAGTGCTTTGTATCAGTTTCAGAAGCAGAGTTGGACTATATAATGTCCGTATGTGTAGGAAACACCGTTCTTTTGTTCTCAGCAAACTCACGTTTCCTGCTGTCTTAGAGATTCTAGAAAGCATGAGCGTGCTTCTTGTTCTAAAGCAGAGTGTGATCAATGGATGAGAACTATGCTGTGTGTTTCACTTCAGAAATGGAGTTAAATCCCAGGCTCTGAGTCTCCCTACAAGCAAGACTTCGTTTCAGGTAAGGGCAGTCACTTTTCAGCTCAAACGAACTACATATTTCACGGAGCTCACACGTTTCTCATCTTAACAGACAAGCATTGGATGGTAGAGGACCAGTGCTTTGTATCAGTTTCAGAAGCAGAGTTGGACTAGATATGGTCCGTATGTGTAGGAAACACCGTTCTTTTGTTGTCAGCAAACTCACGTTTCCTGCTGTCTTAGAGATTCTAGAAAGCATGAGCGTGCTTCTTGTTCTAAAGCAGAGTGTGATCAATGGATGAGAACTATGCTGTGTGTTTCACTTCAGAAATGGAGTTAAATCCCAGGCTCTGAGTCTTCCTACAAGCAAGACTTCGTTTCAGGTAAGGGCAGTCACTTTTCAGCTCAAACGAACTACATCGTTCACGAAGCTCACACGTTTCTCATCTTAACAGACAAGCATTAGATTTTAGAGGACCAGTGCTTTTTATCAGTTTCAGAAGCAGAGTTGGACTATATTATGTCCGTATGTGTAGGAAACACCGTTCTTTTGTTCTCAGCACACTCACGTTATCTGCTGTCTTGGAGAGTCTAGAAAGCAAGAGCGTGCTTCTTGTTCTAAAGCAGAGTGTGATCAATGGATGATTACACTGCTGTGTGTTTTATTTCAGAAATGGAGTTAAATCCCAAGCTCTGAGTCTTCCTACAAGCAAGACTTCAATTCAGGTAAGGGCAGTCACTTTTCTGCTCAAACGAACTACATTGTTCACGAAGCTCACACGTTTCTCATCTTAACTGAGAAGCATTGGATGTTAAAGGACCAGTGCTTTGTATCAGTTTCAGAAGAAGAGTTGGACTAGATATGGTCCGTATGTGTAGGAAACACCATTGTTTTGTTCTGGGCACACTCATATTTCCTGCTGTATTAGAGACTCTAGAAAGCAAGAGCGTGCTTCTTGCTCTTAAGCAGAGTGTGATCCATGGATGAGAACTATGCTGTGTGTTTCCCTTCAGAAATGGAGTTAAATCCCAGGCTCTGTGTCTTCCTACAAGCAAGACTTCATTTCAGTTAAGGGCAGTCACTTTTCAGCTCAAACGAACTACATCGTTCACAGAGCTCTCACGTTTCTCATATTAACAGACAAGCATTGGATGTTAAAGGACCAGTGCTTTTTATCAGTTTCAGAAGAAGAGTTGGACTAGATATGGTCCGTATGTGTAGGAAACACCATTCTTTTGTTCTGGGCACCCTCAGATTTCCTGCTGTATTAGACACTCTAGAAAGCAAGAGCGTGCTTCTTGCTCTAAAGCAGAGTGTGATCCATGGATGAAATCTATGCTGTGTGTTTCCGTTCAGAAATGGAGTTAAATCCCAGGCTCTGTGTCTTCCTACAAGCAAGACTTCGTTTCAGTTAAGGGCAGTCACTTTTCAGCTCAAATGAACTACATCGTTCACGGAGCTCTCACGTTTCTCATCTTAACAGACAAGCATTGGAAGTTAGAGGGTCAGTGCTTTGTACCAGTTTCAGAAGCAGAGTTGGACTAGATATGGTCTGTATGTGTAGGAAACACCGTTCTTTTGTTTTCAGCACACTCACGTTTCCTGCTGTCTTAGAGACTCTAGAAAGCAAGAGCGTGCTTCTTATTCTAAAGCAGAGTGTGATCAATGGATGAGACAATGCTGTATGTTTCACTTCAGAAATGGAGTTAAATCCCATGCTCTGAGTCTCCCTACAAGCAAGACTTCGTTTCAGGTAAGGGCAGTCACTTTTCTGCTCAAAGGAACTACATCGTTCATGAAGCTCACACGTTTCTCATCTTAACTGACAAGAATTGGATTTTAGAGGACCAGTGCATTGTATCAGTTTCAGAAGAAGATTTGGACTACATATAGTCCGTATGTGTAGGATACTCCGTTCTTTTGTTCTGGGCACACTCAGATTTCCTGCTGTATTAGAGAATCTAGAAAGCAAGAGCGCTCTTCTTGCTCTAAAGCAGAATGTGATCCATGGATGAAAACTATGCTGTGTGTTTCCCTTCAGAAATGGAGTTAAATCCCAGGCTCTGTGTCATCCTACAGGCAAGACTTCATTTCAGGTAAGGGAAGTCACTTTTCAGCTCAAACGAACTACATCGTTCACGAAGCTCACACGTTTCTCATCTTAACAGACAAGCATTAGATTTTAGAGGACCAGTGCTTTTTATCAGTTTCAGAAGCAGAGTTGGACTATATAATGTCTGTATGTGTAGGAAACACCGTTCTTTTGTTCTCAGCAAACTCACGTTTCCTGCTGTCTTAGAGATTCTAGAAAGCATGAGCGTGCTTCTTATTCTAAAGCAGAGTGTGATCAATGGATGAGAACTATGCTGTTTGTTTTATTTCAGAAATGGAGTTAAATCCCAAGCTCTGAGTCTTCCTACAAGCAAGACTCCAAATAAGGTAAGGGCAGTCACTTTTCAGCTCAAACGAACTACATCGTTCACGAAGCTCACACGTTTCTCATCTTAACTGACAAGCATTGCATGTTAAAGGACCAGTGCTTTTTATCAGTTTCAGAAGAAGAGTTGGACTAGATATGGTCCGTATGTGTAGGAAACACCATTCTTTTGTTCTGGGCACACTCAGATTTCCTGCTGTATTAGAGACTCTAGAAAGCAAGAGCGTGCTTCTTGCTCTAAAGCAGAGTGTGATCCATGGATGAAAACTATGCTGTGTGTTTCCCTTCAGAAATGGAGTTAAATCCCAGGCTCTGTGTCTTCCTACAAGCAAGACTTCGTTTCAGTTAAGGGCAGTCACTTTTCAGCTCAAATGAACTACATCGTTCACGGAGCTATCACGTTTCTCATCTTAACAGACAAGCACTGGATGTTAGAGGACCAGTGCTTTGTACCAGTTTCAGAATCAGAGTTGGACCAGATATGGTCTGTATGTGTAGGAAACACCGTTCTTTTGTTCTGGGCACACTCAGATTTCCTGCTGTATTAGAGAATCTAGAAAGCAAGAGCGTGCTTCTTGCTCTAAAGCAGAATGTGATCCATGGATGAAAACTATGCTGTGTGTTTCCCTTCAGAAATGGAGTTAAATCCCAGGCTCTGTGTCTTCCTACAGGCAAGACTTCGTTTCAGGTAAGGGCAGTCACTTTTCAGCTCAAACGAACTACATCGTTCACGAAGCTCACACGTTTCTCATCTTAACAGACAAGCATTAGATTTTAGAGGACCAGTGTTTTGTATCAGTTTCAGAAGCAGAGTTGGACTATATAATGTCCGTATGTGTAGGAAACACCGTTCTTTTGTTCTCAGCAAACTCACGTTTCCTGCTGTCTTAGAGATTCTAGAAAGCATGAGCGTGCTTCTTGTTCTAAAGCAGAGTGTGATCAATGGATGAGAACTATGCTGTGTGTTTCACTTCAGAAATGGAGTTAAATCCCAGGCTCTGAGTCTTCCTACAAGCAAGACCTCATTTCAGGTAAGGGCAGTCACTTTTCAGCTCAAACGAACTACATCGTTCACGAAGCTCACACGTTTCTCATCTTAACAGACAAGCATTAGATTTTAGAGGACCAGTGCTTTTTATCAATTTCAGAGGCAGAGTTGGACTATATAATGTCCGTATGTGTAGGAAACACCATTCTTTTGTTCTCAGCACACTCACGTTATCTGCTGTCTTGGAGATTCTAGAAAGCAAGAGTGTGCTTCTTGTTCTAAAGCAGAGTGTGATCAATGGATGATAACACTGCTGTGTGTTTTATTTCAGAAATGGAGTTAAATCCCAAGCTCTGAGTCTTCCTACAAGCAAGCCTTCAATTAAGGTAAGGGCAGTCACTTTTCTGCTCAAACGAACTACATCGTTCACGAAGCTCACACATTTCTCATCTTAACAGACAAGCATTAGTTTTTAGAGGACCAGTGCTTTTTATCAGTTTCAGAAGCAGAGTTGGACTATATAATGTCCGTATGTGTAGGAAACACCATTCTTTTGTTCTGGGCACACTCAGATTTCCTGCTGTATTAGAGAATCTAGAAAGCTAGAGTGTGCTTCTCGCTCTAAAGCAGAGTGTGATCCATGGATGAGAACTATGCTGTGTGTTTCCCTTCAGAAATGGACTTAAATCCCAGGCTCTGTGTCTTACTACAAGCAAGAATTCGTTTGAGGAAAGGGCAGTCACTTTTCAGCTCAAACGAACTACATCATTCACTGAGCTCACACATTTCTCATCTTAACTGACAAGCATTGGATATTAGAGTACCAGTGCTTTGTATCTGTTTCAGAAGCAGAGTTAGACTAGATATGGTCCGTATGTGTAGGAAGCACCGTTCTTTTGTTCTCAGCACACTCACGTTTCCTGCTGTCTTAGAGACTTTAGAAAGCAAGAGCGTGCTTCTCGCTCTAAAGCAGAGTGTGATACATGGATGAAAACTATGCTGTGTGTTTCCCTTCAGAAAAGTAGTTAAATCTCAGGATCTATGTCTTCCTACAAGAAAGACTTCGTTTCATGTAATGGCAGTCACTTTTCAGCTCAAAGGAACTACATCGTTCACTGAGCTCACACGTTTCTCATCTTAACTGACAAGCATTAGATTTTAGAGGACCAGTGCTTTTTATCAGTTTCAGAAGCAGAGTTGGACTATATAATGTCTGTATGTGTAGGAAACACCGTTCTTTTGTTCTCAGCACACTCTCGTTTCCTGCTGTCTTAGAGAGTCTAGAAAGCAAGAGCGTGCTTCTTATTCTAAAGCAGAGTGTGATCAATGGATGATTACACTACTGTGTGTTTTACTTCAGAAATGGAGTTAAATCCCAGGCTCTGAGTCTTCCTACAAGCAAGACTTCAATTCAGGTAAGGGCAGTCACTTTTCTGCTCAAACGAACTACATCGTTCACGAAGCTCACACGTTTCTCATCTTAACTGACAAGCATTGGATCTTAGAGGACCAGTGCATTCTATCAGTTTCAGAAGAAGAGTTGGACTAGATATGGTCCGTATGTGTAGGAAACACCGTTCTTTTGTTCTCAGCACACTCATGTTTCCTGCTGTATTAGAGACTCTAGAAAGCAAGAGCGTGCTTCTTGCTCTAAAGCAGAGTGTGATCCATGGATGAGAACTATGCTGTGTGTTTCCCTTCAGAAATGGAGTTAAATCCCAGGCTATGAGTCTCCCTACAAGCAAGATTTCGTTTCAGGTAAGGGCAGTCACTTTTCAGCTCAAACGAACTACATCGTTCACGAAGCTCACACGTTTCTCATCTTAACTGACAAGCATTGCATGTTAAAGGACCAGTGCTTTTTATCAGTTTCAGAAGAAGAGTTGGACTAGATATGGTCCGTATGTGTAGGAAACACCATTCTTTTGTTCTGGGCACACTCAGATTTCCTGCTGTATTAGAGACTCTAGAAAGCAAGAGCGTGCTTCTTGCTCTAAAGCAGAGTGTGATCCATGGATGAAAACTATGCTGTGTGTTTCCCTTCAGAAATGGAGTTAAATCCCAGGCTCTGTGTCTTCCTACAAGCAAGACTTCGTTTCAGTTAAGGGCAGTCACTTTTCAGCTCAAATGAACTACATCGTTCACGGAGCTATCACGTTTCTCATCTTAACAGACAAGCACTGGATGTTAGAGGACCAGTGCTTTGTACCAGTTTCAGAATCAGAGTTGGACCAGATATGGTCTGTATGTGTAGGAAACACCGTTCTTTTGTTCTGGGCCCACTCAGATTTCCTGCTGTATTAGAGAATCTAGAAAGCAAGAGCGTGCTTCTTGCTCTAAAGCAGAATGTGATCCATGGATGAAAACTATGCTGTGTGTTTCCCTTCAGAAATGGAGTTAAATCCCAGGCTCTGTGTCTTCCTACAGGCAAGACTTCGTTTCAGGTAAGGGCAGTCACTTTTCAGCTCAAACGAACTACATCGTTCACGAAGCTCACACGTTTCTCATCTTAACAGACAACCATTAGATTTTAGAGGACCAGTGCTTTGTATCAGTTTCAGAAGCAGAGTTGGACTATATAATGTCCGTATGTGTAGGAAACACCGTTCTTTTGTTCTCAGCAAACTCACGTTTCCTGCTGTCTTAGAGATTCTAGAAAGCATGAGCGTGCTTCTTGTTCTAAAGCAGAGTGTGATCAATGGATGAGAACTATGCTGTGTGTTTCACTTCAGAAATGGAGTTAAATCCCAGGCTCTGAGTCTTCCTACAAGCAAGACCTCATTTCAGGTAAGGGCAGTCACTTTTCAGCTCAAACGAACTACATCATTCACGAAGCTCACACGTTTCTCATCTTAACAGACAAGCATTAGATTTTAGAGGACCAGTGCTTTTTATCAATTTCAGAGGCAGAGTTGGACTATATAATGTCCGTATGTGTAGGAAACACCATTCTTTTGTTCTCAGCACACTCACGTTATCTGCTGTCTTGGAGATTCTAGAAAGCAAGAGTGTGCTTCTTGTTCTAAAGCAGAGTGTGATCAATGGATGATAACACTGCTGTGTGTTTTATTTCAGAAATGGAGTTAAATCCCAAGCTCTGAGTCTTCCTACAAGCAAGACTTCAATTAAGGTAAGGGCAGTCACTTTTCTGCTCAAACGAACTACATCGTTCACGAAGCTCACACATTTCTCATCTTAACAGACAAGCATTAGATTTTAGAGGACCAGTGCTTTTTATCAGTTTCAGAAGCAGAGTTGGACTATATAATGTCCGTATGTGTAGGAAACACCATTCTTTTGTTCTGGGCACACTCAGATTTCCTGCTGTATTAGAGACTCTAGAAAGCTAGAGTGTGCTTCTCGCTCTAAAGCAGAGTGTGATCCATGGATGAGAACTATGCTGTGTGTTTCCCTTCAGAAATGGACTTAAATCCCAGGCTCTGTGTCTTACTACAAGCAAGAATTCGTTTGAGGAAAGGGCAGTCACTTTTCAGCTCAAACGAACTACATCATTCACTGAGCTCACACGTTTCTCATCTTAACTGACAAGCATTGGTTATTAGAGTACCAGTGCTTTGTATCTGTTTCAGAAGCAGAGTTAGACTAGATATGGTCCGTATGTGTAGGAAGCACCGTTCTTTTGTTCTCAGCACACTCACGTTTCCTGCTGTCTTAGAGACTTTAGAAAGCAAGAGCGTGCTTCTCGCTCTAAAGCAGAGTGTGATACATGGATGAAAACTATGCTGTGTGTTTCCCTTCAGAAAAGTAGTTAAATCTCAGGATCTATGTCTTCCTACAAGAAAGACTTCGTTTCATGTAATGGCAGTCACTTTTCAGCTCAAAGGAACTACATCGTTCACTGAGCTCACACGTTTCTCATCTTAACTGACAAGCATTAGATTTTAGAGGACCAGTGCTTTTTATCAGTTTCAGAAGCAGAGTTGGACTATATAATGTCTGTATGTGTAGGAAACACCGTTCTTTTGTTCTCAGCACACTCTCGTTTCCTGCTGTCTTAGAGAGTCTAGAAAGCAAGAGCGTGCTTCTTATTCTAAAGCAGAGTGTGATCAATGGATGATTACACTACTGTGTGTTTTACTTCAGAAATGGAGTTAAATCCCAGGCTCTGAGTCTTCCTACAAGCAAGACTTCAATTCAGGTAAGGGCAGTCACTTTTCTGCTCAAACGAACTACATCGTTCACGAAGCTCACACGTTTCTCATCTTAACTGACAAGCATTGGATCTTAGAGGACCAGTGCATTCTATCAGTTTCAGAAGAAGAGTTGGACTAGATATGGTCCGTATGTGTAGGAAACACCGTTCTTTTGTTCTCAGCACACTCATGTTTCCTGCTGTATTAGAGACTCTAGAAAGCAAGAGCGTGCTTCTTGCTCTAAAGCAGAGTGTGATCCATGGATGAGAACTATGCTGTGTGTTTCCCTTCAGAAATGGAGTTAAATCCCAGGCTATGAGTCTCCCTACAAGCAAGATTTCGTTTCAGGTAAGGGCAGTCACTTTTCAGCTCAAACGAACTACATATTTCACGGAGCACACACGTTTCTCATCTTAACAGACAAGCATTGGATGGTAGAGGACCAGTGCTTTGTATCAGTTTCAGAAGCAGAGTTGGACTAAATATGGTCTGTATGTGTAGAAAACACCATTCTTTTGTTCTGGGCACACTCAGATTTCCTGCTGTATTAGAGACTCTAGAAAGCAAGAGCGTGCTTCTTGCTCTTAAGCAGAGTGTGATCCATGGATGAGAACTATGCTGTGTGTTTCCCTCAGAAATGGAGTTAAATCCCAGGCTCTGTGTCTTCCTACAAGCAAGACTTCGTTTCAGTTAAGGGCAGTCACTTTTCAGCTCAAATGAACTACATCGTTCACAGAGCTCTCACGTTTCTCATCTTAACAGACAAGCATTGGATGTTAGAGGACCAGTGCTTTGTACCAGTTTCAGAAGCAGAGTTGGACTAGATATGGTCTGTATGTGTAGGAAACACCGTTCTTTTGTTTTCAGCACACTCACGTTTCCTGCTGTCTTAGAGACTCTAGAAAGCAAGAGCGTGCTTCTTATTCTAAAGCAGAGTGTGATCAATGGATGAGACAATGCTGTATGTTTCACTTCAGAAATGGAGTTAAATCCCATGCTCTGAGTCTCCCTACAAGCAAGACTTCGTTTCAGGTAAGGGCAGTCACTTTTCTGCTCAAAGGAACTACATCGTTCACGAAGCTCACACGTTTCTCATCTTAACTGACAAGAATTGGATTTTAGAGGACCAGTGCATTGTATCAGTTTCAGAAGAAGATTTGGACTACATATAGTCCGTATGTGTAGGATACTCCGTTCTTTTGTTCTGGGCACACTCAGATTTCCTGCTGTATTAGAGAATCTAGAAAGCAAGAGCGCTCTTCTTGCTCTAAAGCAGAATGTGATCCATGGATGAAAACTATGCTGTGTGTTTCCCTTCAGAAATGGAGTTAAATCCCAGGCTCTGTGTCATCCTACAGGCAAGACTTCATTTCAGGTAAGGGAAGTCACTTTTCAGCTCAAACGAACTACATCGTTCACGAAGCTCACATGTTTCTCATCTTAACAGACAAGCATTAGATTTTAGAGGACCAGTGCTTTTTATCAGTTTCAGAAGCAGAGTTGGACTATATAATGTCTGTATGTGTAGGAAACACCGGTCTTTTGTTCTCAGCAAACTCACATTTCCTGCTGTCTTAGAGATTCTAGAAAGCATGAGCGTGCTTCTTATTCTAAAGCAGAGTGTGATCAATGGATGAGAACTATGCTGTTTGTTTTATTTCAGAAATGGAGTTAAATCCCAAGCTCTGAGTCTTCCTACAAGCAAGACTTCAAATAAGGTAAGGGCAGTCACTTTTCAGCTCAAACGAACTACATCGTTCACGAAGCTCACACGTTTCTCATCTTAACTGACAAGCATTGCATGTTAAAGGACCAGTGCTTTTTATCAGTTTCAGAAGAAGAGTTGGACTAGATATGGTCCGTATGTGTAGGAAACACCATTCTTTTGTTCTGGGCACACTCAGATTTCCTGCTGTATTAGAGACTCTAGAAAGCAAGAGCGTGCTTCTTGCTCTAAAGCAGAGTGTGATCCATGGATGAAAACTATGCTGTGTGTTTCCCTTCAGAAATGGAGTTAAATCCCAGGCTCTGTGTCTTCCTACAAGCAAGACTTCGTTTCAGTTAAGGGCAGTCACTTTTCAGCTCAAATGAACTACATCGTTCACGGAGCTATCACGTTTCTCATCTTAACAGACAAGCACTGGATGTTAGAGGACCAGTGCTTTGTACCAGTTTCAGAATCAGAGTTGGACCAGATATGGTCTGTATGTGTAGGTAACACCGTTCTTTTGTTCTGGGCACACTCAGATTTCCTGCTGTATTAGAGAATCTAGAAAGCAAGAGCGTGCTTCTTGCTCTAAAGCAGAATGTGATCCATGGATGAAAACTATGCTGTGTGTTTCCCTTCAGAAATGGAGTTAAATCCCAGGCTCTGTGTCTTCCTACAGGCAAGACTTCGTTTCAGGTAAGGGCAGTCACTTTTCAGCTCAAACGAACTACATCGTTCACGAAGCTCACACGTTTCTCATCTTAACAGACAAGCATTAGATTTTAGAGGACCAGTGCTTTGTATCAGTTTCAGAAGCAGAGTTGGACTATATAATGTCCGTATGTGTAGGAAACACCGTTCTTTTGTTCTCAGCAAACTCACGTTTCCTGCTGTCTTAGAGATTCTAGAAAGCATGAGCGTGCTTCTTGTTCTAAAGCAGAGTGTGATCAATGGATGAGAACTATGCTGTGTGTTTCACTTCAGAAATGGAGTTAAATCCCAGGCTCTGAGTCTTCCTACAAGCAAGACCTCATTTCAGGTAAGGGCAGTCACTTTTCAGCTCAAACGAACTACATCGTTCACGAAGCTCACACGTTTCTCATCTTAACAGACAAGCATTAGATTTTAGAGGACCAGTGCTTTGTATCAGTTTCAGAAGCAGAGTTGGACTATATAATGTCCGTATGTGTAGGAAACACCGTTCTTTTGTTCTCAGCAAACTCACGTTTCCTGCTGTCTTAGAGATTCTAGAAAGCATGAGCGTGCTTCTTGTTCTAAAGCAGAGTGTGATCAATGGATGAGAACTATGCTGTGTGTTTCACTTCAGAAATGGAGTTAAATCCCAGGCTCTGAGTCTTCCTACAAGCATGACCTCATTTCAGGTAAGGGCAGTCACTTTTCAGCTCAAACGAACTACATCGTTCACGAAGCTCACACGTTTCTCATCTTAACAGACAAGCATTAGATTTTAGAGGACCAGTGCTTTTTATCAATTTCAGAGGCAGAGTTGGACTATATAATGTCCGTATGTGTAGGAAACACCGTTCTTTTGTTCTCAGCACACTCACGTTATCTGCTGTCTTGGAGATTCTAGAAAGCAAGAGTGTGCTTCTTGTTCTAAAGCAGAGTGTGATCAATGGATGATAACACTGCTGTGTGTTTTATTTCAGAAATGGAGTTAAATCCAAAGCTCTGAGTCTTCCTACAAGCAAGACTTCAATTAAGGTAAGGGCAGTCACTTTTCTGCTCAAACGAACTACATCGTTCACGAAGCTCACACATTTCTCATCTTAACAGACAAGCATTAGATTTTAGAGGACCAGTGCTTTTTATCAGTTTCAGAAGCAGAGTTGGACTATATAATGTCCGTATGTGTAGGAAACACCATTCTTTTGTTCTGGGCACACTCAGATTTCCTGCTGTATTAGAGACTCTAGAAAGCTAGAGTGTGCTTCTCGCTCTAAAGCAGAGTGTGATCCATGGATGAGAACTATGCTGTGTGTTTCCCTTCAGAAATGGACTTAAATCCCAGGCTCTGTGTCTTACTACAAGCAAGAATTCGTTTGAGGAAAGGGCAGTCACTTTTCAGCTCAAACGAACTACATCATTCACTGAGCTCACACATTTCTCATCTTAACTGACAAGCATTGGATATTAGAGTACCAGTGCTTTGTATCTGTTTCAGAAGCAGAGTTAGACTAGATATGGTCCGTATGTGTAGGAAGCACCGTTCTTTTGTTCTCAGCACACTCACGTTTCCTGCTGTCTTAGAGACTTTAGAAAGCAAGAGCGTGCTTCTCGCTCTAAAGCAGAGTGTGATACATGGATGAAAACTATGATGTGTGTTTCCCTTCAGAAAAGTAGTTAAATCTCAGGATCTATGTCTTCCTACAAGAAAGACTTCGTTTCATGTAATGGCAGTCACTTTTCAGCTCAAAGGAACTACATCGTTCACTGAGCTCACACGTTTCTCATCTTAACTGACAAGCATTAGATTTTAGAGGACCAGTGCTTTTTATCAGTTTCAGAAGCAGAGTTGGACTATATAATGTCTGTATGTGTAGGAAACACCGTTCTTTTGTTCTCAGCACACTCTCGTTTCCTGCTGTCTTAGAGAGTCTAGAAAGCAAGAGCGTGCTTCTTATTCTAAAGCAGAGTGTGATCAATGGATGATTACACTACTGTGTGTTTTACTTCAGAAATGGAGTTAAATCCCAGGCTCTGAGTCTTCCTACAAGCAAGACTTCAATTCAGGTAAGGGCAGTCACTTTTCTGCTCAAACGAACTACATCGTTCACGAAGCTCACACGTTTCTCATCTTAACTGACAAGCATTGGATCTTAGAGGACCAGTGCATTCTATCAGTTTCAGAAGAAGAGTTGGACTAGATATGGTCCGTATGTGTAGGAAACACCGTTCTTTTGTTCTCAGCACACTCATGTTTCCTGCTGTATTAGAGACTCTAGAAAGCAAGAGCATGCTTCTTGCTCTAAAGCAGAGTGTGATCCATGGATGAGAACTATGCTGTGTGTTTCCCTTCAGAAATGGAGTTAAATCCCAGGCTATGAGTCTCCCTACAAGCAAGATTTCGTTTCAGGTAAGGGCAGTCACTTTTCAGCTCAAACGAACTACATCGTTCACGAAGCTCACACGTTTCTCATCTTAACTGACAAGCATTGCATGTTAAAGGACCAGTGCTTTTTATCAGTTTCAGAAGAAGAGTTGGACTAGATATGGTCCGTATGTGTAGGAAACACCATTCTTTTGTTCTGGGCACACTCAGATTTCCTGCTGTATTAGAGACTCTAGAAAGCAAGAGCGTGCTTCTTGCTCTAAAGCAGAGTGTGATCCATGGATGAAAACTATGCTGTGTGTTTCCCTTCAGAAATGGAGTTAAATCCCAGGCTCTGTGTCTTCCTACAAGCAAGACTTCGTTTCAGTTAAGGGCAGTCACTTTTCAGCTCAAATGAACTACATCGTTCACGGAGCTATCACGTTTCTCATCTTAACAGACAAGCACTGGATGTTAGAGGACCAGTGCTTTGTACCAGTTTCAGAATCAGAGTTGGACCAGATATGGTCTGTATGTGTAGGAAACACCGTTCTTTTGTTCGGGGCACACTCAGATTTCCTGCTGTATTAGAGAATCTAGAAAGCAAGAGCGTGCTTCTTGCTCTAAAGCAGAATGTGATCCATGGATGAAAACTATGCTGTGTGTTTCCCTTCAGAAATGGAGTTAAATCCCAGGCTCTGTGTCTTCCTACAGGCAAGACTTCGTTTCAGGTAAGGGCAGTCACTTTTCAGCTCAAACGAACTACATCGTTCACGAAGCTCACACGTTTCTCATCTTAACAGACAAGCATTAGATTTTAGAGGACCAGTGCTTTGTATCAGTTTCAGAAGCAGAGTTGGACTATATAATGTCCGTATGTGTAGGAAACACCGTTCTTTTGTTCTCAGCAAACTCACGTTTCCTGCTGTCTTAGAGATTCTAGAAAGCATGACCGTGCTTCTTGTTCTAAAGCAGAGTGTGATCAATGGATGAGAACTATGCTGTGTGTTTCACTTCAGAAATGGAGTTAAATCCCAGGCTCTGAGTCTTCCTACAAGCAAGACCTCATTTCAGGTAAGGGCAGTCACTTTTCAGCTCAAACGAACTACATCGTTCACGAAGCTCACACGTTTCTCATCTTAACAGACAAGCATTAGATTTTAGAGGACCAGTGCTTTTTATCAATTTCAGAGGCAGAGTTGGACTATATAATGTCCGTATGTGTAGGAAACACCATTCTTTTGTTCTCAGCACACTCACGTTATCTGCTGTCTTGGAGATTCTAGAAAGCAAGAGTGTGCTTCTTGTTCTAAAGCAGAGTGTGATCAATTGATGATAACACTGCTGTGTGTTTTATTTCAGAAATGGAGTTAAATCCCAAGCTCTGAGTCTTCCTACAAGCAAGACTTCAATTAAGGTAAGGGCAGTCACTTTTCTGCTCAAACGAACTACATCGTTCACGAAGCTCACACATTTCTCATCTTAACAGACAAGCATTAGATTTTAGAGGACCAGTGCTTTTTATCAGTTTCAGAAGCAGAGTTGGACTATATAATGTCCGTATGTGTAGGAAACACCATTCTTTTGTTCTGGGCACACTCAGATTTCCTGCTGTATTAGAGACTCTAGAAAGCTAGAGTGTGCTTCTCGCTCTAAAGCAGAGTGTGATCCATGGATGAGAACTATGCTGTGTGTTTCCCTTCAGAAATGGACTTAAATCCCAGGCTCTGTGTCTTACTACAAGCAAGAATTCGTTTGAGGAAAGGGCAGTCACTTTTCAGCTCAAACGAACTACATCATTCACTGAGCTCACACATTTCTCATCTTAACTGACAAGCATTGGATATTAGAGTACCAGTGCTTTGTATCTGTTTCAGAAGCAGAGTTAGACTAGATATGGTCCGTATGTGTAGGAAGCACCGTTCTTTTGTTCTCAGCACACTCACGTTTCCTGCTGTCTTAGAGACTTTAGAAAGCAAGAGCGTGCTTCTCGCTCTAAAGCAGAGTGTGATACATGGATGAAAACTATGATGTGTGTTTCCCTTCAGAAAAGTAGTTAAATCTCAGGATCTATGTCTTCCTACAAGAAAGACTTCGTTTCATGTAATGGCAGTCACTTTTCAGCTCAAAGGAACTACATCGTTCACTGAGCTCACACGTTTCTCATCTTAACTGACAAGCATTAGATTTTAGAGGACCAGTGCTTTTTATCAGTTTCAGAAGCAGAGTTGGACTATATAATGTCTGTATGTGTAGGAAACACCGTTCTTTTGTTCTCAGCACACTCTCGTTTCCTGCTGTCTTAGAGAGTCTAGAAAGCAAGAGCGTGCTTCTTATTCTAAAGCAGAGTGTGATCAATGGATGATTACACTACTGTGTGTTTTACTTCAGAAATGGAGTTAAATCCCAGGCTCTGAGTCTTCCTACAAGCAAGACTTCAATTCAGGTAAGGGCAGTCACTTTTCTGCTCAAACGAACTACATCGTTCACGAAGCTCACACGTTTCTCATCTTAACTGACAAGCATTGGATCTTAGAGGACCAGTGCATTCTATCAGTTTCAGAAGAAGAGTTGGACTAGATATGGTCCGTATGTGTAGGAAACACCGTTCTTTTGTTCTCAGCACACTCATGTTTCCTGCTGTATTAGAGACTCTAGAAAGCAAGAGCGTGCTTCTTGCTCTAAAGCAGAGTGTGATCCATGGATGAGAACTATGCTGTGTGTTTCCCTTCAGAAATGGAGTTAAATCCCAGGCTATGAGTCTCCCTACAAGCAAGATTTCGTTTCAGGTAAGGGCAGTCACTTTTCAGCTCAAACGAACTACATATTTCACGGAGCACACACGTTTCTCATCTTAACAGACAAGCATTGGATGGTAGAGGACCAGTGCTTTGTATCAGTTTCAGAAGCAGAGTTGGACTAAATATGATCTGTATGTGTAGAAAACACCATTCTTTTGTTCTGGGCACACTCAGATTTCCTGCTGTATTAGAGACTCTAGAAAGCAAGAGCGTGCTTCTTGCTCTTAAGCAGAGTGTGATCCATGGATGAGAACTATGCTGTGTGTTTCCCTTCAGAAATGGAGTTAAATCCCAGGCTCTGTGTCTTCCTACAAGCAAGACTTCGTTTCAGTTAAGGGCAGTCACTTTTCAGCTCAAATGAACTACATCGTTCACAGAGCTCTCACGTTTCTCATCTTAACAGACAAGCATTGGATGTTAGAGGTCCAGTGCTTTGTACCAGTTGCAGAAGCAGAGTTGGACTAGATATGGGCTGTATGTGTAGGAAACACCGTTCTTTTTTTTTCAGCACACTCACGTTTCCTGCTGTCTTAGAGACTCTAGAAAGCAAGAGCGTGCTTCTTGTTCTAAAGCAGAGTGTGATCAATGGATGAGACAATGCTGTGTGTTTCACTTCAGAAATGGAGTTAAATCCCATGTCTGAGTCTCCCTACAAGCAAGACTTCGTTTCAGGTAAGGGCAGTCACTTTTCTGCTCAAAGGAACTACATCGTTCACGAAGCTCACACGTTTCTCATCTTAACTGACAAGAATTGGATGTTAGAGGACCAGTGCATTGTATCAGTTTCAGAAGAAGATTTGGACTACATATAGTCCATAGGTGTAGGAAACACCGTTCTTTTGTTCGGGGCACACTCAGATTTCCTGCTGTATTAGAGAATCTAGAAAGCAAGAGCGTGCTTCTTGCTCTAAAGCAGAATGTGATCCATGGATGAAAACTATGCTGTGTGTTTCCCTTCAGAAATGGAGTTAAATCCCAGGCTCTGTGTCTTCCTACAGGCAAGACTTCGTTTCAGGTAAGGGCAGTCACTTTTCAGCTCAAACGAACTACATCGTTCACGAAGCTCACACGTTTCTCATCTTAACAGACAAGCATTAGATTTTAGAGGACCAGTGCTTTGTATCAGTTTCAGAAGCATAGTTGGACTATATAATGTCTGTATGTGTAGGAAACACCGTTCTTTTGTTCTCAGCAAACTCACGTTTCCTGCTGTCTTAGAGATTCTAGAAAGCATGAGCGTGCTTCTTGTTCTAAAGCAGAGTGTGATCAATGGATGAGAACTATGCTGTGTGTTTCACTTCAGAAATGGAGTTAAATCCCAGGCTCTGAGTCTTCGTACAAGCAAGACCTCGTTTCAGGTAAGGGCAGTCACTTTTCAGCTCAAACGAACTACATCGTTCACGAAGCTCACACGTTTCTCATCTTAACAGACAAGCATTAGATTTTAGAGGACCAGTGCTTTTTATCAGTTTCAGAAGCAGAGTTGGACTATATAATGTCCGTATGTGTAGGAAACACCGTTCTTTTGTTCTCAGCACACTCACGTTATCTGCTGTCTTGGAGATTCTAGAAAGCAAGAGTGTGCTTCTTGTTCTAAAGCAGAGTGTGATCAATGGATGATATACTGCTGTGTGTTTCACTTCAGAAATGGAGTTAAATCCCAGGCTCTGAGTCTTCCTACAAGCAAGACCTCGTTTCAGGTAAGGGCAGTCACTTTTCTGCTCAAACGAACTACATCGTTCACAAAGCTCACACGTTTCTCATCTTAACTGACAAGAATTGGATGTTAGAGGACCAGTGCATTGTATCAGTTTCAAAAGAAGATTTGGACTACATATAGTCCATATGTGTAGGAAACACCGTTCTTTTGTTCTGGGCACACTCAGATTTCCTGCTGTATTAGAGAATCTAGAAAGCAAGAGCGTGCTTCTTGCTCTAAAGCAGAATGTGATCCATGGATGAAAACTATGCTGTGTGTTTCCCTTCAGAAATGGAGTTAAATCCCAGGCTCTGTGTCTTCCTACAGGCAAGACTTCGTTTCAGGTAAGGGCAGTCACTTTTCAGCTCAAACGAACTACATCGTTCACGAAGCTCACACGTTTCTCATCTTAACAGACAAGCATTAGATTTTAGAGGACCAGTGCTTTGTATCAGTTTCAGAAGCAGAGTTGGACTATATAATGTCCGTATGTGTAGGAAACACCGTTCTTTTTTTCTCAGCAAACTCACGTTTCCTGCTGTCTTAGAGATTCTAGAAAGCATGAGCGTGCTTCTTGTTCTAAAGCAGAGTGTGATCAATGGATGAGAACTATGCTGTGTGTTTCACTTCAGAAATGGAGTTAAATCCCAGGCTCTGAGTCTTCCTACAAGCAAGACCTCGTTTCAGGTAAGGGCAGTCACTTTTCTGCTCAAACGAACTACATCGTTCACAAAGCTCACACGTTTCTCATCTTAACTGACAAGAATTGGATCTTAGAGGACCAGTGCATTCTATCAGTTTCAGAAGAAGAGTTGGACTAGATATGGGCTGTATGTTTAGGAAACATCGTTCTTTTTTTTTAAGCACACTCACGTTTCCTGCTGTCTTAGAGACTCTAGAAAGCAAGAGCGTGCTTCTTGTTCTAAAGCAGAGTGTGATCAATGGATGAGACAATGCTGTGTGTTTCACTTCAGAAATGGAGTTAAATCCCATGTCTGAGTCTCCCTACAAGCAAGACTTCGTTTCAGGTAAGGGCAGTCACTTTTCTGCTCAAAGGAACTACATCGTTCACGAAGCTCACACGTTTCTCATCTTAACTGACAAGAATTGGATGTTAGAGGACCAGTGCATTGTATCAGTTTCAGAAGAAGATTTGGACTACATATAGTCCATAGGTGTAGGAAACACCGTTCTTTTGTTCTGGGCACACTCAGATTTCCTGCTCTATTAGAGAATCTAGAAAGCAAGAGCGTGCTTCTTGCTCTAAAGCAGAATGTGATCCATGGATGAAAACTATGCTGTGTGTTTCCCTTCAGAAATGGAGTTAAATCCCAGGCTCTGTGTCTTCCTACAGGCAAGACTTCGTTTCAGGTAAGGGAAGTCACTTTTCAGCTCAAACGAACTACATCGTTCACGAAGCTCACACGTTTCTCATCTTAACAGACAAGCATTAGATTTTAGAGGACCAGTGCTTTGTATCAGTTTCAGAAGCAGAGTTGGACTATATAATGTCCGTATGTGTAGGAAACACCGTTCTTTTGTTCTCAGCAAACTCACGTTTCCTGCTGTCTTAGAGATTCTAGAAAGCATGAGCGTGCTTCTTGTTCTAAAGCAGAGTGTGATCAATGGATGAGAACTATGCTGTGTGTTTCACTTCAGAAATGGAGTTAAATCCCAGGCTCTGAGTCTTCCTACAAGCAAGACCTCGTTTCAGATAAGGGCAGTCACTTTTCAGCTCAAACGAACTACATCGTTCACGAAGCTCACACGTTTCTCATCTTAACAGACAAGCATTAGATTTTAGAGGACCAGTGCTTTTTATCAGTTTCAGAAGCAGAGTTGGACTATATAATGTCCGTATGTGTAGGAAACACCGTTCTTTTGTTCTCAGCACACTCACGTTATCTGCTGTCTTGGAGATTCTAGAAAGCAAGAGTGTGCTTCTTGTTCTAAAGCAGAGTGTGATCAATGGATGATAACACTGCTGTGTGTTTTATTTCAGAAATGGAGTTAAATCCCAGGCTCTGAGTCTTCCTACAAGCAAGACTACAATTAAGGTAAAGGCAGTCACTTTTCTGCTCAAACGAACTACATCGTTCACGAAGCTCACACGTTTCTCATCTTAACAGACAAGCATTAGATTTTAGAGGACCAGTGCTTTTTATCAGTTTCAGAAGCAGAGTTGGACTATATAATGTCCGTATGTGTAGGAAACACCGTTCTTTTGTTCTCAGCACACTCACGTTATCTGCTGTCTTGGAGATTCTAGAAAGCAAGAGTGTGCTTCTTGTTCTAAAGCAGAGTGTGATCAATGGATGATAACACTGCTGTGTGTTTCACTTCAGAAATGGAGTTAAATCCCAGGCTCTGAGTCTTCCTACAAGCAAGACCTCGTTTCAGGTAAGGGCAGTCACTTTTCTGCTCAAACGAACTACATCGTTCACAAAGCTCACACGTTTCTCATCTTAACTGACAAGAATTGGATGTTAGAGGACCAGTGCATTGTATCAGTTTCAAAAGAAGATTTGGACTACATATAGTCCATATGTGTAGGAAACACCGTTCTTTTGTTCTGGGCACACTCAGATTTCCTGCTGTATTAGAGAATCTAGAAAGCAAGAGCGTGCTTCTTGCTCTAAAGCAGAATGTGATCCATGGATGAAAACTATGCTGTGTGTTTCCCTTCAGAAATGGAGTTAAATCCCAGGCTCTGTGTCTTCCTACAGGCAAGACTTCGTTTCAGGTAAGGGCAGTCACTTTTCAGCTCAAACGAACTACATCGTTCACGAAGCTCACACGTTTCTCATCTTAACAGACAAGCATTAGATTTTAGAGGACCAGTGCTTTGTATCAGTTTCAGAAGCAGAGTTGGACTATATAATGTCCGTATGTGTAGGAAACACCGTTCTTTTTTTCTCAGCAAACTCACGTTTCCTGCTGTCTTAGAGATTCTAGAAAGCATGAGCGTGCTTCTTGTTCTAAAGCAGAGTGTGATCAATGGATGAGAACTATGCTGTGTGTTTCACTTCAGAAATGGAGTTAAATCCCAGGCTCTGAGTCTTCCTACAAGCAAGACCTCGTTTCAGGTAAGGGCAGTCACTTTTCTGCTCAAACGAACTACATCGTTCACAAAGCTCACACGTTTCTCATCTTAACTGACAAGCATTGGATCTTAGAGGACCAGTGCATTCTATCAGTTTCAGAAGAAGAGTTGGACTAGATATGGGCTGTATGTTTAGGAAACATCGTTCTTTTTTTTTAAGCACACTCACGTTTCCTGCTGTCTTAGAGACTCTAGAAAGCAAGAGCGTGCTTCTTGTTCTAAAGCAGAGTGTGATCAATGGATGAGACAATGCTGTGTGTTTCACTTCAGAAATGGAGTTAAATCCCATGTCTGAGTCTCCCTACAAGCAAGACTTCGTTTCAGGTAAGGGCAGTCACTTTTCTGCTCAAAGGAACTACATCGTTCACGAAGCTCACACGTTTCTCATCTTAACTGACAAGAATTGGATGTTAGAGGACCAGTGCATTGTATCAGTTTCAGAAGAAGATTTGGACTACATATAGTCCATAGGTGTAGGAAACACCGTTCTTTTGTTCTGGGCACACTCAGATTTCCTGCTGTATTAGAGAATCTAGAAAGCAAGAGCGTGCTTCTTGCTCTAAAGCAGAATGTGATCCATGGATGAAAACTATGCTGTGTGTTTCCCTTCAGAAATGGAGTTAAATCCCAGGCTCTGTGTCTTCCTACAGGCAAGACTTCGTTTCAGGTAAGGGAAGTCACTTTTCAGCTCAAACGAACTACATCGTTCACGAAGCTCACACGTTTCTCATCTTAACAGACAAGCATTAGATTTTAGAGGACCAGTGCTTTGTATCAGTTTCAGAAGCAGAGTTGGACTATATAATGTCCGTATGTGTAGGAAACACCGTTCTTTTGTTCTCAGCAAACTCACGTTTCCTGCTGTCTTAGAGATTCTAGAAAGCATGAGCGTGCTTCTTGTTCTAAAGCAGAGTGTGATCAATGGATGAGAACTATGCTGTGTGTTTCACTTCAGAAATGGAGTTAAATCCCAGGCTCTGAGTCTTCCTACAAGCAAGACCTCGTTTCAGATAAGGGCAGTCACTTTTCAGCTCAAACGAACTACATCGTTCACGAAGCTCACACGTTTCTCATCTTAACAGACAAGCATTAGATTTTAGAGGACCAGTGCTTTTTATCAGTTTCAGAAGCAGAGTTGGACTATATAATGTCCGTATGTGTAGGAAACACCGTTCTTTTGTTCTCAGCACACTCACGTTATCTGCTGTCTTGGAGATTCTAGAAAGCAAGAGTGTGCTTCTTGTTCTAAAGCAGAGTGTGATCAATGGATGATAACACTGCTGTGTGTTTTATTTCAGAAATGGAGTTAAATCCCAGGCTCTGAGTCTTCCTACAAGCAAGACTACAATTAAGGTAAAGGCAGTCACTTTTCTGCTCAAACGAACTACATCGTTCACGAAGCTCACACATTTCTCATCTTAACTGACAAGCATTGGATGTTAAAGGACCAGTGCTTTGTATCAGTTTCAGAAGAAGAGTTGGACTAGATATGGTCCGTATGTGGAGGAAACACCATTCATTTGTTCTGGGCACACTCAGATTTCCTGCTGTATTAGAGAATCTAGAAAGCAAGAGCGTGCTTCTTGCTCTTAAGCAGAGTGTGATCCATGGATGAGAACTATGCTGTGTGTTTCCCTGCAGAAATGGAGTTAAATCCCAGGCTCTGTGTCTTCCTACAAGCAAGATTCGTTTCAGTTAAGGGCAGTCACTTTTCAGCTCAAACGAACTACATGGTTCACAGAGCTATCACGTTTCTCATCTTAACAGACAAGCATTGGATGGTAGAGGACCAGTGCTTTGTACCAGTTTCAGAAGCAGAGTTAGACTTGATATGGTCTGTATGTGTAGGAAACACCGTTCTTTTGTTCTCAGCAAACTCATGTTTCCTGCTGTCTTAGAGATTCTAGAAAGCATGAGTGTGCTTCTTGTTCTAAAGCAGAGTGTGATCAATGGATGAGAACTATGCTCTGTGTTTCACTTTAGAAATGGAGTTAAATCCCAGGCTCTGTGTCTTCCTACAAGCAAGATGTCTTTTCCGGTAAGGGCAGTCACTTTTCAGCTCAACCGAACTACATCGTTCACGGAGCTCTCACGTTTCTCATCTTAACAGACAAGCATTGGATGTTAGAGGACCAGTGCATTGTATCAGTTTCAGAAGAAGATTTGGACTACATATAGTCCGTATGTGTAGGATACACCGTTCTTTTGTTCTGGGCACACTCAGATTTCCTGCTGTATTAGAGAATCTAGAAAGCAAGAGCGTGCTTCTTGCTCTAAAGCAGAATGTGATCCATGGATGAAAACTATGCTGTGTGTTTCCCTTCAGAAATGGAGTTAAATCCCAGGCTCTGTGTCTTCCTACAGGCAAGACTTCGTTTCAGGTAAGGGCAGTCACTTTTGAGCTCAAACGAACTACATAGTTCACGAAGCTCACACGTTTCTCATCTTAACTGACAAGCATTGGATTTTAGAGGACCAGTGCATTCTATCAGTTTCAGAAGAAGAGTTGGACTAGATATGGTCCGTATGTGTAGGAAACACCGTTCTTTTGTTCTGGGCAAACTCAGATTTCCTGCTGTATTAGAGAATCTAGAAAGCAAGAGCCTGCTTCTTGCTCTAAAGCAGAATGTGATCCATGGATGAAAACTATGCTGTGTGTTTCCCTTCAGAAATGGAGTTAAATCCCAGGCTCTGTGTCTTCCTACAGGTAAGACTTCAATTCAGGTAAGGGCAGTCACTTTTCAGTTCAAACAAACTACATCGTTCATGAAGCTGACACGTTTCTCATCTTAACAGACAAGCATTAGATTTTAGAGGACCAGTGCTTTTTATCAGTTTCAGAAGCAGAGTTGGACTATATAATGTCCGTATGTGTAGGAAACACCATTCTTTTGTTCTGGGCACACTCAGATTTCCTGCTGTATTAGAGACTCTAGAAAGCTAGAGTGTGCTTCTCGCTCTAAAGCAGAGTGTGATCCATGGATGAGAACTATGCTGTGTGTTTCCCTTCAGAAATGGACTTAAATCCCAGGCTCTGTGTCTTACTACAAGCAAGAATTCGTTTGAGGAAAGGGCAGTCACTTTTCAGCTCAAACGAACTACATCGTTCATTGAGCTCACACGTTTATCATCTTAACTGACAAGCATTGGATATTAGAGTACCAGTGCTTTGTATCTGTTTCAGAAGCAGAGTTAGACTAGATATGGTCCGTATGTGTAGGAAACACCGTTCTTTTGTTCTCAGCACACTCACGTTTCCTGCTGTCTTAGAGACTTTAGAAAGCAAGAGCGTGCTTCTCGCTCTAAAGCAGAGTGTGATACATGGATGAAAACTATGCTGTGTGTTTCCCTTCAGAAAAGTAGTTAAATCTCAGGATCTATGTCTTCCTACAAGAAAGACTTCGTTTCATGTAAGGGCAGTCACTTTTCAGCTCAAAGGAACTACATCGTTCACTGAGCTCACACGTTTCTCATCTTAACAGACAAGCATTGGATGTTAGAGGACCAGTGCTTTGTATCAGTTTCAGAAGCAGAGTTGGACTAGATATGGTCTGTATGTGTAGGAAACACCGTTCTTTTGTTCTCAGCACACTCACGTTTCCTGCTGTCTTAGAGAGTCTAGAAAGCAAGAGCGCTCTTCTTATTCTAAAGCAGAGTTTGATCAATGGATAATTACACTACTGTGTGTTTTACTTCAGAAATGGAGTTAAATCCCAGGCTCTGAGTCTTCCTACAAGCAAGACTTCAATTCAGGTAAGGGCAGTCACTTTTCTGCTCAAACGAACCACATCGTTCACGAAGCTCACACGTTTCTCATCTTAACTGACAAGCATTGGATCTTAGAGGACCAGTGCATTCTATCAGTTTCAGAAGAAGAGTTGGACTAGATATGGTCCGTATGTGTAGGAAACACCGTTCTTTTGTTCTCAGCACACTCATGTTTCCTGCTCTCTTAGAGACTCTAGAAAGCAAGAGCGTGCTTCTCGCTCTTAAGCAGAGTGTGATCCATGGATGAGAACTATGCTGTGTGTTTCCCTTCAGAAATGGAGTTAAATCCCAGGCTCTGTGTCTTCCTACAAGCAAGACTTCCTTTCAGTTAAGGGCAGTCACTTTTCAGCTCAAACGAACTACATTGTTCACAGAGCTCTCACGTTTCTCATCTTAACAAAAAGCATTGGATGTTAGAGGACCAGTGCTTTGTACCAGATTCAGAAGCAGAGTTGGACTAGATATGGTCTGTATGTGTAGGAAACACCGTTCTTTTGTTTTCAGCACACTCACGTTTCCTGCTGTCTTAGAGACTCTAGAAAGCAAGAGCGTGCTTCTTGTTCTAAAGCAGAGTGTGATCAATGGATGAGACAATGCTGTGTGTTTCACTTCTGAAATGGAGTTAAATCCCATGCTCTGATCTCCCTACAAGGAAGACTTCGTTTCAGGTAAGGGCAGTCACTTTTCTGCTCAAAGGAACTACATTGTTCACGAAGCTCACAAGTTTCTCATCTTAACTGACAAGAATTGGATGTTAGAGGACCAGTGCATTGTATCAGTTTCAGAAGAAGATTTGGACTACATATAGTCCGTATGTGTAGGAAATACCGTTCTTTTGTTCTGGGCACACTCAGATTTCCTGCTGTATTAGAGAATCTAGAAAGCAAGAGCGTGCTTCTTGCTCTAAAGCAGAATGTGATCCATGGATGAAAACTATGCTGTGTGTTTCCCTTCAGAAATGGAGTTAAATCACAGGCTCTGTGTCTTCCTACAGGCAAGACTTCAATTCAGGTAAGGGCAGTCACTTTTCAGCTCAAACGAACTACATCGTTCATGAAGCTCACTTGTTTCTCATCTTAACAGACAAGCATTAGATTTTAGAGTACCAGTGCTTTGTATCTGTTTCAGAAGCAGAGTTAGACTAGATATGGTCCGTATGTGTAGGAAACACCGTTCATTTGTTCTCAGCACACTCATGTTTCCTGCTCTCTTAGAGACTCTAGAAAGCAAGAGCATGCTTCTTATTCTAAAGCAGAGTGTGATCCATGGATGAAAACTATGCTGTGTGTTTCCCTTCAGAAATGGAGTTAAATCCCAGGCTCTGTGTCTTCCTACAGGCAAGACTTCGTTTCAGGTAAGGGCAGTCACTTTTCAGCTCAAACGAACTACATCATTCACGAAGCTCACATGTTTCTCATCTTAACAGACAAGCATTAGATTTTAGAGGACCAGTGCTTTTTATCAGTTTCAGAAGCAGAGTTGGACTATATAATGTCTGTATGTGTAGGAAACACCGTTCTTTTGTTCTCAGCACACTCTCGTTTCCTGCTGTCTTAGAGAGTCTAGAAAGCAAGAGCGTGCTTCTTATTCTAAAGCAGAGTGTGATCAATGGATGATTACACTACTGTGTGTTTTACTTCAGAAATGGAGTTAATTCCCAGGCTCTGAGTCTTCCTACAAGCAAGACTTCAATTCAGGTAAGGGCAGTCACTTTTCTGCTCAAACGAACTACATCGTTCACGAAGCTCACACGTTTCTCATCTTAACTGACAAGCATTGAATGTTAAAGGACCAGTGTTTTTTATCAGTTTCAGAAGAAGAGTTGGACTAGATATGGTCCGTATGTGTAGGAAACACCATTCTTTTGTTCTGGGCACACTCAGATTTCCTGCTGTATTAGAGACTCTAGAAAGCAAGAGCGTGCTTCTTGCTCTAAAGCAGAGTGTGATCCATGGATGAAAACTATGCTGTGTGTTTCCCTTCAGAAATGGAGTTAAATCCCAGGCTCTGTGTCTTCCTACAAGCAAGACTTTGTTTCAGTTAAGGGCAGTCACTTTTCAGCTCAAATGAACCACATCGTTCACGGAGCTCTCACGTTTCTCATCTTAACAGACAAGCATTGGATGTTAGAGGACCAGTGCTTTGTACCAGTTTCAGAAGCAGAGTTGGACTAGATATGGTCTGTATGTGTAGGAAACACCGTTCTTTTGTTTTCAGCACACTCACGTTTCCTGCTGTCTTAGAGACTCTAGAAAGCAAGAGCGTGCTTCTTGTTCTAAAGCAGAGTGTGATCAATGGATGAGACAATGCTGTATGTTTCACTTCAGAAATGGAGTTAAATCCCATGCTCTGAGTCTCCCTACAAGGAAGACTTCGTTTCAGGTAAGGGCAGTCACTTTTCTGCTCAAAGGAACTACATTGTTCACGAAGCTCACACGTTTCTCATCTTAACTGACAAGAATTGGATGTTAGAGGACCAGTGCATTGTATCAGTTTCAGAAGAAGATTTGGACTACATATAGTCCGTATGTGTAGGAAACACCGTTCTTTTGTTCTGGGCACACTCAGATTTCCGGCTGTATTAGAGAATCTAGAAAGCAATAGCGTGCTTCTTGTTCCAAAGCAGAATGTGATCCATGGATGTAAACTATGCTGTGTGTTTCCCTTCAGAAATGAAGTTAAATCCCAGGCTCTGTGTCTTCCTACAGGCAAGACTTCATTTCAGGTAAGGGCAGTCACTTTTCAGCTCAAACGAACTTCATCGTTCACGAAGCTCACACGTTTCTCATCTTAACAGACAAGCATTAGATTTTAGAGGACCAGTGCTTTTTATCAGTTTCAGAAGCAGAGTTGGACTATATAATGTCCATATGTGTAGGAAACACCGTTCTTTTGTTCTCAGCAAACTCACGTTTCCTGCTGTCTTAGAGATTCTAGAAAGCATGAGCGTGCTTATTGTTCTAAAGCAGAGTGTGATCAATGGATGAGAACTATGCTGTGTGTTTCACTTCAGAAATGGAGTTAAATCCCAGGCTCTGAGTCTTCCTACAAGCAAGACTTCGTTTCAGGTAAGGGCAGTCACTTTTCAGCTCAAAGGAACTACATCGTTCACGAAGCTCACACGTTTCTCATCTTCACAGACAAGCATTAGATTTTAGAGGACCAGTGCTTTTTATCAGTTTCAGAAGCAGAGTTGGACTATATAATGTCTGTATGTGTAGGAAACACCGTTCTTTTGTTCTCAGCACACTCACGTTATCTGCTGTCTTGGAGAGTCTAGAAAGCAAGAGGGTGCTTCTTGTTCTAAAGCAGAGTGTGATCAATGGATGATTACACTGCTGTGTGTTTTATTTCAGAAATGGAGTTAAATCCTAGGCTATGAGTCTTCCTACAAGCAAGACTTCAATTCAGGTAAGGGCAGTCACTTTTCTGCTCAAACGAACTACATCGTTCACGAAGCTCACACGTTTCTCATCTTAACTGACAAGCATTGGATCTTAGAGGACCAGTGCATTCTATCAGTTTCAGAAGAAGAGTTGGACTAGATCTGGTCCGTATGTGTAGGAAACACTGTTCTTTTGTTCTCTTAGAGACTCTAGAAAGCAAGAGCGTGCTTCTTGCTCTAAAGCAGAGTGTGATCCATGGATGAGAACAATGCTGTGTGTTTCCCTTCAGAAATGGAGTTAAATCCCAGGCTCTGAGTCTCCCTACAAGGAAGACTTCGTTTCAGGTAAGGGCAGTCACTTTTCAGCTCAAACGAACTACATATTTCACGGAGCTCACACGTTTCTCATCTTAACAGAGAAGCATTGGATGGTAGAGGACCAGTGCTTTGTATCAGTTTCAGAAGCAGAGTTGGACTAGATATGGTCCGTATGTGTAGGAAACACCGTTCTTTTGTTCTCAGCCAACTCACGTTTCCTGCTGTCTTAGAGATTCTAGAAAGCATGAGCGTGCTTCTTGTTCTAAAGCAGAGTGTGATCAATGGATGAGAACTATGCTGTGTGTTTCACTTCAGAAATGGAGTTAAATCCCAGGCTCTGAGTCTTCCTACAAGCAAGACTTCGTTTCAGGTAAGGGCAGTCACTTTTCAGCTCAAACGAACTACATCGTTCACTGAGCTCACACGTTTCTCATCTTAACAGACAAGCATTAGATTTTAGAGGACCAGTGCTTTTTATAAGTTTCAGAAGCAGAGTTGGACTATATAATGTTCGTATGTGTAGGAAACACCGTTCATTTGTTCTCAGCACACTCACGTTATCTGCTGTCTTGGAGAGTCTAGAAAGCAAGAGCGTGCTTCTTGTTCTAAAGCAGAGTGTGATCCATGGATGAGAACTATGCTGTGTGTTTCCCTTCAGAAATGGACTTAAATCCCAGTCTCTGTGTCTTCCTACAAGCAAGACTTTGTTTCAGGTAAGGGCAGTCACTTTTCTGCTCAAAAGAACTACATCGTTCACGAAGCTCACACGTTTCTCACCTTAACTGACAAGCATTGGATGTTAGAGGACCAGTGCATTGTATCAGTTTCATAAGAAGATTTGGACTACATACAGTCCGTATGTGTAGGAAACACCGTTCTTTTTTTCTGGGCAGACTCAGATTTCCTGTTGTCTTAGAGTCTCTAGAAAGCAAGAGTGTGCTTCTTGCTCTAAAAGAGTGTGATCCATGGATGAGAACTATGCTGTGTGTTTCCCTTCAGAAATGGAGTTAAATCCCATGCTCTGAGTCTTCCTACAAGCAAGACTTCGTTTCAGGTAAGGGCAGTCACTTTTCTGCTCAAACGAACTACATCCTTCACGAAGCTCACACGTTTCTCATCTTAACTGAAAGCATTGGATGTTAGAGGACCAGTGCTTTGTATCTGTTTCAGAAGAAGAGTTGGACTAGATATGGTCCATATGTGTAGGAAACACCATTCTTTTGTTCTCAGCACACTCACGTTTCCTGCTGTCTTAGGGACTTTAGAAAGCAAGAGCGTGCTTCTCGCTCTAAAGCAGAGTGTGATCCATGGATGAAAACTATGCTGTGTGTTTCCCTTCAGAAAAGTAGTTAAATCCCAGGATCTATGTCTTCCTACAAGCAAGACTTCGTTTCATGGAAGGGCAGTCACCTTTCAGCTCAAACAAACTACATCATTCACTGAGCTCACACGTTTCTCATCTTAACAGACAAGCATTGGATGGTAGAGGACCAGTGATTTGTATCAGTTTCAGAAGCAGAGTTGGACTAGATATGGGCTGTATGTTTAGGAAACATCGTTCTTTTGTTCTCAGCACACTCACGTTTACTGCTGTCTTAGAGACTCTAGAAAGCAAGAGCGTGCTTCTTGCTCTAAAGCAGAATGTGATCCATGGATGAAAACTATGCTGTGTGTTTCCCTTCAGAAATGAACTTAAATCCCAGGCTCTGTGTCTTCCTACAGGCAAGACTTCGTTTCAGGTAAGGGCAGTCACTTTTCAGCTCAAACGAACTACATCGTTCACAAAGCTCACACGTTTCTCCTCTTAACAGACAAGCATTAGATTTTAGAGGACCAGTGCGTTTTATCAGTTTCAGAAGCAGAGTTGGACTATATAATGTCCGTATGTGTAGGAAACACCGTTCTTTTGTTCTCAGCACACACATGTTTCCTGCTGTCTTAGAGAGTCTAGAAAGCAAGAGCATGCCTCATATTCTAAAGCAGAGTGTGATCAATGGATGATTACACTGCTGTGTGTTTTACTTCAGTAATGGAATTAAATCCCAGGCTCTGAGTCTTCCTACAAGCAAGACATCAATTCAGGTAAGGGCAGTCACTTTTCTGCTCAAACGAACTACATCGTTCACTAATCTCACACGTTTCTCCTCTTAACTGACAAGCATTGGATGTTAGAGGGTCATTGCTTTGTATCAGTTTCAGAAGAAGATTTGGACTACATATGGTCCATATGTGCAGGAAACACCGTTCTTTTGATCTGGGCACACTCAGATTTCCTGCTGTATTAGAGACTCTAGAACGCAAGAGTGTGCTTCTCGCTCTAAAGCAGAGTGTGATCCATGGATGAGAACTATGCTGTGTGTTTCCCTTCAGAAATGGACTTAAATCCCAGGCTCTGTGTCTTACTACAAGCACGAATTCGTTTGAGGTAAGGGCAGTCACTTTTCAGCTCAAACGAACTACATCGTTCACTGAGCTCACACGTTTCTCACCTTAACAGACAAGCATTGGATGTTTGAGTACCAGTGCTTTGTATCTGTTTCAGAAGCAGAGTTGGCTAGATATGGTCTGTATGTGTAGGAAACACCGTTCTTTTGTTCTCAGCACACTCACGTTTCCTGCTGTCTTAGAGACTTTAGAAAGCAAGAGCGTGCTTCTTGTTCTAAAGCAGAGTGTGATCCATGGATGAAAACTATGCTGTGTGTTTCCCTTCAGAAAAGTAGTTAAATCCAAGGATCTATGTCTTCCTACAAGCAAGACTTCGTTTCAGGTAAGGGCAGTCACTTTTCAGCTCAAAGGAACTACATCGTTCACGAAGCTCACACGTTTCTCCTCTTAACTGACAAGGATTGGATGTTAGTGGACCAGTGCATTGTATCAGTTTCAGAAGAAGATTTGGACTATATATAGTCCGTATGTGTAGGAAACACCGTTCTTTTTTTCTGAGCACACTCAGATTTCCTGCTGTATTAGAGAATCTAGAAAGCAAGTGCGTGCTTCTCGCTCTAAAGCAGAATGTGATCCATGGATGAAAACTATGCTGTGTGTTTCCCTTCAGAAATGGAGTTAAATCCCAGGCTCTGTGTCTTCCTACAGGCAAGAATTCGTTTCAGGTACGGGCAGTAACTTCTCAGCTCAAACGAACTACATCGTTCACTGAGCTCACACGTTTCTCATCTTAACAGGCAAGCATTGGATTTTAGAAGACCAGTTCTTTTTATCAGTTTCAGAAGCAGAGTTGGACTATATAATGTCCGTATGTGTAGGAAACACCGTTCTTTTGTTCTCAGCACACTCACGTTTCCTGCTGTCTTAGAGACTCTAGAAAGCAAGAGCGTGCTTCTTGTTCTAAAGCAGAGTGTGATCAATGGATGAGACAATGCTGTGTGTTTCACTTCAGAAATGGAGTTGAATCCCATGCTCTGAGTCTCCCTACAAGGAAGACTTCGTTTCAGGTAAGGAGAGTCACTTTTCTGCTCAAAGGTACTACATCGTTCACGAAGCTCACACGTTTCTCATCTTAACTGACAAGAATTGGATGTTAGAGGACCAGTGCATTGTATCAGTTTCAGAAGAAGATTTGGACTACATATAGTCCGTATGTGTAGGAAACACCGTTCTTTTGTTCTGGGCACACTCAGATTTCCTGCTGTATTAGAGAATCTAGAAAGCAAGAGCGTGCTTCTTGCTCTAAAGCAGAATGTGATCCATGGATGAAAACTATGCTGTGTGTTTCCCTTCAGAAATGGAGTTAAATCCCAGGCTCTGTGTCTTCCTACAGGCAAGACTTCAATTCAGGTAAGGGCAGTCACTTTTCAGCTCAAACGAACTACATCGTTCATGAAGCTCACTCGTTTCTCATCTTAACAGACAAGCATTAGATTTTAGAGTACCAGTGCTTTGTATCTGTTTCAGAAGCAGAGTTAGACTAGATATGGTCCGTATGTGTAGGAAACACCGTTCATTTGTTCTCAGCACACTCATGTTTCCTGCTCTCTTAGAGACTCTAGAAAGCAAGAGCATGCTTCTTATTCTAAAGCAGAGTGTGATCCATGGATGAAAACTATGCTGTGTGTTTCCCTTCAGAAATGGAGTTAAATCCCAGGCTCTGTGTCTTCCTACAGGCAAGACTTCGTTTCAGGTAAGGGCAGTCACTTTTCAGCTCAAACGAACTACATCATTCACGAAGCTCACATGTTTCTCATCTTAACAGACAAGCATTAGATTTTAGAGGACCAGTGCTTTTTATCAGTTTCAGAAGCAGAGTTGGACTATATAATGTCTGTATGTGTAGGAAACACCGTTCTTTTGTTCTCAGCACACTCAGATTTCCTGCTGTATTAGAGACTCTAGAAAGCAAGAGCGTGCTTCTTGCTCTAAAGCAGAGTGTGATCCATGGATGAAAACTATGCTGTGTGTTTCCCTTCAGAAATGGAGTTAAATCCCAGGCTCTGTGTCTTCCTACAAGCAAGACTTTGTTTCAGTTAAGGGCAGTCACTTTTCAGCTCAAATGAACCACATCGTTCACGGAGCTCTCACGTTTCTCATCTTAACTGACAAGAATTGGATGTTAGAGGACCAGTGCTTTGTACCAGTTTCAGAAGCAGAGTTGGACTAGATATGGTCTGTATGTGTAGGAAACACCGTTCTTTTGTTTTCAGCACACTCACGTTTCCTGCTGTCTTAGAGACTCTAGAAAGCAAGAGCCTGCTTCTTGTTCTAAAGCAGAGTGTGATCAATGGATGAGACAATGCTGTATGTTTCACTTCAGAAATGGAGTTAAATCCCATGCTCTGAGTCTCCCTACAAGGAAGACTTCGTTTCAGGTAAGGGCAGTCACTTTTCTGCTCAAAGGAACTACATTGTTCACGAAGCTCACACGATTCTCATCTTAACTGACAAGAATTGGATGTTAGAGGACCAGTGCATTGTATCAGTTTCAGAAGAAGATTTGGACTACATATAGTCCGTATGTGTAGGAAACACCGTTCTTTTGTTCTGGGCACACTCAGATTTCCGGCTGTATTAGAGAATCTAGAAAGCAATAGCGTGCTTCTTGTTCCAAAGCAGAATGTGATCCATGGATGTAAACTATGCTGTGTGTTTCCCTTCAGAAATGAAGTTAAATCCCAGGCTCTGTGTCTTCCTACAGGCAAGACTTCATTTCAGGTAAGGGCAGTCACTTTTCAGCTCAAACGAACTTCATCGTTCACGAAGCTCACACGTTTCTCATCTTAACAGACAAGCATTAGATTTTAGAGGACCAGTGCTTTGTATCAGTTTCAGAAGCAGAGTTGGACTATATAATGTCCGTATGTGTAGGAAACACCGTTCTTTTGTTCTCAGCAAACTCACGTTTCCTGCTGTCTTAGAGATTCTAGAAAGCATGAGCGTGCTTATTGTTCTAAAGCAGAGTGTGATCAATGGATGAGAACTATGCTGTGTGTTTCCCTTCAGAAATGGAGTTAAATCCCAGGCTCTGAGTCTTCCTACAAGCAAGACTTCGTTTCAGGTAAGGGCAGTCACTTTTCAGCTCAAAGGAACTACATCGTTCACGAAGCTCACACGTTTCTCATCTTCACAGACAAGCATTAGATTTTAGAGGACCAGTGCTTTTTATCAGTTTCAGAAGCAGAGTTGGACTATATAATGTCTGTATGTGTAGGAAACACCGTTCTTTTGTTCTCAGCACACTCACGTTATCTGCTGTCTTGGAGAGTCTAGAAAGCAAGAGGGTGCTTCTTGTTCTAAAGCAGAGTGTGATCAATGGATGATTACACTGCTGTGTGTTTTATTTCAGAAATGGAGTTAAATCCTAGGCTATGAGTCTTCCTACAAGCAAGACTTCAATTCAGGTAAGGGCAGTCACTTTTCTGCTCAAACGAACTACATCGTTCACGAAGCTCACACGTTTCTCATCTTAACTGACAAGCATTGGATCTTAGAGGACCAGTGCATTCTATCAGTTTCAGAAGAAGAGTTGGACTAGATCTGGTCCGTATGTGTAGGAAACACTGTTCTTTTGTTCTCTTAGAGACTCTAGAAAGCAAGAGCGTGCTTCCTGCTCTAAAGCAGAGTGTGATCCATGGATGAGAACAATGCTGTGTGTTTCCCTTCAGAAATGGAGTTAAATCCCAGGCTCTGAGTCTCCCTACAAGGAAGACTTTGTTTCAGGTAAGGGCAGTCACTTTTCAGCTCAAACGAACTACATATTTCACGGAGCTCACACGTTTCTCATCTTAACAGAGAAGCATTGGATGGTAGAGGACCAGTGCTTTGTATCAGTTTCAGAAGCAGAGTTGGACTAGATATGGTCCGTATGTGTAGGAAACACCGTTCTTTTGTTCTCAGCCAACTCACGTTTCCTGCTGTCTTAGAGATTCTAGAAAGCATGAGCCTGCTTCTTGTTCTAAAGCAGAGTGTGATCAATGGATGAGAACTATGCTGTGTGTTTCACTTCAGAAATGGAGTTAAATCCCAGGCTCTGAGTCTTCCTACAAGCAAGACTTCGTTTCAGGTAAGCGCTGTCACTTTTCAGCTCAAACGAACTACATCGTTCACTGAGCTCACACGTTTCTCATCTTAACAGACAAGCATTAGATTTTAGAGGACCAGTGCTTTTTATAAGTTTCAGAAGCAGAGTTGGACTATATAATGTTCGTATGTGTAGGAAACACCGTTCATTTGTTCTCAGCACACTCACGTTATCTGCTGTCTTGGAGAGTCTAGAAAGCAAGAGCGTGCTTCTTGTTCTAAAGCAGAGTGTGATCAATGGATGAGACAATGCTGTGTGTTTCACTTCAGAAATGGAGTTAATTCCCATGCTCTGAGTCTCCCTACAAGCAAGACTTCGTTTCAGGTAAGGGCAGTCACTTTTCTGCTCAAAGGAACTACATCGTTCACGAAGCTCACACGTTTCTCATCTTAACTGTCAAGAATTGGATGTTAGAGGACTAGTACATTTTATCAGTTTCAGAAGAAGATTTGGACTACATATAGTCCGTATGTGTAGGAAAAACCGTTCTTTTGTTCTGCGCACACTCATATTTCCTGCTGTATTAGTGACTCTAGAAAGCAAGAGCGTGCTTCTTGCTCTAAAGCAGAATGTGATCCATGGATGAAAACTATGCTGTGTGTTTCCCTTCAGAAATGGAGTTAAATCCCAGGCTCTGTGTCTTCCTACAGGCAAGACTTCGTTTCAGGTACGGGCAGTAACTTTTCTGCTCAAACGAACTACATCGTTCATGAAGCTCACACGTTTCTCATCTTAAAAGACAAGCATTGGATTTTAGAGGACCAAAGCTTTTTATCAGTTTCAGAAGCAGAGTTGGACTATATAATGTCCGTATGTGTAGGAAACACCGTTCTTTTGTTCTCAGCACACTCACGTTATCTGCTGTCTTGGAGAATCTAGAAAGCAAGAGCATGCTTCTTGTTCTAAAGCAGAGTGTGATCAATGGATGATTACACTGCTGTGTGTTTTACTTCAGAAATGGAGTTAAATCCCAGGCTCTGAGTCTTCCTACAAGCAAGACTTCAATTCAGGTAAGGGCAGTCACTTTTCTGCTCAAACGAACTACATCGTTCACGAATCTCACACGTTTCTCATCTTAACTGACAAGCATTGGATGTGAGAGGGTCAGTGCTTTGTATCAGTTTCAGAAGAAGATTTGGACTACATATGATCCATATGTGTAGGAAACACCGTTCTTTTGTTCTGGGCAAACTCAGATTTCCTGCTCTATTAGAGATTCTAGAAAGCTAGAGTGTGCTTCTTGCTATAAAGCAGAGTGTGATCCATGGATGAGAACTATGCTGTGTGTTTCCCTTCAGAAATGGACTTAAATCCCAGTCTCTGTGTCTTCCTACAAGCAAGACTTTGTTTCAGGTAAGGGCAGTCACTTTTCTGCTCAAAAGAACTACATCGTTCACGAAGCTCACACGTTTCTCACCTTAACTGACAAGCATTGGATGTTAGAGGACCAGTGCATTGTATCAGTTTCATAAGAAGATTTGGACTACATACAGTCCGTATGTGTAGGAAACACCGTTCTTTTTTTCTGGGCAGACTCAGATTTCCTGTTGTCTTAGAGTCTCTAGAAAGCAAGAGTGTGCTTCTTGCTCTAAAAGAGTGTGATCCATGGATGAGAACTATGCTGTGTGTTTCCCTTCAGAAATGGAGTTAAATCCCATGCTCTGAGTCTTCCTACAAGCAAGACTTCGTTTCAGGTAAGGGCAGTCACTTTTCTGCTCAAACGAACTACATCCTTCACGAAGCTCACACGTTTCTCATCTTAACTGAAAGCATTGGATGTTAGAGGACCAGTGCTTTGTATCTGTTTCAGAAGAAGAGTTGGACTAGATATGGTCCATATGTGTAGGAAACACCATTCTTTTGTTCTCAGCACACTCACGTTTCCTGCTGTCTTAGGGACTTTAGAAAGCAAGAGCGTGCTTCTCGCTCTAAAGCAGAGTGTGATCCATGGATGAAAACTATGCTGTGTGTTTCCCTTCAGAAAAGTAGTTAAATCCCAGGATCTATGTCTTCCTACAAGCAAGACTTCGTTTCATGGAAGGGCAGTCACCTTTCAGCTCAAACAAACTACATCATTCACTGAGCTCACACGTTTCTCATCTTAACAGACAAGCATTGGATGGTAGAGGACCAGTGATTTGTATCAGTTTCAGAAGCAGAGTTGGACTAGATATGGGCTGTATGTTTAGGAAACATCGTTCTTTTGTTCTCAGCACACTCACGTTTACTGCTGTCTTAGAGACTCTAGAAAGCAAGAGCGTGCTTTTTGCTCTAAAGCAGAATGTGATCCATGGATGAAAACTATGCTGTGTGTTTCCCTTCAGAAATGAACTTAAATCCCAGGCTCTGTGTCTTCCTACAGGCAAGACTTCGTTTCAGGTAAGGGCAGTCACTTTTCAGCTCAAACGAACTACATCGTTCACAAAGCTCACACGTTTCTCCTCTTAACAGACAAGCATTAGATTTTAGAGGACCAGTGCGTTTTATCAGTTTCAGAAGCAGAGTTGGACTATATAATGTCCGTATGTGTAGGAAACACCGTTCTTTTGTTCTCAGCACACACATGTTTCCTGCTGTCTTAGAGAGTCTAGAAAGCAAGAGCATGCCTCATATTCTAAAGCAGAGTGTGATCAATGGATGATTACACTGCTGTGTGTTTTACTTCAGTAATGGAATTAAATCCCAGGCTCTGAGTCTTCCTACAAGCAAGACATCAATTCAGGTAAGGGCAGTCACTTTTCTGCTCAAACGAACTACATCGTTCACTAATCTCACACGTTTCTCCTCTTAACTGACAAGCATTGGATGTTAGAGGGTCATTGCTTTGTATCAGTTTCAGAAGAAGATTTGGACTACATATGGTCCATATGTGCAGGAAACACCGTTCTTTTGATCTGGGCACACTCAGATTTCCTGCTGTATTAGAGACTCTAGAACGCAAGAGTGTGCTTCTCGCTCTAAAGCAGAGTGTGATCCATGGATGAGAACTATGCTGTGTGTTTCCCTTCAGAAATGGACTTAAATCCCAGGCTCTGTGTCTTACTACAAGCACGAATTCGTTTGAGGTAAGGGCAGTCACTTTTCAGCTCAAACGAACTACATCGTTCACTGAGCTCACACGTTTCTCACCTTAACAGACAAGCATTGGATGTTTGAGTACCAGTGCTTTGTATCTGTTTCAGAAGCAGAGTTGGCTAGATATGGTCTGTATGTGTAGGAAACACCGTTCTTTTGTTCTCAGCACACTCACGTTTCCTGCTGTCTTAGAGACTTTAGAAAGCAAGAGCGTGCTTCTTGTTCTAAAGCAGAGTGTGATCCATGGATGAAAACTATGCTGTGTGTTTCCCTTCAGAAAAGTAGTTAAATCCAAGGATCTATGTCTTCCTACAAGCAAGACTTCGTTTCAGGTAAGGGCAGGCACTTTTCAGCTCAAAGGAACTACATCGTTCACGAAGCTCACACGTTTCTCCTCTTAACTGACAAGGATTGGATGTTAGTGGACCAGTGCATTGTATCAGTTTCAGAAGAAGATTTGGACTACATATAGTCCGTATGTGTAGGAAACACCGTTCTTTTTTTCTGAGCACACTCAGATTTCCTGCTGTATTAGAGAATCTAGAAAGCAAGTGCGTGCTTCTCGCTCTAAAGCAGAATGTGATCCATGGATGAAAACTATGCTGTGTGTTTCCCTTCAGAAATGGAGTTAAATCCCAGGCTCTGTGTCTTCCTACAGGCAAGAATTCGTTTCAGGTACGGGCAGTAACTTCTCAGCTCAAACGAACTACATCGTTCACTGAGCTCACACGTTTCTCATCTTAACAGGCAAGCATTGGATTTTAGAAGACCAGTTCTTTTTATCAGTTTCAGAAGCAGAGTTGGACTATATAATGTCCGTATGTGTAGGAAACACCGTTCTTTTGTTCTCAGCACACTCACGTTTCCTGCTGTCTTAGAGACTCTAGAAAGCAAGAGCGTGCTTCTTGTTCTAAAGCAGAGTGTGATCAATGGATGAGACAATGCTATGTGTTTCACTTCAGAAATGGAGTTGAATCCCATGCTCTGAGTCTCCCTACAAGGAAGACTTCGTTTCAGGTAAGGAGAGTCACTTTTCTGCTCAAAGGTACTACATCGTTCACGAAGCTCACACGTTTCTCATCTTAACTGACAAGAATTGGATGTTAGAGGACCAGTGCATTGTATCAGTTTCAGAAGAAGATTTGGACTACATATAGTCCGTATGTGTAGGAAACACCGTTCTTTTGTTCTGGGCACACTCAGATTTCCTGCTGTATTAGAGAATCTAGAAAGCAAGAGCGTGCTTCTTGCTCTAAAGCAGAATGTGATCCATGGATGAAAACTATGCTGTGTGTTTCCCTTCAGAAATGGAGTTAAATCCCAGGCTCTGTGTCTTCCTACAGGCAAGACGTCAATTCAGGTAAGGGCAGTCACTTTTCAGCTCAAACGAACTACATCGTTCATGAAGCTCACTCGTTTCTCATCTTAACAGACAAGCATTAGATTTTAGAGGACCAGTGCTTTTTGTCAGTTTCAGAAGCAGAGTTGGACTATATAATATCCGTATGTGTAGGAAACACCGTTCTTTTGTTCTGGGCACACTCAGATTTCCTGCTGTATTAGAGACTCTAGAAAGCTAGAGTGTGCTTCTCGCTCTTAAGCAGAGTGTGATCCATGGATGAGAACTATGCTGTGTGTTTCCCTTCAGAAATGGACTTAAATCCCAGGCTCTGTGTCTTACTACAAGCAAGAATTCGTTTGAGGAAAGGGCAGTCACTTTTCTGCTCAAACGAACTACATCGTTCACTGAGCTCACACGTTTATCATCTTAACTGACAAGCATTGGATGTTAGAGTACCAGTGCTTTGTATCTGTTTCAGAAGAAGAGTTAGACTAGATATGGTCTGTATGTGTAGGAAACACCGTTCTTTTGTTCTCAGCACACTCACGTTTCCTGCTGTCTTAGAGACTTTAGAAAGCAAGAGCCTGCTTCTCGCTCTAAAGCAGAGTGTGATCCATGGATGAAAACTATGCTGTGTGTTTCCCTTCAGAAAAGTAGTTAAATCCCAAGATCTATGTCTTCCTAAAAGCAAGACTTCGGTTCATGTAAGGTTAGTCAGTTTTCAGCTCAAACGAACTACATCGTTCACTGAGCTCACACGTTTCTCATCTTAACAGACAAGCATTGGATGTTAGAGGACCAGTGATTTGTATCAGTTTCAGAAGCAGAGTTGGACTAGATATGGTCTGTATGTGTAGGAAACACCGTTCTTTTGTTCTCAGCACACTCAGGTTTACTGCTGTCTTAGAGACTCTAGAAAGCAAGAGCGTGCTTCTTGCTCTAAAGCAGAATGTGATCCATGGATGAAAACTATGCTGTGTGTTTCCCTTCAGAAAAGTAGTTAAATCCAAGGATCTATGTCTTCCTACAAGCAAGACTTCGTTTCAGGTAAGGGCAGGCACTTTTCAGCTCAAAGGAACTACATCGTTCACGAAGCTCACACGTTTCTCCTCTTAACTGACAAGGATTGGATGTTAGTGGACCAGTGCATTGTATCAGTTTCAGAAGAAGATTTGGACTACATATAGTCCGTATGTGTAGGAAACACCGTTCTTTTTTTCTGAGCACACTCAGATTTCCTGCTGTATTAGAGAATCTAGAAAGCAAGTGCGTGCTTCTCGCTCTAAAGCAGAATGTGATCCATGGATGAAAACTATGCTGTGTGTTTCCCTTCAGAAATGGAGTTAAATCCCAGGCTCTGTGTCTTCCTACAGGCAAGAATTCGTTTCAGGTACGGGCAGTAACTTCTCAGCTCAAACGAACTACATCGTTCACTGAGCTCACACGTTTCTCATCTTAACAGGCAAGCATTGGATTTTAGAAGACCAGTTCTTTTTATCAGTTTCAGAAGCAGAGTTGGACTATATAATGTCCGTATGTGTAGGAAACACCGTTCTTTTGTTCTCAGCACACTCACGTTTCCTGCTGTCTTAGAGACTCTAGAAAGCAAGAGCGTGCTTCTTGTTCTAAAGCAGAGTGTGATCAATGGATGAGACAATGCTATGTGTTTCACTTCAGAAATGGAGTTGAATCCCATGCTCTGAGTCTCCCTACAAGGAAGACTTCGTTTCAGGTAAGGAGAGTCACTTTTCTGCTCAAAGGTACTACATCGTTCACGAAGCTCACACGTTTCTCATCTTAACTGACAAGAATTGGATGTTAGAGGACCAGTGCATTGTATCAGTTTCAGAAGAAGATTTGGACTACATATAGTCCGTATGTGTAGGAAACACCGTTCTTTTGTTCTGGGCACACTCAGATTTCCTGCTGTATTAGAGAATCTAGAAAGCAAGAGCGTGCTTCTTGCTCTAAAGCAGAATGTGATCCATGGATGAAAACTATGCTGTGTGTTTCCCTTCAGAAATGGAGTTAAATCCCAGGCTCTGTGTCTTCCTACAGGCAAGACGTCAATTCAGGTAAGGGCAGTCACTTTTCAGCTCAAACGAACTACATCGTTCATGAAGCTCACTCGTTTCTCATCTTAACAGACAAGCATTAGATTTTAGAGGACCAGTGCTTTTTGTCAGTTTCAGAAGCAGAGTTGGACTATATAATATCCGTATGTGTAGGAAACACCGTTCTTTTGTTCTGGGCACACTCAGATTTCCTGCTGTATTAGAGACTCTAGAAAGCTAGAGTGTGCTTCTCGCTCTTAAGCAGAGTGTGATCCATGGATGAGAACTATGCTGTGTGTTTCCCTTCAGAAATGGACTTAAATCCCAGGCTCTGTGTCTTACTACAAGCAAGAATTCGTTTGAGGAAAGGGCAGTCACTTTTCTGCTCAAACGAACTACATCGTTCACTGAGCTCACACGTTTATCATCTTAACTGACAAGCATTGGATGTTAGAGTACCAGTGCTTTGTATCTGTTTCAGAAGAAGAGTTAGACTAGATATGGTCTGTATGTGTAGGAAACACCGTTCTTTTGTTCTCAGCACACTCACGTTTCCTGCTGTCTTAGAGACTTTAGAAAGCAAGAGCCTGCTTCTCGCTCTAAAGCAGAGTGTGATCCATGGATGAAAACTATGCTGTGTGTTTCCCTTCAGAAAAGTAGTTAAATCCCAAGATCTATGTCTTCCTAAAAGCAAGACTTCGGTTCATGTAAGGTTAGTCAGTTTTCAGCTCAAACGAACTACATCGTTCACTGAGCTCACACGTTTCTCATCTTAACAGACAAGCATTGGATGTTAGAGGACCAGTGATTTGTATCAGTTTCAGAAGCAGAGTTGGACTAGATATGGTCTGTATGTGTAGGAAACACCGTTCTTTTGTTCTCAGCACACTCAGGTTTACTGCTGTCTTAGAGACTCTAGAAAGCAAGAGCGTGCTTCTTGCTCTAAAGCAGAATGTGATCCATGGATGAAAACTATGCTGTGTGTTTCCCTTCAGAAATGGAGTTAAATCCCAGGCTCTGTGTCTTCCTACAGGCAAGACTTCGTTTCAGGTAAGGGCAGTCACTTTTCAGCTCAAACGAACTACAACGTTCACGAAGCTCACACGTTTCTCCTCTTAACAGACAAGCATTAGATTTTAGAGGACCAGTGCGTTTTATCAGTTTCAGAAGCAGAGTTGGACTATATAATGTCCGTATGTGTAGGAAACACCGTTCTTTTGTTCTCAGCAAACTCACGTTTCCTGCTGTCTTAGAGATTCTAGAAAGCATGAGCGTGCTTCTTGTTCTAAAGCAGAGTGTGATCAATGGATGAGAACTATGCTGTGTGTTTCACTTCAGAAATGGAGTTAAATCCCAGGCTCTGAGTCTTCCTACAATCAAGACTTCGTTTCAGGTAAGGGCAGTCACTTTTCAGCTCAAAGGAACTACATCGTTCACGAAGCTCACACGTTTCTCATCTTCACAGACAAGCATTAGATTTTAGAGGACCAGTGCTTTTTATCAGTTTCAGAAGCAGAGTTGGACTATATAATGTCTGTATGTGTAGGAAACACCGTTCTTTTGTTCTCAGCACACTCACGTTATTTGCTGTCTTGGAGAGTCTAGAAAGCAAGAGGGTGCTTCTTGTTCTAAAGCAGAGTGTGATCAATGGATGATTACACTGCTGTGTGTTTTATTTCAGAAATGGAGTTAAATCCCAGGCTCTGAGTCTTCCTACAAGCAAGACTTCAATTCAGGTAAGGGCAGTCACTTTTCTGCTCAAACGAACTACATCGTTCACGAAGCTCACATGTTTCTCATCTTAACTGACAAGCATTGGATCTTAGAGGACCAGTGCATTCTATCAGTTTCAGAAGAAGAGTTGGACTAGATCTGGTCCGTATGTGTAGGAAACACTGTTCTTTTGTTCTCTTAGAGACTCTAGAATGCAAGAGCGTGCTTCTTGCTCTAAAGCAGAGTGTGATCCATGGATGAGAACAATGCTGTGTGTTTCCCTTCAGAAATGGAGTTAAATCCCAGGCTCTGAGTCTCCCTACAAGGAAGACTTCGTTTCAGGTAAGGGCAGTCACTTTTCAGCTCAAACGAACTACATATTTCACGGAGCTCACACGTTTCTCATCTTAACAGAGAAGCATTGGATGGTAGAGGACCAGTGCTTTGTATCAGTTTCAGAAGCAGAGTTGGACTAGATATGGTCCGTATGTGTAGGAAACACCGTTCTTTTGTTCTCAGCCAACTCACGTTTCCTGCTGTCTTAGAGATTCTAGAAAGCATGAGCGTGCTTCTTGTTCTAAAGCAGAGTGTGATCAATGGATGAGAACTATGCTGTGTGTTTCACTTCAGAAATGGAGTTAAATCCCAGGCTCTGAGTCTTCCTACAAGCAAGACTTCGTTTCAGGTAAGGGCAGTCACTTTTCAGCTCAAACGAACTACATCGTTCACTGAGCTCACACGTTTCTCATCTTAACAGACAAGCATTAGATTTTAGAGGACCAGTGCTTTTTATAAGTTTCAGAAGCAGAGTTGGACTATATAATGTTCGTATGTGTAGGAAACACCGTTCATTTGTTCTCAGCACACTCACGTTATCTGCTGTCTTGGAGAGTCTAGAAAGCAAGAGCGTGCTTCTTGCTCTAAAGCAGAGTGTGATCCATGGATGAGAACAATGCTGTGTGTTTCCCTTCAGAAATGGAGTTAAATCCCAGGCTCTGAGTCTCCCTACAAGGAAGACTTCGTTTCAGGTAAGGGCAGTCACTTTTCAGCTCAAACGAACTACATATTTCACGGAGCTCACACGTTTCTCATCTTAACAGAGAAGCATTGGATGGTAGAGGACCAGTGCTTTGTATCAGTTTCAGAAGCAGAGTTGGACTAGATATGGTCCGTATGTGTAGGAAACACCGTTCTTTTGTTCTCAGCCTACTCACGTTTCCTGCTGTCTTAGAGATTCTAGAAAGCATGAGCGTGCTTCTTGTTCTAAAGCAGAGTGTGATCAATGGATGAGAACTATGCTGTGTGTTTCACTTCAGAAATGGAGTTAAATCCCAGGCTCTGAGTCTTCCTACAAGCAAGACTTCGTTTCCGGTAAGGGCAGTCACTTTTCAGCTCAAACGAACTACATCGTTCATGAAGCTCACACGTTTCTCATCTTAAAAGACAAGCATTGGATTTTAGAGGACCAAAGCTTTTTATCAGTTTCAGAAGCAGAGTTGGACTATATAATGTCCGTATGTGTAGGAAACACCGTTCTTTTGTTCTCAGCACACTCACGTTATCTGCTGTCTTGGAGAATCTAGAAAGCAAGAGCATGCTTCTTGTTCTAAAGCAGAGTGTGATCAATGGATGATTACACTGCTGTGTGTTTTACTTCAGAAATGGAGTTAAATCCCAGGCTCTGAGTCTTCCTACAAGCAAGACTTCAATTCAGGTAAGGGCAGTCACTTTTCTGCTCAAACGAACTACATCGTTCACGAATCTCACACGTTTCTCATCTTAACTGGCAAGCATTGGATGTGAGAGGGTCAGTGCTTTGTATCAGTTTCAGAAGCAGATTTGGACTACATATGATCCATATGTGTAGGAAACACCGTTCTTTTGTTCTGGGCAAACTCAGATTTCCTGCTCTATTAGAGATTCTAGAAAGCTAGAGTGTGCTTCTTGCTATAAAGCAGAGTGTGATCCATGAATGAGAACTATGCTGTGTGTTTCCCTTCAGAAATGGACTTAAATCCCAGTCTCTGTGTCTTCCTACAAGCAAGACTTTGTTTCAGGTAAGGGCAGTCACTTTTCTGCTCAAAAGAACTACATCGTTCACGAAGCTCACACGTTTCTCACCTTAACTGACAAGCATTGGATGTTAGAGGACCAGTGCATTGTATCAGTTTCATAAGAAGATTTGGACTACATACAGTCCGTATGTGTAGGAAACACCGTTCTTTTTTTCTGGGCAGACTCAGATTTCCTGTTGTCTTAGAGTCTCTAGAAAGCAAGAGTGTGCTTCTTGCTCTAAAAGAGTGTGATCCATGGATGAGAACTATGCTGTGTGTTTCCCTTCAGAAATGGAGTTAAATCCCATGCTCTGAGTCTTCCTACAAGCAAGACTTCGTTTCAGGTAAGGGCAGTCACTTTTCTGCTCAAACGAACTACATCCTTCACGAAGCTCACACGTTTCTCATCTTAACTGAAAGCATTGGATGTTAGAGGACCAGTGCTTTGTATCTGTTTCAGAAGAAGAGTTGGACTAGATATGGTCCATATGTGTAGGAAACACCATTCTTTTGTTCTCAGCACACTCACGTTTCCTGCTGTCTTAGGGACTTTAGAAAGCAAGAGCGTGCTTCTCGCTCTAAAGCAGAGTGTGATCCATGGATGAAAACTATGCTGTGTGTTTCCCTTCAGAAAAGTAGTTAAATCCCAGGATCTATGTCTTCCTACAAGCAAGACTTCGTTTCATGGAAGGGCAGTCACCTTTCAGCTCAAACAAACTACATCATTCACTGAGCTCACACGTTTCTCATCTTAACAGACAAGCATTGGATGGTAGAGGACCAGTGATTTGTATCAGTTTCAGAAGCAGAGTTGGACTAGATATGGGCTGTATGTTTAGGAAACATCGTTCTTTTGTTCTCAGCACACTCACGTTTACTGCTGTCTTAGAGACTCTAGAAAGCAAGAGCGTGCTTCTTGCTCTAAAGCAGAATGTGATCCATGGATGAAAACTATGCTGTGTGTTTCCCTTCAGAAATGGACTTAAATCCCAGGCTCTGTGTCTTCCTACAGGCAAGACTTCGTTTCAGGTAAGGGCAGTCACTTTTCAGCTCAAACGAACTACATCGTTCACAAAGCTCACACGTTTCTCCTCTTAACAGACAAGCATTAGATTTTAGAGGACCAGTGCGTTTTATCAGTTTCAGAAGCAGAGTTGGACTATATAATGTCCGTATGTGTAGGAAACACCGTTCTTTTGTTCTCAGCACACACATGTTTCCTGCTGTCTTAGAGAGTCTAGAAAGCAAGAGCATGCCTCATATTCTAAAGCAGAGTGTGATCAATGGATGATTACACTGCTGTGTGTTTTACTTCAGTAATGGAATTAAATCCCAGGCTCTGAGTCTTCCTACAAGCAAGACATCAATTCAGGTAAGGGCAGTCACTTTTCTGCTCAAACGAACTACATCGTTCACTAATCTCACACGTTTCTCCTCTTAACTGACAAGCATTGGATGTTAGAGGGTCATTGCTTTGTATCAGTTTCAGAAGAAGATTTGGACTACATATGGTCCATATGTGCAGGAAACACCGTTCTTTTGATCTGGGCACACTCAGATTTCCTGCTGTATTAGAGACTCTAGAACGCAAGAGTGTGCTTCTCGCTCTAAAGCAGAGTGTGATCCATGGATGAGAACTATGCTGTGTGTTTCCCTTCAGAAATGGACTTAAATCCCAGTCTCTGTGTCTTACTACAAGCACGAATTCGTTTGAGGTAAGGGCAGTCACTTTTCAGCTCAAACGAACTACATCGTTCACTGAGCTCACACGTTTCTCACCTTAACAGACAAGCATTGGATGTTTGAGTACCAGTGCTTTGTATCTGTTTCAGAAGCAGAGTTGGCTAGATATGGTCTGTATGTGTAGGAAAAACCGTTGTTTTGTTCTCAGCACACTCACGTTTCCTGCTGTCTTAGAGACTTTAGAAAGCAAGAGCGTGCTTCTTGTTCTAAAGCAGAGTGTGATCCATGGATGAAAACTATGCTGTGTGTTTCCCTTCAGAAAAGTAGTTAAATCCAAGGATCTATGTCTTCCTACAAGCAAGACTTCGTTTCAGGTAAGGGCAGTCACTTTTCAGCTCAAAGGAACTACATCGTTCACGAAGCTCACACGTTTCTCCTCTTAACTGACAAGGATTGGATGTTAGTGGACCAGTGCATTGTATCAGTTTCAGAAGAAGATTTGGACTACATATAGTCCGTATGTGTAGGAAACACCGTTCTTTTTTTCTGAGCACACTCAGATTTCCTGCTGTATTAGAGAATCTAGAAAGCAAGTGCGTGCTTCTCGCTCTAAAGCAGAATGTGATCCATGGATGAAAACTATGCTGTGTGTTTCCCTTCAGAAATGGAGTTAAATCCCAGGCTCTGTGTCTTCCTACAGGCAAGAATTCGTTTCAGGTAAGGGCAGTCACTTCTCAGCTCAAACGAACTACATCGTTCACTGAGCTCACACGTTTCTCATCTTAACAGGCAAGCATTGGATTTTAGAAGACCAGTTCTTTTTATCAGTTTCAGAAGCAGAGTTGGACTATATAATGTCCGTATGTGTAGGAAACACCGTTCTTTTGTTCTCAGCACACTCACGTTTCCTGCTGTCTTAGAGACTCTAGAAAGCAAGAGCGTGCTTCTTGTTCTAAAGCAGAGTGTGATCAATGGATGAGACAATGCTGTGTGTTTCACTTCAGAAATGGAGTTGAATCCCATGCTCTGAGTCTCCCTACAAGGAAGACTTCGTTTCAGGTAAGGAGACTCACTTTTCTGCTCAAAGGTACTACATCGTTCACGAAGCTCACACGTTTCTCATCTTAACTGACAAGAATTGGATGTTAGAGGACCAGTGCATTGTATCAGTTTCAGAAGAAGATTTGGACTACATATAGTCCGTATGTGTAGGAAACACCGTTCTTTTGTTCTGGGCACACTCAGATTTCCTGCTGTATTAGAGAATCTAGAAAGCAAGAGCGTGCTTCTTGCTCTAAAGCAGAATGTGATCCATGGATGAAAACTATGCTGTGTGTTTCCCTTCAGAAATGGAGTTAAATCCCAGGCTCTGTGTCTTCCTACAGGCAAGACTTCAATTCAGGTAAGGGCAGTCACTTTTCAGCTCAAACGAACTACATCGTTCATGAAGCTCACTCGTTTCTCATCTTAACAGACAAGCATTAGATTTTAGAGGACCAGTGCTTTTTGTCAGTTTCAGAAGCAGAGTGGACTATATAATATCCGTATGTGTAGGAAACACCGTTCTTTTGTTCTGGGCACACTCAGATTTCCTGCTGTATTAGAGACTCTAGAAAGCTAGAGTGTGCTTCTCGCTCTTAAGCAGAGTGTGATCCATGGATGAGAACTTTGCTGTGTGTTTCCCTTCAGAAATGTAGTTAAATCCCAGGCTCTGTGTCTTCCTACAGGCAAGACTTCGTTTGAGGTAAGGGCAGTCACTTCTCAGCTCAAACGAACTACATCGTTTACAAAGCTCACACATTTCTCATCTTAACAGACCAGCATTAGATTTTAGAGGACCAGTGCTTTTTATCAGTTTCAGAAGCAGAGTTGGACTATATAATGTCCGTATGTGTAGGAAACACCTTTCTTTTGTTCTCAGCAAACTCACGTTTCCTGCTGTCTTAGAGATTCTAGAAAGCATGAGCGTGCTTCTTGTTCTAAAGCAGAGTGTGATCAATGGATGAGAACTATGCTGTGTGTTTCACTTCAGAAATGGAGTTAAATCCCAGGCTCTGAGTCTTCCTACAAGCAAGACTTCGTTTCAGGTAAGGGCAGTCACTTTTCAGCTCAAAGGAACTACATCGTTCACGAAGCTCACACGTTTCTCATCTTCACAGACAAGCATTAGATTTTAGAGGACCAGTGCTTTTTATCAGTTTCAGAAGCAGAGTTGGACTATATAATGTCTGTATGTGTAGGAAACACCGTTCTTTTGTTCTCAGCACACTCACGTTATTTGCTGTCTTGGAGAGTCTAGAAAGCAAGAGGGTGCTTCTTGTTCTAAAGCAGAGTGTGATCAATGGATGATTACACTGCTGTGTGTTTTATTTCAGAAATGGAGTTAAATCCCAGGCTCTGAGTCTTCCTACAAGCAAGACTTCAATTCAGGTAAGGGCAGTCACTTTTCTGCTCAAACGAACTACATCGTTCACGAAGCTCACACGTTTCTCATCTTAACTGACAAGCATTGGATCTTAGAGGACCAGTGCATTCTATCAGTTTCAGAAGAAGAGTTGGACTAGATCTGGTCCGTATGTGTAGGAAACACTGTTCTTTTGTTCTCTTAGAGACTCTAGAATGCAAGAGCGTGCTTCTTGCTCTAAAGCAGAGTGTGATCCATGGATGAGAACAATGCTGTGTGTTTCCCTTCAGAAATGGAGTTAAATCCCAGGCTCTGAGTCTCCCTTCAAGGAAGACTTCGTTTCAGGTAAGGGCAGTCACTTTTCAGCTCAAACGAACTACATATTTCACGGAGCTCACACGTTTCTCATCTTAACAGAGAAGCATTGGATGGTAGAGGACCAGTGCTTTGTATCAGTTTCAGAAGCAGAGTTGGACTAGATATGGTCCGTATGTGTAGGAAACACCGTTCTTTTGTTCTCAGCCAACTCACGTTTCCTGCTGTCTTAGAGATTCTAGAAAGCATGAGCGTGCTTCTTGTTCTAAAGCAGAGTGTGATCAATGGATGAGAACTATGCTGTGTGTTTCACTTCAGAAATGGAGTTAAATCCCAGGCTCTGAGTCTTCCTACAAGCAAGACTTCGTTTCAGGTAAGGGCAGTCACTTTTCAGCTCAAACGAACTACATCGTTCACTGAGCTCACACGTTTCTCATCTTAACAGACAAGCATTAGATTTTAGAGGACCAGTGCTTTTTATAAGTTTCAGAAGCAGAGTTGGACTATATAATGTTCGTATGTGTAGGAAACACCGTTCATTTGTTCTCAGCACACTCACGTTATCTGCTGTCTTGGAGAGTCTAGAAAGCAAGAGCGTGCTTCTTGTTCTAAAGCAGAGTGTGATCAATGGATGAGACAATGCTGTGTGTTTCACTTCAGAAATGGAGTTAATTCCCATGCTCTGAGTCTCCCTACAAGCAAGACTTCGTTTCAGGTAAGGGCAGTCACTTTTCTGCTCAAAGGAACTACATCGTTCACGAAGCTCACACGTTTCTCATCTTAACTGTCAAGAATTGGATGTTAGAGGACTAGTGCATTTTATCAGTTTCAGAAGAAGATTTGGACTACATATAGTCCGTATGTGTAGGAAAAACCGTTCTTTTGTTCTGGGCACACTCATATTTCCTGCTGTATTAGAGACTCTAGAAAGCAAGAGCGTGCTTCTTGCTCTAAAGCAGAATGTGATCCATGGATGAAAACTATGCTGTGTGTTTCCCTTCAGAAATGGAGTTAAATCCCAGGCTCTGTGTCTTCCTACAGGCAAGACTTCGTTTCAGGTACGGGCAGTAACTTTTCAGCTCAAACGAACTACATCGTTCATGAAGCTCACACGTTTCTCATCTTAAAAGACAAGCATTGGATTTTAGAGGACCAAAGCTTTTTATCAGTTTCAGAAGCAGAGTTGGACTATATAATGTCCGTATGTGTAGGAAACACCGTTCTTTTGTTCTCAGCACACTCACGTTATCTGCTGTCTTGGAGAATCTAGAAAGCAAGAGCATGCTTCTTGTTCTAAAGGAGAGTGTGATCAATGGATGATTACACTGCTGTGTGTTTTACTTCAGAAATGGAGTTAAATCCCAGGCTCTGAGTCTTCCTACAAGCAAGACTTCAATTCAGGTAAGGGCAGTCACTTTTCTGCTCAAACGAACTACATCGTTCACGAATCTCACACGTTTCTCATCTTAACTGACAAGCATTGGATGTGAGAGGGTCAGTGCTTTGTATCAGTTTCAGAAGCAGATTTGGACTACATATGATCCATATGTGTAGGAAACACCGTTCTTTTGTTCTGGGCAAACTCAGATTTCCTGCTCTATTAGAGATTCTAGAAAGCTAGAGTGTGCTTCTTGCTATAAAGCAGAGTGTGATCCATGGATGAGAACTATGCTGTGTGTTTCCCTTCAGAAATGGACTTAAATCCCAGTCTCTGTGTCTTCCTACAAGCAAGACTTTGTTTCAGGTAAGGGCAGTCACTTTTCTGCTCAAAAGAACTACATCATTCACGAAGCTCACACGTTTCTCACCTTAACTGACAAGCATTGGATGTTAGAGGACCAGTGCATTGTATCAGTTTCATAAGAAGATTTGGACTACATACAGTCCGTATGTGTAGGAAACACCGTTCTTTTTTTCTGGGCAGACTCAGATTTCCTGTTGTCTTAGAGTCTCTAGAAAGCAAGAGTGTGCTTCTTGCTCTAAAAGAGTGTGATCCATGGATGAGAACTATGCTGTGTGTTTCCCTTCAGAAATGGAGTTAAATCCCATGCTCTGAGTCATCCTACAAGCAAGACTTCGTTTCAGGTAAGGGCAGTCACTTTTCTGCTCAAACGAACTACATCCTTCACGAAGCTCACACGTTTCTCATCTTAACTGAAAGCATTGGATGTTAGAGGACCAGTGCTTTGTATCTGTTTCAGAAGAAGAGTTGGACTAGATATGGTCCATATGTGTAGGAAACACCATTCTTTTGTTCTCAGCACACTCACGTTTCCTGCTGTCTTAGGGACTTTAGAAAGCAAGAGCGTGCTTCTCGCTCTAAAGCAGAGTGTGATCCATGGATGAAAACTATGCTGTGTGTTTCCCTTCAGAAAAGTAGTTAAATCCCAGGATCTATGTCTTCCTACAAGCAAGACTTCGTTTCATGGAAGGGCAGTCACCTTTCAGCTCAAACAAACTACATCATTCACTGAGCTCACACGTTTCTCATCTTAACAGACAAGCATTGGATGGTAGAGGACCAGTGATTTGTATCAGTTTCAGAAGCAGAGTTGGACTAGATATGGGCTGTATGTTTAGGAAACATCGTTCTTTTGTTCTCAGCACACTCACGTTTACTGCTGTCTTAGAGACTCTAGAAAGCAAGAGCGTGCTTCTTGCTCTAAAGCAGAATGTGATCCATGGATGAAAACTATGCTGTGTGTTTCCCTTCAGAAATGGACTTAAATCCCAGGCTCTGTGTCTTCCTACAGGCAAGACTTCGTTTCAGGTAAGGGCAGTCACTTTTCAGCTCAAACGAACTACATCGTTCACAAAGCTCACACGTTTCTCCTCTTAACAGACAAGCATTAGATTTTAGAGGACCAGTGCGTTTTATCAGTTTCAGAAGCAGAGTTGGACTATATAATGTCCGTATGTGTAGGAAACACCGTTCTTTTGTTCTCAGCACACACATGTTTCCTGCTGTCTTAGAGAGTCTAGAAAGCAAGAGCATGCCTCATATTCTAAAGCAGAGTGTGATCAATGGATGATTACACTGCTGTGTGTTTTACTTCAGTAATGGAATTAAATCCCAGGCTCTGAGTCTTCCTACAAGCAAGACATCAATTCAGGTAAGGGCAGTCACTTTTCTGCTCAAACGAACTACATCGTTCACTAATCTCACACGTTTCTCCTCTTAACTGACAAGCATTGGATGTTAGAGGGTCATTGCTTTGTATCAGTTTCAGAAGAAGATTTGGACTACATATGGTCCATATGTGCAGGAAACACCGTTCTTTTGATCTGGGCACACTCAGATTTCCTGCTGTATTAGAGACTCTAGAACGCAAGAGTGTGCTTCTCGCTCTAAAGCAGAGTGTGATCCATGGATGAGAACTATGCTGTGTGTTTCCCTTCAGAAATGGACTTAAATCCCAGGCTCTGTGTCTTACTACAAGCACGAATTCGTTTGAGGTAAGGGCAGTCACTTTTCAGCTCAAACGAACTACATCGTTCACTGAGCTCACACGTTTCTCACCTTAACAGACAAGCATTGGATGTTTGAGTACCAGTGCTTTGTATCTGTTTCAGAAGCAGAGTTGGCTAGATATGGTCTGTATGTGTAGGAAACACCGTTCTTTTGTTCTCAGCACACTCACGTTTCCTGCTGTCTTAGAGACTTTAGAAAGCAAGAGCGTGCTTCTTGTTCTAAAGCAGAGTGTGATCCATGGATGAAAACTATGCTGTGTGTTTCCCTTCAGAAAAGTAGTTAAATCCAAGGATCTATGTCTTCCTACAAGCAAGACTTCGTTTCAGGTAAGGGCAGTCACTTTTCAGCTCAAAGGAACTACATCGTTCACGAAGCTCACACGTTTCTCCTCTTAACTGACAAGGATTGGATGTTAGTGGACCAGTGCATTGTATCAGTTTCAGAAGAAGATTTGGACTACATATAGTCCGTATGTGTAGGAAACACCGTTCTTTTTTTCTGAGCACACTCAGATTTCCTGCTGTATTAGAGAATCTAGAAAGCAAGTGCGTGCTTCTCGCTCTAAAGCAGAATGTGATCCATGGATGAAAACTATGCTGTGTGTTTCCCTTCAGAAATGGAGTTAAATCCCAGGCTCTGTGTCTTCCTACAGGCAAGAATTCGTTTCAGGTACGGGCAGTAACTTCTCAGCTCAAACGAACTACATCGTTCACTGAGCTCACACGTTTCTCATCTTAACAGGCAAGCATTGGATTTTAGAAGACCAGTTCTTTTTATCAGTTTCAGAAGCAGAGTTGGACTATATAATGTCCGTATGTGTAGGAAACACCGTTCTTTTGTTCTGAGCACACTCACGTTTCCTGCTGTCTTAGAGACTCTAGAAAGCAAGAGCGTGCTTCTTGTTCTAAAGCAGAGTGTGATCAATGGATGAGACAATGCTGTGTGTTTCACTTCAGAAATGGAGTTGAATCCCATGCTCTGAGTCTCCCTACAAGGAAGACTTCGTTTCAGGTAAGGAGAGTCACTTTTCTGCTCAAAGGTACTACATCGTTCACGAAGCTCACACGTTTCTCATCTTAACTGACAAGAATTGGATGTTAGAGGACCAGTGCATTGTATCAGTTTCAGAAGAAGATTTGGACTACATATAGTCCGTATGTGTAGGAAACACCGTTCTTTTGTTCTGGGCACACTCAGATTTCCTGCTGTATTAGAGAATCTAGAAAGCAAGAGCGTGCTTCTTGCTCTAAAGCGGAATGTGATCCATGGATGAAAACTATGCTGTGTGTTTCCCTTCAGAAATGGAGTTAAATCCCAGGCTCTGTGTCTTCCTACAGGCAAGACTTCAATTCAGGTAAGGGCAGTCACTTTTCAGCTCAAATGAACTACATCGTTCATGAAGCTCACTCGTTTCTCATCTTAACAGACAAGCATTAGATTTTAGAGGACCAGTGCTTTTTGTCAGTTTCAGAAGCAGAGTTGGACTATATAATATCCGTATGTGTAGGAAACACCGTTCTTTTGTTCTGGGCACACTCAGATTTCCTGCTGTATTAGAGACTCTAGAAAGCTAGAGTGTGCTTCTCGCTCTTAAGCAGAGTGTGATCCATGGATGAGAACTATGCTGTGTGTTTCCCTTCAGAAATGGACTTAAATCCCAGGCTCTGTGTCTTACTACAAGCAAGAATTCGTTTGAGGAAAGGGCAGTCACTTTTCTGCTCAAACGAACTACATCGTTCACTGAGCTCACACGTTTATCATCTTAACTGACAAGCATTGGATGTTAGAGTACCAGTGCTTTGTATCTGTTTCAGAAGAAGAGTTAGACTAGATATGGTCTGTATGTGTAGGAAACACCGTTCTTTTGTTCTCAGCACACTCACGTTTCCTGCTGTCTTAGAGACTTTAGAAAGCAAGAGCCTGCTTCTCGCTCTAAAGCAGAGTGTGATCCATGGATGAAAACTATGCTGTGTGTTTTCCTTCAGAAAAGTAGTTAAATCCCAAGATCTATGGCTTCCTAAAAGCAAGACTTCGTTTCATGTAAGGTTAGTCAGTTTTCAGCTCAAACGAACTACATCGTTCACTGAGCTCACACGTTTCTCATCTTAACAGACAAGCATTGGATGTTAGAGGACCAGTGATTTGTATCAGTTTCAGAAGCAGAGTTGGACTAGATATGGTCTGTATGTGTAGGAAACACCGTTCTTTTGTTCTCAGCACACTCAGGTTTACTGCTGTCTTAGAGACTCTAGAAAGCAAGAGCGTGCTTCTTGCTCTAAAGCAGAATGTGATCCATGGATGAAAACTATGCTGTGTGTTTCCCTTCAGAAATGGAGTTAAATCCCAGGCTCTGTGTCTTCCTACAGGCAAGACTTCGTTTCAGGTAAGGGCAGTCACTTTTCAGCTCAAACGAACTACAACGTTCACGAAGCTCACACGTTTCTCCTCTTAACAGACAAGCATTAGATTTTAGAGGACCAGTGCGTTTTATCAGTTTCAGAAGCAGAGTTGGACTATATAATGTCCGTATGTGTAGGAAACACCGTTCTTTTGTTCTGGGCACACTCAGATTTCCTGCTGTATTAGAGACTCTAGAAATCAAGAGTGTGCTTCTCGCTCTAAAGCAGAGTGTGATCCATGGATGAGAACTATGCTGTGTGTTTCCCTTCAGAAATGGACTTAAATCCCAGGCTCTGTGTCTTACTACAAGCAAGAATTCGTTTGAGGTAAGGGCAGTCACTTTTCAGCTCAAACGAACTACATCGTTCACTGAGCTCACACGTTGCTCATCTTAACAGACAAGCATTGGATGTTAGAGTACCAGTGCTTTGTATCTGTTTCAGAAGCAGAGTTGGACTAGATATGGTCCGTATGTGTAGGAAACACCATTCTTTTGTTCTCAGCACACTCACGTTTCCTGCTGTCTTAGAGACTTTAGAAAGCAAGAGCGTGCTTCTTGTTCTAAAGCAGAGTGTGATCCATGGATGAGAACTATGCTGTGTGTTTCCCTTCAGAAATGTAGTTAAATCCCAGGCTCTGTGTCTTCCTACAGGCAAGACTTCGTTTGAGGTAAGGGCAGTCACTTCTCAGCTCAAACGAACTACATCGTTTACAAAGCTCACACATTTCTCATCTTAACAGACCAGCATTAGATTTTAGAGGACCAGTGCTTTTTATCAGTTTCAGAAGCAGAGTTGGACTATATAATGTCCGTATGTGTAGGAAACACCGTTCTTTTGTTCTCAGCAAACTCACGTTTCCTGCTGTCTTAGAGATTCTAGAAAGCATGAGCGTGCTTCTTGTTCTAAAGCAGAGTGTGATCAATGGATGAGAACTATGCTGTGTGTTTCACTTCAGAAATGGAGTTAAATCCCAGGCTCTGAGTCTTCCTACAAGCAAGACTTCGTTTCAGGTAAGGGCAGTCACTTTTCAGCTCAAAGGAACTACATCGTTCACGAAGCTCACACGTTTCTCATCTTCACAGACAAGCATTAGATTTTAGAGGACCAGTGCTTTTTATCAGTTTCAGAAGCAGAGTTGGACTATATAATGTCTGTATGTGTAGGAAACACCGTTCTTTTGTTCTCAGCACACTCACGTTATTTGCTGTCTTGGAGAGTCTAGAAAGCAAGAGGGTGCTTCTTGTTCTAAAGCAGAGTGTGATCAATGGATGATTACACTGCTGTGTGTTTTATTTCAGAAATGGAGTTAAATCCCAGGCTCTGAGTCTTCCTACAAGCAAGACTTCAATTCAGGTAAGGGCAGTCACTTTTCTGCTCAAAAGAACTACATCGTTCACGAAGCTCACACGTTTCTCCTCTTAACTGACAAGGATTGGATGTTAGTGGACCAGTGCATTTTATCAGTTTCAGAAGAAGATTTGGACTACATATAGTCCGTATGTGTAGGAAACACCGTTCTTTTTTTCTGAGCACACTCAGATTTCCTGCTGTATTAGAGAATCTAGAAAGCAAGTGCGTGCTTCTCGCTCTAAAGCAGAATGTGATCCATGGATGAAAACTATGCTGTGTGTTTCCCTTCAGAAATGGAGTTAAATCCCAGGCTCTGTGTCTTCCTACAGGCAAGAATTCGTTTCAGGTACGGGCAGTAACTTCTCAGCTCAAACGAACTACATCGTTCACTGAGCTCACACGTTTCTCATCTTAACAGGCAAGCATTGGATTTTAGAAGACCAGTTCTTTTTATCAGTTTCAGAAGCAGAGTTGGACTATATAATGTCCGTATGTGTAGGAAACACCGTTCTTTTGTTCTGAGCACACTCACGTTTCCTGCTGTCTTAGAGACTCTAGAAAGCAAGAGCGTGCTTCTTGTTCTAAAGCAGAGTGTGATCAATGGATGAGACAATGCTGTGTGTTTCACTTCAGAAATGGAGTTGAATCCCATGCTCTGAGTCTCCCTACAAGGAAGACTTCGTTTCAGGTAAGGAGAGTCACTTTTCTGCTCAAAGGTACTACATCGTTCACGAAGCTCACACGTTTCTCATCTTAACTGACAAGAATTGGATGTTAGAGGACCAGTGCATTGTATCAGTTTCAGAAGAAGATTTGGACTACATATAGTCCGTATGTGTAGGAAACACCGTTCTTTTGTTCTGGGCACACTCAGATTTCCTGCTGTATTAGAGAATCTAGAAAGCAAGAGCGTGCTTCTTGCTCTAAAGCAGAATGTGATCCATGGATGAAAACTATGCTGTGTGTTTCCCTTCAGAAAAGTAGTTAAATCCCAAGATCTATGTCTTCCTAAAAGCAAGACTTCGTTTCATGTAAGGTTAGTCAGTTTTCAGCTCAAACGAACTACATCGTTCACTGAGCTCACACGTTTCTCATCTTAACAGACAAGCATTGGATGTTAGAGGACCAGTGATTTGTATCAGTTTCAGAAGCAGAGTTGGACTAGATATGGTCTGTATGTGTAGGAAACACCGTTCTTTTGTTCTCAGCACACTCAGGTTTACTGCTGTCTTAGAGACTCTAGAAAGCAAGAGCGTGCTTCTTGCTCTAAAGCAGAATGTGATCCATGGATGAAAACTATGCTGTGTGTTTCCCTTCAGAAATGGAGTTAAATCCCAGGCTCTGTGTCTTCCTACAGGCAAGACTTCGTTTCAGGTAAGGGCAGTCACTTTTCAGCTCAAACGAACTACATCGTTCACGAAGCTCACACGTTTCTCCTCTTAACAGACAAGCATTAGATTTTAGAGGACCAGTGCGTTTTATCAGTTTCAGAAGCAGAGTTGGACTATATAATGTCCGTATGTGTAGGAAACACCGTTCTTTTGTTCTGGGCACACTCAGATTTCCTGCTGTATTAGAGACTCTAGAAAGCAAGAGTGTGCTTCTTGCTCTAAAGCAGAGTGTGATCCATGGATGAGAACTATGCTGTGTGTTTCCCTTCAGAAATGGACTTAAATCCCAGGCTCTGTGTCTTACTACAAGCAAGAATTCGTTTGAGGTAAGGGCAGTCACTTTTCAGCTCAAACGAACTACATCGTTCACTGAGCTCACACGTTTCTCATCTTAACAGACAAGCATTGGATGTTAGAGTACCAGTGCTTTGTATCTGTTTCAGAAGCAGAGTTGGACTAGATATGGTCCGTATGTGTAGGAAACACCGTTCTTTTGTTCTCAGCACACTCACGTTTCCTGCTGTCTTAGAGACTTTAGAAAGCAAGAGCGTGCTTCTTGTTCTAAAGCAGAGTGTGATCCATGGATGAGAACTATGCTGTGTGTTTCCCTTCAGAAATGTAGTTAAATCCCAGGCTCTGTGTCTTCCTACAGGCAAGACTTCGTTTCAGGTAAGGGCAGTCACTTCTCAGCTCAAACGAACTACATCGTTTACAAAGCTCACACATTTCTCATCTTAACAGACCAGCATTAGATTTTAGAGGACCAGTGCTTTTTATCAGTTTCAGAAGCAGAGTTGGACTATATAATGTCCGTATGTGTAGGAAACACCGTTCTTTTGTTCTCAGCAAACTCACGTTTCCTGCTGTCTTAGAGATTCTAGAAAGCATGAGCGTGCTTCTTGTTCTAAAGCAGAGTGTGATCAATGGATGAGAACTATGCTGTGTGTTTCACTTCAGAAATGGAGTTAAATCCCAGGCTCTGAGTCTTCCTACAAGCAAGACTTCGTTTCAGGTAAGGGCAGTCACTTTTCAGCTCAAAGGAACTACATCGTTCACGAAGCTCACACGTTTCTCATCTTCACAGACAAGCATTAGATTTTAGAGGACCAGTGCGTTTTATCAGTTTCAGAAGCAGAGTTGGACTATATAATGTCCGTATGTGTAGGAAACACCGTTCTTTTGTTCTGGGCACACTCAGATTTCCTGCTGTATTAGAGACTCTAGAAAGCAAGAGTGTGCTTCTCGCTCTAAAGCAGAGTGTGATCCATGGATGAGAACTATGCTGTGTGTTTCCCTTCAGAAATGGACTTAAATCCCAGGCTCTGTGTCTTACTACAAGCAAGAATTCGTTTGAGGTAAGGGCAGTCACTTTTCAGCTCAAACGAACTACATCGTTCACTGAGCTCACACGTTTCTCATCTTAACAGACAAGCATTGGATGTTAGAGTACCAGTGCTTTGTATCTGTTTCAGAAGCAGAGTTGGACTAGATATGGTCCGTATGTGTAGGAAACACCGTTCTTTTGTTCTCAGCACACTCACGTTTCCTGCTGTCTTAGAGACTTTAGAAAGCAAGAGCGTGCTTCTTGTTCTAAAGCAGAGTGTGATCCATGGATGAGAACTATGCTGTGTGTTTCCCTTCAGAAATGTAGTTAAATCCCAGGCTCTGTGTCTTCCTACAGGCAAGACTTCGTTTGAGGTAAGGGCAGTCACTTCTCAGCTCAAACGAACTACATCGTTTACAAAGCTCACACATTTCTCATCTTAACAGACCAGCATTAGATTTTAGAGGACCAGTGCTTTTTATCAGTTTCAGAAGCAGAGTTGGACTATATAATGTCCGTATGTGTAGGAAACACCGTTCTTTTGTTCTCAGCAAACTCACGTTTCCTGCTGTCTTAGAGATTCTAGAAAGCATGAGCGTGCTTCTTGTTCTAAAGCACAGTGTGATCAATGGATGAGAACTATGCTGTGTGTTTCACTTCAGAAATGGAGTTAAATCCCAGGCTCTGAGTCTTCCTACAAGCAAGACTTCGTTTCAGGTAAGGGCAGTCACTTTTCAGCTCAAAGGAACTACATCGTTCACGAAGCTCACACGTTTCTCATCTTCACAGACAAGCATTAGATTTTAGAGGACCAGTGCTTTTTATCAGTTTCAGAAGCAGAGTTGGACTATATAATGTCTGTATGTGTAGGAAACACCGTTCTTTTGTTCTCAGCACACTCACGTTATTTGCTGTCTTGGAGAGTCTAGAAAGCAAGAGGGTGCTTCTTGTTCTAAAGCAGAGTGTGATCAATGGATGATTACACTGCTGTGTGTTTTATTTCAGAAATGGAGTTAAATCCCAGGCTCTGAGTCTTCCTACAAGCAAGACTTCAATTCAGGTAAGGGCAGTCACTTTTCTGCTCAAACGAACTACATCGTTCACGAAGCTCACACGTTTCTCATCTTAACTGACAAGCATTGGATCTTAGAGGACCAGTGCATTCTATCAGTTTCAGAAGAAGAGTTGGACTAGATATGGTCCGTATGTGTAGGAAACACTGTTCTTTTGTTCTCAGCACACTCATGTTTCCTGCTCTCTTAGAGACTCTAGAAAGCAAGAGCGTGCTTCTTGCTCTAAAGCAGAGTGTGATCCATGGATGAGAACAATGCTGTGTGTTTCCCTTCAGAAATGGAGTTAAATCCCAGGCTCTGAGTCTCCCTAAAAGCAAGACTTCGTTTCAGGTAAGGGCAGTCACTTTTCAGCTCAAACGAACTACATATTTCTCGGAGCTCACACGTTTCTCATCTTAACAGAGAAGCATTGGATGGTAGAGGACCAGTGCTTTGTATCAGTTTCAGAAGCAGAGTTGGACTAGATATGGTCCGTATGTGTAGGAAACACCGTTCTTTTGTTCTCAGCAAACTCACGTTTCCTGCTGTCTTAGAGATTCTAGAAAGCATGAGCGTGCTTCTTGTTCTAAAGCAGAGTGTGATCAATGGATGAGAACTATGCTGTGTGTTTCACTTCAGAAATGGAGTTAAATCCCAGGCTCTGAGTCTCCCTACAAGCAAGACTTCGTTTCAGGTAAGGGCAGTCACTTTTCTGCTCAAAGGAACTACATCGTTCACGAAGCTCACACGTTTCTCATCTTAACTGTCAAGAATTGGATGTTAGAGGACTAGTGCATTTTATCAGTTTCAGAAGAAGATTTGGACTACATATAGTCCGTATGTGTAGGAAACACCGTTCTTTTGTTCTGGGCACACTCAGATTTCCTGCTGTATTAGAGAATCTAGAAAGCAAGAGCGTGCTTCTTGCTCTAAAGCAGAATGTGATCCATGAATGAAAACTATGCTGTGTGTTTCCCTTCAGAAATGGAGTTAAATCCCAGGCTCTGTGTCTTCCTACAGGCAAGACTTCGTTTCAGGTACGGGCAGTAACTTTTCAGCTCAAACGAACTACATCGTTCATGAAGCTCACACGTTTCTCATCTTAAAAGACAAGCATTGGATTTTAGAGGACCAAAGCTTTTTATCAGTTTCAGAAGCAGAGTTGGACTATATAATGTCCGTATGTGTAGGAAACACCGTTCTTTTGTTCTCAGCACACTCACGTTATCTGCTGTCTTGGAGAATCTAGAAAGCAAGAGCATGCTTCTTGTTCTAAAGCAGAGTGTGATCAATGGATGAGACAATGCTGTGTGTTTCCCTTCAGAAATGGAGTTAAATCCCAGGCTCTGAGTCTTCCTACAAGCAAGACTTCAATTCAGGTAAGGGCAGTCACTTTTCTGCTCAAACGAACTACATCGTTCACGAAGCTCAAACGTTTCTCATCTTAACTGACAAGCATTGGATGTGAGAGGGTCAGTGCTTTGTATCAGTTTCAGAAGCAGATTTGGACTACATATGATCCATATGTGTAGGAAACACCGTTCTTTTGTTCTGGGTAAACTCAGATTTCCTGCTGTATTAGAGATTCTAGAAAGCTAGAGTGTGCTTCTTGCTATAAAGCAGAGTGTGATCCATGGATGAGAACTATGCTGTGTGTTTCCCTTCAGAAATGGACTTATATCCCAGTCTCTGTGTCTTCCTACAAGCAAGACTTTGTTTCAGGTAAGGGCAGTCACTTTTCTGCTCAAAAGAACTACATCGTTCACGAAGCTCACACGTTTCTCACCTTAACTGACAAGCATTGGATGTTAGAGGACCAGTGCATTGTATCAGTTTAAGAAGAAGATTAGGACTACATATAGTCCGTATGTGTAGGAAACACCGTTCTTTTTTTCTGGGCAGACTCAGATTTCCTGTTGTCTTAGAGTCTCTAGAAAGCAAGAGTGTGCTTCTTGCTCTAAAAGAGTGTGATCCATGGATGAGAACTATGCTGTGTGTTTCCCTTCAGAAATGGAGTTAAATCCCATGCTCTGAGTCTTCCTACAAGCAAGACTTCGTTTCAGGTAAGGTCAGTCACTTTTCTGCTCAAACGAACTACATCCTTCACGAAGCTCACACGTTTCTCATCTTAACTGAAAGCATTGGATGTTAGAGGACCAGTGCTTTGTATCTGTTTCAGAAGAAGAGTTGGACTAGGTATGGTCCATATGTGTAGGAAACACCATTCTTTTGTTCTCAGCACACTCACGTTTCCTGCTGTCTTAGGGACTTTAGAAAGCAAGAGCGTGCTTCTCGCTCTAAAGCAGAGTGTGATCCATGGATGAAAACTATGCTGTGTGTTTCCCTTCAGAAAAGTAGTTAAATCCCAGGATCTATGTCTTCCTACAAGCAAGACTTCGTTTCATGGAAGGGCAGTCACCTTTCAGCTCAAACAAACTACATCATTCACTGAGCTCACACGTTTCTCATCTTAACAGACAAGCATTGGATGGTAGAGGACCAGTGATTTGTATCAGTTTCAGAAGCAGAGTTGGACTAGATATGGGCTGTATGTTTAGGAAACACCGTTCTTTTGTTCTCAGCACACTCACGTTTACTGCTGTCTTAGAGACTCTAGAAAGCAAGAGCGTGCTTCTTGCTCTAAAGCAGAATGTGATCCATGGATGAAAACTATGCTGTGTGTTTCCCTTCAGAAATGGACTTAAATCCCAGGCTCTGTGTCTTCCTACAGGCAAGACTTCGTTTCAGGTAAGGGCAGTCACTTTTCAGCTCAAACGAACTACATCGTTCACAAAGCTCACACGTTTCTCCTCTTAACAGACAAGCATTAGATTTTAGAGGACCAGTGCGTTTTATCAGTTTCAGAAGCAGAGTTGGACTATATAATGTCCGTATGTGTAGGAAACACCGTTCTTTTGTTCTCAGCACACACACGTTTCCTGCTGTCTTAGAGAGTCTAGAAAGCAAGAGCATGCCTCATATTCTAAAGCAGAGTGTGATCAATGGATGATTACACTGCTGTGTGTTTTACTTCAGTAATGGAGTTAAATCCCAGGCTCTGAGTCTTCCTACAAGCAAGACATCAATTCAGGTAAGGGCAGTCACTTTTCTGCTCAAACGAACTACATCGTTCACTAATCTCACACGTTTCTCATCTTAACTGACAAGCATTGGATGTTAGAGAGTCATTGCTTTGTATCAGTTTCAGAAGAAGATTTGGACTACATATGGTCCATATGTGCAGGAAACACCGTTCTTTTGATCTGGGCACACTCAATTTTCCTGCTGTATTAGAGACTCTAGAACGCAAGAGTGTGCTTCTCGCTCTAAAGCAGAGTGTGATCCATGGATGTGAACTATGCTGTGTGTTTCCCTTCAGAAATGGACTTAAATCCCAGGCTCTGTGTCTTACTACAAGCACGAATTCGTTTGAGGTAAGGGCAGTCACTTTTCAGCTCAAACGAACTACATCGTTCACTGAGCTCACACGTTTCTCATCTTAACAGACAAGCATTGGATGTTAGAGTACCAGTGCTTTGTATCTGTTTCAGAAGCAGAGTTGGACTAGATATGGTCCGTATGTGTAGGAAACACCGTTCTTTTGTTCTCAGCACACTCACGTTTCCTGCTGTCTTAGCGACTTTAGAAAGCAAGAGCGTGCTTCTTGTTCTAAAGCAGAGTGTGATCCATGGATGAAAACTATGCTGTGTGTTTCCCTTCAGAAAAGTAGTTAAATCCAAGGATCTATGTCTTCCTACAAGCAAGACTTCGTTTCAGGTAAGGGCAGTCACTTTTCAGCTCAAACGAACTACATCGTTCACTGAGCTCACACGTTTCTCATCTTAACAGACAAGCATTAGATTTTAGAGGACCAGTGCTTTTTATAAGTTTCAGAAGCAGAGTTGGACTATATAATGTTCGTATGTGTCGGAAACACCGTTCATTTGTTCTCAGCACACTCACGTTATCTGCTGTCTTGGAGAGTCTAGAAAGCAAGAGCGTGCTTCTTGTTCTAAAGCAGAGTGTGATCAATGGATGAGACAATGCTGTGTGTTTCACTTCAGAAATGGAGTTAATTCCCATGCTCTGAGTCTCCCTACAAGCAAGACTTCGTTTCAGGTAAGGGCAGTCACTTTTCAGCTCAAACGAACTACATCGTTCACGAAGCTCACACGTTTCTCATCTTAACTGTCAAGAATTGGATGTTAGAGGACTAGTGCATTTTATCAGTTTCAGAAGAAGATTTGGACTACATATAGTCCGTATGTGTAGGAAACACCGTTCTTTTGTTCTGGGCACACTCAGATTTCCTGCTGTATTAGAGAATCTAGAAAGCAAGAGCGTGCTTCTTGCTCTAAAGCAGAATGTGATCCATGAATGAAAACTATGCTGTGTGTTTCCCTTCAGAAATGGAGTTAAATCCCAGGCTCTGTGTCTTCCTACAGGCAAGACTTCGTTTCAGGTACGGGCAGTAACTTTTCAGCTCAAACGAACTACATCGTTCATGAAGCTCACACGTTTCTCATCTTAAAAGACAAGCATTGGATTTTAGAGGACCAAAGCTTTTTATCAGTTTCAGAAGCAGAGTTGGACTATATAATGTCCGTATGTGTAGGAAACACCGTTCTTTTGTTCTCAGCACACTCACGTTATCTGCTGTCTTGGAGAATCTAGAAAGCAAGAGCATGCTTCTTGTTCTAAAGCAGAGTGTGATCAATGGATGAGACAATGCTGTGTGTTTCCCTTCAGAAATGGAGTTAAATCCCAGGCTCTGAGTCTTCCTACAAGCAAGACTTCAATTCAGGTAAGGGCAGTCACTTTTCTGCTCAAACGAACTACATCGTTCACGAAGCTCAAACGTTTCTCATCTTAACTGACAAGCATTGGATGTGAGAGGGTCAGTGCTTTGTATCAGTTTCAGAAGCAGATTTGGACTACATATGATCCATATGTGTAGGAAACACCGTTCTTTTGTTCTGGGTAAACTCAGATTTCCTGCTGTATTAGAGATTCTAGAAAGCTAGAGTGTGCTTCTTGCTATAAAGCAGAGTGTGATCCATGGATGAGAACTATGCTGTGTGTTTCCCTTCAGAAATGGACTTATATCCCAGTCTCTGTGTCTTCCTACAAGCAAGACTTTGTTTCAGGTAAGGGCAGTCACTTTTCTGCTCAAAAGAACTACATCGTTCACGAAGCTCACACGTTTCTCACCTTAACTGACAAGCATTGGATGTTAGAGGACCAGTGCATTGTATCAGTTTAAGAAGAAGATTAGGACTACATATAGTCCGTATGTGTAGGAAACACCGTTCTTTTTTTCTGGGCAGACTCAGATTTCCTGTTGTCTTAGAGTCTCTAGAAAGCAAGAGTGTGCTTCTTGCTCTAAAAGAGTGTGATCCATGGATGAGAACTATGCTGTGTGTTTCCCTTCAGAAATGGAGTTAAATCCCATGCTCTGAGTCTTCCTACAAGCAAGACTTCGTTTCAGGTAAGGTCAGTCACTTTTCTGCTCAAACGAACTACATCCTTCACGAAGCTCACACGTTTCTCATCTTAACTGAAAGCATTGGATGTTAGAGGACCAGTGCTTTGTATCTGTTTCAGAAGAAGAGTTGGACTAGGTATGGTCCATATGTGTAGGAAACACCATTCTTTTGTTCTCAGCACACTCACGTTTCCTGCTGTCTTAGGGACTTTGGAAAGCAAGAGCGTGCTTCTCGCTCTAAAGCAGAGTGTGATCCATGGATGAAAACTATGCTGTGTGTTTCCCTTCAGAAAAGTAGTTAAATCCCAGGATCTATGTCTTCCTACAAGCAAGACTTCGTTTCATGGAAGGGCAGTCACCTTTCAGCTCAAACAAACTACATCATTCACTGAGCTCACACGTTTCTCATCTTAACAGACAAGCATTGGATGGTAGAGGACCAGTGATTTGTATCAGTTTCAGAAGCAGAGTTGGACTAGATATGGGCTGTATGTTTAGGAAACACCGTTCTTTTGTTCTCAGCACACTCACGTTTACTGCTGTCTTAGAGACTCTAGAAAGCAAGAGCGTGCTTCTTGCTCTAAAGCAGAATGTGATCCATGGATGAAAACTATGCTGTGTGTTTCCCTTCAGAAATGGACTTAAATCCCAGGCTCTGTGTCTTCCTACAGGCAAGACTTCGTTTCAGGTAAGGGCAGTCACTTTTCAGCTCAAACGAACTACATCGTTCACAAAGCTCACACGTTTCTCCTCTTAACAGACAAGCATTAGATTTTAGAGGACCAGTGCGTTTTATCAGTTTCAGAAGCAGAGTTGGACTATATAATGTCCGTATGTGTAGGAAACACCGTTCTTTTGTTCTCAGCACACACACGTTTCCTGCTGTCTTAGAGAGTCTAGAAAGCAAGAGCATGCCTCATATTCTAAAGCAGAGTGTGATCAATGGATGATTACACTGCTGTGTGTTTTACTTCAGTAATGGAGTTAAATCCCAGGCTCTGAGTCTTCCTACAAGCAAGACATCAATTCAGGTAAGGGCAGTCACTTTTCTGCTCAAACGAACTACATCGTTCACTAATCTCACACGTTTCTCCTCTTAACTGACAAGCATTGGATGTTAGAGGGTCATTGCTTTGTATCAGTTTCAGAAGAAGATTTGGACTACATATGGTCCATATGTGCAGGAAACACCGTTCTTTTGATCTGGGCACACTCAGATTTCCTGCTGTATTAGAGACTCTAGAACGCAAGAGTGTGCTTCTCGCTCTAAAGCAGAGTGTGATCCATGGATGAGAACTATGCTGTGTGTTTCCCTTCAGAAATGGACTTAAATCCCAGGCTCTGTGTCTTACTACAAGCACGAATTCGTTTGAGGTAAGGGCAGTCACTTTTCAGCTCAAACGAACTACATCGTTCACTGAGCTCAAACGTTTCTCATCTTAACAGACAAGCATTGGATGTTAGAGTACCAGTGCTTTGTATCTGTTTCAGAAGCAGAGTTGGACTAGATATGGTCCGTATGTGTAGGAAACACCGTTCTTTTGTTCTCAGCACACTCACGTTTCCTGCTGTCTTAGCGACTTTAGAAAGCAAGAGCGTGCTTCTTGTTCTAAAGCAGAGTGTGATCCATGGATGAAAACTATGCTGTGTGTTTCCCTTCAGAAAAGTAGTTAAATCCAAGGATCTATGTCTTCCTACAAGCAAGACTTCGTTTCAGGTAAGGGCAGTCACTTTTCAGCTCAAACGAACTACATCGTTCACTGAGCTCACACGTTTCTCATCTTAACAGACAAGCATTAGATTTTAGAGGACCAGTGCTTTTTATAAGTTTCAGAAGCAGAGTTGGACTATATAATGTTCGTATGTGTCGGAAACACCGTTCATTTGTTCTCAGCACACTCACGTTATCTGCTGTCTTGGAGAGTCTAGAAAGCAAGAGCGTGCTTCTTGTTCTAAAGCAGAGTGTGATCAATGGATGAGACAATGCTGTGTGTTTCACTTCAGAAATGGAGTTAATTCCCATGCTCTGTGTCTCCCTACAAGCAAGACTTCGTTTCAGGTAAGGGCAGTCACTTTTCAGCTCAAACGAACTACATCGTTCACGAAGCTCACACGTTTCTCATCTTAACTGTCAAGAATTGGATGTTAGAGGACTAGTGCATTTTATCAGTTTCAGAAGAAGATTTGGACTACATATAGTCCGTATGTGTAGGAAACACCGTTCTTTTGTTCTGGGCACACTCAGATTTCCTGCTGTATTAGAGAATCTAGAAAGCAAGAGCGTGCTTCTTGCTCTAAAGCAGAATGTGATCCATGAATGAAAACTATGCTGTGTGTTTCCCTTCAGAAATGGAGTTAAATCCCAGGCTCTGTGTCTTCCTACAGGCAAGACTTCGTTTCAGGTACGGGCAGTAACTTTTCAGCTCAAACGAACTACATCGTTCATGAAGCTCACACGTTTCTCATCTTAAAAGACAAGCATTGGATTTTAGAGGACCAAAGCTTTTTATCAGTTTCAGAAGCAGAGTTGGACTATATAATGTCCGTATGTGTAGGAAACACCGTTCTTTTGTTCTCAGCACACTCACGTTATCTGCTGTCTTGGAGAATCTAGAAAGCAAGAGCATGCTTCTTGTTCTAAAGCAGAGTGTGATCAATGGATGAGACAATGCTGTGTGTTTCCCTTCAGAAATGGAGTTAAATCCCAGGCTCTGAGTCTTCCTACAAGCAAGACTTCAATTCAGGTAAGGGCAGTCACTTTTCTGCTCAAACGAACTACATCGTTCACGAAGCTCAAACGTTTCTCATCTTAACTGACAAGCATTGGATGTGAGAGGGTCAGTGCTTTGTATCAGTTTCAGAAGCAGATTTGGACTACATATGATCCATATGTGTAGGAAACACCGTTCTTTTGTTCTGGGTAAACTCAGATTTCCTGCTGTATTAGAGATTCTAGAAAGCTAGAGTGTGCTTCTTGCTATAAAGCAGAGTGTGATCCATGGATGAGAACTATGCTGTGTGTTTCCCTTCAGAAATGGACTTATATCCCAGTCTCTGTGTCTTCCTACAAGCAAGACTTTGTTTCAGGTAAGGGCAGTCACTTTTCTGCTCAAAAGAACTACATCGTTCACGAAGCTCACACGTTTCTCACCTTAACTGACAAGCATTGGATGTTAGAGGACCAGTGCATTGTATCAGTTTAAGAAGAAGATTAGGACTACATATAGTCCGTATGTGTAGGAAACACCGTTCTTTTTTTCTGGGCAGACTCAGATTTCCTGTTGTCTTAGAGTCTCTAGAAAGCAAGAGTGTGCTTCTTGCTCTAAAAGAGTGTGATCCATGGATGAGAACTATGCTGTGTGTTTCCCTTCAGAAATGGAGTTAAATCCCATGCTCTGAGTCTTCCTACAAGCAAGACTTCGTTTCAGGTAAGGTCAGTCACTTTTCTGCTCAAACGAACTACATCCTTCACGAAGCTCACACGTTTCTCATCTTAACTGAAAGCATTGGATGTTAGAGGACCAGTGCTTTGTATCTGTTTCAGAAGAAGAGTTGGACTAGGTATGGTCCATATGTGTAGGAAACACCATTCTTTTGTTCTCAGCACACTCACGTTTCCTGCTGTCTTAGGGACTTTGGAAAGCAAGAGCGTGCTTCTCGCTCTAAAGCAGAGTGTGATCCATGGATGAAAACTATGCTGTGTGTTTCCCTTCAGAAAAGTAGTTAAATCCCAGGATCTATGTCTTCCTACAAGCAAGACTTCGTTTCATGGAAGGGCAGTCACCTTTCAGCTCAAACAAACTACATCATTCACTGAGCTCACACGTTTCTCATCTTAACAGACAAGCATTGGATGGTAGAGGACCAGTGATTTGTATCAGTTTCAGAAGCAGAGTTGGACTAGATATGGGCTGTATGTTTAGGAAACACCGTTCTTTTGTTCTCAGCACACTCACGTTTACTGCTGTCTTAGAGACTCTAGAAAGCAAGAGCGTGCTTCTTGCTCTAAAGCAGAATGTGATCCATGGATGAAAACTATGCTGTGTGTTTCCCTTCAGAAATGGACTTAAATCCCAGGCTCTGTGTCTTCCTACAGGCAAGACTTCGTTTCAGGTAAGGGCAGTCACTTTTCAGCTCAAACGAACTACATCGTTCACAAAGCTCACACGTTTCTCCTCTTAACAGACAAGCATTAGATTTTAGAGGACCAGTGCGTTTTATCAGTTTCAGAAGCAGAGTTGGACTATATAATGTCCGTATGTGTAGGAAACACCGTTCTTTTGTTCTCAGCACACACACGTTTCCTGCTGTCTTAGAGAGTCTAGAAAGCAAGAGCATGCCTCATATTCTAAAGCAGAGTGTGATCAATGGATGATTACACTGCTGTGTGTTTTACTTCAGTAATGGAGTTAAATCCCAGGCTCTGAGTCTTCCTACAAGCAAGACATCAATTCAGGTAAGGGCAGTCACTTTTCTGCTCAAACGAACTACATCGTTCACTAATCTCACACGTTTCTCCTCTTAACTGACAAGCATTGGATGTTAGAGGGTCATTGCTTTGTATCAGTTTCAGAAGAAGATTTGGACTACATATGGTCCATATGTGCAGGAAACACCGTTCTTTTGATCTGGGCACACTCAGATTTCCTGCTGTATTAGAGACTCTAGAACGCAAGAGTGTGCTTCTCGCTCTAAAGCAGAGTGTGATCCATGGATGAGAACTATGCTGTGTGTTTCCCTTCAGAAATGGACTTAAATCCCAGGCTCTGTGTCTTACTACAAGCACGAATTCGTTTGAGGTAAGGGCAGTCACTTTTCAGCTCAAACGAACTACATCGTTCACTGAGCTCAAACGTTTCTCATCTTAACAGACAAGCATTGGATGTTAGAGTACCAGTGCTTTGTATCTGTTTCAGAAGCAGAGTTGGACTAGATATGGTCCGTATGTGTAGGAAACACCGTTCTTTTGTTCTCAGCACACTCACGTTTCCTGCTGTCTTAGCGACTTTAGAAAGCAAGAGCGTGCTTCTAGTTCTAAAGCAGAGTGTGATCCATGGATGAAAACTATGCTGTGTGTTTCCCTTCAGAAAAGTAGTTAAATCCAAGGATCTATGTCTTCCTACAAGCAAGACTTCGTTTCAGGTAAGGGCAGTCACTTTTCAGCTCAAACGAACTACATCGTTCACTGAGCTCACACGTTTCTCATCTTAACAGACAAGCATTAGATTTTAGAGGACCAGTGCTTTTTATAAGTTTCAGAAGCAGAGTTGGACTATATAATGTTCGTATGTGTCGGAAACACCGTTCATTTGTTCTCAGCACACTCACGTTATCTGCTGTCTTGGAGAGTCTAGAAAGCAAGAGCGTGCTTCTTGTTCTAAAGCAGAGTGTGATCAATGGATGAGACAATGCTGTGTGTTTCACTTCAGAAATGGAGTTAATTCCCATGCTCTGTGTCTCCCTACAAGCAAGACTTCGTTTCAGGTAAGGGCAGTCACTTTTCAGCTCAAACGAACTACATCGTTCACGAAGCTCACACGTTTCTCATCTTAACTGTCAAGAATTGGATGTTAGAGGACTAGTGCATTTTATCAGTTTCAGAAGAAGATTTGGACTACATATAGTCCGTATGTGTAGGAAACACCGTTCTTTTGTTCTGGGCACACTCAGATTTCCTGCTGTATTAGAGAATCTAGAAAGCAAGAGCGTGCTTCTTGCTCTAAAGCAGAATGTAATCCATGAATGAAAACTATGCTGTGTGTTTCCCTTCAGAAATGGAGTTAAATCCCAGGCTCTGTGTCTTCCTACAGGCAAGACTTCGTTTCAGGTACGGGCAGTAACTTTTCAGCTCAAACGAACTACATCGTTCATGAAGCTCACACGTTTCTCATCTTAAAAGACAAGCATTGGATTTTAGAGGACCAAAGCTTTTTATCAGTTTCAGAAGCAGAGTTGGACTATATAATGTCCGTATGTGTAGGAAACACCGTTCTTTTGTTCTCAGCACACTCACGTTATCTGCTGTCTTGGAGAATCTAGAAAGCAAGAGCATGCTTCTTGTTCTAAAGCAGAGTGTGATCAATGGATGAGACAATGCTGTGTGTTTCCCTTCAGAAATGGAGTTAAATCCCAGGCTCTGAGTCTTCCTACAAGCAAGACTTCAATTCAGGTAAGGGCAGTCACTTTTCTGCTCAAACGAACTACATCGTTCACGAAGCTCAAACGTTTCTCATCTTAAAGACAAGCATTGGATGTGAGAGGGTCAGTGCTTTGTATCAGTTTCAGAAGCAGATTTGGACTACATATGATCCATATGTGTAGGAAACACCGTTCTTTTGTTCTGGGTAAACTCAGATTTCCTGCTGTATTAGAGATTCTAGAAAGCTAGAGTGTGCTTCTTGCTATAAAGCAGAGTGTGATCCATGGATGAGAACTATGCTGTGTGTTTCCCTTCAGAAATGGACTTATATCCCAGTCTCTGTGTCTTCCTACAAGCAAGACTTTGTTTCAGGTAAGGGCAGTCACTTTTCTGCTCAAAAGAACTACATCGTTCACGAAGCTCACACGTTTCTCACCTTAACTGACAAGCATTGGATGTTAGAGGACCAGTGCATTGTATCAGTTTAAGAAGAAGATTAGGACTACATATTGTCCGTATGTGTAGGAAACACCGTTCTTTTTTTCTGGGCAGACTCAGATTTCCTGTTGTCTTAGAGTCTCTAGAAAGCAAGAGTGTGCTTCTTGCTCTAAAAGAGTGTGATCCATGGATGAGAACTATGCTGTGTGTTTCCCTTCAGAAATGGAGTTAAATCCCATGCTCTGAGTCTTCCTACAAGCAAGACTTCGTTTCAGGTAAGGTCAGTCACTTTTCTGCTCAAACGAACTACATCCTTCACGAAGCTCACACGTTTCTCATCTTAACTGAAAGCATTGGATGTTAGAGGACCAGTGCTTTGTATCTGTTTCAGAAGAAGAGTTGGACTAGGTATGGTCCATATGTGTAGGAAACACCATTCTTTTGTTCTCAGCACACTCACGTTTCCTGCTGTCTTAGGGACTTTAGAAAGCAAGAGCGTGCTTCTCGCTCTAAAGCAGAGTGTGATCCATGGATGAAAACTATGCTGTGTGTTTCCCTTCAGAAAAGTAGTTAAATCCCAGGATCTATGTCTTCCTACAAGCAAGACTTCGTTTCATGGAAGGGCAGTCACCTTTCAGCTCAAACAAACTACATCATTCACTGAGCTCACACGTTTCTCATCTTAACAGACAAGCATTGGATGGTAGAGGACCAGTGATTTGTATCAGTTTCAGAAGCAGAGTTGGACTAGATATGGGCTGTATGTTTAGGAAACACCGTTCTTTTGTTCTCAGCACACTCACGTTTACTGCTGTCTTAGAGACTCTAGAAAGCAAGAGCGTGCTTCTTGCTCTAAAGCAGAATGTGATCCATGGATGAAAACTATGCTGTGTGTTTCCCTTCAGAAATGGACTTAAATCCCAGGCTCTGTGTCTTCCTACAGGCAAGACTTCGTTTCAGGTAAGGGCAGTCACTTTTCAGCTCAAACGAACTACATCGTTCACAAAGCTCACACGTTTCTCCTCTTAACAGACAAGCATTAGATTTTAGAGGACCAGTGCGTTTTATCAGTTTCAGAAGCAGAGTTGGACTATATAATGTCCGTATGTGTAGGAAACACCGTTCTTTTGTTCTCAGCACACACACGTTTCCTGCTGTCTTAGAGAGTCTAGAAAGCAAGAGCATGCCTCATATTCTAAAGCAGAGTGTGATCAATGGATGATTACACTGCTGTGTGTTTTACTTCAGTAATGGAGTTAAATCCCAGGCTCTGAGTCTTCCTACAAGCAAGACATCAATTCAGGTAAGGGCAGTCACTTTTCTGCTCAAACGAACTACATCGTTCACTAATCTCACACGTTTCTCATCTTAACTGACAAGCATTGGATGTTAGAGGGTCATTGCTTTGTATCAGTTTCAGAAGAAGATTTGGACTACATATGGTCCATATGTGCAGGAAACACCGTTCTTTTGATCTGGGCACACTCAGATTTCCTGCTGTATTAGAGACTCTAGAACGCAAGAGTGTGCTTCTCGCTCTAAAGCAGAGTGTGATCCATGGATGAGAACTATGCTGTGTGTTTCCCTTCAGAAATGGACTTAAATCCCAGGCTCTGTGTCTTACTACAAGCACGAATTCGTTTGAGGTAAGGGCAGTCACTTTTCAGCTCAAACGAACTACATCGTTCACTGAGCTCACACGTTTCTCATCTTAACAGACAAGCATTGGATGTTAGAGTACCAGTGCTTTGTATCTGTTTCAGAAGCAGAGTTGGACTAGATATGGTCCGTATGTGTAGGAAACACCGTTCTTTTGTTCTCAGCACACTCACGTTTCCTGCTGTCTTAGCGACTTTAGAAAGCAAGAGCGTGCTTCTTGTTCTAAAGCAGAGTGTGATCCATGGATGAAAACTATGCTGTGTGTTTCCCTTCAGAAAAGTAGTTAAATCCAAGGATCTATGTCTTCCTACAAGCAAGACTTCGTTTCAGGTAAGGGCAGTCACTTTTCAGCTCAAAGGAACTACATCGTTCACGAAGCTCACACGTTTCTCCTCTTAACTGACAAGGATTGGATGTTAGTGGACCAGTGCATTGTATCAGTTTCAGAAGAAGATTTGGACTACATATAGTCCGTATGTGTAGGAAACTCCGTTCTTTTGTTCTGAGCACACTCAGATTTCCTGCTGTATTAGAGAATCTAGAAAGCAAGAGCGTGCTTCTCGCTCTTAAGCAGAATGTGATCCATGGATGAAAACTATACTGTGTGTTTCCCTTCAGAAATGGAGTTAAATCCCAGGCTCTGTGTCTTCCTACAGGCAAGAATTCGTTTGAGGTAAGGGCAGTCACTTTTCAGCTCAAACGAACTACATCGTTCACTGAGCTCACACGTTTCTCATCTTAACAGGCAAGCATTGGATTTTAGAAGACCAGTGCTTTTTATCAGTTTCAGAAGCAGAGTTGGACTATATAATGTCCGTATGTGTAGGAAACACCGTTCTTTTGTTCTCAGCACACTCACGTTTCCTCTGTCTTAGAGACTCTAGAAAGCAAGAGCGTGCTTCTTGTTCTAAAGCAGAGTGTGATCAATGGATGAGACAATACTGTGTGTTTCACTTCAGAAATGGAGTTGAATCCCATGCTCTGAGTCTCCCTACAAGGAAGACTTCGTTTCAGGTAAGGAGAGTCACTTTTCTGCTCAAAGGTACTACATCGTTCACGAAGCTCACACGTTTCTCATCTTAACTGACAAGAATTGGATGTTAGAGGACCAGTGCATTGTATCAGTTTCAGAAGAAGATTTGGACTACATATAGTCTGTATGTGTAGTAAACACCGTTCTTTTGTTCTGGGCACACTCAGATTTCCTGCTGTATTAGAGAATCTAGAAAGCAAGAGCGTGCTTCTTGCTCTAAAGCAGAATGTGATCCATGGATGAAAACTATGCTGTGTGTTTCCCTTCAGAAATGGAGTTAAATCCCAGGCTCTGTGTCTTCCTACAGGCAAGACTTCAATTCAGGTAAGGGCATTCACTTTTCAGCTCAAACGAACTATATCGTTCAAGAAGCTCAATCGTTTCTCATCTTAACAGACAAGCATTAGATTTTAGAGGACCAGTGCTTTTTGTCAGTTTCAGAAGCAGAGTTGGACTATATAATATCCGTATGTGTAGGAAACACCGTTCTTTTGTTCTGGGCACACTCAGATTTCCTGCTGTATTAGAGACTCTAGAAAGCTAGAGTGTGCTTCTCGCTCTTAAGCAGAGTGTGATCCATGGATGAGAACTATGCTGTGTGTTTCCCTTCAGAAATGGACTTAAATCCCAGGCTCTGTGTCTTACTACAAGCAAGAATTCGTTGGAGGAAAGGGCTGTCACTTTTCAGCTCAAACGAACTACATCGTTCACTGAGCTCACACGTTTATCATCTTAACTGACAAGCATTGGATGTTAGAGTACCAGTGCTTTGTATCTGTTTCAGAAGAAGAGTTAGACTAGATATGGTCTGTATGTGTAGGAAACACCGTTCTTTTGTTCTCAGCACACTCACGTTTCCTGCTGTCTTAGAGACTTTAGAAAGCAAGAGCCTGCTTCTCGCTCTAAAGCAGAGTGTGATCCATGGATGAAAACTATGCTGTGTGTTTCCCTTCAGAAAAGTAGTTAAATCCCAAGATCTATGTCTTCCTACAAGCAAGACTTCGTTTCATGTAAGGTTAGTCAGTTTTCAGCTCAAACGAACTACATCGTTCACTGAGCTCACACGTTTCTCATCTTAACAGACAAGCATTGGATGTTAGAGCACCAGTGATTTGTATCAGTTTCAGAAGCAGAGATAGACTAGATATGGTCTGTATGTGTAGGAAACACCGTTCTTTTGTTCTCAGCACACTCACGTTTACTGCTGTCTTAGAGACTCTAGAAAGCAAGAGCGTGCTTCTTGCTCTAAAGCAGAATGTGATCCATGGATGAAAACTATGCTGTGTGTTTCCCTTCAGAAATGGAGTTAAATCCCAGGCTCTGTGTCTTCCTACAGGCAAGACTTCGTTTCAGGTAAGGGCAGTCACTTTTCAGCTCAAACGAACTACATCGTTCACGAAGCGCACACGTTTCTCCTCTTAACAGACAAGCATTAGATTTTAGAGGACCAGTGCGTTTTATCAGTTTCAGAAGCAGAGTTGGACTATATAATGTCCGTATGTGTAGGAAACACCGTTCTTTTGTTCTGGGCACACTCAGATTTCCTGCTGTATTAGAGACTCTAGAAAGCAAGAGTGTGCTTCTCGCTCTAAAGCAGAGTGTGATCCATGGATGAGAACTATGCTGTGTGTTTCCCTTCAGAAATGGACTTAAATCCCAGGCTCTGTGTCTTACTACAAGCAAGAATTCATTTGAGGTAAGGGCAGTCACTTTTCAGCTCAAACGAACTACATCGTTCACTGAGCTCACACGTTTCTCATCTTTACAGACAAGCATTGGATGTTAGAGTACCAGTGCTTTGTATCTGTTTCAGAAGCAGAGTTGGACTAGATATGGTCCGTATGTGTAGGAAACACCGTTCTTTTGTTCTCAGCACACTCACGTTTCCTGCTGTCTTAGAGACTTTAGAAAGCAAGAGCGTGCTTCTTGTTCTAAAGCAGAGTGTGATCCATGGATGAAAACTATGCTCTGTGTTTCCCTTCAGAAAAGTAGTTAAATCCAAATATCTATGTTTTCCTACAAGCAAGACTTCGTTTCAGGTAAGGGCAGTCACTTTTCAGCTCAAAGGAACTACATCGTTCACGAAGCTCACACGTTTCTCCTCTTAACTGACAAGGATTGGATGTTAGTGGACCAGTGCATTGTATCAGTTTCAGAAGAAGATTTGGACTACATATATTCCGTATGTGTAGGAAACACCGTTCTTTTGTTCTGAGCACACTCAGATTTCCTGCTGTATTAGAGAATCTAGAAAGCAAGAGGGTGCTTCTTGCTCTAAAGCAGAGTGTGATCCATGGATGAAAACTATGCTGTGTGTTTCCCTTCAGAAATGTAGTTAAATCCCAGGCTCTGTGTCTTCCTACAGGCAAGACTTCGTTTGAGGTAAGGGCAGTCACTTCTCAGCTCAAACGAACTACATCGTTTACAAAGCTCACACGTTTCTCATCTTAACAGACCAGCATTAGATTTTAGAGGACCAGTGCTTTTTATCAGTTTCAGAAGCAGAGTTGGACTATATAATGTCCGTATGTGTAGGAAACACCGTTCTTTTGTTCTCAGCACACTCACGTTTCCTGCTGTCTTATAGAGTCTAGAAAGCAAGAGCATGCTTCTTATTCTAAAGCAGATTGTGATCAATGGATGATTACAGTGCTGTGTGTTTTACTTCAGAAATGGAGTTAAATCCCAGGCTCTGAGTCTTCCTACAAGCAAGACATCAATTCAGGTAAGGGCAGTCACTTTTCTGCTCAAACGAACTACATCGTTCACGAAGCTCACACGTTTCTCATCTTAACTGACAAGCATTGGATGTTAGAGGTTCAGTGCTTTGTATCAGTTTCAGAAGCAGATTTGCACTACATATGGTCCATATGTGTAGGAAACACCGTTCTTTTGTTCTGGGCACACTCAGATTTCCTGCTGTATTAGAGACTCTAGAAAGCTAGAGTGTGCTTCTCCCTCTTAAGCAGAGTGTGATCCATGGATGAGAACTATGCTGTGTGTTTCCCTTCAGAAATGGACTTAAATCCCAGGCTCTGTGTCTTCCTACAAGCAAGACTTCGTTTCAGCTAAGGGCAGTCACTTTTCAGCTGAAATGAACTACATCGTTCACGGACCTCACACGTTTCTCATCTTAACAGACAAGCATTGGATGTTAGAGGACCAGTGCTTTGTACCAGTTTCAGAAGCAGTGTTGGACTAGATATGGTCTGTATGTGTAGGAAACTCTGTTCTTTTGTTCTCAGCACACTCACGTTTCCTGCTGTCTTAGAGACTCTAGAAAGCAAGAGCATGCTTCTTGTTCTAAAGCAGAGTGTGATCAATGGATGAGACAATGCTGTGTGTTTCACTTCAGAAATGGAGTTAATTCCCATGCTCTGAGTCTCCCTACAAGCAAGACTTCGTTTCAGGTAAGGGCAGTCACTTTTCTGCTCAAAGGAACTACATCGTTCACGAAGCTCACACGTTTTTCATCTTAACTGTCAAGAATTGGATGTTAGAGGACCAGTGCATTGTATCAGTTTCAGAAGAAGATTTGGACTACATATAGTCCGTATGTGTAGGAAACACCGTTCTTTTTTTCTGGGCACACTCAGATTTCCTGCTGTCTTAGAGACTCTAGAAAGCAAGAGCGTGCTTCTTGCTCTAAAGCAGAGTGTGATCCATGGATGAGAACTATGCTGTGTGTTTCCCTTCAGAAATGGACTTAAATCCAAGGCTCTGTTTCTTCCTACAAGCAAGACTTCGTTTCAGGTAAGGGCAGTCACTTTTCTGCTCAAACGAACTACATCGTTCACGAAGCTCACACGTTTCTCATCTTAACTGACAAGCATTTGATGTTACAGGACCAGTGCATTGTATCAGTTTCAGAAGAAGATTTGGACTACATATAGTCCGTATGTGTAGGAAACACCGTTCTTTTGTTCTGGGCAGACTCAGATTTCCTGCTGTCTTAGAGTCTCTAGAAAGCAAGAGTGTGCTTCTTGCTCTAAAAGAGTGTGATCCATGGATGAGAACTATGCTGTGTGTTTCCCTTCAGAAATGGAGTTAAATCCCATGCTCTGAGTCTTCCTACAAGCAAGACTTCGTTTCAGGTAAGGGCAGTCACTTTTCTGCTCAAACGAACTACATCCTTCACGAAGCTCACACGTTTCTCATCTTAACTGACAAGCATTGGATTTTAGAGGACCAGTGCATTGTATCAGTTTCAGAAGAAGATTTGGACTACATATAGTCCGTATGTGTAGGAAACACCGTTCTTTTGTTCTGGGTACACTCAGATTTCCTGCTGTATTAGAGAATCTAGAAAGCAAGAGCGTGCTTCTTGCTCTAAAGCAGAATGTGATCCATGGATGAAAACTATGCTGTGTGTTTCCCTTCAGAAATGGAGTTAAATCCCAGGCTCTGTGTCTTCCTACAGGCAAGACTTCAATTCAGGTAAGGGCAGTCACTTTTCAGCTCAAACGAACTATATCGTTCATGAAGCTCACTCGTTTCTCATCTTAACAGACAAGCATTAGATTTTAGAGGACCAGTGCTTTTTGTCAGTATCAGAAGCAGAGTTGGACTATATAATATCCGTATGTGTAGGAAACACCGTTCTTTTGTTCTCAGCACACTCACGTTTCCTGCTGTCTTAGAGACTTTAGAAAGCAAGAGCCTGCTTCTCACTCTAAAGCAGAGTGTGATCCATGGATGAAAACTATGCTGTGTGTTTCCCTTCAGAAAAGTAGTTAAATCCCAAGATCTATGTCTTCCTACAAGCAAGACTTCGTTTCATGTAAGGTTAGTCTGTTTTCAGCTCAAACGAACTACATCATTCACTGAGCTCACACGTTTCTCATCTTAACAGACAAGCATTGGATGTTAGAGGACCAGTGATTTGTATCAGTTTCAGAAGCAGAGTTGGACTAGATATGGTCTGTATGTGTAGGAAACACCGTTCTTTTGTTCTCAGCACACTCACGTTTACTGCTGTCTTAGAGACTCTAGAAAGCAAGAGCGTGCTTCTTGCTCTAAAGCAGAATGTGATCCATGGATGAAAACTATGCTGTGTGTTTCCCTTCAGAAATGGAGTTAAATCCCAGGCTCTGTGTCTTCCTACAGGCAAGACTTCGTTTCAGGTAAGGGCAGTCACTTTTCAGCTCAAACGAACTACATCGTTCACGAAGCTCACACGTTTCTCCTCTTAACAGACAAGCATTAGATTTTAGAGGACCAGTGCGTTTTATCAGTTTCAGAAGCAGAGTTGGACTATATAATGTCCGTATGTGTAGGAAACACCGTTCTTTTGTTCTGGGCACACTCAGATTTCCTGCTGTATTAGAGACTCTAGAAAGCAAGAGTGTGCTTCTCGCTCTAAAGCAGAGTGTGATCCATGGATGAGAACTATGCTGTGTGTTTCCCTTCAGAAATGGACTTAAATCCCAGGCTCTGTGTCTTACTACAAGCAAGAATTCGTTTGAGGTAAGGGCAGTCACTTTTCAGCTCAAACGAACTACATCGTTCATTGAGCTCACACGTTTCTCATTTTAACAGGCAAGCATTGGATGTTAGAGTACCAGTGCTTTGTATCTGTTTCAGAAGCAGAGTTGGACTAGATATGGTCCATATGTGTAGGAAACACCGTTCTTTTGTTCTCAGCACACTCACGTTTCCTGCTCTCTTAGGGACTTTAGAAAGCAAGAGCGTGCTTCTCGCTCTAAAGCAGAGTGTGATCCATGGATGAAAACTATGCTGTGTGTTTCCCTTCAGAAAAGTAGTTAAATCCCAGGATCTATGTCTTCCTACAAGCAAGACTTCGTTTCATGTAAGGGCAGTCACCTTTCAGCTCAAACGATAAACATCATACACTGAGCTCACACGTTTCTCATCTTAACAGACAAGCATTGGATGTTAGTGGACCAGTGATTTGTATCAGTTTCAGAAGCAGAGTTGGACTAGATATATTCTGTATGTGTAGGAAACACCGTTCTTTTGTTCTCAGCACACTCACGTTTACTGCTGTCTTAGAGACTCTAGAAAGCAAGAGCGTGCTTCTTGCTCTAAAGCAGAATGTGATCCATGGATGAAAACTATGCTGTGTGTTTCCCTTCAGAAATGGAGTTAAATCCCAGGCTCTGTGTCTTCCTACAGGCAAGACTTCGTTTCAGGTAAGGGCAGTCACTTTTCAGCTCAAACGAACTACATCGTTCACAAAGCTCACATGTTTCTCATCTTAACAGAGAAGTATTAGATTTTAGAGGACCAGTGCGTTTTATCAGTTTCAGACGAAGAGTTGGACTATATAATGTCCGTATGTGTAGGAAACACCGTTCTTTTGTTCTCAGCACACTCACGTTTCCTGCTGTCTTAGAGAGTCTAGAAAGCAAGAGCAAGCTTCTCATTCTAAAGCAGAGTGTGATCAATGGATGATTACACTGCTGTGTGTTTTACTTCAGTAATGGAGTTAAATCCCAGGCTCTGAGTCTTCCTACAAGCAAGACATCAATTCAGGTAAGGGCAGTCACTTTTCTGCTCAAACGAACTACATCGTTCACGAAGCTCACACGTTTCTCATCTTAACTGACAAGCATTGGATGTTAGAGGGTCAGTGCATTGTATCAGTTTCAAAAGATTTGGACTACATATAGTCCGTATGTGTAGGAAACACCGTTCTTTTGTTCTGGGCACACTCAGATTTCCTGCTGTATTAGAGAATCTAGAAAGCAAGAGGGTGCTTCTTGCTCTAAAGCAGAGTGTGATCCATGGATGAAAACTGTGCTGTGTGTTTCCCTTCAGAAATGGACTTAAATCCCAGGCTCTGTGTCTTCCTACAGGCAAGACTTCGTTTCAGGTAAGGGCAGTCACTTTTCAGCTCAAACGAACTACATCGTTCACAAAGCTCACACGTTTCTCATCTTAACAGACAAACATTAGATTTTAGAGGACCAGTGCTTTTTATCAGTTTCAGAAGCAGAGTTGGACTATATAATGTCCGTATGTGTAGGAAACACCGTTCTTTTGTTCTCAGCACACTCACGTTTCCTGCTGTCTTAGAGAGTCTAGAAAGCAAGAGCGTGCTTCTTGTTCTAAACAGAGTGTGATCAATGGATGATTACACTGCTGTGTGTTTTACTTCAGAAATGGAGTTAAATCCCAGGCTCTGAGTCTTCCTACAAGCAAGACTTCAATTCAGGTAAGGGCAGTCACTTTTCTGCTCAAACGAACTACATCGTTCACGAAGCTCAAACGTTTCTCTTCTTAACTGACAAGCATTGGATGTTAGAGGGTCAGTGCTTTGTATCAGTTTCAGAAGCAGATTTGGACTACATATGGTCCATGTGTGTAGGAAACACCGTTCTTTTGTTCTCAGCAAACTCACGTTTCCTCCTGTCTTAGAGACTCTAGAAAGCAAGATCATGCTTCCTGTTCTAAAGCAGAGTGTGAAGAATGGATGAGAACACTGCTGTGTGTTGCACTTCAGAAATGGACTTAAATCCCAGGCTCTGATTCTTCCTACAAGCAAGACTTCGTTTCAGGTAAGGGCAGTCACTTTTCTGCTCAAACGAACTACATCTTTCACGAAGCTCACACGTTTATCATCTTAACTGACGAGCATTGGAAGTTGGAGGACCAGTGCATTCTATCAGTTTCAGAAGAAGATTTGGATTACAGATAGTCCTTATGTGTAGGAAACACCGTTTTTTTGTTCTGGGCACACTCAGCTTTCATGCTGTATTAGAGACTCTAGAAAGCAAGAGCGTGCTTCTCGCTCTAAAGCAGACTGTGATCCATGGATGAGAACTATGTTGTGTGTTTCCCTTCAGAAAAGTAGTTAAATCCCAGGATCTATGTCTTCCTACAAGCAAGACTTCGTTTCATGTAAGGGCAGACACCTTTCAGCTCAAACGAACTACATCCTTAACTGAGCTCACACGTTTCTCATCTTAACAGACAAGCATTGGATGTTAGAGGACCAGTGATTTGTATCAGTTTCAGAAGCAGAGTTGGACTAGATGTGGTCTGTATGTGTAGGAAACACCGTTCTTTTGTTCTCAGCACACTCACGTTTCCTGCTCTCTTAGAGACTCTAGAAAGCAAGAGCGTGCTTCTTGTTCTAAAGCAGAGTGTGATCAATGGATGAGACAATGCTGTGTGTTTCATTCAGAAATGGAGTAAATCCCATACTCTGGGTCTCACTACAAGCCAGACTTCGTTTCAGGTAAGGGCAGTCACTTTTCTGCTCAAAGGAACTACATCGTTCACGAAGCTCACACGTTTCTCATCTTAACTGACAAGCATTGGATGTTAGAGGACCAGTGCGTTGTATCAGTTTCAGAAGATTTGGACTACATATATTCCGTAAGTGTAGGAAACACCGTTCTTTTGTTCTGGGCACACTCAGATTTCCTGCTGTATTAGAGAATCTAGAAAGCAAGAGCGTGCTTCTTGCTCTAAAGCAGAGTGTGATCCATGGTTGAAAACTATGCTGTGTGTTTCCATTTCAGAAATGGATTTAAATCCCAGGCTCTGTGTCTTCCTACAGGCAAGACTTCGTTTCAGGTAAGGGCAGTCACTTTTCAGCTCAAACGAACTACATCTTTCACAAAGCTCACACGTTTCTCATCTTAACAGACAAGCATTAGATTTTAGAGGACCTGTGGTTTTTATCAGTTTCAGAAGCAGAGTTGGACTATATAATGTCCGTATGTGTAGGAAACACCGTTCTTTTGTTCTCAGCACACTCACGTTTCTTGCTCTCTTAGAGACTCTAGAAAGCAAGAGCGTGCTTCTTGTTCTAAAGCAGAGTGTGATCAATGGATGAGAACACTGCTGTGTGTTTTACTTCAGAAATGGAGTTAAATCCCAGGCTCTGAGTCTTCCTACAAGCAAGACTTCGTTTCAGGTAAGGGCAGTCACTTTTCTGCTCAAACGAACTACATCTATCAAGAAGCTCAAACGTTTCTCATCTTAACTGACGAGCATTGGATGTTGGAGGACCAGTACATTCTATCAGTTTTAGAAGAAGATTTGGATTACAGATAGTCCTTATGTGTAGGAAACACCGTTCTTTTGTTCTGGGCACACTCAGCTTTCATGCTGTATTAGAGACTCTAGAAAGCAAGAGCGTGCTTCTCGCTCTAAAGCAGAGTGTGATCCATGGATGAGAACTATGCTGTGTGTTTCCCTTCAGAAATGGACTTAAATCCCAGGCTCTGAGTTTTCCTACAAGCAACACTTCAATTCAGGTAAGGGCAGTCACTTTTCTGCTCAAAGGAACTACATCGTTCACGAAGCTCACACGTTTCTCATCTTAACTGACAAGCATTGGATGTTAGAGAACCAGTGCATTGTATCAGTTTCAGAAGATTTGGACTACATATAGTCCATATGTGTAGGAAACACCGTTCTTTTGTTCTGGGCACACTCAGATTTCCTGCTGTATTAGAGAATCTAGAAAGCAAGAGGGTGCTTCTTGCTCTAAAGCAGAGTGTGATCCATGGATGAAAACTGTGCTGTGTGTTTCCCTTCAGAAATGGACTTAAATCCCAGGCTCTGTGTCTTCCTACAGGCAAGACTTCGTTTCAGGTAAGGGCAGTCACTTTTCAGCTCAAACGAACTACATCGTTCACAAAGCTCACACGTTTCTCATCTTAACAGACAAACATTAGATTTTAGAGGACCAGTGCTTTTTATCAGTTTCAGAAGCAGAGTTGGACTATATAATGTCCGTATGTGTAGGAAACACCGTTCTTTTGTTCTCAGCACACTCACGTTTCCTGCTGTCTTAGAGAGTCTAGAAAGCAAGAGCGTGCTTCTTGTTCTAAACAGAGTGTGATCAATGGATGATTACACTGCTGTGTGTTTTACTTCAGAAATGGAGTTAAATCCCAGGCTCTGAGTCTTCCTACAAGCAAGACTTCAATTCAGGTAAGGGCAGTCACTTTTCTGCTCAAACGAACTACATCGTTCACGAAGCTCAAACGTTTCTCTTCTTAACTGACAAGCATTGGATGTTAGAGGGTCAGTGCTTTGTATCAGTTTCAGAAGCAGATTTGGACTACATATGGTCCATGTGTGTAGGAAACACCGTTCTTTTGTTCTCAGCAAACTCACGTTTCCTCCTGTCTTAGAGACTCTAGAAAGCAAGATCATGCTTCCTGTTCTAAAGCAGAGTGTGAAGAATGGATGAGAACACTGCTGTGTGTTGCACTTCAGAAATGGACTTAAATCCCAGGCTCTGATTCTTCCTACAAGCAAGACTTCGTTTCAGGTAAGGGCAGTCACTTTTCTGCTCAAACGAACTACATCTTTCACGAAGCTCACACGTTTATCATCTTAACTGACGAGCATTGGAAGTTGGAGGACCAGTGCATTCTATCAGTTTCAGAAGAAGATTTGGATTACAGATAGTCCTTATGTGTAGGAAACACCGTTTTTTTGTTCTGGGCACACTCAGCTTTCATGCTGTATTAGAGACTCTAGAAAGCAAGAGCGTGCTTCTCGCTCTAAAGCAGACTGTGATCCATGGATGAGAACTATGCTGTGGGTTTCCCTTCAGAAAAGTAGTTAAATCCCAGGATCTATGTCTTCCTACAAGCAAGACTTCGTTTCATGTAAGGGCAGATACCTTTCAGCTCAAACTAACTACATCCTTAACTGAGCTCACACGTTTCTCATCTTAACAGACAAGCATTGGATGTTAGAGGACCAGTGATTTGTATCAGTTTCAGAAGCAGAGTTGGACTAGATGTGGTCTGTATGTGTAGGAAACACCGTTCTTTTGTTCTCAGCACACTCACGTTTCCTGCTCTCTTAGAGACTCTAGAAAGCAAGAGCGTGCTTCTTGTTCTAAAGCAGAGTGTGATCAATGGATGAGACAATGCTGTGTGTTTCATTCAGAAATGGAGTAAATCCCATACTCTGGGTCTCACTACAAGCCAGACTTCGTTTCAGGTAAGGGCAGTCACTTTTCTGCTCACAGGAACTACATCGTTCACGAAGCTCACACGTTTCTCATCTTAACTGACAAGCATTGGATGTTAGAGGACCAGTGCACTGTATCAGTTTCAGAAGATTTGGACTACATATATTCCGTATGTGTAGGAAACACCGTTCTTTTGTTCTGGGCACACTCAGATTTCCTGCTGTATTAGAGAATCTAGAAAGCAAGAGCGTGCTTCTTGCTCTAAAGCAGAGTGTGATCCATGGTTGAAAACTATGCTGTTTGTTTCCATTTCAGAAATGGAGTTAAATCCCAGTCTCTGTGTCTTCCTACAGGCAAGACTTCGTTTCAGGTAAGGGCAGTCACTTTTCAGCTCAAACGAACTACATCTTTCACAAAGCTCACACGTTTCTCATCTTAACAGACAAGCATTAGATTTTAGAGGACCTGTGGTTTTTATCAGTTTCAGAAGCAGAGTTGGACTATATAATGTCCGTATGTGTAGGAAACACCGATCTTTTGTTCTCAGCACACTCACGTTCCCTGCTGTCTTAGAGAGTCTAGAAAGCAAGAGCAAGCTTCTTGTTCTAAAACAGAGTGTGATCAATGGATGATTACACTGCTGTGTGTTTTACTTCAGAAATGGAGTTAAATCCCAGGCTCTGAGTCTTCCTACAAGCAAGACTTCAATTCAGGTAAAGGCAGTCACTTTTCTGCTCAAATGAACTACATCGTTCACGAAGCTCACACGTTTCTCATCTTAACTGACAAGCATTGGATGTTAGAGGGTCAGAGCTTTGCATCAGTTTCAGAAGTAGATTTGGACTACATATGGTCCATATGTGTAGGAAACACCGTTCTTTTGTTCTGGGCACACTCAGATTTCCTGCTGTATTAGAGACTCTAGAAAGCAAGAGCGTGCTTCTTGCTCTAAAGCAGAGTGTGATCCATGGATGAGAACTATGCTGTGTGTTTCCCTTCAGAAATGGAGTTAAATCCCAGGCTCTGTGTCTTCCTACAAGCAAGACTTCGTTTCAGGTAAGGGCAGTCACTTTTCAGCTCAAACGAACTACATCGTTCATGGAGCTCACACGTTTCTCATCTTAAAAGACAAGCATTGGATGTTAGAGGACCAGTGCTTTGTATCAGTTTCAGAAGAAGAGTTGGACTAGATATGGTCCATATGTGTAGGAAACACCGTTCTTTTGTTCTCAGCACACTCACGTTTCCTGCTGTCTTAGAGACTCTAGAAATCAAGAGCGTGCTTCTCGCTCTAAAGCAGAGTGTTATCCATGGATGAGAACTATGCTGTGTGTTTCCCTACAGAAATGGAGTTAAATCACAGGCTCTGTGTCTTCATACAAGCAAGACATCGTTTCAGGTAAGGGCAGTCACTTTTCAGCTCAAACAAACTACATCGTTCACGGAGCTCACACGTTTCTCATCTCAACAGACAAGCATTGGATGATAGAGGACCAGTGCTTTGTGTCAGTTTAAGAAGCAGAGTTGGACTAGATATGGTCCATATGTGTAGGAAACACCGTTCTTTTGTTCTCAGCACACTCATGTTTCCTGCTGTCTTAGAGACTCTAGAAATCAAGAGCGTGCTTCTCGCTCTAAAGCAGAGTGTGATCTATGGATGAGAACTATGCTGTGTGTTTCCCTTCAGAAATGGAGTTAAATCCCAGGCTCTGTGTCTTCCTACAAGCAAGACTTCGTTTCAGGTAAGGGCAGTCACTTTTCAGCTCAAACGACCTACATCATTCACGCAGCTCACACGTTTCTCATCTCAACAGACAAGCATTGGATGTTAGAGGACCAGTGCTTTGTATCAGTTTAAGAAGCAGAGTTGGACTAGGTATGGACCGTATGTGTAGGAAACTCCGTTCTTTTGTTCTCAGCCCACTCACGTTTCCTGCTGTCATAGAGACTCTAGAAATCAAGAGCATGCTTCTTGCTCTAAAGCAGAGTGTGATCCATGGATGAGAACTATGCTGTGTGTTTCCCTTCAGAAATGGAGTTAAATCCCAGGCTCTGTGTTTTCCTACAAGCAAGACTTCGTTTCAGGTAAGGGCAGTCACTTTTCTGGTCAAACGAACTACATCGTTCACGAAGCTCACACGTTTCTAATCTTAACTGACAAGCATTGGATGTTAGAGGACCAGTGCTTTGTATCAGTTTCAGAAGAGGAGTTGGACTAGATATGGTCCGTATATGTAGGAAACACCGTTCTTTTTTTCTCAGCACACTCACGTTTCCTGCTGTCTTTGAGACTCTAGAAAGCAAGAGTGTGCTTCTCGCTCTAAAGCAGACTGTGATCCAAGGATGAGAACTATGCTGTGTGTTTCCCTTCAGAAATCGAGTTAATCCCAGCCTCTGAGTCTCCCTACAAGCAAGATTTCGTTTCATGTAAGGGCAGTCACCTTTCATCTCAAACGAACTACATCGTTCACTGAGCTCACACGTTTCTCATTTTAACAGAGAAGCATTGGATGTTAGAGGACCAGTGATTTGTATCAGTTTCAGAAGCAGAGTTGGACTAGATATGGTCTGTATGTGTAGGAAACACCGTTCTTTTGTTCTCAGCACACTCACGTTTCCTGCTGTCTTAGAGATTCTAGAAAGCAAGAGCATGATTCTTGTTCTAAAGCACAGTGTGATCAATGGATGATACAATGCTGTGTGTTTCCCTTCAGAAATGGAGTTAAATCCCAGGCTCTGTGTCTTCCTACAGGCAAGACTTCGTTTCAGGTAAGGGCAGTCACTTTTCAGCTCAAACGAACTACATCGTTCACAAAGCTCACACGTTTCTCATCTTAACAGACAAGCATTAGATTTTAGAGGACCAGTGCTTTTTATCAGTTTCAGAAGCAGAGTTGGACTATATAATGTCCATATGTGTAGGAAACACCGTTCTTTTGTTCTCAGCACACTCACGTTTCCTGCTGTCTTAGAGAGTCTAGAAAGCAAGATCGTGCTTCTTGTTCTAAAGCAGAGTGTGATCAATGGATGATTACACTGCTGTGTGTTTTACTTCAGAAATGGAGTTAAATCCCAGGCTCCGAGTCTTCCTACAAGCAAGACTTCAATTCAGGTAAGGGAAGTCACTTTTCTGCTCAAACGAACTACATCGTTCACGAAGCTCACACGTTTCTCATCTTAACTGACAAGCATTGGATGTTAGAGGGTCAGTGCTTTGTATCAGTTTCAGAAGCAGATTTGGAATACATATGGTCCATATGTGTAGGAAACACCGTTCTTTTGTTCTGGGAACACTCAGATTTCCTGCTGTATTAGAGAGTCTAGAAAGCTAGAGTGTGCTTCTCGCTCTAAAGCAGAGTGTAATCCATGGATGAGAACTATGCTGTGTGTTTCCCTTCAGAAATGGTTAAATCCCAGGCTCTGTGACTTCCTACAAGCAAGACTTCGTTTCAGGTAAGGGCAGTCACTTTTCTGCTCAAAGGAAATACATCGTTCACGAAGCTCACACGTTTCTCATCTTAACTGACAAGCATTGGATGTTAGAGGACCAGTGCATTGTATCAGTTTCAAAAGAAGATTTGGACTACATATAGTCCGTATGTGTAGGAAACACCATTCTTTTGTTCTGGGCACACTCAGATTTCCTGCTGTATTAGAGAATCTAGAAAGCAAGAGCGTGCTTCTTGCTCTAAAGCAGAGTGTGATCCATGGATGAAAACTATGCTGTGTGTTTCCCTTCTGAAATAGAGTTAAATCCCAGGCTCTGTGTCTTACTACAAGCAAGACTTCGTTTCAGGTATGGGCAGTCACTTTTCAGTACAAAGGAACTACATCATTCTCAAAGCTCACACCTTTCTCAACTTAACTGACAAGCATTGGATGTTAGAGGACCAGTGCTTTGTGTCAGTTTAAGAATCAGAGTTGGATTAGATATGGTCTGTAGGTGTAGGAAACACCGTTCTTTTGTTCTCAGCACACTCACGTTTCCTGCTGTCATAGAGAGTCTAGAAATCAAGAGCGTGCTTCTCGCTCTAAAGCAGAGTTTGATCCATTGATGGGAACTATGCTGTGTGTTTCCCTTCACAAATGGAGTTAAATCCCAGGCTCTATGTCTTCCTACAAGCAAGACTTCGTTTCAGGTAAGGGCAGTCACTTTTCAGCTCAAACGAACTACATCGTTCAAGGAGCTCACACGCTTCTCATCTCAACAGACAAGCATTGGATGTTAGAGGACCAGTGCTTTGTATCAGTTTAAGAAGCAGAGTTGGACTAGATATGGTCTGTATGTTTAGGAAACTCCGTTCTTTTGTTCTCAGCACACTCACGTTTCCTGCTGTCTTAGAGACTCTAGAAATCAAGAGCGTGCTTCTTGCTCTAAAGCAGAGTGTTATCCATGGATGAGAACTATGCTGTGTGTTTCCCTACAGAAATGGAGTTAAATCACAGGCTCTGTGTCTTCCTACAAGCAAGACTTCGTTTCAGGTAAGGGCAGTCACTTTTCAGCTCAAAAGAACTACATCGTTCACAAAGCTCACACGTTTCTCATCTTAACAGACAAGCAATAGATTTTAGAGGACCAGTGCTTTTTATCAGTTTCAGAAGCAGAGTTGGACTATATAATGTCCGTATGTGTAGGAAACACCGTTCTTTTGTTCTCAGCACACTCACGTTTCCTGCTGTCTTAGAGAGTCTAGAAAGCAACAGCGTGCTTCTTGTTCTAAAGCAGAGTGTGATCAATGGATGATTACACTGCTGTGTGTTTTACTTCAGAAATGGAGTTAAATCCCAGGCTCTGAGTCTTCCTACAAGCAAGACTTCAATTCAGGTAAGGGCAGTCACTTTTCTGCTCAAAGGAAATACATCGTTCACGAAGCTCACACGTTTCTCATCTTAACTGACAAGCATTGGATGTTAGAGGACCAGTGCATTGTATCAGTTTCAAAAGAAGATTTGGACTACATATAGTCCGTATGTGTAGGAAACACCGTTCTTTTGTTCTCAGCACACTCACGTTTCCTGCTGTCTTAGGGACTTTAGAAAGCAAGAGTGTGCTTCTCGCTCTAAAGCAGAGTGTGATCCATGGATGAAAACTATGCTGTGTGTTTCCCTTCAGAAAAGTAGTTAAATCCCAGGATCTATGTCTTCCTACAAGCCAGACTTCGTTTCATGTAAGGGCAGTCACCTTTCAGCTCAAAAGAACTACATCGTTCACTGAGCTCACACGTTTCTCATCTTAACAGACAAGCATTGGATATTAGAGGACCAGTGATTTGTATCAGTTTCAGAAGCAGAATTGGACTAGATATGGTCTGTATGTGTAGGAAACACCGTTCTTTTGTTCTCAGCACACTCACGTTTCCTGCTGTCTTAGAGACTCTAGAAAGCAAGAGCGTGCTTCTTGTTCTAAACCAGAGTGTGATCAATGGATGAGACAATGCTGTGTGTTTCACTTCAGAAATGGAGTTAAATCCCAGGCTCTGGGTCTCCCTACAAGCAAGACTTCGTTTCAGGTAAGGGCAGTCACTTTTCTGCTCAAAGGAACTACATCGTTCATGAAGCTCACATGTTTCTCATCTTAACTGACAAGCATTGGATGTTAGAGGACCAGTGCATTGTATCAGTTTCAGAAGATTTGGACTACATATAGTCCGTATGTGTAGGAAACACCGTTCTTTTGTTCTGGGCACACTCAGATTTCCTGCTGTATTAGAGAATCTAGAAAGCAAGAGCGTGCTTCTTGCTCTAAAGCAGAGTGTGATCCATGGATGAAAACTATGCTGTGTGTTTCCCTTCTGAAATAGAGTTAAATCCCAGGCTCTGTGTCTTACTACAAGCAAGACTTCGTTTCAGGTATGGGCAGTCACTTTTCAGTACAAAGGAACTACATCATTCTCAAAGCTCACACCTTTCTCAACTTAACTGACAAGCATTGGATGTTAGAGGACCAGTGCTTTGTGTCAGTTTAAGAATCAGAGTTGGATTAGATATGGTCTGTAGGTGTAGGAAACACCGTTCTTTTGTTCTCAGCACACTCACGTTTCCTGCTGTCATAGAGAGTCTAGAAATCAAGAGCGTGCTTCTCACTCTAAAGCAGAGTGTGATCCATGGATGGGATCTATGCTGTGTGTTTCCCTTCAGAAATGGAGTTAAATCCCAGGCTCTATGTCTTCCTACAAGCAAGACTTCGTTTCAGGTAAGGGCAGTCACTTTTCTGCTCAAATGAACTACATCGTTCAAGGAGCTCACATGCTTCTCATCTCAACAGACAAGCATTGGATGTTAGAGGACCAGTGCTTTGTATCAGTTTAAGAAGCAGAGTTGGACTAGATATGGTCTGTATGTTTAGGAAACACCGTTCTTTTGTTCTCAGCACACTCACGTTTCCTGCTGTCTTAGAGACTCTAGAAATCAAGAGCGTGCTTCTCGCTCTAAAGCAGAGTGTTATCCATGGATGAGAACTATGCTGTGTGTTTCCCTACAGAAATGGAGTTAAATCACAGGCTCTGTGTCTTCCTACAAGCAAGATTTCGTTTCAGGTAAGGGCAGTCACTTTTCAGCTCAAAAGAACTACATCGTTCACAAAGCTCACACGTTTCTCATCTTAACAGACAAGCAATAGATTTTAGAGGACCAGTGCTTTTTATCAGTTTCAGAAGCAGAGTTGGACTATATAATGTCCGTATGTGTAGGAAACACCGTTCTTTTGTTCTCAGCACACTCACGTTTCCTGCTGTCTTAGAGAGTCTAGAAAGCAACAGCGTGCTTCTTGTTCTAAAGCAGAGTGTGATCAATGGATGATTACACTGCTGTGTGTTTTACTTCAGAAATGGAGTTAAATCCCAGGCTCTGAGTCTTCCTACAAGCAAGACTTCAATTCAGGTAAGGGCAGTCACTTTTCTGCTCAAAGGAAATACATCGTTCACGAAGCTCACACGTTTCTCATCTTAACTGACAAGCATTGGATGTTAGAGGACCAGTGCATTGTATCAGTTTCAAAAGAAGATTTGGACTACATATAGTCTGTATGTGTAGGAAACACCGTTCTTTTGTTCTCAGCACACTCACGTTTCCTGCTGTCTTAGGGACTTTAGAAAGCAAGAGTGTGCTTCTCGCTCTAAAGCAGAGTGTGATCCATGGATGAAAACTATGCTGTGTGTTTCCCTTCAGAAAAGTAGTTAAATCCCAGGATCTATGTCTTCCTACAAGCCAGACTTCGTTTCATGTAAGGGCAGTCACCTTTCAGCTCAAAAGAACTACATCGTTCACTGAGCTCACACGTTTCTCATCTTAACAGACAAGCATTGGATATTAGAGGACCAGTGATTTGTATCAGTTTCAGAAGCAGAATTGGACTAGATATGATCTGTATGTGTAGGAAACACCGTTCTTTTGTTCTCAGCACACTCACGTTTCCTGCTGTCTTAGAGACTCTAGAAAGCAAGAGCGTGCTTCTTGTTCTAAAGCAGAGTGTGATCAATGGATGATTACACTGCTGTGTGTTTCACTTCAGAAATGGAGTTAAATCCCAGGCTCTGGGTCTCCCTACAAGCAAGACTTCGTTTCAGGTAAGGGCAGTCACTTTTCTGCTCAAAGGAACTACATCGTTCATGAAGCTCACATGTTTCTCATCTTAACTGACAAGCATTGGATGTCAGAGGACCAGTGCATTGTATCAGTTTCAGAAGATTTGGACTACATATAGTCCGTATGTGTAGGAAACACCGTTCTTTTGTTCTGGGCACACTCAGATTTCCTGCTGTATTAGAGAATCTAGAAAGCAAGAGCGTGCTTCTTGCTCTAAAGCAGAGTGTGATCCATGGATGAAAACTATGCTGTGTGTTTCCCTTCTGAAATAGAGTTAAATCCCAGGCTCTGTGTCTTACTACAAGCAAGACTTCGTTTCAGGTATGGGCAGTCACTTTTCAGTACAAAGGAACTACATCATTCTCAAAGCTCACACCTTTCTCAACTTAACTGACAAGCATTGGATGTTAGAGGACCAGTGCTTTGTGTCAGTTTAAGAATCAGAGTTGGATTAGATATGGTCTGTAGGTGTAGGAAACACCGTTCTTTTGTTCTCAGCACACTCACGTTTCCTGCTGTCATAGAGAGTCTAGAAATCAAGAGCGTGCTTCTCTCTCTAAAGCAGAGTGTGATCCATGGATGGGATCTATGCTGTGTGTTTCCCTTCAGAAATGGAGTTAAATCCCAGGCTCTATGTCTTCCTACAAGCAAGACTTCGTTTCAGGTAAGGGCAGTCACTTTTCTGCTCAAACGAACTACATCGTTCAAGGAGCTCACACGCTTCTCATCTCAACAGACAAGCATTGGATGTTAGAGGACCAGTGCTTTGTATCAGTTTAAGAAGCAGAGTTGGACTAGATATGGTCTGTAGGTTTAGGAAACACCGTTCTTTTGTTCTCAGCACACTCACGTTTCCTGCTGTCTTAGAGACTCTAGAAATCAAGAGCGTGCTTCTCGCTCTAAAGCAGAGTGTTATCCATGGATGAGAACTATGCTGTGTGTTTCCCTACAGAAATGGAGTTAAATCACAGGCTCTGTGTCTTCCTACAAGCAAGACTTCGTTTCAGGTAAGGGCAGTCACTTTTCAGCTCAAAAGAACTACATCGTTCACAAAGCTCACACGTTTCTCATCTTAACAGACAAGCAATAGATTTTAGAGGACCAGTGCTTTTTATCAGTTTCAGAAGCAGAGTTGGACTATATAATGTCCGTATGTGTAGGAAACATCGTTCTTTTGTTCTCAGCACACTCACGTTTCCTGCTGTCTTAGAGAGTCTAGAAAGCAACAGCGTGCTTCTTGTTCTAAAGCAGAGTGTGATCAATGGATGATTACACTGCTGTGTGTTTTACTTCAGAAATGGAGTTAAATCCCAGGCTCTGAGTCTTCCTACAAGCAAGACTTCAATTCAGGTAAGGGCAGTCACTTTTCTGCTCAAACGAACTACATCGTTCACGAAGCTCAAACGTTTCTCATCTTAACTGACAAGCATTGGATGTTAGAGGGTCAGTGCTTTGTATCAGTTTCAGAAGCAGATTTGGACTACATATGGTCCATATGTGTAGGAAACACCGTTCTTTTGTTCTGGGCACACTCAGATTTCCTGCTGTATTAGAGAGTCTAGAAAGGTAGCGTGTGCTTCTCGCTCTAAAGAAGAGTGTGATCCATGGATGAGAACTATTCTGGGTGTTTCCCTTCAGAAATGGACTTAAATCCCAGGCTCTGTGTCTTCCTACAAGCAAGACTTCGTTTCAGGTAAGGGCAGTCACTTTTCTGCTCAAAGGAACTACATTTTCACGAGCTCACACGTTTCTCATCTTAACTGACAAGCATTGGATGTTAGAGGACCAGTGCATTGTATCAGTTTCAAAAGAAGATTTGGACTACATATAGTGCGTATGTGTAGGAAACACCATTCTTTTGTTCTCAGCACACTCACGTTTCCTGCTGTCTTAGGGACTTTAGAAAGCAAGAGCGTGCTTCTCGCTCTAAAGTAGAGTGTGATCCATGGATGAGAACTATGCTGTGTGTTTCCCTTCAGAAAAGTAGTTAAATCCCAGGATCTATGTCTTCCTACAAGCAAGACTTCGTTTCATGTAAGGGCAGTCACCTTTCATCTCAAAAGAACTACATCGTTCACTGAGCTCACACGTTTCTCATCTTAACAGACAAGCATTGGATATTAGAAGACCAGTGATTTGTATCAGTTTCAGAAGCAGAGTTGGACTAGATATGGTCTGTATGTGTAGGAAAAACCGTTCTTTTGTTCTCAGCACACTCACGTTTCCTGCTGTCTTAGAGACTCTAGAAAGCAAGAGCGTGCTTCTTGTTCTAAACCAGAGTGTGATCAATGGATGAGACAATGCTGTGTGTTTCACTTCAGAAATGGAGTTAAATCCCAGGCTCTGGGTCTCCCTACAAGCAAGACTTCGTTTCAGGTAAGGGCAGTCACTTTTCTGCTCAAAGGAACTACATCGTTCATGAAGCTCACATGCTTCTCATCTTAACTGACAAGCATTGGATGTTAGAGGACCAGTGCATTGTATCAGTTTCAGAAGATTTGGACTACATATAGTCCGTATGTGTAGGAAACACCGTTCTTTTGTTCTGGGCACACTCAGATTTCCTGCTGTATTAGAGAATCTAGAAAGCAAGAGCGTGCTTCTTGCTCTAAAGCAGAGTGTGATCCATGGATGAAAACTATGCTGTGTGTTTCCCTTCTGAAATAGAGTTAAATCCCAGGCTCTGTGTCTTACTACAAGCAAGACTTCGTTTCAGGTATGGGCAGTCACTTTTCAGTACAAAGGAACTACATCATTCTCAAAGCTCACACCTTTCTCAACTTAACTGACAAGCATTGGTTGTTAGAGGACCAGTGCTTTGTGTCAGTTTAAGAATCAGAGTTGGATTAGATATGGTCTGTAGGTGTAGGAAACACCGTTCTTTTGTTCTCAGCACACTCACGTTTCCTGCTGTCATAGAGAGTCTAGAAATCAAGAGCGTGCTTCTCACTCTAAAGCAGAGTGTGATCCATGGATGGGATCTATGCTGTGTGTTTCCCTTCAGAAATGGAGTTAAATACCAGGCTCTATGTCTTCCTACAAGCAAGACTTCGTTTCAGGTAAGGGCAGTCACTTTTCTGCTCAAATGAACTACATCGTTCAAGGAGCTCACACGCTTCTCATCTCAACAGACAAGCATTGGATGTTAGAGGACCAGTGCTTTGTATCAGTTTAAGAAGCAGAGTTGGACTAGATATGGTCTGTATGTTTAGGAAACACCGTTCTTTTGTTCTCAGCACACTCACGTTTCCTGCTGTCTTAGAGACTCTAGAAATCAAGAGCGTGCTTCTCGCTCTAAAGCAGAGTGTTATCCATGGATGAGAACTATGCTGTGTGTTTCCGTACAGAAATGGAGTTAAATCACAGGCTCTGTGTCTTCCTACAAGCAAGATTTCGTTTCAGGTAAGGGCAGTCACTTTTCAGCTCAAAAGAACTACATCGTTCACAAAGCTCACACGTTTCTCATCTTAACAGACAAGCAATAGATTTTAGAGGACCAGTGCTTTTTATCAGTTTCAGAAGCAGAGTTGGACTATATAATGTCCGTATGTGTAGGAAACACCGTTCTTTTGTTCTCAGCACACTCACGTTTCCTGCTGTCTTAGAGAGTCTAGAAAGCAACAGCGTGCTTCTTGTTCTAAAGCAGAGTGTGATCAATGGATGATTACACTGCTGTGTGTTTTACTTCAGAAATGGAGTTAAATCCCAGGCTCTGAGTCTTCCTACAAGCAAGACTTCAATTCAGGTAAGGGCAGTCACTTTTCTGCTCAAAGGAAATACATCGTTCACGAAGCTCACACGTTTCTCATCTTAACTGACAAGCATTGGATGTTAGAGGACCAGTGCATTGTATCAGTTTCAAAAGAAGATTTGGACTACATATAGTCCGTATGTGTAGGAAACACCGTTCTTTTGTTCTCAGCACACTCACGTTTCCTGCTGTCTTAGGGACTTTAGAAAGCAAGAGTGTGCTTCTCGCTCTAAAGCAGAGTGTGATCCATGGATGAAAACTATGCTGTGTGTTTCCCTTCAGAAAAGTAGTTAAATCCCAGGATCTATGTCTTCCTACAAGCCAGACTTCGTTTCATGTAAGGGCAGTCACCTTTCAGCTCAAAAGAACTACATCGTTCACTGAGCTCACACGTTTCTCATCTTAACAGACAAGCATTGGATATTAGAGGACCAGTGATTTGTATCAGTTTCAAAAGCAGAATTGGACTAGATATGGTCTGTATGTGTAGGAAACACCGTTCTTTTGTTCTCAGCACACTCACGTTTCCTGCTGTCTTAGAGACTCTAGAAAGCAAGAGCGTGCTTCTTGTTCTAAAGCAGAGTGTGATCAATGGATGATTACACTGCTGTGTGTTTCACTTCAGAAATGGAGTTAAATCCCAGGCTCTGGGTCTCCCTACAAGCAAGACTTCGTTTCAGGTAAGGGCAGTCACTTTTCTGCTCAAAGGAACTACATCGTTCATGAAGCTCACATGTTTCTCATCTTAACTGACAAGCATTGGATGTTAGAGGACCAGTGCATTGTATCAGTTTCAGAAGATTTGGACTACATATAGTCCGTATGTGTAGGAAACACCGTTCTTTTGTTCTGGGCACACTCAGATTTCCTGCTGTATTAGAGAATCTAGAAAGCAAGAGCGTGCTTCTTGCTCTAAAGCAGAGTGTGATCCATGGATGAAAACTATGCTGTGTGTTTCCCTTCTGAAATAGAGTTAAATCCCAGGCTCTGTGTCTTACTACAAGCAAGACTTCGTTTCAGGTATGGGCAGTCACTTTTCAGTACAAAGGAACTACATCATTCTCAAAGCTCACACCTTTCTCAACTTAACTGACAAGCATTGGATGTTAGAGGACCAGTGCTTTGTGTCAGTTTAAGAATCAGAGTTGGATTAGATATGGTCTGTAGGTGTAGGAAACACCGTTCTTTTGTTCTCAGCACACTCACGTTTCCTGCTGTCATAGAGAGTCTAGAAATCAAGAGCGTGCTTCTCGCTCTAAAGCAGAGTGTGATCCATGGATGGGATCTATGCTGTGTGTTTCCCTTCAGAAATGGAGTTAAATCCCAGGCTCTATGTCTTCCTACAAGCAAGACTTCGTTTCAGGTAAGGGCAGTCACTTTTCTGCTCAAACGAACTACATCGTTCAAGGAGCTCACACGCTTCTCATCTCAACAGACAAGCATTGGATGTTAGAGGACCAGTGCTTTGTATCAGTTTAAGAAGCAGAGTTGGACTAGATATGGTCTGTAGGTTTAGGAAACACCGTTCTTTTGTTCTCAGCACACTCACGTTTCCTGCTGTCTTAGAGACTCTAGAAATCAAGAGCGTGCTTCTCGCTCTAAAGCAGAGTGTTATCCATGGATGAGAACTATGCTGTGTGTTTCCCTACAGAAATGGAGTTAAATCACAGGCTCTGTGTCTTCCTACAAGCAAGATTTCGTTTCAGGTAAGGGCAGTCACTTTTCAGCTCAAAAGAACTACATCGTTCACAAAGCTCACACGTTTCTCATCTTAACAGACAAGCAATAGATTTTAGAGGACCAGTGCTTTTTATCAGTTTCAGAAGCAGAGTTGGACTATATAATGTCCGTATGTGTAGGAAACACCGTTCTTTTGTTCTCAGCACACTCACGTTTCCTGCTGTCTTAGAGAGTCTAGAAAGCAACAGCGTGCTTCTTGTTCTAAAGCAGAGTGTGATCAATGGATGATTACACTGCTGTGTGTTTTACTTCAGAAATGGAGTTAAATCCCAGGCTCTGAGTCTTCCTACAAGCAAGACTTCAATTCAGGTAAGGGCAGTCACTTTTCTGCTCAAAGGAAATACATCGTTCACGAAGCTCACACGTTTCTCATCTTAACTGACAAGCATTGGATGTTAGAGGACCAGTGCATTGTATCAGTTTCAAAAGAAGATTTGGACTACATATAGTCCGTATGTGTAGGAAACACCGTTCTTTTGTTCTCAGCACACTCACGTTTCCTGCTGTCTTAGGGACTTTAGAAAGCAAGAGTGTGCTTCTCGCTCTAAAGCAGAGTGTGATCCATGGATGAAAACTATGCTGTGTGTTTCCCTTCAGAAAAGTAGTTAAATCCCAGGATCTATGTCTTCCTACAAGCCAGACTTCGTTTCATGTAAGGGCAGTCACCTTTCAGCTCAAAAGAACTACATCGTTCACTGAGCTCACACGTTTCTCATCTTAACAGACAAGCATTGGATATTAGAGGACCAGTGATTTGTATCAGTTTCAGAAGCAGAATTGGACTAGATATGGTCTGTATGTGTAGGAAACACCGTTCTTTTGTTCTCAGCACACTCACGTTTCCTGCTGTCTTAGAGACTCTAGAAAGCAAGAGCGTGCTTCTTGTTCTAAAGCAGAGTGTGATCAATGGATGATTACACTGCTGTGTGTTTCACTTCAGAAATGGAGTTAAATCCCAGGCTCTGGGTCTCCCTACAAGCAAGACTTCGTTTCAGGTAAGGGCAGTCACTTTTCTGCTCAAAGGAACTACATCGTTCATGAAGCTCACATGTTTCTCATCTTAACTGACAAGCATTGGATGTTAGAGGACCAGTGCATTGTATCAGTTTCAGAAGATTTGGACTACATATAGTCCGTATGTGTAGGAAACACCGTTCTTTTGTTCTGGGCACACTCAGATTTCCTGCTGTATTAGAGAATCTAGAAAGCAAGAGCGTGCTTCTTGCTCTAAAGCAGAGTGTGATCCATGGATGAAAACTATGCTGTGTGTTTCCCTTCTGAAATAGAGTTAAATCCCAGGCTCTGTGTCTTACTACAAGCAAGACTTCGTTTCAGGTATGGGCAGTCACTTTTCAGTACAAAGGAACTACATCATTCTCAAAGCTCACACCTTTCTCAACTTAACTGACAAGCATTGGATGTTAGAGGACCAGTGCTTTGTGTCAGTTTAAGAATCAGAGTTGGATTAGATATGGTCTGTAGGTGTAGGAAACACCGTTCTTTTGTTCTCAGCACACTCACGTTTCCTGCTGTCATAGAGAGTCTAGAAATCAAGAGCGTGCTTCTCGCTCTAAAGCAGAGTGTGATCCATGGATGGGATCTATGCTGTGTGTTTCCCTTCAGAAATGGAGTTAAATCCCAGGCTCTATGTCTTCCTACAAGCAAGACTTCGTTTCAGGTAAGGGCAGTCACTTTTCTGCTCAAACGAACTACATCGTTCAAGGAGCTCACACGCTTCTCATCTCAACAGACAAGCATTGGATGTTAGAGGACCAGTGCTTTGTATCAGTTTAAGAAGCAGAGTTGGACTAGATATGGTCTGTAGGTTTAGGAAACACCGTTCTTTTGTTCTCAGCACACTCACGTTTCCTGCTGTCTTAGAGACTCTAGAAATCAAGAGCGTGCTTCTCGCTCTAAAGCAGAGTGTTATCCATGGATGAGAACTATGCTGTGTGTTTCCCTACAGAAATGGAGTTAAATCACAGGCTCTGTGTCTTCCTACAAGCAAGACTTCGTTTCAGGTAAGGGCAGTCACTTTTCAGCTCAAAAGAACTACATCGTTCACAAAGCTCACACGTTTCTCATCTTAACAGACAAGCAATAGATTTTAGAGGACCAGTGCTTTTTATCAGTTTCAGAAGCAGAGTTGGACTATATAATGTCCGTATGTGTAGGAAACATCGTTCTTTTGTTCTCAGCACACTCACGTTTCCTGCTGTCTTAGAGAGTCTAGAAAGCAACAGCGTGCTTCTTGTTCTAAAGCAGAGTGTGATCAATGGATGATTACACTGCTGTGTGTTTTACTTCAGAAATGGAGTTAAATCCCAGGCTCTGAGTCTTACTACAAGCAAGACTTCGTTTCAGGTATGGGCAGTCACTTTTCAGTACAAAGGAACTACATCATTCTCAAAGCTCACACCTTTCTCAACTTAAATGACAAGAATTGGATGTTAGAGGACCAGTGCTTTGTGTCAGTTTAAGAATCAGAGTTGGATTAGATATGGTCTGTAGCTGTAGGAAACACCGTTCTTTTGTTCTCAGCACACTCACGTTTCCTGCTGTCTTAGGGACTTTAGAAAGCAAGAGTGTGCTTCTCGCTCTAAAGCAGAGTGTGATCCATGGATGAAAACTATGCTGTGTGTTTCCCTTCAGAAAAGTAGTTAAATCCCAGGATCTATGTCTTCCTACAAGCCAGACTTCGTTTCATGTAAGGGCAGTCACCTTTCAGCTCAAAAGAACTACATCGTTCACTGAGCTCACACGTTTCTCATCTTAACAGACAAGCATTGGATATTAGAGGACCAGTGATTTGTATCAGTTTCAGAAGCAGAATTGGACTAGATATGGTCTGTATGTGTAGGAAACACCGTTCTTTTGTTCTCAGCACACTCACGTTTCCTGCTGTCTTAGAGACTCTAGAAAGCAAGAGCGTGCTTCTTGTTCTAAAGCAGAGTGTGATCAATGGATGATTACACTGCTGTGTGTTTCACTTCAGAAATGGAGTTAAATCCCAGGCTCTGGGTCTCCCTACAAGCAAGACTTCGTTTCAGGTAAGGGCAGTCACTTTTCTGCTCAAAGGAACTACATCGTTCATGAAGCTCACATGTTTCTCATCTTAACTGACAAGCATTGGATGTTAGAGGACCAGTGCATTGTATCAGTTTCAGAAGATTTGGACTACATATAGTCCGTATGTGTAGGAAACACCGTTCTTTTGTTCTGGGCACACTCAGATTTCCTGCTGTATTAGAGAATCTAGAAAGCAAGAGCGTGCTTCTTGCTCTAAAGCAGAGTGTGATCCATGGATGAAAACTATGCTGTGTGTTTCCCTTCTGAAATAGAGTTAAATCCCAGGCTCTGTGTCTTACTACAAGCAAGACTTCGTTTCAGGTATGGGCAGTCACTTTTCAGTACAAAGGAACTACATCATTCTCAAAGCTCACACCTTTCTCAACTTAACTGACAAGCATTGGATGTTAGAGGACCAGTGCTTTGTGTCAGTTTAAGAATCAGAGTTGGATTAGATATGGTCTGTAGGTGTAGGAAACACCGTTCTTTTGTTCTCAGCACACTCACGTTTCCTGCTGTCATAGAGAGTCTAGAAATCAAGAGCGTGCTTCTCGCTCTAAAGCAGAGTGTGATCCATGGATGGGATCTATGCTGTGTGTTTCCCTTCAGAAATGGAGTTAAATCCCAGGCTCTATGTCTTCCTACAAGCAAGACTTCGTTTCAGGTAAGGGCAGTCACTTTTCTGCTCAAACGAACTACATCGTTCAAGGAGCTCACACGCTTCTCATCTCAACAGACAAGCAATGGATGTTAGAGGACCAGTGCTTTGTATCAGTTTAAGAAGCAGAGTTGGACTAGATATGGTCTGTAGGTTTAGGAAACACCGTTCTTTTGTTCTCAGCACACTCACGTTTCCTGCTGTCTTAGAGACTCTAGAAATCAAGAGCGTGCTTCTCGCTCTAAAGCAGAGTGTTATCCATGGATGAGAACTATGCTGTGTGTTTCCCTACAGAAATGGAGTTAAATCACAGGCTCTGTGTCTTCCTACAAGCAAGACTTCGTTTCAGGTAAGGGCAGTCACTTTTCAGCTCAAAAGAACTACATCGTTCACAAAGCTCACACGTTTCTCATCTTAACAGACAAGCAATAGATTTTAGAGGACCAGTGCTTTTTATCAGTTTCAGAAGCAGAGTTGGACTATATAATGTCCGTATGTGTAGGAAACATCGTTCTTTTGTTCTCAGCACACTCACGTTTCCTGCTGTCTTAGAGAGTCTAGAAAGCAACAGCGTGCTTCTTGTTCTAAAGCAGAGTGTGATCAATGGATGATTACACTGCTGTGTGTTTTACTTCAGAAATGGAGTTAAATCCCAGGCTCTGAGTCTTACTACAAGCAAGACTTCGTTTCAGGTATGGGCAGTCACTTTTCAGTACAAAGGAACTACATCATTCTCAAAGCTCACACCTTTCTCATCTTAAATGACAAGAATTGGATGTTAGAGGACCAGTGCTTTGTGTCAGTTTAAGAATCAGAGTTGGATTAGATATGGTCTGTAGCTGTAGGAAACACCGTTCTTTTGTTCTCAGCACACTCACGTTTCCTGCTGTCTTAGAGACTCTAGAAAGCAAGAGCGTGCTTCTCGCTCTAAAGCAGAGTGTGATCCATGGATGAGAACTATGCTGTGTGTGTCCCTTCAGAAATGCAGTTAAATCCCAGGCTCTGTGTCTTCCTACAAGCAAGACTTCGTTTCAGGTAAGGGCAGTCACTTTTCAGCTTAAAAGAACTACATCATTCACGGAGCTCACACGTTTGTCATCTCAACAGACAAGAATTGGATGTTAGAGGACCAGTGCTTTGTATCAGTTTAAGAAGCAGAGTTGGACTAGATATGGTCCGTATGTGTAGGAAACTCCGTTCTTTTGTTCTCAGCACACTCACGTTTCCAGCTGTCTTAGAGACTCTAGAAAGCAAGAGCATGCTTCTTGCTCTAAAGCAGAGTGTGATCCATGGATGAGAACTATGCTGTGTGTTTCCCTTCAGAAATGGAGTTAAATCCCAGGCTCTGTGTCTACCTACAAGCAAGAATTCGTTTCAGGTAAGGGCAGTCACTTTTCTGGTCAAACGAACTACATCGTTCACAAAGCTCACACGTTTCTCATCTTAACAGACAAGCAATATATTTTAGAGGACCAGTGCTTTCTATCAGTTTCAGAAGCAGAGTTGGACTATATAATGTCCGTATGTATAGGAAACACCGTTCTTTTGTTCTCAGCACACTCACGTTTCCTGCTGTCTTAGAGACTCTAGAAAGCAAGAACGTGCTTCTTGTTCTAAACCAGAGTGTGATCAATGGATGAGACAATGCTTTGTGTTTCACTTCAGAAATGGAGTTAAATCCCAGGCTCTGGGTCTCCCTACAAGCAAGACTTCGTTTCAGGTAAGGGCAGTCACTTTCCTGCTCAAAGGAACTACATCGTTCACGAAGCTCACATGTTTCTCATCTTAACTGACAAGCATTGGATGTTAGAGGATCAGTGCATTGTATCAGTTTCAGAAGATTTGGACTACATATAGTCCGTATGTGTAGGAAACACCGTTCTTTTGTTCTGGGCACACTCAGATTTCCTGCTGTATTAGAGAATCTAGAAAGCAAGAGCGTGCTTCTTGCTCTAAAGAAGAGTGTGATCCATGGATGAAAACTATGCTGTGTGTTTCCCTTCAGAAATGGAGTTAAATCCCAGGCTCTGTGTCTTACTACAAGCAAGACTTCGTTTCAGGTATGGGCAGTCACTTTTCAGTACAAAGGAACTACATCATTCTCAAAGCTCACACCTTTCTCAACTTAAATGACAAGCATTGGATGTTAGAGGACCAGTGCTTTGTGTCAGTTTAAGAATCAGAGTTGGATTAGATATGGTCTGTAGGTGTAGGAAACACCGTTCTTTTGTTCTCAGCACACTAACGTTTCCTGCTGTCTTAGATACTCTAGAAAGCAAGAACGTGCTTCTTGTTCTAAAGCACAGTGTGATCAATGGATGATACAATGCTGTGTGTTTCACTTCAGAAATGGAGTTAAATCCCAGGCTCTGTGTCTTCCTACAGGCAAGACTTCGTTTCAGGTAAGGGCAGTCACTTTTAAGCTCAAACGAACTACATCGTTCAGAAAGCTCACACGTTTCTCATCTTAACAGACAAGCATTAGATTTTAGAGGACCAGTGCTTTTTATCAGTTTCAGAAGCAGAGTTGGACTATATAATGTCCATATGTGTAGGAAACACCGTTCTTTTGTTCTCAGCACAATCATGTTTCCTGCTGTCTTAGAGAGTCTAGAAAGCAAGATCGTGCTTCTTGTTCTAAAGCAGAGTGTGATCAATGGATGATTACACTGCTGTGTGTTTTACTTCAGAAATGGAGTTAAATCCCAGGCTCTGAGTCTTCCTACAAGCAAGACTTCAATTCAGGTAAGGGCAGTCACTTTTCTGCTCAAACGAACTACATCGTTCACGAAGCTCACACGTTTCTCATCTTAACTGACAAGCATTGGATGTTAGAGGGTCAGTGCTTTGTATCAGTTTCAGAAGCAGATTTGGACTACATATGGTCCATATGTGTAGGAAACACCGTTCTTTTGTTCTGGGAACAGTCAGATTTCCTGCTGTATTAGAGAGTCTAGAAAGCTAGTGTGTGCTTCTCGCTCTAAAGCAGAGTGTGATCCATGGATGAGAATTATGCTGTGTGTTTCCCTTCAGAAATGGACTTAAATCCCAGGCTCTGTGACTTCCTACAAGCAAGACTTCGTTTCAGGTAAGGGCAGTCACTTTTCAGCTCAAAAGAACTACATCGTTCACAAAGCTCACACGTTTCTCATCTTAACAGACAAGCAATAGATTTTAGAGGACCAGTGCTTTTTATCACTTTCAGAAGCAGAGTTGGACTATATAATGTCCGTATGTGTAGGAAACACCGTTCTTTTGTTCTCAGCACACTCACGTTTCCTGCTGTCTTAGAGAGTCTAGAAAGGAAGATCGTGCTTCTTGTTCTAAAGCAGAGTGTGATCAATGGATGATTACACTGCTGTGTGTTTTACTTCAGAAATGGAGTTAAATCCCAGGCTCTGAGTCTTCCTACAAGCAAGACTTCAATTCAGGTAAGGGGAGTCACTTTTCTGCTCAAACGAACTACATCGTTCATGAAGCTCACACATTTCCCATCTTAACTGACAAGCATTGGATGTTAGAGGGTCAGTGCTTTGTATCAGTTTCAGAAGAAGATTTGGACTACATATGGTCCATATGTGTAGGAAACACCGTTCTTTTGTTCTGGGCACACTCAGATTTCCTGCTGTATTAGAGAGTCTAGCAAGCTAGAGTGTGCTTCTCGCTCTAAAGAAGAGTGTGATCCATAGATGAGAACTATGCTGTGTGTTTCCCTTCAGAAATGGACTTAAATCCCAGGCTCTGTGTCTTCCTACAAGCAAGACTTCGTTTCAGGTAAGGGCAGTCACTTTTCTGCTCAAAGGAACTACATTGTTCACGAAGCTCACACGTTTCTCATCTTAACTGACAAGCATTGGATGTTAGAGGACCAGTGCATTGTATCAGTTTCAAAAGAAGATTTGGACTACATATAGTCCTTATGTGTAGGAAACACCGTTCTTTTGTTCTGGGCACACTCAGATTTCCTGCTGTATTAGAGAGTCTAGAAAGCTACAGTGTGCTTCTCGCTCTAAGGCAGAGTGTGATCCATGGATGAGAACTATGCTGTGTGTTTCCCTTCAGAAATGGACTTAAATCCCAGGCTTTGTGTCTTCCTACATGCAAGACTTCGTTTCAGGTAAGGGCAGTCACTTTTCTGCTCAAACATACTACATCGTTCACGAAGCTCACACGTTTCTCATCTTAACTGACAAGCATTGGATGTTAGAGGACCAGTGCATTGTATCAGTTTCAGAAGAAGATTTGGACTACATATAGTCCGTATGTGTAGGAAACACCGTTCTTTTGTTCTGGGCAGACTCAGATTTCCTGCTGTCTAAGAGTCTCTAGAAAGCAAGAGTGTGGTTCTTGCTCTAAAGCACAGTGTGATCCGTGGATGAGAACTATGCTGTGTGTTTCCCTTCAGAAATGGACTTAAATCCCAGGCTCTGAGTCTTCCTACAAGCAAGACTTTGTTTCAGGTAAGGGCAGTCACTTTTCTGCTCAAATGAACTACATCGTTCACGAATCTCACACGTTTCTCATCTTAACTGACAAGCATTGGATGTTAGAGGACCAGTGCTTTGTATCAGTTTCAGAAGCAGAGTTGGACTAGATATGGTCCGTATGTGTAGGAAACACCGTTCTTTTGTTCTCATCACACTCACGTTTCCTGCTGTCTTTGAGACTCTAGAAATCAAGAGCGTGCTTCTCGCTCTAAAGCAGACTGTGATCCATGGATGAGAACTATGCTGTGTGTTTCCCTTCAGAAAAGTAGTTAAATCCCAGGATCTATGTCTTCCTACAAGCAAGACTGCGTTTCATGTAAGGGCAGTCACCTTTCAGCTCAAACGAACTACATCGTTCACTGAGCTCACACGTTTCTCATATTAACAGACTAGCATTGGATATTAGAGGACCAGTGATATGTATCAGTTTCAGAAGCAGAGTTGGACTAGATATGGTCTGTATGTGTAGGAAAAACCGTTCTTTTGTTCTCAGCACACTCACGTTTCCTGCTGTCTTAGAGACTCTAGAAAGCAAGAGCGTGCTTCTTGTTCTAAACCAGAGTGTGATCAATGGATGAGACAATGCTGTGTGTTTCACTTCAGAAATGGAGTTAAATCCCAGGCTCTGGGTCTCCCTACAAGCAAGACTTCAATTCAGGTAAGGGCAGTCACTTTTCTGCTCAAAGGAACTACATCGTTCACGAAGCTCACACGTTTCTCATCTTAACTGACAAGCATTGGATGTTAGAGGATCAGTGCATTGTATCAGTTTCAGAAGATTTGTACTACATATAGTCCGTATGTGTAGGAAACACCGTTCTTTTGTTCTGGGCACACTCAGATTTCCTGCTGTATTAGAGAATCTAGAAAGCAAGAGCGTGCTTCTTGCTCTAAAGAAGAGTGTGATCCATGGATGAAAACTATGCTGTGTGTTTCCCTTCAGAAATGGAGTTAAATCCCAGGCTCTGTGTCTTACTACAAGCAAGACTTCGTTTCAGGTATGGGCAGTCACGTTTCAGTACAAAGGAACTACATCATTCTCAAAGCTCACACCTTTCTCAACTTAAATGACAAGAATTGGATGTTAGAGGACCAGTGCTTTGTGTCAGTTTAAGAATCAGAGTTGGATTAGATATGGTCTGTAGCTGTAGGAAACACCGTTCTTTTGTTCTCAGCACACTCACGTTTCCTGCTGTCTTAGAGACTCTAGAAAGCAAGAGCGTGCTTCTCGCTCTAAAGCAGAGTGTGATCCATGGATGAGAACTATGCTGTGTGTTTCCCTTCAGAAATGGAGTTAAATCCCAGGCTCTATGTCTTCCTAAAAGCAAGACTTCGTTTCAGGTAAGGGCAGTCACTTTTCAGCTCAAACGAACTACTTCGTTCAAGGAGCTCACACGCTTCTCATCTCAACAGACAAGCATTGGATCTTAGAGGACCAGTGCTTTATATCAGTTTAAGAAGCAGAGTTGGACTAGACATGGTCCGTATGTGTAGGAAACAGCGTTCTTTTGTTCTCAGCACACTCACGTTTCCTGCTGTCTTAGAGACTCTAGAAATCAAGAGCGTGCTTCTCGCTCTAAACCAGAGTGTGATCCATGGATGAGAACTATGCTGTGTGTTTCCCTTCAGAAATGGAGTTAAATCCCAGGCTCTGTGTCTTACTACAAGCAAGACTTCGTTTCAGGTATGGGCAGTCACTTTTCAGTACAAAGGAACAACATCATTCTCAAAGCTCACACGTTTCTCAACTTAACTGTCAAGCATTGGATGTTAGAGGACCAGTGGTTTGTATCAGTTTAAGAAGCAGAGTTGGACTAGATATGGTCTGTATGTTTAGGAAACACCATTCTTTTGTTCTCAGCACACTCACGTTTCCTGCTGTCTTAGAGACTCTAGAAATCAAGAGCGTGCTTCTCGCTCTAAAGCAGAGTGTGATCCATGGATGAGAACTATGCTGTGTGTTTCCCTTCAGAAATGGAGTTAAATCCCAGGCTCTGTGTTTTCCTACAAGCAAGACTTCGTTTCAGGTAAGGGCAGTCACTTTTCTGGTCAAACGAACTACATCGTTCACGAAGCTCACACGTTTCTCATCTTAACTGACAAGCATTGGATGTTAGAGGACCAGTGCTTTGTATCAGTTTCAGAAGAGGAGTTGGACTAGATATGGTCCGTATATGTAGGAAACACCGTTCTTTTTTTCTCAGCACACTCACGTTTCCTGCTGTCTTTGAGACTCTAGAAAGCAAGAGTGTGCTTCTCGCTCTAAAGCAGACTGTGATCCAAGGATGAGAACTATGCTGTGTGTTTCCCTTCAGAAATCGAGTTAATCCCAGCCTCTGAGTCTCCCTACAAGCAAGACTTCGTTTCATGTAAGGGCAGTCACCTTTCAGCTCAAACGAACTACATCGTTCACGAAGCTCACACGTTTCTCATCTTAACTGACAAGCATTGGATGTTAGAGGACCAGTGCATTGTATCAGTTTCAAAAGAAGATTTGGACTACATATAGTCCGTATGTGTAGGAAACACCGTTCTTTTGTTCTCAGCACACGCACGTTTCCTGCTGTCTTAGGGACTTTAGAAAGCAAGAGCGTGCTTCTCGCTCTAAAGCAGAGTGTGATCCATGGATGAAAACTATGCTGTGTGTTTCCCTTCAGAAAAGTAGTTAAATCCCAGGATCTATGTCTTCCTACAAGCCAGACTTCGTTTCATGTAAGGGCAGTCACCTTTCAGCTCAAAAGAACTACATCGTTCACTGAGCTCACACGTTTCTCATCTTAACAGACAAGCATTGGATGTTAGAGGACCAGTGATTTGTTTCAGTTTCAGAAGCAGAATTGGACTAGATATGGTCTGTATGTGTAGGAAACACCGTTCTTTTGTTCTCAGCACACTCACGTTCCCTGCTGTCTTAGAGACTCTAGAAAGCAAGAGCGTGCTTCTTGTTCTAAACCAGAGTGTGATCAATGGATGAGACAATGCTGTGTGTTTCACTTCAGAAATGGAGTTAAATCCCAGGCTCAGGGTCTCCCTACAAGCAAGACTTAAATTCAGGTAAGGGCAGTCACTTTTCTGCTCAAAGGAACTACATCGTTCATGAAGCTCACATGTTTCTCATCTTAACTGACAAGCATTGGATGTTATAGGACCAGTGCATTGTATCAGTTTCAGAAGATTTGGACTACATATAGTCCGTATGTGTAGGAAACACCGTTCTTTTGTTCTGGGCACACTCAGATTTCCTGCTGTATTAGAGAATCTAGAAAGCAAGAGCGTGCTTCTTGCTCTAAAGCAGAGTGTGATCCATGGATGAAAACTATGCTGTGTGTTTCCCTTCTGAAATAGAGTTAAATCCCAGGCTCTGTGTCTTACTACAAGCAAGACTTCGTTTCAGGTATGGGAAGTCACTTTTCAGTACAAAGGAACTACATCATTCTCAAAGCTCACACCTTTCTCAACTTAACTGACAAGCATTGGATGTTAGAGGACCAGTGCTTTGTGTCAGTTTAAGAATCAGAGTTGGATTAGATATGGTCTGTAGGTGTAGGAAACACCGTTCTTTTGTTCTCAGCACACTCACGTTTCCTGCTGTCATAGAGAGTCTAGAAATCAAGAGCGTGCTTCTCACTCTAAAGCAGAGTGTGATCCATGGATGGGATCTATGCTGTGTGTTTCCCTTCAGAAATGGAGTTAAATCCCAGGCTCTATGTCTTCCTACAAGCAAGACTTCGTTTCAGGTAAGGGCAGTCACTTTTCAGCTCAAACGAACTACATCGTTCAAGGAGCTCACACGCTTCTCATCTCAACAGACAAGCATTGGATGTTAGAGGACCAGTGCTTTGTATCAGTTTAAGAAGCAGAGTTGGACTAGATATGGTCTGTATGTTTAGGAAACACCGTTCTTTTGTTCTCAGCACACTCACGTTTCCTGCTGTCTTAGAGACTCTAGAAATCAAGAGCGTGCTTCTCGCTCTAAAGCAGAGTGTTATCCATGGATGAGAACTATGCTGTGTGTTTCCCTACAGAAATGGAGTTAAATCACAGGCTGTGTGTCTTCCTACAAGCAAGACTTCGTTTCAGGTAAGGGCAGTCACTTTTCAGCTCAAAAGAACTACATCGTTCACAAAGCTCACACGTTTCTCATCTTAACAGACAAGCAATAGATTTTAGAGGACCAGTGCTTTTTATCAGTTTCAGAAGCAAATTTGGACTACATATGGTCCATATGTGTAGGAAACACCGTTCTTTTGTTCTGGGCACACTCAGATTTCCTGCTGTATTAGAGAGTCTAGAAAGTTAGAGTGTGCTTCTCGCTCTAAAGAAGAGTGTGATCCATGGATGAGAACTATGCTGGGTGTTTCCCTTCAGAAATGGAGTTAAATCACAGGCTCTGTGTCTTCCTACAAGCAAGACTTCGTTTCAGGTAAGGGCAGTCACTTTTCTGCTCAAAGGAACTACATCTTCACGAGCTCACACGTTTCTCATCTTAACTGACAAGCATTGGATGTTAGAGGACCAGTGCATTGTATCAGTTTCAAAAGAAGATTTGGACTACATATAGTGCGTATGTGTAGGAAACACCGTTCTTTTGTTCTCAGCACACTCACGTTTCCTGCTGTCTTAGGGACTTTAGAAAGCAAGAGCGTGCTTCTCGCTCTAAAGTAGAGTGTGATCCATGGATGAGAACTGTGCTGTGTGTTTCCCTTCAGAAAAGTAGTTAAATCCCAGGATCTATGTCTTCCTACAAGCAAGACTTCGTTTCATGTAAGGGCAGTCACCTTTCATCTCAAACGAACTACATCGTTCACTGAGCTCACACGTTTCTCATCTTAACAGACAAGCATTGGATATTAGAAGACCAGTGATTTGTATCAGTTTCAGAAGCAGAGTTGGACTAGATATGGTCTGTATGTGTAGGAAAAACCGTTCTTTTGTTCTCAGCACACTCACGTTTCCTGCTGTCTTAGAGACTCTAGAAAGCAAGAGCGTGCTTCTTGTTCTAAACCAGAGTGTGATCAATGGATGAGACAATGCTGTGTGTTTCACTTCAGAAATGGAGTTAAATCCCAGGCTCTGGGTCTCCCTACAAGCAAGACTTCAATTCAGGTAAGGGCAGTCACTTTTCTGCTCAAAGGAACTATATCGTTCACGAAGCTCACACGTTTCTCATCTTAACTGACAAGCATTGGATGTTAGAGGATCAGTGCATTGTATCAATTTCAGAAGATTTGTACTACATATAGTCCGTATGTGTAGGAAACACCGTTCTTTTGTTCTGGGCACACTCAGATTTCCAGCAGTATTAGAGAATCTAGAAAGCAAGAGCGTGCTTCTTGCTCTAAAGAAGAGTGTGATCCATGGATGAAAACTATGCTGTGTGTTTCCCTTCAGAAATGGAGTTAAATCCCAGGCTCTGTGTCTTACTACAAGCAAGACTTCGTTTCAGGTATGGGCAGTCACTTTTCAGTACAAAGGAACTACATCATTCTCAAAGCTCACACCTTTCTCAACTTAAATGACAAGCATTGGATGTTAGAGGACCAGTGCTTTGTGTCAGTTTAAGAATCAGAGTTGGATTAGATATGGTCTGTAGGTGTAGGAAACACCGTTCTTTTGTTCTCAGCACACTCACGTTTCCTGCTGTCTTAGAGACTCTAGAAAGCAAGTGCGTGCTTCTCGCTCTAAAGCAGAGTGTGATGCATGGATGAGAACTATGCTGTGTGTTTCCCTTCAGAAATGGAGTTAAATCCCAGGCTCTATGTCTTCCTACAAGCAAGACTTCGTTTCAGGTAAGGGCAGTCACTTTTCAGCTCAAACGAACTACATCGTTCAAGGAGCTCACACGCTTCTCATCTCAACAGACAAGCACTGGATGTTAGAGGACCAGTGCTTTGTATCAGTTTAAGAAGCAGAGTTGGACTAGACATGGTCCGTATGTGTAGGAAACAGCATTCTTTTGTTCTCAGCACACTCACGTTTCCTGCTGTCTTAGAGACTCTAGAAATCAAGAGCGTGCTTCTCGCTCTAAACCAGAGTGTGATCCATGGATGAGAACTATGCTGTGTGTTTCCCTTCAGAAATGGAGTTAAATCCCAGGCTCTGTGTCTTCCTACAAGCAAGACTTCGTTTCAGGTAAGGGCAGTCACTTTTCAGCTCAAAAGAACAACATCATTCACGGAGCTCACACGTTTGTCATCTCAACAGACAAGAATTGGATGTTAGAGGACCAGTGCTTTGTATCAGTTTAAGAAGCAGAGTTGGACTAGGTATGGTCCGTATGTGTAGGAAACTCCGTTCTTTTGTTCTCAGCACACTCACGTTTCCAGCTGTCTTAGAGACTCTAGAAAGCAAGAGCATGCTTCTTGCTCTAAAGCAGAGTGTGATCCATGGATGAGAACTATGCTGTGTGTGTCCCTTCAGAAATGGAGTTAAATCCCAGGCTCTGTGTCTACCTACAAGCAAGACTTCGTTTCAGGTAAGGGCAGTCACTTTTCTGGTCAAACGAACTACATCGTTCACAAAGCTCACACGTTTCTCATCTTAACAGACAAGCAATATATTTTAGAGGACCAGTGCTTTTTATCAGTTTCAGAAGCAGAGTTGGACTATATAATGTCCGTATGTATAGGAAACACCGTTCTTTTGTTCTCAGCACACTCACGTTTCCTGCTGTCTTAGAGACTCTAGAAAGCAAGAACGTGCTTCTTGTTCTAAACCAGAGTGTGATCAATGGATGAGACAATGCTTTGTGTTTCACTTCAGAAATGGAGTTAAATCCCAGGCTCTGTGTCTTACTACAAGCAAGACTTCGTTTCAGGTATGGGCAGTCACTTTTCAGTACAAAGGAACTACATCATTCTCAAAGCTCACACCTTTCTCAACTTAAATGACAAGCATTGGATGTTAGAGGACCAGTGCTTTGTGTCAGTTTAAGAATCAGAGTTGGATTAGATATGGTCTGTAGGTGTAGGAAACACCGTTCTTTTGTTCTCAGCACACTCACGTTTCCTGCTGTCTTAGAGATTCTAGAAAGCAAGAGCGTGCTTCTTGTTCTAAAGCACAGTGTGATCAATGGATGATACAATGCTGTGTGTTTCACTTCAGAAATGGAGTTAAATCCCAGGCTCTGTGTCTTACTACAAGCAAGACTTCGTTTCAGGTATGGGCAGTCACTTTTCAGTACAAAGGAACTACATCATTCTCAAAGCTCACACCTTTCTCAACTTAACTGACAAGCATTGGATGTTAGAGGACCAGTGCTTTGTGTCAGTTTAAGAATCAGAGTTGGATTAGATATGGTCTGTAGGTGTAGGAAACACCGTTCTTTTGTTCTCAGCACACTCACGTTTCCTGCTGTCATAGAGAGTCTAGAAATCAAGAGCGTGCTTCTCACTCTAAAGCAGAGTGTGATCCATGGATGGGATCTATGCTGTGTGTTTCCCTTCAGAAATGGAGTTAAATCCCAGGCTCAATGTCTTCCTACAAGCAAGACTTCGTTTCAGGTAAGGGCAGTCACTTTTCAGCTCAAACGAACTACATCGTTCAAGGAGCTCACACGCTTCTCATCTCAACAGACAAGCATTGGATGTTAGAGGACCAGTGCTTTGTATCAGTTTAAGAAGCAGAGTTGGACTAGATATGGTCTGTATGTTTAGGAAACACCGTTCTTTTGTTCTCAGCACACTCACGTTTCCTGCTGTCTTAGAGACTCTAGAAATCAAGAGCGTGCTTCTCGCTCTAAAGCAGAGTGTTATCCATGGATGAGAACTATGCTGTGTGTTTCCCTACAGAAATGGAGTTAAATCACAGGCTCTGGGTCTTCCTACAAGCAAGACTTCGTTTCAGGTAAGGGCAGTCACTTTTCAGCTCAAAAGAACTACATCGTTCACAAAGCTCACACGTTTCTCATCTTAACAGACAAGCAATAGATTTTAGAGGACCAGTGATTTTTATCAGTTTCAGAAGCAGAGTTGGACTATATAATGTCCGTATGTGTAGGAAACACCGTTCTTTTGTTCTCAGCACACTCACGTTTCCTGCTGTCTTAGAGAGTCTAGAAAGCAACAGCGTGCTTCTTGTTCTAAAGCAGAGTGTGATCAATGGATGATTACACTGCTGTGTGTTTTACTTCAGAAATGGAGTTAAATCCCAGGCTCTGAGTCTTCCTACAAGCAAGACTTCAATTCAGGTAAGGGCAGTCACTTTTCTGCTCAAACGAACTACATCGTTCACGAAGCTCAAACGTTTCTCATCTTAACTGACAAGCATTGGATGTTAGAGGTTCAGTGCTTTGTATCAGTTTCAGAAGCAGATTTGGACTACATATGGTCCATATGTGTAGGAAACACCGTTCTTTTGTTCTGGGCACACTCAGATTTCCTGCTGTATTAGAGAGTCTAGAAAGTTAGAGTGTGCTTCTCGCTCTAAAGAAGAGTGTGATCCATGGATGAGAACTATGCTGGGTGTTTCCCTTCAGAAATGGACTTAAATCCCAGTCTCTGGGTCTCCCTACAAGCAAGACTTCGTTTCAGGTAAGGGCAGTCACTTTTCTGCTCAAAGGAACTACATCTTCACGAGCTCACACGTTTCTCATCTTAAATGACAAGCATTGGATGTTAGAGGACCAGTGCATTGTATCAGTTTCAAAAGAAGATTTGGACTACATATAGTGCGTATGTGTAGGAAACACCGTTCTTTTGTTCTCAGCACACTCACGTTTCCTGCTGTCTTAGGGACTTTAGAAAGCAAGAGCGTGCTTCTCGCTCTAAAGTAGAGTGTGATCCATGGATGAGAACTATGCTGTGTGTTTCCCTTCAGAAATGGAGTTAAATCCCAGGCTCTGTGTCTTCCTACAAGCAAGACTTCGTTTCAGGTAAGGGCAGTCACTTTTCAGCTCAAAAGAACAACATCATTCACGGAGCTCACACGTTTGTCATCTCAACAGACAAGAATTGGATGTTAGAGGACCAGTGCTTTGTATCAGTTTAAGAAGCAGAGTTGGACTAGGTATGGTCCGTATGTGTAGGAAACTCCGTTCTTTTGTTCTCAGCACACTCACGTTTCCAGCTGTCTTAGAGACTCTAGAAAGCAAGAGCATGCTTCTTGCTCTAAAGCAGAGTGTGATCCATGGATGAGAACTATGCTGTGTGTGTCCCTTCAGAAATGGAGTTAAATCCCAGGCTCTGTGTCTACCTACAAGCAAGACTTCGTTTCAGGTAAGGGCAGTCACTTTTCTGGTCAAACGAACTACATCGTTCACAAAGCTCACACGTTTCTCATCTTAACAGACAAGCAATATATTTTAGAGGACCAGTGCTTTTTATCAGTTTCAGAAGCAGAGTTGGACTATATAATGTCCGTATGTATAGGAAACACCGTTCTATTGTTCTCAGCACACTCACGTTTCCTGCTGTCTTAGAGACTCTAGAAAGCAAGAACGTGCTTCTTGTTCTAAACCAGAGTGTGATCAATGGATGAGACAATGCTTTGTGTTTCACTTCAGAAATGGAGTTAAATCCCAGGCTCTGTGTCTTACTACAAGCAAGACTTCGTTTCAGGTATGGGCAGTCACTTTTCAGTACAAAGGAACTACATCATTCTCAAAGCTCACACCTTTCTCAACTTAAATGACAAGCATTGGATGTTAGAGGACCAGTGCTTTGTGTCAGTTTAAGAATCAGAGTTGGATTAGATATGGTCTGTAGGTGTAGGAAACACCGTTCTTTTGTTCTCAGCACACTCACGTTTCCTGCTGTCTTAGAGATTCTAGAAAGCAAGAGCGTGCTTCTTGTTCTAAAGCACAGTGTGATCAATGGATGATACAATGCTGTGTGTTTCACTTCAGAAATGGAGTTAAATCCCAGGCTCTGTGTCTTACTACAAGCAAGACTTCGTTTCAGGTATGGGCAGTCACTTTTCAGTACAAAGGAACTACATCATTCTCAAAGCTCACACCTTTCTCAACTTAACTGACAAGCATTGGATGTTAGAGGACCAGTGCTTTGTGTCAGTTTAAGAATCAGAGTTGGATTAGATATGGTCTGTAGGTGTAGGAAACACCGTTCTTTTGTTCTCAGCACACTCACGTTTCCTGCTGTCATAGAGAGTCTAGAAATCAAGAGCGTGCTTCTCACTCTAAAGCAGAGTGTGATCCATGGATGGGATCTATGCTGTGTGTTTCCCTTCAGAAATGGAGTTAAATCCCAGGCTCTATGTCTTCCTACAAGCAAGACTTCGTTTCAGGTAAGGGCAGTCACTTTTCAGCTCAAACGAACTACATCGTTCAAGGAGCTCACACGCTTCTCATCTCAACAGACAAGCATTGGATGTTAGAGGACCAGTGCTTTGTATCAGTTTAAGAAGCAGAGTTGGACTAGATATGGTCTGTATGTTTAGGAAACACCGTTCTTTTGTTCTCAGCACACTCACGTTTCCTGCTGTCTTAGAGACTCTAGAAATCAAGAGCGTGCTTCTCGCTCTAAAGCAGAGTGTTATCCATGGATGAGAACTATGCTGTGTGTTTCCCTACAGAAATGGAGTTAAATCACAGGCTCTGGGTCTTCCTACAAGCAAGACTTCGTTTCAGGTAAGGGCAGTCACTTTTCAGCTCAAAAGAACTACATCGTTCACAAAGCTCACACGTTTCTCATCTTAACAGACAAGCAATAGATTTTAGAGGACCAGTGATTTTTATCAGTTTCAGAAGCAGAGTTGGACTATATAATGTCCGTATGTGTAGGAAACACCGTTCTTTTGTTCTCAGCACACTCACGTTTCCTGCTGTCTTAGAGAGTCTAGAAAGCAACAGCGTGCTTCTTGTTCTAAAGCAGAGTGTGATCAATGGATGATTACACTGCTGTGTGTTTTACTTCAGAAATGGAGTTAAATCCCAGGCTCTGAGTCTTCCTACAAGCAAGACTTCAATTCAGGTAAGGGCAGTCACTTTTCTGCTCAAACGAACTACATCGTTCACGAAGCTCAAACGTTTCTCATCTTAACTGACAAGCATTGGATGTTAGAGGTTCAGTGCTTTGTATCAGTTTCAGAAGCAGATTTGGACTACATATGGTCCATATGTGTAGGAAACACCGTTCTTTTGTTCTGGGCACACTCAGATTTCCTGCTGTATTAGAGAGTCTAGAAAGTTAGAGTGTGCTTCTCGCTCTAAAGAAGAGTGTGATCCATGGATGAGAACTATGCTGGGTGTTTCCCTTCAGAAATGGACTTAAATCCCAGTCTCTGGGTCTCCCTACAAGCAAGACTTCGTTTCAGGTAAGGGCAGTCACTTTTCTGCTCAAAGGAACTACATCTTCACGAGCTCACACGTTTCTCATCTTAAATGACAAGCATTGGATGTTAGAGGACCAGTGCATTGTATCAGTTTCAAAAGAAGATTTGGACTACATATAGTGCGTATGTGTAGGAAACACCGTTCTTTTGTTCTCAGCACACTCACGTTTCATGCTGTCTTAGGGACTTTAGAAAGCAAGAGCGTGCTTCTCGCTCTAAAGTAGAGTGTGATCCATGGATGAGAACTATGCTGTGTGTTTCCCTTCAGAAAAGTAGTTAAATCCCAGGATCTATGTCTTCCTACAAGCAAGACTTCGTTTCATGTAAGGGCAGTCACCTTTCATCTCAAACGAACTACATAGTTCACTGAGCTCACACGTTTCTCATCTTAACAGACAAGCATTGGATATTAGAAGACCAGTGATTTGTATCAGTTTCAGAAGCAGAGTTGGACTAGATATGGTCTGTATGTGTAGGAAAAACTGTTCTTTTGTTCTCAGCACTCTCACGTTTCCTGCTGTCTTAGAGACTCTAGAAAGCAAGAGCGTGCTTCTCGCTCTAAAGCAGAGTGTGATCCATGGATGAGAACTATGCTGTGTGTTTCCCTTCAGAAATGGAGTTAAATCTCAGGCTCTATGTCTTCCTACAAGCAAGACTTCGTTTCAGGTAAGGGCAGTCACTTTTCAGCTCAAACGAACTACATCGTTCAAGGAGCTCACACGCTTCTCATCTCAACAGACAAGCATTGGATGTTAGAGGACCAGTGCTTTGTATCAGTTTAAGAAGCAGAGTTGGACTAGACATGGTCCGTATGTGTAGGAAACAGCGTTCTTTTGTTCTCAGCACACTCAGGTTTCCTGCTGTCTTAGAGACTCTAGAAATCAAGAGCATGCTTCTTGCTCTAAAGCAGAGTGTGATCCATGGATGAGAACTATGCTGTGTGTGTCCCTTCAGAAATGGAGTTAAATCCCAGCCTCTGTGTCTACCTACAAGCAAGACTTCGTTTCAGGTAAGGGCAGTCACTTTTCTGGTCAAACGAACTACATCGTTCACAAAGCTCACACGTTTCTCATCTTAACAGACAAGCAATATATTTTAGAGGACCAGTGCTTTTTATCAGTTTCAGAAGAGAGTTGGACTATATAATGTCCGTATGTATAGGAAACACCGTTCTTTTGTTCTCAGCACACTCACGTTTCCTGCTGTCTTAGAGACTCTAGAAAGCAAGAACGTGCTTCTTGTTCTAAACCAGAGTGTGATCAATGGATGAGACAATGCTTTGTGTTTCACATCAGAAATGGAGTTAAATCCCAGGCTCTGGGTCTCCCTACAAGCAAGACTTCGTTTCAGGTAAGGGCAGTCACTTTCCTGCTCAAAGGAACTACATCGTTCACGAAGCTCACATGTTTCTCATCTTAACTGACAAGCATTGGATGTTAGAGGATCAGTGCATTGTATCAGTTTCAGAAGATTTGGACTACATATAGTCCGTATGTGTAGGAAACACCGTTCTTTTGTTCTGGGCACACTCAGATTTCCTGCTGTATTAGAGAATCTAGAAAGCAAGAGCGTGCTTCTTGCTCTAAAGAAGAGTGTGATCCATGGATGAAAACTATGCTGTGTGTTTCCCTTCAGAAATGGAGTTAAATCCCAGGCTCTGTGTCTTACTACAAGCAAGACTTCGTTTCAGGTATGGGCAGTCACTTTTCAGTACAAAGGAACTACATCATTCTCAAAGCTCACACCTTTCTCAACTTAAATAACAAGCCTTGGATGTTAGAGGACCAGTGCTTTGTGTCAGTTTAAGAATCAGAGTTGGATTAGATATGGTCTGTAGGTGTAGGAACCACCGTTCTTTTGTTCTCAGCACACTCACGTTTCCTGCTGTCTTAGAGATTCTAGAAAGCAAGAGCATGCTTCTTGTTCTAAAGCACAGTGTGATCAATGGATGATACAATGCTGTGTGTTTCACTTCAGAAATGGAGTTAAATCCCAGGCTCTGTGTCTTCCTACAGGCAAGACTTCGTTTCAGGTAAGGGCAGTCACTTTTAAGCTCAAACGAACTACATCGTTCACAAAGCTCACACGTTTCTCATCTTAACAGACAAGCATTAGATTTTAGAGGACCAGTGCTTTTTATCAGTTTCAGAAGCAGAGTTGGACTATATAATGTCCATATGTGTAGTAAACACCGTTCTTTTGTTCTCAGCACAATCATGTTTCCTGCTGTCTTAGAGAGTCTAGAAAGCAAGATCGTGCTTCTTGTTCTAAAGCAGAGTGTGGTCAATGGATGATTACACTGCTGTGTGTTTTACTTCAGAAATGGAGTTAAATCCCAGGCTCTGAGTCTTCCTACAAGCAAGACTTCAATTCAGGTAAGGGCAGTCACTTTTCTGCTCAAACGAACTACATCGTTCACGAAGCTCACACGTTTCTCATCTTAACTGACAAGCATTGGATGTTAGAGGGTCAGTGCTTTGTATCAGTTTCAGAAGCAGATTTGGAATACATATGGTCCATATGTGTAGGAAACACCGTTCTTTTGTTCTGGGCACAATCATTTTTCCTGCTGTATTAGAGAGTCTAGAAAGCTAGAGTGTGCTTCTCGCTCTAAAGAAGAGTGTGATCCATGGATGAGAACTATGCTGTGTGTTTCCCTTCAGAAATGGACTTAAATCCCAGGCTCTGTGGCTTCCTACAAGCAAGACTTCGTTTCAGGTAAGGGCAGTCTCTTTTCTGCTCAAAGGAACTACATCGTTCAAGAGCTCACACGTTTCTCATCTTAACTGCCAAGCATTGTATGTTAGAGGACCAGTGCATTGCATCAGTTTCAAAAGAAGATTTGGTCTACATATAGTGCGTATGTGTAGGAAACACCGTTCTTTTGTTCTCAGCACACTCACGTTTCCTGCTGTCTTAGGGACTTTAGAAAGCAAGAGCGTGCTTCTCGCTCTAAAGTAGAGTGTAATCCATGGATGAGAACTATGCTGTGTGTTTCCCTTCAGAAAAGTAGTTAAATAACAGGATCTATGTCTTCCTACAAGCAAGACTTCGTTTCATGTAAGGGCAGTCACCTTTCATCTCAAACGAACTACATCGTTCACTGAGCTCACACGTTTCTCATCTTAACAGACAAGCATTGGATATTAGAGGACCAGTGATTGGTATCAGTTTCAGAAGCAGAGTTGGACTAGATATGGTCTGTATGTGTAGGAAACACCGTTCTTTTGTTCTCAGCACACTCACGTTTCCTGCTGTCTTAGAACTCTAGAAAGCAAGAACTTGCTTCTTGTTCTAAACCAGAGTGTGATCAATGGATGAGACAATGCTGTGTGTTTCACTTCAGAAATGGAGTTAAATCCCAGGCTCTGGGTCTCCCCACAAGCAAGACTTCGTTTCAGGTAAGGGCAGTCACTTTTCTGCTCAAAGGAACTACATCGTTCACGAAGCTCACACGTTTCTCATCTTAACTGACAAGCATTGGATGTTAGAGGATCAGTGCATTGTATCAGTTTCAGAAGATTTGGACTACATATAGTCCGTATGTGTAGGAAACACCATTCTTTTGTTCTGGGCACACACAGATTTCCTGCTGTATTAGAGAATCTAGAAAGCAAGAGCGTGCTTCTTGCTCTAAAGAAGAGTGTGATCCATGGATGAAAACTATGCTGAGTGTTTCCCTTCAGAAATGGAGTTAAATCCCAGGCTCTGTGTCTTACTACAAGCAAGACTTCGTTTCAGGTAAGGGCAGTCACTTTTCAGCTCAAACGAACTACATCGTTCTAGGAGCTCACACGCTTCTCATCTCAACAGACAAGCATTGGATGTTAGAGGACCAGTGCTTTGTATCAGTTTAAGAAGCAGAGTTGGACTAGATATGGTCCGTATGTGTAGGAAACACCGTTCTATTGTTCTCAGCACACTCACGTTTCCTGCTGTCTTAGAGACTCTAGAAATCAAGAGCGTGCTTCTCGCTCTAAAGCAGAGTGTGATCCATGGATGAGAACTATGCTGTGTGTTTCCCTTCAGAAATGGAGTTAAATCCCAGGCTCTGTGTCTTCCTACAAGCAAGACTTCGTTTCAGGTAAGGGCAGTCACTTTTCAGCTCAAAAGAACTACATCATTCACGGAGCTCACACGTTTCTCATCTCAACAGACAAGCATTGGATGTTAGAGGACCAGTGCTTTGTATCAGTTTAAGAAGCAGATTTGGACTAGGTATGCACCGTATGTGTAGGAAACTCCGTTCTTTTGTTCTCAGCACACTCACGTTTCCTGCTGTCTTAGAGACTCTAGAAAGAAAGAGCATGCTTCTTGCTCTAAAGCAGAGTGTGATCCACGGATGAGAACTATGCTGTGTGTTTCCCTTCAGAAATGGAGTTAAATCCCAGGCTCTGTGTCTACCTACAAGCAAGACTTCGTTTCAGGTAAGGGCAGTCACTTTTCTGGTCAAACGAACTACATCATTCACAAAGCTCACACGTTTCTCATCTTAACTGACAAGCATTGGATGTTAGAGGAGCAGTGCATTGCATCAGTTTCAAAAGAAGATTTGGACTACATATAGTGCGTATGTGTAGGAAACACCGTTCTTTTGTTCTCAGCACACTCACGTTTCCTGCTGTCTTCGAGACTCCAGAAAGCAAGAGCGTGCTTCTCGCTCTAAAGCAGAGTGTTATCCATGGATGAGAACTATGCTGTGTGTTTCCCTACAGAAATGGAGTTAAATCACCTGCTCTGTGTCTTCCTACAAGCAAGACTTCGTTTCAGGTAAGGGCAGTCACTTTTCAGCTCAAACAAACTACATCGATCACGGAGCCCACATGTTTCTCATCTCAAAAGACAAGCATTGGATGATAGTGGACCAGTGCTTTGTATCAGTTTAAGAAGCAGAGTTGGACTAGATATGGTCCGTATGTGTAGGAAACACCGTTCTTTTGTTCTCAGCACACTCACGTTTCCTGCTGTCTTAGAGACTCTAGAAATCAAGAGCGTGCTTCTCGCTCTAAAGCAGAGTGTGATCCATGGATGAGAACTATGCTGTGTGTTTCCCTTCAGAAATGGAGTTAAATGCCAGGCTCTGTGTCTTCCTACAAGCAAGATTTCGTTTCAGGTAAGGGCAGTCACTTTTCAGCTCAAAAGAACTACATCATTCACGGAGCTCACACGGTTCTCATCTCAACAGGCAAGCATTGGATGTTAGAGGACCAGTGCTTTGTATCAGTTTAAGAAGCAGAGTTGGACTAGGTATGGTCTGTATGTGTAGGAAACACCGTTCTTTTGTTCTCAGCACACTCACGTTTCCTGTTGTCTTAGAGACTCTAGAAAGCAAGAGCATGCTTCTTGCTCTAAAGCAGAGTGTGATCCATGGATGAGAACTATGCTGTGTGTTTCCCTTCAGAAATGGAGTTAAATCCCAGGCTCTGTGTCTACCTACAAGCAAGACTTCGTTTCAGGTAAGGGCAGTCACTTTTCTGGGCAAACGAACTACGTCGTTCACAAAGCTTACACATTTCTCATCTTAACAGACAAGCAATAGATTTTAGAGGACCAGTGCTTTTTATCAGTTTCAGAAGCAGAGTTGGACTATATAATATCCGTATGTGTAGGAAACACCGTTCTTTTGTTCTCAGCACACTCATGTTTCCTGCTGTCTTAGAGAGTCTAGAAAGCAAGAGCGTGCTTCTTGTTCTAAAGCAGAGTGTGATCAATGGATGATTACACTGCTGTGTGTTTTACTTCAGAAATGGAGTTAAATCCCAGGCTCTGAGTCTTCCTACAAGCAAGACATCAATTCAGGTAAGGGCAGTCACTTTTCTGCTCAAAGGAACTACATCGTTCACGAAGCTCACACGTTTCTCATCTTAACTAGCAAGCATTGGATGTTAGAGGATCAGTGCATTTTATCAGTTTCAGAAGATTTGGACTACATATAGTCCGTATGTGTAGGAAACACCGTTCTTTTGTTCTCAGCACACTCACGTTTCCTGCTTTCTTAGAGAGTCTAGAAATCAAGAGCGGGCTTCTCGCTCTAAAGCAGAGTGTGATCCATGGACGAGAACTATGCTGTGTTTTTCCCTTCAGAAATGGAGTTAAATCACAGGCTCTGTGTCTTCCTACAAGCAAGACTTCGTTTCAGGTAAGGGCAGTCACTTTTCAGCTCAAACAAATTACATCATTCACGGAGCTCACACGTTTCTCATCTCAACAGACAAGCATTGGATGATAGAGGACCAGTGTTTTGTTTCAGTTTCAGAAGCAGAGTTGGACTAGATATGGTCCGTATGTGTAGGAAACACCTTTCTTTTGTTCTCAGCACACTCACGTTTCCTGCTGTCTTAGAGACTCTAGAAATCAAGAGCGTGCTTCTCGCTGTAAAGCAGAGTGTGATCCATGGATGAGAACTATGCTGTGTGTTTCCCTTCAGAAATGGAGTTAAATCCCAGGCACTGTGTTATCCTACAAGCAAGACTTCGTTTCAGTTAAGGGCAGTCACTTTTCAGCTCAAAATAACTACATCGTTCACAAAGCTCACACGTTTCTCATCTTAACAGACAACCAATAGATTTTAGAGGACCAGTACTTTTTATCAGTCTCAGAAGCAGAGTTGGACTATATAATGTCCGTATGTGTAGGAAACACCGTTCTTTTGTTCTCAGCACACTCACGTTTCCTGCTGTCTTAGAGAGTCTAGAAAGCAAGATCGTGCTTCTTGTTCTAAAGCAGAGTGTGATCAATGGATGAGAACACTGCTGTGTGTTTTACTTCAGAAATGGAGTTAAATCCCAGGCTCTGAGTCTTCCTACAAACAAGACTTCAAATCAGGTAAGGGCAGTCACTTTTCTGCTCAAACGAACTACATCGTTCACGAAGCTCAAACGTTTCACATCTTAACTGACAAACATTGGATGTTAGAGGGTCAGTGCTTTGTATCAGTTTCAGAAGCAGATTTGGACTACATATGGTCCATATGTGTAGGAAACACCGTTCTTTTGTTCTGGGCACACTCAGATTTCCTGCTGTATTAGAGAGTCTAGAAAGCTAGAGTGTGCTTCTCGCTCTAAAGAAGAGTGTGATCCATGGATGAGAACTATGCTGTGTGTTTCCCTTCAGAAATGGAATTAAATCCCAGGCTCTGTGTCTTCCTACAAGCAAGACTTCGTTTCAGGTAAGGGCAGTCACTTTTCAGCTAAAATGAACTACATCATTCAAGGAGCTCACACGCTTCTCATCTCAACAGACAAGCGTTAGATGTTAGAGGACCAGTGCTTTGTATCAGTTTAAGAAGCAGAGTTGGACTAGATATGGTCTGTATGTTTAGGAAACACCGTTCTTTTGTTCTCAGCACACTCACGTTTCCTGCTGTCTTAGAGACTCTAGAAATCAAGAGCGTGCTTCTCGCTCTAAAGCAGAGTGTTATCCATGGATGAGAACTATGCTGTGTGTTTCCCTACAGAAATGGAGTTAAATCACAGGCTCTGTGTCTTCCTACAAGCAAGACTTCGTTTCAGGTAAGGGCAGTCACTTTTCAGCTCAAACAAACTACATCGTTCACGGAGCTCACACGTTTCTCATCTCAACAGACAAGGATTGGATGAGAGAGGGCCAGTGCTTTGTATCAGTTTAAGAAGCAGAGTTGGACTACATATGGTCTGTATGTGTAGGAAACACCGTTCTTTTGTTCTCAGCACACTCACGTTTCCTGCTGTCTTAGAGACTCTAGAAATCAAGAGCGTGCTTCTCGCTCTAAAGCAGAGTGTGATCCATGGATGAGACCAATGCTGTGTGTTTCCCTTCAGAAATGGAGTTAAATCCCAGGCTCTGTGTCTTCCTACAAGCAAGACTTCGTTTCAGGTAAGGGCAGTCACTTTTCACCTCAAAAGAACTACATCATTCACGGAGCTCACACGGTGCTCATCTCAACAGACAAGCATTGGATGTTAGAGGACCAGTGCTTTGTATCAGTTTAAGAAGCAGAGTTGGACTAGGTATGGTCCGTATATGTAGGAAACTCCGTTGTTTTGTTCTCAGCACACTCACGTTTCCTGCTGTCTTAGAGACTCTAGAAATCAAGAGCGTGCTTCTCGCTCTAAAGCAGAGTGTTATCCATGGATGAGAACTATGCTGTGTGTTTCCCTACAGAAATGGAGTTAAATCACAGTCTCTGTGTCTTCCTACAAGCAAAACTTCGTTTCAGGTAAGGGCAGTCACTTTTCAGCTCAAACAAACTACATCGTTCACGGAGCTCACACGTTTCTCATCTCAACAGACAAGCATTGGATGATAGAGGACCAGTGCTTTGTATCAGTTTAAGAAGGAGAGTTGGACTAGATATGGTCCGTATGTGTAGGAAACACTGTTCTTTTGTTCTCAGCACACTCACGTTTCCTGCTGTCTTAGAGACTCTAGAAAGCAAGAGCGTGCTTCTTGTTCTAAACCAGAGTGTGACAATGGATGAGACAATGCTGTGTGTTTCACTTCAGAAATGGAGTTAAATCCCAGGCTCTGCGTCTCCCTACAAGCAAGACTTCGTTTCAGGTAAGGGCAGTCACTTTTCTGCTCAAAGGAACTACATCGTTCACGAAGCTCACACGTTTCTCATCTTAACTGACAAGCATTGGATGTTAGAGGATCAGTGCATTGTATCAGTTTCAGAAGATTTGGACTACATATAGTCCGTATGTGTAGGAAACACCGTTTTTTGGTCTGGGCACACTCAGATTTCCTGCTGTATTAGAGAATCTAGAAAGCAAGAGCGTGCTTCTTGCTCTAAAGCAGAGTGTGATCCATGGATGAAAACTATGCTGTGTGTTTCCCTTCTGAAATGGAGTTAAATCCCAGGCTCTGTGTCTTACTACAAGCAAGACTTCGTTTCAGGTATGGGCAGTCACTTTTCTCTACAAAGGAACTACATCATTCTCAAAGCTCACACCTTTCTCAACTTAAATGACAAGCATTGGATGTTAGAGGACCAGTCCTTTGTGTCAGTTTAAGAATCAGAGTTGGATTAGATATGGTCTGTAGGTGTAGGAAACACCATTCTTTTGTTCTCAGCACACTCACGTTTCCTGCTGTCTTAGAGACTCTAGAAAGCAAGAGCGTGCTTCTCGCTCTAAAGCAGACTGTGATCCATGGATGAGAACTATGCTGTTTGTTTCCCTTCAGAAATGGAGTTAAATCCCAGCCTCTGAGTCTCCCTACAAGCAAGACGTCGTTTCATGTAAGGGCAGTCACCTTTCAGCTCAAACGAACTACATCGTTCACTGAGCTCACACGTTTCTCATTTTAACAGACAAGCATTGTATGTTAGAGGACCAGTGATTTGTATCAGTTTCAGAAGCAGAGTTGGACTAGATATGGTCTGTATGTGTATGAAACACCGTTCTTTTGTTCTGAGCACACTCACGTTTCCTGCTGTCTTAGAGATTCTAGAAAGGAAGAGCGTGCTTCTTGTTCTAAAGCACAGTGTGATCAATGGATGATACAATGCTGTGTGTTTCACTTCAGAAATGGAGTTAAATCCCAGGCTCTGTGTCTTCCTACAGGCAAGACTTCGTTTCAGGTAAGGGCAGTCACTTTTCAGCTCAAACGAACTACATCGTTCACAAAGCTCACACGTTTCTCATCTTAACAGACAAGCATTAGATTTTAGAGGACCAGGGCTTTTTATCAGTTTCAGAAGCAGAGTTGGACTATATAATGTCCATATGTGTAGGAAACACCGTTCTTTTGTTCTCAGCACACTCACGTTTCCTGCTGTCTTAGAGAGTCTAGAAAGCAAGATCGTGCTTCTTGTTCTAAAGCAGAGTGTGATCAATGGATGGTTACACTGCTGTGTGTTTTACTCCAGAAATGGAGTTAAATCCCAGGCTCTGAGTCTTCCTACAAGCAAGACTTCAATTCAGGTAAGGGCAGTCACTTTTCTGCTCAAACGAACTACAGCGTTCACGAAGCTCACACGGTTCTCATCTTAACTGACAAGCATTGGATGTTAGAGGGTCAGTGCTTTGTATCAGTTTCAGAAGCAGATTTGGACTAGATATGGTCCATATGTGTAGGAAACACCGTTCTTTTTTTCTGGGAACACTCAGATTTCCTGCTGTATTGGAGAGTCTAGAAAGCTAGAGTGTGCTTCTCGCTCTAAAGCAGAGTGTGATCCATGGATGAGAACTATGCTGTGTGTTTCCCTTCAGAAATGGACTTAAATCCCAGGCTCTGTGACTTCCCACAAGCAAGACTTCGTTTCAGGTAAGGGCAGTCACTTTTCTGCTCAAAGGAAATACATCGTTCACGAAGCTCACACGTTTCTCATCTTAACTGACAAGCATTGGATGTTAGAGGACCAGTACATTGTATCAGTTTCAAAAGAAGATTTGGACTACATATAGTGCGTATGTGTAGGAAACACCGTTCTTTTGTTCTGGGCACACTCAGATTTCCTGCTGTATTAGAGAATCTAGAAAGCAAGAGCGTGCTTCTTGCTCTAAAGCAGAGTGTGATCCATGGATGAAAACTATGCTGTGTGTTTCCCTTCTGAAATGGAGTTAAATCCCAGGCTCTGTGTCTTCCTACAAGCAAGACTTCGTTTCAGGTAAGGGCAGTCACTTTTCTGCTCAAAGGAACTACATCGTTCACGAGCTCACACGTTTCTCATCTTAACTGACAAGCATTGGATGTTAGAGGACCAGTGATTTGTATCAGTTTCAGAAGCAGAGTTGGACTAGATAAGGTCTGTATGTGTAGGAAACACCGTTCTTTTGTTCTCAGCACACTCACGTTTCCTCCTTTCTTAGAGACTCTTGAAAGCAAGAGCGTGCTTCTTGTTCTAAACCAGAGTGTGATCAATGGATGAGACAATGCTGTGTGTTTCACTTCAGAAATGGAGTTCAATCCCAGGCTCTGAGTCTCCCTACAAGCAAGACTTCGTTTCAGGTAAGGGCAGTCACTTTTCTGCTCAAAGGAACTACATCGTTCACGAAGCTCACACGTTTCTCATCTTAACCTACAAGCATTGGATGTTAGAGGACCAGTGCATTGTATCAGTTTCAGAAGATTTGGACTACATATAGTCCGTATGTGTAGGAAACACCGTTCTTTTGTTCTGGGCACACTCAGATTTCCTGCTGTATTAGAGAATCTAGAAAGCAAGAGCGTGCTTCTTGTTCTAAAGAAGAGTGTGATCCATGGATGAAAACTATGCTGTGTGTTTCCCTTCAGAAATGGAGTTAAATCCCAGGCTCTGTGTCTTACTACAAGCAAGACTTCGTTTCAGGTATGGGCAGTCACTTTTCAGTACAAAGGAACTACATCATTCTCAAAGCTCACACCTTTCTCAACTTAACTGGCAAGCATTGGATGTTAGAGGACCAGTGCTTTGTGTCAGTTTAAGAATCAGAGTTGGATTAGATATGGTCTGTAGGTGTAGGAAACACCGTTCTTTTGTTCTCAGCACACTCACGTTTCCTGCTGTCTTCGAGACTCTAGAAATCAAGAGCGTGCTTCTCACTCTAAAGCAGAGTGTGATCCATGGATGGGATCTATGCTGTGTGTTTCCCTTCAGAAATGGAGTTAAATCCCAGGCTCTATGTCTTCCTACAAGCACGACTTCGTTTCAGGTAAGGGCAGTCACTTTTCAGCTCAAACGAACTACATCGTTCAAGGAGCTCACACGCTTCTCATCTCAACAGACAAGCATTGGATGTTAGAGGACCAGTGCTTTGTATCAGTTTAAGAAGCAGAGTTGGACTAGATATGGTCTGTATGTTTAGGAAACACCGTTCTTTTGTTCTCAGCACACTCACGTTTCCTGCTGTCTTAGAGACTCTAGAAATCAAGAGCGTGCTTCTCGCTCTAAAGCAGAGTGTTATCCATGGATGAGAACTATGCTGTGTGTTTCCCTACAGAAATGGAGTTAAATCACAGGCTCTGGGTCTTCCTACAAGCAAGACTTCGTTTCAGGTAAGGGCAGTCACTTTTCAGCTCAAAAGAACTACATCGTTCACAAAGCTCACACGTTTCTCATCTTAACAGACAAGCAATAGATTTTAGAGGACCAGTGATTTTTATCAGTTTCAGAAGCAGAGTTGGACTATATAATGTCCGTATGTGTAGGAAACACCGTTCTTTTGTTCTCAGCACACTCACGTTTCCTGCTGTCTTAGAGAGTCTAGAAAGCAACAGCGTGCTTCTTGTTCTAAAGCAGAGTGTGATCAATGGATGATTACACTGCTGTGTGTTTTACTTCAGAAATGGAGTTAAATCCCAGGCTCTGAGTCTTCCTACAAGCAAGACTTCAATTCAGGTAAGGGCAGTCACTTTTCTGCTCAAACGAACTACATCGTTCACGAAGCTCAAACGTTTCTCATCTTAACTGACAAGCATTGGATGTTAGAGGTTCAGTGCTTTGTATCAGTTTCAGAAGCAGATTTGGACTACATATGGTCCATATGTGTAGGAAACACCGTTCTTTTGTTCTGGGCACACTCAGATTTCCTGCTGTATTAGAGAGTCTAGAAAGTTAGAGTGTGCTTCTCGCTCTAAAGAAGAGTGTGATCCATGGATGAGAACTATGCTGGGTGTTTCCCTTCAGAAATGGACTTAAATCCCAGTCTCTGGGTCTCCCTACAAGCAAGACTTCGTTTCAGGTAAGGGCAGTCACTTTTCTGCTCAAAGGAACTACATCTTCACGAGCTCACACGTTTCTCATCTTAAATGACAAGCATTGGATGTTAGAGGACCAGTGCATTGTATCAGTTTCAAAAGAAGATTTGGACTACATATAGTGCGTATGTGTAGGAAACACCGTTCTTTTGTTCTCAGCACACTCACGTTTCCTGCTGTCTTAGGGACTTTAGAAAGCAAGAGCGTGCTTCTCGCTCTAAAGTAGAGTGTGATCCATGGATGAGAACTATGCTGTGTGTTTCCCTTCAGAAAAGTAGTTAAATCCCAGGATCTATGTCTTCCTACAAGCAAGACTTCGTTTCATGTAAGGGCAGTCACCTTTCATCTCAAACGAACTACATAGTTCACTGAGCTCACACGTTTCTCATCTTAACAGACAAGCATTGGATATTAGAAGACCAGTGATTTGTATCAGTTTCAGAAGCAGAGTTGGACTAGATATGGTCTGTATGTGTAGGAAAAACTGTTCTTTTGTTCTCAGCACTCTCACGTTTCCTGCTGTCTTAGAGACTCTAGAAAGCAAGAGCGTGCTTCTCGCTCTAAAGCAGAGTGTGATCCATGGATGAGAACTATGCTGTGTGTTTCCCTTCAGAAATGGAGTTAAATCTCAGGCTCTATGTCTTCCTACAAGCAAGACTTCGTTTCAGGTAAGGGCAGTCACTTTTCAGCTCAAACGAACTACATCGTTCAAGGAGCTCACACGCTTCTCATCTCAACAGACAAGCATTGGATGTTAGAGGACCAGTGCTTTGTATCAGTTTAAGAAGCAGAGTTGGACTAGACATGGTCCGTATGTGTAGGAAACAGCGTTCTTTTGTTCTCAGCACACTCAGGTTTCCTGCTGTCTTAGAGACTCTAGAAATCAAGAGCATGCTTCTTGCTCTAAAGCAGAGTGTGATCCATGGATGAGAACTATGCTGTGTGTGTCCCTTCAGAAATGGAGTTAAATCCCAGCCTCTGTGTCTACCTACAAGCAAGACTTCGTTTCAGGTAAGGGCAGTCACTTTTCTGGTCAAACGAACTACATCGTTCACAAAGCTCACACGTTTCTCATCTTAACAGACAAGCAATATATTTTAGAGGACCAGTGCTTTTTATCAGTTTCAGAAGAGAGTTGGACTATATAATGTCCGTATGTATAGGAAACACCGTTCTTTTGTTCTCAGCACACTCACGTTTCCTGCTGTCTTAGAGACTCTAGAAAGCAAGAACGTGCTTCTTGTTCTAAACCAGAGTGTGATCAATGGATGAGACAATGCTTTGTGTTTCACATCAGAAATGGAGTTAAATCCCAGGCTCTGGGTCTCCCTACAAGCAAGACTTCGTTTCAGGTAAGGGCAGTCACTTTCCTGCTCAAAGGAACTACATCGTTCACGAAGCTCACATGTTTCTCATCTTAACTGACAAGCATTGGATGTTAGAGGATCAGTGCATTGTATCAGTTTCAGAAGATTTGGACTACATATAGTCCGTATGTGTAGGAAACACCGTTCTTTTGTTCTGGGCACACTCAGATTTCCTGCTGTATTAGAGAATCTAGAAAGCAAGAGCGTGCTTCTTGCTCTAAAGAAGAGTGTGATCCATGGATGAAAACTATGCTGTGTGTTTCCCGTCAGAAATGGAGTTAAATCCCAGGCTCTGTGTCTTACTACAAGCAAGACTTCGTTTCAGGTATGGGCAGTCACTTTTCAGTACAAAGGAACTACATCATTCTCAAAGCTCACACCTTTCTCAACTTAAATAACAAGCCTTGGATGTTAGAGGACCAGTGCTTTGTGTCAGTTTAAGAATCAGAGTTGGATTAGATATGGTCTGTAGGTGTAGGAACCACCGTTCTTTTGTTCTCAGCACACTCACGTTTCCTGCTGTCTTAGAGATTCTAGAAAGCAAGAGCATGCTTCTTGTTCTAAAGCACAGTGTGATCAATGGATGATACAATGCTGTGTGTTTCACTTCAGAAATGGAGTTAAATCCCAGGCTCTGTGTCTTCCTACAGGCAAGACTTCGTTTCAGGTAAGGGCAGTCACTTTTAAGCTCAAACGAACTACATCGTTCACAAAGCTCACACGTTTCTCATCTTAACAGACAAGCATTAGATTTTAGAGGACCAGTGCTTTTTATCAGTTTCAGAAGCAGAGTTGGACTATATAATGTCCATATGTGTAGGAAACACCGTTCTTTTGTTCTCAGCACAATCATGTTTCCTGCTGTCTTAGAGAGTCTAGAAAGCAAGATCGTGCTTCTTGTTCTAAAGCAGAGTGTGGTCAATGGATGATTACACTGCTGTGTGTTTTACTTCAGAAATGGAGTTAAATCCCAGGCTCTGAGTCTTCCTACAAGCAAGACTTCAATTCAGGTAAGGGCAGTCACTTTTCTGCTCAAACGAACTACATCGTTCACGAAGCTCACACGTTTCTCATCTTAACTGACAAGCATTGGATGTTAGAGGGTCAGTGCTTTGTATCAGTTTCAGAAGCAGATTTGGAATACATATGGTCCATATGTGTAGGAAACACCGTTCTTTTGTTCTGGGCACACTCATTTTTCCTGCTGTATTAGAGAGTCTAGAAAGCTAGAGTGTGCTTCTCGCTCTAAAGAAGAGTGTGATCCATGGATGAGAACTATGCTGTGTGTTTCCCTTCAGAAATGGACTTAAATCCCAGGCTCTGTGGCTTCCTACAAGCAAGACTTCGTTTCAGGTAAGGGCAGTCTCTTTTCTGCTCAAAGGAACTACATCGTTCAAGAGCTCACACGTTTCTCATCTTAACTGCCAAGCATTGTATGTTAGAGGACCAGTGCATTGCATCAGTTTCAAAAGAAGATTTGGTCTACATATAGTGCGTATGTGTAGGAAACACCGTTCTTTTGTTCTCAGCACACTCACGTTTCCTGCTGTCTTAGGGACTTTAGAAAGCAAGAGCGTGCTTCTCGCTCTAAAGTAGAGTGTAATCCATGGATGAGAACTATGCTGTGTGTTTCCCTTCAGAAAAGTAGTTAAATAACAGGATCTATGTCTTCCTACAAGCAAGACTTCGTTTCATGTAAGGGCAGTCACCTTTCATCTCAAACGAACTACATCGTTCACTGAGCTCACACGTTTCTCATCTTAACAGACAAGCATTGGATATTAGAGGACCAGTGATTGGTATCAGTTTCAGAAGCAGAGTTGGACTAGATATGGTCTGTATGTGTAGGAAACACCGTTCTTTTGTTCTCAGCACACTCACGTTTCCTGCTGTCTTAGAACTCTAGAAAGCAAGAACTTGCTTCTTGTTCTAAACCAGAGTGTGATCAATGGATGAGACAATGCTGTGTGTTTCACTTCAGAAATGGAGTTAAATCCCAGGCTCTGGGTCTCCCCACAAGCAAGACTTCGTTTCAGGTAAGGGCAGTCACTTTTCTGCTCAAAGGAACTACATCGTTCACGAAGCTCACACGTTTCTCATCTTAACTGACAAGCATTGGATGTTAGAGGATCAGTGCATTGTATCAGTTTCAGAAGATTTGGACTACATATAGTCCGTATGTGTAGGAAACACCATTCTTTTGTTCTGGGCACACACAGATTTCCTGCTGTATTAGAGAATCTAGAAAGCAAGAGCGTGCTTCTTGCTCTAAAGAAGAGTGTGATCCATGGATGAAAACTATGCTGAGTGTTTCCCTTCAGAAATGGAGTTAAATCCCAGGCTCTGTGTCTTACTACAAGCAAGACTTCGTTTCAGGTAAGGGCAGTCACTTTTCAGCTCAAACGAACTACATCGTTCTAGGAGCTCACACGCTTCTCATCTCAACAGACAAGCATTGGATGTTAGAGGACCAGTGCTTTGTATCAGTTTAAGAAGCAGAGTTGGACTAGATATGGTCCGTATGTGTAGGAAACACCGTTCTATTGTTCTCAGCACACTCAAGTTTCCTGCTGTCTTAGAGACTCTAGAAATCAAGAGCGTGCTTCTCGCTCTAAAGCAGAGTGTGATCCATGGATGAGAACTATGCTGTGTGTTTCCCTTCAGAAATGGAGTTAAATCCCAGGCTCTGTGTCTTCCTACAAGCAAGATTTCGTTTCAGGTAAGGGCAGTCACTTTTCAGCTCAAAAGAACTACATCATTCACGGAGCTCACACGTTTCTCATCTCAACAGACAAGCATTGGATGTTAGAGGACCAGTGCTTTGTATCAGTTTAAGAAGCAGATTTGGACTAGGTATGCACCGTATGTGTAGGAAACTCCGTTCTTTTGTTCTCAGCACACTCACGTTTCCTGCTGTCTTAGAGACTCTAGAAAGAAAGAGCATGCTTCTTGCTCTAAAGCAGAGTGTGATCCACGGATGAGAACTATGCTGTGTGTTTCCCTTCAGAAATGGAGTTAAATCCCAGGCTCTGTGTCTACCTACAAGCAAGACTTCGTTTCAGGTAAGGGCAGTCACTTTTCTGGTCAAACGAACTACATCATTCACAAAGCTCACACGTTTCTCATCTTAACTGACAAGCATTGGATGTTAGAGGAGCAGTGCATTGCATCAGTTTCAAAAGAAGATTTGGACTACATATAGTGCGTATGTGTAGGAAACACCGTTCTTTTGTTCTCAGCACACTCACGTTTCCTGCTGTCTTCGAGACTCCAGAAAGCAAGAGCGTGCTTCTCGCTCTAAAGCAGAGTGTTATCCATGGATGAGAACTATGCTGTGTGTTTCCCTACAGAAATGGAGTTAAATCACCTGCTCTGTGTCTTCCTACAAGCAAGACTTCGTTTCAGGTAAGGGCAGTCACTTTTCAGCTCAAACAAACTACATCGTTCACGGAGCCCACATGTTTCTCATCTCAAAAGACAAGCATTGGATGATAGTGGACCAGTGCTTTGTATCAGTTTAAGAAGCAGAGTTGGACTAGATATGGTCCGTATGTGTAGGAAACACCGTTCTTTTGTTCTCAGCACACTCACGTTTCCTGCTGTCTTAGAGACTCTAGAAATCAAGAGCGTGCTTCTCGCTCTAAAGCAGAGTGTGATCCATGGATGAGAACTATGCTGTGTGTTTCCCTTCAGAAATGGAGTTAAATGCCAGGCTCTGTGTCTTCCTACAAGCAAGATTTCGTTTCAGGTAAGGGCAGTCACTTTTCAGCTCAAAAGAACTACATCATTCACGGAGCTCACACGGTTCTCATCTCAACAGGCAAGCATTGGATGTTAGAGGACCAGTGCTTTGTATCAGTTTAAGAAGCAGAGTTGGACTAGGTATGGTCTGTATGTGTAGGAAACACCGTTCTTTTGTTCTCAGCACACTCACGTTTCCTGTTGTCTTAGAGACTCTAGAAAGCAAGAGCATGCTTCTTGCTCTAAAGCAGAGTGTGATCCATGGATGAGAACTATGCTGTGTGTTTCCCTTCAGAAATGGAGTTAAATCCCAGGCTCTGTGTCTACCTACAAGCAAGACTTCGTTTCAGGTAAGGGCAGTCACTTTTCTGGGCAAACGAACTACGTCGTTCACAAAGCTTACACATTTCTCATCTTAACAGACAAGCAATAGATTTTAGAGGACCAGTGCTTTGTATCAGTTTAAGAAGCAGAGTTGGACTAGATATGGTCCGTATGTGTAGGAAACACCGTTCTATTGTTCTCAGCACACTCACGTTTCCTGCTGTCTTAGAGACTCTAGAAATCAAGAGCGTGCTTCTCGCTCTAAAGCAGAGTGTGATCCATGGATGAGAACTATGCTGTGTGTTTCCCTTCAGAAATGGAGTTAAATCCCAGGCTCTGTGTCTTCCTACAAGCAAGACTTCGTTTCAGGTAAGGGCAGTCACTTTTCAGCTCAAAAGAACTACATCATTCACGGAGCTCACACGTTTCTCATCTCAACAGACAAGCATTGGATGTTAGAGGGTCAGTGCTTTGTATCAGTTTCAGAAGCAGATTTGGACTAGGTATGCACCGTATGTGTAGGAAACTCCGTTCTTTTGTTCTCAGCACACTCACGTTTCCTGCTGTCTTAGAGACTCTAGAAAGAAAGAGCATGCTTCTTGCTCTAAAGCAGAGTGTGATCCACGGATGAGAACTATGCTGTGTGTTTCCCTTCAGAAATGGAGTTAAATCCCAGGCTCTGTGTCTACCTACAAGCAAGACTTCGTTTCAGGTAAGGGCAGTCACTTTTCTGGTCAAACGAACTACATCATTCACAAAGCTCACACGTTTCTCATCTTAACTGACAAGCATTGGATGTTAGAGGAGCAGTGCATTGCATCAGTTTCAAAAGAAGATTTGGACTACATATAGTGCGTATGTGTAGGAAACACCGTTCTTTTGTTCTCAGCACACTCACGTTTCCTGCTGTCTTCGAGACTCCAGAAAGCAAGAGCGTGCTTCTCGCTCTAAAGCAGAGTGTTATCCATGGATGAGAACTATGCTGTGTGTTTCCCTACAGAAATGGAGTTAAATCACCTGCTCTGTGTCTTCCTACAAGCAAGACTTCGTTTCAGGTAAGGGCAGTCACTTTTCAGCTCAAACAAACTACATCGTTCACGGAGCCCACATGTTTCTCATCTCAAAAGACAAGCATTGGATGATAGTGGACCAGTGCTTTGTATCAGTTTAAGAAGCAGAGTTGGACTAGATATGGTCCGTATGTGTAGGAAACACCGTTCTTTTGTTCTCAGCACACTCACGTTTCCTGCTGTCTTAGAGACTCTAGAAATCAAGAGCGTGCTTCTCGCTCTAAAGCAGAGTGTGATCCATGGATGAGAACTATGCTGTGTGTTTCCCTTCAGAAATGGAGTTAAATGCCAGGCTCTGTGTCTTCCTACAAGCAAGATTTCGTTTCAGGTAAGGGCAGTCACTTTTCAGCTCAAAAGAACTACATCATTCACGGAGCTCACACGGTTCTCATCTCAACAGGCAAGCATTGGATGTTAGAGGACCAGTGCTTTGTATCAGTTTAAGAAGCAGAGTTGGACTAGGTATGGTCTGTATGTGTAGGAAACACCGTTCTTTTGTTCTCAGCACACTCACGTTTCCTGTTGTCTTAGAGACTCTAGAAAGCAAGAGCATGCTTCTTGCTCTAAAGCAGAGTGTGATCCATGGATGAGAACTATGCTGTGTGTTTCCCTTCAGAAGTGGAGTTAAATCCCAGGCTCTGTGTCTACCTACAAGCAAGACTTCGTTTCAGGTAAGGGCAGTCACTTTTCTGGGCAAACGAACTACGTCGTTCACAAAGCTTACACATTTCTCATCTTAACAGACAAGCAATAGATTTTAGAGGACCAGTGCTTTTTATCAGTTTCAGAAGCAGAGTTGGACTATATAATATCCGTATGTGTAGGAAACACCGTTCTTTTGTTCTCAGCACACTCATGTTTCCTGCTGTCTTAGAGAGTCTAGAAAGCAAGAGCGTGCTTCTTGTTCTAAAGCAGAGTGTGATCAATGGATGATTACACTGCTGTGTGTTTTACTTCAGAAATGGAGTTAAATCCCAGGCTCTGAGTCTTCCTACAAGCAAGACATCAATTCAGGTAAGGGCAGTCACTTTTCTGCTCAAAGGAACTACATCGTTCACGAAGCTCACACGTTTCTCATCTTAACTAGCAAGCATTGGATGTTAGAGGATCAGTGCATTTTATCAGTTTCAGAAGATTTGGACTACATATAGTCCGTATGTGTAGGAAACACCGTTCTTTTGTTCTCAGCACACTCACGTTTCCTGCTTTCTTAGAGAGTCTAGAAATCAAGAGCGGGCTTCTCGCTCTAAAGCAGAGTGTGATCCATGGACGAGAACTATGCTGTGTTTTTCCCTTCAGAAATGGAGTTAAATCACAGGCTCTGTGTCTTCCTACAAGCAAGACTTCGTTTCAGGTAAGGGCAGTCACTTTTCAGCTCAAACAAATTACATCATTCACGGAGCTCACACGTTTCTCATCTCAACAGACAAGCATTGGATGATAGAGGACCAGTGTTTTGTTTCAGTTTCAGAAGCAGAGTTGGACTAGATATGGTCCGTATGTGTAGGAAACACCTTTCTTTTGTTCTCAGCACACTCACGTTTCCTGCTGTCTTAGAGACTCTAGAAATCAAGAGCGTGCTTCTCGCTGTAAAGCAGAGTGTGATCCATGGATGAGAACTATGCTGTGTGTTTCCCTTCAGAAATGGAGTTAAATCCCAGGCACTGTGTTATCCTACAAGCAAGACTTCGTTTCAGTTAAGGGCAGTCACTTTTCAGCTCAAAATAACTACATCGTTCACAAAGCTCACACGTTTCTCATCTTAACAGACAACCAATAGATTTTAGAGGACCAGTACTTTTTATCAGTCTCAGAAGCAGAGTTGGACTATATAATGTCCGTATGTGTAGGAAACACCGTTCTTTTGTTCTCAGCACACTCACGTTTCCTGCTGTCTTAGAGAGTCTAGAAAGCAAGATCGTGCTTCTTGTTCTAAAGCAGAGTGTGATCAATGGATGAGAACACTGCTGTGTGTTTTACTTCAGAAATGGAGTTAAATCCCAGGCTCTGAGTCTTCCTACAAACAAGACTTCAAATCAGGTAAGGGCAGTCACTTTTCTGCTCAAACGAACTACATCGTTCACGAAGCTCAAACGTTTCACATCTTAACTGACAAACATTGGATGTTAGAGGGTCAGTGCTTTGTATCAGTTTCAGAAGCAGATTTGGACTACATATGGTCCATATGTGTAGGAAACACCGTTCTTTTGTTCTGGGCACACTCAGATTTCCTGCTGTATTAGAGAGTCTAGAAAGCTAGAGTGTGCTTCTCGCTCTAAAGAAGAGTGTGATCCATGGATGAGAACTATGCTGTGTGTTTCCCTTCAGAAATGGAATTAAATCCCAGGCTCTGTGTCTTCCTACAAGCAAGACTTCGTTTCAGGTAAGGGCAGTCACTTTTCAGCTAAAATGAACTACATCATTCAAGGAGCTCACACGCTTCTCATCTCAACAGACAAGCGTTAGATGTTAGAGGACCAGTGCTTTGTATCAGTTTAAGAAGCAGAGTTGGACTAGATATGGTCTGTATGTTTAGGAAACACCGTTCTTTTGTTCTCAGCACACTCACGTTTCCTGCTGTCTTAGAGACTCTAGAAATCAAGAGCGTGCTTCTCGCTCTAAAGCAGAGTGTTATCCATGGATGAGAACTATGCTGTGTGTTTCCCTACAGAAATGGAGTTAAATCACAGGCTCTGTGTCTTCCTACAAGCAAGACTTCGTTTCAGGTAAGGGCAGTCACTTTTCAGCTCAAACAAACTACATCGTTCACGGAGCTCACACGTTTCTCATCTCAACAGACAAGGATTGGATGAGAGAGGGCCAGTGCTTTGTATCAGTTTAAGAAGCAGAGTTGGACTACATATGGTCTGTATGTGTAGGAAACACCGTTCTTTTGTTCTCAGCACACTCACGTTTCCTGCTGTCTTAGAGACTCTAGAAATCAAGAGCGTGCTTCTCGCTCTAAAGCAGAGTGTGATCCATGGATGAGACCAATGCTGTGTGTTTCCCTTCAGAAATGGAGTTAAATCCCAGGCTCTGTGTCTTCCTACAAGCAAGACTTCGTTTCAGGTAAGGGCAGTCACTTTTCACCTCAAAAGAACTACATCATTCACGGAGCTCACACGGTGCTCATCTCAACAGACAAGCATTGGATGTTAGAGGACCAGTGCTTTGTATCAGTTTAAGAAGCAGAGTTGGACTAGGTATGGTCCGTATATGTAGGAAACTCCGTTGTTTTGTTCTCAGCACACTCACGTTTCCTGCTGTCTTAGAGACTCTAGAAATCAAGAGCGTGCTTCTCGCTCTAAAGCAGAGTGTTATCCATGGATGAGAACTATGCTGTGTGTTTCCCTACAGAAATGGAGTTAAATCACAGTCTCTGTGTCTTCCTACAAGCAAGACTTCGTTTCAGGTAAGGGCAGTCACTTTTCAGCTCAAACAAACTACATCGTTCACGGAGCTCACACGTTTCTCATCTCAACAGACAAGCATTGGATGATAGAGGACCAGTGCTTTGTATCAGTTTAAGAAGGAGAGTTGGACTAGATATGGTCCGTATGTGTAGGAAACACTGTTCTTTTGTTCTCAGCACACTCACGTTTCCTGCTGTCTTAGAGACTCTAGAAAGCAAGAGCGTGCTTCTTGTTCTAAACCAGAGTGTGACAATGGATGAGACAATGCTGTGTGTTTCACTTCAGAAATGGAGTTAAATCCCAGGCTCTGCGTCTCCCTACAAGCAAGACTTCGTTTCAGGTAAGGGCAGTCACTTTTCTGCTCAAAGGAACTACATCGTTCACGAAGCTCACACGTTTCTCATCTTAACTGACAAGCATTGGATGTTAGAGGATCAGTGCATTGTATCAGTTTCAGAAGATTTGGACTACATATAGTCCGTATGTGTAGGAAACACCGTTTTTTGGTCTGGGCACACTCAGATTTCCTGCTGTATTAGAGAATCTAGAAAGCAAGAGCGTGCTTCTTGCTCTAAAGCAGAGTGTGATCCATGGATGAAAACTATGCTGTGTGTTTCCCTTCTGAAATGGAGTTAAATCCCAGGCTCTGTGTCTTACTACAAGCAAGACTTCGTTTCAGGTATGGGCAGTCACTTTTCTCTACAAAGGAACTACATCATTCTCAAAGCTCACACCTTTCTCAACTTAAATGACAAGCATTGGATGTTAGAGGACCAGTCCTTTGTGTCAGTTTAAGAATCAGAGTTGGATTAGATATGGTCTGTAGGTGTAGGAAACACCATTCTTTTGTTCTCAGCACACTCACGTTTCCTGCTGTCTTAGAGACTCTAGAAAGCAAGAGCGTGCTTCTCGCTCTAAAGCAGACTGTGATCCATGGATGAGAACTATGCTGTTTGTTTCCCTTCAGAAATGGAGTTAAATCCCAGCCTCTGAGTCTCCCTACAAGCAAGACGTCGTTTCATGTAAGGGCAGTCACCTTTCAGCTCAAACGAACTACATCGTTCACTGAGCTCACACGTTTCTCATTTTAACAGACAAGCATTGTATGTTAGAGGACCAGTGATTTGTATCAGTTTCAGAAGCAGAGTTGGACTAGATATGGTCTGTATGTGTATGAAACACCGTTCTTTTGTTCTGAGCACACTCACGTTTCCTGCTGTCTTAGAGATTCTAGAAAGGAAGAGCGTGCTTCTTGTTCTAAAGCACAGTGTGATCAATGGATGATACAATGCTGTGTGTTTCACTTCAGAAATGGAGTTAAATCCCAGGCTCTGTGTCTTCCTACAGGCAAGACTTCGTTTCAGGTAAGGGCAGTCACTTTTCAGCTCAAACGAACTACATCGTTCACAAAGCTCACACGTTTCTCATCTTAACAGACAAGCATTAGATTTTAGAGGACCAGGGCTTTTTATCAGTTTCAGAAGCAGAGTTGGACTATATAATGTCCATATGTGTAGGAAACACCGTTCTTTTGTTCTCAGCACACTCACGTTTCCTGCTGTCTTAGAGAGTCTAGAAAGCAAGATCGTGCTTCTTGTTCTAAAGCAGAGTGTGATCAATGGATGGTTACACTGCTGTGTGTTTTACTCCAGAAATGGAGTTAAATCCCAGGCTCTGAGTCTTCCTACAAGCAAGACTTCAATTCAGGTAAGGGCAGTCACTTTTCTGCTCAAACGAACTACAGCGTTCACGAAGCTCACACGGTTCTCATCTTAACTGACAAGCATTGGATGTTAGAGGGTCAGTGCTTTGTATCAGTTTCAGAAGCAGATTTGGACTAGATATGGTCCATATGTGTAGGAAACACCGTTCTTTTTTTCTGGGAACACTCAGATTTCCTGCTGTATTGGAGAGTCTAGAAAGCTAGAGTGTGCTTCTCGCTCTAAAGCAGAGTGTGATCCATGGATGAGAACTATGCTGTGTGTTTCCCTTCAGAAATGGACTTAAATCCCAGGCTCTGTGACTTCCCACAAGCAAGACTTCGTTTCAGGTAAGGGCAGTCACTTTTCTGCTCAAAGGAAATACATCGTTCACGAAGCTCACACGTTTCTCATCTTAACTGACAAGCATTGGATGTTAGAGGACCAGTACATTGTATCAGTTTCAAAAGAAGATTTGGACTACATATAGTGCGTATGTGTAGGAAACACCGTTCTTTTGTTCTGGGCACACTCAGATTTCCTGCTGTATTAGAGAATCTAGAAAGCAAGAGCGTGCTTCTTGCTCTAAAGCAGAGTGTGATCCATGGATGAAAACTATGCTGTGTGTTTCCCTTCTGAAATGGAGTTAAATCCCAGGCTCTGTGTCTTCCTACAAGCAAGACTTCGTTTCAGGTAAGGGCAGTCACTTTTCTGCTCAAAGGAACTACATCGTTCACGAGCTCACACGTTTCTCATCTTAACTGACAAGCATTGGATGTTAGAGGACCAGTGATTTGTATCAGTTTCAGAAGCAGAGTTGGACTAGATAAGGTCTGTATGTGTAGGAAACACCGTTCTTTTGTTCTCAGCACACTCACGTTTCCTCCTTTCTTAGAGACTCTTGAAAGCAAGAGCGTGCTTCTTGTTCTAAACCAGAGTGTGATCAATGGATGAGACAATGCTGTGTGTTTCACTTCAGAAATGGAGTTCAATCCCAGGCTCTGAGTCTCCCTACAAGCAAGACTTCGTTTCAGGTAAGGGCAGTCACTTTTCTGCTCAAAGGAACTACATCGTTCACGAAGCTCACACGTTTCTCATCTTAACCTACAAGCATTGGATGTTAGAGGACCAGTGCATTGTATCAGTTTCAGAAGATTTGGACTACATATAGTCCGTATGTGTAGGAAACACCGTTGTTTTGTTCTGGGCACACTCAGATTTCCTGCTGTATTAGAGAATCTAGAAAGCAAGAGCGTGCTTCTTGTTCTAAAGAAGAGTGTGATCCATGGATGAAAACTATGCTGTGTGTTTCCCTTCAGAAATGGAGTTAAATCCCAGGCTCTGTGTCTTACTACAAGCAAGACTTCGTTTCAGGTATGGGCAGTCACTTTTCAGTACAAAGGAACTACATCATTCTCAAAGCTCACACCTTTCTCAACTTAACTGGCAAGCATTGGATGTTAGAGGACCAGTGCTTTGTGTCAGTTTAAGAATCAGAGTTGGATTAGATATGGTCTGTAGGTGTAGGAAACACCGTTCTTTTGTTCTCAGCACACTCACGTTTCCTGCTGTCTTCGAGACTCTAGAAATCAAGAGCATGCTTCTCGCTCTAAAGCAGAGTGTTATCCATGGATGAGAACTATGCTGTGTGTTTCCCTACAGAAATGGAGTTAAATCACAGGCTCTGTGTCTTCCTACAAGCACGAGTTCGTTTCAGGTAAGGGCAGTCACTTTTCAGCTAAAATGAACTACATCATTCAAGGAGCTCACACACTTCTCATCTCAACAGACAAGCGTTAGATGTTAGAGGACCAGTGCTTTGTATCAGTTTAAGAAGCAGAGTTGGACTAGATATGGTCTGTATGTTTAGGAAACACCGTTCTTTTGTTCTCAGCACACTCACGTTTCCTGCTGTCTTAGAGACTCTAGAAATCAAGAGCGTGCTTCTCGCTCTAAAGCAGAGTGTTATCCATGGATGAGAACTATGCTGTGTGTTTCCCTACAGAAATGGAGTTAAATCACAGGCTCTGTGTCTTCCTACAAGCAAGACTTCGTTTCAGGTAAGGGCAGTCACTTTTCAGCTCAAACAAACTACATCGTTCACGGAGCTCACACGTTTCTCATCTCAACAGACAAGGATTGGATGATAGAGGGCCAGTGCTTTGTATCAGTTTAAGAAGCAGAGTTGGACTAGATATGGTCTGTATGTGTAGGAAACACCGTTCTTTTGTTCTCAGCACACTCACGTTTCCTGCTGTCTTAGAGACTCTAGAAATCAAGAGCGTGCTTCTCGCTCTAAAGCAGAGTGTGATCCATGGATGAGACCAATGCTGTGTGTTTCCCTTCAGAAATGGAGTTAAATCCCAGGCTCTGTGTCTTCCTACAAGCAAGACTTCGTTTCAGGTAAGGGCAGTCACTTTTCAGCTCAAAAGAACTACATCATTCACGGAGCTCACACGGTTCTCATCTCAACAGACAAGCATTGGATGTTAGAGGACCAGTGCTTTGTATCAGTTTAAGAAGCAGAGTTGGACTAGGTATGGTCCGTATATGTAGGAAACTCCGTTGTTTTGTTCTCAGCACACTCACGTTTCCTGCTGTCTTAGAGACTCTAGAAATCAAGAGCGTGCTTCTCGCTCTAAAGCAGAGTGTTATCCATGGATGAGAACTATGCTGTGTGTTTCCCTACAGAAATGGAGTTAAATCACAGTCTCTGTGTCTACCTACAAGCAAGACTTCGTTTCAGGTAAGGGCAGTCACTTTTCAGCTCAAACAAACTACATCGTTCACGGAGCTCACACGTTTCTCATCTCAACAGACAAGCATTGGATGATAGAGGACCAGTGCTTTGTATCAGTTTAAGAAGGAGAGTTGGACTAGATATGGTCCGTATGTGTAGGAAACACCGTTCTTTTGTTCTCAGCACACTCACGTTTCCTGCTGTCTTAGAGACTCTAGAAAGCAAGAGCGTGCTTCTTGTTCTAAACCAGAGTGTGACAATGGATGAGACAATGCTGTGTGTTTCACTTCAGAAATGGAGTTAAGTCCCAGGCTCTGCGTCTCCCTACAAGCAAGACTTCGTTTCAGGTAAGGGCAGTCACTTTTCTGCTCAAAGGAACTACATCGTTCACGAAGCTCAAACGTTTCTCATCTTAACTGACAAGCATTGGATGTTAGAGGATCAGTGCATTGTATCAGTTTCAGAAGATTTGGACTACATATAGTCCGTATGTGTAGGAAACACCGTTTTTTGGTCTGGGCACACTCAGATTTCCTGCTGTATTAGAGAATCTAGAAAGCAAGAGCATGCTTCTTGCTCTAAAGCAGAGTGTGATCCATGGATGAGAACTATGCTGTGTGTTTCCCTTCAGAAATGGACTTAAATCCCAGGCTCTGTGACTTCCTACAAACAAGACTTCGTTTCAGGTAAGGGCAGTCACTTTTCTGCTCAAAGGAAATACATCGTTCACGAAGCTCACACGTTTCTCATCATAACTGACAAGCATTGGATGTTAGAGGACCAGTGCATTGTATCACTTTCAAAAGAAGATTTGGACTACATATAGTCCGTATGTGTAGGAAACACCGTTCTTTTGTTCTGGGCACACTCAGATTTCCTGCTGTATTAGAGAATCTAGAAAGCAAGAGCGTGCTTCTTGCTCTAAAGCAGAGTGTGATCCATGGATGAAAACTATGCTGTGTGTTTCCCTTCTGAAATGGAGTTAAATCCCAGGCTCTGTGTCTTCCTACAAGCAAGACTTCGTTTCAGGTAAGGGCAGTCACTTTTCTGCTCAAAGGAACTACATCGTTCACGAGCTCACACGTTTCTCATCTTAACTGACAAGCATTGGATGTTAGAGGACCAGTGATTTGTATCAGTTTCAGAAGCAGAGTTGGACTAGATAAGGTCTGTATGTGTAGGAAACACCGTTCTTTTGTTCTCAGCACACTCACGTTTCCTCCTTTCTTAGAGACTCTTGAAAGCAAGAGCGTGCTTCTTGTTCTAAACCAGAGTGTGATCAATGGATGAGACAATGCTGTGTGTTTCACTTCAGAAATGGAGTTCAATCCCAGGCTCTGAGTCTCCCTACAAGCAAGACTTCGTTTCAGGTAAGGGCAGTCACTTTTCTGCTCAAAGGAACTACATCGTTCACGAAGCTCACACGTTTCTCATCTTAACCTACAAGCATTGGATGTTAGAGGACCAGTGCATTGTATCAGTTTCAGAAGATTTGGACTACATATAGTCCGTATGTGTAGGAAACACCGTTCTTTTGTTCTGGGCACACTCAGATTTCCTGCTGTATTAGAGAATCTAGAAAGCAAGAGCGTGCTTCTTGTTCTAAAGAAGAGTGTGATCCATGGATGAAAACTATGCTGTGTGTTTCCCTTCAGAAATGGAGTTAAATCCCAGGCTCTGTGTCTTACTACAAGCAAGACTTCGTTTCAGGTATGGGCAGTCACTTTTCAGTACAAAGGAACTACATCATTCTCAAAGCTCACACCTTTCTCAACTTAACTGGCAAGCATTGGATGTTAGAGGACCAGTGCTTTGTGTCAGTTTAAGAATCAGAGTTGGATTAGATATGGTCTGTAGGTGTAGGAAACACCGTTCTTTTGTTCTCAGCACACTCACGTTTCCTGCTGTCTTCGAGACTCTAGAAATCAAGAGCATGCTTCTCGCTCTAAAGCAGAGTGTTATCCATGGATGAGAACTATGCTGTGTGTTTCCCTACAGAAATGGAGTTAAATCGCAGGCTCTGTGTCTTCCTACAAGCACGAGTTCGTTTCAGGTAAGGGCAGTCACTTTTCAGCTAAAATGAACTACATCATTCAAGGAGCTCACACACTTCTCATCTCAACAGACAAGCGTTAGATGTTAGAGGACCAGTGCTTTGTATCAGTTTAAGAAGCAGAGTTGGACTAGATATGGTCTGTATGTTTAGGAAACACCGTTCTTTTGTTCTCAGCACACTCACGTTTCCTGCTGTCTTAGAGACTCTAGAAATCAAGAGCGTGCTTCTCGCTCTAAAGCAGAGTGTTATCCATGGATGAGAACTATGCTGTGTGTTTCCCTACAGAAATGGAGTTAAATCACAGGCTCTGTGTCTTCCTACAAGCAAGACTTCGTTTCAGGTAAGGGCAGTCACTTTTCAGCTCAAACAAACTACATCGTTCACGGAGCTCACACGTTTCTCATCTCAACAGACAAGGATTGGATGATAGAGGGCCAGTGCTTTGTATCAGTTTAAGAAGCAGAGTTGGACTAGATATGGTCTGTATGTGTAGGAAACACCGTTCTTTTGTTCTCAGCACACTCACGTTTCCTGCTGTCTTAGAGACTCTAGAAATCAAGAGCGTGCTTCTCGCTCTAAAGCAGAGTGTGATCCATGGATGAGACCAATGCTGTGTGTTTCCCTTCAGAAATGGAGTTAAATCCCAGGCTCTGTGTCTTCCTACAAGCAAGACTTCGTTTCAGGTAAGGGCAGTCACTTTTCAGCTCAAAAGAACTACATCATTCACGGAGCTCACACGGTTCTCATCTCAACAGACAAGCATTGGATGTTAGAGGACCAGTGCTTTGTATCAGTTTAAGAAGCAGAGTTGGACTAGGTATGGTCCGTATATGTAGGAAACTCCGTTGTTTTGTTCTCAGCACACTCACGTTTCCTGCTGTCTTAGAGACTCTAGAAATCAAGAGCGTGCTTCTCGCTCTAAAGCAGAGTGTTATCCATGGATGAGAACTATGCTGTGTGTTTCCCTACAGAAATGGAGTTAAATCACAGTCTCTGTGTCTACCTACAAGCAAGACTTCGTTTCAGGTAAGGGCAGTCACTTTTCAGCTCAAACAAACTACATCGTTCACGGAGCTCACACGTTTCTCATCTCAACAGACAAGCATTGGATGATAGAGGACCAGTGCTTTGTATCAGTTTAAGAAGGAGAGTTGGACTAGATATGGTCCGTATGTGTAGGAAACACCGTTCTTTTGTTCTCAGCACACTCACGTTTCCTGCTGTCTTAGAGACCCTAGAAAGCAAGAGCGTGCTTCTTGTTCTAAACCAGAGTGTGACAATGGATGAGACAATGCTGTGTGTTTCACTTCAGAAATGGAGTTAAGTCCCAGGCTCTGCGTCTCCCTACAAGCAAGACTTCGTTTCAGGTAAGGGCAGTCACTTTTCTGCTCAAAGGAACTACATCGTTCACGAAGCTCAAACGTTTCTCATCTTAACTGACAAGCATTGGATGTTAGAGGATCAGTGCATTGTATCAGTTTCAGAAGATTTGGACTACATATAGTCCGTATGTGTAGGAAACACCGTTTTTTGGTCTGGGCACACTCAGATTTCCTGCTGTATTAGAGAATCTAGAAAGCAAGAGCGTGCTTCTTGCTCTAAAGCAGAGTGTGATCCATGGATGAGAACTATGCTGTGTGTTTCCCTTCAGAAATGGACTTAAATCCCAGGCTCTGTGACTTCCTACAAACAAGACTTCGTTTCAGGTAAGGGCAGTCACTTTTCTGCTCAAAGGAACTACATCGTTCATGAAGCTCACACGTTTCTCATCTTAACTGACAAGCATTGGATGTTAGAGGACCAGTGCATTGTATCAGTTTCAGAAGATTTGGACTTCATATGGTCCGTATGTGTAGGAAACACCGTTCTTTTGTTCTGGGCACACTCAGATTTCCTGCTGTATTAGAGAATCTAGAAAGCAAGAGCGTGCTTCTTGCTCTAAAGCAGAGTGTGATCCATGGATGAAAACTATGCTGTGTGTTTCCCTTCTGAAATGGAGTTAAATCCCAGGCTCTGTGTCTTACTACAAGCAAGACTTCGTTTCAGGTATGGGCAGTCACTTTTCAGTACAAAGGAACTACATCATTCTCAAAGCTCACACCTTTCTCAACTTAACTGACAAGCATTGGATGTTAGAGGACCAGTGCTTTGTGTCAGTTTCAGAATCAGAGTTGAATTAGATATGGTCTGTAGGTGTAGGAAACACCGTTCTTTTGTTCTCAGCACACTCACATATCCTCCTGTCTTAGAGACTCTAGAAAGCAAGAGCGTGCTTCTTGTTCTAAACCAGAGTGTGATCAATGGATGAGACAATGCTGTGTGTTTCACTTCAGAAATGGAGTTCAATCCCAGGCTCTGAGTCTCCCTACAAGCAAGACTTCGTTTCAGGTAAGGGCAGTCACTTTTCTGCTCAAAGGAACTGCATCATTCTCAAAGCTCACACCTTTCTCAACTTAACTGGCAAGCATTGGATGTTAGAGGACCAGTGCTTTGTGTAAGTTTAAGAATCAGAGTTGGATTAGATATGGTCTGTAGGTGTAGGTAACACCGTTCTTTTGTTCTCAGCACACTCACGTTTCCTGCTGTCTTCGAGACTCTAGAAAGCAAGAGCGTGCTTCTCGCTCTAAAGCAGAGTGTGATCCATGGATGAGAACTATGCTGTGTGTTTCCCTACAGAAATGGAGTTAAATCGCAGGCTCTGTGTCTTCCTACAAGCACGAGTTCGTTTCAGGTAAGGGCAGTCACTTTTCAGCTAAAATGAACTACATCATTCAAGGAGCTCACACACTTCTCATCTCAACAGACAAGCGTTAGATGTTAGAGGACCAGTGCTTTGTATCAGTTTAAGAAGCAGAGTTGGACTAGATATGGTCTGTATGTTTAGGAAACACCGTTCTTTTGTTCTCAGCACACTCACGTTTCCTGCTGTCTTAGAGACTCTAGAAATCAAGAGCGTGCTTCTCGCTCTAAAGCAGAGTGTTATCCATGGATGAGAACTATGCTGTGTGTTTCCCTACAGAAATGGAGTTAAATCACAGGCTCTGTGTCTTCCTACAAGCAAGACTTCGTTTCAGGTAAGGGCAGTCACTTTTCAGCTCAAACAAACTACATCGTTCACGGAGCTCACACGTTTCTCATCTCAACAGACAAGGATTGGATGATAGAGGGCCAGTGCTTTGTATCAGTTTAAGAAGCAGAGTTGGACTAGATATGGTCTGTATGTGTAGGAAACACCGTTCTTTTGTTCTCAGCACACTCACGTTTCCTGCTGTCTTAGAGACTCTAGAAATCAAGAGCGTGCTTCTCGCTCTAAAGCAGAGTGTGATCCATGGATGAGACCAATGCTGTGTGTTTCCCTTCAGAAATGGAGTTAAATCCCAGGCTCTGTGTCTTCCTACAAGCAAGACTTCGTTTCAGAAAAGGGGAGTCACTTTTCAGCTCAAAAGAACTACATCATTCACGGAGCTCACACGGTTCTCATCTCAACAGACAAGCATTGGATGTTAGAGGACCAGTGCTTTGTATCAGTTTAAGAAGCAGAGTTGGACTAGGTATGGTCCGTATATGTAGGAAACTCCGTTGTTTTGTTCTCAGCACACTCACGTTTCCTGCTGTCTTAGAGACTCTAGAAATCAAGAGCGTGCTTCTCGCTCTAAAGCAGAGTGTTATCCATGGATGAGAACTATGCTGTGTGTTTCCCTACAGAAATGGAGTTAAATCACAGTCTCTGTGTCTACCTACAAGCAAGACTTCGTTTCAGGTAAGGGCAGTCACTTTTCAGCTCAAACAAACTACATCGTTCACGGAGCTCACACGTTTCTCATCTCAACAGACAAGCATTGGATGATAGAGGACCAGTGCTTTGTATCAGTTTAAGAAGGAGAGTTGGACTAGATATGGTCCGTATGTGTAGGAAACACCGTTCTTTTGTTCTCAGCATACTCACGTTTCCTGCTGTCTTAGAGACTCTAGAAAGCAAGAGCGTGCTTCTTGTTCTAAACCAGAGTGTGACAATGGATGAGACAATGCTGTGTGTTTCACTTCAGAAATGGAGTTAAGTCCCAGGCTCTGCGTCTCCCTACAAGCAAGACTTCGTTTCAGGTAAGGGCAGTCACTTTTCTGCTCAAAGGAACTACATCGTTCACGGAGCTCAAACGTTTCTCATCTTAACTGACAAGCATTGGATGTTAGAGGATCAGTGCATTGTATCAGTTTCAGAAGATTTGGACTACATATAGTCCGTATGTGTAGGAAACACCGTTTTTTGGTCTGGGCACACTCAGATTTCCTGCTGTATTAGAGAATCTAGAAAGCAAGAGCGTGCTTCTTGCTCTAAAGCAGAGTGTGATCCATGGATGAGAACTATGCTGTGTGTTTCCCTTCAGAAATGGACTTAAATCCCAGGCTCTGTGACTTCCTACAAACAAGACTTCGTTTCAGGTAAGGGCAGTCACTTTTCTGCTCAAAGGAAATACATCGTTCACGAATCTCACACGTTTCTCATCATAACTGACAAGCATTGGATGTTAGAGGACCAGTGCATTGTATCACTTTCAAAAGAAGATTTGGACTACATATAGTCCGTATGTGTAGGAAACACCGTTCTTTTGTTCTGGGCACACTCAGATTTCCTGCTGTATTAGAGAATCTAGAAAGCAAGAGCGTGCTTCTTGCTCTAAAGCAGAGTGTGATCCATGGATGAAAACTATGCTGTGTGTTTCCCTTCTGAAATGGAGTTAAATCCCAGGCTCTGTGTCTTCCTACAAGCAAGACTTCGTTTCAGGTAAGGGCAGTCACTTTTCTGCTCAAAGGAACTACATCGTTCACGAGCTCACACGTTTCTCATCTTAACTGACAAGCATTGGATGTTAGAGGACCAGTACATTGTATCAGTTTCAAAAGAAGATTTGGACTACATATAGTGCGTATGTGTAGGAAACACCGTTCTTTGTTCTCAGCACACTCACGTTTCCTGCTGTCTTAGGGACTTTAGAAAGCAAGAGCGTGCTTCTCGCTCTAAAGCAGAGTGTGATCCATGGATGAAAACTATGCTGTGTGTTTCCCTTCAGAAAAGTAGTTAAATCCCAGGATCTATGTCTTCCTACAAGCAAGACTTCGTTTCATGTAAGGGCAGTCACCTTTCAGCTCAAACGAACTACATCGTTCACGAAGCTCACACGTTTCTCATCTTAACAGACAAGCATTGGATATTAGAGGACCAGTGATTTGTATCAGTTTCAGAAGCAGAGTTGGACTAGATATGGTCTGTAAGTGTAGGAAACACCGTTCTTTTGTTCTCAGCACACTCACGTATCCTCCTGTCTTAGAGACTCTAGAAAGCAAGAGCGTGCTTCTTGTTCTAAACCAGAGTGTTATCAATGGATGAGACAATGCTGTGTGTTTCACTTCAGAAATGGAGTTCAATCCCAGGCTCTGAGTCTCCCTACAAGCAAGACTTCGTTTCAGGTAAGGGCAGTCACTTTTCTGCTCAAAGGAACTGCATCATTCTCAAAGCTCACACCTTTCTCAACTTAACTGGCAAGCATTGGATGTTAGAGGACCAGTGCTTTGTGTCAGTTTAAGAATCAGAGTTGGATTAGATATGGTCTGTAGGTGTAGGAAACACCGTTCTTTTGTTCTCAGCCCACTCACGTTTCCTGCTGTCTTCGAGACTCTAGAAAGCAAGAGCGTGCTTCTCGCTCTAAAGCAGAGTGTGATCCATGGATGAGAACTATGCTGTGTGTTTCCCTTCAGAAATGGAGTTAAATCCCAGGCTCTATGTCTTCCTACAAGCAAGACTTCGTTTCAGGTAAGGGCAGTCACTTTTCAGCTAAAATGAACTACATCGTTCAAGGAGCTCACATGCTTCTCATCTCAACAGACAAGCGTTAGATGTTAGAGGACCAGTGCTTTGTATCAGTTTAAGAAGTAGAGTTGGACTAGATATGGTCTGTATGTTTAGGAAACACCGTTCTTTTGTTCTCAGCACACTCACGTTTCCTCCTGTCTTAGAGACTCTAGAAATCAAGAGCGTGCTTTTCGCTCTAAAGCAGAGTGTTATCCATGGATGAGAACTATGCTGTGTGTTTCCCTACAGAAATGGAGTTAAATCCCAGGCTCTGTGTCTTCCTACAAGCAAGACTTCTTTTCAGGTAAGGGCAGTCACTTTTCAGCTCAAACAAACTACATCGTTCACGGAGCTCACACGTTTCTCATCTCAACAGACAAGGATTGGATGATAGATGGCCAGTGCTTTGTATCAGTTTAAGAAGCAGAGTTGGACTAGATATGGTCTGTATGTGTAGAAAACACCGTTCTTTTGTTCTCAGCACACTCACGTTTCCTGCTGTCTTAGAGACTCTAGAAATCAAGAGCGTGCTTCTCGCTCTAAAGCAGAGTGTGATCCATGGATGAGAACAATGCTGTGTGTTTCCCTTCAGAAATGGAGTTAAATCCCAGGCTCTGTGTCTTCCTACAAGCAAGACTTCGTTTCAGGTAAGGGCAGTCACTTTTCAGCTCAAAAGAACTACATCATTCACGGAGCTCACACGGTTCTCATCTCAACAGACAAGCATTGGATGTTAGAGGACCAGTGCTTTGTATCAGTTTAAGAAGCAGAGTTGGACTAGGTATGGTCCGTATGTGTAGGAAACTCCGTTCTTTTGTTCTCAGCACACTCACGTTTCCTGCTGTCTTAGAGACTCTAGAAATCAAGAGCGTGCTTCTCGCTCTAAAGCAGAGTGTTATCCATGGATGAGAACTATGCTGTGTGTTTCCCTACAGAAATGGAGTTAAATCACAGGCTCTGTGTCTTCCTACAAGCAAGAATTCGTTTCAGGTAAGGGCAGTCACTTTTCAGCTCAAACAAACTACATCGTTCACGGAGCTCACACGTTTCTCATCTCAACAGACAAGCAATGGATGATAGAGGAGCAGTGCTTTGTATCAGTTTAAGAAGGAGAGTTGGACTAGATATGGTCCGTATGTGTAGGAAACACCGTTCTTTTGTTCTCAGCACACTCACGTTTCCTGCTGTCTTAGAGACTCTAGAAAGCAAGAGCGTGCTTCTTGTTCTAAACCAGACTGTGATCAATGGATGAGACAATGCTGTGTGTTTCACTTCAGAAATGGAGTTAAATCCCAGGCTCTGCGTCTCCCTACAAGCAAGACTTCGTTTCATGTAAGGGCAGTCACCTTTCAGCTCAAACGAACTACATCGTTCACTGAGCTCACACGTTTCTCATTTTAACAGACAAGCATTGGATGTTAGAGGACCAGTGATTTGTATCAGTTTCAGAAGCAGAGTTAGACTAGATATGGTCTGTATGTGTAGGAAACACCGTTCTTTTGTTCTGAGCACACTCACGTTTCCTGCTGTCTTAGAGATTCTAGAAAGAAAGAGCGTGCTTCTTGTTCTAAAGCACAGTGTGATCAATGGATGATACAATGCTGTGTGTTTCACTTCAGAAATGGAGTTAAATCCCAGGCTCTGTGTCTTCCTACAGGCAAGACTTCGTTTCAGGTAAGGGCAGTCACTTTTCAGCTCAAACGAACTACATCGTTCACAAAGCTCACACGTTTCTCATCTTAACAGACAAGCATTAGATTTTAGAGGACCAGGGCTTTTTATCAGTTTCAGAAGCAGAGTTGGACTATATAATGTCCATATGTGTAGGAAACACCGTTCTTTTGTTCTCAGCACACTCACGTTTCCTGCTGTCTTAGAGACTCTAGAAAGCAAGATCGTGCTTCTTGTTCTAAAGCAGAGTGTGATCCATGGATGGTTACACTGCTGTGTGTTTTACTTCAGAAATGGAGTTAAATCCCAGGCTCTGAGTCTTCCTACAAGCAAGACTTCAATTCAGGTAAGGGCAGTCACTTTTCTGCTCAAACGAACTACATCATTCACGAAGCTCACACGTTTATCATCTTAACTGACAAGCATTGGATGTTAGAGGGTCAGTGCTTTGTATCAGTTTCAGAAGCAGATTTGGACTACATATGGTCCATATGTGTAGGAAACACCGTTCTTTTGTTCTGGGCACACTCAGATTTCCTGCTGTATTAGAGAGTCTAGAAAGCTAGAGTGTGCTTCTCGCTCTAAAGCAGAGTGTGATCCATGGATGAGAACTATGCTGTGTGTTTCCCTTCAGAAATGGACTTAAATCCCAGGCTCTGTGACTTCCTACAAGCAAGACTTCGTTTCAGGTAAGGGCAGTCACTTTTCTGCTCAAAGGAAATACATCGTTCACGAAGCTTACACGTTTCTCATCTTAACTGACAAGCATTGGATGTTAGAGGACCAGTGCATTGTATCAGTTTCAAAAGAAGATTTGGACTACATATAGTCCGTATGTGTAGGAAACACCGTTCTTTTGTTCTCAGCACACTCACGTTTCCTGCTGTCTTAGGGACTTTAGAAAGCAAGAGCGTGCTTCTCGCTCTAAAGCAGAGTGTGATCCATGGATGAAAACTATGCTGTGTGTTTCCCTTCAGAAAAGTAGTTAAATCCCAGGATCTATGTCTTCCTACAAGCAAGACTTCGTTTCATGTAAGGGCAGTCACCTTTCAGCAAAAACGAAATACATCGTTCACTGAGCTCACACGTTTCTCATCTTAACAGACAAGCATTGGATATTAGAGGACCAGTGATTTGTATCAGTTTCAGAAGCAGAGTTGGACTAGATATGGTCTGTATGTGTAGGAAACACCGTTCTTTTGTTCTCAGCACACTCACGTTTCCTGCTGTCTTAGAGACTCTAGAAAGCAAGAGCGTGCTTCTTGTTCTAAACCAGAGTGTGATCAATGGATGATACAATGCTGTGTGTTTCACTTCAGAAATGGAGTTAAATCCCAGGCTCTGGGTCTCCCTACAAGCAAGACTTCGTTTCAGGTAAGGGCAGTCACTTTTCTGCTCAAAGGAACTACATTGTTCATGAAGCTCACACGTTTCTCATCTTAACTGACAAGCATTGGATGTTAGAGGACCAGTGCATTGTATCAGTTTCAGAAGATTTGGACTTCATATGGTCCGTATGTGTAGGAAACACCGTTCTTTTGTTCTGGGCACACTCAGATTTCCTGCTGTATTAGAGAATCTAGAAAGCAAGAGCGTGCTTCTTGCTCTAAAGCAGAGTGTGATCCATGGATGAAAACTATGCTGTGTGTTTCCCTTCTGAAATGGAGTTAAATCCCAGGCTCTGTGTCTTACTACAAGCAAGACTTCGTTTCAGGTATGGGCAGTCACTTTTCAGTACAAAGGAACTACATCATTCTCAAAGCTCACACCTTTCTCAACTTAACTGACAAGCATTGGATGTTAGAGGACCAGTGCTTTGTGTCAGTTTCAGAATCAGAGTTGAATTAGATATGGTCTGTAGGTGTAGGAAACACCGTTCTTTTGTTCTCAGCACACTCACGTATCCTCCTGTCTTAGAGACTCTAGAAAGCAAGAGCGTGCTTCTTGTTCTAAACCAGAGTGTGATCAATGGATGAGACAATGCTGTGTGTTTCACTTCAGAAATGGAGTTCAATCCCAGGCTCTGAGTCTCCCTACAAGCAAGACTTCGTTTCAGGTAAGGGCAGTCACTTTTCTGCTCAAAGGAACTGCATCATTCTCAAAGCTCACACCTTTCTCAACTTAACTGGCAAGCATTGGATGTTAGAGGACCAGTGCTTTGTGTAAGTTTAAGAATCAGAGTTGGATTAGATATGGTCTGTAGGTGTAGGTAACACCGTTCTTTTGTTCTCAGCACACTCACGTTTCCTGCTGTCTTCGAGACTCTAGAAAGCAAGAGCGTGCTTCTCGCTCTAAAGCAGAGTGTGATCCATGGATGAGAACTATGCTGTGTGTTTCCCTTCAGAAATGGAGTTAAATCCCAGGCTCTATGTCTTCCTACAAGCAAGACTTCGTTTCAGGTAAGGGCAGTCACTTTTCAGCTAAAATGAACTACATCGTTCAAGGAGCTCACATGCTTCTCATCTCAACAGACAAGCGTTAGATGTTAGAGGACCAGTGCTTTGTATCAGTTTAAGAAGTAGAGTTGGACTAGATATGGTCTGTATGTTTAGGAAACACCGTTCTTTTGTTCTCAGCACACTCACGTTTCCTGCTGTCTTAGAGACTCTAGAAATCAAGAGCGTGCTTCTCGCTCTAAAGCAGAGTGTTATCCATGGATGAGAACTATGCTGTGTGTTTCCCTACAGAAATGGAGTTAAATCCCAGGCTCTGTGTCTTCCTAAAAGCAAGACTTCGTTTCAGGTAAGGGCAGTCACTTTTCAGCTCAAACAAACTACATCGTTCACGGAGCTCACACGTTTCTCATCTCAACAGACAAGGATTGGATGATAGATGGCCAGTGCTTTGTATCAGTTTAAGAAGCAGAGTTGGACTAGATATGGTCTGTATGTGTAGAAAACACCGTTCTTTTGTTCTCAGCACACTCACGTTTCCTGCTGTCTTAGAGACTCTAGAAATCAAGAGTGTGCTTCTCGCTCTAAAGCAGAGTGTGATCCATGGATGAGAACAATGCTGTGTGTTTCCCTTCAGAAATGGAGTTAAATCCCAGGCTCTATGTCTTCCTACAAGCAAGACTTCGTTTCAGGTAAGGGCAGTCACTTTTCAGCTCAAAAGAACTACATCATTCACGGAGCTCACACGGTTCTCATCTCAACAGACAAGCATTGGATGTTAGAGGACCAGTGCTTTGTATCAGTTTAAGAAGCAGAGTTGGACTAGGTATGGTCCGCATGTGTAGGAAACTCCGTTCTTTTGTTCTCAGCACACTCACGTTTCCTGCTGTCTTAGAGACTCTAGAAATCAAGAGCGTGCTTCTCGCTCTAAAGCAGAGTGTTATCCATGGATGAGAACTATGCTGTGTGTTTCCCTACAGAAATGGAGTTAAATCACAGGCTCTGTGTCTTCCTACAAGCAAGAATTCGTTTCAGGTAAGGGCAGTCACTTTTCAGCTCAAACAAACTACATCGTTCACGGAGCTCACACGTTTCTCATCTCAACAGACAAGCAATGGATGATAGAGGAGCAGTGCTTTGTATCAGTTTAAGAAGGAGAGTTGGACTAGATATGGTCCGTATGTGTAGGAAACACCATTATTTTGTTCTCAGCACACTCACGTTTCCTGCTGTCTTAGAGACTCTAGAAAGCAAGAGCGTGCTTCTTGTTCTAAACCAGACTGTGATCAATGGATGAGACAATGCTGTGTGTTTCACTTCAGAAATGGAGTTAAATCCCAGGCTCTGGGTCTCCCTACAAGCAAGACTTCGTTTCAGGTAAGGGCAGTCACTTTTCTGCTCAAAGGAACTACATCGTTCATGAAGCTCACACGTTTCTCATCTTAACTGACAAGCATTGGATGTTAGAGGACCAGTGCATTGTATCAGTTTCAGAAGATTTGGAATTCATATGGTCCGTATGTGTAGGAAACACCGTTCTTTTGTTCTGGGCACACTCAGATTTCCTGCTGTATTAGAGAATCTAGAAAGCAAGAGCGTGCTTCTTGCTCTAAAGCAGAGTGTGATCCATGGATGAAAACTATGCTGTGTGTTTCCCTTCTGAAATGGAGTTAAATCCCAGGCTCTGTGTCTTACTACAAGCAAGACTTCGTTTCAGGTATGGGCAGTCACTTTTCAGTACAAAGGAACTACATCATTCTCAAAGCTCACACCTTTCTCAACTTAACTGACAAGCATTGGATGTTAGAGGACCAGTGCTTTGTGTCAGTTTCAGAATCAGAGTTGAATTAGATATGGTCTGTAGGTGTAGGAAACACCGTTCTTTTGTTCTCAGCACACTCACGTATCCTCCTGTCTTAGAGACTCTAGAAAGCAAGAGCGTGCTTCTTGTTCTAAACCAGAGTGTGATCAATGGATGAGACAATGCTGTGTGTTTCACTTCAGAAATGGAGTTCAATCCCAGGCTCTGAGTCTCCCTACAAGCAAGACTTCGTTTCAGGTAAGGGCAGTCACTTTTCTGCTCAAAGGAACTGCATCATTCTCAAAGCTCACACCTTTCTCAACTTAACTGGCAAGCATTGGATGTTAGAGGACCAGTGCTTTGTGTAAGTTTAAGAATCAGAGTTGGATTAGATATGGTCTGTAGGTGTAGGTAACACCGTTCTTTTGTTCTCAGCACACTCACGTTTCCTGCTGTCTTCGAGACTCTAGAAAGCAAGAGCGTGCTTCTCGCTCTAAAGCAGAGTGTGATCCATGGATGAGAACTATGCTGTGTGTTTCCCTTCAGAAATGGAGTTAAATCCCAGGCTCTATGTCTTCCTACAAGCAAGACTTCGTTTCAGGTAAGGGCAGTCACTTTTCAGCTAAAATGAACTACATCGTTCAAGGAGCTCACATGCTTCTCATCTCAACAGACAAGCGTTAGATGTTAGAGGACCAGTGCTTTGTATCAGTTTAAGAAGTAGAGTTGGACTAGATATGGTCTGTATGTTTAGGAAACACCGTTCTTTTGTTCTCAGCACACTCACGTTTCCTGCTGTCTTAGAGACTCTAGAAATCAAGAGCGTGCTTCTCGCTCTAAAGCAGAGTGTTATCCATGGATGAGAACTATGCTGTGTGTTTCCCTACAGAAATGGAGTTAAATCCCAGGCTCTGTGTCTTCCTACAAGCAAGACTTCGTTTCAGGTAAGGGCAGTCACTTTTCAGCTCAAACAAACTACATCGTTCACGGAGCTCACACGTTTCTCATCTCAACAGACAAGGATTGGATGATAGATGGCCAGTGCTTTGTATCAGTTTAAGAAGCAGAGTTGGACTAGATATGGTCTGTATGTGTAGAAAACACCGTTCTTTTGTTCTCAGCACACTCACGTTTCCTGCTGTCTTAGAGACTCTAGAAATCAAGAGTGTGCTTCTCGCTCTAAAGCAGAGTGTGATCCATGGATGAGAACAATGCTGTGTGTTTCCCTTCAGAAATGGAGTTAAATCCCAGGCTCTATGTCTTCCTACAAGCAAGACTTCGTTTCAGGTAAGGGCAGTCACTTTTCTGCTCAAAGGAACTACATCATTCATGAAGCTCACACGTTTCTCATCTTAACTGACAAGCATTGGATGTTAGAGGACCAGTGCATTGTATCAGTTTCAGAAGATTTGGACTTCATATGGTCCGTATGTGTAGGAAACACCGTTCTTTTGTTCTGGGCACACTCAGATTTCCTGCTGTATTAGAGAATCTAGAAAGCAAGAGCGTGCTTCTTGCTCTAAAGCAGAGTGTGATCCATGGATGAAAACTATGCTGTGTGTTTCCCTTCTGAAATGGAGTTAAATCCCAGGCTCTGTGTCTTACTACAAGCAAGACTTCGTTTCAGGTATGGGCAGTCACTTTTCAGTACAAAGGAACTACATCATTCTCAAAGCTCACACCTTTCTCAACTTAACTGACAAGCATTGGATGTTAGAGGACCAGTGCTTTGTGTCAGTTTCAGAATCAGAGTTGAATTAGATATGGTCTGTAGGTGTAGGAAACACCGTTCTTTTGTTCTCAGCACACTCACGTATCCTCCTGTCTTAGAGACTCTAGAAAGCAAGAGCGTGCTTCTTGTTCTAAACCAGAGTGTGATCAATGGATGAGACAATGCTGTGTGTTTCACTTCAGAAATGGAGTTCAATCCCAGGCTCTGAGTCTCCCTACAAGCAAGACTTCGTTTCAGGTAAGGGCAGTCACTTTTCTGCTCAAAGGAACTGCATCATTCTCAAAGCTCACACCTTTCTCAACTTAACTGGCAAGCATTGGATGTTAGAGGACCAGTGCTTTGTGTAAGTTTAAGAATCAGAGTTGGATTAGATATGGTCTGTAGGTGTAGGTAACACCGTTCTTTTGTTCTCAGCACACTCACGTTTCCTGCTGTCTTCGAGACTCTAGAAAGCAAGAGCGTGCTTCTCGCTCTAAAGCAGAGTGTGATCCATGGATGAGAACTATGCTGTGTGTTTCCCTTCAGAAATGGAGTTAAATCCCAGGCTCTATGTCTTCCTACAAGCAAGACTTCGTTTCAGGTAAGGGCAGTCACTTTTCAGCTAAAATGAACTACATCGTTCAAGGAGCTCACATGCTTCTCATCTCAACAGACAAGCGTTAGATGTTAGAGGACCAGTGCTTTGTATCAGTTTAAGAAGTAGAGTTGGACTAGATATGGTCTGTATGTTTAGGAAACACCGTTCTTTTGTTCTCAGCACACTCACGTTTCCTGCTGTCTTAGAGACTCTAGAAATCAAGAGCGTGCTTCTCGCTCTAAAGCAGAGTGTTATCCATGGATGAGAACTATGCTGTGTGTTTCCCTACAGAAATGGAGTTAAATCCCAGGCTCTGTGTCTTCCTACAAGCAAGACTTCGTTTCAGGTAAGGGCAGTCACTTTTCAGCTCAAACAAACTACATCGTTCACGGAGCTCACACGTTTCTCATCTCAACAGACAAGGATTGGATGATAGATGGCCAGTGCTTTGTATCAGTTTAAGAAGCAGAGTTGGACTAGATATGGTCTGTATGTGTAGAAAACACCGTTCTTTTGTTCTCAGCACACTCACGTTTCCTGCTGTCTTAGAGACTCTAGAAATCAAGAGTGTGCTTCTCGCTCTAAAGCAGAGTGTGATCCATGGATGAGAACAATGCTGTGTGTTTCCCTTCAGAAATGGAGTTAAATCCCAGGCTCTATGTCTTCCTACAAGCAAGACTTCGTTTCAGGTAAGGGCAGTCACTTTTCAGCTCAAAAGAACTACATCATTCACGGAGCTCACACGGTTCTCATCTCAACAGACAAGCATTGGATGTTAGAGGACCAGTGCTTTGTATCAGTTTAAGAAGCAGAGTTGGACTAGATATGGTCTGTATGTGTAGAAAACACCGTTCTTTTGTTCTCAGCACACTCACGTTTCCTGCTGTCTTAGAGACTCTAGAAATCAAGAGTGTGCTTCTCGCTCTAAAGCAGAGTGTGATCCATGGATGAGAACAATGCTGTGTGTTTCCCTTCAGAAATGGAGTTAAATCCCAGGCTCTATGTCTTCCTACAAGCAAGACTTCGTTTCAGGTAAGGGCAGTCACTTTTCTGCTCAAAGGAACTACATCATTCATGAAGCTCACACGTTTCTCATCTTAACTGACAAGCATTGGATGTTAGAGGACCAGTGCATTGTATCAGTTTCAGAAGATTTGGACTTCATATGGTCCGTATGTGTAGGAAACACCGTTCTTTTGTTCTGGGCACACTCAGATTTCCTGCTGTATTAGAGAATCTAGAAAGCAAGAGCGTGCTTCTTGCTCTAAAGCAGAGTGTGATCCATGGATGAAAACTATGCTGTGTGTTTCCCTTCTGAAATGGAGTTAAATCCCAGGCTCTGTGTCTTACTACAAGCAAGACTTCGTTTCAGGTATGGGCAGTCACTTTTCAGTACAAAGGAACTAAATCATTCTCAAAGCTCACACCTTTCTCAACTTAACTGACAAGCATTGGATGTTAGAGGACCAGTGCTTTGTGTCAGTTTCAGAATCAGAGTTGAATTAGATGTGGTCTGTAGGTGTAGGAAACACCGTTCTTTTGTTCTCAGCACACTCACGTATCCTCCTGTCTTAGAGACTCTAGAAAGCAAGAGCGTGCTTCTTGTTCTAAACCAGAGTGTGATCAATGGATGAGACAATGCTGTGTGTTTCACTTCAGAAATGGAGTTCAATCCCAGGCTCTGAGTCTCCCTACAAGCAAGACTTCGTTTCAGGTAAGGGCAGTCACTTTTCTGCTCAAAGGAACTGCATCATTCTCAAAGCTCACACCTTTCTCAACTTAACTGGCAAGCATTGGATGTTAGAGGACCAGTGCTTTGTGTAAGTTTAAGAATCAGAGTTGGATTAGATATGGTCTGTAGGTGTAGGTAACACCGTTCTTTTGTTCTCAGCACACTCACGTTTCCTGCTGTCTTCGAGACTCTAGAAAGCAAGAGCGTGCTTCTCGCTCTAAAGCAGAGTGTGATCCATGGATGAGAACTATGCTGTGTGTTTCCCTTCAGAAATGGAGTTAAATCCCAGGCTCTATGTCTTCCTACAAGCAAGACTTCGTTTCAGGTAAGGGCAGTCACTTTTCAGCTAAAATGAACTACATCGTTCAAGGAGCTCACATGCTTCTCATCTCAACAGACAAGCGTTAGATATTAGAGGACCAGTGCTTTGTATCAGTTTAAGAAGTAGAGTTGGACTAGATATGGTCTGTATGTTTAGGAAACACCGTTCTTTTGTTCTCAGCACACTCACGTTTCCTGCTGTCTTAGAGACTCTAGAAATCAAGAGCGTGCTTCTCGCTCTAAAGCAGAGTGTTATCCATGGATGAGAACTATGCTGTGTGTTTCCCTACAGAAATGGAGTTAAATCCCAGGCTCTGTGTCTTCCTACAAGCAAGACTTCGTTTCAGGTAAGGGCAGTCACTTTTCAGCTCAAACAAACTACATCGTTCACGGAGCTCACACGTTTCTCATCTCAACAGACAAGGATTGGATGATAGATGGCCAGTGCTTTGTATCAGTTTAAGAAGCAGAGTTGGACTAGATATGGTCTGTATGTGTAGAAAACACCGTTCTTTTGTTCTCAGCACACTCACGTTTCCTGCTGTCTTAGAGACTCTAGAAATCAAGAGTGTGCTTCTCGCTCTAAAGCAGAGTGTGATCCATGGATGAGAACAATGCTGTGTGTTTCCCTTCAGAAATGGAGTTAAATCCCAGGCTCTATGTCTTCCTACAAGCAAGACTTCGTTTCAGGTAAGGGCAGTCACTTTTCAGCTCAAAAGAACTACATCATTCACGGAGCTCACACGGTTCTCATCTCAACAGACAAGCATTGGATGTTAGAGGACCAGTGCTTTGTATCAGTTTAAGAAGCAGAGTTGGACTAGGTATGGTCCGCATGTGTAGGAAACTCCGTTCTTTTGTTCTCAGCACACTCACGTTTCCTGCTGTCTTAGAGACTCTAGAAATCAAGAGCGTGCTTCTCGCTCTAAAGCAGAGTGTTATCCATGGATGAGAACTATGCTGTGTGTTTCCCTACAGAAATGGAGTTAAATCACAGGCTCTGTGTCTTCCTACAAGCAAGAAGTCGTTTCAGGTAAGGGCAGTCACTTTTCAGCTCAAACAAACTACATCGTTCACGGAGCTCACACGTTTCTCATCTCAACAGACAAGCAATGGATGATAGAGGAGCAGTGCTTTGTATCAGTTTAAGAAGGAGAGTTGGACTAGATATGGTCCGTATGTGTAGGAAACACCATTATTTTGTTCTCAGCACACTCACGTTTCCTGCTGTCTTAGAGACTCTAGAAAGCAAGAGCGTGCTTCTTGTTCTAAACCAGACTGTGATCAATGGATGAGACAATGCTGTGTGTTTCACTTCAGAAATGGAGTTAAATCCCAGGCTCTGCGTCTCCCTACAAGCAAGACTTCGTTTCAGGTAAGGGCAGTCACTTTTCTGCTCAAAGGAACTACATCGTTCACGAAGCTCACAAGTTTCTCATCTTAACTGACAAGCATTGGATGTTAGAGGATCAGTGCATTGTATCAGTTTCAGAAGATTTGGACTACATATAGTCCGTATGTGTAGGAAACACCGTTCTTTTGTTCTGGGCACACTCAGATTTCCTGCTGTATTAGAGAATCTAGAAAGCAAGAGCGTGCTTCTTGCTCTAAAGAAGAGTGTGATCCATGGATGAAAACTATGCTGTGTGTTTCCCTTCAGAAATGGAGTTAAATCCCAGGCTCTGTGTCTTACTACAAGCAAGACTTCGTTTCAGGTATGGGCAGTCACTTTTCAGTACAAAGGAACTACATCATTCTCAAAGCTCACACCTTTCTCAACTTAAATGACAAGCATTGGATGTTAGAGGACCAGTCCTTTGTGTCAATTTAAGAATCAGAGTTGGATTAGATATGGTCTGTAGGTGTAGGAAACACCATTCTTTTGTTCTCAGCACACTCACGTTTCATGCTGATTAGAGACTCTAGAAAGCAAGAGCGTGCTTCTCGCTCTAAAGCAGACTGTGATCCATGGATGAGAACTATGCTGTTTGTTTCCCTTCAGAAATCGAGTTAAATCCCATCCTCTGAGTCTCCCTACAAGCAAGACTTCGTTTCATGTAAGGGCAGTCACCTTTCAGCTCAAACGAACTACATCGTTCACTGAGCTCACACGTTTCTCATTTTAACAGACAAGCATTGGATGTTAGAGGACCAGTGATTTGTATCAGTTTCAGAAGCAGAGTTAGACTAGATATGGTCTGTATGTGTAGGAAACACCGTTCTTTTGTTCTGAGCACACTCACATTTCCTGCTGTCTTAGAGATTCTAGAAAGAAAGAGCGTGCTTCTTGTTCTAAAGCACAGTGTGATCAATGGATGATACAATGCTGTGTGTTTCACTTCACAAATGGAGTTAAATCCCGGGCTCTGTGTCTTCCTACAGGCAAGACTTCGTTTCAGGTAAGGGCAGTCACTTTTCAGCTCAAACGAACTACATCGTTCACAAAGCTCACACGTTTCTCATCTTAACAGACAAGCATTAGATTTTAGAGGACCAGGGCTTTTTATCAGTTTCAGAAGCAGAGTTGGACTATATAATGTCCATATGTGTAGGAAACACCGTTCTTTTGTTCTCAGCACACTCACGTTTCCTGCTGTCTTAGAGAGTCTAGAAAGCAAGATCGTGCTTCTTGTTCTAAAGCAGAGTGTGATCAATGGATGGTTACACTGCTGTGTGTTTTACTTCAGAAATGGAGTTAAATCCCAGGCTCTGAGTCTTCCTACAAGCAAGACTTCAATTCAGGTAAGGGCAGTCACTTTTCTGCTCAAACGAACTACATCGTTCACGAAGCTCACACGTTTCTCATCTTAACTGACAAGCATTGGATGTTAGAGGGTCAGTGCTTTGTATCAGTTTCAGAAGCAGATTTGGACTACATATGGTCCATATGTGTAGGAAACACCGTTCTTTTGTTCTGGGCACACTCAGATTTCCTGCTGTATTAGAGAGTCTAGAAAGCTAGAGTGTGCTTCTCGCTCTAAAGCAGAGTGTGATCCATGGATGAGAACTATGCTGTGTGTTTCCCTTCAGAAATGGACTTAAATCCCAGGCTCTGTGACTTCCTACAAGCAAGACTTCGTTTCAGGTAAGGGCAGTCACTTTTCTGCTCAAAGGAAATACATCGTTCACGAAGCTCACACGTTTCTCATCTTAACTGACAAGCATTGGATGTTAGAGGACCAGTGCATTGTATCAGTTTCAAAAGAAGATTTGGACTACATATAGTCCGTATGTGTAGGAAACACCGTTCTTTTGTTCTCAGCACACTCACGTTTCCTGCTGTCTTAGGGACTTTAGAAAGCAAGAGCGTGCTTCTCGCTCTAAAGCAGAGTGTGATCCATGGATGAAAACTATGCTGTGTGTTTCCTTTCAGAAAAGTAGTTAAATCCCAGGATCTATGTCTTCCTACAAGCAAGACTTCGTTTCAGGTAAGGGCAGTCACTTTTCTGCTCAAAGGAACTACATCGTTCATGAAGCTCACACGTTTCTCATCTTAACTGACAAGCATTGGATGTTAGAGGACCAGTGCATTGTATCAGTTTCAGAAGATTTGGACTACATATGGTCCGTATGTGTAGGAAACACCGTTCTTTTGTTCTGGGCACACTCAGATTTCCTGCTGTATTAGAGAATCTAGAAAGCAAGAGCGTGCTTCTTGCTCTAAAGCAGAGTGTGATCCATGGATGAAAACTATGCTGTGTGTTTCCCTTCTGAAATGGAGTTAAATCCCAGGCTCTGTGTCTTACTACAAGCAAGACTTCGTTTCAGGTATGGGCAGTCACTTTTCAGTACAAAGGAACTACATCATTCTCAAAGTTCACACCTTTCTCAACTTAACTGACAAGCATTGGATGTTAGAGGACCAGTGCTTTGTGTCAGTTTAAGAATCAGAGTTGAATTAGATATGGTCTGTAGGTGTAGGAAACACCGTTCTTTTGTTCGCAGCACACTCACGTTTCCAACTGTCTTCGAGACTCTAGAAATCAAGAGCATGCTTCTCGCTCTAAAGCAGAGTGTTATCCATGGATGAGAACTATGCTGTGTGTTTCCCTACAGAAATGGAGTTAAATCACAGGCTCTGTGTCTTCCTACAAGCAAGACTTCGTTTCAGGTAAGGGCAGTCACTTTTCAGCTAAAATGAACTACATCATTCAAGGAGCTCACACGCTTCTCATCTCAACAGACAAGCGTTAGATGTTAGAGGACCAGTGCTTTGTATCAGTTTAAGAAGCAGAGTTGGACTAGATATGGTCTGTATGTTTAGGAAACACCGTTCTTTTGTTCTCAGCACACTCACGTTTCCTGCTGTCTTAGAGACTCTAGAAATCAAGAGCGTGCTTCTCGCTCTAAAGCAGAGTGTTATCCATGGATGAGAACTATGCTGTGTGTTTCCCTACAGAAATGGAGTTAAATCACAGGCTCTGTGTCTTCATACAAGCAAGACTTCGTTTCAGGTAAGGGCAGTCACTTTTCAGCTCAAACAAACTACATCGTTCACGGAGCTCACACGTTTCTCATCTCAACAGACAAGGATTGGATGATAGAGGGCCAGTCCTTTGTGTCAGTTTAAGAATCAGAGTTGGATTAGATATGGTCTGTAGGTGTAGGAAACACCATTCTTTTGTTCTCAGCACACTCACGTTTCCTGCTGTCTTAGAGACTCTAGAAAGCAAGAGCGTGCTTCTCGCTCTAAAGCAGACTGTGATCTTTGGATGAGAACTATGCTGTGTGTTTCCCTTCAGAAATCGAGTTAAATCCCAGCCTCTGAGTCTCCCTACAAGCAAGACTTCGTTTCATGTAAGGGCAGTCACCTTTCAGCTCAAACGAACTACATCGTTCACTGAGCTCACACGTTTCTCATTTTAACAGACAAGCATTGGATGTTAGAGGACCAGTGATTTGTATCAGTTTCAGAAGCAGAGTTGGACTAGATATGGTCTGTATGTGTATGAAACACCGTTGTTTTGTTCTGAGCACACTCACGTTTCCTGCTGTCTTAGAGATTCTAGAAAGGAAGAGCGTGCTTCTTGTTCTAAAGCACAGTGTGATCAATGGATGATACAATGCTGTGTGTTTCACTTCAGAAATGGAGTTAAATCCCAGGCTCTGTGTCTTCCTACAGGCAAGACTTCGTTTCAGGTAAGGGCAGTCACTTTTCTGCTCAAAGGAACTACATCGTTCACGAAGCTCACACGTTTCTCATCTTAACTGACAAGCATTGGATGTTAGAGGACCAGTGCATTGTATCAGTTTCAAAAGAAGATTTGGACTACATATAGTCCGTATGTGTAGGAAACACCGTTCTTTTGTTCTCAGCACACTCACGTTTCCTGCTGTCTTAGGGACTTTAGAAAGCAAGAGCGTGCTTCTCGCTCTAAAGCAGAGTGTGATCCATGGATGAAAACTATGCTGTGTGTTTCCCTTCAGAAAAGTAGTTAAATCCCAGGATCTATGTCTTCCTACAAGCAAGACTTCGTTTCATGTAAGGGCAGTCACCTTTCAGCAAAAACGAAATACATCGTTCACTGAGCTCACACGTTTCTCATCTCAACAGACAAGCATTGGATGTTAGAGGACCAGTGCTTTGTATCAGTTTAAGAAGCAGAGTTGGACTAGGTATGGTCCGTATGTGTAGGAAACTCCGTTGTTTTGTTCTCAGCACACTCACGTTTCCTGCTGTCTTAGAGACTCTAGAAATCAAGAGCGTGCTTCTCGCTCTAAAGCAGAGTGTTATCCATAGATGAGAACTATCCTGTGTGTTTCCCTACAGAAATGGAGTTAAATCACAGGCTCTGTGTCTTCCTACAAGCAAGACTTCGTTTCAGGTAAGGGCAGTCACTTTTCAGCTCAAACAAACTACATCGTTTACGGAGCTCACACGTTTCTCATCTCAACAGACAAGCATTGGATGATAGAGGACCAGTGCTTTGTATCAGTTTAAGAAGGAGAGTTGGACTAGATATGGTCCATATGTGTAGGAAACACCGTTCTTTTGTTCTCAGCACACTCACGTTTCCTGCTGTCTTAGAGACTCTAGAAAGCAAGAGCGTGCTTCTTGTTCTAAACCAGAGTGTGATCAATGGATGATACAATGCTGTGTGTTTCACTTCAGAAATGGAGTTAAATCCCAGGCTCTGGGTCTCCCTACAAGCAAGACTTCCTTTCAGGTAAGGGCAGTCACTTTTCTGCTCAAAGGAACTACATCATTCACGAAGCTCACACGTTTCTCATCTTAACTGACAAGCATTGGATGTTAGAGGACCAGTGCATTGTATCAGTTTCAGAAGATTTGGACTACATATAGTCCGTATGTGTAGGAAAGACCATTCTTTTGTTCTGAGCACACTCAGATTTCCTGCTGTATTAGAGAATCTAGAAAGCAAGAGCGTGCTTCTTGCTCTAAAGCAGAGTGTGTTCCATGGATGAAAACTATGCTGTGTGTTTCCCTTCTGAAATGGAGTTAAATCCCAGGCTCTGTGTCTTACTACAAGCAAGACTTCGTTTCAGGTATGGGCAGTCACTTTTCAGTACAAAGGAACTACATCATTCTCAAAGCTCACACCTTTCTCAACTTAACTGACAAGCATTGGATGTTAGAGGACCAGTGCTTTGTGTCAGTTTCAGAAACAGAGTTGGATTAGATATGGTCTGTAGGTGTAGGAAACACCGTTCTTTTGTTCTCAGCACACTCACATTTCCTGCTGTCTTCGAGACTCTAGAAATCAAGAGCGTGCTTCTCGCTCTAAAGCAGAGTGTGATCCATGGATGAGAACTATGCTATGTGTTTCCCTACAGAAATGGAGTTAAATCACAGGCTCTGTGTCTTCCTACAAGCAAGACTTCGTTTCAGGTAAGGGCAGTCACTTTTCAGCTCAAACAAACTACATCGTTCACGGAGCTCACACGTTCCTCATCTCAACAGACAAGCATTGGATGTTAGAGGACCAGTGCTTTGTATCAGTTTAAGAAGCAGAGTTGGACTAGGTATGGTCCGTATGTGTAGGAAACTCCGTTGTTTTGTTCTCAGCACACTCACGTTTCCTGCTGTCTTAGAGACTCTAGAAATCAAGAGCGTGCTTCTCGCTCTAAAGCAGAGTGTTATCCATAGATGAGAACTATCCTGTGTGTTTCCCTACAGAAATGGAGTTAAATCACAGGCTCTGTGTCTTCCTACAAGCAAGACTTCGTTTCAGGTAAGGGCAGTCACTTTTCAGCTCAAACAAACTACATCGTTTACGGAGCTCACACGTTTCTCATCTCAACAGACAAGCATTGGATGATAGAGGACCAGTGCTTTGTATCAGTTTAAGAAGGAGAGTTGGACTAGATATGGTCCATATGTGTAGGAAACACCGTTCTTTTGTTCTCAGCACACTCACGTTTCCTGCTGTCTTAGAGACTCTAGAAAGCAAGAGCGTGCTTCTTGTTCTAAACCAGAGTGTGATCAATGGATGATACAATGCTGTGTGTTTCACTTCAGAAATGGAGTTAAATCCCAGGCTCTGGGTCTCCCTACAAGCAAGACTTCCTTTCAGGTAAGGGCAGTCACTTTTCTGCTCAAAGGAACTACATCGTTCACGATGCTCACACATTTCTCATCTTAACTGACAAGCATTGGATGTTAGAGGACCAGTGCATTGTATCAGTTTCAGAAGATTTGGACTACATATAGTCCGTATGTGTAGGAAACACCGTTCTTTTGTTCTGGGCACACTCAGATTTCCTGCTGTATTAGAGAATCTAGAAAGCAAGAGCGTGCTTCTTGCTCTAAAGCAGAGTGTGTTCCATGGATGAAAACTATGCTGTGTGTTTCCCTTCTGAAATGGAGTTAAATCCCAGGCTCTGTGTCTTACTACAAGCAAGACTTCGTTTCAGGTATGGGCAGTCACTTTTCAGTACAAAGGAACTACATCATTCTCAAAGCTCACACCTTTCTCAACTTAACTGACAAGCATTGGATGTTAGAGGACCAGTGCTTTGTGTCAGTTTAAGAAGCAGAGTTGGACTAGGTATGGTCCGTATGTGTAGGAAACTCCGTTGTTTTGTTCTCAGCACACTCACGTTTCCTGCTGTCTTAGAGACTCTAGAAATCAAGAGCGTGCTTCTCGCTCTAAAGCAGAGTGTTATCCATGGATGAGAACTATCCTGTGTTTTTCCCTACAGAAATGGAGTTAAGTCACAGGCTCTGTGTCTTACTACAAGCAAGACTTCGTTTCAGGTAAGGGCAGTCACTTTTCAGCTCAAACAAACTACATCGTTCACGGAGCTCACACGTTTCTCATCTCAACAGACAAGCATTGGATGATAGAGGACCAGTGCTTTGTATCAGTTTAAGAAGGAGAGTTGGACTAGATATGGTCCGTATGTGTAGGAAACACCGTTCTTTTGTTCTCAGCACACTCACGTTTCCTGCTGTCTTAGAGACTCTAGAAAGCAAGAGCGTGCTTCTTGTTCTAAACCAGAGTGTGATCAATGGATGAGACAATGCTGTGTGTTTCACTTCAGAAATGGAGTTAAATCCCATGCTCTGGGTCTTCCTACAAGCAAGATTTCGTTTCAGGTAAGGGCAGTCACTTTTCTGCTCAAAGGAACTACATAGTTCACGAAGCTCACACGTTTCTCATCTTAACTGACAAGCATTGGATGTTAGAGGATCAGTGCATTGTATCAGTTTCAGAAGATTTGGACTACATATAGTCCGTATGTGTAGGAAACACCATTCTATTGTTCTGGGCACACTCAGATTTCCTGCTGTATTAGAGAATCTAGAAAGCAAGAGCGTGCTTCTTGCTCTAAAGAAGAGTGTGATCCATGGACGAAAACTATGCTGTGTGTTTCCCTTCAGAAATGGACTTAAATCCCAGGCTCTGTGTCTTACTACAAGCAAGACTTCGTTTCAGGTATGGGCAGTCACTTTTCAGTACAAAGGAACTACATCATTCTCAAAGCTCACACCTTTCTCAACTTAAATGACAAGCATTGGATGTTAGAGGACCAGTCCTTTGTGTCAGTTTAAGAATCAGAGTTGGATTAGATATGGTCTGTAGGTGTAGGAAACACCATTCTTTTGTTCTCAGCACACTCACGTTTCCTGCTGTCTTAGAGACTCTAGAAAGCAAGAGCGTGCTTCTCGCTCTAAAGCAGACTGTGATCCATGGATGAGAACTATGCTGTGTGTTTCCCTTCAGAAATCGAGTTAAATCCCAGCCTCTGAGTCTCCCTACAAGCAAGACTTCGTTTCATGTAAGGGCAGTCACCTTTCAGCTCAAACGAACTACATCGTTCACTGAGCTCACACGTTTCTCATTTTAACAGACAAGCATTGGATGTTAGAGGACCAGTGATTTGTATCAGTTTCAGAAGCAGAGTTGGACTAGATATGGTCTGTATGTGTAGGAAACACCGTTCTTTTGTTCTGAGCACACTCACGTTTCCTGCTGTCTTAGAGATTCTAGAAAGAAAGAGCGTGCTTCTTGTTCTAAAGCACAGTGTGATCAATGGATGATACAATGCTGTGTGTTTCACTTCAGAAATGGAGTTAAATCCCAGGCTCTGTGTCTTCCTACAGGCAAGACTGCGTTTCAGGTAAGGGCAGTCACTTTTCAGCTCAAACGAACTACATCGTTCACAAAGCTCACACGTTTCTCATCTTAACAGACAAGCATTAGATTTTAGAGGACCAGGGCTTTTTATCAGTTTCAGAAGCAGAGTTGGACTATATAATGTCCATATGTGTAGGAAACACCGTTCTTTTGTTCTCAGCACACTCACGTTTCCTGCTGTCTTAGAGAGTCTAGAAAGCAAGATCGTGCTTCTTGTTCTAAAGCAGAGTGTGATCAATGGATGGTTACACTGCTGTGTGTTTTACTTCAGAAATGGAGTTAAATCCCAGGCTCTGAGTCTTCCTACAAGCAAGACTTCAATTCAGGTAAGGGCAGTCACTTTTCTGCTCAAACGAACTACATCGTTCACGAAGCTCACACGTTTCTCATCTTAACTGACAAGCATTGGATGTTAGAGGGTCAGTGCTTTGTATCAGTTTCAGCAGCAGATTTGGACTACATATGGTCCATATGTGTAGGAAACACCGTTCTTTTGTTCTGGGAACACTCAGATTTCCTGCTGTATTAGAGAGTCTAGAAAGCTAGAGTGTGCTTCTCGCTCTAAAGCAGAGTGTGATCCATGGATGATAACTATGCTGTGTGTTTCCCTTCAGAAATGGACTTAAATCCCAGGTTCTGTGACTTCCTACAAGCAAGACTTCGTTTCAGGTAAGGGCAGTCACTTTTCTGCTCAAAGGAAATACATCGTTCACGAAGCTCACACGTTTCTCATCTTAACTGACAAGCATTGGATGTTAGAGGACCAGTGCATTGTATCAGTTTCAAAAGAAGATTTGGACTACATATAGTCCGTATGTGTAGGAAACACCGTTCTTTTGTTCTCAGCACAGTCACGTTTCCTGCTGTCTTAGGGACTTTAGAAAGCAAGAGCGTGCTTCTCGCTCTAAAGCAGAGTGTGATCCATGGATGAAAACTATGCTGTGTGTTTCCCTTCAGAAAAGTAGTTAAATCCCAGGATCTATGTCTTCCTACAAGCAAGACTTCGTTTCATGTAAGGGCAGTCACCTTTCAGCAAAAACGAAATACATCGTTCACTGAGCTCACACGTTTCTCATCTTAACAGACAAGCATTGGATATTAGAGGACCAGTGATTTGTATCAGTTTCAGAAGCAGAGTTGGACTAGATATGGTCTGTAAGTGTAGGAAACACCGTTCTTTTGTTCTCAGCACACTCACGTTTCCTGCTGTCTTAGAGACTCTAGAAAGCAAGAGCGTGCTTCTTGTTCTAAACCAGAGTGTGATCAATGGATGATACAATGCTGTGTGTTTCACTTCAGAAATGGAGTTAAATCCCAGGCTCTGGGTCTCCCTACAAGCAAGACTTCGTTTCAGGTAAGGGCAGTCACTTTTCTGCTCAAAGGAACTACATCGTTCACGAACCTCACACGTTTCTCATCTTAACTGACAAGCATTGGATGTTAGAGGACCAGTGCATTGTATCAGTTTCAGAAGATTTGGACTACATATAGTCCGTATGTGTAGGAAACACCGTTCTTTTGTTCTGGGCACACTCAGATTTCCTGCTGTATTAGAGAATCTAGAAAGCAAGAGCGTGCTTCTTGCTCTAAAGCAGAGTGTGTTCCATGGATGAAAACTATGCTGTGTGTTTCCCTTCTGAAATGGAGTTAAATCCCAGGCTCTGTGTCTTACTACAAGCAAGACTTCGTTTCAGGTATGGGCAGTCACTTTTCAGTACAAAGGAACTACATCATTCTCAAAGCTCACACCTTTCTCAACTTAACTGACAAGCATTGGATGTTAGAGGACCAGTGCTTTGTGTCAGTTTAAGAATCAGAGTTGGATTAGATATGGTCTGTAGGTGTAGGAAACACCGTTCTTTTGTTCTCAGCACACTCACATTTCCTGCTGTCTTCGAGACTCTAGAAATCAAGAGCGTGCTTCTCGCTCTAAAGCAGAGTGTGATCCATGGATGAGAACTATGCTGTGTGTTTCCCTACAGAAATGGAGTTAAATCACAGGCTCTTTGTCTTCCTACAAGCAAGACTTCGTTTCAGGTAAGGGCAGTCACTTTTCAGCTCAAACAAACTACATCGTTCACGGAGCTCACACGTTTCTCATCTCAACAGACAAGGATTGGATGATAGAGGGCCAGTGCTTTGTATCAGTTTAAGAAGCAGAGTTGGACTAGATATGGTCTGTATGTGTAGGAAACACCGTTCTTTTGTTCTCAGCACACTCACGTTTCCTGCTGTCTTAGAGACTCTAGAAATCAAGAGCGTGCTTCTCGCTCTAAAGTAGAGTGTGATCCATGGATGAGAACAATGCTGTGTGTTTCCCTTCAGAAATGGAGTTAAATCCCAGGCTCTGTGTCTTCCTACAAGAAAGATTTCGTTTCAGGTAAGGGCAGTCACTTTTCAGCTCAAAAGAACTACATCATTCACGGAGCTCACATGGTTCTCATCTCAACAGACAAGCATTGGATGTTAGAGGACCAGTGCTTTGTATCAGTTTAAGAAGCAGAGTTGGACTAGGTATGGTCCGTATGTGTAGGAAACTCCGTTGTTTTGTTCTCAGCACACTCACGTTTCCTGCTGTCTTAGAGACTCTGGAAATCAAGAGCGTGCTTCTCGCTCTAAAGCAGAGTGTTATCCATGGATGAGAACTATCCTGTGTGTTTTCCTACAGAAATGGAGTTAAATCACAGGCTCTGTGTCTTCCTACAAGCAAGACTTCGTTTCAGGTAAGGGCAGTCACTTTTCAGCTCAAACAAACTACATCGTTCACGGAGCTCACACGTTTCTCATCTCAACAGACAAGCATTGGATGATAGAGGACCAGTGCTTTGTATCAGTTTAAGAAGGAGAGTTGGACTAGATATGGTCCGTATGTGTAGGAAACACCGTTCTTTTGTTCTCGGCACACTCACGTTTCCTGCTGTCTTAGAGAATCTAGAAAGCAAGAGCGTGCTTCTTGTTCTAAACCAGAGTGTGATCAATGGATGAGACAATGCTGTGTGTTTCACTTCAGAAATGGAGTTAAATCCCAGGCTCTGGGTCTCCCTACAAGCAAGATTTCGTTTCAGGTAAGGGCAGTCACTTTTCTGCTCAAAGGAACTACATCGTTCACGAAGCTCACACGTTTCTCATCTTAACTGACAAGCATTGGATGTTAGAGGATCAGTGCATTGTATCAGTTTCAGAAGATTTGTACTACATATAGTCCGTATGTGTAGGAAACACCGTTCTTTTGTTCTGGGCACACTCAGATTTCCTGCTGTATTAGAGAATCTAGAAAGCAAGAGCGTGCTTCTTGCTCTAAAGAAGAGTGTGATCCATGGATGAAAACTATGCTGTGTGTTTCCCTTCAGAAATGGAGTTAAATCCCAGGCTCTGTGTCTTACTACAAGCAAGACTACGTTTCAGGTATGGGCAGTCACTTTTCAGTACAAAAAACTACATCATTCTCAAAGCTCACACCTTTCTCAACTTAAATGACAAGCATTGGATGTTAGAGGACCAGTCCTTTGTGTCAGTTTAAGAATCAGAGTTGGATTAGATATGGTCTGTAGGTGTAGGAAACACCATTCTTTTGTTCTCAGCACACTCACGTTTCCTGCTGTCTTAGAGACTCTAGAAAGCAAGAGCGTGCTTCTCGCTCTAAAGCAGACTGTGATCCATGGATGAGAACTATGCTGTGTGTTTCCCTTCAGAAGTCGAGTTAAATCCCAGCCTCTGAGTCTCCCTACAAGCAAGACTTCGTTTCACGTATGGGCAGTCACCTTTCAGCTCAAACGAACTACATCATTCACTGAGCTCACACGTTTCTCATTTTAACAGACAAGCACTGGATGTTAGAGGACCAGTGATTTGTATCAGTTTCAGAAGCAGAGTTGGACTAGATATGGTCTGTATGTGTAGGAAACACCGTTCTTTTGTTCTGAGCACACTCACGTTTCCTGCTGTCTTAGAGATTCTAGAAAGAAAGAGCGTGCTTCTTGTTCTAAAGCACAGTGTGATCAATGGATGATACAATGCTCTGTGTTTCACTTCAGAAATGGAGTTAAATCCCAGGCTCTGTGTCTTCCTACAGGCAAGACTTCGTTTCAGGTAAGGGCAGTCACTTTTCAGCTCAAACGAACTACATCATTCACAAAGCTCACACGTTTCTCATCTTAACAGACAAGCATTAGATTTTAGAGGACCAGTGCTTTTTATCAGTTTCAGAAGCAGAGTTGGACTATATAATGTCCATATGTGTAGGAAACACCGTTCTTTTGTTCTCAGCACACTCACGTTTCCTGCTGTCTTAGAGAGTCTAGAAAGCAAGATCGTGCTTCTTGTTCTAAAGCAGAGTGTGATCAATGGATGATTACGCTGCTGTGTGTTTTACTTCAGAAATGGAGTTAAATCCCAGGCTCTGAGTCTTCCTACAAGCAAGACTTCAATTCAGGTAAGGGCAGTCACTTTTCTGCTCAAACGAACTACATCGTTCACGAAGCTCACACGTTTCTCATCTTAACTGACAAGCATTGGATGTTAGAGGGTCAGTGCTTTTTATCAGTTTCAGAAGCAGATTTGGACTACATATGGTCCATATGTGTAGGAAACACCGTTCTTTTGTTCTGGGAACACTCAGATTTCCTGCTGTATTAGAGAGTCTAGAAAGCTAGAGTGTGCTTCTCGCTCTAAAGCAGAGTGTGATCCATGGATGAGAACTATGCTGTGTGTTTCCCTTCAGAAATGGACTTAAATCCCAGGCTCTGTGACTTCCTACAAGCAAGACTTCGTTTCAGGTAAGGGCAGTCACTTTTCTGCTCAAAGGAAATACATCGTTCACGAAGCTCACACGTTTCTCATCTTAACTGACAAGCATTGGATGTTAGAGGACCAGTGCATTGTATCAGTTTCAAAAGAAGATTTGGACTACATATAGTCCGTATGTGTAGGAAACACCGTTCTTTTGTTCTCAGCACACTCACGTTTCCTGCTGTCTTAGGGACTTTAGAAAGCAAGAGCGTGCTTCTCGCTCTAAAGCAGAGTGTGATCCATGGATGAAAACTATGCTGTGTGTTTCCCTTCAGAAATGGTCTTAAATCCCAGGCTCTGTGACTTCCTACAAGCAAGACTTCGTTTCAGGTAAGGGCAGTCACTTTTCTGCTCAAAGGAAATACATCGTTCACGAAGCTCACACGTTTCTCATCTTAACTGACAAGCATTGGATGTTAGAGGACCAGTGCATTGTATCAGTTTCAAAAGAAGATTTGGACTACATATAGTCCGTATGTGTAGGAAACACCGTTCTTTTGTTCTCAGCACACTCACGTTTCCTGCTGTCTTAGGGACTTTAGAAAGCAAGAGCGTGCTTCTCGCTCTAAAGCAGAGTGTGATCCATGGATGAAAACTATGCTGTGTGTTTCCCTTCAGAAAAGTAGTTAAATCCCAGGATCTATGTCTTCCTACAAGCAAGACTTCGTTTCATGTAAGGGCAGTCACCTTTCAGCAAAAGCGAAATACATCGTTCACTGAGCTCACACGTTTCTCATCTTAACAGACAAGCATTGGATATTAGAGGACCAGTGATTTGTATCAGTTTCAGAAGCAGAGTTGGACTAGATATGGTCTGTATGTGTAGGAAACACCGTTCTTTTGTTCTCAGCACACTCACGTTTCCTGCTGTCTTAGAGACTCTAGAAAGCAAGAGCGTGCTTCTTGTTCTAAACCAGAGTGTGATCAATGGATGATACAATGCTGTGTGTTTCACTTCAGAAATGGAGTTAAATCCCAGGCTCTGGGTCTCCCTACAAGCAAGACTTCGTTTCAGGTAAGGGCAGTCACTTTTCTGCTCAAAGGAACTACATCGTTCACGAACCTCACACGTTTCTCATCTTAACTGACAAGCATTGGATGTTAGAGGACCAGTGCATTGTATCAGTTTCAGAAGATTTGGACTACATATAGTCCGTATGTGTAGGAAACACCGTTCTTTTGTTCTGGGCACACTCAGATTTCCTGCTGTATTAGAGAATCTAGAAAGCAAGAGCGTGCTTCTTGCTCTAAAGCAGAGTGTGTTCCATGGATGAAAACTATGCTGTGTGTTTCCCTTCTGAAATGGAGTTAAATTCCAGGCTCTGTGTCTTACTACAAGCAAGACTTCGTTTCAGGTATGGGCAGTCACTTTTCAGTACAAAGGAACTACATCATTCTCAAAGCTCACACCTTTCTCAACTTAACTGACAAGCATTGGATGTTAGAGGACCAGTGCTTTGTGTCAGTTTAAGAATCAGAGTTGGATTAGATATGGTCTGTAGGTGTAGGAAACACCGTTCTTTTGTTCTCAGCACACTCACATTTCCTGCTGTCTTCGAGACTCTAGAAATCAAGAGCGTGCTTCTCGCTCTAAAGCAGAGTGTGATCCATGGATGAGAACTATGCTGTGTGTTTCCCTACAGAAATGGAGTTAAATCACAGGCTCTTTGTCTTCCTACAAGCAAGACTTCGTTTCAGGTAAGGGCAGTCACTTTTCAGCTCAAACAAACTGCATCGTTCACGGAGCTCACACGTTTCTCATCTCAACAGACAAGGATTGGATGATAGAGGGCCAGTGCTTTGTATCAGTTTAAGAAGCAGAGTTGGACTAGATATGGTCTGTATGTGTAGGAAACACCGTTCTTTTGTTCTCAGCACACTCACGTTTCCTGCTGTCTTAGAGACTCTAGAAATCAAGAGCGTGCTTCTCGCTCTAAAGCAGAGTGTGATCCATGGATGAGAACAATGCTGTGTGTTTCCCTTCAGAAATGGAGTTAAATCCCAGGCTCTGTGTCTTCCTACAAGAAAGATTTCGTTTCAGGTAAGGGCAGTCACTTTTCAGCTCAAAAGAACTACATCATTCACGGAGCTCACATGGTTCTCATCTCAACAGACAAGCATTGGATGTTAGAGGACCAGTGCTTTGTATCAGTTTAAGAAGCAGAGTTGGACTAGGTATGGTCCGTATGTGTAGGAAACTCCGTTGTTTTGTTCTCAGCACACTCACGTTTCCTGCTGTCTTAGAGACTCTGGAAATCAAGAGCGTGCTTCTCGCTCTAAAGCAGAGTGTTATCCATGGATGAGAACTATCCTGTGTGTTTTCCTACAGAAATGGAGTTAAATCACAGGCTCTGTGTCTTCCTACAAGCAAGACTTCGTTTCAGGTAAGGGCAGTCACTTTTCAGCTCAAACAAACTACATCGTTCACGGAGCTCACACGTTTCTCATCTCAACAGACAAGCATTGGATGATAGAGGACCAGTGCTTTGTATCAGTTTAAGAAGGAGAGTTGGACTAGATATGGTCCGTATGTGTAGGAAACACCGTTCTTTTGTTCTCGGCACACTCACGTTTCCTGCTGTCTTAGAGACTCTAGAAAGCAAGAGCGTGCTTCTTGTTCTAAACCAGAGTGTGATCAATGGATGAGACAATGCTGTGTGTTTCACTTCAGAAATGGAGTTAAATCCCAGGCTCTGGGTCTCCCTACAAGCAAGATTTCGTTTCAGGTAAGGGCAGTCACTTTTCTGCTCAAAGGAACTACATCGTTCACGAAGCTCACACGTTTCTCATCTTAACTGACAAGCATTGGATGTTAGAGGATCAGTGCATTGTATCAGTTTCAGAAGATTTGTACTACATATAGTCCGTATGTGTAGGAAACACCGTTCTTTTGTTCTGGGCACACTCAGATTTCCTGCTGTATTAGAGAATCTAGAAAGCAAGAGCGTGCTTCTTGCTCTAAAGAAGAGTGTGATCCATGGATGAAAACTATGCTGTGTGTTTCCCTTCAGAAATGGAGTTAAATCCCAGGCTCTGTGTCTTACTACAAGCAAGACTACGTTTCAGGTATGGGCAGTCACTTTTCAGTACAAAAAACTACATCATTCTCAAAGCTCACACCTTTCTCAACTTAAATGACAAGCATTGGATGTTAGAGGACCAGTCCTTTGTGTCAGTTTAAGAATCAGAGTTGGATTAGATATGGTCTGTAGGTGTAGGAAACACCATTCTTTTGTTCTCAGCACACTCACGTTTCCTGCTGTCTTAGAGACTCTAGAAAGCAAGAGCGTGCTTCTCGCTCTAAAGCAGACTGTGATCCATGGATGAGAACTATGCTGTGTGTTTCACTTCAGAAATCGAGTTAAATCCCAGCCTCTGAGTCTCCCTACAAGCAAGACTTCGTTTCACGTATGGGCAGTCACCTTTCAGCTCAAACGAACTACATCGTTCACTGAGCTCACACGTTTCTCATTTTAACAGACAAGCACTGGATGTTAGAGGACCAGTGATTTGTATCAGTTTCAGAAGCAGAGTTGGACTAGATATGGTCTGTATGTGTAGGAAACACCGTTCTTTTGTTCTGAGCACACTCACGTTTCCTGCTGTCTTAGAGATTCTAGAAAGAAAGAGCGTGCTTCTTGTTCTAAAGCACAGTGTGATCAATGGATGATACAATGCTCTGTGTTTCACTTCAGAAATGGAGTTAAATCCCAGGCTCTGTGTCTTCCTACAGGCAAGACTTCGTTTCAGGTAAGGGCAGTCACTTTTCAGCTCAAACGAACTACATCGTTCACAAAGCTCACACGTTTCTCATCTTAACAGACAAGCATTAGATTTTAGAGGACCAGTGCTTTTTATCAGTTTCAGAAGCAGAGTTGGACTATATAATGTCCATATGTGTAGGAAACACCGTTCTTTTGTTCTCAGCACACTCACGTTTCCTGCTGTCTTAGAGAGTCTAGAAAGCAAGATCGTGCTTCTTGTTCTAAAGCAGAGTGTGATCAATGGATGATTACGCTGCTGTGTGTTTTACTTCAGAAATGGAGTTAAATCCCAGGCTCTGAGTCTTCCTACAAGCAAGACTTCAATTCAGGTAAGGGCAGTCACTTTTCTGCTCAAACGAACTACATCGTTCACGAAGCTCACACGTTTCTCATCTTAACTGACAAGCATTGGATGTTAGAGGGTCAGTGCTTTTTATCAGTTTCAGAAGCAGATTTGGACTACATATGGTCCATATGTGTAGGAAACACCGTTCTTTTGTTCTGGGAACACTCAGATTTCCTGCTGTATTAGAGAGTCTAGAAAGCTAGAGTGTGCTTCTCGCTCTAAAGCAGAGTGTGATCCATGGATGAGAACTATGCTGTGTGTTTCCCTTCAGAAATGGACTTAAATCCCAGGCTCTGTGACTTCCTACAAGCAAGACTTCGTTTCAGGTAAGGGCAGTCACTTTTCTGCTCAAAGGAAATACATCGTTCACGAAGCTCACACGTTTCTCATCTTAACTGACAAGCATTGGATGTTAGAGGACCAGTGCATTGTATCAGTTTCAAAAGAAGATTTGGACTACATATAGTCCGTATGTGTAGGAAACACCGTTCTTTTGTTCTCAGCACACTCACGTTTCCTGCTGTCTTAGGGACTTTAGAAAGCAAGAGCGTGCTTCTCGCTCTAAAGCAGAGTGTGATCCATGGATGAAAACTATGCTGTGTGTTTCCCTTCAGAAATGGTCTTAAATCCCAGGCTCTGTGACTTCCTACAAGCAAGACTTCGTTTCAGGTAAGGGCAGTCACTTTTCTGCTCAAAGGAAATACATCGTTCACGAAGCTCACACGTTTCTCATCTTAACTGACAAGCATTGGATGTTAGAGGACCAGTGCATTGTATCAGTTTCAAAAGAAGATTTGGACTACATATAGTCCGTATGTGTAGGAAACACCGTTCTTTTGTTCTCAGCACACTCACGTTTCCTGCTGTCTTAGGGACTTTAGAAAGCAAGAGCGTGCTTCTCGCTCTAAAGCAGAGTGTGATCCATGGATGAAAACTATGCTGTGTGTTTCCCTTCAGAAAAGTAGTTAAATCCCAGGATCTATGTCTTCCTACAAGCAAGACTTCGTTTCATGTAAGGGCAGTCACCTTTCAGCAAAAGCGAAATACATCGTTCACTGAGCTCACACGTTTCTCATCTTAACAGACAAGCATTGGATATTAGAGGACCAGTGATTTGTATCAGTTTCAGAAGCAGAGTTGGACTAGATATGGTCTGTACGTGTAGGAAACACCGTTCTTTTGTTCTCAGCACACTCACGTTTCCTGCTGTCTTAGAGACTCTAGAAAGCAAGAGCGTGCTTCTTGTTCTAAACCAGAGTGTGATCAATGGATGAGACAATGCTGTGTGTTTCACTTCAGAAATGGAGTTAAATCCCAGGCTCTGGGTCTCCCTACAAGCAAGACTTCGTTTCAGGTAAGGGCAGTCACTTTTCTGCTCAAAGGAACTACATCGTTCACGAAGCTCACACGTTTCCCATCTTAACTGACAAGCATTGGATGTTAGAGGACCAGTGCATTGTATCAGTTTCAAAAGATTTGGACTACATATAGTCCGTATGTGTAGGAAACACCGTTCTTTTGTTCTGGGCACACTCAGATTTCCTGATGTATTAGAGAATCTAGAAAGCAAGAGCGTGCTTCTTGCTCTAAAGCAGAGTGTGATCCATGATTGAAAACTATGCTGTGTGTTTCCCTTCTGAAATGGAGCTAAATCCCAGGCTCTGTGTCTTACTACAAGCAAGACTTCGTTTCAGGTATGGGCAGTCACTTTTCAGTACAAAGGAACTACATCATTCTCAAAGCTCACACCTTTCTCAACTTAACTGACAAGCATTGGATGTTAGAGGACCAGTGCTTTGTGTCAGTTTAAGAATCAGAGTTGGATTAGATATGGTCTGTAGGTGTAGGAAACACCGTTCTTTTGTTCTCAGCACACTCACATTTCCTGCTGTCTTCGAGACTCTAGAAATCAAGAGCGTGCTTCTCGCTCTAAAGCAGAGTGTGATCCATGGATGAGAACTATGCTGTGTGTTTCCCTACAGAAATGGAGTTAAATCACAGGCTCTTTGTCTTCCTACAAGCAAGACTTCGTTTCAGGTAAGGGCAGTCACTTTTCAGCTCAAACAAACTGCATCGTTCACGGAGCTCACACGTTTCTCATCTCAACAGACAAGGATTGGATGATAGAGGGCCAGTGCTTTGTATCAGTTTAAGAAGCAGAGTTGGACTAGATATGGTCTGTATGTGTAGGAAACTCCGTTGTTTTGTTCTCAGCACACTCACGTTTCCTGCTGTCTTAGAGACTCTGGAAATCAAGAGCGTGCTTCTCGCTCTAAAGCAGAGTGTTATCCATGGATGAGAACTATCCTGTGTGTTTTCCTACAGAAATGGAGTTAAATCACAGGCTCTGTGTCTTCCTACAAGCAAGACTTCGTTTCAGGTAAGGGCAGTCACTTTTCAGCTCAAACAAACTACATCGTTCACGGAGCTCACACGTTTCTCATCTCAACAGACAAGCATTGGATGATAGAGGACCAGTGCTTTGTATCAGTTTAAGAAGGAGAGTTGGACTAGATATGGTCCGTATGTGTAGGAAACACCGTTCTTTTGTTCTCGGCACACTCACGTTTCCTGCTGTCTTAGAGACTCTAGAAAGCAAGAGCGTGCTTCTTGTTCTAAACCAGAGTGTGATCAATGGATGAGACAATGCTGTGTGTTTCACTTCAGAAATGGAGTTAAATCCCAGGCTCTGGGTCTCCCTACAAGCAAGATTTCGTTTCAGGTAAGGGCAGTCACTTTTCTGCTCAAAGGAACTACATCGTTCACGAAGCTCACACGTTTCTCATCTTAACTGACAAGCATTGGATGTTAGAGGATCAGTGCATTGTATCAGTTTCAGAAGATTTGTACTACATATAGTCCGTATGTGTAGGAAACACCGTTCTTTTGTTCTGGGCACACTCAGATTTCCTGCTGTATTAGAGAATCTAGAAAGCAAGAGCGTGCTTCTTGCTCTAAAGAAGAGTGTGATCCATGGATGAAAACTATGCTGTGTGTTTCCCTTCAGAAATGGAGTTAAATCCCAGGCTCTGTGTCTTACTACAAGCAAGACTACGTTTCAGGTATGGGCAGTCACTTTTCAGTACAAAAAACTACATCATTCTCAAAGCTCACACCTTTCTCAACTTAAATGACAAGCATTGGATGTTAGAGGACCAGTCCTTTGTGTCAGTTTAAGAATCAGAGTTGGATTAGATATGGTCTGTAGGTGTAGGAAACACCATTCTTTTGTTCTCAGCACACTCACGTTTCCTGCTGTCTTAGAGACTCTAGAAAGCAAGAGCGTGCTTCTCGCTCTAAAGCAGACTGTGATCCATGGATGAGAACTATGCTGTGTGTTTCACTTCAGAAATCGAGTTAAATCCCAGCCTCTGAGTCTCCCTACAAGCAAGACTTCGTTTCACGTATGGGCAGTCACCTTTCAGCTCAAACGAACTACATCGTTCACTGAGCTCACACGTTTCTCATTTTAACAGACAAGCACTGGATGTTAGAGGACCAGTGATTTGTATCAGTTTCAGAAGCAGAGTTGGACTAGATATGGTCTGTATGTGTAGGAAACACCGTTCTTTTGTTCTGAGCACACTCACGTTTCCTGCTGTCTTAGAGATTCTAGAAAGAAAGAGCGTGCTTCTTGTTCTAAAGCACAGTGTGATCAATGGATGATACAATGCTCTGTGTTTCACTTCAGAAATGGAGTTAAATCCCAGGCTCTGTGTCTTCCTACAGGCAAGACTTCGTTTCAGGTAAGGGCAGTCACTTTTCAGCTCAAACGAACTACATCGTTCACAAAGCTCACACGTTTCTCATCTTAACAGACAAGCATTAGATTTTAGAGGACCAGTGCTTTTTATCAGTTTCAGAAGCAGAGTTGGACTATATAATGTCCATATGTGTAGGAAACACCGTTCTTTTGTTCTCAGCACACTCACGTTTCCTGCTGTCTTAGAGAGTCTAGAAAGCAAGATCGTGCTTCTTGTTCTAAAGCAGAGTGTGATCAATGGATGATTACGCTGCTGTGTGTTTTACTTCAGAAATGGAGTTAAATCCCAGGCTCTGAGTCTTCCTACAAGCAAGACTTCAATTCAGGTAAGGGCAGTCACTTTTCTGCTCAAACGAACTACATCGTTCACGAAGCTCACACGTTTCTCATCTTAACTGACAAGCATTGGATGTTAGAGGGTCAGTGCTTTTTATCAGTTTCAGAAGCAGATTTGGACTACATATGGTCCATATGTGTAGGAAACACCGTTCTTTTGTTCTGGGAACACTCAGATTTCCTGCTGTATTAGAGAGTCTAGAAAGCTAGAGTGTGCTTCTCGCTCTAAAGCAGAGTGTGATCCATGGATGAGAACTATGCTGTGTGTTTCCCTTCAGAAATGGACTTAAATCCCAGGCTCTGTGACTTCCTACAAGCAAGACTTCGTTTCAGGTAAGGGCAGTCACTTTTCTGCTCAAAGGAAATACATCGTTCACGAAGCTCACACGTTTCTCATCTTAACTGACAAGCATTGGATGTTAGAGGACCAGTGCATTGTATCAGTTTCAAAAGAAGATTTGGACTACATATAGTCCGTATGTGTAGGAAACACCGTTCTTTTGTTCTCAGCACACTCACGTTTCCTGCTGTCTTAGGGACTTTAGAAAGCAAGAGCGTGCTTCTCGCTCTAAAGCAGAGTGTGATCCATGGATGAAAACTATGCTGTGTGTTTCCCTTCAGAAAAGTAGTTAAATCCCAGGATCTATGTCTTCCTACAAGCAAGACTTCGTTTCATGTAAGGGCAGTCACCTTTCAGCAAAAGCGAAATACATCGTTCACTGAGCTCACACGTTTCTCATCTTAACAGACAAGCATTGGATATTAGAGGACCAGTGATTTGTATCAGTTTCAGAAGCAGAGTTGGACTAGATATGGTCTGTACGTGTAGGAAACACCGTTCTTTTGTTCTCAGCACACTCACGTTTCCTGCTGTCTTAGAGACTCTAGAAAGCAAGAGCGTGCTTCTTGTTCTAAACCAGAGTGTGATCAATGGATGAGACAATGCTGTGTGTTTCACTTCAGAAATGGAGTTAAATCCCAGGCTCTGGGTCTCCCTACAAGCAAGACTTCGTTTCAGGTAAGGGCAGTCACTTTTCTGCTCAAAGGAACTACATCGTTCACGAAGCTCACACGTTTCCCATCTTAACTGACAAGCATTGGATGTTAGAGGACCAGTGCATTGTATCAGTTTCAAAAGATTTGGACTACATATAGTCCGTATGTGTAGGAAACACCGTTCTTTTGTTCTGGGCACACTCAGATTTCCTGATGTATTAGAGAATCTAGAAAGCAAGAGCGTGCTTCTTGCTCTAAAGCAGAGTGTGATCCATGATTGAAAACTATGCTGTGTGTTTCCCTTCTGAAATGGAGCTAAATCCCAGGCTCTGTGTCTTACTACAAGCAAGACTTCGTTTCAGGTATGGGCAGTCACTTTTCAGTACAAAGGAACTACATCATTCTCAAAGCTCACACCTTTCTCAACTTAACTGACAAGCGTTGGATGTTAGAGGACCAGTGCTTTGTGTCAGTTTAAGAATCAGAGTTGGATTAGATATGGTCTGTAGGTGTAGGAAACACCGTTCTTTTGTTCTCAGCACACTCACGTTTCCTGCTTTCTTAGAGAGTCTAGAAATCAAGAGCGTGCTTCTCGCTCTAAAGCAGAGTGTGATCCATGGATGAGAACTATGCTGTGTGTTTCCCTTCAGAAATGGAGTTAAATCCCAGGCTCTATGTATTCCTACAAGCAAGACTTCGTTTCAGTTAAGGGCAGTCACTTTTCAGCTCAAACGAACTACATCGTTCAAGGAGCTCACACGCTTCTCATCTCAACAGACAAGCGTTGGATGTTAGAGGACCAGTGCTTTGTATCAGTTTAAGAAGCAGAGTTGGAATAGATATGGTCTGTATGTTTAGGAAACACCGTTCTTTTGTTCTCAGCACACTCACGTTTCCTGCTGTCTTAGAGACTCTAGAAATCAAGAGCGTGCTTCTCGCTCTAAAGCAGAGTGTTATCCATGGATGAGAACTATGCTGTGTGTTTCCCTACAGAAATGGAGTTAAATCACAGGCTCTGTGTCTTCCTACAAGCAAGAATTCGTTTCAGGTAAGGGCAGTCACTTTTCAGCTCAAACAAACTACATCATTCACGGAGCTCACACGTTTCTCATCTCAACAGACAAGCATTGGATGATAGAGGACCAGTGCTTTTTATCAGTTTCAGAAGCAGAGTTGGACTATATAATGTCCGTATGTGTAGGAAACACCGTTCTTTTGTTCTCAGCACACTCACGTTTCCTGCTGACTTAGAGACTCTAGAAATCAAGAGCGTGCTTCTCGCTCTAAAGCAGAGTGTGATCCATGGATGAGAACTATGCTGTGTGTTTCCCTTCAGAAATGGAGTTAAATCCCAGGCTCTGTGTCTTCCTACAAGGAAGACTTCGTTTCAGGTAAGGGCAGTCACTTTTCAGCTCAAAAGAACTACATCGTTCACAAAGCTCACACGTTTCTCATCTTAACAGACAAGCAATAGATTTTAGAGGACCAGTGCTTTTTATCAGTCTCAGAAGCAGAGTTGGACTATTTAATGTCCTTATGTGTAGGAAACACCGTTCTTTTGTTCTCAGCACACTCACGTTTCCTGCTGTCTTAGAGAGTCTAGAAAGCAAGAGCGTGCTTCTTGTTCTAAAGCAGAGTGTGATCAATGGATGATTACACTGCTGTGTGTTTTACTTCAGAAATGGAGTTAAATCCCAGGCTCTGAGTCTTCCTACAAACAAGACTTCAATTCAGGTAAGGGCAGTCACTTTTCTGCTCAAATGAACTACATCGTTCACGAAGCTCAAACGTTTCTCATCTTAACTGACAAGCATTGGATGTTAGAGGGTCAGTGCTTTGTATCAGTTTCAGAAGCAGATTTGGACTACATATGGTCCATATGTGTAGGAAACACCGTTCTTTGTTCTGGGCACACTCAGATTTCCTGCTGTATTAGAGAGTCTAGAAAGCTAGAGTGTGCTTCTCGCTCTAAAGATGAGTGTGATCCATGGATGAGAACTATGCTGTGTGTTTCCCTTCAGAAATGGAATTAAATCCCAGGCTCTGTGTCTTCCTACAAGCAAGACTTCGTTTCAGGTAAGGGCAGTCACTTTTCAGTACAAAGGAACTACATCATTCTCAAAGCTCACACCTTTCTCAACTTAACTGACAAGCATTGGATGTTAGAGGACCAGTGCTTTGTGTCAGTTTAAGAATCAGAGTTGGATTAGATATGGTCTGTAGGTGTAGGAAACACCGTTCTTTTGTTCTCAGCACACTCACGTTTCCTGCTGTCTTAGAGACTCTAGAAATCAAGAGCGTGCTTCTCGCTCTAAAGCAGAGTGTTATCCATGGATGAGAACTATCCTGTGTGTTTTCCTACAGAAATGGAGTTAAATCACAGGCTCTGTGTCTTCCTACAAGCAAGACTTCGTTTCAGGTAAGGGCAGTCACTTTTCAGCTCAAACAAACTACATCGTTCACGGAGCTCACACGTTTCTCATCTCAACAGACAAGCATTGGATGATAGAGGACCAGTGCTTTGTATCAGTTTAAGAAGGAGAGTTGGACTAGATATGGTCCGTATGTGTAGGAAACACCGTTCTTTTGTTCTGGGCACACTCAGATTTCCTGCTGTATTAGAGAATCTAGAAAGCAAGAGCGTGTTCTTGCTCTAAAGAAGAGTGTGATCCATGGATGAAAACTATGCTGTGTGTTTCCCTTCAGAAATGGAGTTAAATCCCAGGCTCTGTGTCTTACTACAAGCAAGACTACGTTTCAGGTATGGGCAGTCACTTTTCAGTACAAAAAACTACATCATTCTCAAAGCTCACACCTTTCTCAACTTAAATGACAAGCATTGGATGTTAGAGGACCAGTCCTTTGTGTCAGTTTAAGAATCAGAGTTGGATTAGATATGGTCTGTAGGTGTAGGAAACACCATTCTTTTGTTCTCAGCACACTCACGTTTCCTGCTGTCTTAGAGACTCTAGAAAGCAAGAGCGTGCTTCTCGCTCTAAAGCAGACTGTGATCCATGGATGAGAACTATGCTGTGTGTTTCCCTTCAGAAATCGAGTTAAATCCCAGCCTCTGAGTCTCCCTACAAGCAAGACTTCGTTTCACGTATGGGCAGTCACCTTTCAGCTCAAACGAACTATATCGTTCACTGAGCTCACACGTTTCTCATTTTAACAGACAAGCATTGGATGTTAGAGGACCAGTGATTTGTATCAGTTTCAGAAGCAGAGTTGGACTAGATATGGTCTGTATGTGTAGGAAACACCGTTCTTTTGTTCTGAGCACACTCACGTTTCCTGCTGTCTTAGAGATTCTAGAAAGAAAGAGCGTGCTTCTTGTTCTAAAGCAGAGTGTGATCAATGGATGATTACGCTGCTGTGTGTTTTACTTCAGAAATGGAGTTAAATCCCAGGCTCTGTGTCTTCCTACAAGCAAGACTTCAATTCAGGTAAGGGCAGTCACTTTTCTGCTCAAACGAACTACATCGTTCACGAAGCTCACACGTTTCTCATCTTAACTGACAAGCATTGGATGTTAGAGGGTCAGTGCTTTTTATCAGTTTCAGAAGCAGATTTGGACTACATATGGTCCATATGTGTAGGAAACACCGTTCTTTTGTTCTGGGAACACTCAGATTTCCTGCTGTATTAGAGAGTCTAGAAAGCTAGAGTGTGCTTCTCGCTCTAAAGCAGAGTGTGATCCATGGATGAGAACTATGCTGTGTGTTTCCCTTCAGAAATGGACTTAAATCCCAGGCTCTGTGACTTCCTACAAGCAAGACTTCGTTTCAGGTAAGGGCAGTCACTTTTCTGCTCAAAGGAAATACATCGTTCACGAAGCTCACACGTTTCTCATCTTAACTGACAAGCATTGGATGTTAGAGGACCAGTGCATTGTATCAGTTTCAAAAGAAGATTTGCACTACATATAGTCCGTATGTGTAGGAAACACCGTTCTTTTGTTCTCAGCACACTCACGTTTCCTGCTGTCTTAGGGACTTTAGAAAGCAAGAGCGTGCTTCTCGCTCTAAAGCAGAGTGTGATCCATGGATGAAAACTATGCTGTGTGTTTCCCTTCAGAAATGGACTTAAATCCCAGGCTCTGTGACTTCCTACAAGCAAGACTTCGTTTCAGGTAAGGGCAGTCACTTTTCTGCTCAAAGGAAATACATCGTTCACGAAGCTCACACGTTTCTCATCTTAACTGACAAGCATTGGATGTTAGAGGACCAGTGCATTGTATCAGTTTCAAAAGAAGATTTGGACTACATATAGTCCGTATGTGTAGGAAACACCGTTCTTTTGTTCTCAGCACACTCACGTTTCCTGCTGTCTTAGGGACTTTAGAAAGCAAGAGCGTGCTTCTCGCTCTAAAGCAGAGTGTGATCCATGGATGAAAACTATGCTGTGTGTTTCCCTTCAGAAAAGTAGTTAAATCCCAGGATCTATGTCTTCCTACAAGCAAGACTTCGTTTCATGTAAGGGCAGTCACCTTTCAGCAAAAGCGAAATACATGGTTCACTGAGCTCACACGTTTCTCATCTTAACAGACAAGCATTGGATATTAGAGGACCAGTGATTTGTATCAGTTTCAGAAGCAGAGTTGGACTAGATATGGTCTGTATGTGTAGGAAACACCGTTCTTTTGTTCTCAGCACACTCACGTTTCCTGCTGTCTTAGAGACTCTAGAAAGCAAGAGCGTGCTTCTTGTTCTAAACCAGAGTGTGATCAATGGATGATACAATGCTGTGTGTTTCACTTCAGAAATGGAGTTAAATCCCAGGCTCTGGGTCTCCCTACAAGCAAGACTTCGTTTCAGGTAAGGGCAGTCACTTTTCTGCTCAAAGGAACTACATCGTTCACGAAGCTCACACGTTTCCCATCTTAACTGACAAGCATTGGATGTTAGAGGACCAGTGCATTGTATCAGTTTCAAAAGATTTGGACTACATATAGTCCGTATGTGTAGGAAACACCGTTCTTTTGTTCTGGGCACACTCAGATTTCCTGCTGTATTAGAGAATCTAGAAAGCAAGAGCGTGCTTCTTGCTCTAAAGCAGAGTGTGATCCATGATTGAAAACTATGCTGTGTGTTTCCCTTCTGAAATGGAGCTAAATCCCAGGCTCTGTGTCTTACTACAAGCAAGACTTCGTTTCAGGTATGGGCAGTCACTTTTCAGTACAAAGGAACTACATCATTCTCAAAGCTCACACCTTTCTCAACTTAACTGACAAGCATTGGATGTTAGAGGACCAGTGCTTTGTGTCAGTTTAAGAATCAGAGTTGGATTAGATATGGTCTGTAGGTGTAGGAAACACCGTTCTTTTGTTCTCAGCACACTCACGTTTCCTGCTTTCTTAGAGAGTCTAGAAATCAAGAGCGTGCTTCTCGCTCTAAAGCAGAGTGTGATCCATGGATGAGAACTATGCTGTGTGTTTCCCTTCAGAAATGGAGTTAAATCCCAGGCTCTATGTATTCCTACAAGCAAGACTTCGTTTCAGTTAAGGGCAGTCACTTTTCAGCTCAAACGAACTACATCGTTCAAGGAGCTCACACGCTTCTCATCTCAACAGACAAGCGTTGGATGTTAGAGGACCAGTGCTTTGTATCAGTTTAAGAAGCAGAGTTGGAATAGATATGGTCTGTATGTTTAGGAAACACCGTTCTTTTGTTCTCAGCACACTCACGTTTCCTGCTGTCTTAGAGACTCTAGAAATCAAGAGCGTGCTTCTCGCTCTAAAGCAGAGTGTTATCCATGGATGAGAACTATGCTGTGTGTTTCCCTACAGAAATGGAGTTAAATCACAGGCTCTGTGTCTTCCTACAAGCAAGACTTCGTTTCAGGTAAGGGCAGTCACTTTACAGCTCAAACAAACTACATCATTCACGGAGCTCACACGTTTCTCATCTCAACAGACAAGCATTGGATGATAGAGGACCAGTGCTTTTTATCAGTTTCAGAAGCAGAGTTGGACTATATAATGTCCGTATGTGTAGGAAACACCATTCTTTTGTTCTCAGCACACTCACGTTTCCTGCTGACTTAGAGACTCTAGAAATCAAGAGCGTGCTTCTCGCTCTAAAGCAGAGTGTGATCCATGGATGAGAACTATGCTGTGTGTTTCCCTTCAGAAATGGAGTTAAATCCCAGGCTCTGTGTCTTCCTACAAGCAAAACTTCGTTTCAGGTAAGGGCAGTCACTTTTCAGCTCAAAAGAACTACATCGTTCACAAAGCTCACACGTTTCTCATCTTAACAGACAAGCAATAGATTTTAGAGGACCAGTGCTTTTTATCAGTCTCAGAAGCAGAGTTGGACTATTTAATGTCCGTATGTGTAGGAAACACCGTTCTTTTGTTCTCAGCACACTCACGTTTCCTGCTGTCTTAGAGAGTCTAGAAAGCAAGAGCGTGCTTCTTGTTCTAAAGCAGAGTGTGATCAATGGATGATTACACTGCTGTGTGTTTTACTTCAGAAATGGAGTTAAATCCCAGGCTCTGAGTCTTCCTACAAACAAGACTTCAATTCAGGTAAGGGCAGTCACTTTTCTGCTCAAATGAACTACATCGTTCACGAAGCTCAAACGTTTCTCATCTTAACTGACAAGCATTGGATGTTAGAGGGTCAGTGCTTTGTATCAGTTTCAGAAGCAGATTTGGACTACATATGGTCCATATGTGTAGGAAACACCGTTCTTTTGTTCTGGGCACACTCAGATTTCCTGCTGTATTAGAGAGTCTAGAAAGCTAGAGTGTGCTTCTCGCTCTAAAGAAGAGTGTGATCCATGGATGAGAACTATGCTGTGTGTTTCCCTTCAGAAATCGAATTAAATCCCAGGCTCTGTGTCTTCCTACAAGCAAGACTTCGTTTCAGGTAAGGGCAGTCACTTTTTTGCTCAAAGGAACTACGTCGTTCACGAGCTCACACGTTTCTCATCTTAACTGACAAGCATTGGATGTTAGAGGACCAGTACATTGTATCAGTTTCAAAAGAAGATTTGGACTACATATAGTCCGTATGTGTAGGAAACAGCGTTCTTTGTTCTCAGCACACTCACGTTTCCTGCTGTCTTAGGGACTTTAGAAAGCAAGAGCGTGCTTCTCGCTCTAAAGCAGAGTGTTATCCATGGATGAGAACTATGCTGTGTGTTTCCCTACAGAAATGGAGTTAAATCACAGGCTCTGTGTCTTCCTACAAGCAAGCATTCGTTTCAGGTAAGGGCAGTCACTTTTCAGCTCAAACAAACTACATCATTCACGGAGCTCACACGTTTCTCATCTCAACAGACAAGCATTGGATGATAGAGGACCAGTGCTTTTTTTCAGTTTCAGAAGCAGAGTTGGACTATATAATGTCCGTATGTGTAGGAAACACCGTTCTTTTGTTCTCAGCACACTCACGTTTCCTGCTGACTTAGAGACTCTAGAAATCAAGAGCGTGCTTCTCTCTCTAAAGCAGAGTGTGATCCATGGATGAGAACTATGCTGTGTGTTTCCCTTCAGAAATGGAGTTATATCCCAGGCTCTGTGTCTTCCTACAAGCAAGAATTCGTTTCAGGTAAGGGCAGTCACTTTTCAGCTCAAAAGAACTACATCGTTCACAAAGCTCACACGTTTCTCATCTTAACAGACAAGCAATAGATTTTAGAGGACCAGTGCTTTTTATCAGTCTCAGAAGCAGAGTTGGACTATTTAATGTCCGTATGTGTAGGAAACACCGTTCTTTTGTTCTCAGCACACTCACGTTTCCTGCTGTCTTAGAGAGTCTAGAAAGCAAGAGCGTGCTTCTTGTTCTAAAGCAGAGTGTGATCAATGGATGATTACACTGCTGTGGGTTTTACTTCAGAAATGGAGTTAAATCCCAGGCTCTGAGTCTTCCTACAAACAAGACTTCAATTCAGGTAAGGGCAGTCACTTTTCTGCTCAAATGAACTACATCGTTCACGAAGCTCAAACGTTTCTCATCTTAACTGACAAGCATTGGATGTTAGAGGGTCAGTGCTTTGTATCAGTTTCAGAAGCAGATTTGGACTACATATGGTCCATATGTGTAGGAAACACCGTTCTTTTGTTCTGGGCACACTCAGATTTCCTGCTGTATTAGAGAGTCTAGAAAGCTAGAGTGTGCTTCTCGCTCTAAAGATGAGTGTGATCCATGGATGAGAACTATGCTGTGTGTTTCCCTTCAGAAATGGAATTAAATCCCAGGCTCTGTGTCTTCCTACAAGCAAGACTTCGTTTCAGGTAAGGGCAGTCACTTTTCTGCTCAAAGGAACTACATCGTTCACGAGCTCACACGTTTCTCATCTTAACTGACAAGCATTGGATGTTAGAGGACCAGTACATTGTATCAGTTTCAAAAGAAGATTTGGACTACATATAGTCCGTATGTGTAGGAAACACCGTTCTTTGTTCTCAGCACACTCACGTTTCCTGCTGTCTTAGGGACTTTAGAAAGCAAGAGCGTGCTTCTCGCTCTAAAGCAGAGTGTTATCCATGGATGAGAACTATGCTGTGTGTTTCCCTACAAAAATGGAGTTAAATCACAGGCTCTGTGTCTTCCTACAAGCAAGAATTCGTTTCAGGTAAGGGCAGTCACTTTTCAGCTCAAACAAACTACATCGTTCACGGAGCTCACACGTTTCTCATCTCAACAGACAAGCATTGGGTGATAGAGGATCAGTGCTTTGTATCAGTTTAAAAAGGAGAGTTGGACTAGATATGGTCCGTATGTGTAGGAAACACCGTTCTTTTGTTCTCAGCACACTCACGTTTCCTGCTGTCTTAGAGACTCTAGAAATCAAGAGCGTGCTTCTCGCTCTAAAGCAGAGTGTGATCCATGGATGAGAACTATGCTGTGTGTTTCCCTTCAGAAATGGAGTTAAATCCCAGGCTCTGTGTCTTCCTACAAGCAAGAATTTGTTTCAGGTAAGGGCAGTCACTTTTCAGCTCAAAAGAACTACATCGTTCACAAAGCTCACACGTTTCTCATCTTAACAGACAAGCAATAGATTTTAGAGGACCAGTGCGTTTTATCAGTTTAAGAAGCAGAGTTGGACTATATAATGTCCGTATGTGTAGGAAACACCGTTCTTTTGTTCTCAGCACACTCACGTTTCCTGCTGTCTTAGAGAGTCTAGAAAGCAAGAGCGTGCTTCTTGTTCTAAAGCAGAGTGTGATCAATGGATGATTACACTGCTGTGTGTTTTACTTCAGAAATGGAGTTAAATCCCACGCTCTGAGTCTTCCTACAAACAAGACTTCAATTCAGGTAAGGGCAGTCACTTTTCTGCTCAAATGAACTACATCGTTCACGAAGCTCAAACGTTTCTAATCTTAACTGACAAGCATTGGATGTTAGAGGGTCAGTGCTTTGTATCAGTTTCAGAAGCAGGTTTGGACTACATATGGTCCATATGTGTAGGAAACACCGTTCTTTTGTTCTGGGCACACTCAGATTTCCTGCTGTATTAGAGAGTCTAGAAAGCTAGAGTGTGCTTCTCGCTCTAAAGAAGAGTGTGATCCATGGATGAGAACTATGCTGTGTGTTTCCCTTCAGAAATGGAATTAAATCCCAGGCTCTGTGTCTTCCTACAAGCAAGACTTCGTTTCAGGTAAGGGCAGTCACTTTTCTGCTCAAAGGAACTACATCGTTCACGAGCTCACACGTTTCTCATCTTAACTGACAAGCATTGGATGTTAGAGGACCAGTACATTGTATCAGTTTCAAAAGAAGATTTGGACTACATATAGTCCGTATGTGTAGGAAACACCGTTCTTTGTTCTCAGCACACTCACGTTTCCTGCTGTCTTAGGGACTTTAGAAAGCAAGAGCGTGCTTCTCGCTCTAAAGCAGAGTGTTATCCATGGATGAGAACTATGCTGTGTGTTTCCCTACAAAAATGGAGTTAAATCACAGGCTCTGTGTCTTCCTACAAGCAAGAATTCGTTTCAGGTAAGGGCAGTCACTTTTCAGCTCAAACAAACTACATCGTTCACGGAGCTCACACGTTTCTCATCTCAACAGACAAGCATTGGATGATAGAGGATCAGTGCTTTGTATCAGTTTAAAAAGGAGAGTTGGACTAGATATGGTCCGTATGTGTAGGAAACACCGTTCTTTTGTTCTCAGCACACTCACGTTTCCTGCTGTCTTAGAGACTCTAGAAATCAAGAGCGTGCTTCTCGCTCTAAAGCAGAGTGTGATCCATGGATGAGAACTATGCTGTGTGTTTCCCTTCAGAAATGGAGTTAAATCCCAGGCTCTGTGTCTTCCTACAAGCAAGAATTCGTTTCAGGTAAGGGCAGTCACTTTTCAGCTCAAAAGAACTACATCGTTCACAAAGCTCACACGTTTCTCATCTTAACAGACAAGCAATAGATTTTAGAGGACCAGTGCGTTTTATCAGTTTAAGAAGCAGAGTTGGACTATATAATGTCCGTATGTGTAGGAAACACCGTTCTTTTGTTCTCAGCACACTCACGTTTCCTGCTGTCTTAGAGAGTCTAGAAAGCAAGAGCGTGCTTCTTGTTCTAAAGCAGAGTGTGATCAATGGATGATTACACTGCTGTGTGTTTTACTTCAGAAATGGAGTTAAATCCCAGGCTCTGAGTCTTCCTACAAACAAGACTTCAATTCAGGTAAGGGCAGTCACTTTTCTGTTCAAATGAACTACATCGTTCACGAAGCTCAAACGTTTCTCATCTTAACTGACAAGCATTGGATGTTAGAGGGTCAGTGCTTTGTATCAGTTTCAGAAGCAGATTTGGACTACATATGGTCCATATGTGTAGGAAACACCGTTCTTTTGTTCTGGGCACACTCAGATTTCCTGCTGTATTAGAGAGTCTAGAAAGCTAGAGTGTGCTTCTCGCTCTAAAGAAGAGTGTGATCCATGGATGAGAACTATGCTGTGTGTTTCCCTTCAGAAATGGAATTAAATCCCAGGCTCTGTGTCTTCCTACAAGCAAGACTTCGTTTCAGGTAAGGGCAGTCAGTTTTCTGCTCAAAGGAACTACATCGTTCACGAGCTCACACGTTTCTCATCTTAACTGACAAGCATTGGATGTTAGAGGACCAGTACATTGTATCAGTTTCAAAAGAAGATTTGGACTACATATAGTCCGTATGTGTAGGAAACAGCGTTCTTTGTTCTCAGCACACTCACGTTTCCTGCTGTCTTAGGGACTTTAGAAAGCAAGAGCGTGCTTCTCGCTCTAAAGCAGAGTGTTATCCATGGATGAGAACTATGCTGTGTGTTTCCCTAAAGAAATGGAGTTAAATCACAGGCTCTGTGTCTTCCTACAAGCAAGAATTCGTTTCAGGTAAGGGCAGTCACTTTTCAGCTCAAACAAACTACATCATTCACGGAGCTCACACGTTTCTCATCTCAACAGACAAGCATTGGATGATAGAGGACCAGTGCTTTTTATCAGTTTCAGAAGCAGAGTTGGACTATATAATGTCCGTATGTGTAGGAAACACCGTTCTTTTGTTCTCAGCACACTCACGTTTCCTGCTGACTTAGAGACTCTAGAAATCAAGAGCGTGCTTCTCGCTCTAAAGCAGAGTGTGATCCATGGATGAGAACTATGCTGTGTGTTTCCCTTCAGAAATGGAGTTAAATCCCAGGCTCTGTGTCTTCCTACAAGGAAGACTTCGTTTCAGGTAAGGGCAGTCACTTTTCAGCTCAAAAGGACTACATCGTTCACAAAGCTCACACGTTTCTCATCTTAACAGACAAGCAATAGATTTTAGAGGACCAGTGCTTTTTATCAGTCTCAGAAGCAGAGTTGGACTATTTAATGTCCGTATGTGTAGGAAGCACCGTTCTTTTGTTCTCAGCACACTCACGTTTCCTGCTGTCTTTGAGAGTCTAGAAAGCAAGAGCGTGCTTCTTGTTCTAAAGCAGAGTGTGATCAATGGATGATTACACTGCTGTGTGTTTTACTTCAGAAATGGAGTTAAATCCCAGGCTCTGAGTCTTCCTACAAACAAGACTTCAATTCAGGTAAGGGCAGTCACTTTTCTGCTCAAATGAACTACATCGTTCACGAAGCTCAAACGTTTCTCATCTTAACTGATAAGCATTGGATGTTAGAGGGTCAGTGCTTTGTATCAGTTTCAGAAGCAGATTTGGACTACATATGGTCCATATGTGTAGGAAACATCGTTCTTTTGTTCTGGGCACACTCAGATTTCCTGCTGTATTAGAGAGTCTAGAAAGCTAGAGTGTGCTTCTCGCTCTAAAGAAGAGTGTGATCCATGGATGAGAAATATGCTGTGTGTTTCCCTTCAGAAATGGAATTAAATCCCAGGCTCTGTGTCTTCCTACAAGCAAGACTTCGTTTCAGGTAAGGGCAGTCACTTTTCTGCTCAAAGGAACTACATTGTTCACGAGCTCACACGTTTCTCATCTTAACTGACAAGCATTGGATGTTAGAGGACCAGTACATTGTATCAGTTTCAAAAGAAGATTTGGACTACATATAGTCCGTATGTGTAGGAAACACCGTTCTTTGTTCTCAGCACACTCACGTTTCCTGCTGTCTTAGGGACTTTAGAAAGCAAGAGCGTGCTTCTCGCTCTAAAGCAGAGTGTTATCCATGGATGAGAACTATGCTGTGTGTTTCCCTACAAAAATGGAGTTAAATCACAGGCTCTGTGTCTTCCTACACGCAAGAATTCGTTTCAGGTAAGGGCAGTCACTTTTCAGCTCAAACAAACTACATCGTTCACGGAGCTCACACGTTTCTCATCTCAACAGACAAGCATTGGGTGATAGAGGATCAGTGCTTTGTATCAGTTTAAAAAGGAGAGTTGGACTAGATATGGTCCGTATGTGTAGGAAACACCGTTCTTTTGTTCTCAGCACACTCACGTTTCCTGCTGTCTTAGAGACTCTAGAAATCAAGAGCGTGCTTCTCGCTCTAAAGCAGAGTCTGATCCATGGATGAGAACTATGCTGTGTGTTTCCCTTCAGAAATGGAGTTAAATCCCAGGCTCTGTGTCTTCCTACAAGCAAGAATTCGTTTCAGGTAAGGGCAGTCACTTTTCAGCTCAAAAGAACTACATCGTTCACAAAGCTCACACGTTTCTCATCTTAACAGACAAGCAATAGATTTTAGAGGACCAGTGCGTTTTATCAGTTTAAGAAGCAGAGTTGGACTATATAATGTCCGTATGTGTAGGAAACACCGTTCTTTTGTTCTCAGCACACTCACGTTTCCTGCTGTCTTAGAGAGTCTAGAAAGCAAGAGCGTGCTTCTTGTTCTAAAGCAGAGTGTGATCAATGGATGATTACACTGCTGTGTGTTTTACTTCAGAAATGGAGTTAAATCCCAGGCTCTGAGTCTTCCTACAAACAAGACTTCAATTCAGGTAAGGGCAGTCACTTTTCTGCTCAAATGAACTACATCGTTCACGAAGCTCAAACGTTTCTCATCTTAACTGACAAGCATTGGAAGTTAGAGGGTCAGTGCTTTGTATCAGTTTCAGAAGCAGATTTGGACTACATATGGTCCATATGTGTAGGAAACACCGTTCTTTTGTTCTGGGCACACTCAGATTTCCTGCTGTATTAGAGAGTCTAGAAAGCTAGAGTGTGCTTCTCGCTCTAAAGCAGAGTGTGATCCATGGATGAGAACTATGCTGTGTGTTTCCCTTCAGAAATGGAATTAAATCCCAGGCTCTGTGTCTTCCTACAAGCAAGACTTCGTTTCAGGTAAGGGCAGTCACTTTTCTGCTCAAAGGAACTACATCGTTCACGAGCTCACACGTTTCTCATCTTAACTGACAAGCATTGGATGTTAGAGGACCAGTACATTGTATCAGTTTCAAAAGAAGATTTGGACTACATATAGTCCGTATGTGTAGGAAACACCGTTCTTTGTTCTCAGCACACTCACGTTTCCTGCTGTCTTAGGGACTTTAGAAAGCAAGAGCGTGCTTCTCGCTCTAAAGCAGAGTGTTATCCATGGATGAGAACTATGCTGTGTGTTTCCCTACAAAAATGGAGTTAAATCACAGGCTCTGTGTCTTCCTACAAGCAAGAATTCGTTTCAGGTAAGGGCAGTCACTTTTCAGCTCAAACAAACTACATCGTTCACGGAGCTCACACGTTTCTCATCTCAACAGACAAGCATTGGGTGATAGAGGATCAGTGCTTTGTATCAGTTTAAAAAGGAGAGTTGGACTAGATATGGTCCGTATGTGTAGGAAACACCGTTCTTTTGTTCTCAGCACACTCACGATTCCTGCTGTCTTAGAGACTCTAGAAATCAAGAGCGTGCTTCTCGCTCTAAAGCAGAGTGTGATCCATGGATGAGAACTATGCTGTGTGTTTCCCTTCAGAAATGGAGTTAAATCCCAGGCTCTGTGTCTTCCTACAAGCAAGAATTCGTTTCAGGTAAGGGCAGTCACTTTTCAGCTCAAAAGAACTACATCGTTCACAAAGCTCACACGTTTCTCATCTTAACAGACAAGCAATAGATTTTAGAGGACCAGTGCGTTTTATCAGTTTAAGAAGCAGAGTTGGACTATATAATGTCCGTATGTGTAGGAAACACCGTTCTTTTGTTCTCAGCACACTCACGTTTCCTGCTGTCTTAGAGAGTCTAGAAAGCAAGAGCGTGCTTCTTGTTCTAAAGCAGAGTGTGATCAATGGATGATTACACTGCTGTGTGTTTTACTTCAGAAATGGAGTTAAATCCCAGGCTCTGAGTCTTCCTACAAACAAGACTTCAATTCAGGTAAGGGCAGTCACTTTTCTGTTCAAATGAACTACATCGTTCACGAAGCTCAAACGTTTCTCATCTTAACTGACAAGCATTGGATGTTAGAGGGTCAGTGCTTTGTATCAGTTTCAGAAGCAGATTTGGACTACATATGGTCCATATGTGTAGGAAACACCGTTCTTTTGTTCTGGGCACACTCAGATTTCCTGCTGTATTAGAGAGTCTAGAAAGCTAGAGTGTGCTTCTCGCTCTAAAGAAGAGTGTGATCCATGGATGAGAACTATGCTGTGTGTTTCCCTTCAGAAATGGAATTAAATCCCAGGCTCTGTGTCTTCCTACAAGCAAGACTTCGTTTCAGGTAAGGGCAGTCAGTTTTCTGCTCAAAGGAACTACATCGTTCACGAGCTCACACGTTTCTCATCTTAACTGACAAGCATTGGATGTTAGAGGACCAGTACATTGTATCAGTTTCAAAAGAAGATTTGGACTACATATAGTCCGTATGTGTAGGAAACAGCGTTCTTTGTTCTCAGCACACTCACGTTTCCTGCTGTCTTAGGGACTTTAGAAAGCAAGAGCGTGCTTCTCGCTCTAAAGCAGAGTGTTATCCATGGATGAGAACTATGCTGTGTGTTTCCCTAAAGAAATGGAGTTAAATCACAGGCTCTGTGTCTTCCTACAAGCAAGAATTCGTTTCAGGTAAGGGCAGTCACTTTTCAGCTCAAACAAACTACATCATTCACGGAGCTCACACGTTTCTCATCTCAACAGACAAGCATTGGATGATAGAGGACCAGTTCTTTTTATCAGTTTCAGAAGCAGAGTTGGACTATATAATGTCCGTATGTGTAGGAAACACCGTTCTTTTGTTCTCAGCACACTCACGTTTCCTGCTGACTTAGAGACTCTAGAAATCAAGAGCGTGCTTCTCGCTCTAAAGCAGAGTGTGATCCATGGATGAGAACTATGCTGTGTGTTTCCCTTCAGAAATGGAGTTAAATCCCAGGCTCTGTGTCTTCCTACAAGGAAGACTTCGTTTCAGGTAAGGGCAGTCACTTTTCAGCTCAAAAGGACTACATCGTTCACAAAGCTCACACGTTTCTCATCTTAACAGACAAGCAATAGATTTTAGAGGACCAGTGCTTTTTATCAGTCTCAGAAGCAGAGTTGGACTATTTAATGTCCGTATGTGTAGGAAGCACCGTTCTTTTGTTCTCAGCACACTCACGTTTCCTGCTGTCTTTGAGAGTCTAGAAAGCAAGAGCGTGCTTCTTGTTCTAAAGCAGAGTGTGATCAATGGATGATTACACTGCTGTGTGTTTTACTTCAGAAATGGAGTTAAATCCCAGGCTCTGAGTCTTCCTACAAACAAGACTTCAATTCAGGTAAGGGCAGTCACTTTTCTGCTCAAATGAACTACATCGTTCACGAAGCTCAAACGTTTCTCATCTTAACTGACAAGCATTGGATGTTAGAGGGTCAGTGCTTTGTATCAGTTTCAGAAGCAGATTTGGACTACATATGGTCCATATGTGTAGGAAACACCGTTCTTTTGTTCTGGGCACACTCAGATTTCCTGCTGTATTAGAGAGTCTAGAAAGCTAGAGTGTGCTTCTCGCTCTAAAGAAGAGTGTGATCCATGGATGAGAAATATGCTGTGTGTTTCCCTTCAGAAATGGAATTAAATCCCAGGCTCTGTGTCTTCCTACAAGCAAGACTTCGTTTCAGGTAAGGGCAGTCACTTTTCTGCTCAAAGGAACTACATTGTTCACGAGCTCACACGTTTCTCATCTTAACTGACAAGCATTGGATGTTAGAGGACCAGTACATTGTATCAGTTTCAAAAGAAGATTTGGACTACATATAGTCCGTATGTGTAGGAAACACCGTTCTTTGTTCTCAGCACACTCACGTTTCCTGCTGTCTTAGGGACTTTAGAAAGCAAGAGCGTGCTTCTCGCTCTAAAGCAGAGTGTTATCCATGGATGAGAACTATGCTGTGTGTTTCCCTACAAAAATGGAGTTAAATCCCAGGCTCTGTGTCTTCCTACAAGCAAGACTTCGTTTCAGGTAAGGGCAGTCACTTTTCAGCTCAAAAAAACTACATCGTTCACGGAGCTCACACGTTTCTCATCTCAACAGACAAGCATTGGGTGATAGAGGATCAGTGCTTTGTATCAGTTTAAAAAGGAGAGTTGGACTAGATATGGTCCGTATGTGTAGGAAACACCGTTCTTTTGTTCTCAGCACACTCACGTTTCCTGCTGTCTTAGAGACTCTAGAAATCAAGAGCGTGCTTCTCGCTCTAAAGCAGAGTCTGATCCATGGATGAGAACTATGCTGTGTGTTTCCCTTCAGAAATGGAGTTAAATCCCAGGCTCTGTGTCTTCCTACAAGCAAGAATTCGTTTCAGGTAAGGGCAGTCACTTTTCAGCTCAAAAGAACTACATCGTTCACAAAGCTCACACGTTTCTCATCTTAACAGACAAGCAATAGATTTTAGAGGACCAGTGCGTTTTATCAGTTTAAGAAGCAGAGTTGGACTATATAATGTCCGTATGTGTAGGAAACACCGTTCTTTTGTTCTCAGCACACTCACGTTTCCTGCTGTCTTAGAGAGTCTAGAAAGCAAGAGCGTGCTTATTGTTCTAAAGCAGAGTGTGATCAATGGATGATTACACTGCTGTGTGTTTTACTTCAGAAATGGAGTTAAATCCCAGGCTCTGAGTCTTCCTACAAACAAGACTTCAATTCAGGTAAGGGCAGTCACTTTTCTGCTCAAATGAACTACATCGTTCACGAAGCTCAAACGTTTCTCATCTTAACTGACAAGCATTGGAAGTTAGAGGGTCAGTGCTTTGTATCAGTTTCAGAAGCAGATTTGGACTACATATGGTCCATATGTGTAGGAAACACCGTTCTTTTGTTCTGGGCACACTCAGATTTCCTGCTGTATTAGAGAGTCTAGAAAGCTAGAGTGTGCTTCTCGCTCTAAAGCAGAGTGTGATCCATGGATGAGAACTATGCTGTGTGTTTCCCTTCAGAAATGGAATTATATCCCAGGCTCTGTGTCTTCCTACAAGCAAGACTTCGTTTCAGGTAAGGGCAGTCACTTTTCTGCTCAAAGGAACTACATCGTTCACGAGCTCACACGTTTCTCATCTTAACTGACATGCATTGGATGTTAGAGGACCAGTACATTGTATCAGTTTCAAAAGAAGATTTGGTCTACATATAGTCCGTATGTGTAGGAAACACCGTTCTTTGTTCTCAGCACACTCACGTTTCCTGCTGTCTTAGAGACTCTAGAAATCAAGAGCGTGCTTCTCGCTCTAAAGCAGAGTGTGATCAATGGATGAGACAATGCTGTGTGTTTCACTTCAGAAATGGAGTTAAATCCCAGGCTCTGAGTCTCCCTACAAGCAAGACTTCGTTTCAGGTAAGGGCAGTCACTTTTCTGCTCAAAGGAACTACATCGTTCACGAAGCTCACAGGTTTCTCATCTTAACCTACAAGCATTGGATGTTAGAGGACCAGTGCATTGTATCAGTTTCAGAAGATTTGGACTACATATAGTCCATATGTGTAGGAAACACCGTTCTTTTGTTCTGGGCACACTCAGATTTCCTGCTGTATTAGAGAATCTAGAAAGCAAGAGCGTGCTTCTTGCTCTAAAGAAGAGTGTGATCCATGGATGAAAACTATGCTGTGTGTTTCCCTTCAGAAATGGAGTTAAATCCCAGGCTCTGTGTCTTACTACAAGGAAGACTTCGTTTCAGGTATGGGCAGTCACTTTTCAGTACAAAGGAACTACATCATTCTCAAAGCTCACACCTTTCTCAACTTAAATGACAAGCATTGGATGTTAGAGGACCAGTGCTTTGTGTCAGTTTAAGAATCAGAGTTGGATTAGATATGGTCTGTAGGTGTAGGAAACACCGTTCATTTGTTCTCAGCACACTCACGTTTCCTGCTGTCTTAGAGACTCTGGAAAGCAAGAGCGTGCTTCTCGCTCTAAAGCAGAGTGTGATCCCTGGATGAGAACTATGCTGTGTGTTTCCCTTCAGAAATGGAGTTAAATCCCAGGCTCTATGTCTTCCTACAAGCAAGACTTCGTTTCAGGTAAGGGCAGTCACTTTTCAGCTCAAACGAACTACATCCTTCAAGGAGCTCACACGCTTCTCATCTCAACAGACAAGCATAGGATGTTAGAGGACCAGTGCTTTGTATCAGTTTAAGAAGCTGAGTTGGACTAGATATGGTCCCTATGTGTAGGAAACACCGTTCTTTTGTTCTCAGCACACTCACGTTTCCTGCTGTCTTAGAGACTCTAGAAATCAAGAGCGTGCTTCTCGCTCTAAAGCAGAGTGTGATCCATGGATGAGAACTATGCTGTTTGTTTCCCTTCAGAAATGGAGTTAAATCCCAGGCTCTGTGTCTTCCTACAAGCAAGACTTCGTTTCAGGTAAGGGCAGTCACTTTTCAGCTCAAAAGAACTACATTATTCACGGAGCTCACACGTTTCTCATCTCAACAGACAAGCATTGGATGTTAGAGGATCAGTGCTTTGTATCAGTATAAGAAGCAGAGTTGGAATAGGTATGGTCTGTATGTGTAGGAAACTCCGTTCTTTTGTTCTCAGCACACTCACGTTTCCTGCTGTCTTAGAGACTCTAGAAAGCAAGAGCATGCTTCTTGCTCTAAAGCAGAGTGTGATCCATGGATGAGAACTATGCTGTGTGTTTCCCTTCAGAAATGGAGTTAAATCCCAGGCTCTGTGTCTACCTACAAGCAAGACTTCGTTTCAGGTAAGGGCAGTCACTTTTCTGGTCAAACGAATTACATCGTTCACAAAGCTCCCACGTTTCTCATCTTAAGAGACAAGCAATAGATTTTAGAGGACCAGTGCTTTTTATCAGTTTCAGAAGCAGAGTTGGACTATATAATGTCCGTATGTGTAGGAAACACCGTTCTTTTGTTCTCAGCACACTCATGTTTCCTGCCGTCTTAGAGAGTCTAGAAAGCAAGAGCGTGCTTCTTGTTCTAAAGCAGAGTGTGATCAATGGATGATTACACTGCTGTGTGTTTTACTTCAGAAATGGAGTTAAATCCCAGGCTCTGAGTCTTCCTACAAGCAAGACTTCAATTCAGGTAAGGGCAGTCACTTTTCTGCTCAAACGAACTACATAGTTCACGAAGCTCACACGTTTCTCATCTTAACTGACAAGCATTGGATGTTAGAGGGTCAGTGCTTTGTATCAGTTTCAGAAACAGATTTGGACTACATATGGTCCATATGTGTAGGAAACACCGTTCTTTTGTTCTGGGCACACTCAGATTTCCTGCTGTATTAGAGAATCTAGAAAGCAAGAGCGTGCTTCTTGCTCTAAAGAAGAGTGTGATCCATGGATGAAAACTATGCTGTGTGTTTCCCTTCAGAAATGGAGTTAAATCCCAGGCTCTGTGTCTTACTACAAGCAAGACTTCGTTTCAGGTATGGGCAGTCACTTTTCAGCTCAAACGAACTACATCGTTCAAGGAGCTCACATGCTTCTCATCTCAACAGACAAGCATTGGATGTTAGAGGACCAGTGCTTTGTATCAGTTTAAGAAGCAGAGTTGGAATAGATATGGTCCATATGTTTAGGAAACACCGTTCTTTTGTTCTCAGCACACTTACGTTTCCTGCTGTCTTAGAGACTCTAGAAATCAAGAGCGTGCTTCTCACTCTAAAGCAGAGTGTTATCCATGGATGAGAACTATGCTGTGTGTTTCCCTACAGAAATGGAGTTAAATCACAGGCTCTGTGTCTTCCTACAAGCAAGACTTCGTTTCAGGTAAGGGCAGTCACTTTTCAGCTCAAACAAACTACATCGTTCACGGAGCTCACACGATTCTCATCTCAACAGACAAGCATTGGATGATAGAGGACCAGTGCTTTGTATCAGTTTAAGAAGCAGAGTTGGACTAGATATGGTCCGTATGTGTAGGAAACACCGTTCTTTTGTTCTCAGCACACTCACGTTTCCTGCTGTCTTAGAGACTCTAGAAATCAAGAGCGTGCTTCTCGCTCTAAAGCAGAGTGTGATCCATGGATGAGAACTATGCTGTGTGTTTCCCTTCAGAAATGGAGTTAAATCCCAGGCTCTGTGTCTTCCTACAAGCAAGACTTCGTTTCAGGTAAGGGCAGTCACTTTTCAGCTCAAAAGAACTACATCATTCACGGAGCTCACACGTTTCTCATCTCAACAGACAAGCATTGGATGTTAGAGGACCAGTGCTTTGTATCAGTATAAGAAGCAGAGTTGGACTAGGTATGGTCCGTATGTGTAGGAAACTCCGTTCTTTTGTTCTCAGCACACTCACGTTTCCTGCTGTCTTAGAGACTCTAGAAAGCAAGAGCATGCTTCTTGCTCTAAAGCAGAGTGTGATCCATGGATGAGAACTATGCTGTGTGTTTCCCTTCAGAAATGGAGTTAAATCCCAGGCTCTGTGTCTACCTACAAGCAAGACTTCGTTTCAGGTAAGGGCAGTCATTTTTCTGGTCAAACGAACTACATCGTTCACAAAGCTCACACGTTTCTCATCTTAAGAGACAAGCAATAGATTTTAGAGGACCAGTGCTTTTTATCAGTTTCAGAAGCAGAGTTGGACTATATAATGTCTGTATGTGTAGGAAACACCGTTCTTTTGTTCTCAGCACACTCACGATTCCTGCTGTCTTAGAGAGTCTAGAAAGCAAGAGCGTGCTTCTTGTTCTAAAGCAGAGTGTGATCAATGGATGATTACACTGCTGTGTGTTTTACTTCAGAAATGGTGTTAAATCCCAGGCTCTGAGTCTTCCTACAAGCAAGACTTCAATTCAGGTAAGGGCAGTCACTTTTCTGCTCAAACGAACTACATCGTTCACGAAGCTCACACGTTTCTCATCTTAACTGACAAGCATTGGATGTTAGAGGGTCAGTGCTTTGTATCAGTTTCAGAAGCAGATTTGGACTACATATGGTCCATATGTGTAGGAAACACCGTTCTTTTGTTCTGGGCACACTCAGATTTCCTGCTGTATTAGAGAGTCTAGAAAGCTAGAGTGTGCTTCTCGCTCTAAAGAAGAGTGTGATCCATGGATGAGAACTATGCTGTGTGTTTCCCTTCAGAAATGGACTTAAATCCCAGGCTCTGTGTCTTCCTACAAGCAAGACTTCGTTTCAGGTAAGGGCAGTCACTTTTCTGCTCAAAGGAACTACATCGTTCACGAAGCTCACACGTTTCTCATCTTAACTGACAAGCATTGGATGTTAGAGGACGAGTGCATTGTATCAGTTTCAAAAGAAGATTTGGACTACATATAGTCCGTATGTGTAGGAAACACCGTTCTTTTGTTCTGGGCACACTCAGATTTCCTGCTGTATTAGAGACTCTAGAAAGCAAGAGTGTGCTTCTCGCTCTAAAGCAGAGTGTGATTCATGGATGAAAACTATGCTGTGTGTTTCCCTTCAGAAAAGTAGTTAAATCCCAGGCTCTATGTCTTCCTACAAGCAAGACTTCGTTTCAGGTAAGGGCAGTCACTTTTCAGCTCAAATGAACTACATCTTTCACGAGCTCACACGTTTCTCATCTTAACAGACAAGCATTGGATGTTAGAGGACCAGTGCTTTTATCAATTTCCAAAGCAGAGTTCGACTAGATATGGTCCGAATGTGTATGAAACACCGTTCTTTTGTTCTCAGCTAACTCACATTTCCTGCTGTCTTAGAGACTCTAAAAAGAAGAGCATGCTTCTTGTTCAAATGCAGAGTGTGATCCATGGATGAGAACACTGCTGTATGTTTCACTTCAGAAATGGAGTTAAATCCCAGGCTCTGAGTCTTCCTACAAGCAAGACTTCGTTTCAGATAAGGGCAGTCACTTTTCAGTTCAAAGGAACTACATCATTCACTGAGCTCACACGTTTCTCATCTTAACTGACAAGCATTGGATGTTAGAGGACCACTGCTTTGTATCACTTTCAGAAGCAGAGTTGGACTAGATATGGTCCATATGTGTAGGAAACACCCTTCTTTTGTTCTGGGCACACTCAGATGTCCTGCTGTATTAGAGATTCTAGAAAGCAAGAGTGTGCTTCTCACTCTAAAGCAGAGTGTGATCCATGGGTGTGAACTATGCTGTGTGTTTCCCTTCAGAAATGGACTTAAATCCCAGGCTCTGTGTCTTACTACAAGCAAGACTTCGTTTCAGGTAAGGGCAGTCACTTTTCAGTTCAAAGGAACTACATCATTCACTAAGCTCACACCTTTCTCATCTTAACTGACAAGCATTGGATGTTAGAGGACCAGTGCTTTGTATCAGTTTAAGAAGCAGAGTTGGACTAGGTATGGTCCGTATGTGTAGGAATCTCCGTTCTTTTGTTCTCAGCACACTCACGTTTCCTGCTGTCTTAGAGATTCTAGAAAGCAAGAGCATGCTTCTTGCTCTAAAGCAGAGTGTGATCCATGGATGAGAACTATGCTGTGTGTTTCCCTTCAGAAATGGAGTTAAATCACAGGCTCTGTGTCTTCCTACAAGCAAGACTTCGTTTCAGGTAAGGGCAGTCACTTTTCAGCTCAAACAAACTACATCGTTCACGGAGCTCACATGTTTCTCATCTCAACAGAAAAGCATTGATTGATAGAGGACCAGTGCTTTGTATCAGTTTAAGAAGCAGTGTTGGACTAGGTATGGTCCGTATGTGTAGGAAACTCCGTTCTTTTGTTCTCAGCACACTCACGTTTCCTGCTGTCTTAGAGACTCTAGAAAGCAAGAGCATGCTTCTTGCTCTAAAGCAGAGTGTGATCCACGGATGAGAACTATGCTGTGTGTTTCCCTTCAGAAATGGAGTTAAATCCCAGGCTCTGTGTCTACCTACAAGCATTACTTCGTTTCAGGTAAGGGCAGTCACTTTTCTGGTCAAAGGAACTACATCGTTCACAAAGCTCACACGTTTCTGATCTTAGCAGACAAGCAATAGATTTTAGAGGACCAGTGCTTTCTATCAGTTTCAGAAGAAGAGTTGGACTATATAAGGTCCATATGTGTAGGAAACACCGTTCTTTTGTTCTCAGCACACTCACGTTTCCTGCTGTCTTAGAGAGTCTAGAAAGCAAGAGCGTGCTTCTTGTTCTAAAGCAGAGTGTGATCAATGGATGATTACACTGCTGTGTGTTTTACTTCAGAAATGGAGTTAAATCCCAGGCTCTGAGTCTTCCTACAAGCAAGACTTCAATTCAGGTAAGGGCAGTCACTTTTCTGCTCAAACGAACTACATCGTTCACGAAGCTCACACGTTTCTCATCTTAACTGACAAGCATTGGATGTTAGAGGACCAGTGCATTGTATCAGTTTCAAAAGAAGAGTTGGACTAGATATGGTCCGTATGTGTAGGAAACACCGTTCTTTTGTTCTCAGCACACTCACGTTTCCTGCTGTCTTAGAGACTGTAGAAAGCAAGAGCGTGGTTCTCGCTCTAAAGCAGAGTGTGATCCATGGATGAGAACTATGCTGTGTGTTTCCCTTCAGAAATGGACTTAAATCCCAGGCTCTGTGTCTTCCTACAAGCAAGACTTCGTTTTAGGTATGGGCAGTCACTTTTCAGTACAAAGGAACTACATCATTCTCAAAGCTCACACGTTTCTCAACTTAACTGACAAGCATTGGATGTTACAGGACCAGTGCTTTATATCAGTTTCAGAAGAAGAGTTGGAATATATAATGTCCGTATGTGTAGAAAACATCGTTCTTTTGTTCCCAGCACACTCAGATTTCCTGCTGTATTAGAGAGTCTAGAAAGCTAGAGTGTGCTTCTCGCTCTAAAGAAGAGTGTGATCCATGGATGAGAACTATGCTGTGTGTTTCCCATCAGAAATCGACTTAAATCCCAGGCTCTGTGTCTTCCTACAAGCAAGACTTCGTTTCAGGTAAGGGCAGTCACTTTTCTGCTCAAAGGAACTACATCGTTCATGAGCTCACACGTTTCTCATCTTAACTGACAAGCATTGGATGTTAGAGGACAAGTGCATTGTATCAGTTTCAAAAGAAGATTTGGACTACATATAGTCCTTATGTGTAGGAAAGACCGTTCTTTTGTTCTTAGCACACTCACGTTTCCTGCTGTCTTAGGGACTTTAGAAAGCAAGAGCGTGCTTCTCGCTCTAAAGCAGACTGTGATCCATGGATGAAAACTATGCTGTGTGTTTCCCTTCAGAAAAGTAGTTAAATCCCAGTATCTATGTCTTCCTAAAAGCAAGACTTCGTTTCATGTATTGGCAGTCACCTTTCAGCTCAAACGAACTACATCGTTCACTGAGCTCACATGTTTCTCATCTTAAAAGACAAGCATTGGATATTAGAGGACCAGTGATTTGTATCAGTTTCAGAAGCAGAGTTGGACTAGATATGGTCTGTATGTGTAGGAAACACCGTTCTTTTGTTCTCAGCACACTCACGTTTCCTGCTGTCTTAGAGACTCTAGAAAGCAAGAGCGTGCTTCTTGTTCTAAACCAGAGTGTGATCAATGGATGAGACAATGCTGTATGTTTCACTTCAGAAATGGAGTTAAATCATAGGCTCTGGGTCTCCCTACAAGCAAGACTTCGTTTCAGGTAAGGGCAGTCACTTTTCTGCTCAAAGGAACTACATCGTTCACGAAGCTCACACGTTTCTCATCTTAACTGACAAGCATTGGATGTTAGAGGACCAGTGCATTGTATCAGTTTCAGAAGATTTGGACTACATATAGTCCGTATGTGTAGGAAACACCGTTCTTTTTTTCTTAGCAAACTCACGTTTCCTGCTGTCTTAGAGACTCTAGAAAGAAGAGCATGCTTCTTGTTCAAACGCAGAGTGTGATAAATGGATGATTACACTGCTGTGTGTTTCACTTCAGAAATGGAGTTAAATCCCAGGCTCTGAGTCTTCCTACAAGCAAGACTTCGTTTCAGGTAAGGGCAGTCAGTTTTCTGCCCAAACGAACTACATCGTTCACGAAGCTCACACGTTTCTCATCTTAACTGACAAGCATTGGATGTTAGAGGGTCAGTGCTTTGTATCAGTTTCAGAATGAGATTTGGACTACATATGGTGCATATGTGTAGGAAACACCGATCTTTTGTTCTGGGCACACTCACGTTTCCTGCTGTCTTAGAGATTCTAGGAAGCAAGAGCGTGCTTCTCGCTCTAAAACAGAGTGTGATCCATGGATGAGACTATGCTGTGTGTTTCACTTCAGAAATGGAGTTAAATCCCATGCTCTGTGTCTCCCTACAAGCAAGAATTCGTTTCAGGTAAGGGCAGTCACTTTTCTGCTCAAAGGAACTACATCGTTCACAAAGCTCACACGTTTCTCATCTTAACTGACAAGCATTGGATGTTAGAGTACCAGTGCTTTGTATCTGTTTCAGAAACAGAGTTGGACTAGATATGGTCCCTATGTGTAGGAAACACCGTTCTCTTGTTCTCAGCACACTCACGTTTCCTGCTGTCTTAGAGAGTCTAGAAATCAAGAGCGTGCTTCTTGTTCTAAAGCAGAGTGTGATCAATGGATGATTACACTGCTGTGTATTTTACCTCAGAAATGGAGTTAAATCCCAGGCTCTGAGTCTTCCTACAAGCAAGACTTCAATTCAGGTAAGGGGCGTCACTTTTCTGCTCAAACTAACTATATCGTTCACGAAGCTCACACGTTTCTCATCTTAACTGACAAGCATTGGATGTTAGAGCGTCAGTGCTTTGTATCAGATTCAAAACAGATTTGGACCACATATGGTCCATATGTGTAAGAAACACCGTTCTTTTGTTCTCAGCACACTCACGTTTCCTGCTGTCTTAGAGACTGTAGAAAGCAAGAGCGTGCTTCTCACTCTAAAGCAGAGTGTGAACCATGGATGAGAACTATGCTGTGTGTTTCCCTTCAGAAAAGGAGTTAAATCCCAGGCTCTGTGTCTTCCTACAAGCAAGAGTTCATTTGAGGTAAGGGCAGTCACTTTTCTGCTCAAACGATCTACATTGTTCACGGAGCTCACACGTTTCTCATCTTAACAGACAAGCACTGGATGTTAGAAGACCAGTGCTTTGTATCAGTTTCAGAATCAGAGTTCGACTAGATATGGTCCGTATGTGTATGAAACACCGTTCTTTTGTTCTCAGCACACTCACGTTTCCTGCTGTCTTAGAGACTCTAGAAAGCAAGAGCGTGATTCTCGCTCTAAAGCAGAGTGTGATCTATGGATGAGACTATGCTGTGTGTTTCACTTCAGAAATGGAGTTAAATCCCATGATCTGTGTCTCCCTACAAGCAAGACTTCTTTTCAGGTAAGGGCAGTCACTTTTCTGCTCAAAGGAACTACATCGTTCACGAGCTCACCCGTTTCTCATCTTAAATGACAAGCATTGGATGTTAGAGGACCAGTGCTTTGTATCAGTTTCAGAAGAAGAGTTGGACTAGATATGGTCCGTATGTGTAGGAAACAAGGTTATTTTGTTCTCAGCACACTCACGTTTCCTGCTGTCTTAGAGACTCTAGAAAGCAAGAGCGTGCTTCTTTCTAAAGCAGAGTGTGATCCATGGATGAGAACTATGCTGTGTGTTTGCCTTCAGAAATGGAGTTAAATCCCAGGCTCTGAGTCTTCCTACAAGCAAGACTTCATTTCAGGTAAGGGCAGTAACTTTTCTGCTCAAACGAACTATATCATTCACTGAGCTCACACGTTTCTCATCTTAACTGACAAGCATTGGAAGTTAGAGGGTCAGTGCTTTGTATCAGTTTCAGAAGCAGATTTGGACTAGATATGGTCCATATGTGTAGGAAAAACCGTTCTTTTGTTCTGGGCACACTCAGATTTCCTGCTGTCTTAGAGACTCTAGAAAGCAAGAGTGTGCTTCTCGCTCTAAAGCAGAGTGTGATCCATGGATGAAAACTATGCTGTGTGTTTCCCTTCAGAAAAGAAGTTAAATCCCAGGCTCTATGTCTTCCTACAAGCAAGACTTCGTTTCAGGTAAGGGCAGTCACTTTTCAGCTCAAACGAACTACATCTTTCACGGAGCTCACACGTTTCACATCTTAACAGACAAGCATTGGATGTTAGAGGACCAGTGCTTTGTATCAGTTTCAGAAGAAGAGTTGGACTAGATATGGTCCGTATGTGTAGGAAACACCGTTCTTTTGTTCTCCGCACACTCACGTTTCCTGCTGTCTTAGAGACTCTAGAAAGCAAGAGCGTGCTTCTTTCTAAAGCAGAGTGTGACCCATGGATGAGAACTATGCTGTGTGTTTGCCTTCAGAAATGGAGTTAAATCCCAGGCTCTGAGTCTTCCTACAAGCAAGACTTCGTTTCAGGTAAGGGCAGTCACTTTTCTGCTCAAACGAACCACATCGTTCACTGAGCTCACACGTTTCTCATCTTAACTGATAAGCATTGGAAGTTAGAGGGTCAGTCCTTTGTATCAGTTTCAGAAGCAGATTTGGACTAGATATGGTCCATATGTGTAGGAAACAACGTTCTTTTGTTTTGGGCACACTCAGATTTCCTGCTGTCTTAGAGACTCTAGAAAACAAGAGCGTGCTTCTCGCTCTAAAGCAGAGTGTGATCCATGGATGAGAACTATGCTGTGTGTTTCCCTTCAGAAATGGACTTAAATCCCAGGCTCTGTGTCTTACTACAAGCAAGACTTCGTTTCAGGTAAGGGCAGTCACTGTTCAGTTCAAAGGAACTACATCATTCACTGAGCTCACACGTTTCTCATCTTAACAGACAAGCATTGGATGTTAGAGGACCAGTGCTTTTATCAATTTCCAAAGCAGAGTTCGACGAGATATGGTCCGTATGTGTATGAAACACCGTTCTTTTGTTCTCAGCACACTCACGTTTCCTGCTGTCTTAGAGACTCTAGAAAGAAGAGCATGATTCTTGTTCAAATGCAGAGTGTGATCCATGGATGAGAACACTGCTGTGTGTTTCACTTCAGAAATGGAGTTAAATCCCAGGCTCTGAGTCTTCCTACAAGCAAGACTTCGTTTCAGGTAAGGGCAGTCACTTTTAAGTTCAAAGGAACTACATCATTCACAGAGCTCACACGTTTCTCATCTTAACTGACAAGCATTGGATGTTAGAGGACCACTGCTTTGTATCACTTTCAGAAGCAGAGTTGGACTAGATATGGTCCATATGTGTAGGAAACACCCTTCTTTTGTTCTGGGCACACTCAGATGTCCTGCTGTATTAGAGATTCTAGAAAGCAAGAGTGTGCTTCTCACTCTAAAGCAGAGTGTGATCCATGGGTGTGAACTATGCTGTGTGTTTCCCTTCAGAAATGGACTTAAATCCCAGGCTCTGTGTCTTACTACAAGCAAGACTTCGTTTCAGGTAAGGGCAGTCACTTTTCAGTTCAAAGGAACTACATCATTCACTAAGCTCACACCTTTCTCATCTTAACTGACAAGCATTGGATGTTAGAGGACCAGTGCTTTGTATCACTTTCAGAAGCAGAGTTGGACTAGATATGGTCTGTATGTGTAGGAAACACCGTTCTTTTGTTCTCAGCACTTTCACGTTTCCTGCTGTCTTAGAGACTGTAGAAAGCAAGAGCGTGCTTCTCACTCTAAAGCAGAGTGTGAACCATGGATGAGAACTATGCTGTGTGTTTCCCTTCAGAAAAGGAGTTAAATCCCATGCTCTGTGTCTTCCTACAAGCAAGAGTTCATTTGAGGTAAGGGCAGTCACTTTTCTGCTCAAACGATCTACATTGTTCACGGAGCTCACACGTTTCTCATCTTAACAGACAAGCACTGGATGTTAGAAGACCAGTGCTTTGTATCAGTTTCAGAATCAGAGTTCGACTAGATATGGTCCGTATGTGTATGAAACACCGTTCTTTTGTTCTCAGCACACTGACGTTTCCTGCTGTCTTAGAGACTCTAGAAAGAAGAGCATGCTTCTTGTTCAAATGCAGAGTGTGATCCATGGATGAGAACACTGCTGTGTGTTTCACTTCAGAAATGGAGTTAAATCCCAGGCTCTGAGTCTTCCTACAAGCAAGACTTCGTTTCAGGTAAGGGCAGTCACTTTTCAGTTCAAAGGAACTACAGTATTCACTGAGCTCAAACGTTTCTCATCTTAACTGACAAGCATTGGATGTTAGAGGACCACTGCTTTGTATCACTTTCAGAAGCAGAGTTGGACTAGCTATGGTCCGTATGTGTAGGAAACACCGTTCTTTTGTTCTCAGCACACTCACGTTACCTGCTGTCTTAGAGACTGTAGAAAGCAAGAGCGTGCTTCTCGCTCTAAAGCAGAGTGTGATCCATGGATGAGAACTATGCTGTGTGTTTCCCTTCAGAAAAGGAGTTAAATCCCTGGCTCTGTGTCTTCCTACAAGCAAGACTTCGTTTCAGGTAAGGGCAGTCACTTTTCTGCTCAAACGAACTACATCGTTCACGAAGCTCACACGTTTCTCATCTTAACTGACAAGCATTGGCTGTTACTGAGTCAGTGCTTTGTATCAGTTTCAGAAGCAGATTTGCACTACATATGGTCCATATGTGTAGGAAACACCGATCTTTTGTTCTGGGCACACTCACGTTTCCTGCTGTCTTAGAGACTCTAGAAAGCAAGAGCGTGCTTCTCGCTCTAAAGCAGAGTGTGATCTATGGATGAGACTATGCTGTGTGTTTCACTTCAGAAATGGAGTTAAATCCCATGCTCTGTGTCTCCCTACAAGCAAGACTTCGTTTCAGGTAAGGGCAGTCACTTTTCTGCTCAAAGGAACTACATCGTTCACGAGCTCACCCGTTTCTCATCTTAAATGACAAGCATTGGATGTTAGAGGACCAGTGCTTTGTATCAGTTTCAGAAGAAGAGTTGGACTAGATATGGTCCGTATGTGTAGGAAACACCGTTCTTTTGTTCTCCGCACACTCACGTTTCCTGCTGTCTTAGAGACTCTAGAAAGCAAGAGCGTGCTTCTTTCTAAAGCAGAGTGTGATCCATGGATGAGAACTATGCTGTGTGTTTCCCTTCAGAAATGGAGTTAAATCCCAGGCTCTGAGTCTTCCTACAAGCAAGACTTCGTTTCAGGTAAGGGCAGTCACTTTTCTGCTCAAACGAACCACATCGTTCACTGAGCTCACACGTTTCTCATCTTAACTGATAAGCATTGGAAGTTAGAGGGTCAGTGCTTTGTATCAGTTTCAGAAGCAGATTTGGACTAGATATGGTCCATATGTGTAGGAAACAACGTTCTTTTGTTCTGGGCACACTCAGATTTCCTGCTGTCTTAGAGACTCTACCAAACAAGAGCGTGCTTCTCGCTCTAAAGCAGAGTGTGATCCATGGATGAGAACTATGCTGTGTGTTTCCCTTCAGAAATGGACTTAAATCCCAGGCTCTGTGTCTTACTACAAGCAAGACTTCGTTTCAGGTAAGGGCAATCACTGTTCAGTTCAAAGGAACTACATCATTCACTGAGCTCACACGTTTCTCATCTTAACAGACAAGCATTGGATGTTAGAGGACCAGTGCTTTTATCAATTTCCAAAGCAGAGTTCGACTAGATATGGTCCCTATGTGTAGGAAACACCATTCTCTTGTTCTGAGCACACTCACGTTTCCTGCTGTCTTAGAGAGTCTAGAAATCAAGAGCGTGCTTCTTGTTCTAAAGCAGAGTGTGATCAATGGATGATTACACTGCTGTGTATTTTACCTCAGAAATGGAGTTAAATCCCAGGCTCTGAGTCTTCCTACAAGCAAGACTTCAATTCAGGTAAGGGGCGTCACTTTTCTGTTCAAACTAACTATATCGTTCACGAAGCTCACACGTTTCTCATCTTAACTGACAAGCATTGGATGTTAGAGTGTCAGTGCTTTGTATCAGTTTCAAAACAGATTTGGACCACATATGGTCCATATGTGTAGGAAACACCGTTCTTTTGTTCTGGGCACACTCAGATTTCCTGCTGTCTTAGAGACTCTAGAAAGCAAGAGTGTGCTTCTCGCTCTAAAGCAGAGTGTGATTCATGGATGAAAACTATGCTGTGTGTTTCCCTTCAGAAAAGTAGTTAAATCCCAGGCTCTATGTCTTCCTACAAGCAAGACTTCGTTTCAGGTAAGGGCAGTCACTTTTCAGCTCAAACGAACTACATCTTTCACGAGCTCACACGTTTCTCATCTTAACAGACAAGCATTGGATGTTAGAGGACCAGTGCTTTTATCAATTTCCAAAGCAGAGTTCGACTAGATATGGTCCGTATGTGTATGAAACACCGTTCTTTTGTTCTCAGCTAACTCACGTTTCCTGCTGTCTTAGAGACTCTAGAAAGAAGAGCATGCTTCTTGTTCAAATGCAGAGTGTGATCCATGGATGAGAACACTGCTGTGTGTTTCACTTCAGAAATGGAGTTAAATCCCAGGCTCTGAGTCTTCCTACAAGCAAGACTTCGTTTCAGGTAAGGGCAGTCACTTTTCAGTTCAAAGGAACTACATCATTCACTAAGCTCACACCTTTCTCATCTTAACTGACAAGCATTGGATGTTAGAGGACCAGTGCTTTGTATCACTTTCAGAAGCAGAGTTGGACTAGATATGGTCTGTATATGTAGGAAACACCGTTCTTTTGTTCTCAGCACACTCACGTTTCCTGCTGTCTTAGAGACTGTAGAAAGCAAGAGCGTGCTTCTCACTCTAAAGCAGAGTGTGAACCATGGATGAGAACTATGCTGTGTGTTTCCCTTCAGAAAAGGAGTTAAATCCCAGGCTCTGTGTCTTCCTACAAGCAAGAGTTCATTTGAGGTAAGGGCAGTCACTTTTCTGATCAAACGATCTACATTGTTCACGGAGCTCACACGTTTCTCATCTTAACAGACAAGCACTGGATGTTAGAAGACCAGTGCTTTGTATCAGTTTCAGAATCAGAGTTCGACTAGATATGGTCCGTATGTGTATGAAACACCGTTCTTTTGTTCTCAGCACACTCACGTTTCCTGCTGTCTTAGAGACTCTAGAAAGAAGAGCATGCTTCTTGTTCAAATGCAGAGTGTGATCCATGGATGAGAACACTGCTGTGTGTTTCACTTCAGAAATGGAGTTAAAACCCAGGCTCTGAGTCTTCCTACAAGCAAGACTTCGTTTCAGGTAAGGGCAGTCACTATTCAGTTCAAAGGAACTACATCATTCACTGAGCTCAAACGTTTCTCATCTTAACTGACAAGCATTGGATGTTAGAGGACCACTGCTTTGTATCACTTTCAGAAGCAGAGTTGGACTAGCTATGGTCCGTATGTGTAGGAAACACTGTTCTTTTGTTCTCAGCACACTCACGTTACCTGCTGTCTTAGAGACTGTAGAAAGCAAGAGCGTGCTTCTCGCTCTAAAGCAGAGTGTGATCCATGGATGAGAACTATGCTGTGTGTTTCCCTTCAGAAAAGGAGTTAAATCCCTGGCTCTGTGTCTTCCTACAAGCAAGACTTCTTTTCAGGTAAGGGCAGTCACTTTTCTGCTCAAACGAACTACATCGTTCAGGAAGCTCACACGTTTCTCATCTTAACTGACAAGCATTGGCTGTTACTGAGTCAGTGCTTTGTATCAGTTTCAGAAGCAGATTTGCACTACATATGGTCCATATGTGTAGGAAACACCGATCTTTTGTTCTGGGCACACTCACGTTTCCTGCTGTCTTAGAGACTCTAGAAAGCAAGAGCGTGATTCTCGCTCTAAAGCAGAGTGTGATCTATGGATGAGACTATGCTGTGTGTTTCACTTCAGAAATGGAGTTAAATCCCATGCTCTGTGTCTCCCTACAAGCAAGACTTCGTTTCAGGTAAGGGCAGTCACTTTTCTGCTCAAAGGAACTACATCGTTCACGAGCTCACCCGTTTCTCATCTTAAATGACAAGCATTGGATGTTAGAGGACCAGTGCTTTGTATCAGTTTCAGAAGAAGAGTTGGACTAGATATGGTCCGTATGTGTAGGAAACACCGTTATTTTGTTCTCAGCACACTCACGTTTCCTGCTGTCTTAGAGACTCTAGAAAGCAAGAGCCTGCTTCTTTCTAAAGCAGAGTGTGATCCATGGATGAGAACTATGCTGTGTGTTTGCCTTCAGAAATGGAGTTAAATCCCAGGCTCTGAGTCTTCCTACAAGCAAGACTTCATTTCAGGTAAGGGCAGTCACTTTTCTGCTCAAACGAACCACATCGTTCACTGAGCTCACACGTTTCTCATCTTAACTGATAAGCATTGGAAGTTAGAGGGTCAGTGCTTTGTATCAGTTTCAGAAGCAGATTTGGACTAGTTATGGTCCATATGTGTAGGAAACAACGTTCTTTTGTTCTGGGCACACTCAGATTTCCTGCTGTCTTAGAGACTCTAGAAAACAAGAGCGTGCTTCTCGCTCTAAAGCAGAGTGTGATCCATGGATGAGAACTATGCTGTGTGTTTCCCTTCAGAAATGGACTTAAATCCCAGGCTCTGTGTCTTACTACAAGCAAGACTTCGTTTCAGGTAAGGGCAGTCACTGTTCAGTTCAAAGGAACTACATCATTCACTGAGCTCACACGTTTCTCATCTTAACAGACAAGCATTGGATGTTAGAGGACCAGTGCTTTTATCAATTTCCAAAGCAGAGTTCGACTAGATATGGTCCGTATGTGTATGAAACACCGTTCTTTTGTTCTCCGCACACTCACGTTTCCTGCTGTCTTAGAGACTCTAGAAAGAAGAGCATGCTTCTTGTTCAAATGCAGAGTGTGATCCATGGATGAGAACACTGCTGTGTGTTTCACTTCAGAAATGGAGTTAAATCCCAGGCTCTGAGTCTTCCTACAAGCAAGACTTCGTTTCAGGTAAGGGCAGTCACTTTTCAGTTCAAAGGAACTACATCATTCACTGAGCTCACACGTTTCTCATCTTAACTGACAAGCATTGGATGTTAGAGGACCACTGCTTTGTATCACTTTCAGAAGCAGAGTTGGACTAGATATGGTCCATATGTGTAGGAAACAAACTTCTTTTGTTCTGGGCACACTCAGATGTCCTGCTGTATTAGAGATTCTAGAAAGCAAGAGTGTGCTTCTCACACTAAAGCAGAGTGTGATCCATGGGTGTGAACTATGCTGTGTGTTTCCCTTCAGAAATGGACTTAAATCCCAGGCTCTGTGTCTTACTACAAGCAAGACTTCGTTTCAGGTAAGGGCAGTCACTTTTCAGTTCAAAGGAACTACATCATTCACTAAGCTCACACCTTTCTCATCTTAACTGACAAGCATTGGATGTTAGAGGACCAGTGCTTTGTATCACTTTCAGAAGCAGAGTTGGACTAGATATGGTCCTTATGTGTAGGAAACACCGTTCTTTTGTTCTCAGCACACTCACGTTTCCTGCTGTCTTAGAGACTGTAGAAAGCAAGAGCGTGCTTCTCACTCTAAAGCAGAGTGTGAACCATGGATGAGAACTATGCTGTGTGTTTCCCTTCAGAAAAGGAGTTAAATCCCATGCTCTGTGTCTTCCTACAAGCAAGAGTTCATTTGAGGTAAGGGCAGTCACTTTTCTGCTCAAACGATCTACATTGTTCACGGAGCTCACACGTTTCTCATCTTAACAGACAAGCACTGGATGTTAGAAGACCAGTGCTTTGTATCAGTTTCAGAATCAGAGTTCAACTAGATATGGTCCGTATGTGTAGGAAACAAGGTTATTTTGTTCTCAGCACACTCACGTTTCCTGCTGTCTTAGAGACTCTAGAAAGCAAGAGCGTGCTTCTTTCTAAAGCAGAGTGTGATCCATGGATGAGAACTATGCTGTGTGTTTGCCTTCAGAAATGGAGTTAAATCCCAGGCTCTGAGTCTTCCTACAAGCAAGACTTCATTTCAGGTAAGGGCAGTAACTTTTCTGCTCAAACGAACTACATCATTCACTGAGCTCACACGTTTCTCATCTTAACTGACAAGCATTGGAAGTTAGAGGGTCAGTGCTTTGTATCAGTTTCAGAAGCAGATTTGGACTAGATATGGTCCATATGTGTAGGAAAAACCGTTCTTTTGTTCTGGGCACACTCAGATTTCCTGCTGTCTTAGAGACTCTAGAAAGCAAGAGTGTGCTTCTCGCTCTAAAGCAGAGTGTGATCCATGGATGAAAACTATGCTGTGTGTTTCCCTTCAGAAAAGAAGTTAAATCCCAGGCTCTATGTCTTCCTACAAGCAAGACTTCGTTTCAGGTAAGGGCAGTCACTTTTCAGCTCAAACGAACTACATCTTTCACGGAGCTCACACGTTTCACATCTTAACAGACAAGCATTGGATGTTAGAGGACCAGTGCTTTGTATCAGTTTCAGAAGAAGAGTTGGACTAGATATGGTCCGTATGTGTAGGAAACACCGTTCTTTTGTTCTCCGCACACTCACGTTTCCTGCTGTCTTAGAGACTCTAGAAAGCAAGAGCGTGCTTCTTTCTAAAGCAGAGTGTGACCCATGGATGAGAACTATGCTGTGTGTTTGCCTTCAGAAATGGAGTTAAATCCCAGGCTCTGAGTCTTCCTACAAGCAAGACTTCGTTTCAGGTAAGGGCAGTCACTTTTCTGCTCAAACGAACCACATCGTTCACTGAGCTCACACGTTTCTCATCTTAACTGATAAGCATTGGAAGTTAGAGGGTCAGTCCTTTGTATCAGTTTCAGAAGCAGATTTGGACTAGATATGGTCCATATGTGTAGGAAACAACGTTCTTTTGTTTTGGGCACACTCAGATTTCCTGCTGTCTTAGAGACTCTAGAAAACAAGAGCGTGCTTCTCGCACTAAAGCAGAGTGTGATCCATGGATGAGAACTATGCTGTGTGTTTCCCTTCAGAAATGGACTTAAATCCCAGGCTCTGTGTCTTACTACAAGCAAGACTTCGTTTCAGGTAAGGGCAGTCACTGTTCAGTTCAAAGGAACTACATCATTCACTGAGCTCACACGTTTCTCATCTTAACAGACAAGCATTGGATGTTAGAGGACCAGTGCTTTTATCAATTTCCAAAGCAGAGTTCGACGAGATATGGTCCGTATGTTTATGAAACACCGTTCTTTTGTTCTCCGCACACTCACGTTTCCTGCTGTCTTAGAGACTCTAGAAAGAAGAGCATGATTCTTGTTCAAATGCAGAGTGTGATCCATGGATGAGAACACTGCTGTGTGTTTCACTTCAGAAATGGAGTTAAATCCCAGGCTCTGAGTCTTCCTACAAGCAAGACTTCGTTTCAGGTAAGGGTAGTCACTTTTAAGTTCAAAGGAACTACATCATTCACTGAGCTCACACGTTTCTCATCTTAACTGACAAGCATTGGATGTTAGAGGACCACTGCTTTGTATCACTTTCAGAAGCAGAGTTGGACTAGATATGGTCCATATGTGTAGGAAACACCCTTCTTTTGTTCTGGGCACACTCAGATGTCCTGCTGTATTAGAGATTCTAGAAAGCAAGAGTGTGCTTCTCACTCTAAAGCAGAGTGTGATCCATGGGTGTGAACTATGCTGTGTGTTTCCCTTCAGAAATGGACTTAAATCCCAGGCTCTGTGTCTTACTACAAGCAAGACTTCGTTTCAGGTAAGGGCAGTCACTTTTCAGTTCAAAGGAACTACATCATTCACTAAGCTCACACCTTTCTCATCTTAACTGACAAGCATTGGATGTTAGAGGACCAGTGCTTTGTATCACTTTCAGAAGCAGAGTTGGACTAGATATGGTCTGTATGTGTAGGAAACACCGTTCTTTTGTTCTCAGCACTTTCATGTTTCCTGCTGTCTTAGAGACTGTAGAAAGCAAGAGCGTGCTTCTCACTCTAAAGCAGAGTGTGAACCATGGATGAGAACTATGCTGTGTGTTTCCCTTCAGAAAAGGAGTTAAATCCCATGCTCTGTGTCTTCCTACAAGCAAGAGTTCATTTGAGGTAAGGGCAGTCACTTTTCTGCTCAAACGATCTACATTGTTCACGGAGCTCACACGTTTCTCATCTTAACAGACAAGCACTGGATGTTAGAAGACCAGTGCTTTGTATCAGTTTCAGAATCAGAGTTCGACTAGATATGGTCCGTATGTGTATGAAACACCGTTCTTTTGTTCTCAGCACACTGACGTTTCCTGCTGTCTTAGAGACTCTAGAAAGAAGAGCATGCTTCTTGTTCAAATGCAGAGTGTGATCCATGGATGAGAACACTGCTGTGTGTTTCACTTCAGAAATGGAGTTAAATCCCAGGCTCTGAGTCTTCCTACAAGCAAGACTTCGTTTCAGGTAAGGGCAGTCACTTTTCAGTTCAAAGGAACTACAGTATTCACTGAGCTCAAACGTTTCTCATCTTAACTGACAAGCATTGGATGTTAGAGGACCACTGCTTTGTATCACTTTCAGAAGCAGAGTTGGACTAGCTATGGTCCGTATGTGTAGGAAACACCGTTCTTTTGTTCTCAGCACACTCACGTTACCTGCTGTCTTAGAGACTGTAGAAAGCAAGAGCGTGCTTCTCGCTCTAAAGCAGAGTGTGATCCATGGATGAGAACTATGCTGTGTGTTTCCCTTCAGAAAAGGAGTTAAATCCCTGGCTCTGTGTCTTCCTACAAGCAAGACTTCGTTTCAGGTAAGGGCAGTCACTTTTCTGCTCAAACGAACTACATCGTTCACGAAGCTCACACGTTTCTCATCTTAACTGACAAGCATTGGCTGTTACTGAGTCAGTGCTTTGTATCAGTTTCAGAAGCAGATTTGCACTACATATGGTCCATATGTGTAGGAAACACCGATCTTTTGTTCTGGGCACACTCACGTTTCCTGCTGTCTTAGAGACTCTAGAAAGCAAGAGCGTGCTTCTCGCTCTAAAGCAGAGTGTGATCTATGGATGAGACTATGCTGTGTGTTTCACTTCAGAAATGGAGTTAAATCCCATGCTCTGTGTCTCCCTACAAGCAAGACTTCGTTTCAGGTAAGGGCAGTCACTTTTCTGCTCAAAGGAACTACATCGTTCACGAGCTCACCCGTTTCTCATCTTAAATGACAAGCATTGGATGTTAGAGGACCAGTGCTTTGTATCAGTTTCAGAAGAAGAGTTGGACTAGATATGGTCCGTATGTGTAGGAAACACCGTTCTTTTGTTCTCCGCACACTCACGTTTCCTGCTGTCTTAGAGACTCTAGAAAGCAAGAGCGTGCTTCTTTCTAAAGCAGAGTGTGATCCATGGATGAGAACTATGCTGTGTGTTTCCCTTCAGAAATGGAGTTAAATCCCAGGCTCTGAGTCTTCCTACAAGCAAGACTTCGTTTCAGGTAAGGGCAGTCACTTTTCTGCTCAAACGAACCACATCGTTCACTGAGCTCACACGTTTCTCATCTTAACTGATAAGCATTGGAAGTTAGAGGGTCAGTGCTTTGTATCAGTTTCAGAAGCAGATTTGGACTAGATATGGTCCATATGTGTAGGAAACAACGTTCTTTTGTTCTGGGCACACTCAGATTTCCTGCTGTCTTAGAGACTCTACCAAACAAGAGCGTGCTTCTCGCTCTAAAGCAGAGTGTGATCCATGGATGAGAACTATGCTGTGTGTTTCCCTTCAGAAATGGACTTAAATCCCAGGCTCTGTGTCTTACTACAAGCAAGACTTCGTTTCAGGTAAGGGCAATCACTGTTCAGTTCAAAGGAACTACATCATTCACTGAGCTCACACGTTTCTCATCTTAACAGACAAGCATTGGATGTTAGAGGACCAGTGCTTTTATCAATTTCCAAAGCAGAGTTCGACTAGATATGGTCCCTATGTGTAGGAAACACCATTCTCTTGTTCTGAGCACACTCACGTTTCCTGCTGTCTTAGAGAGTCTAGAAATCAAGAGCGTGCTTCTTGTTCTAAAGCAGAGTGTGATCAATGGATGATTACACTGCTGTGTATTTTACCTCAGAAATGGAGTTAAATCCCAGGCTCTGAGTCTTCCTACAAGCAAGACTTCAATTCAGGTAAGGGGCGTCACTTTTCTGTTCAAACTAACTATATCGTTCACGAAGCTCACACGTTTCTCATCTTAACTGACAAGCATTGGATGTTAGAGTGTCAGTGCTTTGTATCAGTTTCAAAACAGATTTGGACCACATATGGTCCATATGTGTAGGAAACACCGTTCTTTTGTTCTGGGCACACTCAGATTTCCTGCTGTCTTAGAGACTCTAGAAAGCAAGAGTGTGCTTCTCGCTCTAAAGCAGAGTGTGATTCATGGATGAAAACTATGCTGTGTGTTTCCCTTCAGAAAAGTAGTTAAATCCCAGGCTCTATGTCTTCCTACAAGCAAGACTTCGTTTCAGGTAAGGGCAGTCACTTTTCAGCTCAAACGAACTACATCTTTCACGAGCTCACACGTTTCTCATCTTAACAGACAAGCATTGGATGTTAGAGGACCAGTGCTTTTATCAATTTCCAAAGCAGAGTTCGACTAGATATGGTCCGTATGTGTATGAAACACCGTTCTTTTGTTCTCAGCTAACTCACGTTTCCTGCTGTCTTAGAGACTCTAGAAAGAAGAGCATGCTTCTTGTTCAAATGCAGAGTGTGATCCATGGATGAGAACACTGCTGTGTGTTTCACTTCAGAAATGGAGTTAAATCCCAGGCTCTGAGTCTTCCTACAAGCAAGACTTCGTTTCAGGTAAGGGCAGTCACTTTTCAGTTCAAAGGAACTACATCATTCACTAAGCTCACACCTTTCTCATCTTAACTGACAAGCATTGGATGTTAGAGGACCAGTGCTTTGTATCACTTTCAGAAGCAGAGTTGGACTAGATATGGTCTGTATGTGTAGGAAACACCGTTCTTTTGTTCTCAGCACACTCACGTTTCCTGCTGTCTTAGAGACTGTAGAAAGCAAGAGCGTGCTTCTCACTCTAAAGCAGAGTGTGAACCATGGATGAGAACTATGCTGTGTGTTTCCCTTCAGAAAAGGAGTTAAATCCCAGGCTCTGTGTCTTCCTACAAGCAAGAGTTCATTTGAGGTAAGGGCAGTCACTTTTCTGATCAAACGATCTACATTGTTCACGGAGCTCACACGTTTCTCATCTTAACAGACAAGCACTGGATGTTAGAAGACCAGTGCTTTGTATCAGTTTCAGAATCAGAGTTCGACTAGATATGGTCCGTATGTGTATGAAACACCGTTCTTTTGTTCTCAGCACACTCACGTTTCCTGCTGTCTTAGAGACTCTAGAAAGAAGAGCATGCTTCTTGTTCAAATGCAGAGTGTGATCCATGGATGAGAACACTGCTGTGTGTTTCAGTTCAGAAATGGAGTTAAAACCCAGGCTCTGAGGCTTCCTACAAGCAAGACTTCGTTTCAGGTAAGGGCAGTCACTATTCAGTTCAAAGGAACTACATCATTCACTGAGCTCAAACGTTTCTCATCTTAACTGACAAGCATTGGATGTTAGAGGACCACTGCTTTGTATCACTTTCAGAAGCAGAGTTGGACTAGCTATGGTCCGTATGTGTAGGAAACACCGTTCTTTTGTTCTCAGCACACTCACGTTTCCTGCTGTCTTAGAGACTCTAGAAAGCAAGAGCGTGATTCTCGCTCTAAAGCAGAGTGTGATCTATGGATGAGACTATGCTGTGTGTTTCACTTCAGAAATGGAGTTAAATCCCATGCTCTGTGTCTCCCTACAAGCAAGACTTCGTTTCAGGTAAGGGCAGTCACTTTTCTGCTCAAAGGAACTACATCGTTCACGAGCTCACCCGTTTCTCATCTTAAATGACAAGCATTGGATGTTAGAGGACCAGTGCTTTGTATCAGTTTCAGAAGAAGAGTTGGACTAGATATGGTCCGTATGTGTAGGAAACACCGTTATTTTGTTCTCAGCACACTCACGTTTCCTGCTGTCTTAGAGACTCTAGAAAGCAAGAGCCTGCTTCTTTCTAAAGCAGAGTGTGATCCATGGATGAGAACTATGCTGTGTGTTTGCCTTCAGAAATGGAGTTAAATCCCAGGCTCTGAGTCTTCCTACAAGCAAGACTTCATTTCAGGTAAGGGCAGTCACTTTTCTGCTCAAACGAACCACATCGTTCACTGAGCTCACACGTTTCTCATCTTAACTGATAAGCATTGGAAGTTAGAGGGTCAGTGCTTTGTATCAGTTTCAGAAGCAGATTTGGACTAGTTATGGTCCATATGTGTAGGAAACAACGTTCTTTTGTTCTGGGCACACTCAGATTTCCTGCTGTCTTAGAGACTCTAGAAAACAAGAGCGTGCTTCTCGCTCTAAAGCAGAGTGTGATCCATGGATGAGAACTATGCTGTGTGTTTCCCTTCAGAAATGGACTTAAATCCCAGGCTCTGTGTCTTACTACAAGCAAGACTTCGTTTCAGGTAAGGGCAGTCACTGTTCAGTTCAAAGGAACTACATCATTCACTGAGCTCACACGTTTCTCATCTTAACAGACAAGCATTGGATGTTAGAGGACCAGTGCTTTTATCAATTTCCAAAGCAGAGTTCGACTAGATATGGTCCGTATGTGTATGAAACACCGTTCTTTTGTTCTCCGCACACTCACGTTTCCTGCTGTCTTAGAGACTCTAGAAAGAAGAGCATGCTTCTTGTTCAAATGCAGAGTGTGATCCATGGATGAGAACACTGCTGTGTGTTTCACTTCAGAAATGGAGTTAAATCCCAGGCTCTGAGTCTTCCTACAAGCAAGACTTCGTTTCAGGTAAGGGCAGTCACTTTTCAGTTCAAAGGAACTACATCATTCACTGAGCTCACACGTTTCTCATCTTAACTGACAAGCATTGGATGTTAGAGGACCACTGCTTTGTATCACTTTCAGAAGCAGAGTTGGACTAGATATGGTCCATATGTGTAGGAAACAAACTTCTTTTGTTCTGGGCACACTCAGATGTCCTGCTGTATTAGAGATTCTAGAAAGCAAGAGTGTGCTTCTCACACTAAAGCAGAGTGTGATCCATGGGTGTGAACTATGCTGTGTGTTTCCCTTCAGAAATGGACTTAAATCCCAGGCTCTGTGTCTTACTACAAGCAAGACTTCGTTTCAGGTAAGGGCAGTCACTTTTCAGTTCAAAGGAACTACATCATTCACTAAGCTCACACCTTTCTCATCTTAACTGACAAGCATTGGATGTTAGAGGACCAGTGCTTTGTATCACTTTCAGAAGCAGAGTTGGACTAGATATGGTCCTTATGTGTAGGAAACACCGTTCTTTTGTTCTCAGCACACTCACGTTTCCTGCTGTCTTAGAGACTGTAGAAAGCAAGAGCGTGCTTCTCACTCTAAAGCAGAGTGTGAACCATGGATGAGAACTATGCTGTGTGTTTCCCTTCAGAAAAGGAGTTAAATCCCATGCTCTGTGTCTTCCTACAAGCAAGAGTTCATTTGAGGTAAGGGCAGTCACTTTTCTGCTCAAACGATCTACATTGTTCACGGAGCTCACACGTTTCTCATCTTAACAGACAAGCACTGGATGTTAGAAGACCAGTGCTTTGTATCAGTTTCAGAATCAGAGTTCAACTAGATATGGTCCGTATGTGTATGAAACACCGTTCTTTTGTTCTCAGCACACTCACGTTTCCTGCTGTCTTAGAGACTCTAGAAAGAAGAGCATGCTTCTTGTTCAAATGCAGAGTGTGATCCATGGATGAGAACTATGCTGTGTGTTTCCCTTCAGAAATGGACTTAAATCCCAGGCTCTGTGTCTTACTACAAGCAAGACTTCGTTTCAGGTAAGGGCAGTCACTGTTCAGTTCAAAGGAACTACATCATTCACTGAGCTCACACGTTTCTCATCTTAACAGACAAGCATTGGATGTTAGAGGACCAGTGCTTTTATCAATTTCCAAAGCAGAGTTCGACTAGATATGGTCCGTATGTGTATGAAACACCGTTCTTTTGTTCTCAGGTAACTCACGTTTCCTGCTGTCTTAGAGACTCTAGAAAGAAGAGCATGCTTCTTGTTCAAATGCAGAGTGTGATCCATGGATGAGAACACTGCTGTGTGTTTCACTTCAGAAATGGAGTTAAATCCCAGGCTCTGAGTCTTCCTACAAGCAAGACTTCGTTTCAGGTAAGGGCAGTCACTTTTCAGTTCAAAGGAACTACATCATTCACTGAGCTCACACGTTTCTCATCTTAACTGACAAGCATTGGATGTTAGAGGACCACTGCTTTGTATCACTTTCAGAAGCAGAGTTGGACTAGATATGGTCCATATGTGTAGGAAACAAACTTCTTTTGTTCTGGGCACACTCAGATGTCCTGCTGTATTAGAGATTCTAGAAAGCAAGAGTGTGCTTCTCACTCTAAAGCAGAGTGTGATCCATGGGTGTGAACTATGCTGTGTGTTTCCCTTCAGAAATGGACTTAAATCCCAGGCTCTGTGTCTTACTACAAGCAAGACTTCGTTTCAGGTAAGGGCAGTCACTTTTCAGTTCAAAGGAACTACATCATTCACTAAGCTCACACCTTTCTCATCTTAACTGACAAGCATTGGATGTTAGAGGACCAGTGCTTTGTATCACTTTCAGAAGCAGAGTTGGACTAGATATGGTCTGTATGTGTAGGAAACACCGTTCTTTTGTTCTCAGCACACTCACGTTTCCTGCTGTCTTAGAGACTGTAGAAAGCAAGAGCGTGCTTCTCACTCTAAAGCAGAGTGTGAACCATGGATGAGAACTATGCTGTGTGTTTCCCTTCAGAAAAGGAGTTAAATCCCATGCTCTGTGTCTTCCTACAAGCAAGAGTTCATTTGAGGTAAGGGCAGTCACTTTTCTGCTCAAACGATCTACATTGTTCACGGAGCTCACACGTTTCTCATCTTAACAGACAAGCACTGGATGTTAGAAGACCAGTGCTTTGTATCAGTTTCAGAATCAGAGTTCGACTAGATATGGTCCGTATGTGTATGAAACACCGTTCTTTTGTTCTCAGCACACTTACGTTTCCTGCTGTCTTAGAGACTCTAGAAAGAAGAGCATGCTTCTTGTTCAAATGCAGAGTGTGATCCATGGATGAGAACACTGCTGTGTGTTTCACTTCAGAAATGGAGTTAAATCCCAGGCTCTGAGTCTTCCTACAAGCAAGACTTCGTTTCAGGTAAGGGCAGTCACTTTTCAGTTCAAAGGAACTACAGTATTCACTGAGCTCAAACGTTTCTCATCTTAACTGACAAGCATTGGATGTTAGAGGACCACTGCTTTGTATCACTTTCAGAAGCAGAGTTGGACTAGATATGGTCCGTATGTGTAGGAAACACCGTTCTTTTGTTCTCAGCACACTCACGTTACCTGCTGTCTTAGAGACTGTAGAAAGCAAGAGCGTGCTTCTCGCTCTAAAGCAGAGTGTGATCCATGGATGAGAACTATGCTGTGTGTTTCCCTTCAGAAAAGGAGTTAAATCCCTGGCTCTGTGTCTTCCTACAAGCAAGACTTCGTTTCAGGTAAGGGCAGTCACTTTTCTGCTCAAACGAACTACATCGTTCACGAAGCTCACACGTTTCTCATCTTAACTGACAAGCATTGGCTGTTACTGAATCAGTGCTTTGTATCAGTTTCAGAAGCAGATTTGCACTACATATGGTCCATATGTGTAGGAAACACCGATCTTTTGTTCTGGGCACACTCACGTTTCCTGCTGTCTTAGAGACTCTAGAAAGCAAGAGCGTGCTTCTCGCTCTAAAGCAGAGTGTGATCTATGGATGAGACTATGCTGTGTGTTTCACTTCAGAAATGGAGTTAAATCCCATGCTCTGTGTCTCCCTACAAGCAAGACTTCGTTTCAGGTAAGGGCAGTCACTTTTCTGCTCAAAGGAACTACATCGTTCACGAGCTCACCCGTTTCTCAACTTAAATGACAAGCATTGGATGTTAGAGGACCAGTGCTTTGTATCAGTTTCAGAAGAAGAGTTGGACTAGATATGGTCCGTATGTGTAGGAAACACCGTTCTTTTGTTCTCCGCACACTCACGTTTCCTGCTGTCTTAGAGACTCTAGAAAGCAAGAGCGTGCTTCTTTCTAAAGCAGAGTGTGATCCATGGATGAGAACTATGCTGTGTGTTTGCCTTCAGAAATGGAGTTAAATCCCAGGCTCTGAGTCTTCCTACAAGCAAGACTTCGTTTCAGGTAAGGGCAGTCACTTTTCTGCTCAAACAAACCACATCGTTCACTGAGCTCACACGTTTCTCATCTTAACTGATAAGCATTGGAAGTTAGAGGGTCAGTGCTTTGTATCAGTTTCAGAAGCAGATTTGGACTAGATATGGTCCATATGTGTAAGAAACAACGTTCTTTTGTTCTGGGCACACTCAGATTTCCTGCTGTCTTAGAGACTCTAGAAAACAAGAGCGTGCTTCTCGCTCTAAAGCAGAGTGTGATCCATGGATGAGAACTATGCTGTGTGTTTCCCTTCAGAAATGGACTTAAATCCCAGGCTCTGTGTCTTACTACAAGCAAGACTTCGTTTCAGGTAAGGGCAGTCACTGTTCAGTTCAAAGGAACTACATCATTCACTGAGCTCACAATTTCTCATCTTAACTGACAACCATTGGATGTTAGAGGACCAGTGCTTTTATCAATTTCCAAAGCAGAGTTCGACTAGATATGGTCCGTATGTGTATGAAACACCGTTCTTTTGTTCTCCGCACACTCACGTTTCCTGCTGTCTTAGAGACTCTAGAAAGAAGAGCATGCTTCTTGTTCAAATGCAGAGTGTGATCCATGGATGAGAACACTGCTGTGTGTTTCACTTCAGAAATGGAGTTAAATCCCAGGCTCTGAGTCTTCCTACAAGCAAGACTTCGTTTCAGGTAAGGGCAGTCACTTTTCAGTTCAAAGGAACTACATCATTCACTGAGCTCACACGTTTCTCATCTTAACTGACAAGCATTGGATGTTAGAGGACCACTGCTTTGTATCACTTTCAGAAGCAGAGTTGGACTAGATATGGTCCATATGTGTAGGAAACAAACTTCTTTTGTTCTGGGCACACTCAGATGTCCTGCTGTATTAGAGATTCTAGAAAGCAAGAGTGTGCTTCTCACACTAAAGCAGAGTGTGATCCATGGGTGTGAACTATGCTGTGTGTTTCCCTTCAGAAATGGACTTAAATCCCAGGCTCTGTGTCTTCCTACAAGCAAGACTTCGTTTCAGGTAAGGGCAGTCACTTTTCAGTTCAAAGGAACTACATCATTCACTAAGCTCACACCTTTCTCATCTTAACTGACAAGCATTGGATGTTAGAGGACCAGTGCTTTGTATCACTTTCAGAAGCAGAGTTGGACTAGATATGGTCCTTATGTGTAGGAAACACCGTTCTTTTGTTCTCAGCACACTCATGTTTCCTGCTGTCTTAGAGACTGTAGAAAGCAAGAGCGTGCTTCTCACTCTAAAGCAGAGTGTGAACCATGGATGAGAACTATGCTGTGTGTTTCCCTTCAGAAAAGGAGTTAAATCCCATGCTCTGTGTCTTCCTACAAGCAAGAGTTCATTTGAGGTAAGGGCAGTCACTTTTCTGCTCAAACGATCTACATTGTTCACGGAGCTCACACGTTTCTCATCTTAACAGACAAGCACTGGATGTTAGAAGACCAGTGCTTTGTATCAGTTTCAGAATCAGAGTTCAACTAGATATGGTCCGTATGTGTATGAAACACCGTTCTTTTGTTCTCAGCACACTCACGTTTCCTGCTGTCTTAGAGACTCTAGAAAGAAGAGCATGCTTCTTGTTCAAATGCAGAGTGTGATCCATGGATGAGAACTATGCTGTGTGTTTCCCTTCAGAAATGGACTTAAATCCCAGGCTCTGTGTCTTACTACAAGCAAGACTTCGTTTCAGGTAAGGGCAGTCACTGTTCAGTTCAAAGGAACTACATCATTCACTGAGCTCACACGTTTCTCATCTTAACAGACAAGCATTGGATGTTAGAGGACCAGTGCTTTTATCAATTTCCAAAGCAGAGTTCGACTAGATATGGTCCGTATGTGTATGAAACACCGTTCTTTTGTTCTCAGGTAACTCACGTTTCCTGCTGTCTTAGAGACTCTAGAAAGAAGAGCATGCTTCTTGTTCAAATGCAGAGTGTGATCCATGGATGAGAACACTGCTGTGTGTTTCACTTCAGAAATGGAGTTAAATCCCAGGCTCTGAGTCTTCCTACAAGCAAGACTTCGTTTCAGGTAAGGGCAGTCACTTTTCAGTTCAAAGGAACTACATCATTCACTGAGCTCACACGTTTCTCATCTTAACTGACAAGCATTGGATGTTAGAGGACCACTGCTTTGTATCACTTTCAGAAGCAGAGTTGGACTAGATATGGTCCATATGTGTAGGAAACAAACTTCTTTTGTTCTGGGCACACTCAGATGTCCTGCTGTATTAGAGATTCTAGAAAGCAAGAGTGTGCTTCTCACTCTAAAGCAGAGTGTGATCCATGGGTGTGAACTATGCTGTGTGTTTCCCTTCAGAAATGGACTTAAATCCCAGGCTCTGTGTCTTACTACAAGCAAGACTTCGTTTCAGGTAAGGGCAGTCACTTTTCAGTTCAAAGGAACTACATCATTCACTAAGCTCACACCTTTCTCATCTTAACTGACAAGCATTGGATGTTAGAGGACCAGTGCTTTGTTTCACTTTCAGAAGCAGAGTTGGACTAGATATGGTCTGTATGTGTAGGAAACACCGTTCTTTTGTTCTCAGCACACTCACGTTTCCTGCTGTCTTAGAGACTGTAGAAAGCAAGAGCGTGCTTCTCACTCTAAAGCAGAGTGTGAACCATGGATGAGAACTATGCTGTGTGTTTCCCTTCAGAAAAGGAGTTAAATCCCATGCTCTGTGTCTTCCTACAAGCAAGAGTTCATTTGAGGTAAGGGCAGTCACTTTTCTGCTCAAACGATCTACATTGTTCACGGAGCTCACACGTTTCTCATCTTAACAGACAAGCACTGGATGTTAGAAGACCAGTGCTTTGTATCAGTTTCAGAATCAGAGTTCGACTAGATATGGTCCGTATGTGTATGAAACACCTTTCTTTTGTTCTCAGCACACTTACGTTTCCTGCTGTCTTAGAGACTCTAGAAAGAAGAGCATGCTTCTTGTTCAAATGCAGAGTGTGATCCATGGATGAGAACACTGCTGTGTGTTTCACTTCAGAAATGGAGTTAAATCCCAGGCTCTGAGTCTTCCTACAAGCAAGACTTCGTTTCAGGTAAGGGCAGTCACTTTTCAGTTCAAAGGAACTACAGTATTCACTGAGCTCAAACGTTTCTCATCTTAACTGACAAGCATTGGATGTTAGAGGACCACTGCTTTGTATCACTTTCAGAAGCAGAGTTGGACTAGATATGGTCCGTATGTGTAGGAAACACCGTTCTTTTGTTCTCAGCACACTCACGTTACCTGCTGTCTTAGAGACTGTAGAAAGCAAGAGCGTGCTTCTCGCTCTAAAGCAGAGTGTGATCCATGGATGAGAACTATGCTGTGTGTTTCCCTTCAGAAAAGGAGTTAAATCCCTGGCTCTGTGTCTTCCTACAAGCAAGACTTCGTTTCAGGTAAGGGCAGTCACTTTTCTGCTCAAACGAACTACATCGTTCACGAAGCTCACACGTTTCTCATCTTAACTGACAAGCATTGGCTGTTACTGAATCAGTGCTTTGTATCAGTTTCAGAAGCAGATTTGCACTACATATGGTCCATATGTGTAGGAAACACCGATCTTTTGTTCTGGGCACACTCACGTTTCCTGCTGTCTTAGAGACTCTAGAAAGCAAGAGCGTGCTTCTCGCTCTAAAGCAGAGTGTGATCTATGGATGAGACTATGCTGTGTGTTTCACTTCAGAAATGGAGTTAAATCCCATGCTCTGTGTCTCCCTACAAGCAAGACTTCGTTTCAGGTAAGGGCAGTCACTTTTCTGCTCAAAGGAACTACATCGTTCACGAGCTCACCCGTTTCTCATCTTAAATGACAAGCATTGGATGTTAGAGGACCAGTGCTTTGTATCAGTTTCAGAAGAAGAGTTGGACTAGATATGGTCCGTATGTGTAGGAAACACCGTTCTTTTGTTCTCCGCACACTCACGTTTCCTGCTGTCTTAGAGACTCTAGAAAGCAAGAGCGTGCTTCTTTCTAAAGCAGAGTGTGATCCATGGATGAGAACTATGCTGTGTGTTTGCCTTCAGAAATGGAGTTAAATCCCAGGCTCTGAGTCTTCCTACAAGCAAGACTTCGTTTCAGGTAAGGGCAGTCACTTTTCTGCTCAAACAAACCACATCGTTCACTGAGCTCACACGTTTCTCATCTTAACTGATAAGCATTGGAAGTTAGAGGGTCAGTGCTTTGTATCAGTTTCAGAAGCAGATTTGGACTAGATATGGTCCATATGTGTAAGAAACAACGTTCTTTTGTTCTGGGCACACTCAGATTTCCTGCTGTCTTAGAGACTCTAGAAAACAAGAGCGTGCTTCTCGCTCTAAAGCAGAGTGTGATCCATGGATGAGAACTATGCTGTGTGTTTCCCTTCAGAAATGGACTTAAATCCCAGGCTCTGTGTCTTACTACAAGCAAGACTTCGTTTCAGGTAAGGGCAGTCACTGTTCAGTTCAAAGGAACTACATCATTCACTGAGCTCACAATTTCTCATCTTAACTGACAACCATTGGATGTTAGAGGACCACTGCTTTGTATCACTTTCAGAAGCAGAGTTGGACTAGATATGGTCCGTATGTGTAGGAAACACCGTTCTTTTGTTCTCAGCACACTCACGTTTCCTGCTGTCTTAGAGACTCTAGAAAGAAGAGCATGCTTCTTGGTCAAATGCAGAGTGTGATCCATGGATGAGAACACTGCTGTGTGTTTCACTTCAGAAATGGAGTTAAATCCCAGGCACTGAGTCTTCCTACAAGCAAGACTTCGTTTCAGGTAAGGGCAGTCACTTTTCAGTTCAAAGGAACTACAGTATTCACTGAGCTCAAACGTTTCTCATCTTAACTGACAAGCATTGGATGTTAGAGGACCACTGCTTTGTATCACTTTCAGAAGCAGAGTTGGACTAGATATGGTCCGTATGTGTAGGAAACACCGTTCTTTTGTTCTCAGCACACTCACGTTACCTGCTGTCTTAGAGACTGTAGAAAGCAAGAGCGTGCTTCTCGCTCTAAAGCAGAGTGTGATCCATGGATGAGAACTATGCTGTGTGTTTCCCTTCAGGAAAGGAGTTAAATCCCTGGCTCTGTGTCTTCCTACAAGCAAGACTTCGTTTCAGGTAAGGGCAGTCACTTTTCTGCTCAAACAAACTACATCGCTCACGAAGCTCACACGTTTCTCATCTTAACTGACAAGCATTGGCTGTTACTGAGTCAGTGCTTTGTATCAGTTTCAGAAGCAGATTTGCACTACATATGGTCCATATGTGTAGGAAACTCCGATCTTTTGTTCTGGGCACACTCACGTTTCCTGCTGTCTTAGAGACTCTAGAAAGCAAGAGCGTGCTTCTCGCTCTAAAGCAGAGTGTGATCTATGGATGAGACTATGCTGTGTGTTTCACTTCAGAAATGGAGTTAAATCCCATGCTCTGTGTCTCCCTACAAGCAAGACTTCGTTTCAGGTAAGGGCAGTCACTTTTCTGCTCAAAGGAACTACATCGTTCACGAGCTCACCCGTTTCTCATCGTAAATGACAAGCATTGGATGTTAGAGGACCAGTGCTTTGTATCAGTTTCAGAATCAGAGTTGGACTAGATATGGTCCGTATGTGTAGGAAACACCGTTCTTTTGTTCTCCGCACACTCACGTTTCCTGCTGTCTTAGAGACTCTAGAAAGCAAGAGCGTGCTTCTTTCTAAAGCAGAGTGTGATCCATGGATGAGAACTATGCTGTGTGTTTGCCTTCAGAAATGGAGTTAAATCCCAGGCTCTGAGTCTTCCTACAAGCAAGACTTCGTTTCAGGTAAGGGCAGTCACTTTTCTGCTCAAACAAACCACATCGTTCACTGAGCTCACACGTTTCTCATCTTAACTGATAAGCATTGGAAGTTAGAGGGTCAGTGCTTTGTATCAGTTTCAGAAGCAGATTTGGACTAGATATGGTCCATATGTGTAGGAAACAACGTTCTTTTGTTCTGGGCACACTCAGATTTCCTGCTGTCTTAGAGACTCTAGAAAACAAGAGCGTGCTTCTCGCTCTAAAGAAGAGTGTGATCCATGGATGAGAACTATGCTGTGTGTTTCCCTTCAGAAATGGACTTAAATCCCAGGCTCTGTGTCTTACTACAAGCAAGACTTCGTTTCAGGTAAGGGCAGTCACTGTTCAGTTCAAAGGAACTACATCATTCACTGAGCTCACAATTTCTCATCTTAACTGACAACCATTGGATGTTAGAGGACCACTGCTTTGTATCACTTTCAGAAGCAGAGTTGGACTAGATATGGTCCGTATGTGTAGGAAACACCGTTCTTTTGTTCTCAGCACACTCACGTTTCCTGCTGTCTTAGAGACTGTAGAAAGCAAGAGCGTGCTTCTTGTTCTAAAGCAGAGTGTGATCCATGGATGAGAACTATGCTGTGTGTTTTCCTTCAAAAAAGGAGTTAAATCCCAGGCTCTGAGTCTTCCTACAAGCAAGACTTCGTTTCAGGTAAGGGCAGTCACTTTTCAGTTCAAAGGAACTACAGTATTCACTGAGCTCAAACGTTTCTCATCTTAACTGACAAGCATTGGATGTTAGAGGACCACTGCTTTGTATCACTTTCAGAAGCAGAGTTGGACTAGATATGGTCCGTATGTGTAGGAAACACCGTTCTTTTGTTCTCAGCACACTCACGTTACCTGCTGTCTTAGAGACTGTAGAAAGCAAGAGCGTGCTTCTCGCTCTAAAGCAGAGTGTGATCCATGGATGAGAACTATGCTGTGTGTTTCCCTTCAGAAAAGGAGTTAAATCCCTGGCTCTGTGTGTTCCTACAAGCAAGACTTCGTTTCAGGTAAGGGCAGTCACTTTTCTGCTCAAACGAACTACATCGTTCACGAAGCTCACACGTTTCTCATCTTAACTGACAAGCATTGGCTGTTACTGAGTCAGTGCTTTGTATCAGTTTCAGAAGCAGATTTGCACTACATATGGTCCATATGTGTAGGAAACACCGATCTTTTGTTCTGGGCACACTCACGTTTCCTGCTGTCTTAGAGACTCTAGAAAGCAAGAGCGTGCTTCTCGCTCTAAAGCAGAGTGTGATCTATGGATGAGACTATGCTGTGTGTTTCACTTCAGAAATGGACTTAAATCCCAGGCTCTGAGTCTTCCTACAAGTAAGACTTCGTTTCAGGTAAGTGCAGTCAGTTTTCTGCTCAAACGAACTACATCATTCACGAAGCTCACACGTTTCTCATCTTAAATGAAAAGCATTGGATGTTAGAGGACCAGTGCTTTGTATCAGTTTCAGAAGAAGAGTTGGACTAGATATGGTCCGTATGGGTAGGAAACACCGTTCTCTTGTTCTCAGCACAGTCACGTTTCCTGCTGTCTTAGAGACACTAGAAAGCAAGAGCGTGCTTCTTTCTAAAGCAGAGTGTGATCCATGGATGAGAACTATGCTATGTGTTTGCCTTCAGAAATGGAGTTAAATCCCAGGATCTGAGTCTTCCTACAAGCAAGACTTCGTTTCAGGTAAGGGCAGTCACTTTCCTGCTCAAACTAACTACATTTTTCACTGAGCTCACACGTTTCTCATCTTAACTGAAAAGCATTGGAAGTTAGAGGGTCAGTGCTTTGTATCAGTTTCAGAAGGAGATTTGGACTAGATATGTTCCATATGTGTAGGAAACACTGTTCTTTTTTTCTGGGCACTCAGATTCCCTGCTGTCTTAGAGACTCTAGAAAGCAAGAGTGTGCTTCTCGCTCTAAAGCAGATTGTGATCCATGGATGAAAACTATGCTGTGTGCTTCCCTTCAGAAAAGTAGTTAAATCCCAGGCTCTATGTCTTCATACATGCAAGACTTCCTTTCAGGTAAGGGCAGTAATTTTTCAGCTCAAACGCACTACATCTTTCAAGAGCTCACACGATTCTCATCTTAACAGACAAGCATTGGATGTTAGAGGACCAGTGCTTTTATCAATTTCCAAAGCAGAGTTCGACTAGATATGGTCCGTATGTGTATGAAACTCCGTTCTTTTGTTCTCAGCTAACTCACGTTTCCTGCTGCCTTAGAGACTCTAGAAAGAAGAGCATGCTTCTTGTTCAAATGCAGAGTGTGATCCATGGATGAGAACACTGCTGTGTGTTTCACTTCAGAAATGGAGTTAAATCCCAGGCTCTGAGTCTTCCTACAAGCAAGACTTCGTTTCAGGTAAGGGCAGTCACTTTTCAGTTCAAAGGAACTACATCATTCACTGAGCTCACACGTTTCTCATCTTAACTGACAAGCATTGGATGTTAGAGGACCACTGCTTTGTATCACTTTCAGAAGCAGAGTTGGACTAGATATGGTCCGTATGTGTAGGAAACACCGTTCTTTGTTCTCAGCACACTCACGTTACCTGCTGTCTTAGAGACTGTAGAAAGCAAGAGCGTGCTTCTCGCTCTAAAGCAGAGTGTGATCCATGGATGAGAACTATGCTGTGTGTTTCCCTTCAGAAAAGGAGTTAAATCCCTGGCTCTGTGTGTTCCTACAAGCAAGACTTCGTTTCAGGTAAGGGCAGTCACTTTTCTGCTCAAACGAACTACATCGTTCACGAAGCTCACACGTTTCTCATCTTAACTGACAAGCATTGGCTGTTACTGAGTCAGTGCTTTGTATCAGTTTCAGAAGCAGATTTGCACTACATATGGTCCATATGTGTAGGAAACACCGATCTTTTGTTCTGGGCACACTCACGTTTCCTGCTGTCTTAGAGACTCTAGAAAGCAAGAGCGTGCTTCTCGCTCTAAAGCAGAGTGTGATCTATGGATGAGACTATGCTGTGTGTTTCACTTCAGAAATGGACTTAAATCCCAGGCTCTGAGTCTTCCTACAAGTAAGACTTCGTTTCAGGTAAGTGCAGTCAGTTTTCTGCTCAAACGAACTACATCGTTCACGAAGCTCACACGTTTCTCATCTTAAATGAAAAGCATTGGATGTTAGAGGACCAGTGCTTTGTATCAGTTTCAGAAGAAGAGTTGGACTAGATATGGTCCGTATGGGTAGGAAACACCGTTCTCTTGTTCTCAGCACACTCACGTTTCCTGCTGTCTTAGAGACACTAGAAAGCAAGAGCGTGCTTCTTTCTAAAGCAGAGTGTGATCCATGGATGAGAACTATGCTATGTGTTTGCCTTCAGAAATGGAGTTAAATCCCAGGATCTGAGTCTTCCTACAAGCAAGACTTCGTTTCAGGTAAGGGCAGTCACTTTCCTGCTCAAACTAACTACATTTTTCACTGAGCTCACACGTTTCTCATCTTAACTGAAAAGCATTGGAAGTTAGAGGGTCAGTGCTTTGTATCAGTTTCAGAAGGAGATTTGGACTAGATATGTTCCATATGTGTAGGAAACACTGTTCTTTTTTTCTGGGCACTCAGATTTCCTGCTGTCTTAGAGACTCTAGAAAGCAAGAGTGTGCTTCTCGCTCTAAAGCAGATTGTGATCCATGGATGAAAACTATGCTGTGTGCTTCCCTTCAGAAAAGTAGTTAAATCCCAGGCTCTATGTCTTCATACATGCAAGACTTCCTTTCAGGTAAGGGCAGTAATTTTTCAGCTCAAACGCACTACATCTTTCAAGAGCTCACACGATTCTCATCTTAACAGACAAGCATTGGATGTTAGAGGACCAGTGCTTTTATCAATTTCCAAAGCAGAGTTCGACTAGATATGGTCCGTATGTGTATGAAACACCGTTCTTTTGTTCTCAGCTAACTCACGTTTCCTGCTGCCTTAGAGACTCTAGAAAGAAGAGCATGCTTCTTGTTCAAATGCAGAGTGTGATCCATGGATGAGAACACTGCTGTGTGTTTCACTTCAGAAATGGAGTTAAATCCCAGGCTCTGAGTCTTCCTACAAGCAAGACTTCGTTTCAGGTAAGGGCAGTCACTTTTCAGTTCAAAGGAACTACATCATTCACTGAGCTCACACGTTTCTCATCTTAACTGACAAGCATTGGATGTTAGAGGACCACTGCTTTGTATCACTTTCAGAAGCAGAGTTGGACTAGATATGGTCCGTATGTGTAGGAAACACCGTTCTTTGTTCTCAGCACACTCACGTTACCTGCTGTCTTAGAGACTGTAGAAAGCAAGAGCGTGCTTCTCGCTCTAAAGCAGAGTGTGATCCATGGATGAGAACTATGCTGTGTGTTTCCCTTCAGAAAAGGAGTTAAATCCCTGGCTCTGAGTCTTCCTACAAGCAAGACTTCGTTTCAGGTAAGGGCAGTCACTTTTCTGCTCAAACGAACTACATCGTTCACGAAGCTCACACGTTTCTCATCTTAACTGACAATCATTGGCTGTTACTGAGTCAGTGCTTTGTATCAGTTTCAGAAGCAGATTTGCACTACATATGGTCCATATGTGAAGGAAACACCGATCTTTTGTTCTGGGCACACTCACGTTTCCTGCTGTCTTAGAGACTCTAGAAAGCAAGAGCGTGCTTCTCGCTCTAAAACAGAGTGTGATCTATGGATGAGACTATGCTGTGTGTTTCACTTCAGAAATGGAGTTAAATCCCATGCTCTGTGTCTCCCTACAAGCAAGACTTCGTTTCAGGTAAGGGCAGTCACTTTTCAGCTCAAACGAACTACATCTTTCACGGAGCTCACACGTTTCACATCTTAACAGACAAGCATTGGATGTTAGAGGACCAGTGCTTTGTATCAGTTTCAGAAGAAGAGTTGGACTAGATATGGTCCGTATGTGTAGGAAACACCGTTCTTTTGTTCTCCGCACACTCACGTTTCCTGCTGTCTTAGAGACTCTAGAAAGCAAGAGCGTGCTTCTTTCTAAAGCAGAGTGTGATCCATGGATGAGAACTATGCTGTGTGTTTGCCTTCAGAAATGGAGTTAAATCCCAGGCTCTGAGTCTTTCTACAAGCAAGACTTCGTTTCAGGTAAGGGCAGTCACTTTCCTGCTCACACTAACTACATTTTTCACTGAGCTCACACGTTTCTCATCTTAACTGAAAAGCATTGGAAGTTAGAGGGTCAGTGCTTTGTATCAGTTTCAGAAGGAGATTTGGACTAGATATGGTCCATATGTGTAGGAAACACTGTTCTTTTTTTCTGGGCACTCAGATTTCCTGCTGTCTTAGAGACTCTAGAAAGCAAGAGTGTGCTTCTCGCTCTAAAGCAGAGTGTGATCCATGGATGAAAACTATGCTGTGTGTTTCCCTTCAGAAAAGTAGTTAAATCCCAGGCTCTATGTCTTCCTACAAGCAAGACTTCCTTTCAGGTAAGGGCAGTCATTTTTCAGCTCAAACGAACTACATCTTTCACGAGCTCACACGTTTCTCATCTTAACAGACAAGCATTGGATGTTAGAGGACCAGTGCTTTTATCAATTTCCAAAGCAGAGTTCGACTAGATATGGTCCGTACGTGTATGAAACACCGTTCTTTTGTTCTCAGCTAACTCACCTTTCCTGCTGCGTTAGAGACTCTAGAAAGAAGAGCATGCTTCCTGTTCAAATGCAGAGTGTGATCCATGGATGAGAACACTGCTGTGTGTTTCACTTCAGAAATGGAGTTAAATCCCAGGCTCTGAGTCTTCCTACAAGCAAGACTTCGTTTCAGGTAAGGGCAGTCACTTTTCAGTTCAAAGGAACTACATCATTCACTGAGCTCACACGTTTCTCATCTTAACTGACAAGCATTGGATGTTAGAGGACCACTGCTTTGTATCACTTTCAGAAGAAGAGTTGGACTAGGTATGGTCCGTATGTGTAGGAAACACCCTTCTTTTGTCTGGGCACACTCAGATGTCCTGCTGTATTAGAGATTCAGGAAAGCAAGAGTGTGCTTCTCACTCTAAAGCAGAGTGTGATCCATGGGTGTGAACTATGCTGTGTGTTTCCCTTCAGAAATGGACTTAAATCCCAGGCTCTGTGTCTTACTACAAGCAAGACTTCGTTTCAGGTAAGGGCAGTCACTTTTCAGTTCAAAGGAACTACATCATTCACTAAGCTCACACCTTTCTCATCTTAACTGACAAGCATTGGATGTTACTGAGTCAGTGCTTTGTATCAGTTTCAGAAGCAGATTTGCACTACATATGGTCCATATGTGAAGGAAACACCGATCTTTTGTTCTGGGCACACTCACGTTTCCTGCTGTATTAGAGACTCTAGAAAGCAAGAGCGTGCTTCTTGCTCTTAAGCAGAGTGTGATCCATGGATGAGAACTATGCTGTGTGTTTCCCTTCAGAAATGGAGTTAAATCCCAGGCTCTGTGTCTTCCTACAAGCAAGACTTCGTTTCAGGTAAGGGCAGTCACTTTTCTGCTCAAACGAACTACATCTTTCACGAGCTCACCCGTTTCTCATCTTAAATGACAAGCATTGGATGTTAGAGGACCAGTGCTTTGTATCAGTTTCAGAAGAAGAGTTGGACTAGATATGGTCCGTATGTGTAGGAAACACCGTTATTTTGTTCTCAGCACACTCACGTTTCCTGCTGTCTTAGAGACTCTAGAAAGCAAGAGCCTGCTTCTTTCTAAAGCAGAGTGTGATCCATGGATGAGAACTATGCTGTGTGTTTGCCTTCAGAAATGGAGTTAAATCCCAGGCTCTGAGTCTTCCTACAAGCAAGATTTCATTTCAGGTAAGGGCAGTAACTTTTCTGCTCAAACGAACTACATCATTCACTGAGCTCACACGTTTCTCATCTTTACTGACAAGCATTGGAAGTTAGAGGGTCAGTGCTTTGTATCAGTTTCAGAAGCAGATTTGGACTAGATATGGTCCATATGTGTAGGAAACAACGTTCTTTTGTTCTGGGCACACTCAGATTTCCTGCTGTCTTAGAGACTCTAGAAAACAAGAGCGTGCTTCTCGCTCTAAAGAAGAGTGTGATCCATGGATGAGAACTATGCTGTGTGTTTCCCTTCAGAAATGGACTTAAATCCCAGGCTCTGTGTCTTACTACAAGCAAGACTTCGTTTCAGGTAAGGGCAGTCACTGTTCAGTTCAAAGGAACTACATCATTCACTGAGCTCACAATTTCTCATCTTAACTGACAACCATTGGATGTTAGAGGACCACTGCTTTGTATCACTTTCAGAAGCAGAGTTGGACTAGATATGGTCCGTATGTGTAGGAAACACCGTTCTTTTGTTCTCAGCACACTCACGTTTCCTGCTGTCTTAGAGACTGTAGAAAGCAAGAGCGTGCTTCTTGTTCTAAAGCAGAGTGTGATCCATGGATGAGAACTATGCTGTGTGTTTTCCTTCAAAAAAGGAGTTAAATCCCAGGCTCTGAGTCTTCCTACAAGCAAGACTTCGTTTCAGGTAAGGGCAGTCACTTTTCAGTTCAAAGGAACTACAGTATTCACTGAGCTCAAACGTTTCTCATCTTAACTGACAAGCATTGGATGTTAGAGGACCACTGCTTTGTATCACTTTCAGAAGCAGAGTTGGACTAGATATGGTCCGTATGTGTAGGAAACACCGTTCTTTTGTTCTCAGCACACTCACGTTACCTGCTGTCTTAGAGACTGTAGAAAGCAAGAGCGTGCTTCTCGCTCTAAAGCAGAGTGTGATCCATGGATGAGAACTATGCTGTGTGTTTCCCTTCAGAAAAGGAGTTAAATCCCTGGCTCTGTGTGTTCCTACAAGCAAGACTTCGTTTCAGGTAAGGGCAGTCACTTTTCTGCTCAAACGAACTACATCGTTCACGAAGCTCACACGTTTCTCATCTTAACTGACAAGCATTGGCTGTTACTGAGTCAGTGCTTTGTATCAGTTTCAGAAGCAGATTTGCACTACATATGGTCCATATGTGTAGGAAACACCGATCTTTTGTTCTGGGCACACTCACGTTTCCTGCTGTCTTAGAGACTCTAGAAAGCAAGAGCGTGCTTCTCGCTCTAAAGCAGAGTGTGATCTATGGATGAGACTATGCTGTGTGTTTCACTTCAGAAATGGACTTAAATCCCAGGCTCTGAGTCTTCCTACAAGTAAGACTTCGTTTCAGGTAAGTGCAGTCAGTTTTCTGCTCAAACGAACTACATCATTCACGAAGCTCACACGTTTCTCATCTTAAATGAAAAGCATTGGATGTTAGAGGACCAGTGCTTTGTATCAGTTTCAGAAGAAGAGTTGGACTAGATATGGTCCGTATGGGTAGGAAACACCGTTCTCTTGTTCTCAGCACAGTCACGTTTCCTGCTGTCTTAGAGACACTAGAAAGCAAGAGCGTGCTTCTTTCTAAAGCAGAGTGTGATCCATGGATGAGAACTATGCTATGTGTTTGCCTTCAGAAATGGAGTTAAATCCCAGGATCTGAGTCTTCCTACAAGCAAGACTTCGTTTCAGGTAAGGGCAGTCACTTTCCTGCTCAAACTAACTACATTTTTCACTGAGCTCACACGTTTCTCATCTTAACTGAAAAGCATTGGAAGTTAGAGGGTCAGTGCTTTGTATCAGTTTCAGAAGGAGATTTGGACTAGATATGTTCCATATGTGTAGGAAACACTGTTCTTTTTTTCTGGGCACTCAGATTCCCTGCTGTCTTAGAGACTCTAGAAAGCAAGAGTGTGCTTCTCGCTCTAAAGCAGATTGTGATCCATGGATGAAAACTATGCTGTGTGCTTCCCTTCAGAAAAGTAGTTAAATCCCAGGCTCTATGTCTTCATACATGCAAGACTTCCTTTCAGGTAAGGGCAGTAATTTTTCAGCTCAAACGCACTACATCTTTCAAGAGCTCACACGATTCTCATCTTAACAGACAAGCATTGGATGTTAGAGGACCAGTGCTTTTATCAATTTCCAAAGCAGAGTTCGACTAGATATGGTCCGTATGTGTATGAAACTCCGTTCTTTTGTTCTCAGCTAACTCACGTTTCCTGCTGCCTTAGAGACTCTAGAAAGAAGAGCATGCTTCTTGTTCAAATGCAGAGTGTGATCCATGGATGAGAACACTGCTGTGTGTTTCACTTCAGAAATGGAGTTAAATCCCAGGCTCTGAGTCTTCCTACAAGCAAGACTTCGTTTCAGGTAAGGGCAGTCACTTTTCAGTTCAAAGGAACTACATCATTCACTGAGCTCACACGTTTCTCATCTTAACTGACAAGCATTGGATGTTAGAGGACCACTGCTTTGTATCACTTTCAGAAGCAGAGTTGGACTAGATATGGTCCGTATGTGTAGGAAACACCGTTCTTTGTTCTCAGCACACTCACGTTACCTGCTGTCTTAGAGACTGTAGAAAGCAAGAGCGTGCTTCTCGCTCTAAAGCAGAGTGTGATCCATGGATGAGAACTATGCTGTGTGTTTCCCTTCAGAAAAGGAGTTAAATCCCTGGCTCTGTGTGTTCCTACAAGCAAGACTTCGTTTCAGGTAAGGGCAGTCACTTTTCTGCTCAAACGAACTACATCGTTCACGAAGCTCACACGTTTCTCATCTTAACTGACAAGCATTGGCTGTTACTGAGTCAGTGCTTTGTATCAGTTTCAGAAGCAGATTTGCACTACATATGGTCCATATGTGTAGGAAACACCGATCTTTTGTTCTGGGCACACTCACGTTTCCTGCTGTCTTAGAGACTCTAGAAAGCAAGAGCGTGCTTCTCGCTCTAAAGCAGAGTGTGATCTATGGATGAGACTATGCTGTGTGTTTCACTTCAGAAATGGACTTAAATCCCAGGCTCTGAGTCTTCCTACAAGTAAGACTTCGTTTCAGGTAAGTGCAGTCAGTTTTCTGCTCAAACGAACTACATCGTTCACGAAGCTCACACGTTTCTCATCTTAAATGAAAAGCATTGGATGTTAGAGGACCAGTGCTTTGTATCAGTTTCAGAAGAAGAGTTGGACTAGATATGGTCCGTATGGGTAGGAAACACCGTTCTCTTGTTCTCAGCACACTCACGTTTCCTGCTGTCTTAGAGACACTAGAAAGCAAGAGCGTGCTTCTTTCTAAAGCAGAGTGTGATCCATGGATGAGAACTATGCTATGTGTTTGCCTTCAGAAATGGAGTTAAATCCCAGGATCTGAGTCTTCCTACAAGCAAGACTTCGTTTCAGGTAAGGGCAGTCACTTTCCTGCTCAAACTAACTACATTTTTCACTGAGCTCACACGTTTCTCATCTTAACTGAAAAGCATTGGAAGTTAGAGGGTCAGTGCTTTGTATCAGTTTCAGAAGGAGATTTGGACTAGATATGTTCCATATGTGTAGGAAACACTGTTCTTTTTTTCTGGGCACTCAGATTTCCTGCTGTCTTAGAGACTCTAGAAAGCAAGAGTGTGCTTCTCGCTCTAAAGCAGATTGTGATCCATGGATGAAAACTATGCTGTGTGCTTCCCTTCAGAAAAGTAGTTAAATCCCAGGCTCTATGTCTTCATACATGCAAGACTTCCTTTCAGGTAAGGGCAGTAATTTTTCAGCTCAAACGCACTACATCTTTCAAGAGCTCACACGATTCTCATCTTAACAGACAAGCATTGGATGTTAGAGGACCAGTGCTTTTATCAATTTCCAAAGCAGAGTTCGACTAGATATGGTCCGTATGTGTATGAAACACCGTTCTTTTGTTCTCAGCTAACTCACGTTTCCTGCTGCCTTAGAGACTCTAGAAAGAAGAGCATGCTTCTTGTTCAAATGCAGAGTGTGATCCATGGATGAGAACACTGCTGTGTGTTTCACTTCAGAAATGGAGTTAAATCCCAGGCTCTGAGTCTTCCTACAAGCAAGACTTCGTTTCAGGTAAGGGCAGTCACTTTTCAGTTCAAAGGAACTACATCATTCACTGAGCTCACACGTTTCTCATCTTAACTGACAAGCATTGGATGTTAGAGGACCACTGCTTTGTATCACTTTCAGAAGCAGAGTTGGACTAGATATGGTCCGTATGTGTAGGAAACACCGTTCTTTGTTCTCAGCACACTCACGTTACCTGCTGTCTTAGAGACTGTAGAAAGCAAGAGCGTGCTTCTCGCTCTAAAGCAGAGTGTGATCCATGGATGAGAACTATGCTGTGTGTTTCCCTTCAGAAAAGGAGTTAAATCCCTGGCTCTGAGTCTTCCTACAAGCAAGACTTCGTTTCAGGTAAGGGCAGTCACTTTTCTGCTCAAACGAACTACATCGTTCACGAAGCTCACACGTTTCTCATCTTAACTGACAATCATTGGCTGTTACTGAGTCAGTGCTTTGTATCAGTTTCAGAAGCAGATTTGCACTACATATGGTCCATATGTGAAGGAAACACCGATCTTTTGTTCTGGGCACACTCACGTTTCCTGCTGTCTTAGAGACTCTAGAAAGCAAGAGCGTGCTTCTCGCTCTAAAACAGAGTGTGATCTATGGATGAGACTATGCTGTGTGTTTCACTTCAGAAATGGAGTTAAATCCCATGCTCTGTGTCTCCCTACAAGCAAGACTTCGTTTCAGGTAAGGGCAGTCACTTTTCAGCTCAAACGAACTACATCTTTCACGGAGCTCACACGTTTCACATCTTAACAGACAAGCATTGGATGTTAGAGGACCAGTGCTTTGTATCAGTTTCAGAAGAAGAGTTGGACTAGATATGGTCCGTATGTGTAGGAAACACCGTTCTTTTGTTCTCCGCACACTCACGTTTCCTGCTGTCTTAGAGACTCTAGAAAGCAAGAGCGTGCTTCTTTCTAAAGCAGAGTGTGATCCATGGATGAGAACTATGCTGTGTGTTTGCCTTCAGAAATGGAGTTAAATCCCAGGCTCTGAGTCTTTCTACAAGCAAGACTTCGTTTCAGGTAAGGGCAGTCACTTTCCTGCTCACACTAACTACATTTTTCACTGAGCTCACACGTTTCTCATCTTAACTGAAAAGCATTGGAAGTTAGAGGGTCAGTGCTTTGTATCAGTTTCAGAAGGAGATTTGGACTAGATATGGTCCATATGTGTAGGAAACACTGTTCTTTTTTTCTGGGCACTCAGATTTCCTGCTGTCTTAGAGACTCTAGAAAGCAAGAGTGTGCTTCTCGCTCTAAAGCAGAGTGTGATCCATGGATGAAAACTATGCTGTGTGTTTCCCTTCAGAAAAGTAGTTAAATCCCAGGCTCTATGTCTTCCTACAAGCAAGACTTCCTTTCAGGTAAGGGCAGTCATTTTTCAGCTCAAACGAACTACATCTTTCACGAGCTCACACGTTTCTCATCTTAACAGACAAGCATTGGATGTTAGAGGACCAGTGCTTTTATCAATTTCCAAAGCAGAGTTCGACTAGATATGGTCCGTACGTGTATGAAACACCGTTCTTTTGTTCTCAGCTAACTCACCTTTCCTGCTGCGTTAGAGACTCTAGAAAGAAGAGCATGCTTCCTGTTCAAATGCAGAGTGTGATCCATGGATGAGAACACTGCTGTGTGTTTCACTTCAGAAATGGAGTTAAATCCCAGGCTCTGAGTCTTCCTACAAGCAAGACTTCGTTTCAGGTAAGGGCAGTCACTTTTCAGTTCAAAGGAACTACATCATTCACTGAGCTCACACGTTTCTCATCTTAACTGACAAGCATTGGATGTTAGAGGACCACTGCTTTGTATCACTTTCAGAAGAAGAGTTGGACTAGGTATGGTCCGTATGTGTAGGAAACACCCTTCTTTTGTCTGGGCACACTCAGATGTCCTGCTGTATTAGAGATTCAGGAAAGCAAGAGTGTGCTTCTCACTCTAAAGCAGAGTGTGATCCATGGGTGTGAACTATGCTGTGTGTTTCCCTTCAGAAATGGACTTAAATCCCAGGCTCTGTGTCTTACTACAAGCAAGACTTCGTTTCAGGTAAGGGCAGTCACTTTTCAGTTCAAAGGAACTACATCATTCACTAAGCTCACACCTTTCTCATCTTAACTGACAAGCATTGGATGTTACTGAGTCAGTGCTTTGTATCAGTTTCAGAAGCAGATTTGCACTACATATGGTCCATATGTGAAGGAAACACCGATCTTTTGTTCTGGGCACACTCACGTTTCCTGCTGTATTAGAGACTCTAGAAAGCAAGAGCGTGCTTCTTGCTCTTAAGCAGAGTGTGATCCATGGATGAGAACTATGCTGTGTGTTTCCCTTCAGAAATGGAGTTAAATCCCAGGCTCTGTGTCTTCCTACAAGCAAGACTTCGTTTCAGGTAAGGGCAGTCACTTTTCTGCTCAAACGAACTACATCTTTCACGAGCTCACCCGTTTCTCATCTTAAATGACAAGCATTGGATGTTAGAGGACCAGTGCTTTGTATCAGTTTCAGAAGAAGAGTTGGACTAGATATGGTCCGTATGTGTAGGAAACACCGTTATTTTGTTCTCAGCACACTCACGTTTCCTGCTGTCTTAGAGACTCTAGAAAGCAAGAGCCTGCTTCTTTCTAAAGCAGAGTGTGATCCATGGATGAGAACTATGCTGTGTGTTTGCCTTCAGAAATGGAGTTAAATCCCAGGCTCTGAGTCTTCCTACAAGCAAGATTTCATTTCAGGTAAGGGCAGTAACTTTTCTGCTCAAACGAACTACATCATTCACTGAGCTCACACGTTTCTCATCTTTACTGACAAGCATTATAAGTCAGAGGGTCAGTGCTTTGTATCAGTTTCAGAAGCAGATTTGGACTAGATATGGTCCATATGTGTAGGAAACACCGTTCTTTTGTTCTGGGCACACTCAGATTTCCTGCTGTCTTAGAGACTCTAGAAAGCAAGAGTGTGCTTCTCGCTCTAAAGCAGAGTGTGATCCATGGATGAAAACTATGCTGTGTGTTTCCCTTCAGAAAAGAAGTTAAATCCCAGGCTCTATGTCTTCCTACAAGCAAGACTTCGTTTCAGGTAAGGGCAGTCACTTTTCAGCTCAAACGAACTACATCTTTCACAAAGCTCACACGTTTCACATCTTAACAGACAAGCATTGGATGTTAGAGGACCAGTGCTTTGTATCAGTTTCAGAAGAAGAGTTGGACTAGATATGGTCCGTATGTGTAGGAAACACCGTTCTTTTGTTCTCCGCACACTCACGTTTCCTGCTGTCTTAGAGACTCTAGAAAGCAAGAGCGTGCTTCTTTCTAAAGCAGAGTGTGATCCATGGATGAGAACTATGCTGTGTGTTTGCCTTCAGAAATGGAGGTAAATCCCAGGCTCTGAGTCTTCCTACAAGCAAGACTTCGTTTCAGGTAAGGGCAGTCACTTTTCTGCTCAAACTAACTACATTTTTCACTGAGCTCACACGTTTCTCATCTTAACTGAAAAGCATTGGAAGTTAGAGGGTCAGTGCTTTGTATCAGTTTCAGAAGCAGATTTGGACTAGATATGGTCCATATGTGTAGGAAACTACGTTCTTTTGTTCTGGGCACACTCAGATTTCCTGCTGTCTTAGAGACTCTAGAAAGCAAGAGCGTGCTTCTCGCTCTAAAACAGAGTGTGATCTATGGATGAGACTATGCTGTGTGTTTCACTTCAGAAATGGAGTTAAATCCCATGCTCTGTGTCTCCCTACAAGCAAGACTTCATTTCAGGTAAGGGCAGTAACTTTTCTGCTCAAACGAACTACATCATATCACTGAGCTCACACGTTTCTCATCTTAACTGACAAGCATTGGAAGTTAGAGGGTCAGTGCTTTGTATCAGTTTCAGAAGCAGATTTGGACTAGATATGGTCCATATGTGTAGGAAACACCGTTCTTTTGTTCTGGGCACACTCAGATTTCCTGCTGTCTTAGAGACTCTAGAAAGCAAGAGTGTGCTTCTCGCTCTAAAGCAGAGTGTGATCCATGGATGAAAACTATGCTGTGTGTTTCCCTTCAGAAAAGAAGTTAAATCCCAGGCTCTATGTCTTCCTACAAGCAAGACTTCGTTTCAGGTAAGGGCAGTCACTTTTCTGCTCAAACGAACTACATCGTTCACGAAGCTCACACGTTTCTCATCTTAACTGACAATCATTGGCTGTTACTGAGTCAGTGCTTTCTATCAGTTTCAGAAGCAGATTTGCACTACATATGGTCCATATGTGAAGGAAACACCGATCTTTTGTTCTGGGCACACTCACGTTTCCTGCTGTCTTAGAGACTCTAGAAAGCAAGAGCGTGCTTCTCGCTCTAAAACAGAGTGTGATCTATGGATGAGACTATGCTGTGTGTTTCACTTCAGAAATGGAGTTAAATCCCATGCTCTGTGTCTCCCTACAAGCAAGACTTCGTTTCAGGTAAGGGCAGTCACTTTTCTGCTCAAAGGAACTACATCTTTCACGGAGCTCACACGTTTCACATCTTAACAGACAAGCATTGGATGTTAGAGGACCACTGCTTTGTATCAGTTTCAGAAGAAGAGTTGGACTAGATATGGTCCGTATGTGTAGGAAACACCGTTCTTTTGTTCTCCGCACACTCACGTTTCCTGCTGTCTTAGAGACTCTAGAAAGCAAGAGCGTGCTTCTTTCTAAAGCAGAGTGTGATCCATGGATGAGAACTATGCTGTGTGTTTGCCTTCAGAAATGGAGTTAAATCCCAGGCTCTGAGTCTTCCTACAAGCAAGACTTCGTTTCAGGTAAGGGCAGTCACTTTCCTGCTCAAACTAACTACATTTTTCACTGAGCTCACACGTTTCTCATCTTAACTGAAAAGCATTGGAAGTTAGAGGGTCAGTGCTTTGTATCAGTTTCAGAAGCAGATTTGGACTAGATATGGTCCATATGTGTAGGAAACAACGTTCTTTTGTTCTGGGCACACTCAGATTTCCTGCTGTCTTAGAGACTCTAGAAAGCAAGAGCGTGCTTCTCGCTCTAAAACAGAGTGTGATCTATGGATGAGACTATGCTGTGTGTTTCACTTCAGAAATGGAGTTAAATCCCATGCTCTGTGTCTCCCTACAAGCAAGACTTCGTTTCAGGTAAGGGCAGTCACTTTTCTGCTCAAAGGAACTACATCGTTCTCGAGCTCACCCGTTTCTCATCTTAAATGACAAGCATTGGATGTTAGAGGACCAGTGCTTTGTATCAGTTTCAGAAGCAGAGTTGGACTAGATATGGTCCGTATGTGTAGGAAACACCGTTATTTTGTTCTCAGCACACTCACGTTTCCTGCTGTCTTAGAGACTCTAGAAAGCAAGAGCGTGCTTCTTTCTAAAGCAGAGTGTGATCCATGGATGAGAACTATGCTGTGTGTTTGCCTTCAGAAATGGAGTTAAATCCCAGGCTCTGAGTCTTCCTACAAGCAAGACTTCATTTCAGGTAAGGGCAGTAACTTTTCTGCTCAAACGAACTACATCATTCACTGAGCTCACACGTTTCTCATCTTAACTGACAAGCATTGGAAGTTAGAGGGTCAGTGCTTTGTATCAGTTTCAGAAGCAGATTTGGACTAGATATGGTGCATATGTGTAGGAAACACCGTTCTTTTGTTCTGGGCACACTCAGATTTCCTGCTGTCTTAGAGACTCTAGAAAGCAAGAGTGTGCTTCTCGCTCTAAAGCAGAGTGTGATCCATGGATGAAAACTATGCTGTGTGTTTCCCTTCAGAAAAGAAGTTAAATCCCAGGCTCTATGTCTTCCTACAAGCAAGACTTCGTTTCAGGTAAGGGCAGTCACTTTTCAGCTCAAACGAACTACATCTTTCACGGAGCTCACACGTTTCACATCTTAACAGACAAGCATTGGATGTTAGAGGACCACTGCTTTGTATCAGTTTCAGAAGAAGAGTTGGACTAGATATGGTCCGTATGTGTAGGAAACACCGTTCTTTTGTTCTCCGCACACTCACGTTTCCTGCTGTCTTAGAGACTCTAGAAAGCAAGAGCGTGCTTCTTTCTAAAGCAGAGTGTGATCCATGGATGAGAACTATGCTGTGTGTTTGCCTTCAGAAATGGAGTTAAATCCCAGGCTCTGAGTCTTCCTACAATCAAGACTTCGTTTCAGGTAAGGGCAGTCACTTTCCTGCTCAAACTAACTACATTTTTCACTGAGCTCACACGTTTCTCATCTTAACTGAAAAGCATTGGAAGTTAGAGGGTCAGTGCTTTGTATCAGTTTCAGAAGCAGATTTGGACTAGATATGGTCCATATGTGTAGGAAACAACGTTCTTTTGTTCTGGGCACACTCAGATTTCCTGCTGTCTTAGAGACTCTAGAAAGCAAGAGCGTGCTTCTCGCTCTAAAACAGAGTGTGATCTATGGATGAGACTATGCTGTGTGTTTCACTTCAGAAATGGAGTTAAATCCCATGCACTGTGTCTCCCTACAAGCAAGACTTCGTTTCAGGTAAGGGCAGTCACTTTTCTGCTCAAAGGAACTACATCGTTCTCGAGCTCACCCGTTTCTCATCTTAAATGACAAGCATTGGATGTTAGAGGACCAGTGCTTTGTATCAGTTTCAGAAGCAGAGTTGGACTAGATATGGTCCGTATGTGTAGGAAACACCGTTATTTTGTTCTCAGCACACTCACGTTTCCTGCTGTCTTAGAGACTCTAGAAAGCAAGAGCGTGCTTCTTTCTAAAGCAGAGTGTGATCCATGGATGAGAACTATGCTGTGTGTTTGCCTTCAGAAATGGAGTTAAATCCCAGGCTCTGAGTCTTCCTACAAGCAAGACTTCATTTCAGGTAAGGGCAGTAACTTTTCTGCTCAAACGAACTACATCATTCACTGAGCTCACTTGTTTCTCATCTTAACTGACAAGCATTGGAAGTTAGAGGGTCAGTGCTTTGTATCAGTTTCAGAAGCAGATTTGGACTAGATATGGTCCATATGTGTAGGAAACACCATTCTTTTGTTCTGGGCACACTCAGATTTCCTGCTGTCTTAGAGACTCTAGAAAGCAAGAGTGTGCTTCTCGCTCTAAAGCAGAGTGTGATCCATGGATGAAAACTATGCTGTGTGTTTCCCTTCAGAAAAGAAGTTAAATCCCAGGCTCTATGTCTTCCTACAAGCAAGACTTCGTTTCAGGTAAGGGCAGTCACTTTTCTGCTCAAATGAACTACATCGTTCACGAAGCTCACACGTTTCTCATCTTAACTGACAATCATTGGCTGTTACTGAGTCAGTGCTTTCTATCAGTTTCAGAAGCAGATTTGCACTACATATGGTCCATATGTGAAGGAAACACCGATCTTTTGTTCTGGGCACACTCACGTTTCCTGCTGTCTTAGAGACTCTAGAAAGCAAGAGCGTGCTTCTCGCTCTAAAGCAGAGTGTGATCCATGGATGAAAACTATGCTGTCTGTTTCCCTTCAGAAAAGAAGTTAAATCCCAGGCTCTATGTCTTCCTACAAGCAAGACTTCGTTTCAGGAAAGGGCAGTCACTTTTCAGCTCAAACGAACTACATCTTTCACGGAGCTCACACGTTTCACATCTTAACAGACAAGCATTGGATGTTAGAGGACCAGTGCTTTGTATCAGTTTCAGAAGAAGAGTTGGACTAGATATGGTCCTTATGTGTAGGAAACACCGTTCTTTTGTTCTCCGCACACTCACGTTTCCTGCTGTCTTAGAGACTCTAGAAAGCAAGAGCGTGCTTCTTTCTAAAGCAGAGTGTGATCCATGGATGAGAACTATGCTGTGTGTTTGCCTTCAGAAATGGAGTTAAATCCCAGGCTCTGAGTCTTCCTACAAGCAAGACTTCATTTCAGGTGAGGGCAGTAACTTTTCTGCTCAAACGAACTACATCATTCACTGAGCTCACACGTTTCTCATCTTTACTGACAAGCATTATAAGTCAGAGGGTCAGTGCTTTGTATCAGTTTCAGAAGCAGATTTGGACTAGATATGGTCCATATGTGTAGGAAACACCGTTCTTTTGTTCTGGGCACACTCAGATTTCCTGCTGTCTTAGAGACTCTAGAAAGCAAGAGTGTGCTTCTCGCTCTAAAGCAGAGTGTGATCCATGGATGAAAACTATGCTGTGTGTTTCCCTTCAGAAAAGAAGTTAAATCCCAGGCTCTATGTCTTCCTACAGGCAAGACTTCGTTTCAGGTAAGGGCAGTCACTTTTCAGCTCAAACGAACTACATCTTTCACGGAGCTCACACGTTTCACATCTTAACAGACAAGCATTGGATGTTAGAGGACCACTGCTTTGTATCAGTTTCAGAAGAAGAGTTGGACTAGATATGGTCCGTATGTGTAGGAAACACCGTTCTTTTGTTCTCCGCACACTCACGTTTCCTGCTGTCTTAGAGACTCTAGAAAGCAAGAGCGTGCTTCTTTCTAAAGCAGAGTGTGATCCATGGATGAGAACTATGCTGTGTGTTTGCCTTCAGAAATGGAGTTAAATCCCAGGCTCTGAGTCTTCCTACAAGCAAGACTTCGTTTCAGGTAAGGGCAGTCACTTTCCTGCTCAAACTAACTACATTTTTCACTGAGCTCACACGTTTCTCATCTTAACTGAAAAGCATTGGAAGTTAGAGGGTCAGTGCTTTGTATCAGTTTCAGAAGCAGATTTGGACTAGATATGGTCCATATGTGTAGGAAACAACGTTCTTTTGTTCTGGGCACACTCAGATTTCCTGCTGTCTTAGAGACTCTAGAAAGCAAGAGCGTGCTTCTCGCTCTAAAACAGAGTGTGATCTATGGATGAGACTATGCTGTGTGTTTCACTTCAGAAATGGAGTTAAATCCCATGCTCTGTGTCTCCCTACAAGCAAGACTTCGTTTCAGGTAAGGGCAGTCACTTTTCTGCTCAAAGGAACTACATCGTTCTCGAGCTCACCCGTTTCTCATCTTAAATGACAAGCATTGGATGTTAGAGGACCAGTGCTTTGTATCAGTTTCAGAAGCAGAGTTGGACTAGATATGGTCCGTATGTGTAGGAAACACCGTTATTTTGTTCTCAGCACACTCACGTTTCCTGCTGTCTTAGAGACTCTAGAAAGCAAGAGCGTGCTTCTTTCTAAAGCAGAGTGTGATCCATGGATGAGAACTATGCTGTGTGTTTGCCTTCAGAAATGGAGTTAAATCCCAGGCTCTGAGTCTTCCTACAAGCAAGACTTCATTTCAGGTGAGGGCAGTAACTTTTCTGCTCAAACGAACTACATCATTCACTGAGCTCACACGTTTCTCATCTTTACTGACAAGCATTATAAGTCAGAGGGTCAGTGCTTTGTATCAGTTTCAGAAGCAGATTTGGACTAGATATGGTCCGTATGTGTAGGAAACACCGTTCTTTTGTTCTCCGCACACTCACGTTTCCTGCTGTCTTAGAGACTCTAGAAAGCAAGAGCGTGCTTCTTTCTAAAGCAGAGTGTGATCCATGGATGAGAACTATGCTGTGTGTTTGCCTTCAGAAATGGAGTTAAATCCCAGGCTCTGAGTCTTCCTACAAGCAAGACTTCGTTTCAGGTAAGGGCAGTCACTTTCCTGCTCAAACTAACTACATTTTTCACTGAGCTCACACGTTTCTCATCTTAACTGAAAAGCATTGGAAGTTAGAGGGTCAGTGCTTTGTATCAGTTTCAGAAGCAGATTTGGACTAGATATGGTCCATATGTGTAGGAAACAACGTTCTTTTGTTCTGGGCACACTCAGATTTCCTGCTGTCTTAGAGACTCTAGAAAGCAAGAGCGTGCTTCTCGCTCTAAAACAGAGTGTGATCTATGGATGAGACTATGCTGTGTGTTTCACTTCAGAAATGGAGTTAAATCCCATGCTCTGTGTCTCCCTACAAGCAAGACTTCGTTTCAGGTAAGGGCAGTCACTTTTCTGCTCAAAGGAACTACATCGTTCTCGAGCTCACCCGTTTCTCATCTTAAATGACAAGCATTGGATGTTAGAGGACCAGTGCTTTGTATCAGTTTCAGAAGCAGAGTTGGACTAGATATGGTCCGTATGTGTAGGAAACACCGTTATTTTGTTCTCAGCACACTCACGTTTCCTGCTGTCTTAGAGACTCTAGAAAGCAAGAGCGTGCTTCTTTCTAAAGCAGAGTGTGATCCATGGATGAGAACTATGCTGTGTGTTTGCCTTCAGAAATGGAGTTAAATCCCAGGCTCTGAGTCTTCCTACAAGCAAGACTTCATTTCAGGTGAGGGCAGTAACTTTTCTGCTCAAACGAACTACATCATTCACTGAGCTCACACGTTTCTCATCTTTACTGACAAGCATTATAAGTCAGAGGGTCAGTGCTTTGTATCAGTTTCAGAAGCAGATTTGGACTAGATATGGTCCATATGTGTAGGAAACACCGTTCTTTTGTTCTGGGCACACTCAGATTTCCTGCTGTCTTAGAGACTCTAGAAAGCAAGAGTGTGCTTCTCGCTCTAAAGCAGAGTGTGATCCATGGATGAAAACTATGCTGTGTGTTTCCCTTCAGAAAAGAAGTTAAATCCCAGGCTCTATGTCTTCCTACAAGCAAGACTTCGTTTCAGGTAAGGGCAGTAACTTTTCTGCTCAAACGAACTACATCATTCACTGAGCTCACACGTTTCTCATCTTTACTGACAAGCATTATAAGTCAGAGGGTCAGTGCTTTGTATCAGTTTCAGAAGCAGATTTGGACTAGATATGGTCCATATGTGTAGGAAACACCGTTCTTTTGTTCTGGGCACACTCAGATTTCCTGCTGTCTTAGAGACTCTAGAAAGCAAGAGCGTGCTTCTCGCTCTAAAACAGAGTGTGATCTATGGATGAGACTATGCTGTGTGTTTCACTTCAGAAATGGAGTTAAATCCCATGCTCTGTGTCTCCCTACAAGCAAGACTTCGTTTCAGGTAAGGGCAGTCACTTTTCTGCTCAAAGGAACTACATCGTTCTCGAGCTCACCCGTTTCTCATCTTAAATGACAAGCATTGGATGTTAGAGGACCAGTGCTTTGTATCAGTTTCAGAAGCAGAGTTGGACTAGATATGGTCCGTATGTGTAGGAAACACCGTTATTTTGTTCTCAGCACACTCACGTTTCCTGCTGTCTTAGAGACTCTAGAAAGCAAGAGCGTGCTTCTTTCTAAAGCAGAGTGTGATCCATGGATGAGAACTATGCTGTGTGTTTGCCTTCAGAAATGGAGTTAAATCCCAGGCTCTGAGTCTTCCTACAAGCAAGACTTCATTTCAGGTAAGGGCAGTAACTTTTCTGCTCAAACGAACTACATCATTCACTGAGCTCACACGTTTCTCATCTTAACTGACAAGCATTGGAAGTTAGAGGGTCAGTGCTTTGTATCAGTTTCAGAAGCAGATTTGGACTAGATATGGTGCATATGTGTAGGAAACACCGTTCTTTTGTTCTGGGCACACTCAGATTTCCTGCTGTCTTAGAGACTCTAGAAAGCAAGAGTGTGCTTCTCGCTCTAAAGCAGAGTGTGATCCATGGATGAAAACTATGCTGTGTGTTTCCCTTCAGAAAAGAAGTTAAATCCCAGGCTCTATGTCTTCCTACAAGCAAGACTTCGTTTCAGGTAAGGGCAGTCACTTTTCTGCTCAAACGAACTACATCGTTCACGAAGCTCACACGTTTCTCATCTTAACTGACAATCATTGGCTGTTACTGAGTCAGTGCTTTCTATCAGTTTCAGAAGCAGATTTGCACTACATATGGTCCATATGTGAAGGAAACACCGATCTTTTGTTCTGGGCACACTCACGTTTCCTGCTGTCTTAGAGACTCTAGAAAGCAAGAGCGTGCTTCTCGCTCTAAAACAGAGTGTGATCTATGGATGAGACTATGCTGTGTGTTTCACTTCAGAAATGGAGTTAAATCCCATGCTCTGTGTCTCCCTACAAGCAAGACTTCGTTTCAGGTAAGGGCAGTCACTTTTCTGCTCAAAGGAACTACATCGTTCACGAGCTCACCCGTTTCTCATCTTAAATGACAAGCATTGGATGTTAGAGGACCAGTGCTTTGTATCAGTTTCAGAAGAAGAGTTGGACTAGATATGGTCTGTATGTGTAGGAAACACCGTTATTTTGTTCTCAGCACACTCACGTTTCCTGCTGTCTTAGAGACTCTAGAAAGCAAGAGCGTGCTTCTTTCTAAAGCAGAGTGTGATCCATGGATGAGAACTATGCTGTGTGTTTGCCTTCAGAAATGGAGTTAAATCCCAGGCTCTGAGTCTTCCTACAAGCAAGACTTCATTTCAGGTGAGGGCAGTAACTTTTCTGCTCAAACGAACTACATCATTCACTGAGCTCACACGTTTCTCATCTTTACTGACAAGCATTATAAGTCAGAGGGTCAGTGCTTTGTATCAGTTTCAGAAGCAGATTTGGACTAGATATGGTCCATATGTGTAGGAAACACCGTTCTTTTGTTCTGGGCACACTCAGATTTCCTGCTGTCTTAGAGACTCTAGAAAGCAAGAGTGTGCTTCTCGCTCTAAAGCAGAGTGTGATCCATGGATGAAAACTATGCTGTGTGTTTCCCTTCAGAAAAGAAGTTAAATCCCAGGCTCTATGTCTTCCTACAAGCAAGACTTCATTTCAGGTAAGGGCAGTCACTTTTCAGCTCAAACGAACTACATCTTTCACGGAGCTCACACGTTTCACATCTTAACAGACAAGCATTGGATGTTAGAGGACCAGTGCTTTGTATCAGTTTCAGAAGAAGAGTTGGACTAGATATGGTCCTTATGTGTAGGAAACACCGTTCTTTTGTTCTCCGCACACTCACGTTTCCTGCTGTCTTAGAGACTCTAGAAAGCAAGAGCGTGCTTCTTTCTAAAGCAGAGTGTGATCCATGGATGAGAACTATGCTGTGTGTTTGCCTTCAGAAATGGAGTTAAATCCCAGGCTCTGAGTCTTCCTACAAGCAAGACTTCATTTCAGGTGAGGGCAGTAACTTTTCTGCTCAAACGAACTACATCATTCACTGAGCTCACACGTTTCTCATCTTTACTGACAAGCATTATAAGTCAGAGGGTCAGTGCTTTGTATCAGTTTCAGAAGCAGATTTGGACTAGATATGGTCCATATGTGTAGAAAACACCGTTCTTTTGTTCTGGGCACACTCAGATTTCCTGCTGTCTTAGAGACTCTAGAAAGCAAGAGTGTGCTTCTCGCTCTAAAGCAGAGTGTGATCCATGGATGAAAACTATGCTGTGTGTTTCCCTTCAGAAAAGAAGTTAAATCCCAGGCTCTATGTCTTCCTACAAGCAAGACTTCATTTCAGGTAAGGGCAGTCACTTTTCAGCTCAAACGAACTACATCTTTCACGGAGCTCACACGTTTCACATCTTAACAGACAAGCATTGGATGTTAGAGGACCAGTGCTTTGTATCAGTTTCAGAAGAAGAGTTGGACTAGATATGGTCCTTATGTGTAGGAAACACCGTTCTTTTGTTCTCCGCACACTCACGTTTCCTGCTGTCTTAGAGACTCTAGAAAGCAAGAGCGTGCTTCTTTCTAAAGCAGAGTGTGATCCATGGATGAGAACTATGCTGTGTGTTTGCCTTCAGAAATGGAGTTAAATCCCAGGCTCTGAGTCTTCCTACAAGCAAGACTTCATTTCAGGTGAGGGCAGTAACTTTTCTGCTCAAACGAACTACATCATTCACTGAGCTCACACGTTTCTCATCTTTACTGACAAGCATTATAAGTCAGAGGGTCAGTGCTTTGTATCAGTTTCAGAAGCAGATTTGGACTAGATATGGTCCATATGTGTAGGAAACACCGTTCTTTTGTTCTGGGCACACTCAGATTTCCTGCTGTCTTAGAGACTCTAGAAAGCAAGAGTGTGCTTCTCGCTCTAAAGCAGAGTGTGATCCATGGATGAAAACTATGCTGTGTGTTTCCCTTCAGAAAAGAAGTTAAATCCCAGGCTCTATGTCTTCCTACAAGCAAGACTTCGTTTCAGGTAAGGGCAGTCACTTTTCAGCTCAAACGAACTACATCTTTCACGGAGCTCACACGTTTCACATCTTAACAGACAAGCATTGGATGTTAGAGGACCACTGCTTTGTATCAGTTTCAGAAGAAGAGTTGGACTAGATATGGTCCGTATGTGTAGGAAACACCGTTCTTTTGTTCTCCGCACACTCACGTTTCCTGCTGTCTTAGAGACTCTAGAAAGCAAGAGCGTGCTTCTTTCTAAAGCAGAGTGTGATCCATGGATGAGAACTATGCTGTGTGTTTGCCTTCAGAAATGGAGTTAAATCCCAGGCTCTGAGTCTTCCTACAAGCAAGACTTCGTTTCAGGTAAGGGCAGTCACTTTCCTGCTCAAACTAACTACATTTTTCACTGAGCTCACACGTTTCTCATCTTAACTGAAAAGCATTGGAAGTTAGAGGGTCAGTGCTTTGTATCAGTTTCAGAAGCAGATTTGGACTAGATATGGTCCATATGTGTAGGAAACAACGTTCTTTTGTTCTGGGCACACTCAGATTTCCTGCTGTCTTAGAGACTCTAGAAAGCAAGAGCGTGCTTCTCGCTCTAAAACAGAGTGTGATCTATGGATGAGACTATGCTGTGTGTTTCACTTCAGAAATGGAGTTAAATCCCATGCTCTGTGTCTCCCTACAAGCAAGACTTCGTTTCAGGTAAGGGCAGTCACTTTTCTGCTCAAAGGAACTACATCGTTCTCGAGCTCACCCGTTTCTCATCTTAAATGACAAGCATTGGATGTTAGAGGACCAGTGCTTTGTATCAGTTTCAGAAGCAGAGTTGGACTAGATATGGTCCGTATGTGTAGGAAACACCGTTATTTTGTTCTCAGCACACTCACGTTTCCTGCTGTCTTAGAGACTCTAGAAAGCAAGAGCGTGCTTCTTTCTAAAGCAGAGTGTGATCCATGGATGAGAACTATGCTGTGTGTTTGCCTTCAGAAATGGAGTTAAATCCCAGGCTCTGAGTCTTCCTACAAGCAAGACTTCATTTCAGGTGAGGGCAGTAACTTTTCTGCTCAAACGAACTACATCATTCACTGAGCTCACACGTTTCTCATCTTTACTGACAAGCATTATAAGTCAGAGGGTCAGTGCTTTGTATCAGTTTCAGAAGCAGATTTGGACTAGATATGGTCCATATGTGTAGGAAACACCGTTCTTTTGTTCTGGGCACACTCAGATTTCCTGCTGTCTTAGAGACTCTAGAAAGCAAGAGTGTGCTTCTCGCTCTAAAGCAGAGTGTGATCCATGGATGAAAACTATGCTGTGTGTTTCCCTTCAGAAAAGAAGTTAAATCCCAGGCTCTATGTCTTCCTACAAGCAAGACTTCGTTTCAGGTAAGGGCAGTCACTTTTCAGCTCAAACGAACTACATCTTTCACGGAGCTCACACGTTTCACATCTTAACAGACAAGCATTGGATGTTAGAGGACCACTGCTTTGTATCAGTTTCAGAAGAAGAGTTGGACTAGATATGGTCCGTATGTGTAGGAAACACCGTTCTTTTGTTCTCCGCACACTCACGTTTCCTGCTGTCTTAGAGACTCTAGAAAGCAAGAGCGTGCTTCTTTCTAAAGCAGAGTGTGATCCATGGATGAGAACTATGCTGTGTGTTTGCCTTCAGAAATGGAGTTAAATCCCAGGCTCTGAGTCTTCCTACAAGCAAGACTTCGTTTCAGGTAAGGGCAGTCACTTTCCTGCTCAAACTAACTACATTTTTCACTGAGCTCACACGTTTCTCATCTTAACTGAAAAGCATTGGAAGTTAGAGGGTCAGTGCTTTGTATCAGTTTCAGAAGCAGATTTGGACTAGATATGGTCCATATGTGTAGGAAACAACGTTCTTTTGTTCTGGGCACACTCAGATTTCCTGCTGTCTTAGAGACTCTAGAAAGCAAGAGCGTGCTTCTCGCTCTAAAACAGAGTGTGATCTATGGATGAGACTATGCTGTGTGTTTCACTTCAGAAATGGAGTTAAATCCCATGCTCTGTGTCTCCCTACAAGCAAGACTTCGTTTCAGGTAAGGGCAGTCACTTTTCTGCTCAAAGGAACTACATCGTTCTCGAGCTCACCCGTTTCTCATCTTAAATGACAAGCATTGGATGTTAGAGGACCAGTGCTTTGTATCAGTTTCAGAAGCAGAGTTGGACTAGATATGGTCCGTATGTGTAGGAAACACCGTTATTTTGTTCTCAGCACACTCACGTTTCCTGCTGTCTTAGAGACTCTAGAAAGCAAGAGCGTGCTTCTTTCTAAAGCAGAGTGTGATCCATGGATGAGAACTATGCTGTGTGTTTGCCTTCAGAAATGGAGTTAAATCCCAGGCTCTGAGTCTTCCTACAAGCAAGACTTCATTTCAGGTGAGGGCAGTAACTTTTCTGCTCAAACGAACTACATCATTCACTGAGCTCACACGTTTCTCATCTTTACTGACAAGCATTATAAGTCAGAGGGTCAGTGCTTTGTATCAGTTTCAGAAGCAGATTTGGACTAGATATGGTCCATATGTGTAGGAAACACCGTTCTTTTGTTCTGGGCACACTCAGATTTCCTGCTGTCTTAGAGACTCTAGAAAGCAAGAGTGTGCTTCTCGCTCTAAAGCAGAGTGTGATCCATGGATGAAAACTATGCTGTGTGTTTCCCTTCAGAAAAGAAGTTAAATCCCAGGCTCTATGTCTTCCTACAAGCAAGACTTCGTTTCAGGTAAGGGCAGTCACTTTTCAGCTCAAACGAACTACATCTTTCACGGAGCTCACACGTTTCACATCTTAACAGACAAGCATTGGATGTTAGAGGACCACTGCTTTGTATCAGTTTCAGAAGAAGAGTTGGACTAGATATGGTCCGTATGTGTAGGAAACACCGTTCTTTTGTTCTCCGCACACTCACGTTTCCTGCTGTCTTAGAGACTCTAGAAAGCAAGAGCGTGCTTCTTTCTAAAGCAGAGTGTGATCCATGGATGAGAACTATGCTGTGTGTTTGCCTTCAGAAATGGAGTTAAATCCCAGGCTCTGAGTCTTCCTACAAGCAAGACTTCGTTTCAGGTAAGGGCAGTCACTTTCCTGCTCAAACTAACTACATTTTTCACTGAGCTCACACGTTTCTCATCTTAACTGAAAAGCATTGGAAGTTAGAGGGTCAGTGCTTTGTATCAGTTTCAGAAGCAGATTTGGACTAGATATGGTCCATATGTGTAGGAAACAACGTTCTTTTGTTCTGGGCACACTCAGATTTCCTGCTGTCTTAGAGACTCTAGAAAGCAAGAGCGTGCTTCTCGCTCTAAAACAGAGTGTGATCTATGGATGAGACTATGCTGTGTGTTTCACTTCAGAAATGGAGTTAAATCCCATGCTCTGTGTCTCCCTACAAGCAAGACTTCGTTTCAGGTAAGGGCAGTCACTTTTCTGCTCAAAGGAACTACATCATTCTCGAGCTCACCCGTTTCTCATCTTAAATGACAAGCATTGGATGTTAGAGGACCAGTGCTTTGTATCAGTTTCAGAAGCAGAGTTGGACTAGATATGGTCCGTATGTGTAGGAAACACCGTTATTTTGTTCTCAGCACACTCACGTTTCCTGCTGTCTTAGAGACTCTAGAAAGCAAGAGCGTGCTTCTTTCTAAAGCAGAGTGTGATCCATGGATGAGAACTATGCTGTGTGTTTGCCTTCAGAAATGGAGTTAAATCCCAGGCTCTGAGTCTTCCTACAAGCAAGACTTCATTTCAGGTAAGGCAGTAACTTTTCTGCTCAAACGAACTACATCATTCACTGAGCTCACACGTTTCTCATCTTAACTGACAAGCATTGGAAGTTAGAGGGTCAGTGCTTTGTATCAGTTTCAGAAGCAGATTTGGACTAGATATTGTGCATATGTGTAGGAAACACCGTTCTTTTGTTCTGGGCACACTCAGATTTCCTGCTGTCTTAGAGACTCTAGAAAGCAAGAGTGTGCTTCTCGCTCTAAAGCAGAGTGTGATCCATGGATGAAAACTATGCTGTGTGTTTCCCTTCAGAAAAGAAGTTAAATCCCAGGCTCTATGTCTTCCTACAAGCAAGACTTCGTTTCAGGTAAGGGCAGTCACTTTTCTGCTCAAACGAACTACATCGTTCACGAAGCTCACACGTTTCTCATCTTAACTGACAATCATTGGCTGTTACTGAGTCAGTGCTTTCTATCAGTTTCAGAAGCAGATTTGCACTACATATGGTCCATATGTGAAGGAAACACCGATCTTTTGTTCTGGGCACACTCACGTTTCCTGCTGTCTTAGAGACTCTAGAAAGCAAGAGCGTGCTTCTCGCTCTAAAACAGAGTGTGATCTATGGATGAGACTATGCTGTGTGTTTCACTTCAGAAATGGAGTTAAATCCCATGCTCTGTGTCTCCCTACAAGCAAGACTTCGTTTCAGGTAAGGGCAGTCACTTTTCTGCTCAAAGGAACTACATCGTTCACGAGCTCACCCGTTTCTCATCTTAAATGACAAGCATTGGATGTTAGAGGACCAGTGCTTTGTATCAGTTTCAGAAGAAGAGTTGGACTAGATATGGTCCGTATGTGTAGGAAACACCGTTATTTTGTTCTCAGCACACTCACGTTTCCTGCTGTCTTAGAGACTCTAGAAAGCAAGAGCGTGCTTCTTTCTAAAGCAGAGTGTGATCCATGGATGAGAACTATGCTGTGTGTTTGCCTTCAGAAATGGAGTTAAATCCCAGGCTCTGAGTCTTCCTACAAGCAAGACTTCATTTCAGGTGAGGGCAGTAACTTTTCTGCTCAAACGAACTACATCATTCACTGAGCTCACACGTTTCTCATCTTTACTGACAAGCATTATAAGTCAGAGGGTCAGTGCTTTGTATCAGTTTCAGAAGCAGATTTGGACTAGATATGGTCCATATGTGTAGGAAACACCGTTCTTTTGTTCTGGGCACACTCAGATTTCCTGCTGTCTTAGAGACTCTAGAAAGCAAGAGTGTGCTTCTCGCTCTAAAGCAGAGTGTGATCCATGGATGAAAACTATGCTGTGTGTTTCCCTTCAGAAAAGAAGTTAAATCCCAGGCTCTATGTCTTCCTACAAGCAAGACTTCATTTCAGGTAAGGGCAGTCACTTTTCAGCTCAAACGAACTACATCTTTCACGGAGCTCACACGTTTCACATCTTAACAGACAAGCATTGGATGTTAGAGGACCAGTGCTTTGTATCAGTTTCAGAAGAAGAGTTGGACTAGATATGGTCCGTATGTGTAGGAAACACCGTTCTTTTGTTCTCCGCACACTCACGTTTCCTGCTGTCTTAGAGACTCTAGAAAGCAAGAGCGTGCTTCTTTCTAAAGCAGAGTGTGATCCATGGATGAGAACTATGCTGTGTGTTTGCCTTCAGAAATGGAGTTAAATCCCAGGCTCTGAGTCTTCCTACAAGCAAGACTTCGTTTCAGGTAAGGGCAGTCACTTTCCTGCTCAAACTAACTACATTTTTCACTGAGCTCACACGTTTCTCATCTTAACTGAAAAGCATTGGAAGTTAGAGGGTCAGTGCTTTGTATGAGTTTCAGAAGGAGATTTGGACTAGATATGGTCCATATGTGTAGGAAACACTGTTCTTTTTTTCTGGGCACTCAGATATCCTGCTGTCTTAGAGACTCTAGAAAGCAAGAGTGTGCTTCTCGCTCTAAAGCAGAGTGTGATCCATGGATGAAAACTATGCTGTGTGTTTCCCTTCAGAAAAGTAGTTAAATCCCAGGCTCTATGTCTTCCTACAAGCAAGACTTCCTTTCAGGTAAGGGCAGTCATTTTTCAGCTCAAACGAACTACATCTTTCACGAGCTCACACGTTTCTCATCTTAACAGACAAGCATTGGATGTTGGAGGACCAGTGCTTTTATCAATTTCCAAAGCAGAGTTCGACTAGATATGGGCCGTATGTGTATGAAACACCGTTCTTTTGTTCTCAGCTAACTCACGTTTCCTGCTGCGTTAGAGACTCTAGAAAGAAGAGCATGCTTCTTGTTCAAATGCAGAGTGTGATCCATGGATGAGAACACTGCTGTGTGTTTCACTTCAGAAATGGAGTTAAATCCCAGGCTCTGAGTCTTCCTACAAGCAAGATTTCGTTTCAGGTAAGGGCAGTCACTTTTCAGTTCAAAGGAACTACATCATTCACTGAGCTCACACGTTTCTCATCTTAACTGACAAGCATTGGATGTTAGAGGACCACTGCTTTGTATCACTTTCAGAAGCAGAGTTGGACTAGGTATGGTCCGTATGTGTAGGAAACACCCTTCTTTTGTCTGGGCACACTCAGATGTCCTGCTGTATTAGAGATTCAGGAAAGCAAGAGTGTGCTTCTCACTCTAAAGCAGAGTGTGATCCATGGGTGTGAACTATGCTGTGTGTTTCCCTTCAGAAATGGACTTAAATCCCAGGCTCTGTGTCTTACTACAAGCAAGACTTCGTTTCAGGTAAGGGCAGTCACTTTTCAGTTCAAAGGAACTACATCATTCACTAAGCTCACACCTTTCTCATCTTAACTGACAAGCATTGGATGTTACTGAGTCAGTGCTTTGTATCAGTTTCAGAAGCAGATTTGCACTACATATAGTCCATATGTGAAGGAAACACCGATCTTTTGTTCTGGGCACACTGACGTTTCCTGCTGTATTAGAGACTCTAGAAAGCAAGAGCGTGCTTCTTGCTCTTAAGCAGAGTGTGATCCATGGATGAGAACTATGCTGTGTGTTTCCCTTCAGAAATGGAGTTAAATCCCAGGCTCTGTGTCTTCCTACAAGCAAGACTTCGTTTCAGGTAAGGGCAGTCACTTTTCTGCTCAAAGGAACTACATCGTTCACGAGCTCACCCGTTTCTCATCTTAAATGACAAGCATTGGATGTTAGAGGACCAGTGCTTTGTATCAGTTTCAGAAGAAGAGTTGGACTAGATATGGTCCGTATGTGTAGGAAACACCGTTATTTTGTTCTCAGCACACTCACGTTTCCTGCTGTCTTAGAGACTCTAGAAAGCAAGAGCGTGCTTCTTTCTAAAGCAGAGTGTGATCCATGGATGAGAACTATGCTGTGTGTTTGCCTTCAGAAATGGAGTTAAATCCCAGGCTCTGAGTCTTCCTACAAGCAAGATTTCATTTCAGGTAAGGGCAGTAACTTTTCTGCTCAAACGAACTACATCATTCACTGAGCTCACACGTTTCTCATCTTTACTGACAAGCATTATAAGTCAGAGGGTCAGTGCTTTGTATCAGTTTCAGAAGCAGATTTGGACTAGATATGGTCCATATGTGTAGGAAACACCGTTCTTTTGTTCTGGGCACACTCAGATTTCCTGCTGTCTTAGAGACTCTAGAAAGCAAGAGTGTGCTTCTCGCTCTAAAGCAGAGTGTGATCCATGGATGAAAACTATGCTGTGTGTTTCCCTTCAGAAATGGAGTTAAATCCCAGGCTCTATGTCTTCCTACAAGCAAGACTTCGTTTCAGGTAAGGGCAGTCACTTTTCAGCTCAAACGAACTACATCTTTCACGGAGCTCACACGTTTCACATCTTAACAGACAAGCATTGGATGTTAGAGGACCAGTGCTTTGTATCAGTTTCAGAAGAAGAGTTGGACTAGATATGGTCCGTATGTGTAGGAAACACCGTTATTTTGTTCTCCGCACACTCACGTTTCCTGCTGTCTTAGAGACTCTAGAAAGCAAGAGCGTGCTTCTTTCTAAAGCAGAGTGTGATCCATGGATGAGAACTATGCTGTGTGTTTGCCTTCAGAAATGGAGGTAAATCCCAGGCTCTGAGTCTTCCTACAAGCAAGACTTCGTTTCAGGTAAGGGCAGTCACTTTTCAGTTCAAAGGAACTACATCATTCACTGAGCTCACACGTTTCTCATCGTAACTGACAAGCATTGGATGTTAGAGGACCACTGCTTTGTATCACTTTCAGAAGCAGAGTTGGACTAGGTATGGTCCGTATGTGTAGGAAACACCCTTCTTTTGTCTGGGCACACTCAGATGTCCTGCTGTATTAGAGATTCTAGAAAGCAAGAGTGTGATTCTCACTCTAAAGCAGAGTGTGATCCATGGGTGTGAACTATGCTGTGTGTTTCCCTTCAGAAATGGACTTAAATCCCAGGCTCTGTGTCTTACTACAAGCAAGACTTCGTTTCAGGTAAGGGCAGTCACTTTTCAGTTCAAAGGAACTACATCATTCACTAACCTCACACCTTTCTCATCTTAACTGACAAGCATTGGATGTTAGAGGACCACTGCTTTGTATCACTTTCAGAAGCAGAGTTGGACTAGATATGGTCTGTATGTGTAGGAAACACCGTTCTTTTGTTCTCAGCACACTCACGTTTCCTGCTGTCTTAGAGACTGTAGAAAGCAAGAGCGTGCTTCTCACTCTAAAGCAGATTGTGAACAATGGATGAGAACTATGCTGTGTGTTTCCCTTCAGAAAAGGAGTTAAATCCCAGGCTCTGTGTCTTCCTACATGCAAGAGTTCATTTGAGGTAAGGGCAGTCACTTTTCTGCTCAAACGATATACATTGTTCACGGAGCTCACACGTTTCTCATCTTAACAGACAAGCACTGGATGTTAGAAGACCAGTGCTTTGTATCAGTTTCAGAATCAGAGTTCGACTAGATATGGTCCGTATGTGTATGAAACACCGTTCTTTTGTTCTCAGCTAACTCACGTTTCCTGCTGTCTTAGAGACTCTAGAAAGAAGAGCATGCTTCTTGTTCAAATGCAGAGTGTGATCCATGGATGAGAACACTGCTGTGTGTTTCACTTCAGAAATGGAGTTAAATCCCAGGCTCTGAGTCTTCCTACAAGCAAGACTTCGTTTCAGGTAAGGGCAGTCACTTTCCTGCTCAAACCAACTACATTTTTCACTGAGCTCACACGTTTCTCATCTTAACTGAAAAGCATTGGAAGTTAGAGGGTCAGTGCTTTGTATCAGTTTCAGAAGGAGATTTAGACTAGATATGGTCCATATGTGTAGGAAACACTGTTCTTTTTTTCTGGGCACTCAGATTTCCTGCTGTCTTAGAGACTCTAGAAAGCAAGAGTGTGCTTCTCGCTCTAAAGCAGAGTGTGATCCATGGATGAAAACTATGCTGTGTGTTTCCCTTCAGAAAAGTAGTTAAATCCCAGGCTCTGTGTCTCCCTACAAGCAAGACTTCGTTTCAGGTAAGGGCAGTCACTTTTCTGCTCAAAGGAACTACATCGTTCACGAGCTCACCCGTTTCTCATCTTAAATGACAAGCATTGGATGTTAGAGGACCAGTGCTTTGTATCAGTTTCAGAAGCAGAGTTGGACTAGATATGGTCCGTATGTGTAGGAAACACCGTTATTTTGTTCTCAGCACACTCACGTTTCCTGCTGTCTTAGAGACTCTAGAAAGCAAGAGCGTGCTTCTTTCTAAAGCAGAGTGTGATCCATGGATGAGAACTATGCTGTGTGTTTGCCTTCAGAAATGGAGTTAAATCCCAGGCTCTGAGTCTTCCTACAAGCAAGACTTCATTTCAGGTAAGGGCAGTAACTTTTCTGCTCAAACGAACTACATCATTCACTGAGCTCACACGTTTCTCATCTTAACTGACAAGCATTGGAAGTTAGAGGGTCAGTGCTTTGTATCAGTTTCAGAAGCAGATTTGGACTAGATATCGTCCATATGTGTAGGAAACACTGTTCTTTTGTTCTGGGCACACTCAGATTTCCTGCTGTCTTAGAGACTCTAGAAAGCAAGAGTGTGCTTCTCGCTCTAAAGCAGAGTGTGATCCATGGATGAAAACTATGCTGTGTGTTTCCCTTCAGAAAAGAAGTTAAATCCCAGGCTCTATGTCTTCCTACAAGCAAGACTTCGTTTCAGGTAAGGGCAGTCACTTTTCAGCTCAAACGAACTACATCTTTCACGGAGCTCACACGTTTCACATCTTAACAGACAAGCATTGGATGTTAGAGGACCAGTGCTTTGTATCAGTTTCAGAAGAAGAGTTGGACTAGATATGGTCCGTATGTGTAGGAAACACCGTTCTTTTGTTCTCCGCACACTCACATTTCCTGCTGTCTTAGAGACTCTAGAAAGCAAGAGCGTGCTTCTTTCTAAAGCAGAGTGTGATCCATGGATGAGAACTATGCTGTGTGTTTGCCTTCAGAAATGGAGTTAAATCCCAGGCTCTGAGTCTTCCTACAAGCAAGACTTCGTTTCAGGTAAGGGCAGTCACTTTTCTGCTCAAACGAACCGCATCGTTCACTGAGCTCACACATTTCTCATCTTAACTGATAAGCATTGGAAGTTAGAGGGTCAGTGCTTTGTATCAGTTTCAGAAGCAGATTTGGACTAGATATGGTCCATATGTGTAGGAAACAACGTTCTTTTGTTCTGGGCACACTCAGATTTCCTGCTGTCTTAGAGACTCTAGAAAACAAGAGCGTGCTTCTCGCTCTAAAGCAGAGTGTGATCCATGGATGAGAACTATGCTGTGTGTTTCCCTTCAGAAATGGACTTAAATCCCAGGCTCTGTGTCTTACTACAAGCAAGACTTCGTTTCAGGTAAGGGCAGTCACTGTTCAGTTCAAAGGAACTACATCATTCACTGAGCTCACACGTTTCTCATCTTAATAGACAGGCATTGGATGTTACAGGACGAGTGCTTTGTATCAGTTTCAGAAGCAGAGTTGGACTAGATATGGTCCGTATGTGTAGGAAACACCATTCTTTTGTTCTCAGCACACTCAAGTTAACTGCTGTCTTAGAGACTCTAGAAAGCAAGAGCGTGCTTCTCGCTCTAAAGCAGAGTGTGATCCATGGATGAGAACTATGCTGTGTGTTTCCCTTCAAAAAAGGAGTTAAATCCCAGGCTCTGTGTCTTCCTACAAGCAATACTTCGTTTCAGGTAAGGGCAGTCACTTTTCTGCTCAAAAGAACTACATAGTTCACGGAGCTCAGACATTTCTCATCTTAACAGACAAGCATTGGATGTTAGAGGACCAGTGCTTTGTATCAGTTTCAGAAGCAGAGTTGGACTAGATATGGTCCGTATGTGTAGGAAACACCGTTCTTTTGTTCTCAGCATACTCACGTTTCCTGCTGTCTTAGAGACTCTAGAAAGCAAGAGCATGCTTCTTGTTCTAACACAGAGTGTGATCAATGGATGAGAACACTGCTGTGTGTTTCACTTCAGAAATGGAGTTAAATCCCAGGCTCTGAGTCTTCCTACAAGCAAGACTTCGTTTCAGGTAAGTGCAGTCAGTTTTCTGCTCAAACGAACTACATCGTTCACAAAGCTCACACGTTTCTCATCTTAAATGAAAAGCATTGGATGTTAGAAGACCAGTGCTTTGTATCAGTTTCAGAAGAAGAGTTGGACTAGATATGGTCCGTATGTGTAGGAAACACCGTTCTTTTGTTCTCAGCACACTCACGTTTCCTGCTGTCTTAGAGACTGTAGAAAGCAAGAGCGTGCTTCTCACTCTAAAGCAGATTGTGAACAATGGATGAGAACTATGCTGTGTGTTTCCCTTCAGAAAAGGAGTTAAATCCCAGGCTCTGTGTCTTCCTACATGCAAGAGTTCATTTGAGGTAAGGGCAGTCACTTTTCTGCTCAAACGATATACATTGTTCACGGAGCTCACACGTTTCTCATCTTAACAGACAAGCACTGGATGTTAGAAGACCAGTGCTTTGTATCAGTTTCAGAATCAGAGTTCGACTAGATATGGTCCGTATGTGTATGAAACACCGTTCTTTTGTTCTCAGCTAACTCACGTTTCCTGCTGTCTTAGAGACTCTAGAAAGAAGAGCATGCTTCTTGTTCAAATGCAGAGTGTGATCCATGGATGAGAACACTGCTGTGTGTTTCACTTCAGAAATGGAGTTAAATCCCAGGCTCTGAGTCTTCCTACAAGCAAGACTTCGTTTCAGGTAAGGGCAGTCACTTTTCAGCTCAAACGAACTACATCTTTCACGGAGCTCACACGTTTCACATCTTAACAGACAAGCATTGGATGTTAGAGGACCAGTGCTTTGTATCAGTTTCAGAAGAAGAGTTGGACTAGATATGGTCCGTATGTGTAGGAAACACCGTTCTTTTGTTCTCCGCACACTCACGTTTCCTGCTGTCTTAGAGACTCTAGAAAGCAAGAGTGTGCTTCTCGCTCTAAAGCAGAGTGTGATCCATGGATGAAAACTATGCTGTGTGTTTCCCTTCAGAAAAGTAGTTAAATCCCAGGCTCTGTGTCTCCCTACAAGCAAGACTTCGTTTCAGGTAAGGGCAGTCACTTTTCTGCTCAAAGGAACTACATCGTTCACGAGCTCACCCGTTTCTCATCTTAAATGACAAGCATTGGATGTTAGAGGACCAGTGCTTTGTATCAGTTTCAGAAGCAGAGTTGGACTAGATATGGTCCGTATGTGTAGGAAACACCGTTATTTTGTTCTCAGCACACTCACGTTTCCTGCTGTCTTAGAGACTCTAGAAAGCAAGAGCGTGCTTCTTTCTAAAGCAGAGTGTGATCCATGGATGAGAACTATGCTGTGTGTTTGCCTTCAGAAATGGAGTTAAATCCCAGGCTCTGAGTCTTCCTACAAGCAAGACTTCATTTCAGGTAAGGGCAGTAACTTTTCTGCTCAAACGAACTACATCATTCACTGAGCTCACACGTTTCTCATCTTAACTGACAAGCATTGGAAGTTAGAGGGTCAGTGCTTTGTATCAGTTTCAGAAGCAGATTTGGACTAGATATCGTCCATATGTGTAGGAAACACTGTTCTTTTGTTCTGGGCACACTCAGATTTCCTGCTGTCTTAGAGACTCTAGAAAGCAAGAGTGTGCTTCTCGCTCTAAAGCAGAGTGTGATCCATGGATGAAAACTATGCTGTGTGTTTCCCTTCAGAAAAGAAGTTAAATCCCAGGCTCTATGTCTTCCTACAAGCAAGACTTCCTTTCAGGTAAGGGCAGTCATTTTTCAGCTCAAACGAACTACATCTTTCACGAGCTCACACGTTTCTCATCTTAACAGACAAGCATTGGATGTTAGAGGACCAGTGCTTTTATCAATTTCCAAAGCAGAGTTCGACTAGATATGTTCCGTATGTGTATGAAACACCGTTCTTTTGTTCTCAGCTAACTCACGTTTCCTGCTGCCTCAGAGACTCTAGAAAGAAGAGCATACTTCTTGTTCAAATGCAGAGTGTGATCCATGGATGAGAACATTGCTGTGTGTTTCACTTCAGAAATGGAGTTAAATCCCAGGCTCTGAGTCTTCCTACAAGCAAGACTTCGTTTCAGGTAAGGGCAGTCACTTTTCAGTTCAAAGGAACTACATCATTCACTGAGCTCACACGTTTCTCATCTTAACTGACAAGCATTGGATGTTAGAGGACCACTGCTTTGTATCACTTTCAGAAGCAGAGTTGGACTAGGTATGGTCCGTATGTGTAGGAAACACCCTTCTTTTGTCTGGGCACACTCAGATGTCCTGCTGTATTAGAGATTCTAGAAAGCAAGAGTGTGATTCTCACTCTAAAGCAGAGTGTGATCCATGGGTGTGAACTATGCTGTGTGTTTCCCTTCAGAAATGGACTTAAATCCCAGGCTCTGTGACTTACTACAAGCAAGACTTCGTTTCAGGTAAGGGCAGTCACTTTTCAGTTCAAAGGAACTACATCATTCACTAAGCTCACACCTTTCTCATCTTAACTGACAAGCATTGGATGTTAGAGGACCACTGCTTTGTATCACTTTCAGAAGCAGAGTTGGACTAGATATGGTCTGTATGTGTAGGAAACACCGTTCTTTTGTTCTCAGCACACTCACGTTTCCTGCTGTCTTAGAGACTGTAGAAAGCAAGAGCGTGCTTCTCACTCTAAAGCAGATTGTGAACAATGGATGAGAACTATGCTGTGTGTTTCCCTTCAGAAAAGGAGTTAAATCCCAGGCTCTGTGTCTTCCTACATGCAAGAGTTCATTTGAGGTAAGGGCAGTCACTTTTCTGCTCAAACGATATACATTGTTCACGGAGCTCACACGTTTCTCATCTTAACAGACAAGCACTGGATGTTAGAAGACCAGTGCTTTGTATCAGTTTCAGAATCAGAGTTCGACTAGATATGGTCCGTATGTGTATGAAACACCGTTCTTTTGTTCTCAGCTAACTCACGTTTCCTGCTGTCTTAGAGACTCTAGAAAGAAGAGCATGCTTCTTGTTCAAATGCAGAGTGTGATCCATGGATGAGAACACTGCTGTGTGTTTCACTTCAGAAATGGAGTTAAATCCCAGGCTCTGAGTCTTCCTACAAGCAAGACTTCGTTTCAGGTAAGGGCAGTCACTTTTCAGCTCAAACGAACTACATCTTTCACGGAGCTCACACGTTTCACATCTTAACAGAAAAGCATTGGATGTTAGAGGACCAGTGCTTTGTATCAGTTTCAGAAGAAGAGTTGGACTAGATATGGTCCGTATGTGTAGGAAACACCGTTCTTTTGTTCTCCGCACACTCACGTTTCCTGCTGTCTTAGAGACTCTAGAAAGCAAGAGCGTGCTTCTTTCTAAAGCAGAGTGTGATCCATGGATGAGAACTATGCTGTGTGTTTGCCTTCAGAAATGGAGTTAAATCCCAGGCTCTGAGTCTTCCTACAAGCAAGACTTCGTTTCAGGTAAGGGCAGTCACTTTCCTGCTCAAACCAACTACATTTTTCACTGAGCTCACACGTTTCTCATCTTAACTGAAAAGCATTGGAAGTTAGAGGGTCAGTGCTTTGTATCAGTTTCAGAAGGAGATTTAGACTAGATATGGTCCATATGTGTAGGAAACACTGTTCTTTTTTTCTGGGCACTCAGATTTCCTGCTGTCTTAGAGACTCTAGAAAGCAAGAGTGTGCTTCTCGCTCTAAAGCAGAGTGTGATCCATGGATGAAAACTATGCTGTGTGTTTCCCTTCAGAAAAGTAGTTAAATCCCAGGCTCTGTGTCTCCCTACAAGCAAGACTTCGTTTCAGGTAAGGGCAGTCACTTTTCTGCTCAAAGGAACTACATCGTTCATGAGCTCACCCGTTTCTCATCTTAAATGACAAGCATTGGATGTTAGAGGACCAGTGCTTTGTATCAGTTTCAGAAGCAGAGTTGGACTAGATATGGTCCGTATGTGTAGGAAACACCGTTATTTTGTTCTCAGCACACTCACGTTTCCTGCTGTCTTAGAGACTCTAGAAAGCAAGAGCGTGCTTCTTTCTAAAGCAGAGTGTGATCCATGGATGAGAACTATGCTGTGTGTTTGCCTTCAGAAATGGAGTTAAATCCCAGGCTCTGAGTCTTCCTACAAGCAAGACTTCATTTCAGGTAAGGGCAGTAACTTTTCTGCTCAAACGAACTACATCATTCACTGAGCTCACACGTTTCTCATCTTAACTGACAAGCATTGGAAGTTAGAGGGTCAGTGCTTTGTATCAGTTTCAGAAGCAGATTTGGACTAGATATCGTCCATATGTGTAGGAAACACTGTTCTTTTGTTCTGGGCACACTCAGATTTCCTGCTGTCTTAGAGACTCTAGAAAGCAAGAGTGTGCTTCTCGCTCTAAAGCAGAGTGTGATCCATGGATGAAAACTATGCTGTGTGTTTCCCTTCAGAAAAGAAGTTAAATCCCAGGCTCTATGTCTTCCTACAAGCAAGACTTCGTTTCAGGTAAGGGCAGTCACTTTTCAGCTCAAACGAACTACATCTTTCACGGAGCTCACACGTTTCACATCTTAACAGACAAGCATTGGATGTTAGAGGACCAGTGCTTTGTATCAGTTTCAGAAGAAGAGTTGGACTAGATATGGTCCGTATGTGTAGGAAACACCGTTCTTTTGTTCTCCGCACACTCACATTTCCTGCTGTCTTAGAGACTCTAGAAAGCAAGAGCGTGCTTCTTTCTAAAGCAGAGTGTGATCCATGGATGAGAACTATGCTGTGTGTTTGCCTTCAGAAATGGAGTTAAATCCCAGGCTCTGAGTCTTCCTACAAGCAAGACTTCGTTTCAGGTAAGGGCAGTCACTTTTCTGCTCAAACGAACCGCATCGTTCACTGAGCTCACACATTTCTCATCTTAACTGATAAGCATTGGAAGTTAGAGGGTCAGTGCTTTGTATCAGTTTCAGAAGCAGATTTGGACTAGATATGGTCCATATGTGTAGGAAACAACGTTCTTTTGTTCTGGGCACACTCAGATTTCCTGCTGTCTTAGAGACTCTAGAAAACAAGAGCGTGCTTCTCGCTCTAAAGCAGAGTGTGATCCATGGATGAGAACTATGCTGTGTGTTTCCCTTCAGAAATGGACTTAAATCCCAGGCTCTGTGTCTTACTACAAGCAAGACTTCGTTTCAGGTAAGGGCAGTCACTGTTCAGTTCAAAGGAACTACATCATTCACTGAGCTCACACGTTTCTCATCTTAATAGACAGGCATTGGATGTTACAGGACGAGTGCTTTGTATCAGTTTCAGAAGCAGAGTTGGACTAGATATGGTCCGTATGTGTAGGAAACACCGTTCTTTTGTTCTCAGCACACTCAAGTTAACTGCTGTCTTAGAGACTCTAGAAAGCAAGAGCGTGCTTCTCGCTCTAAAGCAGAGTGTGATCCATGGATGAGAACTATGCTGTGTGTTTCCCTTCAAAAAAGGAGTTAAATCCCAGGCTCTGTGTCTTCCTACAAGCAATACTTCGTTTCAGGTAAGGGCAGTCACTTTTCTGCTCAAAAGAACTACATAGTTCACGGAGCTCAGACATTTCTCATCTTAACAGACAAGCATTGGATGTTAGAGGACCAGTGCTTTGTATCAGTTTCAGAAGCAGAGTTGGACTAGATATGGTCCGTATGTGTAGGAAACACCGTTCTTTTGTTCTCAGCATACTCACGTTTCCTGCTGTCTTAGAGACTCTAGAAAGCAAGAGCATGCTTCTTGTTCTAACACAGAGTGTGATCAATGGATGAGAACACTGCTGTGTGTTTCACTTCAGAAATGGAGTTAAATCCCAGGCTCTGAGTCTTCCTACAAGCAAGACTTCGTTTCAGGTAAGTGCAGTCAGTTTTCTGCTCAAACGAACTACATCGTTCACAAAGCTCACACGTTTCTCATCTTAAATGAAAAGCATTGGATGTTAGAAGACCAGTGCTTTGTATCAGTTTCAGAAGAAGAGTTGGACTAGATATGGTCCGTATGTGTAGGAAACACCGTTCTTTTGTTCCCCGCACACTCACGTTTCCTGCTGTCTTAGAGACTCTAGAAAGCAAGAGCGTGCTTCTTTCTAAAGCAGAGTGTGATCCATGGATGAGAACTATGCTGTGTGTTTGCCTTCAGAAATGGAGTTAAATCCCAGGCTCTGAGTCTTCCTACAAGCAAGACTTCATTTCAGGTAAGGGCAGTCACTTTTCTGCTCAAACGAACTACATCGTTCACTGAGCTCACACGTTTCTCATCTTAACTGACAAGCATTGGAAGTTAGAGGGTCAGTGCTTTGTATCAGTTTCAGAAGCAGATTTGGACTAGATATGGTCCATATGTGTAGGAAACACCGTTCTTTTGTTTGGGCACACTCATATTTCCTGCTGTCTTAGAGACTCTAGAAAGCAAGAGTGTGCTTCTCGCTCTAAAGCAGTGTGACCCATGGATGAAAACTATCCTGTGTGTTTCCCTTCAGAAAAGTAGTTAAATCCCAGGCTCTATGTCTTCCTACAAGCAAGACTTCGTTTCAGGTAAGGGCAGTCACTTTTCAGCTCAAACGAACTACATCTTTCACGGAGCTCACACGTTTCACATCTTAACAGACAAGCATTTGATGTTATAGGACCAGTACTTTGTATCAGTTTCAGAAGCAGAGTTCGACTAGATATGGTCCGTATGGCTAGGAAACACCGTTCTTTTGTTCTCAGCAAACTCACGTTTCCTGCTATCTTAGATACTCTAGAAAGAAGAGCATGATTCTTGCTCAAACACAGAGTGTGATCAATGGATGAGAACACTGCTGTGTGTTTCACTTCAGAAATGGAGTTAAATCCCAGGCTCTGAGTCTTCCTACAAGCAAGACTTCGTTTCAGTTAAGGGCAGTCAGTTTTCTGCTCAAACGAACTACATCATTCACGAAGCTCACACGTTTCTCATCTTAACTGACAAGCATTGGATGTATGATGGTCAGTGCTTTTTTTCAGTTTCAGAAGCAGATTTGGACTACATATGGTCCATATGTGTAGGAAACACCCTTCTTTTGTTCTGGGCACACTCAGATTTCCTGCTGTATTAGAGACACTAGAAGGCAAGAGTGTGCTTCTCGCTCTAAAGAAGAGTGTGATCCATGGATGAGAACTATGCTGTGTGTTTCCCTTCAGAAATGGACTTAAATCCCAGGCTCTGTGTCTTACTACAAGCAAGACTTCGTTTCAGGTAAGGGCAGTCACTTTTCAGTTCAAAGGAACTACATCATTCACTAAGCTCACACGTTTCTCATCTTAACTGACAAGCATTGGATGTTAGAGGACCACTGCTTTGTATCACTTTCAGAAGCAGAGTTGGACTAGATATGGTCCGTATGTGTAGGAAACTCCGTTCTTTTGTTCTCAGCACACTCAAGTTTCCTGCTGTCTTAGAGACTGTAGAAAGCAAGAGCGTGCTTCTCGCTCTAAAGCAGAGTGTGATCCATGGATGAGAACTATGCTGTGTGTTTCCCTTCAAAAATGGAGTTAAATCCCAGGCTCTGTGTCTTCCTACAAGCAAGACTTCGTTTCAGGTAAGGGAGCTCACTTTTCTGCTCAAACGAACTACATAATTCACGGAGCTCAGACATTTCTCATCTTAACAGACAAGCATTGGATGTTAGAGGACCAGCGCTTTGTATCACTTTCAGAAGCAGAGTTGGACTAGATATGGTCTGTATGTGTAGGAAACACCGTTCTTTTGTACTCAGCACACTCACGTTTCCTGCTGTCTTAGAGACTGTAGAAAGCAAGAGCGTGCTGCTCACTCTAAAGCAGAGTGTGAACCATGGATGAGAACACTGCTGTGTGTTTCACTTCAGAAATGGAGTTAAATCCCAGGCTCTGAGTCTTCCTACAAGCAAGACTTCATTTCAGGTAAGGGCAGTCACTTTTCAACTCAAACTAACTACATCGTTCACTGAGCTCACACGTTTCTCATCTTAACAGACAAGCATTGGATTTTAGAGGACCAGTGCTTTGTATCAGTTTCAGATGCAAAGTTGGACTATATAATGTCTGTAAGGGAAGGAAACACCGTTCTTTTGTTCTCAGCACACTCACGTTTCCTGCTGTCTTAGAGAATCTAGAAAGCAAGAGCGTGCTTCTTGTTCTAAAGCAGAGTTGGATCAATGGATGATTACACTGCTGTGTGTTTTACTTCAGAAATGGAGTTAAATCCCAGGCTCTGAGTCTTCCTACAAGCAAGACTTCAATTCAGGTAAGGGCAGTTACTTTTCTGCTCAAACGAACTTCATCGTTCACGAAGCTCACACGTTTCTCATCTTAACTGACAAGCATTGGATGTAAGATGGCAAGTGCTTTGTATCAGTTTCAGAAGCAGATTTGGACTACATATGGTCCATATGTGTAGGAAACACCCTTTTTTTGTTCTGGGCACACTCATATTTCCTGCTGTATTAGAGAATCTAGAAAGCAAGAGTGTGCTTCTCGCTCTAAAGCAGAGTGTGATCCATGGATGAGAACTATGCTGTGTGTTTCCCTTCAAAAATGGACTTAAATCCCAGGCTCTGTGTCTTACTACAAGCAAGACTTCGTTTCAGGTAAGGGCAGTCACTTTTCAGTTCAAAGGAACTACATCATTCACTAAGCTCACACGTTTCTCATCTTAACTGACAAGCATTGGATGTTAGAGGACCAGTGCTTTGTATCAGTTTCAGAAGAAGAGTTGGACTAGATATGGTCCGCATGTGTAGGAAACACCATTCTTTTGTTCTCAGTACACTCACGTTTCCTGCTCTCATAGAGACTGTAGAAAGCAAGGGCGTGCTTCTCGCTCTAAAGCAGAGTGTGATCCATGGATGAGAACTATGCTGTGTGTTTCCCTTCAGAAAATGAGTTAAATCCCAGGCTCTGTGTCTTCCTACAAGCAAGACTTTGTTTCAGGTAAGGGCAGTCACTTTTCTGCTCAAACTAACTACATAGTTCACGGAGCTCAAACATTTCTCATCTTAACAGACAAGCATTGGATGTTAGAGGACCAGTGCTTTGTATCAGTTTCAGAAGCAGAGTTGGACTAGATATGGTCCGTATGTGTAGGAAATACCGTTCTTTTGTTCTCAGCATACTCACGTTTCCTGCTGTCTTAGAGACTCTAGAAAGCAAGAGCATGCTTCTTGTTCTAACACAGAGTGTGATCAATGGATGAGAACACTGCTGTGTGTTTCACTTCAGAAATGGAGTTAAATCCCAGGCTCTGAGTCTTCCTACAAGCAAGACTTCGTTTCAGGTAAGTGCAGTCAGTTTTCTGCTCAAACGAACTACATCGTTCACGAAGCTCACACGTTTCTCATCTTAAATGAAAAGCATTGGATGTTAGAAGACCAGTGCTTTGTATCAGTTTCAGAAGAAGAGTTGGACTAGATATGGTCCGTATGGGTAGGAAACACCGTTCTTTTGTTCTCAGCACACTCACGTTTCCTGCTGTCTTAGAGACTCTAGAAAGCAAGAGCGTGCTTCATTCTAAAGCAGAGTGTGATCCATGGATGAGAACTATGCTGTGTGTTTGCCTTCAGAAATGGAGTTAAATCCCAGGCTCTGAGTCTTCCTACAAGCAAGACTTCATTTCAGGTAAGGGCAGTCACTTTTCTGCTCAAACGAACTACATCGTTCACTGAGCTCACACGTTTCTCATCTTAACTGACAAGCATTGGAATTTAGAGGGTCAGTGCTTTGTATCAGTTTCAGAAGCAGATTTGGACTAGATTTGGTCCATATGTGTAGGAAACACCGTTCTTTTGTTTGGGCACACTCAGATTTCCTGCTGTCTTAGAGACTCTAGAAAGCAAGAGTGTGCTTCTCGCTCTAAAGCAGAGTGTGACCCATGGATGAAAACTATGCTGTGTGTTTCCCTTCAGAAAAGTAGTTAAATCCCAGGCTCTATGTCTTCCTACAAGCAAGACTTCGTTTCAGGTAAGGGCAGTCACTTTTCAGCTCAAACGAACTACATCTTTCACGGAGCTCACACGTTTCACATCTTAACAGACAAGCATTTGATGTTATAGGACCAGTACTTTGTATCAGTTTCAGAAGCAGAGTTCGACTAGATATGGTCCGTATGGGTAGGAAACACCGTTCTTTTGTTCTCAGCAAACTCACGTTTCCTGCTGTCTTAGAGACTCTAGAAAGAAGAGCATGATTCTTGCTCAAACGCAGAGTGTGATCAATGGATGAGAACACTGCTGTGTGTTTCACTTCAGAAATGGAGTTAAATCCCAGGCTCTGAGTCTTCCTACAAGCAAGACTTCGTTTCAGGTAAGTGCAGTCAGTTTTCTGCTCAAACGAACTACATCGTTCACGAAGCTCACACGTTTCTCATCTTAAATGAAAAGCATTGGATGTTAGAAGACCAGTGCTTTGTATCAGTTTCAGAAGAAGAGTTGGACTAGATATGGTCCGTATGGGTAGGAAACACCGTTCTTTTGTTCTCAGCACACTCACGTTTCCTGCTGTCTTAGAGACTCTAGAAAGCAAGAGCGTGCTTCATTCTAAAGCAGAGTGTGATCCATGGATGAGAACTATGCTGTGTGTTTGCCTTCAGAAATGGAGTTAAATCCCAGGCTCTGAGTCTTCCTACAAGCAAGACTTCATTTCAGGTAAGGGCAGTCACTTTTCTGCTCAAACGAACTACATCGTTCACTGAGCTCACACGTTTCTCATCTTAACTGACAAGCATTGGAATTTAGAGGGTCAGTGCTTTGTATCAGTTTCAGAAGCAGATTTGGACTAGATTTGGTCCATATGTGTAGGAAACACCGTTCTTTTGTTTGGGCACACTCAGATTTCCTGCTGTCTTAGAGACTCTAGAAAGCAAGAGTGTGCTTCTCGCTCTAAAGCAGAGTGTGACCCATGGATGAAAACTATGCTGTGTGTTTCCCTTCAGAAAAGTAGTTAAATCCCAGGCTCTATGTCTTCCTACAAGCAAGACTTCGTTTCAGGTAAGGGCAGTCACTTTTCAGCTCAAACGAACTACATCTTTCACGGAGCTCACACGTTTCACATCTTAACAGACAAGCATTTGATGTTATAGGACCAGTACTTTGTATCAGTTTCAGAAGCAGAGTTCGACTAGATATGGTCCGTATGGGTAGGAAACACCGTTCTTTTGTTCTCAGCAAACTCACGTTTCCTGCTGTCTTAGAGACTCTAGAAAGAAGAGCATGATTCTTGCTCAAACGCAGAGTGTGATCAATGGATGAGAACACTGCTGTGTGTTTCACTTCAGAAATGGAGTTAAATCCCAGGCTCTGAGTCTTCCTACAAGCAAGACTTCGTTTCAGGTAAGGGCAGTCAGTTTTCTGCTCAAACGAACTACATCATTCACGAAGCTCACACGTTTCTCATCTTAACTGACAAGCATTGGATGTATGATGGTCAGTGCTTTTTTTCAGTTTCAGAAGCAGATTTGGACTACATATGGTCCATATGTGTAGGAAACACCCTTCTTTTGTTCTGGGCACACTCAGATTTCCTGCTGTATTAGAGACTCTAGAAAGCAAGAGTGTGCTTCTCGCTCTAAAGCAGAGTGTGATCCATGGATGAGAACTATGCTGTGTGTTTCACTTCAGAAATGGACTTAAATCCCAGGCTCTGTGTCTTACTACAAGCAAGACTTCGTTTCAGGTAAGGGCAGTCACTTTTCTGCTCAAATGAACTACATCATTCACGAAGCGCACACGTTTCTCATCTTAACTGACAAGCATTGGATGGTAGAGAACCAGTGCTTTGTATCAGTTTCAGAAGAAGATTTGGACTAGATATGGTCCATATGTGTAGGAAACAGCGTTCTTTTGTTGTCAGCACACTCACGTTTCCTTCTGTCTTAGAGACTCTAGAAAGCAAGAGCGTGCTTCTCACTCTAAAGCAGAGTGTGATCCACGGACGAGAACTATGCTGTGAGTTTCACTTCAGAAATGGAGTTAAATCCCAGGCTCTGAGTCTTCCTACCAGCAAGACTTCGCTTCAGGTAAGGCCAGTCACTTTTCGGCTCAAACGAAATACATCGTTCACTGAGCTCACACGTTTCTCATCTTAACTGACAAGCATTGGATGTTAGAGGACCAGTGCTTTGTATCAGTTTCAGAAGAAGATTTGGACTACATATAGTCCGTATGTGTAGGAAACACCGTTCTTTTGTTCTGGGCACAAACAGATTTCCTGCTGTATTAGATACTCTAGAAATCAAGAGCGTGCTTCTTGCTCTAAAGCAGAGTGTGATCCATGGATGAGAACTATGCAGTGTGTTTCCCTTCAGAAATGGAGTTAAATCCCAGGCTCTGTGTCTTCCTACAAGCAAGACTTCATTTCAGGTAAGGGCAGTCACTTTTCAGCTCTAACGAACTACATTGTTCACGAAGCTCACACGTTTCTCATCTTAACAGACAAGGATTGGATTTTAGAGGACCAGTGCTTTGTCTCAGTTTCAGATGCAGATTTGGACTATATAATGTCCGTAATTGTAGGAAACACCGTTCTTTTGTTCTCAGCACACTCACGTTTCCTGCTGTCTTAGAGACTCTAGAAAGCAAGAGCGTGCTTCTTATTCTAAAGCAGAGTGTGATCAATGGATGATTACACTGCTGTGTGCTTTACTTCAGAAATGGAGTTAAATCCCAGGCTCTGAGTCTTCCTTCAAGCAAGACTTCAATTCAGGTAAGGGCAGTCAATTTTCTGCCCAAACGAACTACATCGTTCACAAAGCTCACACGTTTCTCATCTTAACTGACAAGCATTGGATGTTAGATTGTGAGTGCTTTGTATCAGTTTCAGAAGCAGATTTAGACTACATATGGTCCATATGTGTAGGAAACACCGTTCTTTTGTTCCGGGCACACTCAGATTTCCTGCTGTATTAGAGACTCTACAAAGCAAGAGTGTGATTCTCGCTCTAAAGCAGAGTGTGATCCATGAATGAGAACTATGCTGTGTGTTTCCTTTCAGAAATGGACTTAAATCCCAGACTCTGTGTCTTACTACAAGCAAGACTTCGTTTCTGGTAAGGGCAGTCACATTTCTGCTCAAACAAACTACATCATTCACAAAGCTCACACGTTTCTCATCTTAACTGACAAGCATTGGATGTTAGAGGACCAGTGCATTCTATCAGTTTCAGAAGAAGGTTTGGACTACATATAGTCCGTATTTGTGTGAAACACCGTTCTTTTGTTCTGGGCATATTCAGATTTTCTGCTATCTTAGAGACTCTAGAAAGCAAGAGTGTGCTTCTTGCTGTAAAGCAGAGTGTGATCCATTGATGAGAACTATGCTGTAGGTTTCCCTTCAGAAATGGAGTTAAATCCCAGACTCTGTGTCTTCCTACAGGCAAGACTTCGTTTCAGGTAAGGGCAGTCACTTTTCAGCACAAACGAACTACATCGTTCACTGAGCTCACACATTTCTCATCTTAACAGACAAGCATTGGATGTTAGAGGACCAGTGCTTTGTATCAGTTTCAGAAGCAGAGTTTGACTAGATATTGTCTGTATGTGTAGGAAACAACGTTCATTTGTTCTCAGCACACTCACGTTTCCTGCTGTCTTAGAGACTCTAGAATGCAAGAGCGTGCTTCTTGTTCTAAAGCAGAGTGTCATCAATGGATGACACAATGCTGTGTGTTTCACTTCAGAAATGGAGTTAAATCCCAGGCTCTGAGTCTTCCTACAAGCAAGACTTCGTTTTAGGTAAGGGCAGTCACTTTTCTGCTCAAACGAACTACATCGTTCACGAAGATCACACGATTCTCATCTTAACTGACCAGCATTGGATGTTAGAGGACCACTGCATTGTATCAGTTTCAGAAGCAGATTTGGACTACATATGGTCCGTATATGTAGGAAACACTGTTCTTTGGTTCTGGGCACACTCAGATTTCCTGCTGTATTAGAGACTCTAGAAAGCAAGAACGTGCTTCTTGCTCTAAAGCCGAGTGTGATCCATGGATGAGAACTATGCTGCGTGTTAGCCTTCAGTAATGGAGTTAAATCCCAGGCTCTGTGTCTTCCTACAGGCAAGACTTCGTTTCAGGTGTGGGCAGTCACTTTTCAGCTCAAAGGAACTACATCGTTCACAAAGCTCACACGTTTCTCATCTTAACAGACAAGCATTGGATGTTAGAAGACCAGTGCTTTGTATCAGTTTAAGAATCAGAGTTGGACTATATATGGTCGGTATGTGTAGGAAACACCGTTCTTTTGTTCTCAGCACACTCAAGTTTCCATCTGTCTTAGAGACTCTAGAAAGCAAGAGCGTGCTTCTTGTTCTAAATCAGAGTGTCATCAATGGATGAGAACACTGCTGTGTGTTTCACTTCAGAAATGGAGTTAAATCCCAGGCTCTGAATCTCCCTACAAGCAAGACTTCGTTTCAGGTAAGGGCAGTCACTTTTCTGCTCAAACGAACTACACAGTTCATGAAGCTCACACGTTTCTCATCTTAACAGACAAGCATTGGATTTTAGAGGAACAGTGCTTTGTATCAGTTTCAGATGCAGAGTTGGACTATATAATGTCCGTAATTGTAGGAAACACCGTTCTTTTGTTCTCAGCACACTCACGTTTCTTGCTGTCTTAGAGACTCTAGAAAGCAAGAGCGTGCTTCTTGTTGTAAAGCAGAGTGTGATCAATGGATGATTACACTGCTGTGTGTTTTACTTCAGAAATGGAGTTAAATCCCAGGCTCTGAGTCTTCCTACAAGCAAGACTTCAATTCAGGTAAGGGCAGTCAATTTTCTGCTCAAACGAACTACATCGTTCACAAAGCTCACACGTTTCTCATCTTAACTGACAAGCATTGGATGTTAGATGGTCAGTGCTTTGTATCAGTTTCAGAAGCAGATATGGACTACATATGGTCCATATGTGTAGGAAACACCGTTCTTTTGTTCCGGGCACACTCAGATTTCCTGCTGTATTAGAGACTCTACAAAGCAAGACTGTGATTCTCGCTCTAAAGCAGAGTGTGATCCATGGATGAGAACTATGCTGTGTGTTTCCCTTCAGAAATGGACTTAAATCCCAGACTCTGTGTCTTACTACAAGCAAGACTTCGTTTCAGGTAAGGGCAGTCACATTTCTGCTCAAAAGAACTACATCATTCACAAAGCTCACAGGTTTCTCATCTTAACTGACAAGCATTGGATGTTAGAGGACCTGTGCATTCTATCAGTTTCAGAAGAAGATTTGGACTACATATAGTCCGTATGTGTAGGAAACACCGTTCTTTCGTTCTGGGCACACTCACGTTTCCTGCTTTCTTAGAGTCTCTTGAAAGCAAGAGCGTGCTTCTCGCTCTAAAGCAGAGTGTGTTCCATGGATGAGAACTATGCTGTGTGTTTCAATTCAGAAAAGGTGTAAAATCCCAGGCTCTGAGTCTCCCTACAAGGAAGAGTTCGTTTCAGGTAAGGGCAGTAAGTTTTCTGCTCAAACGAACATCGTTCACGAAGCTCACACGTTTCTCATCTTAACTGACAAGCATTGGATGTTAGAGGACCAGTGCTTTGTATCAGTTTCAGAAGCAGAGTTGGACTATATAATGTCCATATGTGTAGGAAACAGCGTTCTTTTGTTCTCAGCACACTCACGTTTCCTTCTGTCTTAGAGACTCTAGAAAGCAAGAGCGTGCTTCTCGCTCTAAAGCAGAGTGTGATCCACGGACGAGAACTATGCTGTGAGTTTCACTTCAGAAATGGAGTTAAATCCCAGGCTCTGAGTCTTCCTACCAGCAAGACTTCGCTTCAGGTAAGGCCAGTCACTTTTCGGCTCAAACGAACTACATCATTCACTGAGCTCACACGTTTCTCATCTTAACTGACAAGCATTGGATGTTAGAGGACCAGTGCTTTGTATCAGTTTCAGAAGAAGATTTGGACTACATATAGTCCGTATGTGTAGGAAACACCGTTCTTTGGTCCTGGGCACAAACAGATTTCCTGCTGTATTAGATACTCTAGAAATCAAGAGCGTGCTTCTTCCTCTAAAGCAGAGTGTGTTCCATGGATGAGAACTATGCAGTGTGTTTCCCTTCAGAAATGGAGTTAAATCCCAGGCTCTGTGTCTTCCTACAAGCAAGACTTCATTTCAGGTAAGGGCAGTCACTTTTCAGCTCAAACGAACTACATTGTTCACGAAGCTCACACGTTTCTCATCTTAACAGACAAGCATTGGATTTTAGAGGACCAGTGCTTTGTATCAGTTTCAGATGCAGATTTGGACTATATAATGTCCGTAATTGTAGGAAACACCGTTCTTTTGTTCTCAGCACACTCACATTTCCTGCTGTCTTAGAGACTCTAGAAAGCAAGAGCGTGCTTCTTATTCTAAAGCAGAGTGTGATCAATGGATGATTACACTGCTGTGTGCTTTACTTCAGAAATGGAGTTAAATCCCAGGCTCTGAGTCTTCCTACAAGCAAGACTTCAATTCAGGTAAGGGCAGTCAATTTTCTGCTCAAACGAACTACATCGTTCACAAAGCTCACACGTTTCTCATCTTAACTGACAAGCATTGGATGTTAGATGGTCAGTGCTTTGTATCAGTTTCAGAAGCAGATTTGGACTACATATGGTCCATATGTGTAGGAAACACCGTTCTTTTGTTCCGGGCACACTCAGATTTCCTGCTGTATTAGAGACTCTACAAAGCAAGAGTGTGATTCTCGCTCTAAAGCAGAGTGTGATCCATGGATGAGAACTATGCTGTGTGTTTCCCTTCAGAAATGGACTTAAATCCCAGACTCTCTGTCTTACTACAAGCAAGACTTCGTTTCAGGTAAGGGCAGTCACATTTCTGCTCAAAAGAACTACATCATTCACAAAGCTCACAGGTTTCTCATCTTAACTGACAAGCATTGGATGTTAGAGGACCTGTGCATTCTATCAGTTTCAGAAGAAGATTTGGACTACATATAGTCCGTATGTGTAGGAAACACCGTTCTTTCGTTCTGGGCACACTCACGTTTCCTGCTTTCTTAGAGTCTCTTGAAAGCAAGAGCGTGCTTCTCGCTCTAAAGCAGAGTGTGTTCCATGGATGAGAACTATGCTGTGTGTTTCAATTCAGAAAAGGTGTAAAATCCCAGGCTCTGAGTCTCCCTACAAGGAAGAGTTCGTTTCAGGTAAGGGCAGTAAGTTTTCTGCTCAAACGAACAACATCGTTCACGAAGCTCACACGTTTCTCATCTTAACTGACAAGCATTGGATGTTAGAGGACCAGTGCTTTGTATCAGTTTCAGAAGCAGAGTTGGACTATATAATGTCCATATGTGTAGGAAACAGCGTTCTTTTGTTCTCAGCACACTCACGTTTCCTTCTGTCTTAGAGACTCTAGAAAGCAAGAGCGTGCTTCTCGCTCTAAAGCAGAGTGTGATCCACGGACGAGAACTATGCTGTGAGTTTCACTTCAGAAATGGAGTTAAATCCCAGGCTCTGAGTCTTCCTACCAGCAAGACTTCGCTTCAGGTAAGGCCAGTCACTTTTCGGCTCAAACGAACTACATCGTTCACTGAGCTCACACGTTTCTCATCTTAACTGACAAGCATTGGATGTTAGAGGACCAGTGCTTTGTATCAGTTTCAGAAGAAGATTTGGACTACATATAGTCCGTATGTGTAGGAAACACCGTTCTTTTGTCCTGGGCACAAACAGATTTCCTGCTGTATTAGATACTCTAGAAATCAAGAGCGTGCTTCTTGCTCTAAAGCAGAGTGTGTTACATGGATGAGAACTATGCAGTGTGTTTCCCTTCAGAAATGGAGTTAAATCCCAGGCTCTGTGTCTTCCTACAAGCAAGACTTCATTTCAGGTAAGGGCAGTCACTTTTCAGCTCAAACGCACTACATTGTTCACGAAGCTCACACGTTTCTCATCTTAACAGACAAGCATTGGATTTTAGAGGACCAGTGCTTTGTATCAGTTTCAGATGCAGATTTGGACTATATAATGTCCGTAATTGTAGGAAACACCGTTCTTTTGTTCTCAGCACACTCACGTTTCCTGCTGTCTTAGAGACTCTAGAAAGCAAGAGCGTGCTTCTTATTCTAAAGTAGAGTGTGATCATTGGATGATTACACTTCTGTGTGCTTTACTTCAGAAATGGAGTTAAATCCCTGGCTCTGAGTCTTCCTTCAAGCAAGACTTCAATTCAGGTAAGGGCAGTCAATTTTCTGCCCAAACGAACTACATCGTTCACAAAGCTCACACGTTTCTCATCTTAACTGACAAGCATTGGATGTTAGATGGTGAGTGCTTTGTATCAGTTTCAGAAGCAGATTTAGACTACATATGGTCCATATGTGTAGGAAACACCGTTCTTTTGTTCCGGGCACACTCAGATTTCCTGCTGTATTAGAGACTCTACAAAGCAAGAGTGTGATTCTCGCTCTAAAGCAGAGTGTGATCCATGGATGAGAACTATGCTGTGTGTTTCCCTTCAGAAATGGACTTAAATCCCAGACTCTCTGTCTTACTACAAGCAAGACTTCGTTTCAGGTAAGGGCAGTCACATTTCTGCTCAAAAGAACTACATCATTCACAAAGCTCACAGGTTTCTCATCTTAACTGACAAGCATTGGATGTTAGAGGACCTGTGCATTCTATCAGTTTCAGAAGAAGATTTGGACTACATATAGTCCGTATGTGTAGGAAACACCGTTCTTTCATTCTGGGCACACTCACGTTTCCTGCTTTCTTAGAGACTCTTGAAAGCAAGAGCGTGCTTCTCGCTCTAAAGCAGAGTGTGTTCCATGGATGAGAACTATGCTGTGTGTTTCAATTCAGAAAAGGTGTAAAATCCCAGGCTCTGAGTCTCCCTACAAGGAAGAGTTCGTTTCAGGTAAGGGCAGTAAGTTTTCTGCTCAAACGAACAACATCGTTCACGAAGCTCACACGTTTCTCATCTTAACTGACAAGCATTGGATGTTAGAAGACCAGTGCTTTGTATCAGTTTCAGAAGAAGAGTTGGACTAGATATGGTCCATATGTGTAGGAAACACCGTTCTTTTGTTCTCAGCACACTCACGTTTCCTTCTGTCTTAGAGACTCTAGAAAGCAAGAGCGTGCTTCTCACTCTAAAGCAGAGTGTGATCCACGGACGAGAACTATGCTGTGAGTTTCACTTCAGAAATGGAGTTAAATCCCAGGCTCTGAGTCTTCCTACCAGCAAGACTTCGCTTCAGGTAAGGCCAGTCACTTTTCGGCTCAAACGAATACATCGTTCACTGAGCTCACACGTTTCTCATCTTAACTGACAAGCATTGGATGTTAGAGGACCAGTGCTTTGTATCAGTTTCAGAAGAAGATTTGGACTACATATAGTCCGTATGTGTAGGAAACACCGTTCTTTTGTTCTGGGCACAAACAGATTTCCTGCTGTATTAGATACTCTAGAAATCAAGAGCGTGCTTCTTATTCTAAAGTAGTGTGTGATCAATGGATGATTACACTGCTGTGTGCTTTACTTCAGAAATGGAGTTAAATCCCAGGCTCTGAGTCTTCCTTCAAGCAAGACTTCAATTCAGGTAAGGGCAGTCAATTTTCTGCCCAAACGAACTACATCGTTCACAAAGCTCACACGTTTCTCATCTTAACTGACAAGCATTGGATGTTAGATGGTGAGTGCTTTGTATCAGTTTCAGAAGCAGATTTAGACTACATATGGTCCATATGTGTAGGAAACACCGTTCTTTTGTTCCGGGCACACTCAGATTTCCTGCTGTATTAGAGACTCTACAAAGCAAGAGTGTGATTCTCGCTCTAAAGCAGAGTGTGATCCATGAATGAGAACTATGCTGTGTGTTTCCCTTCAGAAATGGACTTAAATCCCAGACTCTGTGTCTTCCTACAAGCAAGACTTCGTTTCAGGTAAGGGCAGTCACTTTTCAGCTCAAACGAACTACATCTTTCACGGAGCTCACACGTTTCACATCTTAACAGACAAGCATTTGATGTTATAGGACCAGTACTTTGTATCAGTTTCAGAAGCAGAGTTCGACTAGATATGGTCCGTATGGGTAGGAAACACCGTTCTTTTGTTCTCAGCAAACTCACGTTTCCTGCTGTCTTAGAGACTCTAGAAAGAAGAGCATGATTCTTGCTCAAACGCAGAGTGTGATCAATGGATGAGAACACTGCTGTGTGTTTCACTTCAGAAATGGAGTTAAATCCCAGGCTCTGAGTCTTCCTACAAGCAAGACTTCGTTTCAGGTAAGGGCAGTCAGTTTTCTGCTCAAACGAACTACATCATTCACGAAGCTCACACGTTTCTCATCTTAACTGACAAGCATTGGATGTATGATGGTCAGTGCTTTTTTTCAGTTTCAGAAGCAGATTTGGACTACATATGGTCCATATGTGTAGGAAACACCCTTCTTTTGTTCTGGGCACACTCAGATTTCCTGCTGTATTAGAGACTCTAGAAAGCAAGAGTGTGCTTCTCGCTCTAAAGCAGAGTGTGATCCATGGATGAGAACTATGCTGTGTGTTTCCCTTCAGAAATGGACTTAAATCCCAGGCTCTGTGTCTTACTACAAGCAAGACTTCGTTTCAGGTAAGGGCAGTCACTTTTCAGTTCAAAGGAACTACATCATTCACTAAGCTCACACGTTTCTCATCTTAACTGACAAGCATTGGATGTTAGAGGACCACTGCTTTGTATCACTTTCAGAAGCAGAGTTGGACTAGATATGGTCCGTATGTGTAGGAAACTCCGTTCTTTTGTTCTCAGCACACTCAAGTTTCCTGCTGTCTTAGAGACTGTAGAAAGCAAGAGCGTGCTTCTCGCTCTAAAGCAGAGTGTGATCCATGGATGAGAACTATGCTGTGTGTTTCCCTTCAAAAATGGAGTTAAATCCCAGGCTCTGTGTCTTCCTACAAGCAAGACTTCGTTTCAGGTAAGGGTGCTCACTTTTCTGCTCAAACGAACTACATAGTTCACGGAGCTCAGACATTTCTCATCTTAACAGACAAGCATTGGATGTTAGAGGACCAGTGCTTTGTATCACTTTCAGAAGCAGAGTTGGACTAGATATGGTCTGTATGTGTAGGAAACACCGTTCTTTTGTTCTCAGCACACTCACGTTTCCTGCTGTCTTAGAGACTGTAGAAAGCAAGAGCGTGCTGCTCACTCTAAAGCAGAGTGTGAACCATGGATGAGAACACTGCTGTGTGTTTCACTTCAGAAATGGAGTTAAATCCCAGGCTCTGAGTCTTCCTACAAGCAAGACTTCAATTCAGGTAAGGGCAGTTACTTTTCTGCTCAAACGAACTTCATCGTTCACGAAGCTCACACGTTTCTCATCTTAACTGACAAGCATTGGATGTAAGATGGCAAGTGCTTTGTATCAGTTTCAGAAGCAGATTTGGACTACATATGGTCCATATGTGTAGGAAACACCCTTTTTTTGTTCTGGGCACACTCAGATTGCCTGCTGTATTAGAGAATCTAGAAAGCAAGAGTGTGCTTCTCGCTCTAAAGCAGAGTGTGATCCATGGATGAGAACTATGCTGTGTGTTTCCCTTCAAAAATGGACTTAAATCCGAGGCTCTGTGTCTTACTACAAGCAAGACTTCATTTCAGGTAAGGGCAGTCACTTTTCAGTTCAAAGGAACTACATCATTCACTAAGATCACACGTTTCTCATCTTAACTGACAAGCATTGGATGTTAGAGGACCAGTGCTTTGTATCAGTTTCAGAAGAAGAGTTGGACTAGATATGGTCTGTATGTGTAGGAAACACCGTTCTTTTGTTCTCAGTACACTCACGTTTCCTGCTCTCATAGAGACTGTAGAAAGCAAGAGCGTGCTTCTCGCTCTAAAGCAGAGTGTGATCCATGGATGAGAACTATGCTGTGTGTTTCCCTTCAGAAAATGAGTTAAATCCCAGGCTCTGTGTCTTCCTACAAGCAAGACTTTGTTTCAGGTAAGGGCAGTCACTTTTCTGCTCAAACGAACTACATAGTTCACGGAGCTCAAACATTTCTCATCTTAACAGACAAGCATTGGATGTTAGAGGACCAGTGCTTTGTATCAGTTTCAGAAGCAGAGTTGGACTAGATATGGTCCGTATGTGTAGGAAACACCGTTCTTTTGTTCTCAGCATACTCACGTTTCCTGCTGTCTTAGAGACTCTAGAAAGCAAGAGCATGCTTCTTGTTCTAACACAGAGTGTGATCAATGGATGAGAACACTGCTGTGTGTTTCACTTCAGAAATGGAGTTAAATCCCAGGCTCTGAGTCTTCCTACAAGCAAGACTTCGTTTCAGGTAAGGGTGCTCACTTTTCTGCTCAAACGAACTACATAGTTCACGGAGCTCAGACATTTCTCATCTTAACAGACAAGCATTGGATGTTAGAGGACCAGTGCTTTGTATCACTTTCAGAAGCAGAGTTGGACTAGATATGGTCTGTATGTGTAGGAAACACCGTTCTTTTGTTCTCAGCACACTCACGTTTCCTGCTGTCTTAGAGACTGTAGAAAGCAAGAGCGTGCTGCTCACTCTAAAGCAGAGTGTGAACCATGGATGAGAACACTGCTGTGTGTTTCACTTCAGAAATGGAGTTAAATCCCAGGCTCTGAGTCTTCCTACAAGCAAGACTTCGTTTCAGGTAAGGGCAGTCACTTTTCAACTCAAACTAACTACATCGTTCACTGAGCTCACACGTTTCTCATCTTAACAGACAAGCATTGGATTTTAGAGGACCAGTGCTTTGTATCAGTTTCAGATGCAAAGTTGGACTATATAATGTCCGTAAGGGAAGGAAACACCATTCTTTTGTTCTCAGCACACTCACGTTTCCTGCTGTCTTAGAGAATCTAGAAAGCAAGAGCGTGCTTCTTGTTCTAAAGCAGAGTTGGATCAATGGATGATTACACTGCTGTGTGTTTTACTTCAGAAATGGAGTTAAATCCCAGGCTCTGAGTCTTCCTACAAGCAAGACTTCAATTCAGGTAAGGGCAGTTACTTTTCTGCTCAAACGAACTTCATCGTTCACGAAGCTCACACGTTTCTCATCTTAACTGACAAGCATTGGAAGTTAGAGGGTCAGTGCTTTGTATCAGTTTCAGAAGCATATTTGGACTACATATGGTCCATATGTGTAGGAAACACCCTTTTTTTGTTCTGGGCACACTCAGATTTCCTGCTGTATTAGAGAATCTAGAAAGCAAGAGTGTGCTTCTCGCTCTAAAGCAGAGTGTGATCCATGGATGAGAACTATGCTGTGTGTTTCCCTTCAAAAATAGACTTAAATCCGAGGCTCTGTGTCTTACTACAAGCAAGACTTCATTTCAGGTAAGGGCAGTCACTTTTCAGTTCAAAGGAACTACATCATTCACTAAGCTCACACGTTTCTCATCTTAACTGACAAGCATTGGATGTTAGAGGACCAGTGCTTTGTATCAGTTTCAGAAGAAGAGTTGGACTAGATATGGTCCGTATGTGTAGGAAACACCGTTCTTTTGTTCTCAGTACACTCACGTTTCCTGCTCTCATAGAGACTGTAGAAAGCAAGAGCGTGCTTCTCGCTCTAAAGCAGAGTGTGATCCATGGATGAGAACTATGCTGTGTGTTTCCCTTCAGAAAATGAGTTAAATCACAGGCTCTGTGTCTTCCTACAAGCAAGACTTTGTTTCAGGTAAGGGCAGTCACTTTTCTGCTCAAACGAACTACATAGTTCACGGAGCTCAAACATTTCTCATCTTAACAGACAAGCATTGGATGTTAGAGGACCAGTGCTTTGTATCAGTTTCAGAAGCAGAGTTGGACTAGATATGGTCCGTATGTGTAGGAAACACTGTTCTTTTGTTCTCAGCATACTCACGTTTCCTGCTGTCTTAGAGACTCTAGAAAGCAAGAGCATGCTTCTTGTTCTAACACAGAGTGTGATCAATGGATGAGAACACTGCTGTGTGTTTGCCTTCAGAAATGGAGTTAAATCCCAGGCTCTGAGTCTTCCTACAAGCAAGACTTCATTTCAGGTAAGGGCAGTCACTTTTCTGCTCAAACGAACTACATCGTTCACTGAGCTCACACGTTTCTCATCTTAACTGACAAGCATTGGAAGTTAGAGGGTCAGTGCTTTGTATCAGTTTCAGAAGCAGATTTGGACTAGATATGGTCCATATGTGTAGGAAACACCGTTCTTTTTTTGGGCACACTCAGATTTCCTGCTGTCTTAGAGACTCTAGAAAGCAAGAGTGTGCTTCTCGCTCTAAAGCAGAGTGTGACCCATGGATGAAAACTATGCTGTGTGTTTCCCTTCAGAAAAGTAGTTAAATCCCAGGCTCTATGTCTTCCTACAAGCAAGACTTCGTTTCAGGTAAGGGCAGTCACTTTTCAGCTCAAACGAACTACATCTTTCACGGAGCTCACACGTTTCACATCTTAACAGACAAGCATTTGATGTTATAGGACCAGTACTTTGTATCAGTTTCAGAAGCAGAGTTCGACTAGATATGGTCCGTATGGGTAGGAAACACCGTTCTTTTGTTCTCAGCAAACTCACGTTTCCTGCTGTCTTAGAGACTCTAGAAAGAAGAGCATGATTCTTGCTCAAACGCAGAGTGTGATCAATGGATGAGAACACTGCTGTGTGTTTCACTTCAGAAATGGAGTTAAATCCCAGGCTCTGAGTCTTCCTACAAGCAAGACTTCGTTTCAGGTAAGGGCAGTCACTTTTCTGCTCAAACGAACTACATCATTCACGAAGCTCACACGTTTCTCATCTTAACTGACAAGCATTGGATGTATGATGGTCAGTGCTTTTTTTCAGTTTCAGAAGCAGATTTGGACTACATATGGTCCATATGTGTAGGAAACACCCTTCTTTTGTTCTGGGCACACTCAGATTTCCTGCTGTATTAGAGACTCTAGAAAGCAAGAGTGTGCTTCTCGCTCTAAAGCAGAGTGTGATCCATGGATGAGAACTATGCTGTGTGTTTCCCTTCAGAAATGGACTTAAATCCCAGGCTCTGTGTCTTACTACAAGCAAGACTTCGTTTCAGGTAAGGGCAGTCACTTTTCAGTTCAAAGGAACTACATCATTCACTAAGCTCACACGTTTCTCATCTTAACTGACAAGCATTGGATGTTAGAGGACCACTGCTTTGTATCACTTTCAGAAGCAGAGTTGGACTAGATATGGTCCGTATGTGTAGGAAACTCCGTTCTTTTGTTCTCAGCACACTCAAGTTTCCTGCTGTCTTAGAGACTGTAGAAAGCAAGAGCGTGCTTCTCGCTCTAAAGCAGAGTGTGATCCATGGATGAGAACTATGCTGTGTGTTTCCCTTCAAAAATGGAGTTAAATCCCAGGCTCTGTGTCTTCCTACAAGCAAGACTTCGTTTCAGGTAAGGGTGCTCACTTTTCTGCTCAAACGAACTACATAGTTCACGGAGCTCAGACATTTCTCATCTTAACAGACAAGCATTGGATGTTAGAGGACCAGTGCTTTGTATCACTTTCAGAAGCAGAGTTGGACTAGATATGGTCTGTATGTGTAGGAAACACCGTTCTTTTGTTCTCAGCACACTCACGTTTCCTGCTGTCTTAGAGACTGTAGAAAGCAAGAGCGTGCTGCTCACTCTAAAGCAGAGTGTGAACCATGGATGAGAACACTGCTGTGTGTTTCACTTCAGAAATGGAGTTAAATCCCAGGCTCTGAGTCTTCCTACAAGCAAGACTTCGTTTCAGGTAAGGGCAGTCACTTTTCAACTCAAACTAACTACATCGTTCACTGAGCTCACACGTTTCTCATCTTAACAGACAAGCATTGGATTTTAGAGGACCAGTGCTTTGTATCAGTTTCAAATGCAAAGTTGGACTATATAATGTCCGTAAGGGAAGGAAACACCGTTCTTTTGTTCTCAGCACACTCACGTTTCCTGCTGTCTTAGAGAATCTAGAAAGCAAGAGCGTGCTTCTTGTTCTAAAGCAGAGTTGGATCAATGGATGATTACACTGCTGTGTGTTTTACTTCAGAAATGGAGTTAAATCCCAGGCTCTGAGTCTTCCTACAAGCAAGACTTCAATTCAGGTAAGGGCAGTTACTTTTCTGCTCAAACGAACTTCATCGTTCACGAAGCTCACACGTTTCTCATCTTAACTGACAAGCATTGGATGTAAGATGGCAAGTGCTTTGTATCAGTTTCAGAACCATATTTGGACTACATATGGTCCATATGTGTAGGAAACACCCTTTTTTTGTTCTGGGCACACTCAGATTTCCTGCTGTATTAGAGAATCTAGAAAGCAAGAGTGTGCTTCTCGCTCTAAAGCAGAGTGTGATCCATGGATGAGAACTATGCTGTGTGTTTCCCTTCAAAAATGGACTTAAATCCGAGGCTCTGTGTCTTACTACAAGCAAGACTTCATTTCAGGTAAGGGCAGTCACTTTTCAGTTCAAAGGAACTACATCATTCACTAAGCTCACACGTTTCTCATCTTAACTGACAAGCATTGGATGTTAGAGGACCAGTGCTTTGTATCAGTTTCAGAAGAAGAGTTGGACTAGATATGGTCCGTATGTGTAGGAAACACCGTTCTTTTGTTCTCAGTACACTCACGTTTCCTGCTCTCATAGAGACTGTAGAAAGCAAGAGCGTGCTTCTCGCTCTAAAGCAGAGTGTGATCCATGGATGAGAACTATGCTGTGTGTTTCCCTTCAGAAATGGACTTAAATCCCAGGCTCTGTGTCTACTACAAGCAAGACTTCGTTTCAGGTAAGGGCAGTCACTTTTCAGTTCAAAGGAACTACATCATTCACTAAGCTCACACGTTTCTCATCTTAACTGACAAGCATTGGATGTTAGAGGACCACTGCTTTGTATCACTTTCAGAAGCAGAGTTGGACTAGATATGGTCCGTATGTGTAGGAAACTCCGTTCTTTTGTTCTCAGCACACTCAAGTTTCCTGCTGTCTTAGAGACTGTAGAAAGCAAGAGCGTGCTTCTCGCTCTAAAGCAGAGTGTGATCCATGGATGAGAACTATGCTGTGTGTTTCCCTTCAAAAATGGAGTTAAATCCCAGGCTCTGTGTCTTCCTACAAGCAAGACTTCGTTTCAGGTAAGGGTGCTCACTTTTCTGCTCAAACGAACTACATAGTTCACGGAGCTCAGACATTTCTCATCTTAACAGACAAGCATTGGATGTTAGAGGACCAGTGCTTTGTATCACTTTCAGAAGCAGAGTTGGACTAGATATGGTCTGTATGTGTCGGAAACACCGTTCTTTTGTTCTCAGCACACTCACGTTTCCTGCTGTCTTAGAGACTGTAGAAAGCAAGAGCGTGCTGCTCACTCTAAAGCAGAGTGTGAACCATGGATGAGAACACTGCTGTGTGTTTCACTTCAGAAATGGAGTTAAATCCCAGGCTCTGAGTCTTCCTACAAGCAAGACTTCGTTTCAGGTAAGGGCAGTCACTTTTCAACTCAAACTAACTACATCGTTCACTGAGCTCACACGTTTCTCATCTTAACAGACAAGCATTGGATTTTAGAGGACCAGTGCTTTGTATCAGTTTCAGATGCAAAGTTGGACTATATAATGTCCGTAAGGGAAGGAAACACCGTTCTTTTGTTCTCAGCACACTCACGTTTCCTGCTGTCTTAGAGAATCTAGAAAGCAAGAGCGTGCTTCTTGTTCTAAAGCAGAGTTGGATCAATGGATGATTACACTGCTGTGTGTTTTACTTCAGAAATGGAGTTAAATCCCAGGCTCTGAGTCTTCCTACAAGCAAGACTTCAATTCAGGTAAGGGCAGTTACTTTTCTGCTCAAACGAACTTCATCGTTCACGAAGCTCACACGTTTCTCATCTTAACTGACAAGCATTGGAAGTTAGAGGGTCAGTGCTTTGTATCAGTTTCAGAAGCATATTTGGACTACATATGGTCCATATGTGTAGGAAACACCCTTTTTTTGTTCTGGGCACACTCAGATTTCCTGCTGTATTAGAGAATCTAGAAAGCAAGAGTGTGCTTCTCGCTCTAAAGCAGAGTGTGATCCATGGATGAGAACTATGCTGTGTGTTTCCCTTCAAAAATAGACTTAAATCCGAGGCTCTGTGTCTTACTACAAGCAAGACTTAATTTCAGGTAAGGGCAGTCACTTTTCAGTTCAAAGGAACTACATCATTCACTAAGCTCACACGTTTCTCATCTTAACTGACAAGCATTGGATGTTAGAGGACCAGTGCTTTGTATCAGTTTCAGAAGAAGAGTTGGACTAGATATGGTCCGTATGTGTAGGAAACACCGTTCTTTTGTTCTCAGTACACTCACGTTTCCTGCTCTCATAGAGACTGTAGAAAGCAAGAGCGTGCTTCTCGCTCTAAAGCAGAGTGTGATCCATGGATGAGAACTATGCTGTGTGTTTCCCTTCAGAAAATGAGTTAAATCCCAGGCTCTGTGTCTTCCTACAAGCAAGACTTTGTTTCAGGTAAGTGCAGTCAGTTTTCTGCTCAAACGAACTACATCGTTCACGAAGCTCACACGTTTCTCATCTTAAATGAAAAGCATTGGATGTTAGAAGACTAGTGCTTTGTATAAGTTTCAGAAGAAGAGTTGGACTAGATATGGTCCGTATGGGTAGGAAACACCGTTCTTTTGTTCTCAGCACACTCACGTTTCCTGCTGTCTTAGAGACTCTAGAAAGCAAGAGCGTGCTTCATTCTAAAGCAGAGTGTGATCCATGGATGAGAACTATGCTGTGTGTTTGCCTTCAGAAATGGAGTTAAATCCCAGGCTCTGAGTCTTCCTACAAGCAAGACTTCATTTCAGGTAAGGGCAGTCACTTTTCTGCTCAAACGAACTACATCGTTCACTGAGCTCACACGTTTCTCATCTTAACTGACAAGCATTGGAAGTTAGAGGGTCAGTGCTTTGTATCAGTTTCAGAAGCAGATTTGGACTAGATATGGTCCATATGTGTAGGAAACACCGTTCTTTTTTTGGGCACACTCAGATTTCCTGCTGTCTTAGAGACTCTAGAAAGCAAGAGTGTGCTTCTCGCTCTAAAGCAGAGTGTGACCCATGGATGAAAACTATGCTGTGTGTTTCCCTTCAGAAAAGTAGTTCAATCCCAGGCTCTATGTCTTCCTACAAGCAAGACTTCGTTTCAGGTAAGGGCAGTCACTTTTCAGCTCAAACGAACTACATCTTTCACGGAGCTCACACGTTTCACATCTTAACAGACAAGCATTTGATGTTATAGGACCAGTACTTTGTATCAGTTTCAGAAGCAGAGTTCGACTAGATATGGTCCGTATGGGTAGGAAACACCGTTCTTTTGTTCTCAGCAAACTCACGTTTCCTGCTGTCTTAGAGACTCTAGAAAGAAGAGCATGATTCTTGCTCAAACGCAGAGTGTGATCAATGGATGAGAACACTGCTGTGTGTTTCACTTCAGAAATGGAGTTAAATCCCAGGCTCTGAGTCTTCCTACAAGCAAGACTTCGTTTCAGGTAAGGGCAGTCAGTTTTCTGCTCAAACGAACTACATCATTCACGAAGCTCACACGTTTCTCATCTTAACTGACAAGCATTGGATGTATGATGGTCAGTGCTTTTTTTCAGTTTCAGAAGCAGATTTGGACTACATATGGTCCATATGTGTAGGAAACACCCTTCTTTTGTTCTGGGCACACTCAGATTTCCTGCTGTATTAGAGACTCTAGAAAGCAAGAGTGTGCTTCTCGCTCTAAAGCAGAGTGTGATCCATGGATGAGAACTATGCTGTGTGTTTCCCTTCAGAAATGGACTTAAATCCCAGGCTCTGTGTCTTACTACAAGCAAGACTTCGTTTCAGGTAAGGGCAGTCACTTTTCAGTTCAAAGGAACTACATCATTCACTAAGCTCACACGTTTCTCATCTTAACTGACAAGCATTGGATGTTAGAGGACCACTGCTTTGTATCACTTTCAGAAGCAGAGTTGGACTAGATATGGTCCGTATGTGTAGGAAACTCCGTTCTTTTGTTCTCAGCACACTCAAGTTTCCTGCTGTCTTAGAGACTGTAGAAAGCAAGAGCGTGCTTCTCGCTCTAAAGCAGAGTGTGATCCATGGATGAGAACTATGCTGTGTGTTTCCCTTCAAAAATGGAGTTAAATCCCAGGCTCTGTGTCATCCTACAAGCAAGACTTCGTTTCAGGTAAGGGTGCTCACTTTTCTGCTCAAACGAACTACATAGTTCACGGAGCTCAGACATTTCTCATCTTAACAGACAAGCATTGGATGTTAGAGGACCAGTGCTTTGTATCACTTTCAGAAGCAGAGTTGGACTAGATATGGTCTGTATGTGTAGGAAACACCGTTCTTTTGTTCTCAGCACACTCACGTTTCCTGCTGTCTTAGAGACTGTAGAAAGCAAGAGCGTGCTGCTCACTCTAAAGCAGAGTGTGAACCATGGATGAGAACACTGCTGTGTGTTTCACTTCAGAAATGGAGTTAAATCCCAGGCTCTGAGTCTTCCTACAAGCAAGACTTCGTTTCAGGTAAGGGCAGTCACTTTTCAACTCAAACTAACTACATCGTTCACTGAGCTCACACGTTTCTCATCTTAACAGACAAGCATTGGATTTTAGAGGACCAGTGCTTTGTATCAGTTTCAGATGCAAAGTTGGACTATATAATGTCTGTAAGGGAAGGAAACACCGTTCTTTTGTTCTCAGCACACTCACGTTTCCTGCTGTCTTAGAGAATCTAGAAAGCAAGAGCGTGCTTCTTGTTCTAAAGCAGAGTTGGATCAATGGATGATTACACTGCTGTGTGTTTTACTTCAGAAATGGAGTTAAATCCCAGGCTCTGAGTCTTCCTACAAGCAAGACTTCAATTCAGGTAAGGGCAGTTACTTTTCTGCTCAAACGAACTTCATCGTTCACGAAGCTCACACGTTTCTCATCTTAACTGACAAGCATTGGATGTAAGATGGCAAGTGCTTTGTATCAGTTTCAGAAGCAGATTTGGACTACATATGGTCCATATGTGTAGGAAACACCCTTTTTTTGTTCTGGGCACACTCAGATTTCCTGCTGTATTAGAGAATCTAGAAAGCAAGAGTGTGCTTCTCGCTCTAAAGCAGAGTGTGATCCATGGATGAGAACTATGCTGTGTGTTTCCCTTCAAAAATGGACTTAAATCCGAGGCTCTGTGTCTTACTACAAGCAAGACTTCATTTCAGGTAAGGGCAGTCACTTTTCAGTTCAAAGGAACTACATCATTCACTAAGATCACACGTTTCTCATCTTAACTGACAAGCATTGGATGTTAGAGGACCAGTGCTTTGTATCAGTTTCAGAAGAAGAGTTGGACTAGATATGGTCTGTATGTGTAGGAAACACCGTTCTTTTGTTCTCAGTACACTCACGTTTCCTGCTCTCATAGAGACTGTAGAAAGCAAGAGCGTGCTTCTCGCTCTAAAGCAGAGTGTGATCCATGGATGAGAACTATGCTGTGTGTTTCCCTTCAGAAAATGAGTTAAATCCCAGGCTCTGTGTCTTCCTACAAGCAAGACTTTGTTTCAGGTAAGGGCAGTCACTTTTCTGCTCAAACGAACTACATAGTTCACGGAGCTCAAACATTTCTCATCTTAACAGACAAGCATTGGATGTTAGAGGACCAGTGCTTTGTATCAGTTTCAGAAGCAGAGTTGGACTAGATATGGTCCGTATGTGTAGGAAACACCGTTCTTTTGTTCTCAGCATACTCACGTTTCCTGCTGTCTTAGAGACTCTAGAAAGCAAGAGCATGCTTCTTGTTCTAACACAGAGTGTGATCAATGGATGAGAACACTGCTGTGTGTTTCACTTCAGAAATGGAGTTAAATCCCAGGCTCTGAGTCTTCCTACAAGCAAGACTTCGTTTCAGGTAAGGGTGCTCACTTTTCTGCTCAAACGAACTACATAGTTCACGGAGCTCAGACATTTCTCATCTTAACAGACAAGCATTGGATGTTAGAGGACCAGTGCTTTGTATCACTTTCAGAAGCAGAGTTGGACTAGATATGGTCTGTATGTGTAGGAAACACCGTTCTTTTGTTCTCAGCACACTCACGTTTCCTGCTGTCTTAGAGACTGTAGAAAGCAAGAGCGTGCTGCTCACTCTAAAGCAGAGTGTGAACCATGGATGAGAACACTGCTGTGTGTTTCACTTCAGAAATGGAGTTAAATCCCAGGCTCTGAGTCTTCCTACAAGCAAGACTTCGTTTCAGGTAAGGGCAGTCACTTTTCAACTCAAACTAACTACATCGTTCACTGAGCTCACACGTTTCTCATCTTAACAGACAAGCATTGGATTTTAGAGGACCAGTGCTTTGTATCAGTTTCAGATGCAAAGTTGGACTATATAATGTCCGTAAGGGAAGGAAACACCATTCTTTTGTTCTCAGCACACTCACGTTTCCTGCTGTCTTAGAGAATCTAGAAAGCAAGAGCGTGCTTCTTGTTCTAAAGCAGAGTTGGATCAATGGATGATTACACTGCTGTGTGTTTTACTTCAGAAATGGAGTTAAATCCCAGGCTCTGAGTCTTCCTACAAGCAAGACTTCAATTCAGGTAAGGGCAGTTACTTTTCTGCTCAAACGAACTTCATCGTTCACGAAGCTCACACGTTTCTCATCTTAACTGACAAGCATTGGAAGTTAGAGGGTCAGTGCTTTGTATCAGTTTCAGAAGCATATTTGGACTACATATGGTCCATATGTGTAGGAAACACCCTTTTTTTGTTCTGGGCACACTCAGATTTCCTGCTGTATTAGAGAATCTAGAAAGCAAGAGTGTGCTTCTCGCTCTAAAGCAGAGTGTGATCCATGGATGAGAACTATGCTGTGTGTTTCCCTTCAAAAATAGACTTAAATCCGAGGCTCTGTGTCTTACTACAAGCAAGACTTCATTTCAGGTAAGGGCAGTCACTTTTCAGTTCAAAGGAACTACATCATTCACTAAGCTCACACGTTTCTCATCTTAACTGACAAGCATTGGATGTTAGAGGACCAGTGCTTTGTATCAGTTTCAGAAGAAGAGTTGGACTAGATATGGTCCGTATGTGTAGGAAACACCGTTCTTTTGTTCTCAGTACACTCACGTTTCCTGCTCTCATAGAGACTGTAGAAAGCAAGAGCGTGCTTCTCGCTCTAAAGCAGAGTGTGATCCATGGATGAGAACTATGCTGTGTGTTTCCCTTCAGAAAATGAGTTAAATCCCAGGCTCTGTGTCTTCCTACAAGCAAGACTTTGTTTCAGGTAAGGGCAGTCACTTTTCTGCTCAAACGAACTACATAGTTCACGGAGCTCAAACATTTCTCATCTTAACAGACAAGCATTGGATGTTAGAGGACCAGTGCTTTGTATCAGTTTCAGAAGCAGAGTTGGACTAGATATGGTCCGTATGTGTAGGAAACACTGTTCTTTTGTTCTCAGCATACTCACGTTTCCTGCTGTCTTAGAGACTCTAGAAAGCAAGAGCATGCTTCTTGTTCTAACACAGAGTGTGATCAATGGATGAGAACACTGCTGTGTGTTTGCCTTCAGAAATGGAGTTAAATCCCAGGCTCTGAGTCTTCCTACAAGCAAGACTTCATTTCAGGTAAGGGCAGTCACTTTTCTGCTCAAACGAACTACATCGTTCACTGAGCTCACACGTTTCTCATCTTAACTGACAAGCATTGGAAGTTAGAGGGTCAGTGCTTTGTATCAGTTTCAGAAGCAGATTTGGACTAGATATGGTCCATATGTGTAGGAAACACCGTTCTTTTTTTGGGCACACTCAGATTTCCTGCTGTCTTAGAGACTCTAGAAAGCAAGAGTGTGCTTCTCGCTCTAAAGCAGAGTGTGACCCATGGATGAAAACTATGCTGTGTGTTTCCCTTCAGAAAAGTAGTTAAATCCCAGGCTCTATGTCTTCCTACAAGCAAGACTTCGTTTCAGGTAAGGGCAGTCACTTTTCAGCTCAAACGAACTACATCTTTCACGGAGCTCACACGTTTCACATCTTAACAGACAAGCATTTGATGTTATAGGACCAGTACTTTGTATCAGTTTCAGAAGCAGAGTTCGACTAGATATGGTCCGTATGGGTAGGAAACACCGTTCTTTTGTTCTCAGCAAACTCACGTTTCCTGCTGTCTTAGAGACTCTAGAAAGAAGAGCATGATTCTTGCTCAAACGCAGAGTGTGATCAATGGATGAGAACACTGCTGTGTGTTTCACTTCAGAAATGGAGTTAAATCCCAGGCTCTGAGTCTTCCTACAAGCAAGACTTCGTTTCAGGTAAGGGCAGTCAGTTTTCTGCTCAAACGAACTACATCATTCACGAAGCTCACACGTTTCTCATCTTAACTGACAAGCATTGGATGTATGATGGTCAGTGCTTTTTTTCAGTTTCAGAAGCAGATTTGGACTACATATGGTCCATATGTGTAGGAAACACCCTTCTTTTGTTCTGGGCACACTCAGATTTCCTGCTGTATTAGAGACTCTAGAAAGCAAGAGTGTGCTTCTCGCTCTAAAGCAGAGTGTGATCCATGGATGAGAACTATGCTGTGTGTTTCCCTTCAGAAATGGACTTAAATCCCAGGCTCTGTGTCTTACTACAAGCAAGACTTCGTTTCAGGAAAGGGCAGTCACTTTTCAGTTCAAAGGAACTACATCATTCACTAAGCTCACACGTTTCTCATCTTAACTGACAAGCATTGGATGTTAGAGGACCACTGCTTTGTATCACTTTCAGAAGCAGAGTTGGACTAGATATGGTCCGTATGTGTAGGAAACTCCGTTCTTTTGTTCTCAGCACACTCAAGTTTCCTGCTGTCTTAGAGACTGTAGAAAGCAAGAGCGTGCTTCTCGCTCTAAAGCAGAGTGTGATCCATGGATGAGAACTATGCTGTGTGTTTCCCTTCAAAAATGGAGTTAAATCCCAGGCTCTGTGTCTTCCTACAAGCAAGACTTCGTTTCAGGTAAGGGTGCTCACTTTTCTGCTCAAACGAACTACATAGTTCACGGAGCTCAGACATTTCTCATCTTAACAGACAAGCATTGGATGTTAGAGGACCAGTGCTTTGTATCACTTTCAGAAGCAGAGTTGGACTAGATATGGTCTGTATGTGTAGGAAACACCGTTCTTTTGTTCTCAGCACACTCACGTTTCCTGCTGTCTTAGAGACTGTAGAAAGCAAGAGCGTGCTGCTCACTCTAAAGCAGAGTGTGAACCATGGATGAGAACACTGCTGTGTGTTTCACTTCAGAAATGGAGTTAAATCCCAGGCTCTGAGTCTTCCTACAAGCAAGACTTCGTTTCAGGTAAGGGCAGTCACTTTTCAACTCAAACTAACTACATCGTTCACTGAGCTCACACGTTTCTCATCTTAACAGACAAGCATTGGATTTTAGAGGACCAGTGCTTTGTATCAGTTTCAGATGCAAAGTTGGACTATATAATGTCCGTAAGGGAAGGAAACACCGTTCTTTTGTTCTCAGCACACTCACGTTTCCTGCTGTCTTAGAGAATCTAGAAAGCAAGAGCGTGCTTCTTGTTCTAAAGCAGAGTTGGATCAATGGATGATTACACTGCTGTGTGTTTTACTTCAGAAATGGAGTTAAATCCCAGGCTCTGAGTCTTCCTACAAGCAAGACTTCAATTCAGGTAAGGGCAGTTACTTTTCTGCTCAAACGAACTTCATCGTTCACGAAGCTCACACGTTTCTCATCTTAACTGACAAGCATTGGATGTAAGATGGCAAGTGCTTTGTATCAGTTTCAGAAGCATATTTGGACTACATATGGTCCATATGTGTAGGAAACACCCTTTTTTTGTTCTGGGCACACTCAGATTTCCTGCTGTATTAGAGAATCTAGAAAGCAAGAGTGTGCTTCTCGCTCTAAAGCAGAGTGTGATCCATGGATGAGAACTATGCTGTGTGTTTCCCTTCAAAAATGGACTTAAATCCGAGGCTCTGTGTCTTACTACAAGCAAGACTTCATTTCAGGTAAGGGCAGTCACTTTTCAGTTCAAAGGAACTACATCATTCACTAAGCTCACACGTTTCTCATCTTAACTGACAAGCATTGGATGTTAGAGGACCAGTGCTTTGTATCAGTTTCAGAAGAAGAGTTGGACTAGATATGGTCCGTATGTGTAGGAAACACCGTTCTTTTGTTCTCAGTACACTCACGTTTCCTGCTCTCATAGAGACTGTAGAAAGCAAGAGCGTGCTTCTCGCTCTAAAGCAGAGTGTGATCCATGGATGAGAACTATGCTGTGTGTTTCCCTTCAGAAATGGACTTAAATCCCAGGCTCTGTGTCTTACTACAAGCAAGACTTCGTTTCAGGTAAGGGCAGTCACTTTTCAGTTCAAAGGAACTACATCATTCACTAAGCTCACACGTTTCTCATCTTAACTGACAAGCATTGGATGTTAGAGGACCACTGCTTTGTATCACTTTCAGAAGCAGAGTTGGACTAGATATGGTCCGTATGTGTAGGAAACTCCGTTCTTTTGTTCTCAGCACACTCAAGTTTCCTGCTGTCTTAGAGACTGTAGAAAGCAAGAGCGTGCTTCTCGCTCTAAAGCAGAGTGTGATCCATGGATGAGAACTATGCTGTGTGTTTCCCTTCAAAAATGGAGTTAAATCCCAGGCTCTGTGTCTTCCTACAAGCAAGACTTCGTTTCAGGTAAGGGTGCTCACTTTTCTGCTCAAACGAACTACATAGTTCACGGAGCTCAGACATTTCTCATCTTAACAGACAAGCATTGGATGTTAGAGGACCAGTGCTTTGTATCACTTTCAGAAGCAGAGTTGGACTAGATATGGTCTGTATGTGTAGGAAACACCGTTCTTTTGTTCTCAGCACACTCACGTTTCCTGCTGTCTTAGAGACTGTAGAAAGCAAGAGCGTGCTGCTCACTCTAAAGCAGAGTGTGAACCATGGATGAGAACACTGCTGTGTGTTTCACTTCAGAAATGGAGTTAAATCCCAGGCTCTGAGTCTTCCTACAAGCAAGACTTCGTTTCAGGTAAGGGCAGTCACTTTTCAACTCAAACTAACTACATCGTTCACTGAGCTCACACGTTTCTCATCTTAACAGACAAGCATTGGATTTTAGAGGACCAGTGCTTTGTATCAGTTTCAGATGCAAAGTTGGACTATATAATATCCGTAAGGGAAGGAAACACCGTTCTTTTGTTCTCAGCACACTCACGTTTCCTGCTGTCTTAGAGAATCTAGAAAGCAAGAGCGTGCTTCTTGTTCTAAAGCAGAGTTGGATCAATGGATGATTACACTGCTGTGTGTTTTACTTCAGAAATGGAGTTAAATCCCAGGCTCTGAGTCTTCCTACAAGCAAGACTTCAATTCAGGTAAGGGCAGTTACTTTTCTGCTCAAACGAACTTCATCGTTCACGAAGCTCACACGTTTCTCATCTTAACTGACAAGCATTGGAAGTTAGAGGGTCAGTGCTTTGTATCAGTTTCAGAAGCATATTTGGACTACATATGGTCCATATGTGTAGGAAACACCCTTTTTTTGTTCTGGGCACACTCAGATTTCCTGCTGTATTAGAGAATCTAGAAAGCAAGAGTGTGCTTCTCGCTCTAAAGCAGAGTGTGATCCATGGATGAGAACTATGCTGTGTGTTTCCCTTCAAAAATAGACTTAAATCCGAGGCTCTGTGTCTTACTACAAGCAAGACTTCATTTCAGGTAAGGGCAGTCACTTTTCAGTTCAAAGGAACTACATCATTCACTAAGCTCACACGTTTCTCATCTTAACTGACAAGCATTGGATGTTAGAGGACCAGTGCTTTGTATCAGTTTCAGAAGAAGAGTTGGACTAGATATGGTCCGTATGTGTAGGAAACACCGTTCTTTTGTTCTCAGTACACTCACGTTTCCTGCTCTCATAGAGACTGTAGAAAGCAAGAGCGTGCTTCTCGGTCTAAAGCAGAGTGTGATCCATGGATGAGAACTATGCTGTGTGTTTCCCTTCAGAAAATGAGTTAAATCCCAGGCTCTGTGTCTTCCTACAAGCAAGACTTTGTTTCAGGTAAGGGCAGTCACTTTTCTGCTCAAACGAACTACATAGTTCACGGAGCTCAAACATTTCTCATCTTAACAGACAAGCATTGGATGTTAGAGGACCAGTGCTTTGTATCAGTTTCAGAAGCAGAGTTGGACTAGATATGGTCCGTATGTGTAGGAAACACTGTTCTTTTGTTCTCAGCATACTCACGTTTCCTGCTGTCTTAGAGACTCTAGAAAGCAAGAGCATGCTTCTTGTTCTAACACAGAGTGTGATCAATGAATGAGAACACTGCTGTGTGTTTCACTTCAGAAATGGAGTTAAATCCCAGGCTCTGAGTCTTCCTACAAGCAAGACTTCGTTTCAGGTAAGTGCAGTCAGTTTTCTGCTCAAACGAACTACATCGTTCACGAAGCTCACACGTTTCTCATCTTAACTGACAAGCATTGGAAGTTAGAGGGTCAGTGCTTTGTATCAGTTTCAGAAGCAGATTTGGACTAGATATGGTCCATATGTGTAGGAAACACCGTTCTTTTTTTGGGCACACTCAGATTTCCTGCTGTCTTAGAGACTCTAGAAAGCAAGAGTGTGCTTCTCGCTCTAAAGCAGAGTGTGACCCATGGATGAAAACTATGCTGTGTGTTTCCCTTCAGAAAAGTAGTTAAATCCCAGGCTCTATGTCTTCCTACAAGCATGACTTCGTTTCAGGTAAGGGCAGTCACTTTTCAGCTCAAACGAACTACATCTTTCACGGAGCTCACACGTTTCACATCTTAACAGACAAGCATTTGATGTTATAGGACCAGTACTTTGTATCACTTTCAGAAGCAGAGTTGGACTAGATATGGTCTGTATGTGTAGGAAACACCGTTCTTTTGTTCTCAGCACACTCACGTTTCCTGCTGTCTTAGAGACTGTAGAAAGCAAGAGCGTGCTGCTCACTCTAAAGCAGAGTGTGAACCATGGATGAGAACACTGCTGTGTGTTTCACTTCAGAAATGGAGTTAAATCCCAGGCTCTGAGTCTTCCTACAAGCAAGACTTCGTTTCAGGTAAGGGCAGTCAGTTTTCTGCTCAAACGAACTACATCATTCACGAAGCTCACACGTTTCTCATCTTAACTGACAAGCATTGGATGTATGATGGTCAGTGCTTTTTTTCAGTTTCAGAAGCAGATTTGGACTACATATGGTCCATATGTGTAGGAAACACCCTTCTTTTGTTCTGGGCACACTCAGATTTCCTGCTGTATTAGAGACTCTAGAAAGCAAGAGTGTGCTTCTCGCTCTAAAGCAGAGTGTGATCCATGGATGAGAACTATGCTGTGTGTTTCCCTTCAGAAATGGACTTAAATCCCAGGCTCTGTGTCTTACTACAAGCAAGACTTCGTTTCAGGTAAGGGCAGTCACTTTTCAGTTCAAAGGAACTACATCATTCACTAAGCTCACACGTTTCTCATCTTAACTGACAAGCATTGGATGTTAGAGGACCACTGCTTTGTATCACTTTCAGAAGCAGAGTTGGACTAGATATGGTCCGTATGTGTAGGAAACTCCGTTCTTTTGTTCTCAGCACACTCAAGTTTCCTGCTGTCTTAGAGACTGTAGAAAGCAAGAGCGTGCTTCTCGCTCTAAAGCAGAGTGTGATCCATGGATGAGAACTATGCTGTGTGTTTCCCTTCAAAAATGGAGTTAAATCCCAGGCTCTGTGTCTTCCTACAAGCAAGACTTCGTTTCAGGTAAGGGTGCTCACTTTTCTGCTCAAACGAACTACATAGTTCACGGAGCTCAGACATTTCTCATCTTAACAGACAAGCATTGGATGTTAGAGGACCAGTGCTTTGTATCACTTTCAGAAGCAGAGTTGGACTAGATATGGTCTGTATGTGTAGGAAACACCGTTCTTTTGTTCTCAGCACACTCACGTTTCCTGCTGTCTTAGAGACTGTAGAAAGCAAGAGCGTGCTGCTCACTCTAAAGCAGAGTGTGAACCATGGATGAGAACACTGCTGTGTGTTTCACTTCAGAAATGGAGTTAAATCCCAGGCTCTGAGTCTTCCTACAAGCAAGACTTCGTTTCAGGTAAGGGCAGTCACTTTTCAACTCAAACTAACTACATCGTTCACTGAGCTCACACGTTTCTCATCTTAACAGACAAGCATTGGATTTTAGAGGACCAGTGCTTTGTATCAGTTTCAGATGCAAAGTTGGACTATATAATGTCCGTAAGGGAAGGAAACACCGTTCTTTTGTTCTCAGCACACTCACGTTTCCTGCAGTCTTAGAGAATCTAGAAAGCAAGAGCGTGCTTCTTGTTCTAAAGCAGAGTTGGATCAATGGATGATTACACTGCTGTGTGTTTTACTTCAGAAATGGAGTTAATCCCAGGCTCTGAGTCTTCCTACAAGCAAGACTTCAATTCAGGTAAGGGCAGTTACTTTTCTGCTCAAACGAACTTCATCGTTCACGAAGCTCACACGTTTCTCATCTTAACTGACAAGCATTGGATGTAAGATGGCAAGTGCTTTGTATCAGTTTCAGAAGCATATTTGGACTACATATGGTCCATATGTGTAGGAAACACCCTTTTTTTGTTCTGGGCACACTCAGATTTCCTGCTGTATTAGAGAATCTAGAAAGCAAGAGTGTGCTTCTCGCTCTAAAGCAGAGTGTGATCCATGGATGAGAACTATGCTGTGTGTTTCCCTTCAAAAATGGACTTAAATCCGAGGCTCTGTGTCTTACTACAAGCAAGACTTCATTTCATGTAAGGGCAGTCACTTTTCAGTTCAAAGGAACTACATCATTCACTAAGCTCACACGTTTCTCATCTTAACTGACAAGCATTGGATGTTAGAGGACCAGTGCTTTGTATCAGTTTCAGAAGAAGAGTTGGACTAGATATGGTCCGTATGTGTAGGAAACACCGTTCTTTTGTTCTCAGTACACTCACGTTTCCTGCTCTCATAGAGACTGTAGAAAGCAAGAGCGTGCTTCTCGCTCTAAAGCAGAGTGTGATCCATGGATGAGAACTATGCTGTGTGTTTCCCTTCAGAAAATGAGTTAAATCCCAGGCTCTGTGTCTTCCTACAAGCAAGACTTTGTTTCAGGTAAGGGCAGTCACTTTTCTGCTCAAACGAACTACATAGTTCACGGAGCTCAAACATTTCTCATCTTAACAGACAAGCATTGGATGTTAGAGGACCAGTGCTTTGTATCAGTTTCAGATGCAAAGTTGGACTATATAATGTCCGTAAGGGAAGGAAACACCGTTCTTTTGTTCTCAGCACACTCACGTTTCCTGCTGTCTTAGAGAATCTAGAAAGCAAGAGCGTGATTCTTGTTCTAAAGCAGAGTTGGATCAATGGATGATTACACTGCTGTGTGTTTTACTTCAGAAATGGAGTTAAATCCCAGGCTCTGAGTCTTCCTACAAGCAAGACTTCAATTCAGGTAAGGGCAGTTACTTTTCTGCTCAAACGAACTTCATCGTTCACGAAGCTCACACGTTTCTCATCTTAAATGACAAGCATTGGAAGTTAGAGGGTCAGTGCTTTGTATCAGTTTCAGAAGCATATTTGGACTACATATGGTCCATATGTGTAGGAAACACCCTTTTTTTGTTCTGGGCACACTCAGATTTCCTGCTGTATTAGAGAATCTAGAAAGCAAGAGCGTGCTTCTCGCTCTAAAGCAGAGTGTGATCCATTTATGAGAACTATGCTGTGTGTTTCCCTTCAGAAAATGAGTTAAATCCCAGGCTCTGTGTCTTCCTACAAGCAAGACTTTGTTTCAGGTAAGGGCAGTCACTTTTCTGCTCAAACGAACTACATAGTTCACGGAGCTCAAACATTTCTCATCTTAACAGACAAGCATTGGATGTTAGAGGACCAGTGCTTTGTATCAGTTTCAGAAGCAGAGTTGGACTAGATATGGTCCGTATGTGTAGGAAACACTGTTCTTTTGTTCTCAGCATACTCACGTTTCCTGCTGTCTTAGAGACTCTAGAAAGCAAGAGCATGCTTCTTGTTCTAACACAGAGTGTGATCAATGGATGAGAACACTGCTGTGTGTTTCACTTCAGAAATGGAGTTAAATCCCAGGCTCTGAGTCTTCCTACAAGCAAGACTTCGTTTCAGGTAAGTGCAGTCAGTTTTCTGCTCAAACGAACTACATCGTTCACGAAGCTCACACGTTTCTCATCTTAACTGACAAGCATTGGAAGTTAGAGGGTCAGTGCTTTGTATCAGTTTCAGAAGCAGATTTGGACTAGATATGGTCCATATGTGTAGGAAACACCGTTCTTTTTTTGGGCACACTCAGATTTCCTGCTGTCTTAGAGACTCTAGAAAGCAAGAGTGTGCTTCTCGCTCTAAAGCAGAGTGTGACCCATGGATGAAAACTATGCTGTGTGTTTCCCTTCAGAAAAGTAGTTAAATCCCAGGCTCTATGTCTTCCTACAAGCAAGACTTCGTTTCAGGTAAGGGCAGTCACTTTTCAGCTCAAACGAACTACATCTTTCACGGAGCTCACACGTTTCACATCTTAACAGACAAGCATTTGATGTTATAGGACCAGTACTTTGTATCAGTTTCAGAAGCAGAGTTCGACTAGATATGGTCCGTATGGGTAGGAAACACCGTTCTTTTGTTCTCAGCAAACTCACGTTTCCTGCTGTCTTAGAGACTCTAGAAAGAAGAGCATGATTCTTGCTCAAACGCAGAGTGTGATCAATGGATGAGAACACTGCTGTGTGTTTCACTTCAGAAATGGAGTTAAATCCCAGGCTCTGAGTCTTCCTACAAGCAAGACTTCGTTTCAGGTAAGGGCAGTCAGTTTTCTGCTCAAACGAACTACATCATTCACGAAGCTCACACGTTTCTCATCTTAACTGACAAGCATTGGATGTATGATGGTCAGTGCTTTTTTTCAGTTTCAGAAGCAGATTTGGACTACATATGGTCCATATGTGTAGGAAACACCCTTCTTTTGTTCTGGGCACACTCAGATTTCCTGCTGTATTAGAGACTCTAGAAAGCAAGAGTGTGCTTCTCGCTCTAAAGCAGAGTGTGATCCATGGATGAGAACTATGCTGTGTGTTTCCCTTCAGAAATGGACTTAAATCCCAGGCTCTGTGTCTTACTACAAGCAAGACTTCGTTTCAGGTAAGGGCAGTCACTTTTCAGTTCAAAGGAACTACATCATTCACTAAGCTCACACGTTTCTCATCTTAACTGACAAGCATTGGATGTTAGAGGACCACTGCTTTGTATCACTTTCAGAAGCAGAGTTGGACTAGATATGGTCCGTATGTGTAGGAAACTCCGTTCTTTTGTTCTCAGCACACTCAAGTTTCCTGCTGTCTTAGAGACTGTAGAAAGCAAGAGCGTGCTTCTCGCTCTAAAGCAGAGTGTGATCCATGGATGAGAACTATGCTGTGTGTTTCCCTTCAAAAATGGAGTTAAATCCCAGGCTCTGTGTCTTCCTACAAGCAAGACTTCGTTTCAGGTAAGGGTGCTCACTTTTCTGCTCAAACGAACTACATAGTTCACGGAGCTCAGACATTTCTCATCTTAACAGACAAGCATTGGATGTTAGAGGACCAGTGCTTTGTATCACTTTCAGAAGCAGAGTTGGACTAGATATGGTCTGTATGTGTAGGAAACACCGTTCTTTTGTTCTCAGCACACTCACGTTTCCTGCTGTCTTAGAGACTGTAGAAAGCAAGAGCGTGCTGCTCACTCTAAAGCAGAGTGTGAACCATGGATGAGAACACTGCTGTGTGTTTCACTTCAGAAATGGAGTTAAATCCCAGGCTCTGAGTCTTCCTACAAGCAAGACTTCGTTTCAGGTAAGGGCAGTCACTTTTCAACTCAAACTAACTACATCGTTCACTGAGCTCACACGTTTCTCATCTTAACAGACAAGCATTGGATTTTAGAGGACCAGTGCTTTGTATCAGTTTCAGATGCAAAGTTGGACTATATAATGTCCGTAAGGGAAGGAAACACCGTTTTTTTGTTCTCAGCACACTCACGTTTCCTGCTGTCTTAGAGAATCTAGAAACAAGAGCGTGCTTCTTGTTCTAAAGCAGAGTTGGATCAATGGATGATTACACTGCTGTGTGTTTTACTTCAGAAATGGAGTTAAATCCCAGGCTCTGAGTCTTCCTACAAGCAAGACTTCAATTCAGGTAAGGGCAGTTACTTTTCTGCTCAAACGAACTTCATCGTTCACGAAGCTCACACGTTTCTCATCTTAACTGACAAGCATTGGATGTAAGATGGCAAGTGCTTTGTATCAGTTTCAGAAGCATATTTGGACTACATATGGTCCATATGTGTAGGAAACACCCTTTTTTTGTTCTGGGCACACTCAGATTTCCTGCTGTATTAGAGAATCTAGAAAGCAAGAGTGTGCTTCTCGCTCTAAAGCAGAGTGTGATCCATGGATGAGAACTATGCTGTGTGTTTCCCTTCAAAAATGGACTTAAATCCGAGGCTCTGTGTCTTACTACAAGCAAGACTTCATTTCAGGTAAGGGCAGTCACTTTTCAGTTCAAAGGAACTACATCATTCACTAAGCTCACACGTTTCTCATCTTAACTGACAAGCATTGGATGTTAGAGGACCAGTGCTTTGTATCAGTTTCAGAAGAAGAGTTGGACTAGATATGGTCCTTATGTGTAGGAAACACCGTTCTTTTGTTCTCAGTACACTCACGTTTCCTGCTCTCATAGAGACTGTAGAAAGCAAGAGCGTGATTCTCGCTCTAAAGCAGAGTGTGATCCATGGATGAGAACTATGCTGTGTGTTTCCCTTCAGAAAATGAGTTAAATCCCAGGCTCTGTGTCTTCCTACAAGCAAGACTTTGTTTCAGGTAAGGGCAGTCACTTTTCTGCTCAAACGAACTACATAGTTCACGGAGCTCAAACATTTCTCATCTTAACAGACAAGCATTGGATGTTAGAGGACCAGTGCTTTGTATCAGTTTCAGATGCAAAGTTGGACTATATAATGTCCGTAAGGGAAGGAAACACCGTTCTTTTGTTCTCAGCACACTCACGTTTCCTGCTGTCTTAGAGAATCTAGAAAGCAAGAGCGTGCTTCTTGTTCTAAAGCAGAGTTGGATCAATGGATGATTACACTGCTGTGTGTTTTACTTCAGAAATGGAGTTAAATCCCAGGCTCTGAGTCTTCCTACAAGCAAGACTTCAATTCAGGTAAGGGCAGTTACTTTTCTGCTCAAACGAACTTCATCGTTCACGAAGCTCACACGTTTCTCATCTTAACTGACAAGCATTGGAAGTTAGAGGGTCAGTGCTTTGTATCAGTTTCAGAAGCATATTTGGACTACATATGGTCCATATGTGTAGGAAACACCCTTTTTTTGTTCTGGGCACACTCAGATTTCCTGCTGTATTAGAGAATCTAGAAAGCAAGAGTGTGCTTCTCGCTCTAAAGCAGAGTGTGATCCATGGATGAGAACTATGCTGTGTGTTTCCCTTCAAAAATAGACTTAAATCCGAGGCTCTATGTCTTACTACAAGCAAGACTTCATTTCAGGTAAGGGCAGTCACTTTTCAGTTCAAAGGAACTACATCATTCACTAAGCTCACACGTTTCTCATCTTAACTGACAAGCATTGGATGTTAGAGGACCAGTGCTTTGTATCAGTTTCAGAAGAAGAGTTGGACTAGATATGGTCCGTATGTGTAGGAAACACCGTTCTTTTGTTCTCAGTACACTCACGTTTCCTGCTCTCATAGAGACTGTAGAAAGCAAGAGCGTGCTTCTCGCTCTAAAGCAGAGTGTGATCCATGGATGAGAACTATGCTGTGTGTTTCCCTTCAGAAAATGAGTTAAATCCCAGGCTCTGTGTCTTCCTACAAGCAAGACTTTGTTTCAGGTAAGGGCAGTCACTTTTCTGCTCAAACGAACTACATAGTTCACGGAGCTCAAACATTTCTCATCTTAACAGACAAGCATTGGATGTTAGAGGACCAGTGCTTTGTATCAGTTTCAGAAGCAGAGTTGGACTAGATATGGTCCGTATGTGTAGGAAACACTGTTCTTTTGTTCTCAGCATACTTCGTTTCCTGCTGTCTTAGAGACTCTAGAAAGCAAGAGCATGCTTCTTGTTCTAACACAGAGTGTGATCAATGGATGAGAACACTGCTGTGTGTTTCACTTCAGAAATGGAGTTAAATCCCAGGCTCTGAGTCTTCCTACAAGCAAGACTTCGTTTCAGGTAAGTGCAGTCACTTTTCTGCTCAAACGAACTACATCGTTCACGAAGCTCACACGTTTCTCATCTTAACTGACAAGCATTGGAAGTTAGAGGGTCAGTGCTTTGTATCAGTTTCAGAAGCAGATTTGGACTAGATATGGTCCATATGTGTAGGAAACACCGTTCTTTTTTTGGGCACACTCAGATTTCCTGCTGTCTTAGAGACTCTAGAAAGCAAGAGTGTGCTTCTCGCTCTAAAGCAGAGTGTGACCCATGGATGAAAACTATGCTGTGTGTTTCCCTTCAGAAAAGTAGTTAAATCCCAGGCTCTATGTCTTCCTACAAGCAAGACTTTGTTTCAGGTAAGGGCAGTCACTTTTCAGCTCAAACGAACTACATCTTTCACGGAGCTCACACGTTTCACATCTTAACAGACAAGCATTTGATGTTATAGGACCAGTACTTTGTATCAGTTTCAGAAGCAGAGTTCGACTAGATATGGTCCGTATGGGTAGGAAACACCGTTCTTTTGTTCTCAGCAAACTCACGTTTCCTGCTGTCTTAGAGACTCTAGAAAGAAGAGCATGATTCTTGCTCAAACGCAGAGTGTGATCAATGGATGAGAACACTGCTGTGTGTTTCACTTCAGAAATGGAGTTAAATCCCAGGCTCTGAGTCTTCCTACAAGCAAGACTTCGTTTCAGGTAAGGGCAGTCAGTTTTCTGCTCAAACGAACTACATCATTCACGAAGCTCACACGTTTCTCATCTTAACTGACAAGCATTGGATGTATGATGGTCAGTGCTTTTTTTCAGTTTCAGAAGCAGATTTGGACTACATATGGTCCATATGTGTAGGAAACACCCTTCTTTTGTTCTGGGCACACTCAGATTTCCTGCTGTATTAGAGACTCTAGAAAGCAAGAGTGTGCTTCTCGCTCTAAAGCAGAGTGTGATCCATGGATGAGAACTATGCTGTGTGTTTCCCTTCAGAAATGGACTTAAATCCCAGGCTCTGTGTCTTACTACAAGCAAGACTTCGTTTCAGGTAAGGGCAGTCACTTTTCAGTTCAAAGGAACTACATCATTCACTAAGCTCACACGTTTCTCATCTTAACTGACAAGCATTGGATGTTAGAGGACCACTGCTTTGTATCACTTTCAGAAGCAGAGTTGGACTAGATATGGTCCGTATGTGTAGGAAACTCCGTTCTTTTGTTCTCAGCACACTCAAGTTTCCTGCTGTCTTAGAGACTGTAGAAAGCAAGAGCGTGCTTCTCGCTCTAAAGCAGAGTGTGATCCATGGATGAGAACTATGCTGTGTGTTTCCCTTCAAAAATGGAGTTAAATCCCAGGCTCTGTGTCTTCCTACAAGCAAGACTTCATTTCAGGTAAGGGTGCTCACTTTTCTGCTCAAACGAACTACATAGTTCACGGAGCTCAGACATTTCTCATCTTAACAGACAAGCATTGGATGTTAGAGGACCAGTGCTTTGTATCACTTTCAGAAGCAGAGTTGGACTAGATATGGTCTGTATGTGTAGGAAACACCGTTCTTTTGTTCTCAGCACACTCACGTTTCCTGCTGTCTTAGAGACTGTAGAAAGCAAGAGCGTGCTGCTCACTCTAAAGCAGAGTGTGAACCATGGATGAGAACACTGCTGTGTGTTTCACTTCAGAAATGGAGTTAAATCCCAGGCTCTGAGTCTTCCTACAAGCAAGACTTCGTTTCAGGTAAGGGCAGTCACTTTTCAACTCAAACTAACTACATCGTTCACTGAGCTCACACGTTTCTCATCTTAACAGACAAGCATTGGATTTTAGAGGACCAGTGCTTTGTATCAGTTTCAGATGCAAAGTTGGACTATATAATGTCCGTAAGGGAAGGAAACACCGTTCTTTTGTTCTCAGCACACTCACATTTCCTGCTGTCTTAGAGAATCTAGAAAGCAAGAGCGTGCTTCTTGTTCTAAAGCAGAGTTGGATCAATGGATGATTACACTGCTGTGTGTTTTACTTCAGAAATGGAGTTAAATCCCAGGCTCTGAGTCTTCCTACAAGCAAGACTTCAATTCAGGTAAGGGCAGTTACTTTTCTGCTCAAACGAACTTCATCGTTCACGAAGCTCACACGTTTCTCATCTTAACTGACAAGCATTGGATGTAAGATGGCAAGTGCTTTGTATCAGTTTCAGAAGCATATTTGGACTACATATGGTCCATATGTGTAGGAAACACCCTTTTTTTGTTCTGGGCACACTCAGATTTCCTGCTGTATTAGAGAATCTAGAAAGCAAGAGTGTGCTTCTCGCTCTAAAGCAGAGTGTGATCCATGGATGAGAACTATGCTGTGTGTTTCCCTTCAAAAATGGACTTAAATCCGAGGCTCTGTGTCTTACTACAAGCAAGACTTCATTTCAGGTAAGGGCAGTCACTTTTCAGTTCAAAGGAACTACATCATTCACTAAGCTCACACGTTTCTCATCTTAACTGACAAGCATTGGATGTTAGAGGACCAGTGCTTTGTATCAGTTTCAGAAGAAGAGTTGGACTAGATATGGTCCGTATGTGTAGGAAACACCGTTCTTTTGTTCTCAGTACACTCACGTTTCCTGCTCTCATAGAGACTGTAGAAAGCAAGAGCGTGCTTCTCGCTCTAAAGCAGAGTGTGATCCATGGATGAGAACTATGCTGTGTGTTTCCCTTCAGAAAATGAGTTAAATCCCAGGCTCTGTGTCTTCCTACAAGCAAGACTTTGTTTCAGGTAAGGGCAGTCACTTTTCTGCTCAAACGAACTACATAGTTCACGGAGCTCAAACATTTCTCATCTTAACAGACAAGCATTGGATGTTAGAGGACCAGTGCTTTGTATCAGTTTCAGAAGCAGAGTTGGACTAGATATGGTCCGTATGTGTAGGAAACACTGTTCTTTTGTTCTCAGCATACTCACGTTTCCTGCTGTCTTAGAGACTCTAGAAAGCAAGAGCATGCTTCTTGTTCTAAAGCAGAGTTGGATCAATGGATGATTACACTGCTGTGTGTTTTACTTCAGAAATGGAGTTAAATCCCAGGCTCTGAGTCTTCCTACAAGCAAGACTTCAATTCAGGTAAGGGCAGTTACTTTTCTGCTCAAACGAACTTCATCGTTCACGAAGCTCACACGTTTCTCATCTTAACTGACAAGCATTGGAAGTTAGAGGGTCAGTGCTTTGTATCAGTTTCAGAAGCATATTTGGACTACATATGGTCCATATGTGTAGGAAACACCCTTTTTTTGTTCTGGGCACACTCAGATTTCCTGCTGTATTAGAGAATCTAGAAAGCAAGAGTGTGCTTCTCGCTCTAAAGCAGAGTGTGATCCATGGATGAGAACTATGCTGTGTGTTTCCCTTCAAAAATAGACTTAAATCCGAGGCTCTATGTCTTACTACAAGCAAGACTTCATTTCAGGTAAGGGCAGTCACTTTTCAGTTCAAAGGAACTACATCATTCACTAAGCTCACACGTTTCTCATCTTAACTGACAAGCATTGGATGTTAGAGGACCAGTGCTTTGTATCAGTTTCAGAAGAAGAGTTGGACTAGATATGGTCCGTATGTGTAGGAAACACCGTTCTTTTGTTCTCAGTACACTCACGTTTCCTGCTCTCATAGAGACTGTAGAAAGCAAGAGCGTGCTTCTCGCTCTAAAGCAGAGTGTGATCCATGGATGAGAACTATGCTGTGTGTTTCCCTTCAGAAAATGAGTTAAATCCCAGGCTCTGTGTCTTCCTAAAAGCAAGACTTTGTTTCAGGTAAGGGCAGTCACTTTTCTGCTCAAACGAACTACATAGTTCACGGAGCTCAAACATTTCTCATCTTAACAGACAAGCATTGGATGTTAGAGGACCAGTGCTTTGTATCAGTTTCAGAAGCAGAGTTGGACTAGATATGGTCCGTATGTGTAGGAAACACTGTTCTTTTGTTCTCAGCATACTTCGTTTCCTGCTGTCTTAGAGACTCTAGAAAGCAAGAGCATGCTTCTTGTTCTAACACAGAGTGTGATCAATGGATGAGAACACTGCTGTGTGTTTCACTTCAGAAATGGAGTTAAATCCCAGGCTCTGAGTCTTCCTACAAGCAAGACTTCGTTTCAGGTAAGTGCAGTCACTTTTCTGCTCAAGCGAACTACATCGTTCACGAAGCTCACACGTTTCTCATCTTAACTGACAAGCATTGGAAGTTAGAGGGTCAGTGCTTTGTATCAGTTTCAGAAGCAGATTTGGACTAGATATGGTCCATATGTGTAGGAAACACCGTTCTTTTTTTGGGCACACTCAGATTTCCTGCTGTCTTAGAGACTCTAGAAAGCAAGAGTGTGCTTCTCGCTCTAAAGCAGAGTGTGACCCATGGATGAAAACTATGCTGTGTGTTTCCCTTCAGAAAAGTAGTTAAATCCCAGGCTCTATGTCTTCCTACAAGCAAGACTTTGTTTCAGGTAAGGGCAGTCACTTTTCAGCTCAAACGAACTACATCTTTCACGGAGCTCACACGTTTCACATCTTAACAGACAAGCATTTGATGTTATAGGACCAGTACTTTGTATCAGTTTCAGAAGCAGAGTTCGACTAGATATGGTCCGTATGGGTAGGAAACACCGTTCTTTTGTTCTCAGCAAACTCACGTTTCCTGCTGTCTTAGAGACTCTAGAAAGAAGAGCATGATTCTTGCTCAAACGCAGAGTGTGATCAATGGATGAGAACACTGCTGTGTGTTTCACTTCAGAAATGGAGTTAAATCCCAGGCTCTGAGTCTTCCTACAAGCAAGACTTCGTTTCAGGTAAGGGCAGTCAGTTTTCTGCTCAAACGAACTACATCATTCACGAAGCTCACACGTTTCTCATCTTAACTGACAAGCATTGGATGTATGATGGTCAGTGCTTTTTTTCCGTTTCAGAAGCAGATTTGGACTACATATGGTCCATATGTGTAGGAAACACCCTTCTTTTGTTCTGGGCACACTCAGATTTCCTGCTGTATTAGAGACTCTAGAAAGCAAGAGTGTGCTTCTCGCTCTAAAGCAGAGTGTGATCCATGGATGAGAACTATGCTGTGTGTTTCCCTTCAGAAATGGACTTAAATCCCAGGCTCTGTGTCTTACTACAAGCAAGACTTCGTTTCAGGTAAGGGCAGTCACTTTTCAGTTCAAAGGAACTACATCATTCACTAAGCTCACACGTTTCTCATCTTAACTGACAAGCATTGGATGTTAGAGGACCACTGCTTTGTATCACTTTCAGAAGCAGAGTTGGACTAGATATGGTCCGTATGTGTAGGAAACTCCGTTCTTTTGTTCTCAGCACACTCAAGTTTCCTGCTGTCTTAGAGACTGTAGAAAGCAAGAGCGTGCTTCTCGCTCTAAAGCAGAGTGTGATCCATGGATGAGAACTATGCTGTGTGTTTCCCTTCAAAAATGGAGTTAAATCCCAGGCTCTGTGTCTTCCTACAAGCAAGACTTCATTTCAGGTAAGGGTGCTCACTTTTCTGCTCAAACGAACTACATAGTTCACGGAGCTCAGACATTTCTCATCTTAACAGACAAGCATTGGATGTTAGAGGACCAGTGCTTTGTATCACTTTCAGAAGCAGAGTTGGACTAGATATGGTCTGTATGTGTAGGAAACACCGTTCTTTTGTTCTCAGCACACTCACGTTTCCTGCTGTCTTAGAGACTGTAGAAAGCAAGAGCGTGCTGCTCACTCTAAAGCAGAGTGTGAACCATGGATGAGAACACTGCTGTGTGTTTCACTTCAGAAATGGAGTTAAATCCCAGGCTCTGAGTCTTCCTACAAGCAAGACTTCGTTTCAGGTAAGGGCAGTCACTTTTCAACTCAAACTAACTACATCGTTCACTGAGCTCACACGTTTCTCATCTTAACAGACAAGCATTGGATTTTAGAGGACCAGTGCTTTGTATCAGTTTCAGATGCAAAGTTGGACTATATAATGTCCGTAAGGGAAGGAAACACCGTTCTTTTGTTCTCAGCACACTCACATTTCCTGCTGTCTTAGAGAATCTAGAAAGCAAGAGCGTGCTTCTTGTTCTAAAGCAGAGTTGGATCAATGGATGATTACACTGCTGTGTGTTTTACTTCAGAAATGGAGTTAAATCCCAGGCTCTGAGTCTTCCTACAAGCAAGACTTCAATTCAGGTAAGGGCAGTTACTTTTCTGCTCAAACGAACTTCATCGTTCACGAAGCTCACACGTTTCTCATCTTAACTGACAAGCATTGGATGTAAGATGGCAAGTGCTTTGTATCAGTTTCAGAAGCATATTTGGACTACATATGGTCCATATGTGTAGGAAACACCCTTTTTTTGTTCTGGGCACACTCAGATTTCCTGCTGTATTAGAGAATCTAGAAAGCAAGAGTGTGCTTCTCGCTCTAAAGCAGAGTGTGATCCATGGATGAGAACTATGCTGTGTGTTTCCCTTCAAAAATGGACTTAAATCCGAGGCTCTGTGTCTTACTACAAGCAAGACTTCATTTCAGGTAAGGGCAGTCACTTTTCAGTTCAAAGGAACTACATCATTCACTAAGCTCACACGTTTCTCATCTTAACTGACAAGCATTGGATGTTAGAGGACCAGTGCTTTGTATCAGTTTCAGAAGAAGAGTTGGACTAGATATGGTCCGTATGTGTAGGAAACACCGTTCTTTTGTTCTCAGTACACTCACGTTTCCTGCTCTCATAGAGACTGTAGAAAGCAAGAGCGTGCTTCTCGCTCTAAAGCAGAGTGTGATCCATGGATGAGAACTATGCTGTGTGTTTCCCTTCAGAAAATGAGTTAAATCCCAGGCTCTGTGTCTTCCTACAAGCAAGACTTTGTTTCAGGTAAGGGCAGTCACTTTTCTGCTCAAACGAACTACATAGTTCACGGAGCTCAAACATTTCTCATCTTAACAGACAAGCATTGGATGTTAGAGGACCAGTGCTTTGTATCAGTTTCAGAAGCAGAGTTGGACTAGATATGGTCCGTATGTGTAGGAAACACTGTTCTTTTGTTCTCAGCATACTCACGTTTCCTGCTGTCTTAGAGACTCTAGAAAGCAAGAGCATGCTTCTTGTTCTAACACAGAGTGTGATCAATGGATAAGAACACTGCTGTGTGTTTCACTTCAGAAATGGAGTTAAATCCCAGGCTCTGAGTCTTCCTACAAGCAAGACTTCGTTTCAGGTAAGTGCAGTCAGTTTTCTGCTCAAACTAACTACATCGTTCACGAAGCTCACACGTTTCTCATCTTAAATGAAAAGCATTGGATGTTAGAAGACCAGTGCTTTGTATCAGTTTCAGAAGAAGAGTTGGACTAGATATGGTCCGTATGGGTAGGAAACACCGTTCTTTTGTTCTCAGCACACTCACGTTTCCTGCTGTCTTAGAGACTCTAGAAAGCAAGAGCGTGCTTCATTCTAAAGCAGAGTGTGATCCATGGATGAGAACTATGCTGTGTGTTTGCCTTCAGAAATGGAGTTAAATCCCAGGCTCTGAGTCTTCCTACAAGCAAGACTTCATTTCAGGTAAGGGCAGTCACTTTTCTGCTCAAACGAACTACATCGTTCACTGAGCTCACACGTTTCTCATCTTAACTGACAAGCATTGGAAGTTAGAGGGTCAGTGCTTTGTATCAGTTTCAGAAGCAGATTTGGACTAGATATGGTCCATATGTGTAGGAAACACCGTTCTTTTTTTGGGCACACTCAGATTTCCTGCTGTCTTAGAGACTCTAGAAAGCAAGAGTGTGCTTCTCGCTCTAAAGCAGAGTGTGACCCATGGATGAAAACTATGCTGTGTGTTTCCCTTCAGAAAAGTAGTTAAATCCCAGGCTATATGTCTTCCTACAAGCAAGACTTCGTTTCAGGTAAGGGCAGTCACTTTTCAGCTCAAACGAACTACATCTTTCACGGAGCTCACACGTTTCACATCTTAACAGACAAGCATTTGATGTTATAGGACCAGTACTTTGTATCAGTTTCAGAAGCAGAGTTCGACTAGATATGGTCCGTATGGGTAGGAAACACCGTTCTTTTGTTCTCAGCAAACTCACGTTTCCTGCTGTCTTAGAGACTCTAGAAAGAAGAGCATGATTCTTGCTCAAACGCAGAGTGTGATCAATGGATGAGAACACTGCTGTGTGTTTCACTTCAGAAATGGAGTTAAATCCCAGGCTCTGAGTCTTCCTACAAGCAAGACTTCGTTTCAGGTAAGGGCAGTCAGTTTTCTGCTCAAACGAACTACATCATTCACGAAGCTCACACGTTTCTCATCTTAACTGACAAGCATTGGATGTATGATGGTCAGTGCTTTTTTTCAGTTTCAGAAGCAGATTTGGACTACATATGGTCCATATGTGTAGGAAACACCCTTCTTTTGTTCTGGGCACACTCAGATTTCCTGCTGTATTAGAGACTCTAGAAAGCAAGAGTGTGCTTCTCGCTCTAAAGCAGAGTGTGATCCATGGATGAGAACTATGCTGTGTGTTTCCCTTCAGAAATGGACTTAAATCCCAGGCTCTGTGTCTTACTACAAGCAAGACTTCGTTTCAGGTAAGGGCAGTCACTTTTCAGTTCAAAGGAACTACATCATTCACTAAGCTCACACGTTTCTCATCTTAACTGACAAGCATTGGATGTTAGAGGACCACTGCTTTGTATCACTTTCAGAAGCAGAGTTGGACTAGATATGGTCCGTATGTGTAGGAAACTCCGTTCTTTTGTTCTCAGCACACTCAAGTTTCCTGCTGTCTTAGAGACTGTAGAAAGCAAGAGCGTGCTTCTCGCTCTAAAGCAGAGTGTGATCCATGGATGAGAACTATGCTGTGTGTTTCCCTTCAAAAATGGAGTTAAATCCCAGGCTCTGTCTCTTTCTACAAGCAAGACTTCGTTTCAGGTAAGGGTGCTCACTTTTCTGCTCAAACGAACTACATAGTTCACGGAGCTCAGACATTTCTCATCTTAACAGACAAGCATTGGATGTTAGAGGACCAGTGCTTTGTATCACTTTCAGAAGCAGAGTTGGACTAGATATGGTCTGTATGTGTAGGAAACACCGTTCTTTTGTTCTCAGCACACTCACGTTTCCTGCTGTCTTAGAGACTGTAGAAAGCAAGTGCGTGCTGCTCACTCTAAAGCAGAGTGTGAACCATGGATGAGAACACTGCTGTGTGTTTCACTTCAGAAATGGAGTTAAATCCCAGGCTCTGAGTCTTCCTACAAGCAAGACTTCGTTTCAGGTAAGGGCAGTCACTTTTCTACTCAAACTAACTACATCGTTCACTGAGCTCACACGTTTCTCATCTTAACAGACAAGCATTGGATTTTAGAGGACCAGTGCTTTGTATCAGTTTCAGATGCAAAGTTGGACTATATAATGTCCGTAAGGGAAGGAAACACCGTTCTTTTGTTCTCAGCACACTCACGTTTCCTGCTGTCTTAGAGAATCTAGAAAGCAAGAGCGTGCTTCTTGTTCTAAAGCAGAGTTGGATCAATGGATGATTACACTGCTGTGTGTTTTACTTCAGAAATGGAGTTAAATCCCAGGCTCTGAGTCTTCCTACAAGCAAGACTTCAATTCAGGTAAGGGCAGTTACTTTTCTGCTCAAACGAACTTCATCGTTCACGAAGCTCACACGTTTCTCATCTTAACTGACAAGCATTGGATGTAAGATGGCAAGTCCTTTGTATCAGTTTCAGAAGCATATTTGGACTACATATGGTCCATATGTGTAGGAAACACCCTTTTTTTGTTCTGGGCACACTCAGATTTCCTGCTGTATTAGAGAATCTAGAAAGCAAGAGTGTGCTTCTCGCTCTAAAGCAGAGTGTGATCCATGGATGAGAACTATGCTTTGTGTTTCTCTTCAAAAATGGACTTAAATCCCAGGCTCTGTGTCTTACTACAAGCAAGACTTCGTTTCAGGTAAGGGCAGTCACTTTTCAGTTCAAAGGAACTACATCATTCACTAAGCTCACACGTTTCTCATCTTAACTGACAAGCATTGGATGTTAGAGGACCAGTGCTTTGTATCAGTTTCAGAAGAAGAGTTGGACTAGATATGGTCCGTATGTGTAGGAAACACCGTTCTTTTGTTCTCAGCACACTCACGTTTCCTGCTGTCATAGAGACTGTAGAAAGCAAGAGCGTGCTTCTCGCTCTAAAGCAGAGTGTGATCCATGGATGAGAACTATGCTGTGTGTTTCCCTTCAGAAAAGGAGTTAAATCCCAGGCTCTGTGTCTTCCTACAAGCAAGATTCCGTTTCAGGTAAGGGCAGTCACTTTTCTGCTCAAACGAACTACATCGTTCATGGAGCTCAGACGTTTCTCATCTTAACAGACAAGCATTGGATGTTAGAGGACCAGTGCTTTGTATCAGTTTCAGAAGCAGATTTGGACTAGATATGGTCCATATGTGTAGGAAACACCGTTCTTTTTTTGGGCACACTCAGATTTCCTGCTGTCTTAGAGACTCTAGAAAGCAAGAGTGTGCTTCTCGCTCTAAAGCAGAGTGTGACCCATGGATGAAAACTATGCTGTGTGTTTCCCTTCAGAAAAGTAGTTAAATCCCAGGCTCTATGTCTTCCTACAAGCAAGACTTTGTTTCAGGTAAGGGCAGTCACTTTTCAGCTCAAACGAACTACATCTTTCACGGAGCTCACACGTTTCACATCTTAACAGACAAGCATTTGATGTTATAGGACCAGTACTTTGTATCAGTTTCAGAAGCAGAGTTCGACTAGATATGGTCCGTATGGGTAGGAAACACCGTTCTTTTGTTCTCAGCAAACTCACGTTTCCTGCTGTCTTAGAGACTCTAGAAAGAAGAGCATGATTCTTGCTCAAACGCAGAGTGTGATCAATGGATGAGAACACTGCTGTGTGTTTCACTTCAGAAATGGAGTTAAATCCCAGGCTCTGAGTCTTCCTACAAGCAAGACTTCGTTTCAGGTAAGGGCAGTCAGTTTTCTGCTCAAACGAACTACATCATTCACGAAGCTCACACGTTTCTCATCTTAACTGACAAGCATTGGATGTATGATGGTCAGTGCTTTTTTTCAGTTTCAGAAGCAGATTTGGACTACATATGGTCCATATGTGTAGGAAACACCCTTCTTTTGTTCTGGGCACACTCAGATTTCCTGCTGTATTAGAGACTCTAGAAAGCAAGAGTGTGCTTCTCGCTCTAAAGCAGAGTGTGATCCATGGATGAGAACTATGCTGTGTGTTTCCCTTCAGAAATGGACTTAAATCCCAGGCTCTGTGTCTTACTACAAGCAAGACTTCGTTTCAGGTAAGGGCAGTCACTTTTCAGTTCAAAGGAACTACATCATTCACTAAGCTCACACGTTTCTCATCTTAACTGACAAGCATTGGATGTTAGAGGACCACTGCTTTGTATCACTTTCAGAAGCAGAGTTGGACTAGATATGGTCCGTATGTGTAGGAAACTCCGTTCTTTTGTTCTCAGCACACTCAAGTTTCCTGCTGTCTTAGAGACTGTAGAAAGCAAGAGCGTGCTTCTCGCTCTAAAGCAGAGTGTGATCCATGGATGAGAACTATGCTGTGTGTTTCCCTTCAAAAATGGAGTTAAATCCCAGGCTCTGTGTCTTCCTACAAGCAAGACTTCATTTCAGGTAAGGGTGCTCACTTTTCTGCTCAAACGAACTACATAGTTCACGGAGCTCAGACATTTCTCATCTTAACAGACAAGCATTGGATGTTAGAGGACCAGTGCTTTGTATCACTTTCAGAAGCAGAGTTGGACTAGATATGGTCTGTATGTGTAGGAAACACCGTTCTTTTGTTCTCAGCACACTCACGTTTCCTGCTGTCTTAGAGACTGTAGAAAGCAAGAGCGTGCTGCTCACTCTAAAGCAGAGTGTGAACCATGGATGAGAACACTGCTGTGTGTTTCACTTCAGAAATGGAGTTAAATCCCAGGCTCTGAGTCTTCCTACAAGCAAGACTTCGTTTCAGGTAAGGGCAGTCACTTTTCAACTCAAACTAACTACATCGTTCACTGAGCTCACACGTTTCTCATCTTAACAGACAAGCATTGGATTTTAGAGGACCAGTGCTTTGTATCAGTTTCAGATGCAAAGTTGGACTATATAATGTCCGTAAGGGAAGGAAACACCGTTCTTTTGTTCTCAGCACACTCACATTTCCTGCTGTCTTAGAGAATCTAGAAAGCAAGAGCGTGCTTCTTGTTCTAAAGCAGAGTTGGATCAATGGATGATTACACTGCTGTGTGTTTTACTTCAGAAATGGAGTTAAATCCCAGGCTCTGAGTCTTCCTACAAGCAAGACTTCAATTCAGGTAAGGGCAGTTACTTTTCTGCTCAAACGAACTTCATCGTTCACGAAGCTCACACGTTTCTCATCTTAACTGACAAGCATTGGATGTAAGATGGCAAGTGCTTTGTATCAGTTTCAGAAGCATATTTGGACTACATATGGTCCATATGTGTAGGAAACACCCTTTTTTTGTTCTGGGGACACTCAGATTTCCTGCTGTATTAGAGAATCTAGAAAGCAAGAGTGTGCTTCTCGCTCTAAAGCAGAGTGTGATCCATGGATGAGAACTATGCTGTGTGTTTCCCTTCAAAAATGGACTTAAATCCGAGGCTCTGTGTCTTACTACAAGCAAGACTTCATTTCAGGTAAGGGCAGTCACTTTTCAGTTCAAAGGAACTACATCATTCACTAAGCTCACACGTTTCTCATCTTAACTGACAAGCATTGGATGTTAGAGGACCAGTGCTTTGTATCAGTTTCAGAAGAAGAGTTGGACTAGATATGGTCCGTATGTGTAGGAAACACCGTTCTTTTGTTCTCAGTACACTCACGTTTCCTGCTCTCATAGAGACTGTAGAAAGCAAGAGCGTGCTTCTCGCTCTAAAGCAGAGTGTGATCCATGGATGAGAACTATGCTGTGTGTTTCCCTTCAGAAAATGAGTTAAATCCCAGGCTCTGTGTCTTCCTACAAGCAAGACTTTGTTTCAGGTAAGGGCAGTCACTTTTCTGCTCAAACGAACTACATAGTTCACGGAGCTCAAACATTTCTCATCTTAACAGACAAGCATTGGATGTTAGAGGACCAGTGCTTTGTATCAGTTTCAGAAGCAGAGTTGCACTAGATATGGTCCGTATGTGTAGGAAACACTGTTCTTTTGTTCTCAGCATACTCACGTTTCCTTCTGTCTTAGAGACTCTAGAAAGCAAGAGCATGCTTCTTGTTCTAACACAGAGTGTGATCAATGGATAAGAACACTGCTGTGTGTTTCACTTCAGAAATGGAGTTAAATCCCAGGCTCTGAGTCTTCCTACAAGCAAGACTTCGTTTCAGGTAAGTGCAGTCAGTTTTCTGCTCAAACTAACTACATCGTTCACGAAGCTCACACGTTTCTCATCTTAAATGAAAAGCATTGGATGTTAGAAGACCAGTGCTTTGTATCAGTTTCAGAAGAAGAGTTGGACTAGATATGGTCCGTATGGGTAGGAAACACCGTTCTTTTGTTCTCAGCACACTCACGTTTCCTGCTGTCTTAGAGACTCTAGAAAGCAAGAGCGTGCTTCATTCTAAAGCAGAGTGTGATCCATGGATGAGAACTATGCTGTGTGTTTGCCTTCAGAAATGGAGTTAAATCCCAGGCTCTGAGTCTTCCTACAAGCAAGACTTCATTTCAGGTAAGGGCAGTCACTTTTCTGCTCAAACGAACTACATCGTTCACTGAGCTCACACGTTTCTCATCTTAACTGACAAGCATTGGAAGTTAGAGGGTCAGTGCTTTGTATCAGTTTCAGAAGCAGATTTGGACTAGATATGGTCCATATGTGTAGGAAACACCGTTCTTTTTTTGGGCACACTCAGATTTCCTGCTGTCTTAGAGACTCTAGAAAGCAAGAGTGTGCTTCTCGCTCTAAAGCAGAGTGTGACCCATGGATGAAAACTATGCTGTGTGTTTCCCTTCAGAAAAGTAGTTAAATCCCAGGCTATATGTCTTCCTACAAGCAAGACTTCGTTTCAGGTAAGGGCAGTCACTTTTCAGCTCAAACGAACTACATCTTTCACGGAGCTCACACGTTTCACATCTTAACAGACAAGCATTTGATGTTATAGGACCAGTACTTTGTATCAGTTTCAGAAGCAGAGTTCGACTAGATATGGTCCGTATGGGTAGGAAACACCGTTCTTTTGTTCTCAGCAAACTCACGTTTCCTGCTGTCTTAGAGACTCTAGAAAGAAGAGCATGATTCTTGCTCAAACGCAGAGTGTGATCAATGGATGAGAACACTGCTGTGTGTTTCACTTCAGAAATGGAGTTAAATCCCAGGCTCTGAGTCTTCCTACAAGCAAGACTTCGTTTCAGGTAAGGGCAGTCAGTTTTCTGCTCAAACGAACTACATCATTCACGAAGCTCACACGTTTCTCATCTTAACTGACAAGCATTGGATGTATGATGGTCAGTGCTTTTTTTCAGTTTCAGAAGCAGATTTGGACTACATATGGTCCATATGTGTAGGAAACACCCTTCTTTTGTTCTGGGCACACTCAGATTTCCTGCTGTATTAGAGACTCTAGAAAGCAAGAGTGTGCTTCTCGCTCTAAAGCAGAGTGTGATCCATGGATGAGAACTATGCTGTGTGTTTCCCTTCAGAAATGGACTTAAATCCCAGGCTCTGTGTCTTACTACAAGCAAGACTTCGTTTCAGGTAAGGGCAGTCACTTTTCAGTTCAAAGGAACTACATCATTCACTAAGCTCACACGTTTCTCATCTTAACTGACAAGCATTGGATGTTAGAGGACCACTGCTTTGTATCACTTTCAGAAGCAGAGTTGGACTAGATATGGTCCGTATGTGTAGGAAACTCCGTTCTTTTGTTCTCAGCACACTCAAGTTTCCTGCTGTCTTAGAGACTGTAGAAAGCAAGAGCGTGCTTCTCGCTCTAAAGCAGAGTGTGATCCATGGATGAGAACTATGCTGTGTGTTTCCCTTCAAAAATGGAGTTAAATCCCAGGCTCTGTCTCTTTCTACAAGCAAGACTTCGTTTCAGGTAAGGGTGCTCACTTTTCTGCTCAAACGAACTACATAGTTCACGGAGCTCAGACATTTCTCATCTTAACAGACAAGCATTGGATGTTAGAGGACCAGTGCTTTGTATCACTTTCAGAAGCAGAGTTGGACTAGATATGGTCTGTATGTGTAGGAAACACCGTTCTTTTGTTCTCAGCACACTCACGTTTCCTGCTGTCTTAGAGACTGTAGAAAGCAAGTGCGTGCTGCTCACTCTAAAGCAGAGTGTGAACCATGGATGAGAACACTGCTGTGTGTTTCACTTCAGAAATGGAGTTAAATCCCAGGCTCTGAGTCTTCCTACAAGCAAGACTTCGTTTCAGGTAAGGGCAGTCACTTTTCTACTCAAACTAACTACATCGTTCACTGAGCTCACACGTTTCTCATCTTAACAGACAAGCATTGGATTTTAGAGGACCAGTGCTTTGTATCAGTTTCAGATGCAAAGTTGGACTATATAATGTCCGTAAGGGAAGGAAACACCGTTCTTTTGTTCTCAGCACACTCACGTTTCCTGCTGTCTTAGAGAATCTAGAAAGCAAGAGCGTGCTTCTTGTTCTAAAGCAGAGTTGGATCAATGGATGATTACACTGCTGTGTGTTTTACTTCAGAAATGGAGTTAAATCCCAGGCTCTGAGTCTTCCTACAAGCAAGACTTCAATTCAGGTAAGGGCAGTTACTTTTCTGCTCAAACGAACTTCATCGTTCACGAAGCTCACACGTTTCTCATCTTAACTGACAAGCATTGGATGTAAGATGGCAAGTGCTTTGTATCAGTTTCAGAAGCATATTTGGACTACATATGGTCCATATGTGTAGGAAACACCCTTTTTTTGTTCTGGGCACACTCAGATTTCCTGCTGTATTAGAGAATCTAGAAAGCAAGAGTGTGCTTCTCGCTCTAAAGCAGAGTGTGATCCATGGATGAGAACTATGCTTTGTGTTTCTCTTCAAAAATGGACTTAAATCCCAGGCTCTGTGTCTTACTACAAGCAAGACTTCGTTTCAGGTAAGGGCAGTCACTTTTCAGTTCAAAGGAACTACATCATTCACTAAGCTCACACGTTTCTCATCTTAACTGACAAGCATTGGATGTTAGAGGACCAGTGCTTTGTATCACTTTCAGAAGCAGAGTTGGACTAGATATGGTCTGTATGTGTAGGAAACACCGTTCTTTTGTTCTCAGCACACTCACGTTTCCTGCTGTCTTAGAGACTGTAGAAAGCAAGTGCGTGCTGCTCACTCTAAAGCAGAGTGTGAACCATGGATGAGAACACTGCTGTGTGTTTCACTTCAGAAATGGAGTTAAATCCCAGGCTCTGAGTCTTCCTACAAGCAAGACTTCGTTTCAGGTAAGGGCAGTCACTTTTCTACTCAAACTAACTACATCGTTCACTGAGCTCACACGTTTCTCATCTTAACAGACAAGCATTGGATTTTAGAGGACCAGTGCTTTGTATCAGTTTCAGATGCAAAGTTGGACTATATAATGTCCGTAAGGGAAGGAAACACCGTTCTTTTGTTCTCAGCACACTCACGTTTCCTGCTGTCTTAGAGAATCTAGAAAGCAAGAGCGTGCTTCTTGTTCTAAAGCAGAGTTGGATCAATGGATGATTACACTGCTGTGTGTTTTACTTCAGAAATGGAGTTAAATCCCAGGCTCTGAGTCTTCCTACAAGCAAGACTTCAATTCAGGTAAGGGCAGTTACTTTTCTGCTCAAACGAACTTCATCGTTCACGAAGCTCACACGTTTCTCATCTTAACTGACAAGCATTGGATGTAAGATGGCAAGTGCTTTGTATCAGTTTCAGAAGCATATTTGGACTACATATGGTCCATATGTGTAGGAAACACCCTTTTTTTGTTCTGGGCACACTCAGATTTCCTGCTGTATTAGAGAATCTAGAAAGCAAGAGTGTGCTTCTCGCTCTAAAGCAGAGTGTGATCCATGGATGAGAACTATGCTTTGTGTTTCTCTTCAAAAATGGACTTAAATCCCAGGCTCTGTGTCTTACTACAAGCAAGACTTCGTTTCAGGTAAGGGCAGTCACTTTTCAGTTCAAAGGAACTACATCATTCACTAAGCTCACACGTTTCTCATCTTAACTGACAAGCATTGGATGTTAGAGGACCAGTGCTTTGTATCAGTTTCAGAAGAAGAGTTGGACTAGATATGGTCCGTATGTGTAGGAAACACCGTTCTTTTGTTCTCAGCACACTCACGTTTCCTGCTGTCATAGAGACTGTAGAAAGCAAGAGCGTGCTTCTCGCTCTAAAGCAGAGTGTGATCCATGGATGAGAACTATGCTGTGTGTTTCCCTTCAGAAAAGGAGTTAAATCCCAGGCTCTGTGTCTTCCTACAAGCAAGATTCCGTTTCAGGTAAGGGCAGTCACTTTTCTGCTCAAACGAACTACATCGTTCATGGAGCTCAGACGTTTCTCATCTTAACAGACAAGCATTGGATGTTAGAGGACCAGTGCTTTGTATCAGTTTCAGAAGAAGAGTTGGACTAGATATGGTCCGTATGTGTAGGAAACACCGTTCTTTTGTTCTCAGCAAACTCACGTTTCCTGCTGTCTTAGAGACTCTAGAAAGCAAGATCGTGCTTCTTGTTCTAAAGCAGAGTGTGATCAATGGATGAGAACACTGCTGTGTGTTTCACTTCAGTAATGGAGTTAAATCCCAGTCTCTGAGTCTTTCTACAAGCAAGACTTCGTTTCAGGTAAGGGCAGTCACTTTTCTGCTCAAACGAACTACATCTTTCACAAAGCTCACACGTTTCTTATCTTAACTGACAAGCATTGGATGTTAGAGGACCAGTGCATTCTATCAGTTTCAGAAGAAGATTTGGATTATATATAGTTCTTATGTGTAGGAAACACCGTTCTTTTGTTCTTGGCACACTCAGATTTCCTGCTGTATTAGAGTCTCTAGAAAGCAAGAGCGTGCTTTTTGCTCTAAAGCAGAGTGTGATCCATTGATGAGAACTATGCTGTATATTTCCTTCGGAAATGGAGTTAAATCCCAGACTCTGTGTCTTCCTACAGGCAAGATGTCGTTTCAGGTAAAGACAGTCACTTTTCAGCTCAAAGGAACTACATCGTTTGCGAAGCTCACATGTTTCTCATCTTAACAGACAAGCATTGGATTTTAGAGAACCAGTGCTTTGTATCAGTTTCAGATGCAGAGTTGGACTATATAATGTCCGTAAGGGAAGGAAACACCGTTCTTTTGTTCTCAGCACACTCACGTTTCTTGCTGTCTTAGAGAATCTAGAAAGCAAGAGCGTGCTTCTTGTTCTAAAGCAGAGTTGGATCAATGGATGATTACACTGCTGTGTGTTTTACTTCAGAAATGGAGTTAAATCCCAGGCTCTGAGTCTTCCTACAAGCAAGACTTCAATTCAGGTATGGGCAGTTACTTTTCTGCTCAAACGAACTTCATCGTTCACGAAGCTCACACGTTTCTCATCTTAACTGACAAGCATTGGATGTAAGATGGCAAGTGCTTTGTATCAGTTTCAGAAGCATATTTGGACTACATATGGTCCATATGTGTAGGAAACACCCTTTTTTTGTTCTGGGCACACTCAGATTTCCTGCTGTATTAGAGAATCTAGAAAGCAAGAGTGTGCTTCTCGCTCTAAAGCAGAGTGTGATCCATGGATGAGAACTATGCTTTGTGTTTCTCTTCAAAAATGGACTTAAATCCCAGGCTCTGTGTCTTACTACAAGCAAGACTTCGTTTCAGGTAAGGGCAGTCACTTTTCAGTTCAAAGGAACTACATCATTCACTAAGCTCACACGCTTCTCATCTTAACTGACAAGCATTGGATGTTAGAGGACCAGTGCTTTGTATCAGTTTCAGAAGAAGAGTTGGACTAGATATGGTCTGTATGTGTAGGAAACACCGTTCTTTTGTTCTCAGCACACTCACGTTTCCTGCTGTCATAGAGACTGTAGAAAGCAAGAGCGTGCTTCTCGCTCTAAAGCAGAGTGTGATCCATGGATGAGAACTATGCTGTGTGTTTCCCTTCAGAAAAGGAGTTAAATCCCAGGCTCTGTGTCTTCCTACAAGCAAGATTCCGTTTCAGGTAAGGGCAGTCACTTTTCTGCTCAAACGAACTACATCGTTCATGGAGCTCAGACGTTTCTCATCTTAACAGACAAGCATTGGATGTTAGAGGACCAGTGCTTTGTATCAGTTTCAGAAGCAGAGTTGGACTAGATATGGTCCGTATGTGTAGGAAACACCGTTCTTTTGTTCTCAGCAAACTCACGTTTCCTGCTGTCTTAGAGACTCTAGAAAGCAAGATCGTGCTTCTTGTTCTAAAGCAGAGTGTGATCAATGGATGAGAACACTGCTGTGTGTTTCACTTCAGTAGTGGAGTTAAATCCCAGGCTCTGAGTCTTTCTACAAGCAAGACTTCGTTTCAGGTAAGGATAGTCACTTTTCTGCTCAAACGAACTACATCTTTCACAAAGCTCACACGTTTCTCATCTTAACTGACAAGCATTGGATGTTAGAGGACCAGTGCATTCTATCAGTTTCAGAAGAAGATTTGGATTATATATAGTTCTTAATTGTAGGAAACACCGTTCTTTTGTTCTGGGCACACTCAGATTTCCTGCTGTATTAGAGTCTCTAGAAAGCAAGAGCGTGCTTTTTGCTCTAAAGCAGAGTGTGATCCATTGATGAGAACTATGCTGTATATTTCCTTCGGAAATGGAGTTAAATCCCAGACTCTGTGTCTTCCTACAGGCAAGATGTCGTTTCAGGTAAAGACAGTCACTTTTCAGCTCAAAGGAACTACATCGTTTGCGAAGCTCACATGTTTCTCATCTTAACAGACAAGCATTGGATTTTAGAGAAACAGTGCTTTGTATCAGTTTCAGATGCAGAGTTGGACTATATAATGTCCGTAAGGGAAGGAAACACCGTTCTTTTGTTCTCAGCACACTCACGTTTCTTGCTGTCTTAGAGAATCTAGAAAGCAAGAGCGTGCTTCTTGTTCTAAAGCAGAGTTGGATCAATGGATGATTACACTGCTGTGTGTTTTACTTCAGAAATGGAGTTAAATCCCAGGCTCTGAGTCTTCCTACAAGCAAGACTTCAATTCAGGTAAGGGCAGTTACTTTTCTGCTCAAACGAACTTCATCGTTCACGAAGCTCACACGTTTCTCATCTTAACTGACAAGCATTGGATGTAAGATGGCAAGTGCTTTGTATCAGTTTCAGAAGCATATTTGGACTACATATGGTCCATATGTGTAGGAAACACCCTTTTTTTGTTCTGGGCACACTCAGATTTCCTGCTGTATTAGAGAATCTAGAAAGCAAGAGTGTGCTTCTCGCTCTAAAGCAGAGTGTGATCCATGGATGAGAACTATGCTTTGTGTTTCTCTTCAAAAATGGACTTAAATCCCAGGCTCTGTGTCTTACTACAAGCAAGACTTCGTTTCAGGTAAGGGCAGTCACTTTTCAGTTCAAAGGAACTACATCATTCACTAAGCTCACACGTTTCTCATCTTAACTGACAAGCATTGGATGTTAGAGGACCAGTGCTTTGTATCAGTTTCAGAAGAAGAGTTGGACTAGATATGGTCCGTATGTGTAGGAAACACCGTTCTTTTGTTCTCAGCACACTCACGTTTCCTGCTGTCATAGAGACTGTAGAAAGCAAGAGCGTGCTTCTCGCTCTAAAGCAGAGTGTGATCCATGGATGAGAACTATGCTGTGTGTTTCCCTTCAGAAAAGGAGTTAAATCCCAGGCTCTGTGTCTTCCTACAAGCAAGATTCCGTTTCAGGTAAGGGCAGTCACTTTTCTGCTCAAACGAACTACATCGTTCATGGAGCTCAGACGTTTCTCATCTTAACAGACAAGCATTGGATGTTAGAGGACCAGTGCTTTGTATCAGTTTCAGAAGCAGAGTTGGACTAGATATGGTCCGTATGTGTAGGAAACACCGTTCTTTTGTTCTCAGCAAACTCACGTTTCCTGCTGTCTTAGAGACTCTAGAAAGCAAGATTGTGCTTCTTGTTCTAAAGCAGAGTGTGATCAATGGATGAGAACACTGCTGTGTGTTTCACTTCAGTAGTGGAGTTAAATCCCAGGCTCTGAGTCTTTCTACAAGCAAGACTTCGTTTCAGGTAAGGATAGTCACTTTTCTGCTCAAACGAACTACATCTTTCACAAAGCTCACACGTTTCTCATCTTAACTGACAAGCATTGGATGTTAGAGGACCAGTGCATTCTATCAGTTTCAGAAGAAGATTTGGATTATATATAGTTCTTAATTGTAGGAAACACCGTTCTTTTGTTCTGGGCACACTCAGATTTCCTGCTGTATTAGAGTCTCTAGAAAGCAAGAGCGTGCTTTTTGCTCTAAAGCAGAGTGTGATCCATTGATGAGAACTATGCTGTATATTTCCTTCGGAAATGGAGTTAAATCCCAGACTCTGTGTCTTCCTACAGGCAAGATGTCGTTTCAGGTAAAGACAGTCACTTTTCAGCTCAAAGGAACTACATCGTTTGCGAAGCTCACATGTTTCTCATCTTAACAGACAAGCATTGGATTTTAGAGAACCAGTGCTTTGTATCAGTTTCAGATGCAGAGTTGGACTATATAATGTCCGTAAGAGAAGGAAACACCGTTCTTTTTTTCTCAGCACACTCACGTTTCTTGCTGTCTTAGAGAATCTAGAAAGCAAGAGCGTGCTTCTTGTTCTAAAGCAGAGTTTGATCAATGGATGATTACACTGCTGTGTGTTTTACTTCAGAAATGGAGTTAAATCCCAGGCTCTGAGTCTTCCTACAAGCAAGACTTCAATTCAGGTAAGGGCAGTTACTTTTCTGCTCAAACGAACTACACCGTGCATGAAACTCACACGTTTCTCATCTTAACTGACAAGCATTGGATGTAAGATGGTCAGTGCTTTGTATCAGTTTCAGAAGCAGATTTGGACTCCATATGGTCCATATGTGTAGGAAACACCCTTCTTTTGTTCTTGGCACTCTCAGATTTCCTGCTGTATTAGAGACTCTAGAAAGCAAGAGTGTGCTTCTCGCTCTAAAGCAGAGTGTGATCCATGGATGAGAACTATGCTGTGTGTTTCCCTTCAGAAAAGGAGTTAAATCCCAGGCTCTGTGTCTTCCTACAAGCAAGACTTCATTTCAGGTAAGGGCAGTCACTTTTCAGCTCAAACGAACTACATCGTTCACGGAGCTCACACGTTTCTCATCTTAACAAACAAGCATTGGATGTTAGAGGACCAGTGCTTTGTATCAGTTTCAGAAGCAGAGTTGGACTAGATATGGTCCGTATGTGTAGGAAGCACCGTTTTTTGTTCTCAGCAAACTCACGTTTCCTGCTGTCTTAGAGACTCTAGAAATCACGATTGTGCTTCTTCTTCTAAAGCAGAGTGTGATCAATGGATGAGAACTATGCTGTGTGTCTTACTTCAGAAATGGAGTTAAATCCCAGGCTCTGAGTCTTCCTACAAGCAAGACTTCAATTCAGGTAAGGGCAGTCACTTTTCTGCTGAAACGAACTACATCGTTCTCGAAGCTCACACGTTTCTCATCTTAACTGACAAGCATTGGATGTTAGAGGACCAGTACATTCTATCAGTTTCAGAAGAAGATTTGGATTACATATAGTCCTTATGTGTAGGAAACACTGTACTTTTGTTCTGGGCACACTCAGATTTCCTGCTGTATTAGAGACTCTAGAAAGCAAGAGCGTGCTTCTCGCTCTAAAGCAGAGTGTGATCCATGGATGAGAACTATGCTGTGTGTTTCCCTTCAGAAATGGAGTTAAATCCCAGTCTGTTTGTCTTCCTACAAGCAAGACTTCGTTTCAGGTAAGGGCAGTCACTTTTCAGCTCAAACGAACTACATCCTTCACTGAGCTCACACGTTTCTCATCTTAACAGACAAGCATTGGATGTTAGAGTACCAGTGCATTGTGTCAGTTTCAGAAGAAGATTTGGACTACATATAGTCAGTTTGTGTAGGAAACACCGTTCTTTTGTTCTGGGTACACTCAGATTTACTGCTGTATTAGAGACACTAGAAATCAAGAGCGTGCTTCTTGCTCTAAAGCAGAGTGTGATCCATTGATGAGAACTATGCTGTATGTTTCCCTTCAGAAATGGAGCTAAATCCCAGACTCTGTGTCTTCCTACAGGCAAGACTTCGTTTCAGGTAAGGGCAGTCACTTTTCAGCTCAAAGGAACTACATCGTTCACGAAGCTCACACTATTCTCATCTTAACAGACAAGCATTGGATTTTAGAGGACCAGTGCTTTGTATTAGTTTCAGATGCAGAGTTGGACTATACAATGTCCGTAAATATAGGAAACACAGTTCTTTTGTTCTCAGCACACTCACGTTTCCTGCTGTCTTAGAGACTCTAGAAAGAAGAGCATGCTTCTTGTTCAAACACAGAGTGTGATCAATGGATGAGAACACTGCTGTGTGTTTCACATCAGAAATGGAGTTAAATCCCAGGCTCTGAGTCTTCCTACAAGCAAGACTTCAATTCAGGTAAGGGCAGTTACTTTTCTGCTCAAACGAACTTCATCGTTCACGAAGCTCACACGTTTCTCATCTTAACTGACAAGCATTGGATGTAAGATGGCAAGTGCTTTGTATCAGTTTCAGAAGCATATTTGGACTACATATGGTCCATATGTGTAGGAAACACCCTTTTTTTGTTCTGGGCACACTCAGATTTCCTGCTGTATTAGAGAATCTAGAAAGCAAGAGTGTGCTTCTCGCTCTAAAGCAGAGTGTGATCCATGGATGAGAACTATGCTTTGTGTTTCTCTTCAAAAATGGACTTAAATCCCAGGCTCTGTGTCTTACTACAAGCAAGACTTCGTTTCAGGTAAGGGCAGTCACTTTTCAGTTCAAAGGAACTACATCATTCACTAAGCTCACACGTTTCTCATCTTAACTGACAAGCATTGGATGTTAGAGGACCAGTGCTTTGTATCAGTTTCAGAAGAAGAGTTGGACTAGATATGGTCCGTATGTGTAGGAAACACCGTTCTTTTGTTCTCAGCACACTCACGTTTCCTGCTGTCATAGAGACTGTAGAAAGCAAGAGCGTGCTTCTCGCTCTAAAGCAGAGTGTGATCCATGGATGAGAACTATGCTGTGTGTTTCCCTTCAGAAAAGGAGTTAAATCCCAGGCTCTGTGTCTTCCTACAAGCAAGATTCCGTTTCAGGTAAGGGCAGTCACTTTTCTGCTCAAACGAACTACATCGTTCATGGAGCTCAGACGTTTCTCATCTTAACAGACAAGCATTGGATGTTAGAGGACCAGTGCTTTGTATCAGTTTCAGAAGCAGAGTTGGACTAGATATGGTCCGTATGTGTAGGAAACACCGTTCTTTTGTTCTCAGCAAACTCACGTTTCCTGCTGTCTTAGAGACTCTAGAAAGCAAGATCGTGCTTCTTGTTCTAAAGCAGAGTGTGATCAATGGATGAGAACACTGCTGTGTGTTTCACTTCAGTAGTGGAGTTAAATCCCAGGCTCTGAGTCTTTCTACAAGCAAGACTTCGTTTCAGGTAAGGATAGTCACTTTTCTGCTCAAACGAACTACATCTTTCACAAAGCTCACACGTTTCTCATCTTAACTGACAAGCATTGGATGTTAGAGGACCAGTGCATTCTATCAGTTTCAGAAGAAGATTTGGATTATATATAGTTCTTAATTGTAGGAAACACCGTTCTTTTGTTCTGGGCACACTCAGATTTCCTGCTGTATTAGAGTCTCTAGAAAGCAAGAGCGTGCTTTTTGCTCTAAAGCAGAGTGTGATCCATTGATGAGAACTATGCTGTATATTTCCTTCGGAAATGGAGTTAAATCCCAGACTCTGTGTCTTCCTACAGGCAAGATGTCGTTTCAGGTAAAGACAGTCACTTTTCAGCTCAAAGGAACTACATCGTTTGCGAAGCTCACATGTTTCTCATCTTAACAGACAAGCATTGGATTTTAGAGAACCAGTGCTTTGTATCAGTTTCAGATGCAGAGTTGGACTATATAATGTCCGTAAGAGAAGGAAACACCGTTCTTTTTTTCTCAGCACACTCACGTTTCTTGCTGTCTTAGAGAATCTAGAAAGCAAGAGCGTGCTTCTTGTTCTAAAGCAGAGTTTGATCAATGGATGATTACACTGCTGTGTGTTTTACTTCAGAAATGGAGTTAAATCCCAGGCTCTGAGTCTTCCTACAAGCAAGACTTCAATTCAGGTAAGGGCAGTTACTTTTCTGCTCAAACGAACTACACCGTGCATGAAACTCACACGTTTCTCATCTTAACTGACAAGCATTGGATGTAAGATGGTCAGTGCTTTGTATCAGTTTCAGAAGCAGATTTGGACTCCATATGGTCCATATGTGTAGGAAACACCCTTCTTTTGTTCTTGGCACTCTCAGATTTCCTGCTGTATTAGAGACTCTAGAAAGCAAGAGTGTGCTTCTCGCTCTAAAGCAGAGTGTGATCCATGGATGAGAACTATGCTGTGTGTTTCCCTTCAGAAAAGGAGTTAAATCCCAGGCTCTGTGTCTTCCTACAAGCAAGACTTCATTTCAGGTAAGGGCAGTCACTTTTCAGCTCAAACGAACTACATCGTTCACGGAGCTCACACGTTTCTCATCTTAACAAACAAGCATTGGATGTTAGAGGACCAGTGCTTTGTATCAGTTTCAGAAGCAGAGTTGGACTAGATATGGTCCGTATGTGTAGGAAGCACCGTTTTTTGTTCTCAGCAAACTCACGTTTCCTGCTGTCTTAGAGACTCTAGAAATCACGATTGTGCTTCTTCTTCTAAAGCAGAGTGTGATCAATGGATGAGAACTATGCTGTGTGTCTTACTTCAGAAATGGAGTTAAATCCCAGGCTCTGAGTCTTCCTACAAGCAAGACTTCAATTCAGGTAAGGGCAGTCACTTTTCTGCTGAAACGAACTACATCGTTCTCGAAGCTCACACGTTTCTCATCTTAACTGACAAGCATTGGATGTTAGAGGACCAGTACATTCTATCAGTTTCAGAAGAAGATTTGGATTACATATAGTCCTTATGTGTAGGAAACACTGTACTTTTGTTCTGGGCACACTCAGATTTCCTGCTGTATTAGAGACTCTAGAAAGCAAGAGCGTGCTTCTCGCTCTAAAGCAGAGTGTGATCCATGGATGAGAACTATGCTGTGTGTTTCCCTTCAGAAATGGAGTTAAATCCCAGTCTGTTTGTCTTCCTACAAGCAAGACTTCGTTTCAGGTAAGGGCAGTCACTTTTCAGCTCAAACGAACTACATCCTTCACTGAGCTCACACGTTTCTCATCTTAACAGACAAGCATTGGATGTTAGAGTACCAGTGCATTGTGTCAGTTTCAGAAGAAGATTTGGACTACATATAGTCAGTTTGTGTAGGAAACACCGTTCTTTTGTTCTGGGTACACTCAGATTTACTGCTGTATTAGAGACACTAGAAATCAAGAGCGTGCTTCTTGCTCTAAAGCAGAGTGTGATCCATTGATGAGAACTATGCTGTATGTTTCCCTTCAGAAATGGAGCTAAATCCCAGACTCTGTGTCTTCCTACAGGCAAGACTTCGTTTCAGGTAAGGGCAGTCACTTTTCAGCTCAAAGGAACTACATCGTTCACGAAGCTCACACTATTCTCATCTTAACAGACAAGCATTGGATTTTAGAGGACCAGTGCTTTGTATTAGTTTCAGATGCAGAGTTGGACTATACAATGTCCGTAAATATAGGAAACACAGTTCTTTTGTTCTCAGCACACTCACGTTTCCTGCTGTCTTAGAGACTCTAGAAAGAAGAGCATGCTTCTTGTTCAAACACAGAGTGTGATCAATGGATGAGAACACTGCTGTGTGTTTCACTTCAGAAATGGAGTTAAATCCCAGGCTCTGAGTCTTCCTACAAGCAAGACTTCGTTTCAGGTAAGGGCAGCCAGTTTTCTGTTCAAATGAACTACATCGTTCACGAAGCTCACACGTTTCTCATCTTAACTGACAACCATTGGATGTTAGAGGACCAGTGCTTTGTATCAGTTTCAGAAGCAGATTTGGACTACATATGGTCCATATGTGTAGGAAACACCGTTCTTTTGTTCTAGCACACTCACGTTTCCTGCTGTCTTAGAGACTCTAGAAAGCAAGAGCGTGCTTTTCGCTCTAAAACAGAGTGTGATCCATGGATGAGACTATGCTGTGTGTTTCACATCAGAAATGGAGTTAAATCCCAGGCTCTGAGTCTTCCTACAAGCAAGACTTCAATTCAGGTAAGGGCAGTTACTTTTCTGCTCAAACGAACTTCATCGTTCACGAAGCTCACACGTTTCTCATCTTAACTGACAAGCATTGGATGTAAGATGGCAAGTGCTTTGTATCAGTTTCAGAAGCATATTTGGACTACATATGGTCCATATGTGTAGGAAACACCCTTTTTTTGTTCTGGGCACACTCAGATTTCCTGCTGTATTAGAGAATCTAGAAAGCAAGAGTGTGCTTCTCGCTCTAAAGCAGAGTGTGATCCATGGATGAGAACTATGCTTTGTGTTTCTCTTCAAAAATGGACTTAAATCCCAGGCTCTGTGTCTTACTACAAGCAAGACTTCGTTTCAGGTAAGGGCAGTCACTTTTCAGTTCAAAGGAACTACATCATTCACTAAGCTCACACGTTTCTCATCTTAACTGACAAGCATTGGATGTTAGAGGACCAGTGCTTTGTATCAGTTTCAGAAGAAGAGTTGGACTAGATATGGTCCGTATGTGTAGGAAACACCGTTCTTTTGTTCTCAGCACACTCACGTTTCCTGCTGTCATAGAGACTGTAGAAAGCAAGAGCGTGCTTCTCGCTCTAAAGCAGAGTGTGATCCATGGATGAGAACTATGCTGTGTGTTTCCCTTCAGAAAAGGAGTTAAATCCCAGGCTCTGTGTCTTCCTACAAGCAAGATTCCGTTTCAGGTAAGGGCAGTCACTTTTCTGCTCAAACGAACTACATCGTTCATGGAGCTCAGACGTTTCTCATCTTAACAGACAAGCATTGGATGTTAGAGGACCAGTGCTTTGTATCAGTTTCAGAAGCAGAGTTGGACTAGATATGGTCCGTATGTGTAGGAAACACCGTTCTTTTGTTCTCAGCAAACTCACGTTTCCTGCTGTCTTAGAGACTCTAGAAAGCAAGATCGTGCTTCTTGTTCTAAAGCAGAGTGTGATCAATGGATGAGAACACTGCTGTGTGTTTCACTTCAGTAGTGGAGTTAAATCCCAGGCTCTGAGTCTTTCTACAAGCAAGACTTCGTTTCAGGTAAGGATAGTCACTTTTCTGCTCAAACGAACTACATCTTTCACAAAGCTCACACGTTTCTTATCTTAACTGACAAGCATTGGATGTTAGAGGACCAGTGCATTCTATCAGTTTCAGAAGAAGATTTGGATTATATATAGTTCTTATGTGTAGGAAACACCGTTCTTTTGTTCTGGGCACACTCAGATTTCCTGCTATATTAGAGTCTCTAGAAAGCAAGAGCGTGCTTTTTGCTCTAAAGCAGAGTGTGATCCATTGATGAGAACTATGCTGTATATTTCCTTCGGAAATGGAGTTAAATCCCAGACTCTGTGTCTTCCTACAGGCAAGATGTCGTTTCAGGTAAAGACAGTCACTTTTCAGCTCAAAGGAACTACATCGTTTGCGAAGCTCACATGTTTCTCATCTTAACAGACAAGCATTGGATTTTAGAGAACCAGTGCTTTGTATCAATTTCAGATGCAGAGTTGGACTATATAATGTCCGTAAGGGAAGGAAACACCGTTCTTTTTTTCTCAGCACACTCACGTTTCTTGCTGTCTTAGAGAATCTAGAAAGCAAGAGCGTGCTTCTTGTTCTAAAGCAGAGTTTGATCAATGGATGATTACACTGCTGTGTGTTTTACTTCAGAAATGGAGTTAAATCCCAGGCTCTGAGTCTTCCTACAAGCAAGACTTCAATTCAGGTAAGGGCAGTTACTTTTCTGCTCAAACGAACTACACCGTGCATGAAACTCACACGTTTCTCATCTTAACTGACAAGCATTGGATGTAAGATGGTCAGTGCTTTGTATCAGTTTCAGAAGCAGATTTGGACTCCATATGGTCCATATGTGTAGGAAACACCCTTCTTTTGTTCTTGGCACTCTCAGATTTCCTGCTGTATTAGAGACTCTAGAAAGCAAGAGTGTGCTTCTCGCTCTAAAGCAGAGTGTGATCCATGGATGAGAACTATGCTGTGTGTTTCCCTTCAGAAAAGGAGTTAAATCCCAGGCTCTGTGTCTTCCTACAAGCAAGACTTCGTTTCAGGTAAGGGCAGTCACTTTTCAGCTCAAACGAACTACATCGTTCACGGAGCTCACACGTTTCTCATCTTAACAAACAAGCATTGGATGTTAGAGGACCAGTGCTTTGTATCAGTTTCAGAAGCAGATTTGGACTCCATATGGTCCATATGTGTAGGAAACACCCTTCTTTTGTTCTTGGCACTCTCAGATTTCCTGCTGTATTAGAGACTCTAGAAAGCAAGAGTGTGCTTCTCGCTCTAAAGCAGAGTGTGATCCATGGATGAGAACTATGCTGTGTGTTTCCCTTCAGAAAAGGAGTTAAATCCCAGGCTCTGTGTCTTCCTACAAGCAAGACTTCATTTCAGGTAAGGGCAGTCACTTTTCAGCTCAAACGAACTACATCGTTCACGGAGCTCACACGTTTCTCATCTTAACAAACAAGCATTGGATGTTAGAGGACCAGTGCTTTGTATCAGTTTCAGAAGCAGAGTTGGACTAGATATGGTCCGTATGTGTAGGAAGCACCGTTTTTTGTTCTCAGCAAACTCACGTTTCCTGCTGTCTTAGAGACTCTAGAAATCACGATTGTGCTTCTTCTTCTAAAGCAGAGTGTGATCAATGGATGAGAACTATGCTGTGTGTCTTACTTCAGAAATGGAGTTAAATCCCAGGCTCTGAGTCTTCCTACAAGCAAGACTTCAATTCAGGTAAGGGCAGTCACTTTTCTGCTGAAACGAACTACATCGTTCTCGAAGCTCACACGTTTCTCATCTTAACTGACAAGCATTGGATGTTAGAGGACCAGTACATTCTATCAGTTTCAGAAGAAGATTTGGATTACATATAGTCCTTATGTGTAGGAAACACTGTACTTTTGTTCTGGGCACACTCAGATTTCCTGCTGTATTAGAGACTCTAGAAAGCAAGAGCGTGCTTCTCGCTCTAAAGCAGAGTGTGATCCATGGATGAGAACTATGCTGTGTGTTTCCCTTCAGAAATGGAGTTAAATCCCAGTCTGTTTGTCTTCCTACAAGCAAGACTTCGTTTCAGGTAAGGGCAGTCACTTTTCAGCTCAAACGAACTACATCCTTCACTGAGCTCACACGTTTCTCATCTTAACAGACAAGCATTGGATGTTAGAGTACCAGTGCATTGTGTCAGTTTCAGATGCAGAGTTGGACTATACAATGTCCGTAAATATAGGAAACACAGTTCTTTTGTTCTCAGCACACTCACGTTTCCTGCTGTCTTAGAGACTCTAGAAAGAAGAGCATGCTTCTTGTTCAAACACAGAGTGTGATCAATGGATGAGAACACTGCTGTGTGTTTCACTTCAGAAATGGAGTTAAATCCCAGGCTCTGAGTCTTCCTACAAGCAAGACTTCGTTTCAGGTAAGGGCAGCCAGTTTTCTGTTCAAATGAACTACATCGTTCACGAAGCTCACACGTTTCTCATCTTAACTGACAACCATTGGATGTTAGAGGACCAGTGCTTTGTATCAGTTTCAGAAGCAGATTTGGACTACATATGGTCCATATGTGTAGGAAACACCGTTCTTTTGTTCTAGCACACTCACGTTTCCTGCTGTCTTAGAGACTCTAGAAAGCAAGAGCGTGCTTTTCGCTCTAAAACAGAGTGTGATCCATGGATGAGACTATGCTGTGTGTTTCACATCAGAAATGGAGTTAAATCCCAGGCTCTGAGTCTTCCTACAAGCAAGACTTCAATTCAGGTAAGGGCAGTTACTTTTCTGCTCAAACGAACTTCATCGTTCACGAAGCTCACACGTTTCTCATCTTAACTGACAAGCATTGGATGTAAGATGGCAAGTGCTTTGTATCAGTTTCAGAAGCATATTTGGACTACATATGGTCCATATGTGTAGGAAACACCCTTTTTTTGTTCTGGGCACACTCAGATTTCCTGCTGTATTAGAGAATCTAGAAAGCAAGAGTGTGCTTCTCGCTCTAAAGCAGAGTGTGATCCATGGATGAGAACTATGCTTTGTGTTTCTCTTCAAAAATGGACTTAAATCCCAGGCTCTGTGTCTTACTACAAGCAAGACTTCGTTTCAGGTAAGGGCAGTCACTTTTCAGTTCAAAGGAACTACATCATTCACTAAGCTCACACGTTTCTCATCTTAACTGACAAGCATTGGATGTTAGAGGACCAGTGCTTTGTATCAGTTTCAGAAGAAGAGTTGGACTAGATATGGTCCGTATGTGTAGGAAACACCGTTCTTTTGTTCTCAGCACACTCACGTTTCCTGCTGTCATAGAGACTGTAGAAAGCAAGAGCGTGCTTCTCGCTCTAAAGCAGAGTGTGATCCATGGATGAGAACTATGCTGTGTGTTTCCCTTCAGAAAAGGAGTTAAATCCCAGGCTCTGTGTCTTCCTACAAGCAAGATTCCGTTTCAGGTAAGGGCAGTCACTTTTCTGCTCAAACAAACTACATCGTTCATGGAGCTCAGACGTTTCTCATCTTAACAGACAAGCATTGGATGTTAGAGGACCAGTGCTTTGTATCAGTTTCAGAAGCAGAGTTGGACTAGATATGGTCCATATGTGTAGGAAACACCGTTCTTTTGTTCTCAGCAAACTCACGTTTCCTGCTGTCTTAGAGACTCTAGAAAGCAAGATCGTGCTTCTTGTTCTAAAGCAGAGTGTGATCAATGGATGAGAACACTGCTGTGTGTTTCACTTCAGTAGTGGAGTTAAATCCCAGGCTCTGAGTCTTTCTACAAGCAAGACTTCGTTTCAGGTAAGGATAGTCACTTTTCTGCTCAAACGAACTACATCTTTCACAAAGCTCACACGTTTCTCATCTTAACTGACAAGCATTGGATGTTAGAGGACCAGTGCATTCTATCAGTTTCAGAAGAAGATTTGGATTATATATAGTTCTTATGTGTAGGAAACACCGTTCTTTTGTTCTGGGCACACTCAGATTTCCTGCTGTATTAGAGTCTCTAGAAAGCAAGAGCGTGCTTTTTGCTCTAAAGCAGAGTGTGATCCATTGATGAGAACTATGCTGTATATTTCCTTCGGAAATGGAGTTAAATCCCAGACTCTGTGTCTTCCTACAGGCAAGATGTCGTTTCAGGTAAAGACAGTCACTTTTCAGCTCAAAGGAACTACATCGTTTGCGAAGCTCACATGTTTCTCATCTTAACAGACAAGCATTGGATTTTAGAGAACCAGTGCTTTGTATCAATTTCAGATGCAGAGTTGGACTATATAATGTCCGTAAGGGAAGGAAACACCGTTCTTTTTTTCTCAGCACACTCACGTTTCTTGCTGTCTTAGAGAATCTAGAAAGCAAGAGCGTGCTTCTTGTTCTAAAGCAGAGTTTGATCAATGGATGATTACACTGCTGTGTGTTTTACTTCAGAAATGGAGTTAAATCCCAGGCTCTGAGTCTTCCTACAAGCAAGACTTCAATTCAGGTAAGGGCAGTTACTTTTCTGCTCAAACGAACTACACCGTGCATGAAACTCACACGTTTCTCATCTTAACTGACAAGCATTGGATGTAAGATGGTCAGTGCTTTGTATCAGTTTCAGAAGCAGATTTGGACTCCATATGGTCCATATGTGTAGGAAACACCCTTCTTTTGTTCTTGGCACTCTCAGATTTCCTGCTGTATTAGAGACTCTAGAAAGCAAGAGTGTGCTTCTCGCTCTAAAGCAGAGTGTGATCCATGGATGAGAACTATGCTGTGTGTTTCCCTTCAGAAAAGGAGTTAAATCCCAGGCTCTGTGTCTTCCTACAAGCAAGACTTCGTTTCAGGTAAGGGCAGTCACTTTTCAGCTCAAACGAACTACATCGTTCACGGAGCTCACACGTTTCTCATCTTAACAAACAAGCATTGGATGTTAGAGGACCAGTGCTTTGTATCAGTTTCAGAAGCAGAGTTGGACTAGATATGGTCCGTATGTGTAGGAAGCACCGTTTTTTGTTCTCAGCAAACTCACGTTTCCTGCTGTCTTAGAGACTCTAGAAATCAAGATTGTGCTTCTTCTTCTAAAGCAGAGTGTGATCAATGGATGAGAACTATGCTGTGTGTCTTACTTCAGAAATGGAGTTAAATCCCAGGCTCTGAGTCTTCCTACAAGCAAGACTTCAATTCAGGTAAGGGCAGTCACTTTTCTGCTGAAACGAACTACATCGTTCTCGAAGCTCACACGTTTCTCATCTTAACTGACAAGCATTGGATGTTAGAGGACCAGTACATTCTATCAGTTTCAGAAGAAGATTTGGATTACATATAGTCCTTATGTGTAGGAAACACTGTACTTTTGTTCTGGGCACACTCAGATTTCCTGCTGTATTAGAGACTCTAGAAAGCAAGAGCGTGCTTCTCGCTCTAAAGCAGAGTGTGATCCATGGATGAGAACTATGCTGTGTGTTTCCCTTCAGAAATGGAGTTAAATCCCAGTCTGTTTGTCTTCCTACAAGCAAGACTTCGTTTCAGGTAAGGGCAGTCACTTTTCAGCTCAAACGAACTACATCCTTCACTGAGCTCACACGTTTCTCATCTTAACAGACAAGCATTGGATGTTAGAGTACCAGTGCATTGTGTCAGTTTCAGAAGAAGATTTGGACTACATATAGTCAGTTTGTGTAGGAAACACCGTTCTTTTGATCTGGGTACACTCAGATTTACTGCTGTATTAGAGACACTAGAAATCAAGAGCGTGCTTCTTGCTCTAAAGCAGAGTGTGATCCATTGATGAGAACTATGCTGTATGTTTCCCTTCAGAAATGGAGCTAAATCCCAGACTCTGTGTCTTCCTACAGGCAAGACTTCGTTTCAGGTAAGGGCAGTCACTTTTCAGCTCAAAGGAACTACATCGTTCACGAAGCTCACACTATTCTCATCTTAACAGACAAGCATTGGATTTTAGAGGACCAGTGCTTTGTATTAGTTTCAGATGCAGAGTTGGACTATACAATGTCCGTAAATATAGGAAACACAGTTCTTTTGTTCTCAGCACACTCACGTTTCCTGCTGTCTTAGAGACTCTAGAAAGAAGAGCATGCTTCTTGTTCAAACACAGAGTGTGATCAATGGATGAGAACACTGCTGTGTGTTTCACTTCAGAAATGGAGTTAAATCCCAGGCTCTGAGTCTTCCTACAAGCAAGACTTCGTTTCAGGTAAGGGCAGCCAGTTTTCTGTTCAAATGAACTACATCGTTCACGAAGCTCACACGTTTCTCATCTTAACTGACAACCATTGGATGTTAGAGGACCAGTGCTTTGTATCAGTTTCAGAAGCAGATTTGGACTACATATGGTCCATATGTGTAGGAAACACCGTTCTTTTGTTCTAGCACACTCACGTTTCCTGCTGTCTTAGAGACTCTAGAAAGCAAGAACGTGCTTTTCGCTCTAAAACAGAGTGTGATCCATGGATGAGACTATGCTGTGTGTTTCACATCAGAAATGGAGTTAAATCCCATGCTCTGTGTCTCCCTACAAGCAAGACTTCGTTTCAGGTAAGGGCAGTCACTTTTCTGCTCAAAGGAACTACATGGTTCACGAAGCACACACGTTTCTCATCTTAACTTACAAGTATTTGATGTTAGAGGACCAGTGCTTTGTATCTGTTTCAGAAGGAGATTGGACTAGATATGGTCCCTATGTGTAGGAAACACCATTATTTTGTTCTCAGCACACTCACGTTTCCTGCTGTCTTAGAGACTGTAGAAAACAAGAGCGTGCCTCTTGTTCTAAAGCAGAGTGTGATCAATGGATGATTACACTGCTGTGTGTTTTATTTCAGAAAAGGAGTTAAATCCCAGGCTCTGTGTCTTCCTACATGCAAGACTTCATTTCAGGTAAGGGCAGTCACTTTTCAGCTCAAACGAACTACATCGTTCTCGGACCTCACACGTTTCTCATCTTAACAGACAAGCGTTGGATGTTAGAGGACCAGTGCTTTGTATCAGTTTCAGAAGCAGAGTTCGACTAGATATGGTCCGTATGTGTATGAAACACCGTTCTTTTGTTCTAAGCAAACTCACGTTTCCTGCTGTTTTGAGACTCTAGAAAGAAGAGCATGCTTCTTGTTCAAACGCATATTCTGATCAATGGATGAGAACACTGCTGTGTGTTTCCCTTCAGAAATGGAGTTAAATCCCAGGCTCTGTGTCTTACTACAAGCAAGACTTCGTTTCAGGTAAGGGCAGTCACTTCTCAGTTCAAAGGAACTACATCATTCACAAAGCCCACACGTTTCTCATCTTAACTGACAAGCATTGGATGTTAGAGGACCAGTGCTTTGTATCACTCTCAGAAGCAGAGTTGGACTAGATATGGTCTGTATGTGTAGGAAACACCGTTCTTTTGTTCTCAGCACACTCACGTTTCCTGAAGTCTTAGAGATTGTAGAAAGCAAGAGCGTGCTTCTCGCTCTAAAGCAGAGTGGGAACCATGGATGAGAACTATGCTGTGTGTTTCCCTTCAGAAAAGGAGTTAAATCCCAGGCTCTGTGTCTTCCTACAAGCAAGACTTCGTTTCAGGTAAGGGCAGTCACTTTTCAGCTCAAACGAACTACATCGTTCACGGAGCTCACATGTTAATCATCTTAACAGACAAGCATTGGATGTTAGAAGACCATTGCTTTGTATCAGTTTCAGAAGCAGAGTTCGACTAGATATGGTCCGTATGTGTATGAAACACCGTTCTTTTGTTCTCAGCAAACTCACATTTCCTGCTGTCTTAGAGACTCTAGAAAGAAGAGCATGCTTCTTGTTCAAACGCATATTGTGATCAATGGATGAGAACACTGCTGTGTGTTTCACTTCAGAAATGGAGTTAAATCCCAGGCTCTGAGTCTTCCTACAAGCAAGACTTCGTTTCAGGTAAGGGCAGTCAGTTTTCTGCTCAAACGAACTACATCGTTCACGAAGCTCACACGTTTCTCATCTTAACTGACAAGCATTGGATGTTAGAGGGTCAGTGCTTTGTATCAGTTTCAGAAGCAGATTTGGTCTACATATGGTCCATATGTGTAGGAAACACCGATCTTTTGTTCTGGGCACACTCACGTTTCCTGCTGTCTTAGAGACTCTAGAAAGCAAGAGCGTGCTTCTCGCTCTAAAACAGAGTGTGATCCATGGATGAGACTATGCTGTGTGTTTCACTTCAGAAATGGAGTTAAATCCCATGCTCTGTGTCTCCCTACAAGCAAGACTTCGTTTCAGGTAAGGGCAGTCACTTCTCAGTTCAAAGGAACTACATCATTCACAAAGCCCACACGTTTCTGATCTTAACTGACAAGCATTGGATGTTAGAGGACCAGTGCTTTGTATCACTCTCAGAAGCAGAGTTGGACTAGATATGGTCTGTATGTGTAGGAAACACCGTTCTTTTGTTCTCAGCACACTCACGTTTTCTGAAGTCTTAGAGACTGTAGAAAGCAAGAGCGTGCTTCTCGCTCTAAAGCAGATGGGAACCATGGATGAGAACTATGCTGTGTGTTTCCCTTCAGAAAAGGAGTTAAATCCCAGGCTCTGTGTCTTCCTACAAGCAAGACTTCGTTTCAGGTAAGGGCAGTCACTTTTCAGCTCAAAGGAACTACATCATTCTCGAAGCTCACACGTTTCTCATCGTAATTGAGAAGCATTGGATGTTAGAGGACCAGTGCTTTGTATCAGTTTCAGAAGCAGAGTTGGACTAGATATGGTCCCTATGTGTAGGAAACACCGTTATTTTGTTCTCAGGACACTCACGTTTCCTGCTGTCTTAGAGAATCTAGAAAGCAAGAGCGTGCTTCTTGTTCTAAAGCAGAGTTTGATCTATGGATGATTACACTGCTGTGTGTTTTACTTCAGAAATGGAGTTAAATCCCAGGCTCTGAGTCTTCCTACAAGCAAGACTTCAATTCAGGTAAGGGCAGTCACTTTTCTGCTCAAAGGAACTACACCGTTCACGAAGCTCACACGTTTCTCATCTTAACTGACAAGCATTGGATGTAAAATTATCAGTGCTTTGTATCAGTTTCAGAAGCAGATTTGGACTACATATGGTCCATATGTGTAGGAAACACCCTTCTATTTTTCTGGGCACACTCAGATTTCCTGCTGTATTAGAGAGTCTAGAAAGCAAGAGTGTGCTTCTCCCTCTAAAGCAGAGTGTGATCCATGGATGAGACAATGCTCTGTGTTTCACCTGAGAAATGGAGTTAAATCCCATGCTCTGAGTCTCCCTACAAGCAAGACTTCGTTTCAGGTAAGGGCAGTCACTTTTCTCCTCAAAGGAACTACATCGTTCACGAAGCTCACACGTTTCTCATCTTAACTGACAACCATTGGATGTTAGAACACCAGTGCATTGTATCAGTTTCAGAAGAAGATTTGGACTACATATAGTCCGTATGTGTAGGAATCACCCTTCTTTTGTTCTGGGCACACTCAGATTTCCTGCTGTATTAGAGACTCTAGAAAGCAAGAGTGTGCTTCTCGCTCTAAAGCAGAGTGTGATCCATGGATCAGAACTATGCTGTGTGTTTCCCTTCAGAAATGGACTTAAATCCCAGGCTCTGTGTCTTACTACAAGCAAGACTTCGTTTCAGGTAAGGGCAGTCACTTCTCAGTTCAAAGGAACTACATCATTCACAAAGCCCACACGTTTCTCATCTTAACTGACAAGCATTTGATGTTAGAGGACCAGTGCTTTGTATCACTCTCAGAAGCAGAGTTGGACTAGATATGGTCTGTATGTGTAGGAAACACCATTCTTTTGTTCTCAGCACACTCACGTTTCCTGAAGTCTTAGAGACTGTAGAAAGCAAGAGCGTGCTTCTTGCTCTAAAACAGAGTGTGATCCATGGATGAGACTATGCTGTGTGTTTCACTTCAGAAATGGAGTTAAATCCCATGCTCTGTGTCTCCCTACAAGCAAGACTTCGTTTCAGGTAAGGGCAGTCACTTTTCTGCTCAAAGGAACTACATGGTTCACGAAGCTCACACGTTTCTCATCTTAACTGACAAGCATTGGATGTTAGAGGACCAGTGCTTTGTATCTGTTTCAGAAGCAGAGTTGGACTAGATATGGTCCCTATGTGTAGGAAACACCGTTATTTTGTTCTCAGCACACTCACGTTTCCTGCTGTCTTAGAGACTTTAGGAAGCAAGAGCATGCTTCTCGCTCTAAAGCAGAGTGTGATCCATGGATGAGAACACTGCTGTGTGTTTCACATCAGAAATGGAGTTAAATCCCATGCTCTGAGTCTTCCTACAAGCAAGACTTCGTTTGAGGTGAGGGCAGTCACTTTTCAGCTCAAACGAACTACATGGTTCACTGAGCTCACACGTTTCTCATCGTAACAGACAAGCATTGCATGTTAGAGGACCAGTGCTTTGTATCAGTTTCAGAAGCAGAGTTGGACTAGATATGGTCCGTATGTGTAGGAAACACCGATCTTTTGTTCTCAGCACACTCACGTTTCTCGCAGTCTTAGAGACTCTAGAAAGCAAGAGCGTGCTTCTTGTTCTAAAGCAGAGTGTGATCAATGGATGAGACAATGCTGTGTGTTTCACTTGAGAAATGGAGTTAAATCCCATGCTCTGAGTCTCCCTACAAGCAAGACTTCGTTTCAGGTAAGGGCAGTCACTTTTCTCCTCAAAGGAACTACATCGTTCACGAAGCTCACACGTTTCTCATCTTAACTGACAACCATTCGATGTTAGAACACCAGTGCATTGTATCAGTTTCAGAAGAAGATTTGGACTACATATAGTCCGTATTTGTAGGAATCACCCTTCTTTTGTTCTGGGCACACTCAGATTTCCTGCTGTATTAGAGACTCTAGAAAGCAAGAGTGTGCTTCTCGCTCTAAAGCAGAGTGTGATCCATGGATGAGAACTATGCTGTGTGTTTCCCTTCAGAAATGGACTTAAATCCCAGGCTCTGTGTCTTACTACAAGCAAGACTTCGTTTCAGGTAAGGGAAGTCACTTCTCAGTTCAAAGGATCTACATCATTCACAAAGCCCACACGTTTCTCATCTTAACTGACAAGCATTGGATGTTAGAGGACCAGTGCTTTGTATCATTCTCAGAAGCAGAGTTGGACTAGATATGGTCTGTATGTGTAGGAAACACCGTTCTTTTGTTCTCAGCACACTCACGTTTCCTGAAGTCTTAGAGACTGTAGAAAGCAAGAGCGTGCTTCTCGCTCTAAAGCAGAGTGGGAACCATGGATGAGAACTATGCTGTGTGTTTCCCTTCAGAAAAGGAGTTAAATCCCAGGCTCTGTGTCTTCCTACAAGCAAGACTTCGTTTCAGGTAAGGGCAGTCACTTTTCAGCTCAAACGAACTACATATTTCACGGAGCACACACGTTTCTCATCTTAACAGACAAGCATTGGATGGTAGAGGACCAGTGCTTTGTATCAGTTTCAGAAGCAGAGTTGGACTAAATATGGTCTGTATGTGTAGAAAACACCATTCTTTTGTTCTGGGCACACTCAGATTTCCTGCTGTATTAGAGACTCTAGAAAGCAAGAGCGTGCTTCTTGCTCTTAAGCAGAGTGTGATCAATGGATGAGACAATGCTGTGTGTTTCACTTCAGAAATGGAGTTAAATCCCATGTCTGAGTCTCCCTACAAGCAAGACTTCGTTTCAGGTAAGGGCAGTCACTTTTCTGCTCAAAGGAACTACATCGTTCACAAAGCTCACACGTTTCTCATCTTAACTGACAAGAATTGGATGTTAGAGGACCAGTGCATTGTATCAGTTTCAAAAGAAGATTTGGACTACATATAGTCCATATGTGTAGGAAACACCGTTCTTTTGTTCTGGGCACAATCAGATTTCCTGCTGTATTAGAGAATCTAGAAAGCAAGAGCGTGCTTCTTGCTCTAAAGCAGAATGTGATCCATGGATGAAAACTATGCTGTGTGTTTCCCTTCAGAAATGGAGTTAAATCCCAGGCTCTGTGTCTTCCTACAGGCAAGACTTCGTTTCAGGTAAGGGCAGTCACTTTTCAGCTCAAACGAACTACATCGTTCACGAAGCTCACACGTTTCTCATCTTAACAGACAAGCATTAGATTTTAGAGGACCAGTGCTTTGTATCTGTTTCAGAAGCAGAGTTGGACTATATAATGTCTGTATGTGTAGGAAACACCGTTCTTTTGTTCTCAGCAAACTCACGTTTCCTGCTGTCTTAGAGATTCTAGAAAGCATGAGCGTGCTTCTTATTTTAAAGCAGAGTGTGATCAATGGATGAGAACTATGCTGTTTGTTTTATTTCAGAAATGGAGTTAAATCCCAAGCTCTGAGTCTTCCTACAAGCAAGACTTCAAATAAGGTAAGGGCAGTCACTTTTCAGCTTAAACGAACTACATCGTTCACGAAGCTCACACGTTTCTCATCTTAACTGACAAGCATTGCATGTTAAAGGACCAGTGCTTTTTATCAGTTTCAGAAGAACAGTTGTACTAGATATGGTCCGTATGTGTAGGAAACACCATACTTTTGTTCTGGGCACACTCAGATTTCCTGCTGTATTAGAGACTCTAGAAAGCAAGAGCGTGCTTCTTGCTCTAAAGCAGAGTGTGTTCCATGGATGAAAACTATGCTGTGTGTTTCCCTTCAGAAATGGAGTTAAATCCCAGGCTCTGTGTCTTCCTACAAGCAAGACTTCGTTTCAGCTAAGGGCAGTCACTTTTCAGCTCAAATGAACTACATCGTTCACGGAGCTATCACGTTTCTCATCTTAACAGACAAGCACTGGATGTTAGAGGACCAGTGCTTTGTACCAGTTTCAGAATCAGAGTTGGACCAGATATGGTCTGTATGTGTAGGAAACACCGTTCTTTTGTTCTGGGCACACTCAGATTTCCTGCTGTATTAGAGAATCTAGAAAGCAAGAGCGTGCTTCTTGCTCTAAAGCAGAATGTGATCCATGGATGAAAACTATGCTGTGTGTTTCCCTTCAGAAATGGAGTTAAATCCCAGGCTCTGTGTCTTCCTACAGGCAAGACTTCGTTTCAGGTAAGGGCAGTCACTTTTCAGCTCAAACGAACTACATCGTTCACGAAGCTCACACGTTTCTCATCTTAACAGACAAGCATTAGATTTTAGAGGACCAGTGCTTTGTATCAGTTTCAGAAGCAGAGTTGGCCTATATAATGTCCGTATGTGTAGGAAACACCGTTCTTTTGTTCTCAGCAAACTCACGTTTCCTGCTGTCTTAGAGATTCTAGAAAGCATGAGCGTGCTTCTTGTTCTAAAGCAGAGTGTGATCAATGGATGAGAACTATGCTGTGTGTTTCACTTCAGAAATGGAGTTAAATCCCAGGCTCTGAGTCTCCCTACAAGCAAGACTTCGTTTCAGGTAAGGGCAGTCACTTTTCAGCTCAAACGAACTACATATTTCACGGAGCTCACACGTTTCTCATCTTAACAGACAAGCATTGGATGGTAGAGGACCAGTGCTTTGTATCAGTTTCAGAAGCAGAGTTGGACTAGATATGGTCCGTATGTGTAGGAAACACCGTTCTTTTGTTGTCAGCAAACTCACGTTTCCTGCTGTCTTAGAGATTCTAGAAAGCATGAGCGTGCTTCTTGTTCTAAAGCAGAGTGTGATCAATGGATGAGAACTATGCTGTGTGTTTCACTTCAGAAATGGAGTTAAATCCCAGGCTCTGAGTCTTCCTACAAGCAAGACTTCGTTTCAGGTAAGGGCAGTCACTTTTCAGCTCAAACGAACTACATCGTTCACGAAGCTCACACGTTTCTCATCTTAACAGACAAGCATTAGATTTTAGAGGACCAGTGCTTTGTATCAGTTTCAGAAGCAGAGTTCGACTAGATATGGTCCGTATGTGTATGAAACACCGTTCTTTTGTTCTCAGCAAACTCACGTTTCCTGCTGTCTTAGAGGCTCTAGAAAGAAGAGCATGCTTCTTGTTCAAACGCATATTGTGATCAATGGATGAGAACACTGCTGTGTGTTTCACTTCAGAAATGGAGTTAAATCCCAGGCTCTGAGTCTTCCTACAAGCAAGACTTCGTTTCAGGTAAGGGCAGTCAGTTTTCTGCTCAAACGAACTACATCGTTCACGAAGCTCACACGTTTCTCATCTTAACTGACAAGCATTGGATGTTAGAGGGTCAGTGCTTTGTATCAGTTTCAGAAGCAGATTTGGTCTACATATGGTCCATATGTGTAGGAAACACCGATCTTTTGTTCTGGGCACACTCACGTTTCCTGCTGTCTTAGAGACTCTAGAAAGCAAGAGCGTGCTTCTCGCTCTAAAACAGAGTGTGATCCATGGATGAGACTATGCTGTGTGTTTCACTTCAGAAATGGAGTTAAATCCCATGCTCTGTGTCTCCCTACAAGCAAGACTTCGTTTCAGGTAAGGGCAGTCACTTTTCTGCTCAAAGGAACTACATGGTTCACGAAGCTCACACGTTTCTCATCTTAACTGACAAGCATTGGATGTTAGAGGACCAGTGCTTTGTATCTGTTTCAGAAGCAGAGTTGGACTAGATATGGTCCCTATGTGTAGGAAACACCATTATTTTGTTCTCAGCACACTCACGTTTCCTGCTGTCTTAGAGACTTTAGGAAGCAAGAGCATGCTTCTCGCTCTAAAGCAGAGTTTGATCCATGGATGAGAACACTGCTGTGTGTTTCACATCAGAAATGGAGTTAAATCCCATGCTCTGAGTCTTCCTACAAGCAAGACTTCGTTTGAGGTGAGGGCATTCACTTGTCAGCTCAAATGAACTACATGGTTCACTGAGCTCACACGTTTCTCATCTTAACAGACAAGCATTGGATGTTAGAGGACCAGTGCTTTGTATTAGTTTCAGAAGCAGAGTTGGACTAGGTATGGTCCGTATGTGTAGGAAACACCGTTCTTTTGTTCTCAGCACACTCACGTTTCCCGCAGTCTTAGAGACTTTAGAAAGCAAGAGCGTGCTTCTTGTTCTAAAGCAGAGTGTGATCCATGGATGAGAGAATGCTGTGTGTTTCACTTGAGAAATGGAGTTAAATCCCATGCTCTGAGTCTCCCTACAAGCAAGACTTCATTTCAGGTAAGGGCAGTCACTTTTCTGCTCAAAGGAACTACAACATTCACGAAGCTCACACATTTCTCATCTTAACTGACAACCATTGGATGTTAGAACACCCGTGAATTGTATCAGTTTCAGAAGAAGATTTGGACTACATATAGTCCGTATGTGTAGGAAACACCCTTCTTTTGTTCTGGCCACCCTCAGATTTCCTGCTGTATTAGATACTCTAGAAATCAAGAGTGTGCTTCTCGCTCTATAGCAGAGTTAGATCCATGGATGAGAACTATGCTGTGTGTTTCCCTTCAGAAATGGACTTAAATCCCAGGCTCTGTGTCTTACTACAAGCAAGACTTCGTTTCAGGTAAGGGCAGTCACTTTTCAGTTTAAAGGAACTACATCATTCACAAAGCTCACACGTTTCTCATCTTAACTGACAAGCATTGGATGTTAGAGGACCAGTGCTTTGTATCACTCTCAGAAGCAGAGTTGGACTAGATATGGTCTGTATGTGTAGGAAACACCGTTTTTTTGTTCTCAGCACACTCACGTTTCCTGAAGTCTTAGAGACTGTAGAAAGCAAGAGCGTGCTTCTCGCTCTAAATCAGAGTGGGAACCATGGATGAGAACTATGCTGTGTGTTTCCCTTCAGAAAAGGAGTTAAATCCCAGGCTCTGGGTCTTCCTACAAGCAAGACTTCGTTTCAGGTAAGGGCAGTCACTTTTCAGCTCAAACGAACTACATCGTTCACGAAGCTCACACGTTTCTCATTTTAACTGACAAGCATTGGATGTTAGAGGACCAGTGCTTTGTATCAGTCTGAAGCAGAGTTGGACTAGATATGGTCCGTATGTGTAGGAAACACCGTTCTTTTGTTCTCAGCACACTCACGTTTCTCGCAGTCTTAGAGACTCTAGAAAGCAAGAGCGTGCTTCTTGTTCTAAAGCAGAGTGTGATCAATGGATGAGACAATGCTGTGTGTTTCACTTGAGAAATGGAGTTAAATCCCATGCTCTGAGTCTCCCTACAAGCAAGACTTCGTTTCAGGTAAGGGCAGTCACTTTTCTCCTCAAAGGAACTACATCGTTCACGAAGCTCACACGTTTCTCATCTTAACTGACAACCATTGGATGTTAGAACACCAGTGCATTGTATCAGTTTCAGAAGAAGATTTGGACTACATATAGTCCGTATGTGTAGGAAACACCCTTCTTTTGTTCTGGGCACACTCAGATTTCCTGCTGTATTAGAGACTCTAGAAAGCAAGAGTGTGTTTCTCCCTCTAAAGCAGAGTGTGATCCATGGATGAGAACTATGCTGTGTGTTTCCCTTCAGAAATGGACTTAAATCCCAGGCTCTGTGTCTTACTACAAGCAAGACTTCGTTTCAGGTAAGGGCAGTCACTTTTCAGTTCAAAGGAACTACATCATTCACAAAGCTCACACGTTTCTCATCTTAACTGACAAGCATTGGATGTTAGAAGACCAGTGCTTTTTATCACTCTCAGAAGCAGAGTTGGACTAGATATGGTCTGTATGTGTAGGAAACACCGTTCTTTTGTTCTCAGCACACTCACGTTTCCTGAAGTCTTAGAGACTGTAGAAAGCAAGAGCGTGCTTCTCGCTCTAAAGCAGAGTGGGAACCATGGATGAGAACTATGCTGTGTGTTCCACTTCAGAAATGGAGTTAAATCCCAGGATCTGAGTCTTCCTACAAGCAAGACTTCGTTTCAGGTAAGGGCAGTCAGTTTTCTGCTCAAACGAACTACATCGTTCACGAAGCTCACACGTTTCTCATCTTAACTGACAAGCATTGGATGTTAGAGGGTCAGTGCTTTGTATCAGTTTCAGAAGCAGATTTGGTCTACATATGGTCCATATGTGTAGGAAACACCGATCTTTTGTTCTGGGCACACTCACGTTTCCTGCTGTCTTAGAGACTCTACAAAGCAAGAGCGTGCTTCTCGCTCTAAATCAGAGTGTGATGCATGGATGAGACTATGCTGTGTGTTTCACTTCAGAAATGGAGTTAAATCCCATGCTCTGTGTCTCCCTACAAGCAAGACTTCGTTTCAGGTAAGGGCAGTCACTTTTCTGCTCAAAGGAACTACATGGTTCACGAAGCTCACACGTTTCTCATCTTAACTGACAAGCATTGGATGTTAGAGGACCAGTGCTTTGTATCTGTTTCAGAAGCAGAGTTGGACTAGATATGGTCCCTATGTGTAGGAAACACCGTTATTTTGTTCTCAGCACACTCACGTTTCCTGCTGTCTTAGAGACTTTAGGAAGCAAGAGCATGCTTCTCGCTCTAAAGCAGAGTGTGATCCATGGATGAGAACACTGCTGTGTGTTTCACATCAGAAATGGAGTTAAATCCCATGCTCTGAGGCTTCCTACAAGCAAGACTTCGTTTGAGGTGAGGGCAGTCACTTTTCAGCTCAAAGGAACTACATGGTTCACTGAGCTCACACGTTTCTCATCTTAACAGACAAGCTTTGGATGTTAGAGGACCAGTGCTTTGTATCAGTTTCAGAAGCAGAGTTGGACTAGATATGGTCCGTATGTGTAGGAAACACCGTTCTTTTGTTCTCAGCACACTCACGTTTCCCACAGTCTTAGAGACTCTAGAAAGCAAGAGCGTCCTTCTTGTTCTAAAGCAGAGTGTGATCAATGGATGAGAGAATGCTGTGTGTTTCACTTGAGAAATGGAGTTAAATCCCATGCTCTGAGTCTCCCTACAAGCAAGACTTCGTTTCAGGTAAGGGCAGTCACTTTTCTGCTCAAAGGAACTACAACATTCACGAAGCTCACACGTTTCTCATCTTAACTGACAACCATTGGATGTTAGAACACCAGTGCATTGTATCAGTTTCAGAAGAAGATTTGGACTACATATAATCCGTATGTGTAGGAAACACCCTTCTTTTATTCTGGGCACCCTCAGATTTCCTGCTGTATTAGAGACTCTAGAAAGCAAGAGTGTGCTTCTCGCTCTAAAGCAGAGTTTGATCCATGGATGAGAACTATGCTGTGTGTTTCCCTTCAGAAATGGACTTAAATCCCAGGCTCTGTGTCTTACTACAAGCAAGACTTCGTTTCAGGTAAGGGCAGTCACTTTTCAGTTCAAAGGAACTACATCATTCACAAAGCTCACACGTTTCTCATCTTAACTGACAAGCATTGGATGTTAGAGGACCAGTGCTTTGTATCACTCTCAGAAGCAGAGTTGGACTAGATATGGTCTGTATGTGTAGGAAACACCGTTTTTTTGTTCTCAGCACACTCACGTTTCCTGAAGTCTTAGAGACTGTAGAAAGCAAGAGCGTGCTTCTCGCTCTAAATCAGAGTGGGAACCATGGATGAGAACTATGCTGTGTGTTTCCCTTCAGAAAAGGAGTTAAATCCCAGGCTCTGGGTCTTCCTACAAGCAAGACTTCGTTTCAGGTAAGGGCAGTCACTTTTCAGCTCAAACGAACTACATCGTTCACGAAGCTCACACGTTTCTCATTTTAACTGACAAGCATTGGATGTTAGAGGACCAGTGCTTTGTATCAGTCTGAAGCAGAGTTGGACTAGATATGGTCCGTATGTGTAGGAAACACCGTTCTTTTGTTCTCAGCACACTCACGTTTCTCGCAGTCTTAGAGACTCTAGAAAGCAAGAGCGTGCTTCTTGTTCTAAAGCAGAGTGTGATCAATGGATGAGACAATGCTGTGTGTTTCACTTGAGAAATGGAGTTAAATCCCATGCTCTGAGTCTCCCTACAAGCAAGACTTCGTTTCAGGTAAGGGCAGTCACTTTTCTCCTCAAAGGAACTACATCGTTCACGAAGCTCACACGTTTCTCATCTTAACTGACAACCATTGGATGTTAGAACACCAGTGCATTGTATCAGTTTCAGAAGAAGATTTGGACTACATATAGTCCGTATGTGTAGGAAACACCCTTCTTTTGTTCTGGGCACACTCAGATTTCCTGCTGTATTAGAGACTCTAGAAAGCAAGAGTGTGTTTCTCCCTCTAAAGCAGAGTGTGATCCATGGATGAGAACTATGCTGTGTGTTTCCCTTCAGAAATGGACTTAAATCCCAGGCTCTGTGTCTTACTACAAGCAAGACTTCGTTTCAGGTAAGGGCAGTCACTTTTCAGTTCAAAGGAACTACATCATTCACAAAGCTCACACGTTTCTCATCTTAACTGACAAGCATTGGATGTTAGAGGACCAGTGCTTTTTATCACTCTCAGAAGCAGAGTTGGACTAGATATGGTCTGTATGTGTAGGAAACACCGTTCTTTTGTTCTCAGCACACTCACGTTTCCTGAAGTCTTAGAGACTGTAGAAAGCAAGAGCGTGCTTCTCGCTCTAAAGCAGAGTGGGAACCATGGATGAGAACTATGCTGTGTGTTCCACTTCAGAAATGGAGTTAAATCCCAGGATCTGAGTCTTCCTACAAGCAAGACTTCGTTTCAGGTAAGGGCAGTCAGTTTTCTGCTCAAACGAACTACATCGTTCACGAAGCTCACACGTTTCTCATCTTAACTGACAAGCATTGGATGTTAGAGGGTCAGTGCTTTGTATCAGTTTCAGAAGCAGATTTGGTCTACATATGGTCCATATGTGTAGGAAACACCGATCTTTTGTTCTGGGCACACTCACGTTTCCTGCTGTCTTAGAGACTCTACAAAGCAAGAGCGTGCTTCTCGCTCTAAATCAGAGTGTGATGCATGGATGACACTATGCTGTGTGTTTCACTTCAGAAATGGAGTTAAATCCCATGCTCTGTGTCTCCCTACAAGCAAGACTTCGTTTCAGGTAAGGGCAGTCACTTTTCTGCTCAAAGGAACTACATGGTTCACGAAGCTCACACGTTTCTCATCTTAACTGACAAGCATTGGATGTTAGAGGACCAGTGCTTTGTATCTGTTTCAGAAGCAGAGTTGGACTAGATATGGTCCCTATGTGTAGGAAACACCGTTATTTTGTTCTCAGCACACTCACGTTTCCTGCTGTCTTAGAGACTTTAGGAAGCAAGAGCATGCTTCTCGCTCTAAAGCAGAGTGTGATCCATGGATGAGAACACTGCTGTGTGTTTCACATCAGAAATGGAGTTAAATCCCATGCTCTGAGGCTTCCTACAAGCAAGACTTCGTTTGAGGTGAGGGCAGTCACTTTTCAGCTCAAAGGAACTACATGGTTCACTGAGCTCACACGTTTCTCATCTTAACAGACAAGCATTGGATGTTAGAGGACCAGTGCTTTGTATCAGTTTCAGAAGCAGAGTTGGACTAGATATGGTCCGTATGTGTAGGAAACACCGTTCTTTTGTTCTCAGCACACTCACGTTTCCCACAGTCTTAGAGACTCTAGAAAGCAAGAGCGTCCTTCTTGTTCTAAAGCAGAGTGTGATCAATGGATGAGAGAATGCTGTGTGTTTCACTTGAGAAATGGAGTTAAATCCCATGCTCTGAGTCTCCCTACAAGCAAGACTTCATTTCAGGTAAGGGCAGTCACTTTTCTGCTCAAAGGAACTACAAAATTCACGAAGCTCACACGTTTTTCATCTTAACTGACAACCATTGGATGTTAGAACACCAGTGCATTGTATCAGTTTCAGAAGAAGATTTGGACTACATATAATCCGTATGTGTAGGAAACACCCTTCTTTTATTCTGGGCACCCTCAGATTTCCTGCTGTATTAGAGACTCTAGAAAGCAAGAGTGTGCTTCTCGCTCTAAAGCAGAGTTTGATCCATGGATGAGAACTATGCTGTGTGTTTCCCTTCAGAAATGGACTTAAATCCCAGGCTCTGTGTCTTACTACAAGCAAGACTTCGTTTCAGGTAAGGGCAGTCACTTTTCAGTTCAAAGGAACTACATCATTCACAAAGCTCACAAGTTTCTCATCTTAACTGACAAGCATTGGATGTTAGAGGACCAGTGCTTTGTATCACTCTCAGAAGCAGAGTTGGACTAGATATGGTCTGTATGTGTAGGAAACACCGTTCTTTTGTTCTCAGCACACTCACGTTTCCTGAAGTCTTAGAGACTGTAGAAAGCAAGAGCGTGCTTCTCGCTCTAAAGCAGAGTGGGAACCATGGATGAGAACTATGCTGTGTGTTTCCCTTCAGAAAAGGAGTTAAATCCCAGGCTCTGTGTCTTCCTACAAGCAAGACTTCGTTTCAGGTAAGGGCAGTCACTTTTCAGCTCAAACGAACTACATCGTTCACGGAGCTCACACGTTTCTCATCTTAACAGACAAGCATTGGATGTTAGAGGACCAGTGCTTTGTATCTGTTTCAGAAGCAGAGTTGGACTAGATATGGTCCCTATGTGCAGGAAACACCGTTATTTTGTTCTCAGCACACTCACGTTTCCTGCTGTCTTAGAGACTTTAGGAAGCAAGAGCATGCTTCTCGCTCTAAAGCAGAGTGTGATCCATGGATGAGAACACTGCTGTGTGTTTCACATCAGAAATGGAGTTAAATCCCAGGCTCTGAGTCTTCCTACAAGCAAGACTTCGTTTCAGGTAAGGGCAGTCACTTTTCTGCTCAAAAGAACTACATTGTTCTCAAAGCTCACACGTTTCTCATCGTAATTGAGAAGCATTGGATGTTAGAGGACCAGTGCTTTGTATCAGTTTCAGAAGCAGAGTTGGACTAGATATGGTCCGTATGTGTAGGAAACAACGTTCTTTTGTTCTCAGCACACTCACGTTTCCTGAAGTCTTAGAGACTGTAGAAAGCAAGAGCGTGCTTCTCGCTCTAAAGCAGAGTGGGAACCATGGATGAGAACTATGCTGTGTGTTTCCCTTCAGAAAAGGAGTTAAATCCCAGGCTCTGTGTCTTCCTACAAGCAAGACTTCAATTCAGGTAAGGGCAGTCACTTTTCTGCTCAAAGGAACTACATCGTTCACTGAGCTCACACGTTTCTCATCTTAACTGACAAGCATTGGATGTTAGAGGACCAGTGCTTTGTATCAGTTTCAGAAGCAGAGTTCGACTAGATATGGTCCGTATGTGTATGAAACACCGTTATTTTGTTCTCAGCAAACTCACGTTTCCTGCTGTCTTAGAGACTCTAGAAAGAAGAGCATGCTTCTTGTTCAAACGCAGAGTGTGATCAATGGATGAGAACACTGCTGTGTGTTTCACTTCAGAAATGGAGTTAAATCCCAGGCTCTGAGTCTTCCTACAAGCACGACTTCGATTCAGGTAAGGGCAGCCAGTTTTCTGTTCAAACGAACTACATCGTTCACGAAGCTCACATGTTTCTCATCTTAACAGACAAGCATTGGATGTTAGAGTGTCAGTGCTTTGTATCAGTTTCAGAAGCAGATATGGACTATATGGTCCATATGTGTAGGAAACACCGATCTTTTGTTCTGGGCACACTCACGTTTCCTGCTGTCTTAGAGACTCTAGAAAGCAAGAGCGTGCTTCTCGCTCTAAAACAGAGTGTGATCCATGGATGAGACTATGCTGTGTGTTTCACTTCAGAAATGGAGTTAAATCCCATGCTCTGTGTCTCCCTACAAGCAAGACTTCGTTTCAGGTAAGGGCAGTCACTTTTCTGCTCAAAGGAACTACATGGTTCACCTAGCTCACACGTTTCTCATCTTAACTGACAAGCATTGGATGTTAGAGGACCAGTGCTTTGTATCTGTTTCAGAAGCAGAGTTGGACTAGATATGGTCCCTATGTGTAGGAAACACCGTTATTTTGTTCTCAGCACACTCACGTTTCCTGCTGTCTTAGAGACTTTAGAAAGCAAGAGCGTGCTTCTCGCTCTAAAGCAGAGTGTGATCCATGGATGAGAACACTGCTGTGTGTTTCACATCAGAAATGGAGTTAAATCCCAGGCTCTGAGTCTTCCTGCAAGCAAGACTTCGTTTCAGGTAAGGGCAGTGACTTTTCTTCTCAAACGAACTACATCGTTCTCGAAGCTCTCACGTTTCTCATCGTAATTGAGAAGCATTGGATGTTAGAGGACCAGTGCTTTGTATCAGTTTCAGAAGCAGAGTTGGACTAGATATGGTCCGTATGTGTAGGAAACACCATTCTTTTGTTCTCAGCACACTCACGTTTCCTGCTCTCTTAGAGAATCTAGAAAGCAAGAGCGTGCTTCTTGTTCTAAAGCAGAGTTTGATCAATGGATGATTACACTGCTGTGTGTTTTACTTCAGAAATGGAGTGAAATCCCAGGCTCTGTGTCTCCCTACAAGCAAGACTTCGTTTCAGGTAAGGGCAGTCACTTTTCTGCTCAAAGGAACTACATGGTTCACGAAGCTCACACGTTTCTCATCTTAACTGACAAGCATTGGATGTTAGAGGACCAGTGCTTTGTATCTGTTTCTGAAGCAGAGTTGGACTAGATATGGTCCCTATGTGTAGGAAACACCGTTATTTTGTTCTCAGCACACTCACGTTTCCTGCTGTCTTAGAGACTTTAGGAAACAAGAGCATGCTTCTCGCTCTAAAGCAGAGTGTGATCCATGGATGAGAACACTGCGGTGTGTTTCACATCAGAAATGGAGTTAAATCCCAGGCTCTGAGTCTTCCTACAAGCAAGACTTCGTTTCAGGTAAGGGCCGTCAGTTTTCTGCTCAAACGAACTACATCGTTCTCAAAGCTCACACGTTTCTCATCGTAATTGAGAAGCATTGGATGTTAGAGGACCAGTGCTTTGTATCAGTTTCAGAAGCAGAGTTGGACTAGATATGGTCCGTATGTGTAGGAAACACCGTTCTATTGTTCTCAGCACACTCACGTTTCCTGCTGTCTTAGAGAATCTAGAAAGCAAGAGCGTGCTTCTTGTTCTAAAGCAGAGTTTGATCAATGGATGATTACACTGCTGTGTGTTTTACTTCAGAAATGGAGTTAAATCCCAGGCTCTGAGTCTTCCTACAAGCAAGACTTCAATTCAGGTAAGGGCAGTCACTTTTCTGCTCAAACGAACTACACCGTTCACGAAGCTCACACGTTTCTCATCTTAACTGACAAGCATTGGATGTTTGAGGACCAGTGCTTTGTATCAGTTTCAGAAGCAGAGTTGGACTAGATATGGTCCGTTTGTGTAGGAAACACCGTTCTTTTGTTTTCAGCACACTCACGTTTCTCGCAGTCTTAGAGACTCTAGAAAGCAAGAGCGTGCTTCTTGTTCTAAAGCAGAGTGTGATCAATGGATGAGACAATGCTGTGTGTTTCACTTGAGAAATGGAGTTAAATCCCATGCTCTGAGTCTCAGTACAAGCAAGACTTTGTTTCAGGTAAGGGCAGTCACTTTTCTCCTCAAAGGAACTACATCGTTCACGAAGCTCACACGTTTCTCATCTTAACAGACAAGCATTGGATGTTAGAGGACCAGTGCTTTGTATCAGTTTCAGAAGCAGAGTTCGACTAGATATGGTCCGTATGTGTATGAAACACCGTTCGTTTGTTCTCAGCAAACTCACGTTTCCTGCTGTCTTAGAGACTCTAGAAAGAAGAGCATGCTTCTTGTTCAAACGCAGAGTGTGATCAATGGATGAGAACACTGCTGTGTGTTTCACTTCAGAAATGGAGTTAAATCCCAGGATCTGAGTCTTCCTACATGCAAGACTTCGTTTCAGTTAAGGGCAGCCAGTTTTCTGTTCAAACGAACTACATCATTCACAAAGCTCACACGTTTCTCATCTTAAATGACAACCATTGGATGTTAGAGGACCAGTGCTTTGTATCAGTTTCAGAAGCAGATTTGGACTACATATGGTCCATATGTGTAGGAAACACCGTTCTTTTGTTCTCAGCACACTAACGTTTCCTGAAGTCTTAGAGACTGTAGAAAGCAAGAGCGTGCTTCTCGCTCTAAAGCAGAGTGGGAACCATGGATGAGAACTATGCTGTGTGTTTCCCGTCAGTAAAGGGGTTAAATCCCATGCTCTGTGTCTTCCTACAAGCAAGACTTCGTTTCAGGTAAGGGCAGTGGCTTTTCTTCTCAAACGAACTACATCGTTCTCGAAGCTCACACGTTTCTCATCGTAATTGAGAAGCATTGGATGTTAGAGGACCAGTGCTTTGTATCAGTTTCAGAAGCAGAGTTGGACTAGATATGGTCCGTATGTGTAGGAAACACCATTCTTTTGTTCTCAGCACACTCACGTTTCCTGCTGTCTTAGAGAATCTAGAAAGCAAGAGCGTGCTTCTTGTTATAAAGCAGAGTTTGATCAATGGATGATTACACTGCTGTGTGTTTTACTTCAGAAATGGAGTAAAATCCCAGGCTTTGTGTCTCCCTACAAGCAAGACTTCGTTTCAGGTAAGGGCAGTCACTTTTCTGCTCAAAGGAACTACATGGTTCACGAAGCTCACACGTTTCTCATCTTAAATGACAAGCATTGGATGTTAGAGGACCAGTGCTTTGTATCTGTTTCAGAAGCAGAGTTGGACTGGATATGGTCTGTATGTGTAGGAAACACCGTTATTTTGTTCTCAGCACACTCACGTTTCCTGCTGTCTTAGAGACTTTAGGAAGCAAGAGCATGCTTCTCGCTCTAAAGCAGAGTGTGATCCATGGATGAGAACACTGCTGTGTGTTTCACATCAGAAATGGAGTTAAATCCCAGGCTCTGAGTCTTCCTACAAGCAAGACTTCGTTTCAGGTAAGGGCAGTGACTTTTCTGCTCAAATGAACTACATCGTTCTCAAAGCTCACACGTTTCTCATCGTAATTGAGAAGCATTGGATGTTAGAGGACCAGTGCTTTGTATCAGTTTCAGAAGCAGAGTTGGACTACATATGGTCCGTATGTGTAGGAAACACTGTTCTTTTGTTCTCAGCACACTCACGTTTCCTGCTGTCTTAGAGAATCTAGAAAGCAAGAGCGTGCTTCTTGTTCTAAAGCAGAGTTTGATCAATGGATGATTACACTGCGGTGTGTTTTACTTCAGAAATGGAGTTAAATCCCAGGCTCTGAGTCTTCCTACAAGCAAGACTTCAATTCAGGTAAGGGCAGTCACTTTTCTGCTCAAACGAACTACATCGTTCTCAAAGCTCACACGTTTCTCATCGTAATTGAGAAGCATTGGATGTTAGAGGACCAGTGCTTTGTATCACTCTCAGAAGCAGATTGGACTAGATATGGTCTGTATGTGTAGGAAACACCGTTCTTTTGTTCTCAGCACACTCACGTTTCCTGAAGTCTTAGAGACTGTAGAAAGCAAGAGCGTGCTTCTCGCTCTAAAGCAGAGTGGGAACCATGGATGAGAACTATGCTGTGTGTTTCCCTTCAGAAAAGGAGTTAAATCCCAGGCTCTGTGTCTTCCTACAAGCAAGACTTCGTTTCAGGTAAGGGCAGTCACTTTTCAGCTCAAACGAACTACATCGTTCACGGAGCTCACACGTTTCTCATCTTAACAGACAAGCATTGGATGTTAGAGGACCAGTGCTTTGTATCAGTTTCAGAAGCAGAGTTCGACTAGATATGGTCCGTATGTGTATGAAACACCGTTCTTTTGTTCTCAGCAAACTCAAGTTTCCTGCTGTCTTAGAGACTCTAGAAAGAAGAGCATGCTTCTTGTTCAAACACATATTGTGATCAATGGATGAGAACACTGCTGTGCGTTTCACTTCAGAAATGGAGTTAAATCCCAGGCTCTGAGTCTTCCTACAAGCAAGACTTTGTTTCAGGTAAGGGCAGTCAGTTTTCTGCTCAAACGAACTACATCGTTCACGAAGCTCACACGTTTCTCATCTTAACTGACAAGCATTGGATGTTAGAGGGTCAGTGCTTTGTATCAGTTTCAGAAGCAGTTTTGGTCTACATATGGTCCATATGTGTAGGAAACACCGATCTTTTGTTCTGGGCACACTCACGTTTCCTGCTGTCTTAGAGACTCTAGAAAGCAAGAGCGTGCTTCTCGCTCTAAAACAGAGTGTGATCCATGGATGAGACTATGCTGTGTGTTTCACTTCAGAAATGGAGTTAAATCCCATGCTCTGTGTCTTCCTACAAGCAAGACTTCGTTTCAGGAAAGGGCAGTGACTTTTCTTCTCAAACGAACTACATCGTTCTCGAAGCTCACACGTTTCTCATCGTAATTGAGAAGCATTGGATGTTAGAGGACCAGTGCTTTGTATCAGTTTCAGAAGCAGAGTTGGACTAGATATGGTCCCTATGTGTAGGAAACACCGTTATTTTGTTCTGAGCACACTCACGTTTCCTGCTGTCTTAGAGACTTTAGGAAGCAAGAGCATGCTTCTTGCTCTAAAGCAGAGTGTGATCCATGGAAGAGAACACTGCTGTGTGTTTCACATCAGAAATGGAGTTAAATCCCAGGCTCTGAGTCTTCCTACAAGCAAGACTTCGTTTCAGGTAAGGGCAGTGACTTTTCTGCTCAAACGAACTACATCGTTCTCAAAGCTCACACGTTTCTCATCGTAATTGAGAAGCATTGGATGTTAGTGGAACATTGCTTTGTATCAGTTTCAGAAGCAGAGTTGGACTAGATATGGTCCGTTTGTGTAGGAAACACCGTTCTTTTGTTCTCAGCACACTCAGGTTTCTCGCAGTCTTAGAGACTCTAGAAAGCAAGATCGTGCTTCTTTTTCTAAAGCAGAGTGTGATCAATGGATGAGACAATGCTGTGTGTTTCACTTGAGAAATGGAGTTAAATCCCATGCTCTGAGTCTCCCTACAAGCAAGACTTCGTTTCAGGTAAGGGCAGTCACTTTTCTGCTCAAAGGAACTACAGGGTTCACGAAGCTCACACGTTTCTCATCTTAACTGACAAGCATTGGATGTTAGAGGACCAGTGCTTTGTATCAGTTTCAGAAGCAGAGTTGGACTAGATATGGTCCCTATGTGTAGGAAACACCGTTATTTTGTTCTCAGCACACTCACGTTTCCTGCTGTCTTAGAGACTTTAGGAAGCAAGAGCATGCTTCTTGCTCTAAAGCAGAGTGTGATCCATGGAAGAGAACACTGCTGTGTGTTTCACATCAGAAATGGAGTTAAATCCCAGGCTCTGAGTCTTCCTACAAGCAAGACTTCGTTTCAGGTAAGGGCAGTCACTTTTCAGCTCAAAGGAACTACATCGTTCACTGAGCTCACACGTTTCTCATCTTAACAGACAAGCATTGGATGTTAGAGGACCAGTGCTTTGTATCAGTTTCAGAAGGAGAGTTGGACTAGATATGGTCCGTATGTGTATGAAACACCATTCGTTTGTTCTCAGCAAACTCACGTTTCCTGCTGTCTTAGAGACTCTAGAAAGAAGAGCATGCTTCTTGTTCAAACGCATATTGTGATCAATGGATGAGAACACTGCTGTGCGTTTCAATTCAGAAATGGAGTTAAATCCCAGGCTCTGAGTCTTCCTACAAGGAAGACTTCGTTTCAGGTAAGGGCAGTCAGTTTTCTGCTCAAACGAACTACATCGTTCAAGGAGCTCACACGTTTCTCATCTTAACTGACAAGCATTGGATGTTAGAGGGTCAGTGCTTTGTATCAGTTTCAGAAGCAGATTTGGTCTACATATGGTCCATATGTGTAGGAAACACCGATCTTTTGTTCTGGGCACACTCACGTTTCCTGCTGTCTTAGAGACTCTAGAAAGCAAGAGCGTGCTTCTCGCTCTAAAACAGAGTGTGATCCATGGATGAGACTATGCTGTGTGTTTCACTTCAGAAATGGAGTTAAATCCCATGCTCTGTGTCTCCCTACAAGCAAGACTTCGTTTCAGGTAAGGGCAGTCACTTTTCTGCTCAAAGGAACTACATGGTTCACGAAGCTCACACGTTTCTCATCTTAACTGACAAGCATTGGACGTTAGAGGACCAGTGCTTTGTATCTGTTTCAGAAGCAGAGTTGGACTAGATATGGTCCCTATGTGTAGGAAACACCGTTATTTTGTTCTCAGCACACTCACGTTTCCTGCTGTCTTAGAGACTTTAGGAAGCAAGAGCATGCTTCTCGCTCTAAAGCAGAGTGTGATCCATGGATGAGAACACTGCTGTGTGTTTCACATCAGAAATGGAGTTAAATCCCAGGCTCTGAGTCTTCCTACAAGCAAGACTTCGTTTCAGGTAAGGGCAGTGACTTTTCTGCTCAAACGAACTACATCGTTCTCGAAGCTCACACGTTTCTCATCGTAATTGAGAAGCATTGGATGTTAGAGGACCAGTGCTTTGTATCAGTTTCAGAAGCAGAGTTGGACTACATATGGTCCGTATGTGTAGGAAACACCATTCTTTTGTTCTCAGCACACTCACGTTTCCTGCTGTCTTAGAGAATCTAGAAAGCAAGAGCGTGCTTCTTGTTCTAAAGCAGAGTTTGATCAATGGATGATTACACTGCTGTGTGTTTCACTTCAGAAATGGAGTAAAATCCCAGGCTTTGTGTCTCCCTACAAGCAAGACTTCTTTCAGGTAAGGGCAGTCACTTTTCTGCTCAAAGGAACTACATGGTTCACGAAGCTCACACGTTTCTCATCTTAACTGACAAGCATTGGATGTTAGAGGACCAGTGCTTTGTATCTGTTTCAGAAGCAGAGTTGGACTGGATATGGTCTGTATGTGTAGGAAACACCGTTATTTTGTTCTCAGCACACTCACGTTTCCTGCTGTCTTAGAGACTTTAGGAAGCAAGAGCATGCTTCTCGCTCTAAAGCAGAGTGTGATCCATGGATGAGAACACTGCTGTGTGTTTCACATCAGAAATGGAGTTAAATCCCAGGCTCTGAGTCTTCCTACAAGCAAGACTTCGTTTCAGGTAAGGGCAGTGACTTTTCTGCTCAAACGAACTACATCGTTCTCAAAGCTCACACGTTTCTCATCGTAATTGAGAAGCATTGGATGTTAGAGGACCAGTGCTTTGTATCAGTTTCAGAAGCAGAGTTGGACTACATATGGTCCGTATGTGTAGGAAACACTGTTCTTTTGTTCTCAGCACACTCACGTTTCCTGCTGTCTTAGAGAATCTAGAAAGCAAGAGCGTGCTTCTTGTTCTAAAGCAGAGTTTGATCAATGGATGATTACACTGCTGTGTGTTTTACTTCAGAAATGGAGTTAAATCCCAGGCTCTGAGTCTTCCTACAAGCAAGACTTCAATTCAGGTAAGGGCAGTCACTTTTCTGCTCAAACGAACTACATCGTTCTCAAAGCTCACACGTTTCTCATCGTAATTGAGAAGCATTGGATGTTAGAGGACCAGTGCTTTGTATCACTCTCAGAAGCAGAGTTGTACTAGATATGGTCCGTATGTGTGGGAAACACCGTTCTTTTGTTCTCAGCACACTCACGTTTCCTGAAGTCTTAGAGACTGTAGAAAGCAAGAGCGTGCTTCTCGCTCTAAAGCAGAGTGGGAACCATGGATGAGAACTATGCTGTGTGTTTCCCTTCAGAAAAGGAGTTAAATCCCAGGCTCTGTGTCTTCCTACAAGCAAGACTTCGTTTCAGGTAAGGGCAGTCACTTTTCAGCTCAAACGAACTACATCGTTCACGGAGCTCACACGTTTCTCATCTTAACAGACAAGCATTGGATGTTAGAGGACCAGTGCTTTGTATCAGTTTCAGAAGCAGAGTTCGACTAGATATGGTCCGTATGTGTATGAAACACCGTTCTTTTGTTCTCAGCAAACTCACGTTTCCTGCTGTCTTAGAGACTCTAGAAAGAAGAGCATGCTTCTTGTTCAAACGCATATTGTGATCAATGGATGAGAACACTGCTGTGCGTTTCACTTCAGAAATGGAGTTAAATCCCAGGCTCTGAGTCTTCCTACAAGCAAGACTTCGTTTCAGGTAAGGGCAGTCAGTTTTCTGCTCAAACGAACTACATCGTTCACGAAGCTCACACGTTTCTCATCTTAACTGACAAGCATTGGATGTTAGAGGGTCAGTGCTTTGTATCAGTTTCAGAAGCAGATTTGCTCTACATATGGTCCATATGTGTAGGAAACACCGATCTTTTGTTCTGGGCACACTCACGTTTCCTGCTGTCTTAGAGACTCTAGAAAGCAAGAGCGTGCTTCTCGCTCTAAAACAGAGTGTGATCCATGGATGAGACTATGCTGTGTGTTTCACTTCAGAAATGGAGTTAAATCCCATGCTCTGTGTCTCCCTACAAGCAAGACTTCGTTTCAGGTAAGGGCAGTCACTTTTCTGCTCAAAGGAACTACATGGTTCACGAAGCTCACACGTTTCTCATCTTAACTGACAAGCATTGGACGTTAGAGGACCAGTGCTTTGTATCTGTTTCAGAAGCAGAGTTGGACTACATATGGTCCGTATGTGTAGGAAACACTGTTCTTTTGTTCTCAGCACACTCACGTTTCTTGCTGTCTTAGAGAATCTAGAAAGCAAGAGCGTGCTTCTTGTTCTAAAGCAGAGTTTGATCAATGGATGATTACACTGCTGTGTGTTACTTCAGAAATGGAGTTAAATCCCAGGCTCTGAGTCTTCCTACAAGCAAGACTTCAATTCAGGTAAGGGCAGTCACTTTTCTGCTCAAACGAACTACATCGTTCTCAAAGCTCACACGTTTCTCATCGTAATTGAGAAGCATTGGATGTTAGAGGACCAGTGCTTTGTATCACTCTCAGAAGCAGAGTTGGACTAGATATGGTCTGTATGTGTAGGAAACACCGTTCTTTTGTTCTCAGCACACTCACGTTTCCTGAAGTCTTAGAGACTGTAGAAAGCAAGAGCGTGCTTCTCGCTCTAAAGCAGAGTGGGAACCATGGATGAGAACTATGCTGTGTGTTTCCCTTGAGAAAAGGAGTTAAATCCCAGGCTCTGTGTCTTCCTACAAGCAAGACTTCGTTTCAGGTAAGGGCAGTCACTTTTCAGCTCAAACAAACTACATCGTTCACGGAGCTCACACGTTTCTCATCTTAACAGACAAGCATTGGATGTTAGAGGACCAGTGCTTTGTATCAGTTTCAGAAGCAGAGTTCGACTAGATATGGTCTGTATGTGTATGAAACACCGTTCTTTTGTTCTCAGCAAACTCACGTTTCCTGCTGTCTTAGAGACTCTAGAAAGAAGAGCATGCTTCTTGTTCAAACGCATATTGTGATCAATGGATGAGAACACTGCTGTGCGTTTCACTTCAGAAATGGAGTTAAATCCCAGGCTCTGAGTCTTCCTACAAGCAAGACTTCGTTTCAGGTAAGGGCAGTCAGTTTTCTGCTCAAACGAACTACATCGTTCACGAAGCTCACACGTTTCTCATCTTAACTGACAAGCATTGGATGTTAGAGGGTCAGTGCTTTGTATCAGTTTCAGAAGCAGATTTGGTCTACATATGGTCCATATGTGTATTTAACACCGATCTTTTGTTCTGGGCACACTCCCGTTTCCTGCTGTCTTAGAGACTCTAGAAAGCAAGAGCGTGCTTCTCGCTCTAAAACAGAGTGTGATCCATGGATGAGACTATGCTGTGTGTTTCACTTCAGAAATGGAGTTAAATCCCATGCTCTGTGTCTTCCTACAAGCAAGACTTGGTTTCAGGAAAGGGCAGTGACTTTTCTTCTCAAACGAACTACATCGTTCTCGAAGCTCACACGTTTCTCATCGTAATTGAGAAGCATTGGATGTTAGAGTACCAGTGCTTTGTATCAGTTTCAGAAGCAGAGTTGGACTAGATATGGTCCGTTTGTGTAGGAAACACCGTTCTTTTGTTCTCAGCACACTCACGTTTCTCGCAGTCTTAGAGACTCTAGAAAGCAAGATCGTGCTTCTTTTTCTAAAGCAAAGTGTGATTAATGGATGAGACAATGCTGTGTGTTTCACTTGAGAAATGGAGTTAAATCCCATGCTCTGAGTCTCCCTACAAGCAAGACTTCGTTTCAGGTAAGGGCATTCACTTTTCTGCTCAAAGGAACTACAGGGTTCACGAAGCTCACACGTTTCTCATCTTAACTGACAAGCATTGGATGTTAGAGGACCAGTGCTTTGTATCTGTTTCAGAAGCAGAGTTGGACTAGATATGATCCCTATGTGTAGGAAACACCGTTATTTTGTTCTCAGCACACTCACGTTTCCTGAAGTCTTAGAGACTGTAGAAAGCAAGAGCGTGCTTCTCGCTCTAAAGCAGAGTGGGAACCATGGATGAGAACTATGCTGTGTGTTTCCCTTCAGAAAAGGAGTTAAATCCCAGGCTCTGTGTCTTCCTACAAGCAAGACTTCGTTTCAGGTAAGGGCAGTCACTTTTCAGCTCAAACGAACTACATCGTTCACGGAGCTCACACGTTTCTCATCTTAACAGACAAGCATTGGATGTTAGAGGACCAGTGCTTTGTATCAGTTTCAGAAGCAGAGTTCGACTAGATATGGTACGTATGTGTATGAAACACCGTTCTTTTGTTCTCAGCAAACTCACGTTTCCTGCTGTCTTAGAGACTCTAGAAAGAAGAGCATGCTTCTTGTTCAAACGCATATTGTGGTCAATGGATGAGAACACTGCTGTGCGTTTCACTTCAGAAATGGAGTTAAATCCCAGGCTCTGAGTCTTCCTACAAGCAAGACTTCATTTCAGGTAAGGGCAGTCAGTTTTCTGCTCAAACGAACTACATCGTTCACGAAGCTCACACGTTTCTCATCTTAACTGACAAGCATTGGATGTTAGAGGGTCAGTGCTTTGTATCAGTTTCAGAAGCAGATTTGGTCTACATATGGTCCATATGTGTAGGAAACACCGATCTTTTGTTCTGGGCACACTCACGTTTCCTGCTGTCTTAGAGACTCTAGAAAGCAAGAGCGTGCTTCTCGCTCTAAAACAGAGTGTGATCCATGGATGAGACTATGCTGTGTGTTTCACTTCAGAAATGGAGTTAAATCCCATGCTCTGTGTCTCCCTACAAGCAAGACTTCGTTTCAGGTAAGGGCAGTCACTTTTCTGCTCAAAGGAACTACATGGTTCACGAAGCTCACATGTTTCTCATCTTAACTGACAAGCATTGGACGTTAGAGGACCAGTGCTTTGTATCTGTTTCAGAAGCAGAGTTGGACTACATATGGTCCGTATGTGTAGGAAACACTGTTCTTTTGTTCTCAGCACACTCACGTTTCCTGCTGTCTTAGAGAATCTAGAAAGCAAGAGCGTGCTTCTTGTTCTAAAGCAGAGTTTGATCAATGGATGATTACACTGCTGTGTGTTTTACTTCAGAAATGGAGTTAAATCCCAGGCTCTGAGTCTTCCTACAAGCAAGACTTCAATTCAGGTAAGGGCAGTCACTTTTCTGCTCAAACGAACTACATCGTTCTCAAAGCTCACACGTTTCTCATCGTAATTGAGAAGCATTGGATGTTAGAGGACGAGTGCTTTGTATCACTCTCAGAAGCAGAGTTGGACTAGATATGGTCTGTATGTGTAGGAAACACCGTTCTTTTGTTCTCAGCACACTCACGTTTCCTGAAGTCTTAGAGACTGTAGAAAGCAAGAGCGTGCTTCTCGCTCTAAAGCAGAGTGGGAACCATGGATGAGAACTATGCTGTGTGTTTCCCTTGAGAAAAGGAGTTAAATCCCAGGCTCTGTGTCTTCCTACAAGCAAGACTTCGTTTAAGGTAAGGGCAGTCACTTTTCAGCTCAAACGAACTACATCGTTCACGGAGCTCACACGTTTCTCATCTTAACAGACAAGCATTGGATGTTAGAGGACCAGTGCTTTGTATCAGTTTCAGAAGCAGAGTTCGACTAGATATGGTCCGTATGTGTATGAAACACCGTTCTTTTGTTCTCAGCAAACTCACGTTTCCTGCTGTCTTAGAGACTCTAGAAAGAAGAGCATGCTTCTTGTTCAAACGCATATTGTGATCAATGGATGAGAACACTGCTGTGCGTTTCACTTCAGAAATGGAGTTAAATCCCAGGCTCTGAGTCTTCCTACAAGCAAGACTTCGTTTCAGGTAAGGGCAGTCAGTTTTCTGCTCAAACGAACTACATCGTTCACGAAGCTCACACGTTTCTCATCTTAACTGACAAGCATTGGATGTTAGAGGGTCAGTGCTTTGTATCAGTTTCAGAAGCAGATTTGGTCTACATATGGTCCATATGTGTAGGAAACACTGATCTTTTGTTCTGGGCACACTCACGTTTCCTGCTGTCTTAGAGACTCTAGAAAGCAAGAGCGTGCTTCTCGCTCTAAAACAGAGTGTGATCCATGGATGAGACTATGCTGTGTGTTTCACTTCAGAAATGGAGTTAAATCCCATGCTCTGTGTCTCCCTACAAGCAAGACTTCGTTTCAGGTAAGGGCAGTCACTTTTCTGTTCAAAGGAACTACATGGTTCATGAAGCTCACACGTTTCTCATCTAAACTGACAAGCATTGGATGTTAGAGGACCAGTGCTTTGTATCTGTTTCAGAAGCAGAGTTGGACTAGATATGGTCCCTATGTGTAGGAAACACCGTTATTTTGTTCTCAGCACACTCACGTTTCCTGCTGTCTTAGAGACTTTAGGAAGCAAGAGCATGCTTCTCACTCTAAAGCAGAGTGTGATCCATGGATGAGAACACTGCTGTGTGTTTCACATCAGAAATGGAGTTAAATCCCATGCTCTGTGTCTTCCTACAAGCAAGACTTGGTTTCAGGAAAGGGCAGTGACTTTTCTTCTCAAACGAACTACATCGTTCTCGAAGCTCACACGTTTCTCATCGTAATTGAGAAGCATTGGATGTTAGAGGACGAGTGCTTTGTATCAGTTTCAGAAGCAGAGTTGGACTAGATATGGTCCGTATGTGTAGGAAACACCGTTATTTTGTTCTCAGCACACTCACGTTTCCTGCTGTCTTAGAGACTTTAGGAAGCAAGAGCATGCTTCTTGCTCTAAAGCAGAGTGTGATCCATGGAAGAGAACACTGCTGTGTGTTTCACATCAGAAATGGAGTTAAATCCCAGGCTCTGAGTCTTCCTACAAGCAAGACTTCGTTTCAGGTAAGGGCAGTGACTTTTCTGCCCAAACGAACTACATCGTTCTCAAAGCTCACACGTTTCTCATCGTAATTGAGAAGCATTGGATGTTAGTGGAACAGTGCTTTGTATCAGTTTCAGAAGCAGAGTTGGACTAGATATGGTCCGTTTGTGTAGGAAACACCGTTCTTTTGTTCTCAGCACACTCACGTTTCTCGCAGTCTTAGAGACTCTAGAAAGCAAGATCGTGCTTCTTTTTCTAAAGCAGAGTGTGATTAATGGATGAGACAATGCTGTGTGTTTCACTTGAGAAATGGAGTTAAATCCCATGCTCTGAGTCTCCCTACAAGCAAGACTTCGTTTCAGGTAAGGGCAGTCACTTTTCTGCTCAAAGGAACTACAGGGTTCACGAAGCTCACACGTTTCTCATCTTAACTGACAAGCATTGGATGTTAGAGGACCAGTGCTTTGTATCTGTTTCAGAAGCAGAGTTGGACTAGATATGATCCCTATGTGTAGGAAACACCGTTATTTTGTTCTCAGCACACTCACGTTTCCTGCTGTCTTAGAGACTTTAGGAAGCAAGAGCATGCTTCTCGCTCTAAAGCAGAGTGTGATCCATGGATGAGAACACTGCTGTGTGTTTCACATCAGAAATGGAGTTAAATCCCATGCTCTGAGTCTTCCTACAAGCAAGACTTCGTTTGAGGTAAGGGCAGTCACTTTTCAGCTCAAAGGAACTACATCGTTCACTGAGCTCACACGTTTCTCATCTTAACAGACAAGCATTGGATGTTAGAGGACCAGTGCTTTGTATCAGTTTCAGAAGGAGAGTTGGACTAGATATGGTCCGTATGTGTATGAAACACCATTCGCTTGTTCTCAGCAAACTCACGTTTCCTGCTGTCTTAGAGACTCTAGAAAGAAGAGCATGCTTCTTGTTCAAACGCATATTGTGATCAATGGATGAGAACACTGCTGTGTGTTTCACTTCAGAAATGGAGTTAAATCCCAGGCTCTGAGTCTTCCTACAAGCAAGACTTCGTTTCAGGTAAGGGCAGTCAGTTTTCTGCTCAAACGAACTACATCGTTCACGAAGCTCACACGTTTCTCATCTTAACTGACAAGCATTGGATGTTAGAGGGTCAGTGCATTGTATCAGTTTCAGAAGCAGATTTGGTCTACATATGGTCCATATGTGTAGGAAACACCGATCTTTTGTTCTGGGCACACTCACGTTTCCTGCTGTCTTACAGACTCTAGAAAGCAAGAGCGTGCTTCTCGCTCTAAAACAGAGTGTGATCCATGGATGAGACGATGCTGTGTGTTTCACTTCAGAAATGGAGTTAAATCCCATGCTCTGTGTCTCCCTACAAGCAAGACTTCGTTTCAGGTAAGGGCAGTCACTTTTCAGCTCAAAGGAACTACATCGTTCACTGAGCTCACACGTTTCTTATCTTAACAGACAAGCATTGGATGTTAGGGGACCAGTGCTTTGTATCAGTTTCAGAAGCAGAGTTGGACTAGATATGGTCCGTTTGTGTAGGAAACACCGTTCTTTTGTTCTCAGCACACTCACGTTTCTCGCAGTCTTAGAGACTCTAGAAAGCAAGATCGTGCTTCTTTTTCTAAAGCAGAGTGTGATTAATGGATGAGACAATGCTGTGTGTTTCACTTGAGAAATGGAGTTAAATCCCATGCTCTGAGTCTCCCTACAAGCAAGACTTCGTTTCAGGTAAGGGCAGTCACTTTTCTGCTCAAAGGAACTACAGGGTTCACGAAGCTCACACGTTTCTCATCTTAACTGACAAGCATTGGATGTTAGAGGACCAGTGCTTTGTATCTGTTTCAGAAGCAGAGTTGGACTAGATATGATCCCTATGTGTAGGAAACACCGTTATTTTGTTCTCAGCACACTCACGTTTCCTGAAGTCTTAGAGACTGTAGAAAGCAAGAGCGTGCTTCTCGCTCTAAAGCAGAGTGGGAACCATGGATGAGAACTATGCTGTGTGTTTCCCTTCAGAAAAGGAGTTAAATCCCAGGCTCTGTGTCTTCCTACAAGCAAGACTTCGTTTCAGGTAAGGGCAGTCACTTTTCAGCTCAAACGAACTACATCGTTCACGGAGCTCACACGTTTCTCATCTTAACAGACAAGCATTGGATGTTAGAGGACCAGTGCTTTGTATCAGTTTCAGAAGCAGAGTTCGACTAGATATGGTCCGTATGTGTATGAAACACCGTTCTTTTGTTCTCAGCAAACTCACGTTTCCTGCTGTCTTAGAGATTCTAGAAAGAAGAGCATGCTTCTTGTTCAAACGCATATTGTGATCAATGGATGAGAACACTGCTGTGCGTTTCACTTCAGAAATGGAGTTAAATCCCAGGCTCTGAGTCTTCCTACAAGCAAGACTTCGTTTCAGGTAAGGGCAGTCAGTTTTCTGCTCAAACGAACTACATCGTTCACGAAGCTCACACGTTTCTCATCTTAACTGACAAGCATTGGATGTTAGAGGGTCAGTGCTTTGTATCAGTTTCAGAAGCAGATTTGGTCTACATATGGTCCATATGTGTAGGAAACACCGATCTTTTGTTCTGGGCACACTCACGTTTCCTGCTGTCTTAGAGACTCTAGAAAGCAAGAGCGTGCTTCTCGCTCTAAAACAGAGTGTGATCCATGGATGAGACTATGCTGTGTGTTTCACTTCAGAAATGGAGTTAAATCCCATGCTCTGTGTCTCCCTACAAGAAAGACTTCGTTTCAGGTAAGGGCAGTCACTTTTCTGCTCAAAGGAACTACATGGTTCACGAAGCTCACACGTTTCTCATCTTAACTGACAAGCATTGGACGTTAGAGGACCAGTGCTTTGTATCTGTTTCAGAAGCAGAGTTGGACTAGATATGGTCCCTATGTGTAGGAAACACCGTTATTTTGTTCTCAGCACACTCACGTTTCCTGCTGTCTTAGAGACTTTAGGAAGCAAGAGCATGCTTCTCGCTCTAAAGCAGAGTGTGATCCATGGATGAGAACACTGCTGTGTGTTTCACATCAGAAATGGAGTTAAATCCCAGGCTCTGAGTCTTCCTACAAGCAAGACTTCGTTTCAGGTAAGGGCAGTGACTTTTCTGCTCAAACGAACTACATCGTTCTCGAAGCTCACACGTTTCTCATCGTAATTGAGAAGCATTGGATGTTAGAGGACCAGTGCTTTGTATCAGTTTCAGAAGCAGAGTTGGACTAGATATGGTCCGTATGTGTAGGAAACACCATTCTTTTGTTCTCAGCACACTCACGTTTCCTGCTGTCTTAGAGAATCTAGAAAGCAAGAGCGTGCTTCTTGTTCTAAAGCAGAGTTTGATCAATGGATGATTACACTGCTGTGTGTTTTACTTCAGAAATGGAGTAAAATCCCAGGCTCTGAGTCTTCCTACAAGAAAGACTTCGTTTCAGGTAAGGGCAGTGACTTTTCTGCTCAAACGAACTACATCGTTCTCAAAGCTCACACGTTTCTCATCGTAATTGAGAAGCATTGGATGTTAGAGGACCAGTGCTTTGTATCAGTTTCAGAAGCAGAGTTGGACTACATATGGTCCGTATGTGTAGGAAACACTGTTCTTTTGTTCTCAGCACACTCACGTTTCCTGCTGTCTTAGAGAATCTAGAAAGCAAGAGCGTGCTTCTTGTTCTAAAGCAGAGTTTGATCAATGGATGATTACACTGCTGTGTGTTTTACTTCAGAAATGGAGTTAAATCCCAGGCTCTGAGTCTTCCTACAAGCAAGACTTCAATTCAGGTAAGGGCAGTCACTTTTCTGCTCAAACGAACTACATCGTTCTCAAAGCTCACACGTTTCTCATCGTAATTGAGAAGCATTGGATGTTAGAGGACCAGTGCTTTGTATCACTCTCAGAAGCAGAGTTGGACTAGATATGGTCTGTATGTGTAGGAAACACCGTTCTTTTGTTCTCAGCACACTCACGTTTCCTGAAGTCTTAGAGACTGTAGAAAGCAAGAGCGTGCTTCTCGCTCTAAAGCAGAGTGGGAACCATGGATGAGAACTATGCTGTGTGTTTCCCTTGAGAAAAGGAGTTAAATCCCAGGCTCTGTGTCTTCCTACAAGCAAGACTTCGTTTCAGGTAAGGGCAGTCACTTTTCAGCTCAAACGAACTACATCGTTCACGGAGCTCACACGTTTCTCATCCTAACAGACAAGCATTGGATGTTAGAGGACCAGTGCTTTGTATCAGTTTCAGAAGCAGAGTTCGACTAGATATGGTCCGTATGTGTATGAAACACCGTTCTTTTGTTCTCAGCAAACTCACGTTTCCTGCTGTCTTAGAGACTCTAGAAAGAAGAGCATGCTTCTTGTTCAAACGCATATTGTGATCAATGGATGAGAACACTGCTGTGCGTTTCACTTCAGAAATGGAGTTAAATCCCAGGCTCTGAGTCTTCCTACAAGCAAGACTTCGTTTCAGGTAAGGGCAGTCAGTTTTCTGCTCAAACGAACTACATCGTTCACGAAGCTCACACGTTTCTCATCTTAACTGACAAGCATTGGATGTTAGAGGGTCAGTGCTTTGTATCAGTTTCAGAAGCAGATTTGGTCTACATATGGTCCATATGTGTAGGAAACACCGATCTTTTGTTCTGGGCACACTCACGTTTCCTGCTGTCTTAGAGACTCTAGAAAGCAAGAGCGTGCTTCTCGCTCTAAAACAGAGTGTGATCCATGGATGAGACTATGCTGTGTGTTTCACTTCAGAAATGGAGTTAAATCCCATGCTCTGTGTCTTCCTACAAGCAAGACTTGGTTTCAGGAAAGGGCAGTGACTTTTCTTCTCAAACGAACTACATCGTTCTCGAAGCTCACACGTTTCTCATCTTAACAGACAAGCATTGGATGTTAGAGGACCAGTGCTTTGTATCAGTTTCAGAAGCAGAGTTGGACTAGATATGGTCCGTATGTGTAGGAAACACCGTTCTTTTGTTCTCAGCACACTCACGTTTCCCGCAGTCTTAGAGACTCTAGAAAGCAAGAGTGTGCTTCTTGTTCTAAAGCAGAGTGTGATCAATGGATGAGAGAATGCTGTGTGTTTCACTTGAGAAATGGAGTTAAATCCCATGCTCTGAGTCTCCCTACAAGCAAGACTTCGTTTCAGGTAAGGGCAGTCACTTTTCTGCTCAAAGGAACTACAACATTCACGAAGCTCACACGTTTCTCATCTTAACTGACAACCATTGGATGTTAGAACACCAGTGCATTGTATCAGTTTCAGAAGAAGATTTGGACTACATATAGTCCGTATGTGGAGGAAACACCGTTCTTTTGTTCTGGGCACCCTCAGATTTCCTGCTGTATTACAGACTCTAGAAAGCAAGAGTGTGCTTCTCGCTCTAAAGCAGAGTTTGATCCATGGATGAGAACTATGCTGTGTGTTTCCCTTCAGAAATGGACTTAAATCCCAGGCTCTCTGTCTTACTACAAGCAAGACTTCGTTTCAGGTAAGGGCAGTCACTTTTCAGTTCAAAGGAACTACATCATTCAAAAAGCTCACACGTTTCTCATCTTAACTGACAAGCATTGGATGTTAGAGGACCAGTGCTTTGTATCACTCTCAGAAGCAGAGTTGGACTAGATATGGTCTGTATGTGTAGGAAACACCGTTCTTTTGTTCTCAGCAAACTCACGTTTCCTGAAGTCTTAGAGACTCTAGAAAGCAAGAGCGTGCTTCTAGCTCTAAAGCAGAGCGGGAACCATGGATGAGAACTATGCTGTGTGTTTCCCTTCAGAAAAGGAGTTAAATCCCAGGCTCTGTGTCTTCCTACAAGCAAGAATTCGTTTCAGGTAAGGGCAGTCACTTTTCAGCTCAAACGAACTACATCGTTCACGGAGCTCACACGTTTCTCATCTTAACAGACAAGCATTGGATGTTAGAGGACCAGTGCTTTGTATCAGTTTCAGAAGCAGAGTTCAACTAGATATGGTCCATATGTGTATGAAACACCGTTCTTTTGTTCTCAGCAAACTCACGTTTCCTGCTGTCTTAGAGACTCTAGAAAGAAGAGCATGCTTCTTGTTCAAACGCATATTGTGATCAATGGATGAGAACACTGCTGTGTGTTTCACTTTAGAAATGGAGTTAAATCCCAGGCTCTGAGTCTTCCTACAAGCAAGACTTTGTTTCAGGTAAGGGCAGTCAGTTTTCTGCTCAAACGAACTACATCGTTCACGAAGCTCACACGTTTCTCATCTTAACTGACAAGCATTGGATGTTAGAGGGTCAGTGCTTTGCATCAGTTTCAGAATCAGATTTGGTCTACATATGGTCCATATATATAGGAAACACCGATCTTTTGTTCTGGGCACACTCACGTTTCCTGCTGTCTTAGAGACTCTAGAAAGCAAGAGCGTGCTTCTCGCTCTAAAACAGAGTGTGATCCATGGATGAGACTATGCTGTGTGTTTCACTTCAGAAATGGAGTTAAATCCCATGCTCTGTGTCTTCCTACAAGCAAGACTTCGTTTCAGGTAAGTGCAGTGACTTTTCTTCTCAAACGAACTACATCGTTCTCGAAGCTCACACGTTTCTCATCGTAATTGAGAAGCATTGGATGTTAGAGGACCAGTGCTTTGTATCAGTTTCAGAAGCAGAGTTGGACTAGATATGGTCCGTATGTGTAGGAAACACCATTCTTTTGTTCTCAGCACACTCACGTTTCCTGCTGTCTTAGAGAATCTAGAAAGCAAGAGCGTGCTTCTTGTTCTAAAGCAGAGTTTGATCAATGGATGATTACACTGCTGTGTGTTTTACTTCAGAAATGGAGTAAAATCCCAGGCTCTGTGTCTCCCTACAAGCAAGACTTCGTTTCAGGTAAGGGCAGTCACTTTTCTGCTCAAAGGAACTACATGGTTCACGAAGCTCACACGTTTCTCATCTTAACTGACAAGCATTGGATGTTAGAGGACCAGTGCTTTGTATCTGTTTCAGAAGCAGAGTTGGACTGGATATGGTCTGTATGTGTAGGAAACACCGTTATTTTGTTCTCAGCACACTCACGTTTCCTGCTGTCTTAGAGACTTTAGGAAGCAAGAGCATGCTTCTCGCTCTAAAGCAGAGTGTGATCCATGGATGAGAACACTGCTGTGTGTTTCACATCAGAAATGGAGTTAAATCCCAGGCTCTGAGTCTTCCTACAAGCAAGACTTCGTTTCAGGTAAGGGCAGTGACTTTTCGGCTCAAACGAACTACATCGTTCTCAAAGCTCACACGTTTCTCATCGTAATTGAGAAGCATTGGATGTTAGAGGACCAGTGCTTTGTATCAGTTTCAGAAGCAGAGTTGGACTACATATGGTCCGTATGTGTAGGAAACACTGTTCTTTTGTTGTCAGCACACTCACGTTTCCTGCTGTCTTAGAGAATCTAGAAAGCAAGAGCGTGCTTCTTGTTCTAAAGCAGAGTTTGATCAATGGATGATTACACTGCTGTGTGTTTTACTTCAGAAATGGAGTTAAATCCCAGGCTCTGAGTCTTCCTACAAGCAAGACTTCAATTCAGGTAAGGGCAGTCACTTTTCTGCTCAAACGAACTACATCGTTCTCAAAGCTCACACGTTTCTCATCGTAATTGAGAAGCATTGGATGTTAGAGGACCAGTGCTTTGTATCACTCTCAGAAGCAGAGTTGGACTAGATATGGTCTGTATGTGTAGGAAACACCGTTCTTTTGTTCTCAGCACACTCACGTTTCCTGAAGTCTTAGAGACTGTAGAAAGCAAGAGCGTGCTTCTCGCTCTAAAGCAGAGTGGGAACCATGGATGAGAACTATGCTGTGTGTTTCCCTTCAGAAAAGGAGTTAAATCCCAGGCTCTGTGTCTTCCTACAAGCAAGAATTCTTTTCAGGTAAGGGCAGTCACTTTTCAGCTCAAACGAACTACATCGTTCACGGAGCTCACACGTTTCTCATCTTAACAGACAAGCATTGGATGGTAGAGGACCAGTGCTTTGTATCAGTTTCAGAAGCAGAGTTCGACTAGATATGGTCCATATGTGTATGAAACACCGTTCTTTTGTTCTCAGCAAACTCACGTTTCCTGCTGTCTTAGAGACTCTAGAAAGAAGAGCATGCTTCTTGTTCAAACGCATATTGTGATCAATAGATGAGAACACTGCTGTGTGTTTCACTTCAGAAATGGAGTAAAATCCCAGGCTCTGAGTCTTCCTACAAGCAAGACTTTGTTTCAGGTAAGGGCAGTCAGTTTTCTGCTCAAACGAACTACATCGTTCACGAAGCTCACACGTTTCTCATCTTAACTGACAAGCATTGGATGTTAGAGGGTCAGTGCTTTGTATCAGTTTCAGAAGCAGATTTGGTCTACATATGGTCCATATGTGTAGGAAACACCGATCTTTTGTTCTGTGCACACTCACGTTTCCTGCTGTCTTAGAGACTCTAGAAAGCAAGAGCGTGCTTCACGCTCTAAAACAGAGTGTGATCCATGGATGAGACTATGCTGGGTGTTTCACTTCAGAAATGGAGTTAAATCCCATGCTCTGTGTCTTCCTACAAGGAAGACTTCGTTTCAGGTAAGGGCAGTGACTTTTCTTCTCAAACGAACTACATCGTTCTCGAAGCTCACACGTTTCTCATCGTAATTGAGAAGCATTGGATGTTAGAGGACCAGTGCTTTGTATCAGTTTCAGAAGCAGAGTTGGACTAGATATGGTCCGTATGTGTAGGAAACACCATTCTTTTGTTCTCAGCACACTCACGTTTCCTGCTGTCTTAGAGAATCTTGAAAGCAAGAGCGTGCTTCTTGTTCTAAAGCAGAGTTTGATCAATGGATGATTACACTGCTGTTTGTTTTACTTCAGAAATGGAGTAAAATCCCAGGCTCTGTGTCTCCCTACAAGCAAGACTTCGTTTCAGGTAAGGGCAGTCACTTTTCTGCTCAAAGGAACTACATGGTTCACGAAGCTCACACGTTTCTCATCTTAACTGACAAGCATTGGATGTTAGAGGACCAGTGCTTTGTATCTGTTTCAGAAGCAGAGTTGGACTAGATATGGTCCGTATGTGTATGAAACACCATTCTTTTGTTCTCAGCAAACTCACGTTTCCTGCTGTCTTAGAGACTCTAGAAAGAAGAGCGTGCTTCTCGCTCTAAAACAGAGTGTGATCCATGGATGAGTCTATGCTGTGTGTATCACTTCAGAAATGGAGTTAAATCCCATGCTCTGTGTCTCCCTACAAGCAAGACTTCGTTTCAGGTAAGGGCAGTCACTTTTCTGCTCAAAGGAACTACATGGTTCACGAAGCTCACACGTTTCTCATCTTAACTGACAAGCATTGGATGTTAGAGGACCAGTGCTTTGTATCTGTTTCAGAAGCAGAGTTGGACTAGATATGGTCCCTATGTGTAGGAAACACCGTTATTTTTTTCTCAGCACACTCACGTTTCCTGCTGTCTGAGAGACTTTAGAAAGCAAGAGCGTGCTTCTTGCTCTAAAGCAGAGTGTGATCCATGGATGAGAACACTGCTGTGTGTTTCACATCAGAAATGGAGTTAAATCCCAGGCTCTGAGTCTTCCTACAAGCAAGCTTTCGTTTCAGGTAAGGGCAGTGACTTTTCTTCTCAAACGAACTACATCGTTCTCGAAGCTCACAAGTTTCTCATCGTAATTGAGAAGCATTGGATGTTAGAGGACCAGTGCTTTGTATCAGTTTCAGAAGCAGAGTTGGACTAGATATGGTCCGTATGTGTAGGAAACACCATTCTTTTGTTCTCAGCACACTCACGTTTCCTGCTGTCTTAGAGAATCTAGAAAGCAAGAGCGTGTTTCTTGTTCTAAAGCAGAATTTGATCAATGGATGATTACACTGCTGTGTGTTTTACTTCAGAAATGGAGTAAAATCCCAGGCTCTGTGTCTCCCTACAAGCAACACTTCGTTTCAGGTAAGGGCAGTCACTTTTCTGCTCAAAGGAACTACATGGTTCACGAAGCTCACACGTTTCTCATGTTAACTGACAAGCATTGGATGTTAGAGGACCAGTGCTTTGTATCTGTTTCAGAAGCAGAGTTGGACTAGATATGGTCCCTATGTGTAGGAAACACCGTTATTTTGTTCTCAGCACACTCACGTTTCCTGCTGTCTTAGAGACTTTAGGAAGCAAGGGCATGCTTCTTGCTCTAAAGCAGAGTGTGATCCATGGATGAGAACACTGCTGTGTGTGTCACATCAGAAATGGAGTTAAATCCCAGGCTCTGAGTCTTCCTACAAGCAAGACTTCGTTTAAGGTAAGGGCAGTGACTTTTCTGCTCAAAAGAACTACATCGTTCTCAAAGCTCACACGTTTCTCATCGTAATTGAGAAGCATTGGATGTTAGTGGACCAGTGCTTTGTATCAGTTTCAAAAGCAGAGTTGGACTAGATATGGTCCGTTTGTGTAGGAAACACCGTTCTTTTGTTCTCAGCACACTCACGTTTCTCGCAGTCTTAGAGACTCTAGAAAGCAAGATCGTGCTTCTTGTTCTAAAGCAGAGTGTGATCAATGGATGAGACAATGCTGTGTGTTTCACTTGAGAAATGGAGTTAAATCCCATGCTCTGAGTCTCCCTACAAGCAAGACTTCGTTTCAGGTAAGGGCAGTCACTTTTCTGCTCAAAGGAACTACATGGTTCACGAAGCTCACACGTTTCTCATCTTAACTGACAAGCATTGGATGTTAGAGGACCAGTGCTTTGTATCTGTTTCAGAAGCAGAGTTGGACTAGATATGATCCCTATGTGTAGGAAACACCGTTATTTTGTTCTCAGCACACTCACGTTTCCTGCTGTCTTAGAGACTTTAGGAAGCAAGAGCATGCTTCTCGCTCTAAAGCAGAGTGTGATCCATGGATGAGAACACTGCTGTGTGTTTCACATCAGAAATGGAGTTAAATCCCATGCTCTGTGTCTTCCTACAAGAAGACTTCGTTTCAGGTAAGGGCAGTGACTTTTCTTCTCAAACGAACTACATCGTTCTCGAAGCTCACACGTTTCTCATCGTAATTGAGAAGCATTGGATGTTAGAGGACCAGTGCTTTGTATCAGTTTCAAAAGCAGAGTTCGACTAGATATGGTCCGTATGTGTATGAAACACCATTCTTTTGTTCTCAGCAAACTCACGTTTCCTGGTGTCTTAGAGACTCTAGAAAGAAGAGCATGCTTCTTGTTCAAACGCATATTGTGATCAATGGATGAGAACACTGCTGTGTGTTTCACTTCAGAAATGGAGTTAAATCCCAGGCTCTGAGTCTTCCTACAAGCAAGACTTCGTTTCAGGTAAGGGCAGTCAGATTTCTGCTCAAACGAACTACATCGTTCACGAAGCTCACACGTTTCTCATCTTAACTGACAAGCATTGGATGTTAGAGTGTCAGTGCTTTGTATCAGTTTCAGAAGCAGATATGGACTATATGGTCCATATGTGTAGGAAACACCGATCTTTTGTTCTGGGCACACTCACGTTTCCTGCTGTCTTAGAGACTCTAGAAAGCAAGAGCGTGCTTCTCGCTCTAAAACAGAGTGTGATCCATGGATGAGACTATGCTGTGTGTATCACTTCAGAAATGGAGTTAAATCCCATGCTCTGTGTCTCCCTACAAGCAAGACTTCGTTTCAGGTAAGGGCAGTCACTTTTCTGCTCAAAGGAACTACATGGTTCACGAAGCTCACACGTTTCTCATCTTAACTGACAAGCATTGGATGTTAGAGGACCAGTGCTTTGTATCTGTTTCAGAAGCAGAGTTGGACTAGATATGGTCCCTATGTGTAGGAAACACCGTTATTTTTTTCTCAGCACACTCACGTTTCCTGCTGTCTTAGAGACTTTAGAAAGCAAGAGCGTGCTTCTCGCTCTAAAGCAGAGTGTGATCCATGGATGAGAACACTGCTGTGTGTTTCACATCAGAAATGGAGTTAAATCCCAGGCTCTGAGTCTTCCTACAAGCAAGCTTTCGTTTCAGGTAAGGGCAGTGACTTTTCTTCACAAACGAACTACATCGTTCTCGAAGCTCACACGTTTCTCATCGTAATTGAGAAGCATTGGATGTTAGAGGACCAGTGCTTTGTATCAGTTTCAGAAGCAGAGTTGGACTAGATATGGTCCGTATGTGTAGGAAACACCATTCTTTTGTTCTCAGCACACTCACGTTTCCTGCTGTCTTAGAGAATCTAGAAAGCAAGAGTGTGCTTCTTGTTCTAAAGCAGAATTTGATCAATGGATGATTACACTGCTGTGTGTTTTACTTCAGAAATGGAGTAAAATCCCAGGCTCTGTGTCTCCCTACAAGCAAGACTTCGTTTCAGGTAAGGGCAGTCACTTTTCTGCTCAAAGGAACTACATGGTTCACGAAGCTCACACGTTTCTCATCTTAACTGACAAGCATTGGATGTTAGAGGACCAGTGCTTTGTATCTGTTTCAGAAGCAGAGTTGGACTAGATATGGTCCCTATGTGTAGGAAACACCGTTATTTTGTTCTCAGCACACTCACGTTTCCTGCTGTCTTAGAGACTTTAGGAAGCAAGGGCATGCTTCTCGCTCTAAAGCAGAGTGTGATCCATGGATGAGAACACTGCTGTGTGTTTCACATCAGAAATGGAGTTAAATCCCAGGCTATGAGTCTTCCTACAAGCAAGACTTCGTTTGAGGTGAGGGCAGTCACTTTTCAGCTCAAACGAACTACATGGTTCACTGAGCTCACACGTTTCTCATCTTAACAGACAAGCATTGGATGTTAGAGGACCAGTGCTTTGTATCAGTTTCAGAAGCAGAGTTGGACTAGATATGGTCCGTATGTGTATGAAACACCATTCGTTTGTTCTCAGAAAACTCACGTTTCCTGCTGTCTTAGAGACTCTAGAAAGAAGAGCATGCTTCTTGTTCAAACGCATATTGTGATCAATGGATGAGAACACTGCTGTGTGTTTCACTTCAGAAATGGAGTTAAATCCCAGGCTCTGAGTCTTCCTACAAGCAAGACTTCGTTTCAGGTAAGGGCAGTCAGTTTTCTGCTCAAACGAACTACATCGTTCACGAAGCTCACACGTTTCTCATCTTAACTGACAACCATTAGATGTTAGAACACCAGTGCATTGTATCTGTTTCAGAAGCAGAGTTGGACTAGATATGGTCCCTATGTGTAGGAAACACCGATCTTTTGTTCTGGGCACACTCACGATTCCTGCTGTCTTAGAGACTCTAGAAAGCAAGAGCGTGCTTCTCGCTCTAAAACAGAGTGTGATCCATGGATGAGACTATGCTGTGTGTTTCACTTCAGAAATGGAGTTAAATCCCATGCTCTGTGTCTCCCTACAAGCAAGACTTCGTTTCAGGTAAGGGCAGTCACTTTTCTGCTCAAAGGAACTACATGGTTCACGAAGCTCACACGTTTCTCATCTTAACTGACAAGCATTGGACGTTAGAGGACCAGTGCTTTGTATCTGTTTCAGAAGCAGAGTTGGACTAGATATGGTCCCTATGTGTAGGAAACACCGTTATTTTGTTCTCAGCACACTCACGTTTGCTGCTGTCTTAGAGACTTTAGGAAGCAAGAGCATGCTTCTCGCTCTAAAGCAGAGTGTGATCCATGGATGAGAACACTGCTGTGTGTTTCACATCAGAAATGGAGTTAAATCCCATGCTCTGAGTCTTCCTACAAGCAAGACTTCGTTTGAGGTGAGGGCAGTCACTTTTCAGCTCAAACGAACTACATAGTTCACTGAGCTCACACGTTTCTCATCTTAACAGACAAGCATTGGATGTTAGAGGACCAGTGCTTTGTATCAGTTTCAGAAGCAGAGTTGGACTAGATATGGTCCGTATGTGTAGGAAACACCGTTCTTTTGTTCTCAGCACACTCACGTTTCCCGCAGTCTTAGAGACTCTAGAAAGCAAGAGTGTGCTTCTTGTTCTAAAGCAGAGTGTGATCAATGGATGAGAGAATGCTGTGTGTTTCACTTGAGAAATGGAGTTAAATCCCATGCTCTGAGTCTCCATACAAGCAAGACTTCGTTTCAGGTAAGGGCAGTCACTTTTCTGCTCAAAGGAACTACAACATTCACGAAGCTCACACGTTTCTCATCTTAACTGACAACCATTAGATGTTAGAACACCAGTGCATTGTGTCAGTTTCAGAAGAAGATTTGGACTACATATAGTCCGTATGTGTAGGAAACACCGTTCTTTTGTTCTCAGCACACTCACGTTTCCTGAAGTCTTAGAGACTGTAGAAAGCAAGAGCGTGCTTCTAGCTCTAAAGCAGAGTGGGAACCATGGATGAGAACTATGCTGTGTGTTTCCCTTCAGAAAAGGAGTTAAATCCCAGGCTCTGTGTCTTCCTACAAGCAAGACTTCGTTTCAGGTAAGGGCAGTCACTTTTCAGCTCAAACGAACTACATCGTTCACGGAGCTCACACGTTTCTCATCTTAACAGACAAGCATTGGATGTTAGAGGACCAGTGCTTTGTATCAGTTTCAGAAGCAGAGTTCGACTAGATATTGTCCATATGTGTATGAAACACCGTTCTTTTGTTCTCAGCAAACTCACGTTTCCTGCTTTCTTAGAGACTCTAGAAAGAAGAGCATGCTTCTTGTTCAAACGCATATTGTGATCAATGGATGAGAACACTGCTGTGTGTTTCACTTCAGAAATGGAGTTAAATCCCAGGCTCTGAGTCTTCCTACAAGCAAGACTCGTTTCAGGTAAGGGCAGTGACTTTTCTGCTCAAACGAACTACATCGTTCTCAAAGCTCACACGTTTCTCATCGTAATTGAGAAGCATTGGATGTTAGAGGACCAGTGCTTTGTATCAGTTTCAGAAGCAGAGTTGGACTACATATGGTCCGTATGTGTAGGAAACACCGTTCTTTTGTTCTCAGAACACTCACGTTTCCTGCTGTCTTAGAGACTCTAGAAAGCAAGAGCGTGCTTCTCGCTCTAAAACAGAGTGTGATCCATGGATGAGACTATGCTGTGTGTTTCCCTTCAGAAAAGGAGTTAAATCCCAGGCTCTGTGTCTTCCTACAAGCAAGACTTCGTTTCAGGTAAGGGCAGTCACTTTTCAGCTCAAAGGAACTACATGGTTCACGAAGCTCACACGTTTCTCATCTTAACTGACAAGCATTGGATGTTAGAGGACCAGTGCTTTGTATCTGTTTCAGAAGCAGAGTTGGACTAGATATGGTCCCTATGTGTAGGAAACACCGTTATTTTGTTCTCAGCACACTCACGTTTCCTGGTCTCTCAGAGACTTTAGGAAGCAAGAGCATGCTTCTCGCTCTAAAGCAGAGTGTGATCCATGGATGAGAACACTGCTGTGTGTTTCACATCAGAAATGGAGTTAAATCCCATGCTCTGAGTCTTCCTACAAGCAAGACTTCGTTTGTGGTGAGGGCAGTCACTTTTCAGCTCAAACGAACTACATGGTTCACTGATCTCACACGTTTCTCATCTTAAGAGACAAGCATTGGATGTTAGAGGACCAGTGCTTTGTATCAGTTTCAGAAGCAGAGTTGGACTAGATATGGTCCGTATGTGTAGGAAACACCGTTCTTTTGTTCACAGCACACTTACGTTTCCCGCAGTCTTAGAGACTCTAGAAAGCAAGAGCGTGCTTCTTGTTCTAAAGCAGAGTGTGCCAATGGATGAGAGAATGCTGTGTGTTTCACTTGAGAAATGGAGTTAAATCCCATGCTCTGAGTCTCCCTACAAGCAAGACTTCGTTTCAGGTAAGGGCAGTCACTTTTCTGCTCAAAGGAACTACAACATTCACGAAGCTCACACGTTTCTCATCTTAACTGGCAACCATTGGATATTAGAACACCAGTGCATTGTATCAGTTTCAGAAGAAGATTTGGACTACATATAGTCCGTATGTGTAGGAAACACCCTTCTTTTGTTCTGGGCACCCTAAGATTTCCTGCTGTATTAGAGACTCTAGAAAGCAAGAGTACGCTTCTCGCTCTAAAGCAGAGTTTGATCCATGGATGAGAACTATGCTGTGTGTTTCCCTTCAGAAATGCACTTAAATCCCAGGCTCTGTGTCTTACTACAAGCAAGACTTCGTTTCAGGTAAGGGCAGTCACTTTTCAGTTCAAAGGAACTACATCATTCACAAAGCTCACACGTTTCTCATCTTAACTGACAAGCATTGGATGTTAGAGGACCAGTGCTTTGTATCACTCTCAGAAGCAGAGTTGGACTAGATATGGTCTGTATGTGTAGGAAACACCGTTATTTTGTTCTCAGCACACTCACGTTTCCTGCTGTCTTAGAGACTTTAGGAAGCAAGAGCATGCTTCTCGCTCTAAAGCAGAGTGTGATCCATGGATGAGAACACTGCTGTGTGTTTCACATCAGAAATGGAGTTAAATCCCATGCTCTGAGTCTTCCTACAAGCAAGACTTCGTTTGAGGTGAGGGCAGTCACTTTTCAGCTCAAACGAACTACATGGTTCACTGAGCTCACACGTTTCTCATCTTAACAGACAAGCATTGGATGTTAGAGGACCAGTGCTTTGTATCAGTTTCAGAAGTAGAGTTGGACTAGATATGGTCCGTATGTGTAGGAAACACCGTTCTTTTGTTCTCAGCACACTCACGTTTCTCGCAGTCTTAGAGACTCTATAAAGCAAGAGCGTGCTTCTTGTTCTAAAGCAGAGTGTGATCAATGGATGAGAGAATGTTGTGTGTTTCACTTGAGAAATGGAGTTAAATACCATGCTCTGAGTCTCCATACAAGCAAGACTTCGTTTCAGGTAAGGGCAGTCACTTTTCCGCTCAAAGGAACTACAACATTCACGAAGCTCACACGTTTCTCATCTTAACTGACAAGCATTGGATGTTAGAGTGTCAGTGCTTTGTATCAGTTTCAGAAGCAGATATGGACTATATGGTCCATATGTGTAGGAAACACCGATCTTTTGTTCTGGGCACACTCACGTTTCCTGCTGTCTTAGAGACTCTAGAAAGCAAGAGCGTGCTTCTCGCTCTAAAACAGAGTGTGATCCATGGATGAGACTATGCTGTGTGTATCACTTCAGAAATGGAGTTAAATCCCATGCTCTGTGTCTCCCTACAAGCAAGACTTCGTTTCAGGTAAGGGCAGTCACTTTTCTGCTCAAAGGAACTACATGGTTCACGAAGCTCACACGTTTCTCATCTTAACTGACAAGCATTGGATGTTAGAGGACCAGTGCTTTGTATCAGTTTCAGAAGCAGAGTTGGACTAGATATGGTCCGTATGTGTAGGAAACACCATTCTTTTGTTCTCAGCACACTCACGTTTCCTGCTGTCTTAGAGAATCTAGAAAGCAAGAGCGTGCTTCTTGTTCTAAAGCAGAATTTGATCAATGGATGATTACACTGCTGTGTGTTTTACTTCAGAAATGGAGTAAAATCCCAGGCTCTGTGTCTCCCTACAAGCAAGACTTCGTTTCAGGTAAGGGCAGTCACTTTTCTGCTCAAAGGAACTACATGGTTCACGAAGCTCACACGTTTCTCATCTTAACTGACAAGCATTGGATGTTAGTGGACCAGTGCTTTGTATCTGTTTCAGAAGCAGAGTTGGACTAGATATGGTCCCTATGTGTAGGAAACACCGTTATTTTGTTCTCAGCACACTCACGTTTCCTGCTGTCTTAGAGACTTTAGGAAGCAAGGGCATGCTTCTCGCTCTAAAGCAGAGTGTGATCCATGGATGAGAACACTGCTGTGTGTTTCACATCAGAAATGGAGTTAAATCCCAGGCTATGAGTCTTCCTACAAGCAAGACTTCGTTTGAGGTGAGGGCAGTCACTTTTCAGCTCAAACGAACTACATGGTTCACTGAGCTCACACGTTTCCCATCTTAACAGACAAGCATTGGATGTTAGAGGACCAGTGCTTTGTATCAGTTTCAGAAGCAGAGTTGGACTAGATATGGTCCGTATGTGTATGAAACACCATTCGTTTGTTCTCAGAAAACTCACGTTTCCTGCTGTCTTAGAGACTCTAGAAAGAAGAGCATGCTTCTTGTTCAAACGCATATTGTGATCAATGGATGAGAACACTGCTGTGTGTTTCACTTCAGAAATGGAGTTAAATCCCAGGCTCTGAGTCTTCCTACAAGCAAGACTTCGTTTCAGGTAAGGGCAGTCAGTTTTCTGCTCAAACGAACTACATCGTTCACGAAGCTCACACATTTCTCATCTTAACTGACAACCATTAGATGTTAGAACACCAGTGCATTGTATCTGTTTCAGAAGCAGAGTTGGACTAGATATGGTCCCTATGTGTAGGAAACACCGATCTTTTGTTCTGGGCACACTCACGTTTCCTGCTGTCTTAGAGACTCTAGAAAGCAAGAGCGTGCTTCTCGCTCTAAAACAGAGTGTGATCCATGGATGAGACTATGCTGTGTGTTTCACTTCAGAAATGGAGTTAAATCCCAGGCTCTGTGTCTCCCTACAAGCAAGACTTCGTTTCAGGTAAGGGCAGTCACTTTTCTGCTCAAAGGAACTACATGGTTCACGAAGCTCACACGTTTCTCATCTTAACTGACAAGCATTGGACGTTAGAGGACCAGTGCTTTGTATCTGTTTCAGAAGCAGAGTTGGACTAGATATGGTCCCTATGTGTAGGAAACACCGTTATTTTGTTCTCAGCACACTCAAGTTTCCTGCTGTCTTAGAGACTTTAGGAAGCAAGAGCATGCTTCTCGCTCTAAAGCAGAGTGTGATCCATGGATGAGAACACTGCTGTGTGTTTCACATCAGAAATGGAGTTAAATCCCAGGCTCTGAGTCTTCCTACAAGCAAGACTTCGTTTGAGGTGAGGGCAGTCACTTTTCAGCTCAAACGAACTACATAGTTCACTGAGCTCACACGTTTCTCATCTTAACAGACAAGCATTGGATGTTAGAGGACCAGTGCTTTGTATCAGTTTCAGAAGCAGAGTTGGACTAGATATGGTCCGTATGTGTAGGAAACACCGTTCTTTTGTTCTCAGCACACTCACGTTTCCCGCAGTCTTAGAGACTCTAGAAAGCAAGAGTGTGCTTCTTGTTCTAAAGCAGAGTGTGATCAATGGATGAGAGAATGCTGTGTGTTTCACTTGAGAAATGGAGTTAAATCCCATGCTCTGAGTCTCCATACAAGCAAGACTTCGTTTCAGGTAAGGGCAGTCACTTTTCTGCTCAAAGGAACTACAACATTCACGAAGCTCACACGTTTCTCATCTTAACTGACAACCATTAGATGTTAGAACACCAGTGCATTGTATCAGTTTCAGAAGAAGATTTGGACTACATATAGTCCGTATGTGTAGGAAACACCGTTCTTTTGTTCTCAGCACACTCACGTTTCCTGAAGTCTTAGAGACTGTAGAAAGCAAGAGCGTGCTTCTAGCTCTAAAGCAGAGTGGGAACCATGGATGAGAACTATGCTGTGTGTTTCCCTTCAGAAATGGAGTTAAATCCCAGGCTCTGTGTCTTCCTACAAGCAAGACTTCGTTTCAGCTATGGCAGTCACTTTCCAGCTCAAACGAACTACATCCTTCACTGAGCTCACACGTTTCTCATCTTAACAGACAAGCATTGGATGTTAGAGGACCAGTGCATTGTATCAGTTTCAGAAGAAGATTTGGACTACATATAGTCAGTATGTGTAGGAAACACCGTTCTTTTTTTCTGGGCACACTCAGATTTCCTGCTATATTAGAGACTCTAGAAAGCAAGAGCGTGCTTCTCACTCTAAAGCAGAGTGTGATCCATTGATGAGAACTATGCTGTATGTTTCCCTTCAGAAATGGAGTTAAATCCCAGACTCTGTGTCTTCCTACAGGCAAGACTTCGTTTCAGGTAAGGGCAGTCACTTTTCAGCTCAAACGAACTACATCGTTCACGAAGCTCACACGTTTCTCATCTTAACAGACAAGCATTGGATTTTAGAGGACCAGTGCTTTGTATCAGTTTCAGATGCAGAGTTGGACTATATAATGTCCGTAATTGTAGGAAACACCGTTCCTTTGTTCTCAGCACACCATTTCCTGCTGTCTTAGAGACTCTAGAAAGCAAGATCGTGCTTCTTGTTCTAAAGCAGAGTGTGATCAATGGATGATTACACTGCTGTGTGTTTTACTTCAGAAATGGAGTTAAATCCCAGGCTCTGAGTCTTCCTACAAGCAAGACTTCAATTCAGGTAAGGGCAGTCACTTTTCTGCTCAAACGAACTACATTGTTCACGAAGCTCACACGTTTCTCATCTTAACTGACAAGCATTGGATGTTAGATGGTCAGTGCTTTGTATCAGTTTCAGAAGCAGATTTGAACTACATATGGTCCATATGTGTAGGAAACACCGTTCTTTTGTTCTGAGCACACTCAGATTTCCTGCTGTATTAGGGACTCTAGTAAGCAAGAGTGTGCTTCTCGCTCTAAAGCAGAGTATGATCCATGGATGAGAACTATGCTGTGTGTTTCCCTTCAGAAATGGACTGAAATCCCATGCTCTGTGACTTACTACATGCAAGACTTCGTTTCAGGTAAGTGCAGTCACTTTTCAGTTCAAAGGAACTACATCATTCACTAAGCTCACACGTTTCTCATCTTAACTGACAAGCATTGGATGTTAGGGGACCAGTGCTTTGTATCACTTTCAGAAGCAGAGTTGGACTAGGTATGGTCCGTATGTGTAGGAAACACCTTTCTTTTGTTCTCAGCAAACTCACGTTTCCTGCTGTCTTAGAGACTCTAGAAAGCACGATCGTGCTTCTTGTTCTAAAGCAGAGTGTGATCAATGGATGAGAACACTGCTGTGTGTTTCACTTCAGAAATGCAGTTAAATACCATGCTCTGAGTCTTCCTACAAGCAAGACTTCGTTTCAGGTAAGGGCAGTCACTTTTCTGCTCAAAAGAACTACATCTTTCATGAAGCTCACACCTTTCTCATCTTAACTGACAAGCATTGGATGTTAGAGGACCAGTGCATTCTATCAGTTTCAGAAGAAGATTTGGATTACATATTGTCCTTATGTGTAGGAAACACCGTTCTTTTGTTCTAGGCACACTCAGATTTCCTGCTGGCTTAGAGAGTTTAGAAAGCAAGAGCGTGCTTCTCGCTCTAAAGCAGAGTGTGATCCATGGATGAGAACTATGCTGTGTGTTTCCCTTCAGAAATGGAGTTAAATCCCAGGCTCTGTGTCTTCCTACAAGCAAGACTTCGTTTCAGCTATGGCAGTCACTTTCCAGCTCAAACGAACTACATCCTTCACTGAGCTCACACGTTTCTCATCTCAACAGACAAGCATTGGATGTTAGAGGACCAGTGCATTGTATCAGTGTCAGAAGAAGATTTGGACTACATAAAGTCAGTATGTGTAGGAAACACCGTTCTTTTTTTCTGGGCACACTCAGATTTCCTGCTATATTAGAGACTCTAGAAAGCAAGAGCGTGCTTCTTGCTCTAAAGCAGAGTGTGATCCATTGATGAGAACTATGCTGTATGTTTCCCTTCAGAAATGGAGTTAAATCCCAGACTCTGTGTCTTCCTACAGGCAAGACTTCGTTTCAGGTAAGGGCAGTCACTTTTCAGCTCAAACGAACTACATCGTTCACGAAGCTCACACGTTTCTCATCTTAACAGACAAGCATTGGATTTTAGAGTACCAGTGCTTTGTATCAGTTTCAGATGCAGAGTTGGACCATATAATGTCCGTAATTGTAGGAAACACCGTTCCTTTGTTCTCAGCACACCAACATTTCCTGCTGTCTTAGAGACTCTAGAAAGCAAGATCGTGCTTCTTGTTCTAAAGCAGAGTGTGATCAATGGATGATTACACTGCTGTGTGTTTTACTTCAGAAATGGAGTTAAATCCCAGGCTCTGAGTCTTCCTACAAGCAAGACTTCAATTCAGGTAAGGGCAGTCACTTTTCTGCTCAAACGAACTACATTGTTCACGAAGCTCACACGTTTCTCATCTTAACTGACAAGCATTGGATGTTAGATGGTCAGTGCTTTGTATCAGTTTCAGAAGCAGATTTGAACTACATATGGTCCATATGTGTAGGAAACACCGTTCTTTTGTTCTGAGCACACTCAGATTTCCTGCTGTATTAGGGAATCTAGTAAGCAAGAGTGTGCTTCTCGCTCTAAAGCAGAGTATGATCCATGGATGAGAACTATGCTGTGTGTTTCCCTTCAGAAATGGACTGAAATCCCATGCTCTGTGACTTACTACATGCAAGACTTCGTTTCAGGTAAGTGCAGTCACTTTTCAGTTCAAAGGAACTACATCATTCACTAAGCTCACACGTTTCTCATCTTAACTGACAAGCATTGGATGTTAGGGGACCAGTGCTTTGTATCACTTTCAGAAGCAGAGTTGGACTAGGTATGGTCCGTATGTGTAGGAAACACCTTTCTTTTGTTCTCAGCAAACTCACGTTTCCTGCTGTCTTAGAGACTCTAGAAAGCACGATCGTGCTTCTTGTTCTAAAGCAGAGTGTGATCAATGGATGAGAACACTGCTGTGTGTTTCACTTCAGAAATGCAGTTAAATACCATGCTCTGAGTCTTCCTACAAGCAAGACTTCGTTTCAGGTAAGGGCAGTCACTTTTCTGCTCAAAAGAACTACATCTTTCACGAAGCTCACACCTTTCTCATCTTAACTGACAAGCATTGGATGTTAGAGGACCAGTGCATTCTATCAGTTTCAGAAGAATATTTGGATTACATATTGTCCTTATGTGTAGGAAACACCGTTCTTTTGTTCTAGGCACACTCAGATTTCCTGCTGTATTGGAGACTCTATAAAGCAAGAGTGGGCTTCTCGCTCTAAAGCAGAGTGTGATCTATGGATGAGAACTATGCTGTGTGTTTCACTTCAGAAATGGAGTTAAATCAAAGGCTCTGAGTCTTCCTACAAGCAAGACTTCGTTTCAGGTAAGGACAGTCACTTTTCAGCTCAAAGGAACTACATCGTTCACTGAGCTCACACGTTTCTCATCTTAACAGACAAGCATTGGATGTTAGAGGACCAGTGCTTTGTATCAGTTTCAGAAGCAGAGTTGGACTATATAATGTCCGTAATTGTAGGAAACACCGTTCTTTTGTTCTCAGCACACTCACGTTTCCTGCTGTCTTAGAGACTCTAGCAAGCAAGAGCGTGCTTCTTGTTCTAAAGCAGAGTGTGATCAATGGATGATTACACTGCTGTGTGTTTTACTTCAGAAATGGAGTTAAATCCCAGGCTCTGAGTCTTCCTACAAGCAAGACTTCAATTGAGGTAAGGGCAGTCACTTTTCTGCTCAAACGAACTACATTGTTCACCAAGCTCACACGTTTCTCATCTTAACTGACAAGCATTGGATGTTAGAGGACCAGTGCATTGTATCAGTTTCAGAAGAAGATTTGGACTACATATAGTCAGTATGTGTAGGAAACACCGTTCTTTTTTTCTGGGCACACTCAGATTTCCTGCTATATTAGAGACTCTAGAAAGCAAGAGCGTGCTTCTTGCTCTAAAGCAGAGTGTGATCCATTGATGAGAACTATGCTGTATGTTTCCCTTCAGAAATGGAGTTAAATCCCAGACTCTGTGTCTTCCTACAGGCAAGACTTCGTTTCAGGTAAGGGCAGTCACTTTTCAGCTCAAACGAACTACATCGTTCACGAAGCTCACACGTTTCTCATCTTAACAGACAAGCATTGGATTTTAGAGTACCAGTGCTTTGTATCAGTTTCAGATGCAGAGTTGGACTATATAATGTCTGTAATTGTAGGAAACACCGTTCCTTTGTTCTCAGCACACCAACATTTCCTGCTGTCTTAGAGACTCTAGCAAGCAAGAGCGTGCTTCTTGTTCTAAAGCAGAGTGTGATCAATGGATGATTACACTGCTGTGTGTTTTACTTCAGAAATGGAGTTAAATCCCAGGCTCTGAGTCTTCCTACAAGCAAGACTTCAATTCAGGTAAGGGCAGTCACCTTTCTGCTCAAACGAACTACATTTTTCACGAAGCTCACACGTTTCTCATCTTAACTGACAAGCATTGGATGTTAGATGGTCAGTGCTTTGTATCAGTTTCAGAAGCAGATTTGAACTACATATGGTCCATATGTGTAGGAAACACCGTTCTTTTGTTCTGAGCACACTCAGATTTCCTGCTGTATTAGGGAATCTAGTAAGCAAGAGTGTGCTTCTCGCTCTAAAGCAGAGTATGATCCATGGATGAGAACTATGCTGTGTGTTTCCCTTCAGAAATGGACTTAAATCCCATGCTCTGTGACTTACTACATGCAAGACTTCGTTTCAGGTAAGGGCAGTCACTTTTCAGTTCAAAGGAACTACATCATTCACTAAGCTCACACGTTTCTCATCTTAACTGACAAGCATTGGATGTTAGGGGACCAGTGCTTTGTATCACTTTCAGAAGCAGAGTTGGACTAGGTATGGTCCGTATGTGTAGGAAACACCTTTCTTTTGTTCTCAGCAAACTCACGTTTCCTGCTGTCTTAGAGACTCTAGAAAGCACGATCGTGCTTCTTGTTCTAAAGCAGAGTGTGATCAATGGATGAGAACACTGCTGTGTGTTTCACTTCAGAAATGCAGTTAAATACCATGCTCTGAGTCTTCCTACAAGCAAGACTTCGTTTCAGGTAAGGGCAGTCACTTTTCTGCTCAAAAGAACTACATCTTTCACGAAGCTCACACCTTTCTCATCTTAACTGACAAGCATTGGATGTTAGAGGACCAGTGCATTCTATCAGTTTCAGAAGAAGATTTGGATTACATATTGTCCTTATGTGTAGGAAACACTGTTCTTTTGTTCTAGGCACACTCAGATTTCCTGCTGGCTTAGAGAGTTTAGAAAGCAAGAGCGTGCTTCTCGCTCTAAAGCAGAGTGTGATCCATGGATGAGAACTATGCTGTGTGTTTCCCTTCAGAAATGGAGTTAAATCCCAGGCTCTGTGTCTTCCTACAAGCAAGACTTCGTTTCAGCTATGGCAGTCACTTTCCAGCTCAAACGAACTACATCCTTCACTGAGCTCACACGTTTCTCATCTTAACAGACAAGCATTGGATGTTAGAGGACCAGTGCTTTGTATCAGTTTCAGAAGCAGAGTTGGACTATATAATGTCCGTAATTGTAGGAAACACCGTTCTTTTGTTCTCAGCACACTCACGTTTCCTGCTGTCTTAGAGACTCTAGCAAGCAAGAGCGTGCTTCTTTTTCTAAAGCAGAGTGTGATCAATGGATGATTACACTGCTGTGTGTTTTACTTCAGAAATGGAGTTAAATCCCAGGCTATGAGTCTTCCTTCAAGCAAGACTTCAATTCAGGTAAGGGCAGTCACTTTTCTGCTCAAACGAACTACATTGTTCACCAAGCTCACACGTTTCTCATCTTAACTGACAAGCATTGGATGTTAGAGGACCAGTGCTTTGTATCACTTTCAGAAGCAGAGGTGGACTATGTATGGTCCTTATGTGTAGGAAACACCGTTCTTTTGTTCTCAGCACACTCACGTTTCCTGCTGTGTTAGAGACTTTAGAAAGCAAGAGCGTGCTTCTCGCTCTAAAGCAGAGTGTGATCCATGGATGAGAACTATGCTGTGTGTTTCCCTTCAGAAATGGAGTTAAACCCAGGCTCTGTGTCTTCCTACAAGCAAGACTTCGTTTCAGGTAAAGGCAGTCACTTTCCAGCTCAAACGAACTACATCGTTCACGAATCTCACACGTTTCTCATCTTAACAGACAAGCATTGGATTTTAGAGGACCAGTGCTTTGTATCAGTTTCAGATGCAGAGTTGGACTATATAATGTCCGTAATTGTAGGAAACACCGTTCTTTTGTTCTCAGCACACTCACATTTCCTGCTGTCTTAGAGACTCTAGAAAGCAAGAGCGTGCTTCTTGTTCTAAAGCAGAGTGTGATCAATGGATGTTTACACTGCTGTGTGTTTTACTTCAGAAATGGAGTTAAATCCTAGACTCTGTGTCTTCCTACAGGCAAGACTTCGTTTCAGGTAAGGGCAGTCACTTTTCAGCTCAAACGAACTACATCGTTCACGAAGCTCACACGTTTCTCATCTTAACAGACAAGCATTGGATTTTAGAGTACCAGTGCTTTGTGTCAGTTTCAGATGCAGAGTTGGACTATATAATGTCCGTAATTGTAGGAAACACCGTTCCTTTGTTCTCAGCACACCAACATTTCCTGCTGTCTTAGAGACTCTAGAAAGCAAGATCGTGCTTCTTGTTCTAAAGCAGAGTGTGATCAATGGATGATTACACTGCTGTGTGTTTTACTTCAGAAATGGAGTTAAATCCCAGGCTCTGAGTCTTCCTACAAGCAAGACTTCAATTCAGGTAAGGGCAGTCACTTTTCTGCTCAAACGAACTACATTGTTCACGAAGCTCACACGTTTCTCATCTTAACTGACAAGCATTGGATGTTAGATGGTCAGTGCTTTGTATCAGTTTCAGAAGCAGATTTGAACTACATATGGTCCATATGTGTAGGAAACACCGTTCTTTTGTTCTGAGCACACTCAGATTTCCTGCTGTATTAGGGACTCTAGTAAGCAAGAGTGTGCTTCTCGCTCTAAAGCAGAGTATGATCCATGGATGAGAACTATGCTGTGTGTTTCCCTTCAGAAATGGACTGAAATCCCATGCTCTGTGACTTACTACATGCAAGACTTCGTTTCAGGTAAGTGCAGTCACTTTTCAGTTCAAAGGAACTACATCATTCACTAAGCTCACACGTTTCTCATCTTAACTGACAAGCATTGGATGTTAGGGGACCAGTGCTTTGTATCACTTTCAGAAGCAGAGTTGGACTAGGTATGGTCCGTATGTGTAGGAAACACCTTTCTTTTGTTCTCAGCAAACTCACGTTTCCTGCTGTCTTAGAGACTCTAGAAAGCACGATCGTGCTTCTAGTTCTAAAGCAGAGTGTGATCAATGGATGAGAACACTGCTGTGTGTTTCACTTCAGAAATGCAGTTAAATACCATGCTCTGAGTCTTCCTACAAGCAAGACTTCGTTTCAGGTAAGGGCAGTCACTTTTCTGCTCAAAAGAACTACATCTTTCACGAAGCTCACACCTTTCTCATCTTAACTGACAAGCATTGGATGTTAGAGGACCAGTGCATTCTATCAGTTTCAGAAGAAGATTTGGATTACATATTGTCCTTATGTGTAGGAAACACCGTTCTTTTGTTCTAGGCATACTCAGATTTCCTGCTGTATTGGAGACTCTATAAAGCAAGAGTGGGCTTCTCGCTCTAAAGCAGAGTGTGATCTATGGATGAGAACTATGCTGTGTGTTTCACTTCAGAAATGGAGTTAAATCAAAGGCTCTGAGTCTTCCTACAAGCAAGACTTCGTTTCAGGTAAGGACAGTCACTTTTCAGCTCAAAGGAACTACATCGTTCACTGAGCTCACACGTTTCTCATCTTAACAGACAAGCATTGGATGTTAGAGGACCAGTGCTTTGTATCAGTTTCAGAAGCAGAGTTGGACTATATAATGTCCGTAATTGTAGGAAACACCGTTCTTTTGTTCTCAGCACACTCACGTTTCCTGCTGTCTTAGAGAATCTAGCAAGCAAGAGCGTGCTTCTTGTTCTAAAGCAGAGTGTGATCAATGGATGATTACACTGCTGTGTGTTTTACTTCAGAAATGGAGTTAAATCCCAGGCTATGAGTCTTCCTTCAAGCAAGACTTCAATTCAGGTAAGGGCAGTCACTTTTCTGCTCAAACGAACTACATTGTTCACCAAGCTCACACGTTTCTCATCTTAACTGACAAGCATTGGATGTTAGAGGACCAGTGCTTTGTATCACTTTCAGAAGCAGAGGTGGACTATGTATGGTCCTTATGTGTAGGAAACACCGTTCTTTTGTTCTCAGCACACTCACGTTTCCTGCTGTGTTAGAGACTTTAGAAAGCAAGAGCGTGCTTCTCGCTCTAAAGCAGAGTGTGATCCATGGATGAGAACTATGCTGTGTGTTTCCCTTCAGAAATGGAGTTAAACCCAGGCTCTGTGTCTTCCTACAATCAAGACTTCGTTTCAGGTAAAGGCAGTCACTTTCCAGCTCAAACGAACTACATCGTTCACGAATCTCACACGTTTCTCATCTTAACAGACAAGCATTGGATTTTAGAGGACCAGTGCTTTGTATCAGTTTCAGATGCAGAGTTGGACTATATAATGTCCGTAATTGTAGGAAACACCGTTCTTTTGTTCTCAGCACACTCACATTTCCTGCTGTCTTAGAGACTCTAGAAAGCAAGAGCGTGCTTCTTGTTCTAAAGCAGAGTGTGATCAATGGATGATTACACTGCTGTGTGTTTTACTTCAGAAATGGAGTTAAATCCCAGGCTCTGAGTCTTCCTACAAGCAAGACTTCAATTCAGGTAAGGGCAGTCACTTTTCTGCTCAAACGAACTACATTGTTCACGAAGCTCACACGTTTCTCATTTTAACTGACAAGCATTGGATGTTAGATGGTCAGTGCTTTGTATCAGTTTCAGAAGCAGATTTGGACTACATATGGTCCATATGTGTAGGAAACACCGTTCTTTTGTTATGGGCACACTCAGATTTCCTGCTGTATTAGAGACTATAGAAAGCAAGAGCGTGCTTCTCGCTCTAAAGCAGAGTGTGAACCATGGATGAGAACTATGCTGTGTGTTTCACTTCAGAAATGGAGTTAAATCCCAGGCTCTGTGTCTTCCTACAAGCAAGACTTCGTTTCAGCTATGGCAGTCACTTTCCAGCTCAAACGAACTACATCCTTCACTGAGCTCACACGTTTCTCATCTTAACAGACAAGCATTGGATGTTAGAGGACCAGTGCATTGTATCAGTTTCAGAAGAAGATTTGGACTACATATAGTCAGTATGTGTAGGAAACACCGTTCTTTTTTTCTGGGCACACTCAGATTTCCTGCTATATTAGAGACTCTAGAAGGCAAGAGCGTGCTTCTTGCTCTAAAGCAGAGTGTGATCCATTGATGAGAACTATGCTGTATGTTTCCCTTCAGAAATGGAGTTAAATCCTAGACTCTGTGTCTTCCTACAGGCAAGACTTCGTTTCAGGTAAGGGCAGTCACTTTTCAGCTCAAACGAACTACATCGTTCACGAAGCTCACACGTTTCTCATCTTAACAGACAAGCATTGGATTTTAGAGTACCAGTGCTTTGTGTCAGTTTCAGATGCAGAGTTGGACTATATAATGTCCGTAATTGTAGGAAACACCGTTCCTTTGTTCTCAGCACACCAACATTTCCTGCTGTCTTAGAGACTCTAGCAAGCAAGAGCGTGCTTCTTGTTCTAAAGCAGAGTGTGATCAATGGATGATTACACTGCTGTGTGTTTTACTTCAGAAATGGAGTTAAATCCCAGGCTCTGAGTCTTCCTACAAGCAAGACTTCAATTCAGGTAAGGGCAGTCACTTTTCTGCTCAAACGACCTACATTTTTCACGAAGCTCACACGTTTCTCATCTTAACTGACAAGCATTGGATGTTAGATGGTCAGTGCTTTGTATCAGTTTCAGAAGCAGATTTGAACTACATATGGTCCATATGTGTAGGAAACACCGTTCTTTTGTTCTGAGCACACTCAGATTTCCTGCTGTATTAGGGAATCTAGTAAGCAAGAGTGTGCTTCTCGCTCTAAAGCAGAGTATGATCCATGGATGTGAACTATGCTGTGTGTTTCCCTTCAGAAATGGACTTAAATCCCATGCTCTGTGACTTACTACATGCAAGACTTCGTTTCAGGTAAGTGCAGTCACTTTTCAGTTCAAAGGAACTACATCATTCACTAAGCTCACACGTTTCTCATCTTAACTGACAAGCATTGGATGTTAGGGGACCAGTGCTTTGTATCACTTTCAGAAGCAGAGTTGGACTAGGTATGGTCCGTATGTGTAGGAAACACCTTTCTTTTGTTCTCAGCAAACTCACGTTTCCTGCTGTCTTAGAGACTCTAGAAAGCACGATCGTGCTTCTTGTTCTAAAGCAGAGTGTGATCAATGGATGAGAACACTGCTGTGTGTTTCACTTCAGAAATGCAGTTAAATACCATGCTCTGAGTCTTCCTACAAGCAAGACTTCGTTTCAGGTAGGGCAGTCACTTTTCTGCTCAAAAGAACTACATCTTTCACGAAGCTCACACCTTTCTCATCTTAACTGACAAGCATTGGATGTTAGAGGACCAGTGCATTCTATCAGTTTCAGAAGAAGATTTGGATTACATATTGTCCTTATGTGTAGGAAACACCGTTCTTTTGTTCTAGGCACACTCAGATTTCCTGCTGTATTGGAGACTCTATAAAGCAAGAGTGGGCTTCTCGCTCTAAAGTAGAGTGTGATCTATGGATGAGAAGTATGCTGTGTGTTTCACTTCAGAAATGGAGTTAAATCAAAGGCTCTGAGTCTTCCTACAAGCAAGACTTCGTTTAAGGTAAGGACAGTCACTTTTCAGCTCAAAGGAACTACATCGTTCACTGAGCTCACACGTTTCTCATCTTAACAGACAAGCATTGGATGTTAGAGGACCAGTGCTTTGTATCAGTTTCAGAAGCAGAGTTGGACTATATAATGTCCGTAATTGTAGGAAACACCGTTCTTTTGTTCTCAGCACACTCACGTTTCCTGCTGTCTTAGAGACTCTAGCAAGCAAGAGCGTGCTTCTTGTTCTAAAGCAGAGTGTGATCAATGGATGATTACACTGCTGTGTGTTTTACTTCAGAAATGGAGTTAAATCCCAGGCTCTGAGTCTTCCTACAAGCAAGACTTCAATTCATGTAAGGGCAGTCAATTTTCTGCTCAAACGAACTACATTGTTCACCAAGCTCACACGTTTCTCATCTTAACTGACAAGCATTGGATGTTAGAGGACCAGTGCTTTGTATCACTTTCAGAAGCAGAGGTGGACTACGTATGGTCCTTATGTGTAGGAAACACCGTTCTTTTGTTCTCAGCACACTCACATTTCCTGCTGTGTTAGAGACTTTAGAAAGCAAGAGCGTGCTTCTCGCTCTAAAGCAGAGTGTGATCCATGGATGAGAACTATGCTGTGTGTTTCCCTTCAGAAATGGAGTTAAATCCCAGGCTCTGTGTCTTCCTACAAGCAAGACTTCGTTTCAGGTAAAGGCAGTCACTTTCCAGCTCAAACGAACTACATTGTTCACGAATCTCACACGTTTCTCATCTTAACAGACAAGCATTGGATTTTAGAGGACCAGTGCTTTGTATCAGTTTCAGAAGCAGATTTGGACTACATATGGTCCATATGTGTAGGAAACACCGTTCTTTTGTTCTGGGCACACTCAGATTTCCTGCTGTATTAGAGACTCTATAAAGCAAGAGTGTGCTTCTCGCTCTAAACCAGAGTGTGATCCATGGATGAGAACTATGCTGTGTGTTTCCCTTCAGAAATGGACTTAAATCCCAGGCTCTGAGTCTCCCTACAAGCAAGACTTCGTTTCAGGTAAGGGCAGTCACTTTACAGCTCAAACGAACTACATCGTTCACAGAGCTCACACGTTTCTCATCTTAACTGACAAGCATTGGATGTTAGAGGACCAGTGCTTTGTATCTGTTTCAGAAGCAGAGTTGGACTAGATATGGTCCGTATGTGTAGGAAACACCGTTCTTTTGTTCTCAGCACACTCACGTTTCCTGCTGTTTAGAGACTTTAGAAAGCAAGAGCGTGCTTCTCGCTCTAAAGCAGAGTGTGATCCATGCATGTAAACTATGCTGTGTGTTTCCCTTCAGAAAAGTAGTTAAATCCCAGGCTCTATGTCTCCCTACAAGCAAGACTTCGTTTCAGGAAAGGGCAGTCACTTTTCTGCTCAAACGAACTACATCTTTCACGGAGCTCAGACGTTTCTCATCTTAACAGACAAGCATTGGATGGTAGAGGACCACTGCTTTGTATCAGTTTCAGAAGCAGAGTTGGACTAGATATGGTCCGTATGTGTAGGAAACACCGTTCTTTTGGTCTCAGCAAACTCACGTTTCCTGCTGTCTTAGAGATTCTAGAAAGCAAGAGCGTGCTTCTTGTTCTAAAGCAGAGTGTGATCAATGGATGAGAACTATGCTGTGTGTTTCACTTCAGAAATGGAGTTAAATCCAAGGCTCTGACTCTTCCTACAAGCAAGACTTCGTTTCAGGTAAGGGCAGTCACTTTTCTGCTCAAACGAACTACATCGTTCACGAAGCTCACACGTTTCTCAACTTAATTGACAAGCATTGGTTGTTAGAGGTTCAGTGCTTTGTATCAGTTGCAGAAGAAGAGTTGGACTAGATATGGTCCGTATGTGTAGGAAACACCTTTCTTTTGTTCTCAGCACACTAACATTTCCTGCTGTCTTAGAGACTCTAGAAAGCAAGAGTGTGCTTCTCGCTCTAAAGCAGAGTGTGATCCATGAATGAGAACTATGCTGTGTGTTTGCCTTCAGAAATGGAGTTAAATCCCAGGGTCTGAGTCTTCCTACAAGCAAGACTTCGTTTCAGGTAAGGGCAGTCAGTTTTCTGCTCAAACGAACAACATCTTTCACGAAGCTCACAAGATTCTCATCTTAATTGAAAAGCATTGGATGTTAGAGGACCAGTGTTTTGTATCAGTTTCAGATGCAGAGTTGGACTATATAATGTCCGTAAGGGTAGGAAACACCGTTCTTTTGCTCTCAGCACACTCACATTTCCTGATGTCTTAGAGAATCTAGAAATCAAGAGCGTGCTTCTTGTTCTAAAGCAGAGTTTGATCAATGGATGATTACACGGCTGTGTGTTTTACTTCAAAATGGAGTTAAATCCCAGGCTCTGAGTCTTCCTATAAGGAAGACTTCAATTCAGGTAAGGGCAGTCACTTTTCTGCTCAAACGAACTACACCGTTCACGAAGCTCACACGTTTCTCATCTTAACTGACAAGCATTGGATGTATGATGGTCAGTGCTTTGTATCAGTTTCAGAAGCAGATTTGGACTACATATGGTCCATATGTGTAGGAAACACCCTTCTTTTGTTCTGGGCACACTCAGATTTCATGCTGTATTAGAGAATCTAGAAAGCAAGAGTGTGCTTCTCACTCTAAAGCAGAGTGTGATCCATGAATGAGAACTATGCTGTGTGTTTCCCTTCATAAAAGGAGTTAAATCCTAGGCTCTGTGTCTTCCTACAAGCAAGACTTCGTTTCAGGTAAGGGCAGTCACTTTTCAGCTCAAAGGAACTACATCGTTCACGAAGCTCACACGTTTCTCATCTTAACTGACAAGCATTGGATGTTAGAGGGTCAGTGCTTTGTATCACTTTCAGAAGCAGAGTTGGCCTAGATATGGTCCGTATGTGTAGGAAACACCGTTCTTTTGTTCTCAGCACACTCATGTTTCCTGCTGTTTAGAGACTTTAGAAAGCAAGAGCGTGTTTCTCGCTCTAAAGCAGAGTGTGATCCATGGATGAAAACTATGCTGTGTATTTCCCTTCAGAAATGGAGTTAAATCCCAGGCTCTGAGTCTTCCTACAAGCAAGACTTCGTTTCAGTTAAGGGCAGTCAGTTTTCTGCTCAAAAGAACTACATCTTTCACGAAGCTCACACCTTTCTCATCTTAACTGACAAGCATTGGATGTTAGAGGACCAGTGCATTCTATCAGTTTCAGAAGAAGATTTGGATTACATATTGTCCTTATGTGTAGGAAACACCGTTCTTTTGTTCTAGGCACACTCAGATTTCCTGCTGTATTGGAGACTCTATAAAGCAAGAGTGGGCTTCTCGCTCTAAAGCAGAGTGTGATCTATGGATGAGAACTATGCTGTGTGTTTCACTTCAGAAATGGAGTTAAATCAAAGGCTCTGAGTCTTCCTACAAGCAAGACTTCGTTTCAGGTAAGGACAGTCACTTTTCAGCTCAAAGGAACTACATCGTTCACTGAGCTCACACGTTTCTCATCTTAACAGACAAGCATTGGATGTTAGAGGACCAGTGCTTTGTATCAGTTTCAGAAGCAGAGTTGGACTATATAATGTCCGTAATTGTAGGAAACACCGTTCTTTTGTTCTCAGCACACTCACGTTTCCTGCTGTCTTAGAGACTCTAGCAAGCAAGAGCGTGCTTCTTGTTCTAAAGCAGAGTGTGATCAATGGATGATTACACTGCTGTGTGTTTTACTTCAGAAATGGAGTTAAATCCCAGGCTCTGAGTCTTCCTACAAGCAAGACTTCAATTCATGTAAGGGCAGTCAATTTTCTGCTCAAACGAACTACATTGTTCACCAAGCTCACACGTTTCTCATCTTAACTGACAAGCATTGGATGTTAGAGGACCAGTGCTTTGTATCACTTTCAGAAGCAGAGGTGGACTACGTATGGTCCTTATGTGTAGGAAACACCGTTCTTTTGTTCTCAGCACACTCATATTTCCTGCTGTGTTAGAGACTTTAGAAAGCAAGAGCGTGCTTCTCGCTCTAAAGCAGAGTGTGATCCATGGATGAGAACTATGCTTTGTGTTTCCCTTCAGAAATGGAGTTAAATCCCAGGCTCTGTGTCTTCCTACAAGCAAGACTTCGTTTCAGGTAAAGGCAGTCACTTTCCAGCTCAAACGAACTACATTTTTCACGAATCTCACACGTTTCTCATCTTAACAGACAAGCATTGGATTTTAGAGGACCAGTGCTTTGTATCACTTTCAGAAGCAGAGTTGGCCTAGATATGGTCCGTATGTGTAGGAAACACCGTTCTTTTGTTCTCAGCACACTCACGTTTCCTGCTGTCTTAGAGACTCTAGAAAGCAAGATCGTGCTTCTTGTTCTAAAGCAGAGTGAGATCAATGGATGAGAACACTGCTGTGTGTTTCACTTCAGAAATGGACTTAAATCCCAGGCTCTCTGTCTTACTACAAGCAAGACTTCGTTTCAGGTAAGTGCAGTCACTTTTCAGTTCAAAGGAACTACATCATTCACAAAGCTCACACGTTTCTCATCTTAACTGACTAGCATTGGATGTTAGAGGACCAGTGCATTCTATCAGTTTCAGAAGAAGATTTGGACTATATATAGTCCGTATGTGTATTAAACACCGTTCTTTTGTTCTGGGCAGACTCAGATTTCCTGCTGTCTTAGAGTCTCTAGAAAGCAATAGTGTGCTTCTTGCTCTTAAGCAGAGTGTGATCCATGGATGAGAACTATGCTGTGTGTTTCCCTTCAGAAATGGAGTTAAATCACAGACTCTGAGTCTTCCTACAAGCAAGAATTCGTTTCAGGTAAGGGCAGTCAGTTTTCTGCTCAAACAAACTATATCTTTCACGAAGCTCACACGTTTCTCATCTTAATTGACAAGCATTGGATGTTAGAGGACCAGTGCATTCTATCAGTTTCAGAAGAAGAGTTGGACTATATATGGTCCGTATGTGTAGGAAACACCGTTCTTTTGTTCTCAGCACACTCACGTTTCCTGCTGTCTTAGAGAGTTTAGAAAGCAAGAGCGTGCTTCTCGCTCTAAAGCAGAGTGTGATCCATGGATGAAAACTATGCTGTGTGTTTCCCTTCAGAAAAGTAGTTAAATCCCAGGCTCTATGCCTTCCTACAGGCAAGACTTCGTTTCAGGTAAGGGCAGTCACTTTTCAGCTCAAACGAACTACATCTTTCACGGAGCTCACTCGATTCTCATCTTAACAGACAAGCATTGGATGGTAGAGGACCAGTGCTTTGTATCAGTTTCAGAAGCAGAGTTCGACTAGATATGGTCCGTATGTGTATGAAACACCGTTATTTTGTTCTCAGCAAACTCACGTTTCCTGCTGTCTTAGAGACTCTAGAAAGAAGAGCATGCTTCTTGTTCAAACGCAGAGTGTGATCAATGGATGAGAACACTGCTGTGTGTTTCACTTCAGAAATGGAATTAAATCCCAGGCTCTGAGTCTTCCTACAAGCAAGACTTCGTTTCAGGTAAGGGCAGCCAGTTTTCTGTTCAAACGAACTACATCATTCACCAAGGTCACACGTTTCTCATCTTAAATGACAACCATTGGATGTTAGAGGACCAGTGCTTTGTATCAGTTTCAGAAGCAGATTTGGACTACATATGGTCCATATGTGTAGGAAACACTGTTCTTTTGTTCTAAGCACACTAACGTTTCCTGAATTCTTAGAGACTGTAGAAAGCAAGAGCGTGCTTCTCGCTATAAAGCCGAGTGGGAACCATGGATGAGAACTATGCTGTGTGTTTCACTTCAGAAAAGGAATTAAATCCCAGGCTCTGTGTCTTCGTACAAGCAAGACTTCGTTTCAGGTAAGGGCAGTCACTTTTCAGCTCAAACGAACTATATCGTTCACGGACCTCACACGTTTCTCATCTTAACAGACAAGCATTGGATTTTAGAGTACCAGTGCTTTGTATCAGTTTCAGATGCAGAGTTGGACTATATAATGTCCGTAATTGTAGGAAACACCGTTCCTTTGTTCTCAGCACACCAACATTTCCTGCTGTCTTAGAGACTCTAGAAAGCAAGATCGTGCTTCTTGTTCTAAAGCAGAGTGTGATCAATGGATGATTACACTGCTGTGTGTTTTACTTCAGAAATGGAGTTAAATCCCAGGCTCTGAGTCTTCCTACAAGCAAGACTTCAATTCAGGTAAGGGCAGTCACTTTTCTGCTCAAACGAACTACATTGTTCACGAAGCTCACACGTTTCTCATCTTAACTGACAAGCATTGGATGTTAGATGGTCAGTGCTTTGTATCAGTTTCAGAAGCAGATTTGAACTACATATGGTCCATATGTGTAGGAAACACCGTTCTTTTGTTCTGAGCACACTCAGATTTCCTGCTGTATTAGGGACTCTAGTAAGCAAGAGTGTGCTTCTCGCTCTAAAGCAGAGTATGATCCATGGATGAGAACTATGCTGTGTGTTTCCCTTCAGAAATGGACTTAAATCCCATGCTCTGTGACTTACTACATGCAAGACTTCGTTTCAGGTAAGTGCAGTCACTTTTCAGTTCAAAGGAACTACATCATTCACTAAGCTCACACGTTTCTCATCTTAACTGACAAGCATTGGATGTTAGGGGACCAGTGCTTTGTATCACTTTCAGAAGCAGAGTTGGACTAGGTATGGTCCGTATGTGTAGGAAACACCTTTCTTTTGTTCTCAGCAAACTCACGTTTCCTGCTGTCTTAGAGACTCTAGAAAGCACGATCGTGCTTCTTGTTCTAAAGCAGAGTGTGATCAATGGATGAGAACACTGCTGTGTGTTTCACTTCAGAAATGCAGTTAAATACCATGCTCTGAGTCTTCCTACAAGCAAGACTTCGTTTCAGGTAAGGGCAGTCACTTTTCTGCTCAAAAGAACTACATCTTTCACGAAGCTCACACCTTTCTCATCTTAACTGACAAGTATTGGATGTTAGAGGACCAGTGCATTCTATCAGTTTCAGAAGAAGATTTGGATTACATATTGTCCTTATGTGTAGGAAACACCGTTCTTTTGTTCTAGGCACACTCAGATTTCCTGCTGTATTGGAGACTCTATAAAGCAAGAGTGGGCTTCTCGCTCTAAAGCAGAGTGTGATCTATGGATGAGAACTATGCTGTGTGTTTCACTTCAGAAATGGAGTTAAATCAAAGGCTCTGAGTCTTCCTACAAGCAAGACTTTGTTTCAGGTAAGGACAGTCACTTTTCAGCTCAAAGGAACTACATCGTTCACTGAGCTCACACGTTTCTCATTTTAACAGACAAGCATTGGGTGTTAGAGGACCAGTGCTTTGTATCAGTTTCAGAAGCAGAGTTGGACTATATAATGTCCGTAATTGTAGGAAACACCGTTCTTTTGTTCTCAGCACACTCACGTATCCTGCTGTCTTAGAGACTCTAGCAAGCAAGAGCGTGCTTCTTGTTCTAAAGCAGAGTGTGATCAATGGATGATTACACTGCTGTGTGTTTTACTTCAGAAATGGAGTTAAATCCCAGGCTCTGAGTCTTCCTACAAGCAAGACTTCAATTCAGGTAAGGGCAGTCACTTTTCTGCTCAAATGAACTACATTGTTCACCAAGCTCACACGTTTCTCATCTTAACTGACAAGCATTGGATGTTAGAGGACCAGTGCTTTGTATCACTTTCAGAAGCAGAGGTGGACTACGTATGGTCCTTATGTGTAGGAAACACCTTTCTTTTGTTCTCAGCACACTCACGTTTCCTGCTGTGTTAGAGACTTTAGAAAGCAAGAGCGTGCTTCTCGCTCTAAAGCAGAGTGTGATCCATGGATGAGAACTATGCTGTGTGTTTCCTTTCAGAAATGGAGTTAAATCCCAGGCTCGGTGTCTTCCTACAAACAAGACTTCGTTTCAGGTAAAGGCAGTCACTTTCCAGCTCAAACGAACTACATCGTTCACGAATCTCACACGTTTCTCATCTTAACAGACAAGCATTGGATTTTAGAGGACCAGTGCTTTGTATCAGTTTCAGATGCAGAGTTGGACTACATAATGTCCGTAATTGTAGGAAACACCGTTCTTTTGTTCTCAGCACACTCACATATCCTGCTGTCTTAGAGACTCTAGAAAGCAAGAGCGTGCTTCTTGTTCTAAAGCAGAGTGTGATCAAGGGATGATTACACTGCTGTGTGTTTTACTTCAGAAATGGAGTTAAATCCCAGGCTCTGAGTCTTCCTACAAGCAAGACTTCAATTCAGGTAAGGGCAGTCACTTTTCTGCTCAAACGAACTACATTGTTCACGAAGCTCACACGTTTCTCATTTTAACTGACAAGCCTTGGATGTTAGATGGTCAGTGCTTTGTATCTGTTTCAGAAGCAGATTTGGACTACATATGGTCCATATGTGTAGGAAACACCGTTCTTTTGTTCTGGGCACACTCAGATTTCCTGCTGTATTAGAGACTCTATAAAGCAAGAGTGTGCTTCTCGCTCTAAACCAGAGTGTGATCCATGGATGAGAACTATGCTGTGTGTTTCCCTTCAGAAATGGACTTAAATCCCAGGCTCTGAGTCTCCCTACAAGCAAGACTTCGTTTCAGGTAAGGGCAGTCACTTTACAGCTCAAACGAACCACATCGTTCACAGAGCTCACACGTTTCTCATCTTAACTGACAAGCATTGGATGTTAGGGGACCAGTGCTTTGTATCACTTTCAGAAGCAGAGTTGGACTAGGTATGGTCCGTATGTGTAGGAAACACCTTTCTTTTGTTCTCAGCAAACTCACGTTTCCTGCTGTCTTAGAGAATCTAGAAAGCACGATCGTGCTTCTTGTTCTAAAGCAGAGTGTGATCAATGGATGAGAACACTGCTGTGTGTTTCACTTCAGAAATGCAGTTAAATACCATGCTCTGAGTCTTCCTACAAGCAAGACTTCGTTTCAGGTAAGGGCAGTCACTTTTCTGCTCAAAAGAACTACATCTTTCACGAAGCTCACACCTTTCTCATCTTAACTGACAAGTATTGGATGTTAGAGGACCAGTGCATTCTATCAGTTTCAGAAGAAGATTTGGATTACATATTGTCCTTATGTGTAGGAAACACCGTTCTTTTGTTCTAGGCACACTCAGATTTCCTGCTGTATTGGAGACTCTATAAAGCAAGAGTGGGCTTCTCGCTCTAAAGCAGAGTGTGATCTATGGATGAGAACTATGCTGTGTGTTTCACTTCAGAAATGGAGTTAAATCAAAGGCTCTGAGTCTTCCTACAAGCAAGACTTTGTTTCAGGTAAGGACAGTAACTTTTCAGCTCAAAGGAACTACATCGTTCACTGAGCTCACACGTTTCTCATTTTAACAGACAAGCATTGGGTGTTAGAGGACCAGTGCTTTGTATCAGTTTCAGAAGCAGAGTTGGACTATATAATGTCCGTAATTGTAGGAAACACCGTTCTTTTGTTCTCAGCACACTCACGTATCCTGCTGTCTTAGAGACTCTAGCAAGCAAGAGCGTGCTTCTTGTTCTAAAGCAGAGTGTGATCAATGGATGATTACACTGCTGTGTGTTTTACTTCAGAAATGGAGTTAAATCCCAGGCTCTGAGTCTTCCTACAAGCAAGACTTCAATTCAGGTAAGGGCAGTCACTTTTCTGCTCAAATGAACTACATTGTTCACCAAGCTCACACGTTTCTCATCTTAACTGACAAGCATTGGATGTTAGAGGACCAGTGCTTTGTATCACTTTCAGAAGCAGAGGTGGACTACGTATGGTCCTTATGTGTAGGAAACACCGTTCTTTTGTTCTCAGCACACTCACGTTTCCTGCTGTGTTAGAGACTTTAGAAAGCAAGAGCGTGCTTCTCGCTCTAAAGCAGAGTGTGATCCATGGATGAGAACTATGCTGTGTGTTTCCCTTCAGAAATGGAGTTAAATCCCAGGCTCGGTGTCTTCCTACAAACAAGACTTCGTTTCAGGTAAAGGCAGTCACTTTCCAGCTCAAACGAACTACATCGTTCACGAATCTCACACGTTTCTCATCTTAACAGACAAGCATTGGATTTTAGAGGACCAGTGCTTTGTATCAGTTTCAGATGCAGAGTTGGACTACATAGTGTCCGTAATTGTAGGAAACACCGTTCTTTTGTTCTCAGCACACTCACATTTCCTGCTGTCTTAGAGACTCTAGAAAGCAAGAGCGTGCTTCTTGTTCTAAAGCAGAGTGTGATCAAGGGATGATTACACTGCTGTGTGTTTTACTTCAGAAATGGAGTTAAATCCCAGGCTCTGAGTCTTCCTACAAGCAAGACTTCAATTCAGGTAAGGGCAGTCACTTTTCTGCTCAAACGAACTACATTGTTCACGAAGCTCACACGTTTCTCATTTTAACTGACAAGCCTTGGATGTTAGATGGTCAGTGCTTTGTATCTGTTTCAGAAGCAGATTTGGACTACATATGGTCCATATGTGTAGGAAACACCGTTCTTTTGTTCTGGGCACACTCAGATTTCCTGCTGTATTAGAGACTCTATAAAGCAAGAGTGTGCTTCTCGCTCTAAACCAGAGTGTGATCCATGGATGAGAACTATGCTGTGTGTTTCCCTTCAGAAATGGACTTAAATCCCAGGCTCTGAGTCTCCCTACAAGCAAGACTTCGTTTCAGGTAAGGGCAGTCACTTTACAGCTCAAACGAACCACATCGTTCACAGAGCTCACATGTTTCTCATCTTAACTGACAAGCATTGGATGTTAGAGGACCAGTGCTTTGTATCTGTTTCAGAAGCAGAGTTGGACTAGATATGGTCCGTATGTGTAGGAAACACCTTTCTTTTGTTCTCAGCACACTCACGTTTCCTGCTGTTTAGAGACTTTAGAAAGCAAGAGCGTGCTTCTCGCTCTAAAGCAGAGTGTGATCCATGCATGTAAACTATGCTGTGTGTTTCCCTTCAGAAAAGTAGTTAAATCCCAGGCTCTATGTCTCCCTACAAGCAAGACTTCGTTTCAGGTAAGGGCAGTCACTTTTCTGCTCAAACGAACTACATCTTTCACGGAGCTCAGACGTTTCTCATCTTAACAGACAAGCATTGGATGGTAGAGGACCACTGCTTTGTATCAGTTTCAGAAGCAGAGTTGGACTAGATATGGTCCGTATGTGTAGGAAACACCGTTCTTTTGGTCTCAGGAAACTCACGTTTCCTGCTGTCTTAGAGATTCTAGAAAGCAAGAGCGTGCTTCTTGTTCTAAAGCAGAGTGTGATCAATGGATGAGAACTATGCTGTGTGTTTCACTTCAGAAATGGAGTTAAATCCAAGGCTCTGACTCTTCCTACAAGCAAGACTTCGTTTCAGGTAAGGGCAGTCACTTTTCTGCTCAAACGAACTACATCGTTCACGAAGCTCACACGTTTCTCAACTTAATTGACAAGCATTGGATGTTAGAGGTTCAGTCCTTTGTATCAGTTGCAGAAGAAGAGTTGGACTAGATATGGTCCGTATGTGTAGGAAACACCTTTCTTTTGTTCTCAGCACACTAACATTTCCTGCTGTCTTAGAGACTCTAGAAAGCAAGAGTGTGCTTCTCGCTCTAAAGCAGAGTGTGATCCATGAATGAGAACTATGCTGTGTGTTTGCCTTCAGAAATGGAGTTAAATCCCAGGGTCTGAGTCTTCCTACAAGCAAGACTTCGTTTCAGGTAAGGGCAGTCAGTTTTCTGCTCAAACGAACAACATCTTTCACGAAGCTCACACGATTCTCATCTTAATTGACAAGCATTGGATGTTAGAGGACCAGTGTTTTGTATCAGTTTCAGATGCAGAGTTGGACTATATAATGTCCGTAAGGGTAGGAAACACCGTTCTTTTGCTCTCAGCACACTCACATTTCCTGATGTCTTAGAGAATCTAGAAATCAAGAGCGTGCTTCTTGTTCTAAAGCAGAGTTTGATCAATGGATGATTACACGGCTGTGTGTTTTACTTCAGAAATGGAGTTAAATCCCAGGCTCTGAGTCTTCCTATAAGGAAGACTTCAATTCAGGTAAGGGCAGTCACTTTTCTGCTCAAACGAACTACACCGTTCACGAAGCTCACACGTTTCTCATCTTAACTGACAAGCATTGGATGTATGATGGTCAGTGCTTTGTATCAGTTTCAGAAGCAGATTTGGACTACATATGGTCCATATGTGTAGGAAACACCCTTCTTTTGTTCTGGGCACACTCAGATTTCCTGCTGTATTAGAGAATCTAGAAAGCAAGAGTGTGCTTCTCGCTCTAAAGCAGAGTGTGATCCATGAATGAGAACTATGCTGTGTGTTTCCCTTCATAAAAGGAGTTAAATCCTAGGCTCTGTGTCTTCCTACAAGCAAGACTTCGTTTCAGGTAAGGGCAGTCACTTTTCAGCTCAAAGGAACTACATCGTTCACGAAGCTCACACGCTTCTCATCTTAACTGACAAGCATTGGATGTTAGAGGGTCAGTGCTTTGTATCAGTTTCAGAAGCAGAGTTGGACTAGATATGGTCCGTATGTGTAGGAAACACCGTTCTTTTGTTCTCAGCACACTCATGTTTCCTGCTGTTTAGAGACTTTAGAAAGCAAGAGCGTGTTTCTCGCTCTAAAGCAGAGTGTGATCCATGGATGAAAACTATGCTGTGTATTTCCATTCAGAAATGGAGTTAAATCCCAGGCTCTGAGTCTTCCTACAAGCAAGACTTCGTTTCAGGTAAGGGCAGTCAGTTTTCTGCTCAAACGAACTACATCTTTCACGAAGATCACACGATTCTCATCTTAATTGACAAGCATTGGATGTTAAAGGACCAGTGCTTTGTATCAGTTTCAGAAGAAGAGTTTGACTAGATATGGTCCGTATGTGTAGGAAACACCGTTCTTTTGTTCTCAGCACACTCACGTTTCCTGCTGTCTCAGAGACTCTAGAAAGCAAGATCGTGCTTCTTGTTCTAAAGCAGAGTGTGATCAATGGATGAGAACACTGCTGTGTGTTTCACTTCAGAAATGGAGTTAAATCCCAGGCTCTCTGTCTTACTACAAGCAAGACTTTGTTTCAGGTAAGTGCAGTCACTTTTCAGTTCAAAGGAACTACATCATTCACAAAGCTCACACGATTCTCATCTTAACTGACAAGCATTGGATGTTAGAGGACCAGTGCATTCTATCAGTTTCAGAAGAAGATTTTGACTATATATAGTCCGTATGTGTAGGAAACACCGTTCTTTTGTTCTGGGCAGAGTCAGATTTCCTGCTGTCTTAGAGTCTCTAGAAAGCAAGAGTGTGCTTCTTGCTCTTAAGCAGAGTGTGAACCATGGATGAGAACTATGCTGTGTGTTTCCCTTCAGAAATGGAGTTAAATCCCAGGCTCTGAGTCTTCCTACAAGCAAGAATTCGTTTCAGGTAAGGGCAGTCAGTTTTCTGCTCAAACAAACTACATCTTTCACGAAGCTCACACGTTTCTCATCTTAATTGACAAGCATTGGATGTTAGAGGACCAGTGCTTTGTATCAGTTTCAGAAGAAGAGTTGGACTAGATATGGTCCTTATGTGTAGGAAACACCGTTCTTTTGTTCTCAGCACACTCACGTTTACTGCTGTCTTAGAGACTCTAGAAAGCATGAGCGTGCTTCTCCCTCTAAAGCAGAGTGTGATCCATGGATGAGAACTATGCTGTGTGTTTCCCTTCAGAAATGGAGTTAAATCCCAGGCTCTGAGTCTTCCTAAAAGCAAGACTTCGTTTCAGGTAAGGGCAGTCACTTTTCTGCTCAAACGAAGTACATCTTTCACGAAGCTCACACGTTTCTCATCTTAACTGACAAGCATTGGATGTTAGAGGGTCAGTGCTTTGTATCAGTTTCAGAAGCAGATTTGGACTACATATGGTCCATATGTGTAGGAAACACCATTCTTTTTTTCTGGGCACACCCAGATTTCCTGCTGTATTAGAGAATCTAGAAATCTAGAGTGTGCTTCTCGCTCTAAAGCTGAGTGTGATCCATGGATGAGAACTGTGCTGTGTGTTTCACTTCAGAAATGGAGTTAAATCCCAGGCTCTGTGTCTTACTACCAGCAAGAATTCGTTTCAGGTAAGGGCAGTCACCTTTCAGGTCAAAGGAACAACATCATTCACAAAGCTCACACGTTTCTCATCTTAAATGACAAGCATTGGATGTTAGAGGACCAGTGCATTCTATCAGTTTCAGAAGAAGAGTTGGACTAGATATGGTCCGTATGTGTAGGAAACACCGTTCTTTTGTTCTCAGCACACTCACATTTCCTGCTGTCTTAGAGACTCTAGAAAGCAAGAGCGTGCTTCTCGCTCTAAAGCAGAGTGTGATCCATGGATGAGAACTATGCTGTGTGTTTCCCTTCAGAAATGGACTTAAATCCCAGGCTCTGAGTCTCCCTACAAACAAGAATTCGTTTCATGTAAGGGCAGTCACATTTCAGCTCAAACGAACTACATCGTTCACTGAGCTCACATGTTTCTCATCTTAACTGACAAGCATTGGATGTTAGAGTACCAGTGCTTTGTATCTGTTTCAGAAGCAGAGTTGGACTAGATATGGTCCGTATGTGTAGGAAACACCGTGCTTTTGTTCTCTGCACACTCACGTTTCCTGCTGTCTTAGAGAGTTTAGAAAGCAAGAGCGTGCTTCTCGCTCTAAAGCAGAGTGTGATCCATGGATGAAAACTATGCTGTGTGTTTCCCTTCAGAAAAGTAGTTAAATCCCAGGCTCTATGTCTTCCTACAAGCAAGACTTCGTTTAAGGTAAGGGCAGTCACTTTACAGCTCAAACGAACCACATCGTTCACAGAGCTCACACGTTTCTCATCTTAACTGACAAGCATTGGATGTTAGAGGACCAGTGCTTTGTATCTGTTTCAGAAGCAGAGTTGGACTAGATATGGTCCGTATGTGTAGGAAACACCGTTCTTTTGTTCTCAGCACACTCACGTTTCCTGCTGTTTAGAGACTTTAGAAAGCAAGAGCGTGCTTCTCGCTCTAAAGCAGAGTGTGATCCATGCATGTAAACTATGCTGTGTGTTTCCCTTCAGAAAAGTAGTTAAATCCCAGGCTCTATGTCTCCCTAAAAGCAAGACTTCGTTTAAGGTAAGGGCAGTCACTTTTCTGCTCAAATGAACTACATCTTTCACGGAGCTCACACGTTTCTCATCTTAACTGACAAGCATTGGATGTTAGAGGGTCAGTGCTTTGTATCAGTTTCAGAAGCAGATTTGGACTACATATGGTCCATATGTGTAGGAAACACCATTCTTTTTTTCTGGGCACACCCAGATTTCCTGCTGTATTAGAGAATCTAGAAATCTAGAGTGTGCTTCTCGCTCTAAAGCAGAGTGTGATCCATGGATGAGAACTGTGCTGTGTGTTTCACTTCAGAAATGGAGTTAAATCCCAGGCTCTGTGTCTTACTACCAGCAAGAATTCGTTTCAGGTAAGGGCAGTCACCTTTCAGGTCAAAGGAACAACATCATTCACAAAGCTCACACGTTTCTCATCTTAAATGACAAGCATTGGATGTTAGAGGACCAGTGCATTCTATCAGTTTCAGAAGAAGAGTTGGACTAGATATGGTCCGTATGTGTAGGAAACACCGTTCTTTTGTTCTCAGCACACTCACATTTCCTGCTGTCTTAGAGACTCTAGAAAGCAAGAGCGTGCTTCTCGCTCTAAAGCAGAGTGTGATCCATGGATGAGAACTATGCTGTGTGTTTCCCTTCAGAAATGGACTTAAATCCCAGGCTCTGAGTCTCCCTACAAACAAGAATTCGTTTCATGTAAGGGCAGTCACATTTCAGCTCAAACGAACTACATCGTTCACTGAGCTCACATGTTTCTCATCTTAACTGACAAGCATTGGATGTTAGAGTACCAGTGCTTTGTATCTGTTTCAGAAGCAGAGTTGGACTAGATATGGTCCGTATGTGTAGGAAACACCGTGCTTTTGTTCTCTGCACACTCACGTTTCCTGCTGTCTTAGAGAGTTTAGAAAGCAAGAGCGTGCTTCTCGCTCTAAAGCAGAGTGTGATCCATGGATGAAAACTATGCTGTGTGTTTCCCTTCAGAAAAGTAGTTAAATCCCAGGCTCTATGTCTTCCTACAAGCAAGACTTCGTTTAAGGTAAGGGCAGTCACTTTACAGCTCAAACGAACCACATCGTTCACAGAGCTCACACGTTTCTCATCTTAACTGACAAGCATTGGATGTTAGAGGACCAGTGCTTTGTATCTGTTTCAGAAGCAGAGTTGGACTAGATATGGTCCGTATGTGTAGGAAACACCGTTCTTTTGTTCTCAGCACACTCATGTTTCCTGCTGTTTAGAGACTTTAGAAAGCAAGAGCGTGCTTCTCGCTCTAAAGCAGAGTGTGATCCATGCATGTAAACTATGCTGTGTGTTTCCCTTCAGAAAAGTAGTTAAATCCCAGGCTCTATGTCTCCCTACAAGCAAGACTTCGTTTCAGGTAAGGGCAGTCACTTTTCTGCTCAAACGAACTACATCTTTCACGGAGCTCAGACGTTTCTCATCTTAACAGACAAGCATTGGATGGTAGAGGACCACTGCTTTGTATCAGTTTCAGAAGCAGAGTTGGACTAGATATGGTCCGTATGTGTAGGAAACACCGTTCTTTTGGTCTCAGCAAACTCACGTTTCCTGCTGTCTTAGAGATTCTAGAAAGCAAGAGCGTGCTTCTTGTTCTAAAGCAGAGTGTGATCAATGGATGAGAACTATGCTGTGTGTTTCACTTCAGAAATGGAGTTAAATCCAAGGCTCTGACTCTTCCTACAAGCAAGACTTCGTTTCAGGTAAGGGCAGTCACTTTTCTGCTCAAACGAACTACATCGTTCACGAAGCTCACACGTTTCTCAACTTAATTGACAAGCATTGGATGTTAGAGGTTCAGTGCTTTGTATCAGTTGCAGAAGAAGAGTTGGACTAGATATGGTCCGTATGTGTAGGAAACACCTTTCTTTTGTTCTCAGCACACTAACATTTCCTGCTGTCTTAGAGACTCTAGAAAGCAAGAGTGTGCTTCTCGCTCTAAAGCAGAGTGTGATCCATGAATGAGAACTATGCTGTGTGTTTGCCTTCAGAAATGGAGTTAAATCCCAGGGTCTGAGTCTTCCTACAAGCAAGACTTCGTTTCAGGTAAGGGCAGTCAGTTTTCTGCTCAAACGAACAACATCTTTCACGAAGCTCACACGATTCTCATCTTAATTGACAAGCATTGGATGTTAGAGGACCAGTGTTTTGTATCAGTTTCAGATGCAGAGTTGGACTATATAATGTCCGTAAGGGTAGGAAACACCGTTCTTTTGCTCTCAGCACACTCACATTTCCTGATGTCTTAGAGAATCTAGAAATCAAGAGCGTGCTTCTTGTTCTAAAGCAGAGTTTGATCAATGGATGATTACACGGCTGTGTGTTTTACTTCAGAAATGGAGTTAAATCCCAGGCTCTGAGTCTTCCTATAAGGAAGACTTCAATTCAGGTAAGGGCAGTCACTTTTCTGCTCAAACGAACTACACCATTCACGAAGCTCACACGTTTCTCATCTTAACTGACAAGCATTGGATGTATGATGGTCAGTGCTTTGTATCAGTTTCAGAAGCAGATTTGGACTACATATGGTCCATATGTGTAGGAAACACCCTTCTTTTGTTCTGGGCACACTCAGATTTCCTGCTGTATTAGAGAATCTAGAAAGCAAGAGTGTGCTTCTCGCTCTAAAGCAGAGTGTGATCCATGAATGAGAACTATGCTGTGTGTTTCCCTTCATAAAAGGAGTTAAATCCTAGGCTCTGTGTCTTCCTACAAGCAAGACTTCGTTTAAGGTAAGGGCAGTCACTTTTCAGCTCAAAGGAACTACATCGTTCACGAAGCTCACACGTTTCTCATCTTAACTGACAAGCATTGGATGTTAGAGGGTCAGTGCTTTGTATCAGTTTCAGAAGCAGAGTTGGACTAGATATGGTCCGTATGTGTAGGAAACACCGTTCTTTTGTTCTCAGCACACTCATGTTTCCTGCTGTTTAGAGACTTTAGAAAGCAAGAGCGTGTTTCTCGCTCTAAAGCAGAGTGTGATCCATGGATGAAAACTATGCTGTGTATTTCCATTCAGAAATGGAGTTAAATCCCAGGCTCTGAGTCTTCCTACAAGCAAGACTTCATTTCAGGTAAGGGCAGTCAGTTTTCTGCTCAAACGAACTACATCTTTCACGAAGATCACACGATTCTCATCTTAATTGACAAGCATTGGATGTTAAAGGACCAGTGCTTTGTATCAGTTTCAGAAGAAGAGTTTGACTAGATATGGTCCGTATGTGTAGGAAACACCGTTCTTTTGTTCTGGGCAGAGTCAGATTTCCTGCTGTCTTAGAGTCTCTAGAAAGCAAGAGTGTGCTTCTTGCTCTTAAGCAGAGTGTGATCCATGGATGAGAACTATGCTGTGTGTTTCCCTTCAGAAATGGAGTTAAATCCCAGGCTCTGAGTCTTCCTACAAGCAAGAATTCGTTTCAGGTAAGGGCAGTCAGTTTTCTGCTCAAACAAACTACATCTTTCAGGAAGCTCACACGTTTCTCATCTTAATTGACAAGCATTGGATGTTAGAGGACCAGTGCTTTGTATCAGTTTCAGAAGAAGAGTTGGACTAGATATGGTCCTTATGTGTAGGAAACACCGTTCTTTTGTTCTCAGCACACTCACGTTTACTGCTGTCTTAGAGACTCTAGAAAGCATGAGCGTGCTTCTCCCTCTAAAGCAGAGGGTGATCCATGGATGAGAACTATGCTGTGTGTTTCCCTTCAGAAATGGAGTTAAATCCCAGGCTCTGAGTCTTCCTACAAGCAAGACTTCGTTTCAGGTAAGGGCAGTCACTTTTCTGCTCAAACGAAGTACATCTTTCACGAAGCTCACACGTTTCTCATCTTAACTGACAAGCATTGGATGTTAGAGGGTCAGTGCTTTGTATCAGTTTCAGAAGCAGATTTGGACTACATATGGTCCATATGTGTAGGAAACACCATTCTTTTTTTCTGGGCACACCCAGATTTCCTGCTGTATTAGAGAATCTAGAAATCTAGAGTGTGCTTCTCGCTCTAAAGCAGAGTGTGATCCATGGATGAGAACTGTGCTGTGTGTTTCACTTCAGAAATGGAGTTAAATCCCAGGCTCTGTGTCTTACTACCAGCAAGAATTCGTTTCAGGTAAGGGCAGTCACCTTTCAGGTCAAAGGAACAACATCATTCACAAAGCTCACACGTTTCTCATCTTAAATGACAAGCATTGGATGTTAGAGGACCAGTGCATTCTATCAGTTTCAGAAGAAGAGTTGGACTAGATATGGTCCGTATGTGTAGGAAACTCCGTTCTTTTGTTCTCAGCACACTCACATTTCCTGCTGTCTTAGAGAATCTAGAAAGCAAGAGCGTGCTTCTCGCTCTAAAGCAGAGTGTGATCCATGGATGAGAACTATGCTGTGTGTTTCCCTTCAGAAATGGACTTAAATCCAAGGCTCTGAGTCTCCCTACAAACAAGAATTCGTTTCATGTAAGGGCAGTCACATTTCAGCTCAAACGAACTACATCGTTCACTGAGCTCACACGTTTTTCATCTTAACTGACAAGCATTGGATGTTAGAGTACCAGTGCTTTGTATCTGTTTCAGAAGCAGAGTTGGACTAGATATGGTCCGTATGTGTAGGAAACACCGTGCTTTTGTTCTCTGCACACTCACGTTTCCTGCTGTCTTAGAGAGTTTAGAAAGCAAGAGCCTGCTTCTCGCTCTAAAGCAGAGTGTGATCCATGGATGAAAACTATGCTGTGTGTTTCCCTTCAGAAAAGTAGTTAAATCCCAGGCTCTATGTCTTCCTACAAGCAAGACTTCATTTCAGGTAAGGGCAGTCACTTTTCAGCTCAAACGAACTACATCTTTCACGGAGCTCACTCGATTCTCATCTTAACAGACAAGCATTGGATGGTAGAGGACCAGTGCTTTGTATCAGTTTCATAAGCAGAGTTGGACTAGATATGGTCCGTATGTGTAGGTACACCGTTCTTTTGTTCTCAGCAAACTCACGTTTCCTGCTGTCTTAGAGATTCTAGAAAGCAAGAGCGTGCTTCTTGTTCTAAAGCAGAGTGTGATCAATGGATGAGAACTATGCTGTGTGTTTCACTTCAGAAATGGAGTTAAATCCAAGGCTCTGACTCTTCCTACAAGCAAGACTTCGTTTCAGGTAAGGGCAGTCACTTTTCTGCTCAAACGAACTACATCGTTCACGAAGCTCACACGTTTCTCAACTTAATTGACAAGCATTGGATGTTAGAGGTTCAGTGCTTTGTATCAGTTGCAGAAGAAGAGTTGGACTAGATATGGTCCGTATGTGTAGGAAACACCTTTCTTTTGTTCTCAGCACACTAACATTTCCTGCTGTCTTAGAGACTCTAGAAAGCAAGAGTGTGCTTCTCGCTCTAAAGCAGAGTGTGATCCATGAATGAGAACTATGCTGTGTGTTTGCCTTCAGAAATGGAGTTAAATCCCAGGGTCTGAGTCTTCCTACAAGCAAGACTTCGTTTCAGGTAAGGGCAGTCAGTTTTCTGCTCAAACGAACAACATCTTTCACGAAGCTCACACGATTCTCATCTTAATTGACAAGCATTGGATGTTAGAGGACCAGTGTTTTGTATCAGTTTCAGATGCAGAGTTGGACTATATAATGTCCGTAAGGGTAGGAAACACCGTTCTTTTGCTCTCAGCACACTCACATTTCCTGATGTCTTAGAGAATCTAGAAATCAAGAGCGTGCTTCTTGTTCTAAAGCAGAGTTTGATCAATGGATGATTACACGGCTGTGTGTTTTACTTCAGAAATGGAGTTAAATCCCAGGCTCTGAGTCTTCCTATAAGGAAGACTTCAATTCAGGTAAGGGCAGTCACTTTTCTGCTCAAACGAACTACACCATTCACGAAGCTCACACGTTTCTCATCTTAACTGACAAGCATTGGATGTATGATGGTCAGTGCTTTGTATCAGTTTCAGAAGCAGATTTGGACTACATATGGTCCATATGTGTAGGAAACACCCTTCTTTTGTTCTGGGCACACTCAGATTTCCTGCTGTATTAGAGAATCTAGAAAGCAAGAGTGTGCTTCTCGCTCTAAAGCAGAGTGTGATCCATGAATGAGAACTATGCTGGGTGTTTCCCTTCATAAAAGGAGTTAAATCCTAGGCTCTGTGTCTTCCTACAAGCAAGACTTCGTTTCAGGTAAGGGCATTCACTTTTCAGCTCAAAGGAACTACATCGTTCACGAAGCTCACACGTTTCTCATCTTAACTGACAAGCATTGGATGTTAGAGGGTCAGTGCTTTGTATCAGTTTCAGAAGCAGAGTTGGACTAGATATGGTCCGTATGTGTAGGAAACACCGTTCTTTTGTTCTCAGCACACTCATGTTTCCTGCTGTTTAGAGACTTTAGAAAGCAAGAGCGTGTTATTGCTCTAAAGCAGAGTGTGATCCATGGATGAAAACTATGCTGTGTATTTCCATTCAGAAATGGAGTTAAATCCCAGGCTCTGAGTCTTCCTACAAGCAAGACTTCGTTTCAGGTAAGGGCAGTCACTTTTCTGCTCAAACGAACTACATCTTTCACGATGATCACACGATTCTCATCTTAATTGACAAGCATTGGATGTTAAAGGACCAGTGCTTTGTATCAGTTTCAGAAGAAGAGTTTGACTAGATATGGTCCGTATGTGTAGGAAACACCGTTCTTTTGTTCTCAGCACACTCACGTTTCCTGCTGTCTTAGAGACTCTAGAAAGCAAGATCGTGCTTCTTGTTCTAGAGCAGAGTGTGTTCCATGGATGAGAACTATGCTGTGTGTTTCCCTTCAGAAATGGAGTTAAATCCCAGGCTCTGAGTCTTCCTACAAGCAAGACTTCGTTTCAGGTAAGGGCAGTCACTTATCTGCTCAAACGAAGTACATCTTTCACGAAGCTCACACGTTTCTCATCTTAACTGACAAGCATTGGATGTTAGAGGGTCAGTGCTTTGTATCAGTTTCAGAAGCAGATTTGGACTACATATGGTCCATATGTGTAGGAAACACCATTCTTTTGTTCTGGGCACACCCAGATTTCCTGCTGTATTAGAGAATCTAGAAATCTAGAGTGTGCTTCTCGCTCTAAAGCAGAGTGTGATCCATGGATGAGAACTGTGCTGTGTGTTTCACTTCAGAAATGGAGTTAAATCCCAGGCTCTGTGTCTTACTACCAGCAAGAATTCGTTTCAGGTAAGGGCAGTCACCTTTCAGTTCAAAGGAACAACATCATTCACAAAGCTCACACGTTTCTCATCTTAAATGACAAGCATTGGATGTTAGAGGACCAGTGCATTCTATCAGTTTCAGAAGAAGAGTTGGACTAGATATGGTCCGTATGTGTAGGAAACACCGTTCTTTTGTTCTCAGCACACTCACATTTCCTGCTGTCTTAGAGACTCTAGAAAGCAAGAGCGTGCTTCTCGCTCTAAAGCAGAGTGTGATCCATGGATGAGAACTATGCTGTGTGTTTCCCTTCAGAAATGGACTTAAATCACAGGCTCTGAGTCTCCCTACAAACAAGAATTCGTTTCATGTAAGGGCAGTCACATTTCAGCTCAAACGAACTACATCGTTCACTGAGCTCACACGTTTCTCATCTTAACTGACAAGCATTGGATGTTAGAGTACCAGTGCTTTGTATCTGTTTCAGAAGCAGAGTTGGACTAGATATGGTCCGTATGTGTAGGAAACACCGTGCTTTTGTTCTCTGCACACTCACGTTTCCTGCTGTCTTAGAGAGTTTAGAAAGCAAGAGCGTGCTTCTCGCTCTAAAGCAGAGTGTGATCCATGGATGAAAACTATGCTGTGTGTTTCCCTTCAGAAAAGTAGTTAAATCCCAGGCTCTATGTCTTCCTACAAGCAAGAATTCGTTTCAGGTAAGGGCAGTCACTTTTCAGCTCAAACGAACTACATCTTTCACGGAGCTCACTCGATTCTCATCTTAACAGACAAGCATTGGATGGTAGAGGACCAGTGCTTTGTATCAGTTTCAGAAGCAGAGTTGGACTAGATATGGTCCGTATGTGTAGGTACACCGTTCTTTTGTTCTCAGCAAACTCACGTTTCCTGCTGTCTTAGAGATTCTAGAAAGCAAGAGCGTGCTTCTTGTTCTAAAGCAGAGTGTGATCAATGGATGAGAACTATGCTGTGTGTTTCACTTCAGAAATGGAGTTAAATCCCAGGGTCTGAGTCTTCCTACAAGCAAGACTTCGTTTCAGGTAAGGGCAGTCAGTTTTCTGCTCAAAAGAACAACATCTTTCACGAAGCTCACACGATTCTCATCTTAATTGACAAGCATTGGATGTTAGAGGACCAGTGTTTTGTATCAGTTTCAGATGCAGAGTTGGACTATATAATGTCCGTAACGGTAGGAAACACCGTTCTTTTGCTCTCAGCACACTCACATTTCCTGATGTCTTAGAGAATCTAGAAATCAAGAGCGGGCTTCTTGTTCTAAAGCAGAGTTTGATCAATGGATGATTACACGGCTGTGTGTTTTACTTCAGAAATGGAGTTAAATCCCAGGCTCTGAGTCTTCCTATAAGGAAGACTTCAATTCAGGTAAGGGCAGTCACTTTTCTGCTCAAACGAACTACACCATTCACGAAGCTCACACGTTTCTCATCTTAACTGACAAGCATTGGATGTATGATGGTCAGTGCTTTGTATCAGTTTCAGAAGCAGATTTGGACTACATATGGTCCATATGTGTAGGAAACACCATTCTTTTGTTCTGGGCACACCCAGATTTCCTGCTGTATTAGAGAATCTAGAAATCTAGAGTGTGCTTCTCGCTCTAAAGCAGAGTGTGATCCATGGATGAGAACTGTGCTGTGTGTTTCACTTCAGAAATGGAGTTAAATCCCAGGCTCTGTGTCTTACTACCAGCAAGAATTCGTTTCAGGTAAGGGCAGTCACCTTTCAGTTCAAAGGAACAACATCATTCACAAAGCTCACACGTTTCTCATCTTAAATGACAAGCATTGGATGTTAGAGGACCAGTGCATTCTATCAGTTTCAGAAGAAGAGTTGGACTAGATATGGTCCGTATGTGTAGGAAACACCGTTCTTTTGTTCTCAGCACACTCACATTTTCTGCTGTCTTAGAGACTCTAGAAAGCAAGAGCGTGCTTCTCGCTCTAAAGCAGAGTGTGATCCATGGATGAGAACTATGCTGTGTGTTTCCCTTCAGAAATGGACTTAAATCCCAGGCTCTGAGTCTCCCTACAAACAAGAATTCGTTTCATGTAAGGGCAGTCACATTTCAGCTCAAACGAACTACATCGTTCACTGAGCTCACACGTTTCTCATCTTAACTGACAAGCATTGGATGTTAGAGTACCAGTGCTTTGTATCTGTTTCAGAAGCAGAGTTGGACTAGATATGGTCCGTATGTGTAGGAAACACCGTGCTTTTGTTCTCTGCACACTCACGTTTATTGCTGTCTTAGAGAGTTTAGAAAGCATAGCGTGCTTCTCGCTCTAAAGCAGAGTGTGATCCATGGATGAAAACTATGCTGTGTGTTTCCCTTCAGAAAAGTAGTTAAATCCCAGGCTCTATGTCTTCCTACAAGCAAGAATTCGTTTCAGGTAAGGGCAGTCACTTTTCAGCTCAAACGAACTACATCTTTCACGGAGCTCACTCGATTCTCATCTTAACAGACAAGCATTGGATGGTAGAGGACCAGTGCTTTGTATCAGTTTCAGAAGCAGAGTTGGACTAGATATGGTCCGTATGTGTAGGTACACCGTTCTTTTGTTCTCAGCAAACTCACGTTTCCTGCTGTCTTAGAGATTCTAGAAAGCAAGAGCGTGCTTCTTGTTCTAAAGCAGAGTGTGATCAATGGATGAGAACTATGCTGTGTGTTTCACTTCAGAAATGGAGTTAAATCCCAGGGTCTGAGTCTTCCTACAAGCAAGACTTCGTTTCAGGTAAGGGCAGTCAGTTTTCTGCTCAAAAGAACAACATCTTTCACGAAGCTCACACGATTCTCATCTTAATTGACAAGCATTGGATGTTAGAGGACCAGTGTTTTGTATCAGTTTCAGATGCAGAGTTGGACTATATAATGTCCGTAAGGGTAGGAAACACCGTTCTTTTGCTCTCAGCACACTCACATTTCCTGATGTCTTAGAGAATCTAGAAATCAAGAGCGTGCTTCTTGTTCTAAAGCAGAGTTTGATCAATGGATGATTACACGGCTGTGTGTTTTACTTCAGAAATGGAGTTAAATCCCAGGCTCTGAGTCTTCCTATAAGGAAGACTTCAATTCAGGTAAGGGCAGTCACTTTTCTGCTCAAACGAACTACACCATTCACGAAGCTCACACGTTTCTCATCTTAACTGACAAGCATTGGATGTATGATGGTCAGTGCTTTGTATCAGTTTCAGAAGCAGATTTGGACTACATATGGTCCATATGTGTAGGAAACACCCTTCTTTTGTTCTGGGCACACTCAGATTTCCTGCTGTATTAGAGTATCTAGAAAGCAAGAGTGTGCTTCTCGCTCTAAAGCAGAGTGTGATCCATGGATGAAAACTATGCTGTGTGTTTCCCTTCAGAAAAGTAGTTAAATCCCAGGCTCTATGTCTTCCTACAAGCAAGAATTCGTTTCAGGTAAGGGCAGTCACGTTTCAGCTCAAAGGAACTACATCGTTCACGAAGCTCACACGTTTCTCATCTTAACTGACAAGCATTGGATGTTAGAGGGTCAGTGCTTTGTGTCAGTTTCAGAAGCAGAGTTGGACTATATATTGTCCGTATGTGTAGGAAACACCGTTCTTTTGTTCTGGGCAGAGTCAGATTTCCTGCTGTCTTAGAGTCTCTAGAAAGCAAGAGTGTGCTTCTTGCTCTTAAGCAGAGTGTGATCCATGGATGAGAACTATGCTGTGTGTTTCCCTTCAGAATTGGAGTTAAATCCCAGGCTCTGAGTCTTCCTAAAAGCAAGAATTCGTTTCAGGTAAGGGCAGTCAGTTTTCTGCTCAAACAAACTACATCTTTCACGAAGCTCACACGTTTCTCATCTTAATTGACAAGCATTGGATGTTAGAGGACCAGTGCTTTGTATCAGTTTCAGAAGAAGAGTTGGACTAGATATGGTCCGTATGTGTAGGAAACACCGTTCTTTTGTTCTCAGCACACTCACGTTTCTTGCTGTCTTAGAGAGTTTAGAAAGCAAGAGCGTGCTTCTCGCTCTAAAGCAGAGTGTGATCCATGGATGAGAACTATGCTGTGTGTTTCCCTTCAGAAAAGTAGTTAAATCCCAGGCTCTATGTCTTCCTACAGGCAAGACTTCGTTTCAGGTAAGGGCAGTCACTTTTCAGCTCAAACGAACTACATCTTTCACGGAGCTCACTCGATTCTCATCTTAACAGACAAGCATTGGTTGGTAGAGGACCAGTGCTTTGTATCAGTTTCAGAAGCAGAGTTCGACTAGATATGGTCCGTATGTGTATGAAACACCGTTATTTTGTTCTCAGCAAACTCACGTTTCCTGCTGTCTTAGAGACTCTAGAAAGAAGAGCATGCTTCTCGCTCTAAAGCAGAGTGGGAACCATGGATGAGAACTATGCTGTGTGTTTCCCTTCAGAAAAGGAGTTAAATCCCAGGCTCTGTGTCTTCCTACAAGCAAGACTTCGTTTCAGGTAAGGGCAGTCAGATTTCTGCTCAAAAGAACTACATCGTTCACGAAGCTCACACGTTTCTCATCTTAAATGACAACCATTGGATGTTAGAGGGTCAGTGCTTTGTATCAGTTTCAGAAGCAGATTTGGACTACATATGGTCCATATGTGTAGGAAACACCGATCTTTTGTTCTGGGCACACTCACGTTTCCTACTGTCTTAGAGACTCTAGAAAGCAATAGCGTGCTTCTCGCTCTAAAACAGAGTGTGATCCATGGATGAGACTATGCTGTGTGTTTCACTTCAGAAATGGAGTTAAATCCCATGCTCTGTGTCTCCCTACAAGCAAGACTTCGTTTCAGGTAAGGGCAGTCACTTTTCTGCTCAAAGGAACTACATGGTTCACGAAGCTCACACGTTTCTCATCTTAACTGACAAGCATTGGATGTTAGAGGACCAGTGCTTTGTATCTGTTTCAGAAGCAGAGTTGGACTAGATATGGTCCCTATGTGTAGGAAACACCGTTATTTTGTTCTCAGCACACTCACGTTTCCTGCTGATTTAGAGACTTTAGAAAGCAAGAGCGTGCTTTTCGCTCTAAAGCAGAGTGTGATCCATGGATGAGAACACTGCTGTGTGTTTCACATCAGAAATGGAGTTAAATCCCAGGCTCTGAGTCTTCCTACAAGCAAGACTTCGTTTCAGGAAAGGGCAGTGACTTTTCTTCTCAAACGAACTACATCGTTGTCGAAGCTCACACGTTTCTCATCGTAATTGAGAAGCATTGGATGTTAGAGGACCAGTGCTTTGTATCAGTTTCAGAAGCAGAGTTGGACTAGATATGGTCCCTATGTGTAGGAATCACCATTCTTTTGTTCTCAGCACACTCACGTTTCCTGCTGTCTTAGAGAATCTAGAAAGCAAGAGCGTGCTTCTTGTTCTAAAGCAGAGTGTCATCAATGGATGATTACACTGATGTGTGTTTTACTTCCAAAATGGAGTTAAATCCCAGGCTCTGAGTCTTCCTACAAGCAAGACTTCAATTCAGGTAAGGGCAGTCACTTTTCTGCTCAAACGAAATACACCGTTCACGAAGCTCACACGTTTCTCATCTTAACTGACAAGCATTGGATGTAAAATGATCAGTGCTTTGTATCAGTTTCAGAAGCAGATTTGGACTACATATGGTCCATATGTGTAGGAAACACCCTTCTTTTTTTCTGGGCACACTCAGATTTCCTGCTGTATTAGAGAATCTAGAAAGCAAGAGTGTGCTTCACGCTCTAAAGCAGAGTATGATCCATGGATGAGAACTATGCTGTGTGTTTCCCTTCAGAAATGGACTTAAATCCCAGGCTCTGTGACTTACTACATGCAAGACTTCGTTTCAGGTAAGTGCAGTCACTTTTCAGTTCAAAGGAACTACATCATTCACTAAGCTCACACGTTTCTCATCTTAACTGACAAGCATTGGATGTTAGGGGACCAGTGCTTTGTATCACTTTCAGAAGCAGAGTTGGACTAGGTATGGTCCGTATGTGTACGAAACACAGTTCTTTTGTTCTCAGCAAACTCACGTTTCTTGCTGTCCTAGAGACTCTAGAAAGCACGATCGTGCTTCTTGTTCTAAAGCAGAGTGTGATCAATGGATGAGAACACTGCTGTGTGTTTCACTTCAGAAATGGAGTTAAATCCCATGCTCTGAGTCTTCCTACATGCAAGACTTCGTTTCAGGTAAGGGCAGTCACTTTTCTGCTCAAACGAACTACATCTTTCACGAAGCTCAAAAGTTTCTCATCTTAACTGACAAGCATTGGATGTTAGAGGACCAGTGCATTCTATCAGTTTCAGAAGAAGATTTGGATTACATATTGTCCTTATGTGTAGGAAACACCGTTCTTTTGTTCTGGGCACACTCAGATTTCCTGTTGTATTAGAGACTCTATAAAGCAAGAGTGTGCTTCTCGCTCTAAAGCAGAGTGTGATCCATGGATGAGAACTATGCTGTGTGTTTCACTTCAGAAATGGAGTTAAATCCCAGGCTCTGAGTCTTCCTACAAGCAAGACTTCGTTTCAGGTAAGGGCAGTCACTTTTCAGCTCAAAGGAACTACATCGTTCACGAAGCTCACACGTTTCTCATCTTAACTGACAAGCATTGGATGTTAGGGGGTCAATGCTTTGTATCAGTTTCAGAAGCAGAGTAGGACTAGATATGGTCCGTATGTGTAGGAAACACCGTTCTTTGTTCTCAGCACACTCATATTTCCTGCTGTTTAGAGAGTTTAGAAAGCAAGAGCGTGCTTCTCGCTCTAAAGCAGAGTGTGATCCATGGATGAGAACTATGCTGTGTGTTTCCCTTCAGAAATGGAGTTAAATCCCAGGCTCTGAGTCTTCCTACAAGCAAGAATTCGTTTCAGGTAAGGGCAGTCAGTTTTCTGCTCAAACAAACTACATCTTTCACGAAGCTCACACGTTTCTCATCTTAATTGACAAGCATTGGATGTTAGAGGACCAGTGCTTTGTATCAGTTTCAGAAGAAGAGTTGGACTAGATATGGTCCGTATGTGTAGGAAACACCGTTCTTTTGTTCTCAGCACACTCACGTTTCTTGCTGTCTTAGAGAGTTTAGAAAGCAAGAGCGTGCTTCTCGCTCTAAAGCAGAGTGTGATCCATGGATGAAAACTATGCTGTGTGTTTCCCTTCAGAAAAGTAGTTAAATCCCAGGCTCTATGTCTTCCTACAGGCAAGACTTCGTTTCAGGTAAGGGCAGTCACTTTTCAGCTCAAACGAACTACATCTTTCACGGAGCTCACTCGATTCTCATCTTAACAGACAAGCATTGGTTGGTAGAGGACCAGTGCTTTGTATCAGTTTCAGAAGCAGAGTTCGACTAGATATGGTCCGTATGTGTATGAAACACCGTTATTTTGTTCTCAGCAAACTCACGTTTCCTGCTGTCTTAGAGACTCTAGAAAGAAGAGCATGCTTCTCGCTCTAAAGCAGAGTGGGAACCATGGATGAGAACTATGCTGTGTGTTTCCCTTCAGAAAAGGAGTTAAATCCCAGGCTCTGTGTGTTCCTACAAGCAAGACTTCGTTTCAGGTAAAGGCAGTCAGATTTCTGCTCAAAAGAACTACATCGTTCACGAAGCTCACACGTTTCTCATCTTAAATGACAACCATTGGATGTTAGAGGGTCAGTGCTTTGTATCAGTTTCAGAAGCAGATTTGGACTACATATGGTCCATATGTGTAGGAAACACCGATCTTTTGTTCTGGGCACACTCACGTTTCCTACTGTCTTAGAGACTCTAGAAAGCAATAGCGTGCTTCTTGCTCTAAAACAGAGTGTGATCCATGGATGAGACTATGCTGTGTGTTTCACTTCAGAAATGGAGTTAAATCCCATGCTCTGTGTCTCCCTACAAGCAAGACTTCGTTTCAGGTAAGGGCAGTCACTTTTCTGCTCAAAGGAACTACATGGTTCACGAAGCTCACACGTTTCTCATCTTAACTGACAAGCATTGGATGTTAGAGGACCAGTGCTTTGTATCTGTTTCAGAAGCAGAGTTGGACTAGATATGGTCCCTATGTGTAGGAAACACCGTTATTTTGTTCTCAGCACACTCACGTTTCCTGCTGATTTAGAGACTTTAGAAAGCAAGAGCGTGCTTTTCGCTCTAAAGCAGAGTGTGATCCATGGATGAGAACACTGCTGTGTGTTTCACATCAGAAATGGAGTTAAATCCCAGGCTCTGAGTCTTCCTACAAGCAAGACTTCGTTTCAGGAAAGGGCAGTGACTTTTCTTCTCAAACGAACTACATCGTTGTCGAAGCTCACACGTTTCTCATCGTAATTGAGAAGCATTGGATGTTAGAGGACCAGTGCTTTGTATCAGTTTCAGAAGCAGAGTTGGACTAGATATGGTCCCTATGTGTAGGAATCACCATTCTTTTGTTCTCAGCACACTCACGTTTCCTGCTGTCTTAGAGAATCTAGAAAGCAAGAGCGTGCTTCTTGTTCTAAAGCAGAGTGTCATCAATGGATGATTACACTGATGTGTGTTTTACTTCCAAAATGGAGTTAAATCCCAGGCTGTGAGTCTTCCTACAAGCAAGACTTCAATTCAGGTAAGGGCAGTCACTTTTCGCTCAAACGAAATACACCGTTCACGAAGCTCACACGTTTCTCATCTTAACTGACAAGCATTGGATGTAAAATGATCAGTGCTTTGTATCAGTTTCAGAAGCAGATTTGGACTACATATGGTCCATATGTGTAGGAAACACCCTTCTTTTTTTCTGGGCACACTCAGATTTCCTGCTGTATTAGAGAATCTAGAAAGCAAGAGTGTGCTTCTCGCTCTAAAGCAGAGTATGATCCATGGATGAGAACTATGCTGTGTGTTTCCCTTCAGAAATGGACTTAAATCCCAGGCTCTGTGACTTACTACATGCAAGACTTCGTTTCAGGTAAGTGCAGTCACTTTTCAGTTCAAAGGAACTACATCATTCACTAAGCTCACACGTTTCTCATCTTAACTGACAAGCATTGGATGTTAGGGGACCAGTGCTTTGTATCACTTTCAGAAGCAGAGTTGGACTAGGTATGGTCCGTATGTGTAGGAAACACAGTTCTTTTGTTCTCAGCAAACTCACGTTTCTTGCTGTCTTAGAGACTCTAGAAAGCACGATCGTGCTTCTTGTTCTACAGCAGAGTGTGATCAATGGATGAGAACACTGCTGTGTGTTTCACTTCAGAAATGGAGTTAAATCCCATGCTCTGAGTCTTCCTACATGCAAGACTTCGTTTCAGGTAAGGGCAGTCACTTTTCTGCTCAAACGAACTACATCTTTCACGAAGCTCAAAAGTTTCTCATCTTAACTGACAAGCATTGGATGTTAGAGGACCAGTGCATTCTATCAGTTTCAGAAGAAGATTTGGATTACATATTGTCCTTATGTGTAGGAAACACCGTTCTTTTGTTCTGGGCACACTCAGATTTCCTGTTGTATTAGAGACTCTATAAAGCAAGAGTGTGCTTCTCGCTCTAAAGCAGAGTGTGATCCATGGATGAGAACTATGCTGTGTGTTTCACTTCAGAAATGGAGTTAAATCCCAGGCTCTGAGTCTTCCTACAAGCAAGACTTCGTTTCAGGTAAGGGCAGTCACTTTTCAGCTCAAAGGAACTACATCGTTCACGAAGCTCACACGTTTCTCATCTTAACTGACAAGCATTGGATGTTAGGGGGTCAATGCTTTGTATCAGTTTCAGAAGCAGAGTAGGACTAGATATGGTCCGTATGTGTAGGAAACACCGTTCTTTGTTCTCAGCACACTCATATTTCCTGCTGTTTAGAGACTTTAGAAAGCAAGAGCGTGCTTCTCGCTCTAAAGCAGAGTGTGATCCATGGATGAGAACTATGCTGTGTGTTTCTTCAGAAATGGAGTTAAATCCCAGGCTCTGAGTCTTCCTACAAGCAAGAATTCGTTTCAGGTAAGGGCAGTCAGTTTTCTGCTCAAACAAACTACATCTTTCACGAAGCTCACACGTTTCTCATCTTAATTGACAAGCATTGGATGTTAGAGGACCAGTGCTTTGTATCAGTTTCAGAAGCAGAGTTCGACTAGATATGGTCCGTATGTGTATGAAACACCGTTATTTTGTTCTCAGCAAACTCACGTTTCCTGCTGTCTTAGAGACTCTAGAAAGAAGAGCATGCTTCTCGCTCTAAAGCAGAGTGGGAACCATGGATGAGAACTATGCTGTGTGTTTCCCTTCAGAAAAGGAGTTAAATCCCAGGCTCTGTGTGTTCCTACAAGCAAGACTTCGTTTCAGGTAAGGGCAGTCAGATTTCTGCTCAAAAGAACTACATCGTTCACGAAGCTCACACGTTTCTCATCTTAAATGACAACCATTGGATGTTAGAGGGTCAGTGCTTTGTATCAGTTTCAGAAGCAGATTTGGACTACATATGGTCCATATGTGTAGGAAACACCGATCTTTTGTTCTGGGCACACTCACGTTTCCTACTGTCTTAGAGACTCTAGAAAGCAATAGCGTGCTTCTTGCTCTAAAACAGAGTGTGATCCATGGATGAGACTATGCTGTGTGTTTCACTTCAGAAATGGAGTTAAATCCCATGCTCTGTGTCTCCCTACAAGCAAGACTTCGTTTCAGGTAAGGGCAGTCACTTTTCTGCTCAAAGGAACTACATGGTTCACGAAGCTCACACGTTTCTCATCTTAACTGACAAGCATTGGATGTTAGAGGACCAGTGCTTTGTATCTGTTTCAGAAGCAGAGTTGGACTAGATATGGTCCCTATGTGTAGGAAACACCGTTATTTTGTTCTCAGCACACTCACGTTTCCTGCTGATTTAGAGACTTTAGAAAGCAAGAGCGTGCTTTTCGCTCTAAAGCAGAGTGTGATCCATGGATGAGAACACTGCTGTGTGTTTCACATCAGAAATGGAGTTAAATCCCAGGCTCTGAGTCTTCCTACAAGCAAGACTTCGTTTCAGGAAAGGGCAGTGACTTTTCTTCTCAAACGAACTACATCGTTGTCGAAGCTCACACGTTTCTCATCGTAATTGAGAAGCATTGGATGTTAGAGGACCAGTGCTTTGTATCAGTTTCAGAAGCAGAGTTGGACTAGATATGGTCCCTATGTGTAGGAATCACCATTCTTTTGTTCTCAGCACACTCACGTTTCCTGCTGTCTTAGAGAATCTAGAAAGCAAGAGCGTGCTTCTTGTTCTAAAGCAGAGTGTCATCAATGGATGATTACACTGATGTGTGTTTTACTTCCAAAATGGAGTTAAATCCCAGGCTCTGAGTCTTCCTACAAGCAAGACTTCAATTCAGGTAAGGGCAGTCACTTTTCTGCTCAAACGAAATACACCGTTCACGAAGCTCACACGTTTCTCATCTTAACTGACAAGCATTGGATGTAAAATGATCAGTGCTTTGTATCAGTTTCAGAAGCAGATTTGGACTACATATGGTCCATATGTGTAGGAAACACCCTTCTTTTTTTCTGGGCACACTCAGATTTCCTGCTGTATTAGAGAATCTAGAAAGCAAGAGTGTGCTTCACGCTCTAAAGCAGAGTATGATCCATGGATGAGAACTATGCTGTGTGTTTCCCTTCAGAAATGGACTTAAATCCCAGGCTCTGTGACTTACTACATGCAAGACTTCGTTTCAGGTAAGTGCAGTCCCTTTTCAGTTCAAAGGAACTACATCATTCACTAAGCTCACACGTTTCTCATCTTAACTGACAAGCATTGGATGTTAGGGGACCAGTGCTTTGTATCACTTTCAGAAGCAGAGTTGGACTAGGTATGGTCCGTATGTGTACGAAACACAGTTCTTTTGTTCTCAGCAAACTCACGTTTCTTGCTGTCTTAGAGACTCTAGAAAGCACGATCGTGCTTCTTGTTCTAAAGCAGAGTGTGATCAATGGATGAGAACACTGCTGTGTGTTTCACTTCAGAAATGGAGTTAAATCCCATGCTCTGAGTCTTCCTACATGCAAGACTTCGTTTCAGGTAAGGGCAGTCACTTTTCTGCTCAAACGAACTACATCTTTCACGAAGCTCAAAAGTTTCTCATCTTAACTGACAAGCATTGGATGTTAGAGGACCAGTGCATTCTATCAGTTTCAGAAGAAGATTTGGATTACGTATTGTCCTTATGTGTAGGAAACACCGTTCTTTTGTTCTGGGCACACTCAGATTTCCTGTTGTATTAGAGACTCTATAAAGCAAGAGTGTGCTTCTCGCTCTAAAGCAGAGTGTGATCCATGGATGAGAACTATGCTGTGTGTTTCACTTCAGAAATGGAGTTAAATCCCAGGCTCTGAGTCTTCCTACAAGCAAGACTTCGTTTCAGGTAAGGGCAGTCACTTTTCAGCTCAAAGGAACTACATCGTTCACGAAGCTCACACGTTTCTCATCTTAACTGACAAGCATTGGATGTTAGGGGGTCAATGCTTTGTATCAGTTTCAGAAGCAGAGTAGGACTAGATATGGTCCGTATGTGTAGGAAACACCGTTCTTTGTTCTCAGCACACTCATATTTCCTGCTGTTTAGAGACTTTAGAAAGCAAGAGCGTGCTTCTCGCTCTAAAGCAGAGTGTGATCCATGGATGAGAACTATGCTGTGTGTTTCCCTTCAGAAATGGAGTTAAATCCCAGGCTCTGAGTCTTCCTACAAGCAAGAATTCGTTTCAGGTAAGGGCAGTCAGTTTTCTGCTCAAACAAACTACATCTTTCACGAAGCTCACACGTTTCTCATCTTAATTGACAAGCATTGGATGTTAGAGGACCAGTGCTTTGTATCAGTTTCAGAAGAAGAGTTGGACTAGATATGGTCCGTATGTGTAGGAAACACCGTTCTTTTGTTCTCAGCACACTCACGTTTCTTGCTGTCTTAGAGAGTTTAGAAAGCAGGAGCGTGCTTCTCGCTCTAAAGCAGAGTGTGATCCATGGATGAAAACTATGCTGTGTGTTTTCCTTCAGAAAAGTAGTTAAATCCCAGGCTCTATGTCTTCCTACAGGCAAGACTTCGTTTCAGGTAAGGGCAGTCACTTTTCAGCTCAAACGAACTACATCTTTCACGGAGCTCACTCGATTCTCATCTTAACAGACAAGCATTGGTTGGTAGAGGACCAGTGCTTTGTATCAGTTTCAGAAGCAGAGTTCGACTAGATATGGTCCGTATGTGTATGAAACACCGTTATTTTGTTCTCAGCAAACTCACGTTTCCTGCTGTCTTAGAGACTCTAGAAAGAAGAGCATGCTTCTCGCTCTAAAGCACAGTGGGAACCATGGATGAGAACTATGCTGTGTGTTTCCCTTCAGAAAAGGAGTTAAATCCCAGGCTCTGTGTCTTCCTACAAGCAAGACTTCGTTTCAGGTAAGGGCAGTCAGATTTCTGCTCAAAAGAACTACATCGTTCACGAAGCTCACACGTTTCTCATCTTAAATGACAACCAATGGATGTTAGAGGGTCAGTGCTTTGTATCAGTTTCAGAAGCAGATTTGGACTACATATGGTCCATATGTGTAGGAAACACCGATCTTTTGTTCTGGGCACACTCACGTTTCCTACTGTCTTAGAGACTCTAGAAAGCAATAGCGTGCTTCTCGCTCTAAAACAGAGTGTGATCCATGGATGAGACTATGCTGTGTGTTTCACTTCAGAAATGGAGTTAAATCCCATGCTCTGTGTCTCCCTACAAGCAAGACTTCGTTTCAGGTAAGGGCAGTCACTTTTCTGCTCAAAGGAACTACATGGTTCACGAAGCTCACACGTTTCTCATCTTAACTGACAAGCATTGGATGTTAGAGGACCAGTGCTTTGTATCTGTTTCAGAAGCAGAGTTGGACTAGATATGGTCCCTATGTGTAGGAAACACCGTTATTTTGTTCTCAGCACACTCACGTTTCCTGCTGATTTAGAGACTTTAGAAAGCAAGAGCGTGCTTTTCGCTCTAAAGCAGAGTGTGATCCATGGATGAGAACACTGCTGTGTGTTTCACATCAGAAATGGAGTTAAATCCCAGGCTCTGAGTCTTCCTACAAGCAAGACTTCGTTTCAGGAAAGGGCAGTGACTTTTCTTCTCAAACGAACTACATCGTTGTCGAAGCTCACACGTTTCTCATCGTAATTGAGAAGCATTGGATGTTAGAGGACCAGTGCTTTGTATCAGTTTCAGAAGCAGAGTTGGACTAGATATGGTCCCTATGTGTAGGAATCACCATTCTTTTGTTCTCAGCACACTCACGTTTCCTGCTGTCTTAGAGAATCTAGAAAGCAAGAGCGTGCTTCTTGTTCTAAAGCAGAGTGTCATCAATGGATGATTACACTGATGTGTGTTTTACTTCCAAAATGGAGTTAAATCCCAGGCTCTGAGTCTTCCTACAAGCAAGACTTCAATTCAGGTAAGGGCAGTCACTTTTCGCTCAAACGAAATACACCGTTCACGAAGCTCACACGTTTCTCATCTTAACTGACAAGCATTGGATGTAAAATGATCAGAGCTTTGTATCAGTTTCAGAAGCAGATTTGGACTACATATGGTCCATATGTGTAGGAAACACCCTTCTTTTTTTCTGGGCACACTCAGATTTCCTGCTGTATTAGAGAATCTAGAAAGCAAGAGTGTGCTTCTCGCTCTAAAGCAGAGTATGATCCATGGATGAGAACTATGCTGTGTGTTTCCCTTCAGAAATGGACTTAAATCCCAGGCTCTGTGACTTACTACATGCAAGACTTCGTTTCAGGTAAGTGCAGTCACTTTTCAGTTCAAAGGAACTACATCATTCACTAAGCTCACACGTTTCTCATCTTAACTGACAAGCATTGGATGTTAGGGGACCAGTGCTTTGTATCACTTTCAGAAGCAGAGTTGGACTAGGTATGGTCCGTATGTGTAGGAAACACAGTTCTTTTGTTCTCAGCAAACTCACGTTTCTTGCTGTCTTAGAGACTCTAGAAAGCACGATCGTGCTTCTTGTTCTACAGCAGAGTGTGATCAATGGATGAGAACACTGCTGTGTGTTTCACTTCAGAAATGGAGTTAAATCCCATGCTCTGAGTCTTCCTACATGCAAGACTTCGTTTCAGGTAAGGGCAGTCACTTTTCTGCTCAAACGAACTACATCTTTCACGAAGCTCAAAAGTTTCTCATCTTAACTGACAAGCATTGGATGTTAGAGGACCAGTGCATTCTATCAGTTTCAGAAGAAGATTTGGATTACATATTGTCCTTATGTGTAGGAAACACCGTTCTTTTGTTCTGGGCACACTCAGATTTCCTGTTGTATTAGAGACTCTATAAAGCAAGAGTGTGCTTCTCGCTCTAAAGCAGAGTGTGATCCATGGATGAGAACTATGCTGTGTGTTTCACTTCAGAAATGGAGTTAAATCCCAGGCTCTGAGTCTTCCTACAAGCAAGACTTCGTTTCAGGTAAGGGCAGTCACTTTTCAGCTCAAAGGAACTACATCGTTCACGAAGCTCACACGTTTCTCATCTTAACTGACAAGCATTGGATGTTAGGGGGTCAATGCTTTGTATCAGTTTCAGAAGCAGAGTAGGACTAGATATGGTCCGTATGTGTAGGAAACACCGTTCTTTTGTTCTCAGCACACTCATATTTCCTGCTGTTTAGAGACTTTAGAAAGCAAGAGCGTGCTTCTCGCTCTAAAGCAGAGTGTGATCCATCGATGAAAACTATGCTGTGTGTTTCCCTTCAGAAAAGTAGTTAAATCCCAGGCTCTATGTCTTCCTACAAGCAAGACTTCGTTTTAGGTAAGGGCAGTCACTTTTCTGCTCAAACGAACTACATCTTTCACGGAGCTCACACGTTTCTCATCTTAACAGACAAGCATTGGATGTTAGAGGACCAGTGCTTTGTTTCAGTTTCAGAAGCAGAGTTGGACTAGATATGGTCCGTAATTTAGGAAACACCGTTCTTTTGGTCTCAGCAATCTCACGTTTCCTGCTGTCTTAGAGATTCCAGAAATCAAGGGCGTGCTTCTTGTCCTAAAGCAGAGTGTGATCAATGGATGAGAACTATGCTGTGTGTTTCACTTCAGAAATGGAGTTAAATCCCAGGCTCTGTGTCTTCCTACAAGCAAGACTTCGTTTCAGGTAAGGGCAGTCACTGTTCAGTTCAAAGGAACTACATCATTCACTGAGCTCACACGTTTCTCATCTTAACAGACAAGCATTGGATGTTAGAGGACCAGTGCTTTTATCAATTTCCAAAGCAGAGTTCGACTAGATATGGTCCGTATGTGTATGAAACACCGTTCTTTTGTTCTCCGCACACTCACGTTTCCTGCTGTCTTAGAGACTCTAGAAAGAAGAGCATGCTTCTTGTTCAAATGCAGAGTGTGATCCATGGATGAGAACTATGCTGTGTGTTTCACTTCAGAAATGGAGTTAAATCCCAGGCTCTGAGTCTTCCTACAAGCAAGACTTCAATTCAGGTAAGGGCAGTCACTTTTCTGCTCAAACGAAATACACCGTTCACGAAGCTCACACGTTTCTCATCTTAACTGACAAGCATTGGATGTAAAATGATCAGTGCTTTGTATCAGTTTCAGAAGCAGATTTGGACTACATATGGTCCATATGTGTAGGAAACACCCTTCTTTTTTTCTGGGCACACTCAGATTTCCTGCTGTATTAGAGAATCTAGAAAGCAAGAGTGTGCTTCTCCCTCTAAAGCAGAGTGTGATCCATGGATGAGAACTATGCTGTGTGTTTCCCTTCAGAAATGGACTTAAATCCCAGGCTCTGTGTCTTACTACAAGCAAGACTTCATTTCAGGTAAGTGCAGTCTCTTTTCAGTTCAAAGGAACTACATCATTCACTAAGCTCACACGTTTCTCATCTTAACTGACAAGCATTGGATGTTAGAGGACCAGTGCTTTGTATCACTTTCAGAAGCAGAGTTGGACTAGATATGGTCCGTATGTGTAGGAAACACCGTTCTTTCGTTCTCAGCACACTCACGTTTCCTGCTGGCTTAGAGAGTTTAGAAAGCAAGAGCGTGCTTCTCGCTCTAAAGCAGAGTGTGGTCCATGGATGAGAACTATGCTGTGTGTTTCCCTTCAGAAATGGAGTTAAATCCCAGGCTCTGTGTCTTCCTACAAGCAAGACTTCGTTTCAGCTATGGCAGTCACTTTCCAGCTCAAACTAACTACATCATTCACTGAGCTCACACGTTTCTCATCTTAACAGACAAGCATTGGATGTTAGAGGACCAGTGCATTGTATCAGTTTCAGAAGAAGATTTGGACTACATATAGTCAGTATGTGTAGGAAACACCGTTCTTTTGTTCTGGGCACACTCAGATTTCCTGTTGTATTAGAGACTCTATAAAGCAAGAGTGTGCTTCTCGCTCTAAAGCAGAGTGTGATCCATGGATGAGAACTATGCTGTGTGTTTCACTTCAGAAATGGAGTTAAATCCCAGGCTCTGAGTCTTCATACAAGCAAGACTTCGTTTCAGGTAAGGGCAGTCACTTTTCAGCTCAAAGGAACTACATCGTTCACGAAGCTCACACGTTTCTCATCTTAACTGACAAGCATTGGATGTTAGAGGGTCAATGCTTTGTATCAGTTTCAGAAGCAGAGTTGGACTAGATATGGTCCGTATGTGTAGGAAACACCGTTCTTTTGTTCTCAGCACACTAATATTTCCTGCTGTTTAGAGACTTTAGAAAGCAAGAGCGTGCTTCTCGCTCTAAAGCAGAGTGTGATCCATCGATGAAAACTATGCTGTGTGTTTCCCTTCAGAAAAGTAGTTAAATCCCAGGCTCTATGTCTTCCTACAAGCAAGACTTCGTTTTAGGTAAGGGCAGTCACTTTTCTGCTCAAACGAACTACATCTTTCACGGAGCTCACACGTTTCTCATCTTAACAGACAAGCATTGGATGTTAGAGGACCAGTGCTTTGTTTCAGTTTCAGAAGCAGAGTTGGACTAGATATGGTCCGTAATTTAGGAAACACCGTTCTTTTGGTCTCAGCAATCTCACGTTTCCTGCTGTCTTAGAGATTCCAGAAATCAAGGGCGTGCTTCTTGTCCTAAAGCAGAGTGTGATCAATGGATGAGAACTATGCTGTGTGTTTCACTTCAGAAATGGAGTTAAATCCCAGGCTCTGTGTCTTCCTACAAGCAAGACTTCGTTTCAGGTAAGGGCAGTTAATTTATACCTCTAACAAACTACATCGTTCACGAAGCTCACACGTTACTCATCTTAACTGACAAGCATTGGATGTTAGAGGACCAGTGCTTTGTATAAGTTTCAGAAGCAGAGATGGACTAGATATGGTCAGTTAGTGTTGGAAACACCGTTCTTTTGTTCTCAGCACACTCACGTTTCCTGAAGTCTTAGAGACTGTAGAAAGCAAGAGCGTGCTTCTCGCTCTAAAGCAGAGTGGGAACCATGGATGAGAACTATGCTGTGTGTTTCCCTTCAGAAAAGGAGTTAAATCCCAGGCTCTGTGTCTTCCTACAAGCAAGACTTCGTTTCAGGTAAGGGCAGTCAGATTTCTGCTCAAACGAACTACATCGTTCACGAAGCTCACAAGTTTCTCATCTTAACTGACAAGCATTGGATGTTAGAGGGTCAGTGCTTTGTATCAGTTTCAGAAGCAGATTTAGACTATATGGTCCATATGTGTAGGAAACACCGATCTTTTGTTCTGGGCACACTCACGTTTCCTACTGTCTTAGAGACTCTAGAAAGCAATAGCGTGCTTCTCGCTCTAAAACAGAGTGTGATCCATGGATGAGACTATGCTGTGTGTTTCACTTCAGAAATGGAGTTAAATCCCATGCTCTGTGTCTCCCTACAAGCAAGACTTCGTTTCAGGTAAGGGCAGTCACTTTTCTGCTCAAAGGAACTACATGGTTCACGAAGCTCACACGTTTCTCATCTTAACTGACAAGCATTGGATGTTAGAGGACCAGTGCTTTGTATCTGTTTCAGAAGCAGAGTTGGACTAGATATGGTCCCTATGTGTAGGAAACACCGTTATTTTGTTCTCAGCACACTCACGTTTCCTGCTGATTTAGAGACTTTAGAAAGCAAGAGCGTGCTTCTCGCTCTAAAGCAGAGTGTGATCCATGGATGAGAACACTGCTGTGTGTTTCACATCAGAAATGGAGTTAAATCCCAGGCTCTGAGTCTTCCTACAAGCAAGACTTCGTTTCAGGAAAGGGCAGTGACTTTTCTTCTCAAACGAACTACATCGTTGTCGAAGCTCACACGTTTCTCATCGTAATTGAGAAGCATTGGATGTTAGAGGACCAGTGCTTTGTATCAGTTTCAGAAGCAGAGTTGGACTAGATATGGTCCGTATGTGTAGGAAACACCATTCTTTTGTTCTCAGCACACTCACGTTTCCTGCTGTCTTAGAGAATCTAGAAAGCAAGAGCGTGCTTCTTGTTCTAAAGCAGAGTTTGATCAATGGATGATTACACTGATGTGTGTTTTACTTCCAAAATGGAGTTAAATCCCAGGCTCTGAGTCTTCCTACAAGCAAGACTTCAATTCAGGTAAGGGCAGTCACTTTTCTGCTCAAACGAAATACACCGTTCACGAAGCTCACACGTTTCTCATCTTAACTGACAAGCATTGGATGTAAAATGATCAGTGCTTTGTATCAGTTTCAGAAGCAGATTTGGACTACATATGGTCCATATGTGTAGGAAACACCCTTCTTTTTTTCTGGGCACACTCAGATTTCCTGCTGTATTAGAGAATCTAGAAAGCAAGAGTGTGCTTCTCCCTCTAAAGCAGAGTGTGATCCATGGATGAGAACTATGCTGTGTGTTTCCCTTCAGAAATGGACTTAAATCCCAGGCTCTGTGTCTTACTACAAGCAAGACTTCATTTCAGGTAAGTGCAGTCACTTTTCAGTTCAAAGGAACTACATCATTCACTAAGCTCACACGTTTCTCATCTTAACTGACAAGCATTGGATGTTAGAGGACCAGTGCTTTGTATCACTTTCAGAAGCAGAGTTGGACTAGATATGGTCCGTATGTGTAGGAAACACCGTTCTTTCGTTCTCAGCACACTCACGTTTCCTGCTGGCTTAGAGAGTTTAGAAAGCAAGAGCGTGCTTCTCGCTCTAAAGCAGAGTGTGGTCCATGGATGAGAACAATGCTGTGTGTTTCCCTTCAGAAATGGAGTTAAATCCCAGGCTCTGTGTCTTCCTACAAGCAAGACTTCGTTTCAGCTATGGCAGTCACTTTCCAGCTCAAACTAACTACATCATTCACTGAGCTCACACGTTTCTCATCTTAACAGACAAGCATTGGATGTTAGAGGACCAGTGCATTGTATCAGTTTCAGAAGAAGATTTGGACTACATATAGTCAGTATGTGTAGGAAACACTGTTCTTTTTTTCTGGGCACACTCAGATTTCCTGCTATATTAGAGACTCTAGAAAGCAAGAGCGTGCTTCTTGCTCTAAAGCAGAGTGTGATCCATTGATGAGAACTATGCTGTATGTTTCCCTTCAGAAATGGAGTTAAATCCCAGACTCTGTGTCTTCCTACAGGCAAGACTTCGTTTCAGGTAAGGGCAGTCACTTTTCAGCTCAAACAAACTACATCGTTCACGAAGCTCACACGTTTCTCATCTTAACAGACAAGCATTGGATTTTAGAGTACCAGTGCTTTGTATCAGTTTCAGATGCAGAGTTGGACTATATAATGTCCGTAATTATAGGAAACACCGTTCTTTTGTTCTCAGCACACCAACATTTCCTGCTGTCTTAGAGACGCTAGAAAGCAAGAGCGTGCTTCTTGTTCTAAAGCAGAGTGTGATCAATGGATGATTACACTGCTGTGTGTTTTACTTCAGAAATGGAGTTAAATCCCAGGCTCTGAGTCTTCTACAAGCAAGACTTCAATTCAGGTAAGGGCAGTCACTTTTCTGCTCAAACGAACTACATTGTTCACGAAGCTCACACGTTTCTCATCTTAACTGACAAGCATTGGATGTTAGATGGTCAGTGCTTTGTATCAGTTTCAGAAGCAGATTTGAACTACATATGGTCCATATGTGTAGGAAACACCGTTCTTTTGTTCTGAGCACACTCAGATTTCCTGCTGTATTAGGGACTCTAGTAAGCAAGAGTGTGCTTCTCGCTCTAAAGCAGAGTATGATCCATGGATGAGAACTATGCTGTGTGTTTCCCTTCAGAAATGGACTTAAATCCCAGGCTCTGTGACTTACTACATGCAAGACTTCGTTTCAGGTAAGTGCAGTCACTTTTCAGTTCAAAGGAACTACATCATTCACTAAGCTCACACGTTTCTCATCTTAACTGACAAGCATTGGATGTTAGGGGACCAGTGCTTTGTATCACTTTCAGAAGCAGAGTTGGACTAGGTATGGTCCGTATGTGTAGGAAACACAGTTCTTTTGTTCTCAGTAAACTCACGTTTCCTGCTGTCTTAGAGACTCTAGAAAGCACGATCGTGCTTCTTGTTCTAAAGCAGAGTGTGATCAATGGATGAGAACACTGCTGTGTGTTTCACTTCAGAAATGGAGTTAAATCCCATGCTCTGAGTCTTCCTACATGCAAGACTTCGTTTCAGGTAAGGGCAGTCACTTTTCTGCTCAAACGAACTACATCTTTCACGAAGCTCAAAAATTTCTCATCTTAACTGACAAGCATTGGATGTTAGAGGACCAGTGCATTCTATCAGTTTCAGAAGAAGATTTGGATTACATATTGTCCTTATGTGTAGGAAACACCGTTCTTTTGTTCTGGGCACACTCAGATTTCCTGTTGTATTAGAGACTCTATAAAGCAAGAGTGTGCTTCTCGCTCTAACGCAGAGTGTGATCCATGGATGAGAACTATGCTGTGTGTTTCACTTCAGAAATGGAGTTAAATCCCAGGCTCTGAGTCTTCATAGAAGCAAGACTTCGTTTCAGGTAAGGGCAGTTAATTTATACCTCTAACAAACTACATCGTTCACGAAGCTCACACGTTACTCATCTTAACTGACAAGCATTGGATGTTAGAGGACCAGTGCTTTGTATAAGTTTCAGAAGCAGAGATGGACTAGATATGGTCAGTTAGTGTTGGAAACACCGTTCTTTTGTTCTCAGCACACTCACGTTTCCTGAAGTCTTAGAGACTGTAGAAAGCAAGAGCGTGCTTCTCGCTCTAAAGCAGAGTGGGAACCATGGATGAGAACTATGCTGTGTGTTTCCCTTCAGAAAAGGAGTTAAATCCCAGGCTCTGTGTCTTCCTACAAGCAAGACTTCGTTTCAGGTAAGGGCAGTCAGATTTCTGCTCAAACGAACTACATCGTTCACGAAGCTCACACGTTTCTCATCTTAACTGACAAGCATTGGATGTTAGAGGGTCAGTGCTTTGTATCAGTTTCAGAAGCAGATTTAGACTATATGGTCCATATGTGTAGGAAACACCGATCTTTTGTTCTGGGCACACTCACGTTTCCTACTGTCTTAGAGACTCTAGAAAGCAATAGCGTGCTTCTCGCTCTAAAACAGAGTGTGATCCATGGATGAGACTATGCTGTGTGTTTCACTTCAGAAATGGAGTTAAATCCCATGCTCTGTGTCTCCCTACAAGCAAGACTTCGTTTCAGGTAAGGGCAGTCACTTTTCTGCTCAAAGGAACTACATGGTTCACGAAGCTCACACGTTTCTCATCTTAACTGACAAGCATTGGATGTTAGAGGACCAGTGCTTTGTATCTGTTTCAGAAGCAGAGTTGGACTAGATATGGTCCCTATGTGTAGGAAACACCGTTATTTTGTTCTCAGCACACTCACGTTTCCTGCTGATTTAGAGACTTTAGAAAGCAAGAGCGTGCTTCTCGCTCTAAAGCAGAGTGTGATCCATGGATGAGAACACTGCTGTGTGTTTCACATCAGAAATGGAGTCAAATCCCAGGCTCTGAGTCTTCCTACAAGCAAGACTTCGTTTCAGGAAAGGGCAGTGACTTTTCTTCTCAAACGAACTACATCGTTGTCGAAGCTCACACGTTTCTCATCGTAATTGAGAAGCATTGGATATTAGAGGACCAGTGCTTTGTATCAGTTTCAGAAGCAGAGTTGGACTAGATATGGTCCGTATGTGTAGGAAACACCATTCTTTTGTTCTCAGCACACTCACGTTTCCTGCTGTCTTAGAGAATCTAGAAAGCAAGAGCGTGCTTCTTGTTCTAAAGCAGAGTTTGATCAATGGATGATTACACTGATGTGTGTTTTACTTCCAAAATGGAGTTAAATCCCAGGCTCTGAGTCTTCCTACAAGCAAGACTTCAATTCAGGTAAGGGCAGTCACTTTTCTGCTCAAACGAAATACACCGTTCACGAAGCTCACACGTTTCTCATCTTAACTGACAAGCATTGGATGTAAAATGATCAGTGCTTTGTATCAGTTTCAGAAGCAGATTTGGACTACATATGGTCCATATGTGTAGGAAACACCCTTCTTTTTTTCTGGGCACACTCAGATTTCCTGCTGTATTAGAGAATCTAGAAAGCAAGAGTGTGCTTCTCCCTCTAAAGCAGAGTGTGATCCATGGATGAGAACTATGCTGTGTGTTTCCCTTCAGAAATGGACTTAAATCCCAGGCTCTGTGTCTTACTACAAGCAAGACTTCATTTCAGGTATGTGCAGTCACTTTTCAGTTCAAAGGAACTACATCATTCACTAAGCTCACACGTTTCTCATCTTAACTGACAAGCATTGGATGTTAGAGGACCAGTGCTTTGTATCACTTTCAGAAGCAGAGTTGGACTAGATATGGTCCGTATGTGTAGGAAACACCGTTCTTTCGTTCTCACCACACTCACGTTTCCTGCTGGCTTAGAGAGTTTAGAAAGCAAGAGCGTGCTTCTCGCTCTAAAGCAGAGTGTGGTCCATGGATGAGAACTATGCTGTGTGTTTCCCTTCAGAAATGGAGTTAAATCCCAGGCTCTGTGTCTTCCTACAAGCAAGACTTCGTTTCAGCTATGGCAGTCACTTTCCAGCTCAAACTAACTACATCATTCACTGAGCTCACACGTTTCTCATCTTAACAGACAAGCATTGGATGTTAGAGGACCAGTGCATTGTATCAGTTTCAGAAGAAGATTTGGACTACATATAGTCAGTATGTGTAGGAAACACCGTTCTTTTTTTCTGGGCACACTCAGATTTCCTGCTATATTAGAGACTCTAGAAAGCAAGAGCGTGCTTCTTGCTCTAAAGCAGAGTGTGATCCATTGATGAGAACTATGCTGTATGTTTCCCTTCAGAAATGGAGTTAAATCCCAGACTCTGTGTCTTCCTACAGGCAAGACTTCGTTTCAGGTAAGGGCAGTCACTTTTCAGCTCAAACAAACTACATCGTTCACGAAGCTCACACGTTTCTCATCTTAACAGACAAGCATTGGATTTTAGAGTACCAGTGCTTTGTATCAGTTTCAGATGCAGAGTTGGACTATATAATGTCCGTAATTATAGGAAACACCGTTCTTTTGTTCTCAGCACACCAACATTTCCTGCTGTCTTAGAGACGCTAGAAAGCAAGAGCGTGCTTCTTGTTCTAAAGCAGAGTGTGATCAATGGATGATTACACTGCTGTGTGTTTTACTTCAGAAATGGAGTTAAATCCCAGGCTCTGAGTCTTCCTACAAGCAAGACTTCAATTCAGGTAAGGGCAGTCACTTTTCTGCTCAAACGAACTACATTGTTCACGAAGCTCACACGTTTCTCATCTTAACTGACAAGCATTGGATGTTAGATGGTCAGTGCTTTGTATCAGTTTCAGAAGCAGATTTGGACTACATATGGTCCATATGTGTAGGAAACACCGTTCTTTTGTTCTGAGCACACTCAGATTTCCTGCTGTATTAGGGACTCTAGTAAGCAAGAGTGTGCTTCTCGCTCTAAAGCAGAGTATGATCCATGGATGAGAACTATGCTGTGTGTTTCCCTTCAGAAATGGACTTAAATCCCAGGCTCTGTGACTTACTACATGCAAGACTTCGTTTCAGGTAAGTGCAGTCACTTTTCAGTTCAAAGGAACTACATCATTCACTAAGCTCACACGTTTCTCATCTTAACTGACAAGCATTGGATGTTAGGGGACCAGTGCTTTGTATCACTTTCAGAAGCAGAGTTGGACTAGGTATGGTCCGTATGTGTAGGAAACACAGTTCTTTTGTTCTCAGCAAACTCACGTTTCCTGCTGTCTTAGAGACTCTAGAAAGCACGATCGTGCTTCTTGTTCTAAAGCAGAGTGTGATCAATGGATGAGAACACTGCTGTGTGTTTCACTTCAGAAATGGAGTTAAATCCCATGCTCTGAGTCTTCCTACATGCAAGACTTCGTTTCAGGTAAGGGCAGTCACTTTTCTGCTCAAACGAACTACATCTTTCACGAAGCTCAAAAATTTCTCATCTTAACTGACAAGCATTGGATGTTAGAGGACCAGTGCATTCTATCAGTTTCAGAAGAAGATTTGGATTACATATTGTCCTTATGTGTAGGAAACACCGTTCTTTTGTTCTGGGCACACTCAGATTTCCTGTTGTATTAGAGACTCTATAAAGCAAGAGTGTGCTTCTCGCTCTAACGCAGAGTGTGATCCATGGATGAGAACTATGCTGTGTGTTTCACTTCAGAAATGGAGTTAAATCCCAGGCTCTGAGTCTTCATAGAAGCAAGACTTCGTTTCAGGTAAGGGCAGTTAATTTATACCTCTAACAAACTACATCGTTCACGAAGCTCACACGTTACTCATCTTAACTGACAAGCATTGGATGTTAGAGGACCAGTGCTTTGTATAAGTTTCAGAAGCAGAGATGGACTAGATATGGTCAGTTAGTGTTGGAAACACCGTTCTTTTGTTCTCAGCACACTCACGTTTCCTGAAGTCTTAGAGACTGTAGAAAGCAAGAGCGTGCTTCTCGCTCTAAAGCAGAGTGGGAACCATGGATGAGAACTATGCTGTGTGTTTCCCTTCAGAAAAGGAGTTAAATCCCAGGCTCTGTGTCTTCCTACAAGCAAGACTTCGTTTCAGGTAAGGGCAGTCAGATTTCTGCTCAAACGAACTACATCGTTCACGAAGCTCACACGTTTCTCATCTTAACTGACAAGCATTGGATGTTAGAGGGTCAGTGCTTTGTATCAGTTTCAGAAGCAGATTTAGACTATATGGTCCATATGTGTAGGAAACACCGATCTTTTGTTCTGGGCACACTCACGTTTCCTACTGTCTTAGAGACTCTAGAAAGCAATAGCGTGCTTCTCGCTCTAAAACAGAGTGTGATCCATGGATGAGACTATGCTGTGTGTTTCACTTCAGAAATGGAGTTAAATCCCATGCTCTGTGTCTCCCTACAAGCAAGACTTCGTTTCAGGTAAGGGCAGTCACTTTTCTGCTCAAAGGAACTACATGGTTCACGAAGCTCACACGTTTCTCATCTTAACTGACAAGCATTGGATGTTAGAGGACCAGTGCTTTGTATCTGTTTCAGAAGCAGAGTTGGACTAGATATGGTCCCTATGTGTAGGAAACACCGTTATTTTGTTCTCAGCACACTCACGTTTCCTGCTGATTTAGAGACTTTAGAAAGCAAGAGCGTGCTTCTCGCTCTAAAGCAGAGTGTGATCCATGGATGAGAACACTGCTGTGTGTTTCACATCAGAAATGGAGTTAAATCCCAGGCTCTGAGTCTTCCTACAAGCAAGACTTCGTTTCAGGAAAGGGCAGTGACTTTTCTTCTCAAACGAACTACATCGTTGTCGAAGCTCACACGTTTCTCATCGTAATTGAGAAGCATTGGATATTAGAGGACCAGTGCTTTGTATCAGTTTCAGAAGCAGAGTTGGACTAGATATGGTCCGTATGTGTAGGAAACACCATTCTTTTGTTCTCAGCACACTCACGTTTCCTGCTGTCTTAGAGAATCTAGAAAGCAAGAGCGTGCTTCTTGTTCTAAAGCAGAGTTTGATCAATGGATGATTACACTGATGTGTGTTTTACTTCCAAAATGGAGTTAAATCCCAGGCTCTGAGTCTTCCTACAAGCAAGACTTCAATTCAGGTAAGGGCAGTCACTTTTCTGCTCAAACGAAATACACCGTTCACGAAGCTCACACGTTTCTCATCTTAACTGACAAGCATTGGATGTAAAATGATCAGTGCTTTGTATCAGTTTCAGAAGCAGATTTGGACTACATATGGTCCATATGTGTAGGAAACACCCTTCTTTTTTTCTGGGCACACTCAGATTTCCTGCTGTATTAGAGAATCTAGAAAGCAAGAGTGTGCTTCTCCCTCTAAAGCAGAGTGTGATCCATGGATGAGAACTATGCTGTGTGTTTCCCTTCAGAAATGGACTTAAATCCCAGGCTCTGTGTCTTACTACAAGCAAGACTTCATTTCAGGTATGTGCAGTCACTTTTCAGTTCAAAGGAACTACATCATTCACTAAGCTCACACGTTTCTCATCTTAACTGACAAGCATTGGATGTTAGAGGACCAGTGCTTTGTATCACTTTCAGAAGCAGAGTTGGACTAGATATGGTCCGTATGTGTAGGAAACACCGTTCTTTCGTTCTCACCACACTCACGTTTCCTGCTGGCTTAGAGAGTTTAGAAAGCAAGAGCGTGCTTCTCGCTCTAAAGCAGAGTGTGGTCCATGGATGAGAACTATGCTGTGTGTTTCCCTTCAGAAATGGAGTTAAATCCCAGGCTCTGTGTCTTCCTACAAGCAAGACTTCGTTTCAGCTATGGCAGTCACTTTCCAGCTCAAACTAACTACATCATTCACTGAGCTCACACGTTTCTCATCTTAACAGACAAGCATTGGATGTTAGAGGACCAGTGCATTGTATCAGTTTCAGAAGAAGATTTGGACTACATATAGTCAGTATGTGTAGGAAACACCGTTCTTTTTTTCTGGGCACACTCAGATTTCCTGCTATATTAGAGACTCTAGAAAGCAAGAGCGTGCTTCTTGCTCTAAAGCAGAGTGTGATCCATTGATGAGAACTATGCTGTATGTTTCCCTTCAGAAATGGAGTTAAATCCCAGACTCTGTGTCTTCCTACAGGCAAGACTTCGTTTCAGGTAAGGGCAGTCACTTTTCAGCTCAAACAAACTACATCGTTCACGAAGCTCACACGTTTCTCATCTTAACAGACAAGCATTGGATTTTAGAGTACCAGTGCTTTGTATCAGTTTCAGATGCAGAGTTGGACTATATAATGTCCGTAATTATAGGAAACACCGTTCTTTTGTTCTCAGCACACCAACATTTCCTGCTGTCTTAGAGACGCTAGAAAGCAAGAGCGTGCTTCTTGTTCTAAAGCAGAGTGTGATCAATGGATGATTACACTGCTGTGTGTTTTACTTCAGAAATGGAGTTAAATCCCAGGCTCTGAGTCTTCCTACAAGCAAGACTTCAATTCAGGTAAGGGCAGTCACTTTTCTGCTCAAACGAACTACATTGTTCACGAAGCTCACACGTTTCTCATCTTAACTGACAAGCATTGGATGTTAGATGGTCAGTGCTTTGTATCAGTTTCAGAAGCAGATTTGGACTACATATGGTCCATATGTGTAGGAAACACCGTTCTTTTGTTCTGAGCACACTCAGATTTCCTGCTGTATTAGGGACTCTAGTAAGCAAGAGTGTGCTTCTCGCTCTAAAGCAGAGTATGATCCATGGATGAGAACTATGCTGTGTGTTTCCCTTCAGAAATGGACTTAAATCCCAGGCTCTGTGACTTACTACATGCAAGACTTCGTTTCAGGTAAGTGCAGTCACTTTTCAGTTCAAAGGAACTACATCATTCACTAAGCTCACACGTTTCTCATCTTAACTGACAAGCATTGGATGTTAGGGGACCAGTGCTTTGTATCACTTTCAGAAGCAGAGTTGGACTAGGTATGGTCCGTATGTGTAGGAAACACAGTTCTTTTGTTCTCAGCAAACTCACGTTTCCTGCTGTCTTAGAGACTCTAGAAAGCACGATCGTGCTTCTTGTTCTAAAGCAGAGTGTGATCAATGGATGAGAACACTGCTGTGTGTTTCACTTCAGAAATGGAGTTAAATCCCATGCTCTGAGTCTTCCTACATGCAAGACTTCGTTTCAGGTAAGGGCAGTCACTTTTCTGCTCAAACGAACTACATCTTTCACGAAGCTCAAAAATTTCTCATCTTAACTGACAAGCATTGGATGTTAGAGGACCAGTGCATTCTATCAGTTTCAGAAGAAGATTTGGATTACATATTGTCCTTATGTGTAGGAAACACCGTTCTTTTGTTCTGGGCACACTCAGATTTCCTGTTGTATTAGAGACTCTATAAAGCAAGAGTGTGCTTCTCGCTCTAACGCAGAGTGTGATCCATGGATGAGAACTATGCTGTGTGTTTCACTTCAGAAATGGAGTTAAATCCCAGGCTCTGAGTCTTCATAGAAGCAAGACTTCGTTTCAGGTAAGGGCAGTTAATTTATACCTCTAACAAACTACATCGTTCACGAAGCTCACACGTTACTCATCTTAACTGACAAGCATTGGATGTTAGAGGACCAGTGCTTTGTATAAGTTTCAGAAGCAGAGATGGACTAGATATGGTCAGTTAGTGTTGGAAACACCGTTCTTTTGTTCTCAGCACACTCACGTTTCCTGAAGTCTTAGAGACTGTAGAAAGCAAGAGCGTGCTTCTCGCTCTAAAGCAGAGTGGGAACCATGGATGAGAACTATGCTGTGTGTTTCCCTTCAGAAAAGGAGTTAAATCCCAGGCTCTGTGTCTTCCTACAAGCAAGACTTCGTTTCAGGTAAGGGCAGTCAGATTTCTGCTCAAACGAACTACATCGTTCACGAAGCTCACACGTTTCTCATCTTAACTGACAAGCATTGGATGTTAGAGGGTCAGTGCTTTGTATCAGTTTCAGAAGCAGATTTAGACTATATGGTCCATATGTGTAGGAAACACCGATCTTTTGTTCTGGGCACACTCACGTTTCCTACTGTCTTAGAGACTCTAGAAAGCAATAGCGTGCTTCTCGCTCTAAAACAGAGTGTGATCCATGGATGAGACTATGCTGTGTGTTTCACTTCAGAAATGGAGTTAAATCCCATGCTCTGTGTCTCCCTACAAGCAAGACTTCGTTTCAGGTAAGGGCAGTCACTTTTCTGCTCAAAGGAACTACATGGTTCACGAAGCTCACACGTTTCTCATCTTAACTGACAAGCATTGGATGTTAGAGGACCAGTGCTTTGTATCTGTTTCAGAAGCAGAGTTGGACTAGATATGGTCCCTATGTGTAGGAAACACCGTTATTTTGTTCTCAGCACACTCACGTTTCCTGCTGATTTAGAGACTTTAGAAAGCAAGAGCGTGCTTCTCGCTCTAAAGCAGAGTGTGATCCATGGATGAGAACACTGCTGTGTGTTTCACATCAGAAATGGAGTTAAATCCCAGGCTCTGAGTCTTCCTACAAGCAAGACTTCGTTTCAGGAAAGGGCAGTGACTTTTCTTCTCAAACGAACTACATCGTTGTCGAAGCTCACACGTTTCTCATCGTAATTGAGAAGCATTGGATATTAGAGGACCAGTGCTTTGTATCAGTTTCAGAAGCAGAGTTGGACTAGATATGGTCCGTATGTGTAGGAAACACCATTCTTTTGTTCTCAGCACACTCACGTTTCCTGCTGTCTTAGAGAATCTAGAAAGCAAGAGCGTGCTTCTTGTTCTAAAGCAGAGTTTGATCAATGGATGATTACACTGATGTGTGTTTTACTTCCAAAATGGAGTTAAATCCCAGGCTCTGAGTCTTCCTACAAGCAAGACTTCAATTCAGGTAAGGGCAGTCACTTTTCTGCTCAAACGAAATACACCGTTCACGAAGCTCACACGTTTCTCATCTTAACTGACAAGCATTGGATGTAAAATGATCAGTGCTTTGTATCAGTTTCAGAAGCAGATTTGGACTACATATGGTCCATATGTGTAGGAAACACCCTTCTTTTTTTCTGGGCACACTCAGATTTCCTGCTGTATTAGAGAATCTAGAAAGCAAGAGTGTGCTTCTCCCTCTAAAGCAGAGTGTGATCCATGGATGAGAACTATGCTGTGTGTTTCCCTTCAGAAATGGACTTAAATCCCAGGCTCTGTGTCTTACTACAAGCAAGACTTCATTTCAGGTATGTGCAGTCACTTTTCAGTTCAAAGGAACTACATCATTCACTAAGCTCACACGTTTCTCATCTTAACTGACAAGCATTGGATGTTAGAGGACCAGTGCTTTGTATCACTTTCAGAAGCAGAGTTGGACTAGATATGGTCCGTATGTGTAGGAAACACCGTTCTTTCGTTCTCACCACACTCACGTTTCCTGCTGGCTTAGAGAGTTTAGAAAGCAAGAGCGTGCTTCTCGCTCTAAAGCAGAGTGTGGTCCATGGATGAGAACTATGCTGTGTGTTTCCCTTCAGAAATGGAGTTAAATCCCAGGCTCTGTGTCTTCCTACAAGCAAGACTTCGTTTCAGCTATGGCAGTCACTTTCCAGCTCAAACTAACTACATCATTCACTGAGCTCACACGTTTCTCATCTTAACAGACAAGCATTGGATGTTAGAGGACCAGTGCATTGTATCAGTTTCAGAAGAAGATTTGGACTACATATAGTCAGTATGTGTAGGAAACACCGTTCTTTTTTTCTGGGCACACTCAGATTTCCTGCTATATTAGAGACTCTAGAAAGCAAGAGCGTGCTTCTTGCTCTAAAGCAGAGTGTGATCCATTGATGAGAACTATGCTGTATGTTTCCCTTCAGAAATGGAGTTAAATCCCAGACTCTGTGTCTTCCTACAGGCAAGACTTCGTTTCAGGTAAGGGCAGTCACTTTTCAGCTCAAACAAACTACATCGTTCACGAAGCTCACACGTTTCTCATCTTAACAGACAAGCATTGGATTTTAGAGTACCAGTGCTTTGTATCAGTTTCAGATGCAGAGTTGGACTATATAATGTCCGTAATTATAGGAAACACCGTTCTTTTGTTCTCAGCACACCAACATTTCCTGCTGTCTTAGAGACGCTAGAAAGCAAGAGCGTGCTTCTTGTTCTAAAGCAGAGTGTGATCAATGGATGATTACACTGCTGTGTGTTTTACTTCAGAAATGGAGTTAAATCCCAGGCTCTGAGTCTTCCTACAAGCAAGACTTCAATTCAGGTAAGGGCAGTCACTTTTCTGCTCAAACGAACTACATTGTTCACGAAGCTCACACGTTTCTCATCTTAACTGACAAGCATTGGATGTTAGATGGTCAGTGCTTTGTATCAGTTTCAGAAGCAGATTTGGACTACATATGGTCCATATGTGTAGGAAACACCGTTCTTTTGTTCTGAGCACACTCAGATTTCCTGCTGTATTAGGGACTCTAGTAAGCAAGAGTGTGCTTCTCGCTCTAAAGCAGAGTATGATCCATGGATGAGAACTATGCTGTGTGTTTCCCTTCAGAAATGGACTTAAATCCCAGGCTCTGTGACTTACTACATGCAAGACTTCGTTTCAGGTAAGTGCAGTCACTTTTCAGTTCAAAGGAACTACATCATTCACTAAGCTCACACGTTTCTCATCTTAACTGACAAGCATTGGATGTTAGGGGACCAGTGCTTTGTATCACTTTCAGAAGCAGAGTTGGACTAGGTATGGTCCGTATGTGTAGGAAACACAGTTCTTTTGTTCTCAGCAAACTCACGTTTCCTGCTGTCTTAGAGACTCTAGAAAGCACGATCGTGCTTCTTGTTCTAAAGCAGAGTGTGATCAATGGATGAGAACACTGCTGTGTGTTTCACTTCAGAAATGGAGTTAAATCCCATGCTCTGAGTCTTCCTACATGCAAGACTTCGTTTCAGGTAAGGGCAGTCACTTTTCTGCTCAAACGAACTACATCTTTCACGAAGCTCAAAAATTTCTCATCTTAACTGACAAGCATTGGATGTTAGAGGACCAGTGCATTCTATCAGTTTCAGAAGAAGATTTGGATTACATATTGTCCTTATGTGTAGGAAACACCGTTCTTTTGTTCTGGGCACACTCAGATTTCCTGTTGTATTAGAGACTCTATAAAGCAAGAGTGTGCTTCTCGCTCTAAAGCAGAGTGTGATCCATGGATGAGAACTATGCTGTGTGTTTCACTTCAGAAATGGAGTTAAATCCCAGGCTCTGAGTCTTCATACAAGCAAGACTTCGTTTCAGGTAAGGCCAGTCACTTTTCAGCTCAAAGGAACTACATCGTTCACGAAGCTCACACGTTTCTCATCTTAACTGACAAGCATTGGATGTTAGAGGGTCAATGCTTTGTATCAGTTTCAGAAGCAGAGTTGGACTAGATATGGTCCGTATGTGTAGGAAACACCGTTCTTTTGTTCTCAGCACACTCATATTTCCTGCTGTTTAGAGACTTTAGAAAGCAAGAGCGTGCTTCTCGCTCTAAAGCAGAGTGTGATCCATCGATGAAAACTATGCTGTGTGTTTCCCTTCAGAAAAGTAGTTAAATCCCAGGCTCTATGTCTTCCTACAAGCAAGACTTCGTTTTAGGTAAGGGCAGTCACTTTTCTGCTCAAACGAACTACATCTTTCACGGAGCTCACACGTTTCTCATCTTAACAGACAAGCATTGGATGTTAGAGGACCAGTGCTTTGTTTCAGTTTCAGAAGCAGAGTTGGACTAGATATGGTCCGTAATTTAGGAAACACCGTTCTTTTGGTCTCAGCAATCTCACGTTTCCTGCTCTCTTAGAGATTCCAGAAATCAAGGGCGTGCTTCTTGTCCTAAAGCAGAGTGTGATCAATGGATGAGAACTATGCTGTGTGTTTCACTTCAGAAATGGAGTTAAATCCCAGGCTCTGTGTCTTCCTACAAGCAAGACTTCGTTTCAGGTAAGGGCAGTTAATTTATACCTCTAACAAACTACATCGTTCACGAAGCTCACACGTTACTCATCTTAACTGACAAGCATTGGATGTTAGAGGACCAGTGCTTTGTATAAGTTTCAGAAGCAGAGATGGACTAGATATGGTCAGTTAGTGTTGGAAACACCGTTCTTTTGTTCTCAGCACACTCACGTTTCCTGCTGTCTTAGAGACTACAGAAAGCTAGAGCGTGCTTGTTGCTCTAAAGCAGAGTGTGATCAATGGATGAGAACTCTGCTGTGTGTTTCACTTCAGAAATGGAGTTAAATCCCAGGCTCTGAGTCTTCCTACAAGGAAGACTTCGTTTCAAGTAAGGGCAGTTACTTTACAGCTCAAACGAACTACATCATTCACGAAGCTCACACGTTTCCCATCTTAACTGACAAGCATTGGATGTTAGAGGACCTGTGGTTTGTTTCAGTTTCAGAGGCAGAGTTGAACTAGATATGGTCCATATGTGTAGGAAACACCGTTCTTTTGTTCTGTGCACACTCACGTTTCCTGCTGTATTAGAGACTCTGGAAGGCAAGAGCGTGCTTCTTGCTGTAAAGCAGATTGTGATCCATGGATGAGAACTCGGCTGTGTGTTTCCCTTCAGAAATGGGGTTAAATCCCAGGCTCTGTGTCTTCCTACAAGCAAGACTTCGTTTCAGGTAAGGGCAGTCACTTCTCAGCTCAAACGAACTACATCTTTCATGAAGCTCACACATTTCTCATCTTACCTGTCAAGCATTGGATGTTAGAGGACCTGTGGTTTCTATCAATTTTAGAAGCAGAGTTGAACTAGATATGGTCATTATGTGTAGGAAACACCGTTCTTTTTTTCTGAGCGCACTCTCATTTCCTGCTGTATTAGAGACTCTAGAAAGCAAGAGCGTGCCACTTGCTCTAAAGCATAGTGTGTTTCATGGATGCGAACTGTCCTGTGTGTTTCTGTTCTTAAATGGCGTTAAATCCCAAGCTCTGTGAATTCCTACAAGTAAGTCTTCATTTAAGGTAAACACAGTTACTTTTCAGCTCAAAGGAACTACATCGTTCACGAAGCTCACACGTTTCTCATCTTAACTGACAAGCATTCGATGTTAGAGGACCTTTGGTTTGTTTCAGTTTCAGAAGCAGAGTTGAACTAGATATGTTCCATATGTGTAGGAAACACCGTTCTTTTGTTCTGTGCACACTCACGTTTCCTGCTGTATTAGAGACTCTGGAAGGCAAGAGCGTGCTGCTTGCTGTAAAGCAGAGTGTGTTCCATGGATGAGAACTCTGCTGTGTGTTTCCCGTCAGAAATGGGGTTAAATCCCAGTCTCTGTGTCTTCCTACAAGCAAGACTACGTTTCAGTTAAGGGCAGTCACTTTTCAGCTCAAACGTACTACATCGTTCACAACGCTAACAAGTTTCCCATCTTAAGTGACAAGCATTGCATGTTAGAGGACCAGTGCTTTGTATCAGTTTCAGAGGCAGAGTTGTACTAGAACTGGTCCGTATGTGTAGGAAACACCGTTCTTTTGTTCTGAGCACACTCACGTTTCCTGATGTATTAGAGACTCTGGAAAGCAAGAGCGTGCTTCTTGCTCTAAAGCTGAGTGTGATCATTGGATGAGAACTCTGCTGTGTGTTTCCCTTCAGAAATGAGGTTAAATCCCAGGCTGAGTCTTCCCACAAGCAATACTTCGTTTCAGGTAATGGCAGGTAATTTATACCTCAAACTAACTACAATGTTCACGAAGCTCACACGTTTCTCATCTAAACTGACAAGCATTGGATGTTAGAGGACCTTTGGTTTGTTTCAGTTACAGAAGCAGAAATGAAGTAGATATGGTCCGTATGTGTAGGAAATTCCATTCTTTTGTTCTGACCAAACTCATGTTTCCTGCTGTATTAGAGACTCTGGAAAGCAAGAGCATGCTTCTTGCTCTAAAGCAGAGTGTGTGCAATGGATGAGAACTATGCTGTGTGTTTCCCTTCACAAATGGACTTAAATCCCAGGCTCTGTGTCTTACTACAAGCAAGACTTCTTTTCAGGTAAGGGCAGTCACTTTTCACTCAAACGATCTACATAGTTCATGAAGCTAACACGTTTCTCATCTTATCTGTCAAGCATTGGATGTTAGAGGACCTGTGCTTTGTATCAGTTTCAGAAGCAGAGTTGGACTAGATATGGTCCGTAAGTGTAGGAAACACAGTTTTTTTGTTCTCAGCACACTCACGTTTCCTGCTGTCTTAGAGACTCTAGAAAGCTAGAGTGTGCTTCTTGCTCTAAAGCAGAGGGTGATCAATGGATTAGAACTCTGCTGTGTGTTTCACTTCAGAAATGGAGTTAAATGCCAGGCTCTGTGTCTTCCTACAAGCAAGACTTCGTTTCAGGTAAGGGCAGTCACTTTTCACTCAAACGAACTACATAGTTCATGAAGCTCACACGTTTCTCATCTTATCTGTCAAGCATTGGATGTTACAGGACCTGTGCTTTGTATCAGTTTCAGAAGCAGAGTTGGACTAGATATGGTCCTTAAGTGTAGGAAACACTGTTCTTTTGTTCTCAGCACACTCACGTTTCCTGCTTTCTTAGAGACTCTAGAAAGCTAGAGCGTGCTTCTTGCTCTAAATCAGAGGGTGATCAATGGATGAGAACTCTGCTGTGTGTTTCACTTCGGAAATGGAGTTAAATCCCAGGCTCTGAGTCGTCCTACAAGGAAGACTTCGTTTTAAGTAAGGGCAGTTACTTTACAGCTCAAACGAACTACATCGTTCAAGAATCTCAAACGTTTCTCATCTTACCTGACAAGCATTGGATGTTAGAGGACCTGTGGTTTGTTTCAGTTTCAGAAGCAGAGTTGAAGGAGATATGGTCAGTAAGTGTAGGAAACACCTTTCATTTGTTCTGAGCACACTCACGTTTCCTGATGTATTAGAGACTCTGGAAAGCAAGAGCCTGCTTCTTGCTCTAAAGCTGAGTGTGATCCTTCAATGAGAACTATGCTGTGTGTTTCCCTTCAGAAATGGGGTTAAATCCCAGGCTGAGTCTTCCTACAAGCAATGCTTCGTTTCAGGTAAGGGCAGTTAATTTATACCTCAAACTAACTACATCGTTCACGAAGCTCACACGTTTCTCATCTAAACTGACAAGCATTGCATGTTAGAGGCCCTGTGGTTTGTTTCAGTTACAGAAACAGAGATGAAGTAAATATGGTCCGTATGTGTAGGAAATTCCGTTCTTTTGTTCTGAGCAATCTCAAGTTTCCTGCTTTATGAGAGACTCTAGAAAGCAAGAGCGTGCTTCTTGCTCTAAAGCAGAGTGTGGTCAATGGATGAGAACTTTTCTGTGTGTTTCACTTCAGAAATGGAGTTAAATCCGAGACTCTGAGTCTTCCCTCAAGAAAGACTTCGTTTCAAGTAAGGGCAGTTACTTTACAGCTGAAACGATCTACATTGTTCACGAAGCTCATACATTTCTCATCTTAACTTACAAGCATTCGATGTTAGTGGAACTGTGATTTGTTTCAGTTTCAGAAGCAGAGTTGAACTAGATATGGTCCTTATGTGTAGGAAACACTGTTCTTTTGTTCTGAGCACACTCACGTTTCCTGATGTATTAGAGACTCTGGAAAGCTAGAGCGTGCTTCTTGCTCTAAAGCAGAGGGTGATCAGTGGATGAGAACTCTGCTGTGTGTTTCACTTCAGAAATGGAGTTAAATCCCAGGTTCTGAGTCGTCCTACAAGGAAGACTTCGTTTCAAGTAAGGGCAGTTACTTTACAGCTCAAACGAACTACATTGTTCAAGAAGCTCAAACGTTTCTCATCTTAACTGACAAGCATTCGATGTTAGAGGAACTGTGGTTTGTTTCAATTTCAGAAGCAGAGTTGAACTAGATATGGTCCGTATGTGTAGGAAATACCGTTCTTTTGTTCTGAGCACACTCACGTACCTGATGTATTAGAGACTCTGGAAAGTAAGAGCGTGCTTCTTGCTCTAAAGCAGAGTGTGATCTATGGGTGAGAACTCTACTGTGTGTTTCACTTCAGAAATGGAGTTAAATCCCAGGCTGAGTCTTCCTACAAGCAAGACTTCATTTCAGGTAAGGGCAGTTAATTTATACCTCAAACGATCTACATCATTCCTGAAGCTCACACGATTCTCATCAAAACTGACAAGCATTGGATATTATAGGCCCTGTGGTTTGTTTCAGTTACAGAAGCAGAGATGAAGTAGATGTGGTCCGTATGTGTAGGAAATTCCGTTCTTTTGTTCTGACCAAACTCAAGTTTCCTGCTGTATTAGAGACTCTGGAAAGCAAGAGCGTGCTTCTTGCTCTAAAGCAGAGTGTGTGCAATGGATGAGAACTATGCTGTGTGTTTCCCTTCAGAAATGGAGTTAAATCCCAGGCTCTGTGTCTTCCTACAAGCAAGACTTCGTTTCAGGTAAGGGCAGTCACTTTTCACTCAAACGATCTACATAGTTCATGAAGCTAACACGTTTCTCATCTTATCTGTCAAGCATTGGATGTTAGAGGACCTGTGCTTTGTATCAGTTTCAGAAGCAGAGTTCGACTAGATATGGTCCATAAGTGTAGGAAACACCGTTCTTTGTTCTCAGCACACTCACGTTTCCTGCTGTCTTAGAGACTCTAGAAAGCTAGAGCGTGCTTCTTGCTCTAAAGCAGAGGGCGATCAATGGATGAGAACTCTGCTGTGTGTTTCACTTCAGAAATGGAGTTAAATCCCAGCCTCTGAGTCGTCCTACATGGAAGACTTCGTTTTAAGTAAGGGCAGTCACTTTACAGCTCAAACGAACTACATCGTTCAAGAAGCTCAAACGTTTCTCATCTTAACTGACAAGCATTGGATGTTAGAGGACCTGTGCTGTGTATCAGTTACAGAAGCAGAGATGAAGAAGATATGGTCCGTATGTGTAGGAAATTCCGTTCTTTTGTTCTGAGCAAACTCATGTTTCCTGCTGTATGAGAGACTCTAGAAAGCAAGAGCATGCTTCTTGCTCTAGAGCAGAGTGTTTTCAATGGATGAGAACTTTGCTGTGTGTTTCACTTCAGAAATGGAGTTAAATCGCAGACTCTGAGTCTTCCCACAAGAAAGACTTCGTTTCAAGTAAGGGCAGTTACTTTACAGCAAAAAAGATCTACATCGTTCACGAAGCTCATACATTTCTCATCTTAACTGACAAGCATTTGATGTTAGAGGAACTGTGGTTTGTTTCAGTTTCAGAAGCAGAGTTGAACTAGATATGGTCCTTATGTGTAGGAAACACCGTTCTTTTGTTCTGAGCACACTCACGTTTCCTGATGTATTAGAGACTCTGGAAAGCAAGAGCGTGCTTCTTGCTCTAAAGCTCAGTGTGATCCTTGGATGAGAACTCTGCTTTGAGTGTCACTTCAGAAATGGGGTTAAATCCCAGGCTCTGTGTCTTCCTACAAGCAAGACTTCGTTTCAGGTAAACACAGTCACTTTTCATCTCAAACGTAGTACATCGTTCACAAAGCTAACAAGTTTCCCATCTTAACTGACAAGCATTTTACGTTAGAGGATCAGTGCTTTGTATCAGTTTCAGAAGCAGAGTTGGACTAGATATGGTATGTATGTGTAGGAAACACCGTTCTTTTGTTCTCAGCACACTCACGTTTCCTGCTGTGTTAGAGACTCTGGAAAGCAAGAGCGTGCTTCTTGCTCTAAAGCAGAGTGTGATCTATGGGTGAGAACTCTGCTGTGCGTTTCACTTCAGAAATTGAGTTAAATCCCAGGCTGAGTCTTCCTACAAGCAAGACTTCCTTTCAGGTAAGGGCAGTTAATTTATACCTCAAACGAACTACATCATTCCTGAAGCTCACACGATTTTCATCAAAACTGACAAGCTTGGATATTATAGGCCCTGTGGTTTGTTTCAGTTACAGAAGCAGAGATGAAGTAGATGTGGTCTGTATATGTAGGAAATTCCGTTCTTTTGTTCTGACCAAACTCAAGTTTCCTGCTGTATTAGAGACTCTGGAAAGCAAGAGCGTACTTCTTGCTCTAAAGCAGAGTGTGTGCAATGGATGAGAACTATGCTGTGTGTTTCCCTTCAGAAATGGAGTTAAATCCCAGGCTCTGTGTCTTCCTACAAGCAAGACATCTTTTCAGGTAAGGGCAGTCACTTTTCACTCAAACGATCTACATAGTTCATGAAGCTAACACGTTTCTCATCTTATCTGTCAAGCATTGGATGTTAGAGGACCTGTGGTTTGTATCAGTTTCAGAAGCAGAGTTGAACTAGATATGGTCCATATGTGTAGGAAACCCCGTTCTTTTGTTCTCAGCACACACACGTTTCCTGCGGTCTTAGAGACTCTAGAAAGCAAGAGCATGCCTCTTGCTCTAAAGCAGAGTATGATCAGTGGATGAGAACTATGCTGTGTTTTTCCCTTCAAAAATGGAGATAAATCCCAGGCTCTGTCTTCCTACAACCAAGATTTCATTTCAGGTAACTGCAGTTTCTTTAAGCTCAAACGAACAACATTGTTTACGAAGCTCACACGTTTCTCATCTTAACTAACAAGCATAGGATGTTAGAGGACCTGTGGTTTGTTTCAGTTTCAGAAGCAGAGTTGAACTTGATATGGTCCCTATGTGTAGGAAACACCATTCTTTTGTTCTGAGCACACTCATATTTCCTGCTGTCTTAGAGACGCTAGAATGCAAGAGCGTCCTTCTCGCTCTAAAGCCGAGTGTGATCCATGGATGATAACTGTGCTCTGTGTTTCCCTTCAGAAAAGGAGTTAAATCCCAGGCTCTGTGTCTTCCTACAAGCAAGACTTCCTTTCAGGTAAGGGCAGTCACTTTACAGCTCAAATGAACTACATCGTTCACGAAGCTCACACGTTTCTCATCTTAACTGACAAGCATTGGATGTTAGAGGACCTGTGGTTTGTTTCAGTTTCAGAAGCAGAGTTGGAATAGACATTATCCGTATGTGTAGGAAACACCGTTTTTTTGTTCTCAGCACACTCATGTTTCCTGCTGTCTTAGAGACTCTAGAAATCAAGAGCGTGCTTGTTGTTCTAAAGCAGAGTGGGATCAATGGATGACAACTCTTCTGTGTGTTTCACTTCAGAAAGGGAGTTAAATCCCAGGCTCTGAGTCTTCCTAAAAGCAAGAATTCTTTTCAGGTAAGGGCAGTTTCTTTAGAGCTCAAACGAACTACATCGTTCACGAAGCACACACGTTTCTCATCTTAAATGACAAGCATTGGATGTTAGAGAACCTCTGGTTTGTTTCATTTTCAGAAGTAGAGTTTAAGTAGATATGGTCCATATGTTTAGGAAACACCGTTCTTTTGTTCTGAGCACACTCACATTTCCTGCTGTATTAGAGACACTAGAAAGCAAGAGCGTCCTTCTCACTCTAAAGCCGAGTGTGATCCATGGATGATAACTGTGCTCTGTCTTTCCCTTCAGAAAAGGAGTTAAATCCCAGGCTCTGTGTCTTCCTACAAGCAAGACTTCGTTTCAGGTAAGGACAGTCACTTTACAGCTCAAACGAACTACATCGTTCACGAAGCTCACACGTTTCTCATGTTAACTGAGAAGCATTGGATGTTAGAGGACCTGTGGTTTGTTTCAGTTTCAGAAGCAGAGTTGGACTAGACATGATCCGTATGTGTAGGAAACACCGTTCTTTTGTTCTCAGCACACTCATGTTTCCTGCTGTCTTAGAGACTCTAGAAAGCAAGAGCGTGCTTGTTGTTCTAAAGCAGAGTGGGATCAATGGATGACAACTCTTCTGTGTGTTTCACTTCAGAAAGGGAGTTAAATCCCAGGCTCTGAGTCTTCCTAAAAGCAAGAATTCTTTTCTGGTAAGGGCAGATTCTTTATAGCTCAAACGAACTACATCGTTCACGAAACTCACTTGTTCCTCATCTTAATTGACAAGAATTGGATTTTAGAGGATCAGTGCTTTGTATCAGTTTCAGAAGCAGAGTTGGACTACATATGGTCCGCATGTGTAGGAAACATCGTTCTTTTGTTCCCAGGACACTCACGTTTCCTGCTGTCTTAGAGCCTCTAGAAAGCAAGAGCGTGCTTCTTGCTCTACAGCAGAATGTGATCAGTGGATGAGAACTCTGCTGTGTATTTCACATCAGAAATGGAGTTAAATTCCAGGCTCTGAGTCTTCCTAAGAGCAAGACTTCTTTTCTGGTAAGGGCAGTTTCTTTACAGCTCAAATGAACTACATCGTTCACGAAGCACACACGTTTCTCATCTTAAATGACAAGCATTGGATGTTAGAGGACCTCTGGTTTGTTTCATTTTCAGAAGCAGAGATTAACTAGATATGGTCCATATGTGTAGGAAACACCGTTCTTTTGTTCTCAGCACACTCATGTTTCCTGCTGTATTAGAGACACTAGAAAGCAAGAGCGTGCCTCTTGCTCTAAAGCAGATTGTGATCCATGGATGAGAACTATGCTGTTTGTTTTCGTTCAGTAATGTAGGTAAATCCCAGGCTCTGTCTTCCTACAAGCAAGAATTCGTTTCAGGTAACTGCAGTTTCTTTAAGCTCAAACGAACAACATTGTTTATGAAGCTCACACGTTTCTCATCTTAACTAACAAGCATAGGATGTTAGAGGTCCTGTGGTTTTTTTCAGTTTCAGAAACAGAGTTGAACTTGATATGGGCCCTATGTGTAGGAAACACCATTCTTTTGTTCTGAGTACACTCAGATTTCCTGCTGTCTTAGAGATGCTAGAAAGCAAGAGCGTCCTTCTCGCTCTAAAGCCGAGTGTGATCCATGGATGATTACTGTGCTCTGTGTTTCCCTTCAGAAAAGGAGTTAAATCCCAGGCTCTGTCTCTTCCTACAAGCAAGACTTCCTTTCAGGTAAGGACAGTCACTTTACAGCTCAAACGAACTACGTCATTCACGAAGCTCACACGTTTCTCATCTTAATTGACAAGCATTGGATGTTAGAGTACCAGTGCTTTGTATCCATTTCAGAAGCAGAGTTGGACTAGACATGATTCGTATGTGTAGGAAACACCGTTCTTTTGTTCTCAGCACACTCATGTTTCCTGCTGTCTTGGAGACTCTAGAAAGCAAGAGCGTGCTTGTTGTTCACGAAGCACACACATTTCTCATCTTCAATGACAAGCATTGGATGTTAGAGGACCTGTGATTTGTTTCAGTTTCTGAAGCAGTGTTGAAGTAGGTATGGTCCGTATGTGTAGGAAAAACCGTTCTTTTGTTCTGAGCACACTCAAGTTTCCTGCTGTATTACAGAATATAGAAAGCAAGAGCATTCTTCTTGCTCTAAAACAGAGTGTGATCCATGGATGATAACTGTCCTGTGTGTTTCCCTTCGGAAATGGAGTTAAATACCAGGCTCTGTGTCCTCCTACAATGAAGAGTTCGTTTCAGGTAAGGGAAGACACTTTTCAGCTCAAACGAACTACATCATTCACGAAGCTCACACATTTCTCATCTTTATTGACAAGCATTGGATGTTAGAGGTCCAGTGCTTTGTATCAGTTTCAGAAGCAGGGTTGGACGAGATATGGTCCGTATGTGTAGGAAACACCGTTCTTTTGTTCTCAGCACACTCACATTTCCTGCTGCCTTAGAGAATCTAGAAAGCAAGAGCGTGCCTCTTGCTCTAAAGCAGAGTATGACCAGTGGATGAGAACTCTGCTGTGTTTTTCAATTCAGAAATGGAGTTAAATACCAGGCTCTGTGTCTTCCTACAAGCAAGAATTCATTTCAGGTAAGGGCAGTCACTTTACAGCTCAAAAGAACTACATCTTTCACGAAGCTCACACGTTTCTCATCTTAACTGACAAGCATAGGATGTTAGATGACCTGTGGTTTGTTTCAGTTTCAGAATCAGAGTTGAACTTGATATGGTAGCTATGTGTAGGAAACACCATTCTTTTGTTCTGAGCACACTCAGATTTCCTGCTGTCTTAGAGACGCTAGAAAGCAAGAGCGTGCTTGTTGTTCTAAAGCAGAGTGTGATCAATGGATGAGAACTCTTCTGTGTGTTTCACTTCAGAAAAGTAGTTAAATTCAAGGCTCTGAGTCTTCCTACAAGCAAGAATTCTTTTCAGGTAAGGGCAGTTTCTTTACAGCTCAAACGAACTACATCGTTCACGAAGCTCACACGTTTCTCATCTTAACTGACAAGCATAGGATGTTAGAGGACCTGTGGTTTGTTTCAGTTTCAGAAGCAGAGTTGAACTTGATATGGTCCCTATGTGTAGGAAACACCATTCTTTTGTTCTGAGCACACTCAGATTTCCTGCTGTCTTAGAGACGCTAGAAAGCAAGAGAGTGCTTGTTGTTCTAAAGCAGAGTGTGATCAATGGATGAGAACTCTTCTGTGTGTTTCACTTCAGAAAAGTAGTTAAATTCAAGGCTCTGAGTCTTCCTACAAGCAAGAATTCTTTTCAGGTAAGGGCAGTTTATTTACAGCTCAAACGAACTACATCGTTCACGAAGCTCACACGCTTCTCATCTTAACTGACAATCATTGGATGTTAGAGGACCAGTGCTTTGTATCAGTTTCGGAAGCAGAGTTGGACTACATATGGTCCTTATGTGTAGGAAACACCGTTTTTGTTCTCAGCACACTCACGTTTCCTGCTGTCTTAGAGACTCTAGAGCAAGAGCATGATTCTTGTTCTAAAGCAGAGTGTGATCAATGGATGAGAACTCTGCTGTGTGTTTCACTTCAGAAATGTAGTTAAATCCCAGGCACTGTGTCTTCCTACAAGCAAGACTTCCTTTCAGGTAAGGACAGTCACTTTACAGCTCAAATGAACTACATCATTCACGAAGCTCACACGTTTCTCATCTTAACTGACAAGCATTGGATGTTAGAGGACCTTTGGTTTGTTTCTGTTTCAGAAGCAGAGTTTACCTAGATATGGTCCATATGTGTAGGAAACACTGTTCTTTTGTTCTCAGCACACTCACATTTTCTGCTGTCTTAGAGACGCTAGAAAGCAAGAGCGTCCTTCTCGCTCTAAAGCCGAGTGTGATCCATGGATGATAACTGTGCTGTTTGTTTCCCTTAAGAAATGGAGTTAAATCCCAGGCTCTGTGTCTTCCTACAATCAAGACTACGTTTCAGGTAAGGACAGTCACTTTACAGCTCAAACGAACTACATCGTTCACGAAGCTCACACGTTTCTCATCTTAACTGACAAGCATTGGATGTTAGAGGACCTGTGGTTTGTTTCAGTTTCAGAAGCAGAGTTTAACAAGATATGGTCCATATGTGTAGGAAACCCCGTTCTTTTGTTCTGAGCACACTCACTTTTCCTGCAGTATTAGAGACACTAGAAAGCAAGAGCGTGCTTCTCGCTCTAAAGCAGAGTGTGATTAATGGATGAGAACTCTTCTGTGTGTTTCTCTTCAGAAAAGGAGTTAAATCCCAGGCTCTGAGTCTTCCTAAAAGCAAGAAATCTTTTCAGGTAAGGGCAGTTTCTTTACAGCTCAAACGAACTACATCGTTCACGAAGCTCACACGTTTCTCATCAAAACTGACAAGCATTGGATGTTAGAGGACCAGTGCTTTGTATCCGTTTCAGAAGCAGAGTTGGGCTAGACATGGTCCCTATGTGTAGGAAACACCGTTCTTTTGTTCTCAGCACACTCACGTTTCCTGCTGTCTTAGAGAATCTAGAAAGCAAGAGCGTGCTTGTTGTTCTAAAGCAGAGTGTGATCAATGGATGAGAACTCTGCTGTGTGTTGCATTTCAGAAATGGAGTTAAATCCGAGGCTCTGAGTCTTCCTAAAATCAAGGATTATTTTCAGGTAAGGGCAGTTTCTTTACAGCTCAAACGAACTACATCGTTCACGAAGCTCACACGTTTCTCATCAAAACTAACAAGCATTTTATGTTAGAAGACCTGTCGTTTGTTTCAGTTTCAGAAGCAGAGTTGAACTAGATATGGCCCGTATGTGTAGGAAACACCCTTCTATTGTTCTGAGCATACTCAGATTTCCTGCTGTCTTAGAGACGCTAGAAAGCAAGAGCGTGCTTCTAGCTTTAAAGCAGAGTGTGATCCATGGATGAGAACTCTGCTGTGTGTTTCACTTCAGAAATGGAGTTAAACTCCAGGCTCTGAGTCTTCCTAAAAACAAGACTTCTTTTCAGGTAAGGGCAGTTTCTTTACAGCTCAAAAGAACTACATCGTTCACGAAGCTCACACGTTTCTCATCTTAACTGACAAGCATTGGATGTTAGAAGTCCAGTGCTTTGTATCATTTTCGAAGCCGAGTTGGACTACATATGGTCCGTATGTGTAGGAAACATCATTCTTTTGTTCTCAGCACACTCATGTTTCATCCTGCCCTAGAACCTCTAGAAAGCAAGAGCGTGCTTCTTGCTCTAAAGCAGAGTGTGATCCATGGATGAGAACTATGCTGTGTGTTTCCCTTTAAAAATGGAGAAAAATCCCAGGCTCTGTCTTCCTACAAGCAAGATTTCGTTTCAGGTAACGGCGGTCACTTTTCAGCTCAAACGATCTATGTCGTTCACGAAGCTCACATGATTCTGATCTTAACTGACAAGCATTGGATGTTAGAGGACCAGTGCTTTGTATCAGTTTTGAAAGCAGAGTTGGACTACATATGGTCCTTATGTGTAGGAAACACCATTCTTTTGTTCTCAGCACACTCACGTTTCCTGCTGTCTTAGAGACTCTAGAAAGCAAGAGCATGATTCTTGTTCTAAAGCAGAGTGTGATCAATGGATGAGAACTCTGCTGTGTGTTTCATTCAGAAATGGAGTTAAATCCCAAGCTCTGAGATTTCCTACTAGACTTCCTTTCAGGTAAGGGCAGTTTCTTTATACCTAAAACGAAATACATCATTCACGTAACTCAAACGTTTCTCATCTTAACTGACAAGCATTGGATGTTAGAGGACCAGTGCTTTGTATCCGTTTCAGAAGCAGAGTTGGACTAGACATGATCCGTATGTGTAGGAAACACCGTTCTTTTGTTCTCAGCACACTCATGGTTCCTCCTCTCTTAGAGACCCTAGAAAGCAAGAGCGTGCTTGTTGTTCTAAAGCAGAGTGTGATCAATGGATGAGAACTCTGCTTTGTGTTTCCCTTCAGAAATGGAGTTCAATTCCAGGCTCTGAGTCTTCCTAAAAGCAAGACTTCTTTTCTGGTAAGGGCAGTTCCTTTACAGCTCAAATGAACTACATCGTTTACCAAGCACACACGTTTCTCATCTTAAATGACAAGCATTGGATGTTAGAGGACCTGTGATTTGTTTCAGTTTCTGAAGCAGTGTTGAAGTAGATGTGGTCCGTATGTGTAGGAAATTCCGTTCTTTTGTTCTGACCAAACTCAAGTTTCCTGCTGTATTAGAGACTCTGGAAAGCAAGAGCGTGCTTCTTGCTCTAAAGCAGAGTGTGTGCAATGGATGAGAACTATGCTGTGTGTTTCCCTTCAGAAATGGAGTTAAATCCCAGGCTCTGTGTCTTCCTACAAGCAAGACTTCGTTTCAGGTAAGGGCAGTCACTTTTCACTCAAACGATCTACATAGTTCATGAAGCTAACACGTTTCTCATCTTATCTGTCAAGCATTGGATGTTAGAGGACCTGTGCTTTATATCAGTTTCAGAAGCAGAGTTGGACTAGATATGGTCCGTAAGTGTAGGAAACACCGTTCTTTGTTCTCAGCACACTCACGTTTCCTGCTGTCTTAGAGACTCTAGAAAGCTAGAGTGTGCTTCTTGCTCTAAAGCAGAGGGCGATCAATGGATGAGAACTCTGCTGTGTGTTTCACTTCAGAAATGGAGTTAAATCCCAGCCTCTGAGTCGTCCTACATGGAAGACTTCGTTTTAAGTAAGGGCAGTCACTTTACAGCTCAAACGAACTACATCGTTCAAGAAGCTCAAACGTTTCTCATCTTAACTGACAAGCATTGGATGTTAGAGGACCTGTGCTGTGTATCAGTTACAGAAGCAGAGATGAAGAAGATATGGTCCGTATGTGTAGGAAATTCCGTTCTTTTGTTCTGAGCAAACTCATGTTTCCTGCTGTATGAGAGACTCTAGAAAGCAAGAGCATGCTTCTTGCTCTAGAGCAGAGTGTTTTCAATGGATGAGAACTTTGCTGTGTGTTTCACTTCAGAAATGGAGTTAAATCGCAGACTCTGAGTCTTCCCACAAGAAAGACTTCGTTTCAAGTAAGGGCAGTTACTTTACAGCAAAAAAGATCTACATCGTTCACGAAGCTCATACGTTTCTCATCTTAACTGACAAGCATTTGATGTTAGAGGAACTGTGGTTTGTTTCAGTTTCAGAAGCAGAGTTGAACTAGATATGGTCCTTATGTGTAGGAAACACCGTTCTTTTGTTCTGAGCACACTCACGTTTCCTGATGTATTAGAGACTCTGGAAAGCAAGAGCGTGCTTCTTGCTCTAAAGCTCAGTGTGATCCTTGGATGAGAACTCTGCTTTGAGTGTCACTTCAGAAATGGGGTTAAATCCCAGGCTCTGTGTCTTCCTACAAGCAAGACTTCGTTTCAGGTAAATACAGTCACTTTTCATCTCAAACGTAGTACATCGTTCACAAAGCTAACAAGTTTCCCATCTTAACTGACAAGCATTTTACGTTAGAGGATCAGTGCTTTGTATCAGTTTCAGAAGCAGAGTTGGACTAGATATGGTATGTATGTGTAGGAAACACCGTTCTTTTGTTCTCAGCACACTCACGTTTCCTGCTGTGTTAGAGACTCTGGAAAGCAAGAGCGTGCTTCTTGCTCTAAAGCAGAGTGTGATCTATGGGTGAGAACTCTGCTGTGCGTTTCACTTCAGAAATTGAGTTAAATCCCAGGCTGAGTCTTCCTACAAGCAAGACTTCCTTTCAGGTAAGGGCAGTTAATTTATACCTCAAACGAACTACATCATTCCTGAAGCTCACACGATTTTCATCAAAACTGACAAGCTTGGATATTATAGGCCCTGTGGTTTGTTTCAGTTACAGAAGCAGAGATGAAGTAGATGTGGTCTGTATATGTAGGAAATTCCGTTCTTTTGTTCTGACCAAACTCAAGTTTCCTGCTGTATTAGAGACTCTGGAAAGCAAGAGCGTACTTCTTGCTCTAAAGCAGAGTGTGTGCAATGGATGAGAACTATGCTGTGTGTTTCCCTTCAGAAATGGAGTTAAATCCCAGGCTCTGTGTCTTCCTACAAGCAAGACATCTTTTCAGGTAAGGGCAGTCACTTTTCACTCAAACGATCTACATAGTTCATGAAGCTAACACGTTTCTCATCTTATCTGTCAAGCATTGGATGTTAGAGGACCTGTGGTTTGTATCAGTTTCAGAAGCAGAGTTGAACTAGATATGGTCCATATGTGTAGGAAACCCCGTTCTTTTGTTCTCAGCACACACACGTTTCCTGCGGTCTTAGAGACTCTAGAAAGCAAGAGCATGCCTCTTGCTCTAAAGCAGAGTATGATCAGTGGATGAGAACTATGCTGTGTTTTTCCCTTCAAAAATGGAGATAAATCCCAGGCTCTGTCTTCCTACAACCAAGATTTCATTTCAGGTAACTGCAGTTTCTTTAAGCTCAAACGAACAACATTGTTTACGAAGCTCACACGTTTCTCATCTTAACTAACAAGCATAGGATGTTAGAGGACCTGTGGTTTGTTTCAGTTTCAGAAGCAGAGTTGAACTTGATATGGTCCCTATGTGTAGGAAACACCATTCTTTTGTTCTGAGCACACTCATATTTCCTGCTGTCTTAGAGACGCTAGAATGCAAGAGCGTCCTTCTCGCTCTAAAGCCGAGTGTGATCCATGGATGATAACTGTGCTCTGTGTTTCCCTTCAGAAAAGGAGTTAAATCCCAGGCTCTGTGTCTTCCTACAAGCAAGACTTCCTTTCAGGTAAGGGCAGTCACTTTACAGCTCAAATGAACTACATCGTTCACGAAGCTCACACGTTTCTCATCTTAACTGACAAGCATTGGATGTTAGAGGACCTGTGGTTTGTTTCAGTTTCAGAAGCAGAGTTGGAATAGACATTATCCGTATGTGTAGGAAACACCGTTTTTTTGTTCTCAGCACACTCATGTTTCCTGCTGTCTTAGAGACTCTAGAAATCAAGAGCGTGCTTGTTGTTCTAAAGCAGAGTGGGATCAATGGATGACAACTCTTCTGTGTGTTTCACTTCGGAAAGGGAGTTAAATCCCAGGCTCTGAGTCTTCCTAAAAGCAAGAATTCTTTTCAGGTAAGGGCAGTTTCTTTAGAGCTCAAACGAACTACATCGTTCAGGAAGCACACACGTTTCTCATCTTAAATGACAAGCATTGGATGTTAGAGAACCTCTGGTTTGTTTCATTTTCAGAAGTAGAGTTTAAGTAGATATGGTCCATATGTTTAGGAAACACCGTTCTTTTGTTCTGAGCACACTCACATTTCCTGCTGTATTAGAGACACTAGAAAGCAAGAGCGTCCTTCTCACTCTAAAGCCGAGTGTGATCCATGGATGATAACTGTGCTCTGTCTTTCCCTTCAGAAAAGGAGTTAAATCCCAGGCTCTGTGTCTTCCTACAAGCAAGACTTCGTTTCAGGTAAGGACAGTCACTTTACAGCTCAAACGAACTACATCGTTCACGAAGCTCACACGTTTCTCATGTTAACTGAGAAGCATTGGATGTTAGAGGACCTGTGGTTTGTTTCAGTTTCAGAAGCAGAGTTGGACTAGACATGATCCGTATGTGTAGGAAACACCGTTCTTTTGTTCTCAGCACACTCATGTTTCCTGCTGTCTTAGAGACTCTAGAAAGCAAGAGCGTGCTTGTTGTTCTAAAGCAGAGTGGGATCAATGGATGACAACGCTTCTGTGTGTTTCACTTCAGAAAGGGAGTTAAATCCCAGGCTCTGAGTCTTCCTAAAAGCAAGAATTCTTTTCTGGTAAGGGCAGATTCTTTATAGCTCAAACGAACTACATCGTTCACGAAACTCACTTGTTCCTCATCTTAATTGACAAGAATTGGATTTTAGAGGATCAGTGCTTTGTATCAGTTTCAGAAGCAGAGTTGGACTACATATGGTCCGCATGTGTAGGAAACATCGTTCTTTTGTTCCCAGGACACTCACGTTTCCTGCTGTCTTAGAGCCTCTAGAAAGCAAGAGCGTGCTTCTTGCTCTACAGCAGAATGTGATCAGTGGATGAGAACTCTGCTGTGTATTTCACATCAGAAATGGAGTTAAATTCCAGGCTCTGAGTCTTCCTAAGAGCAAGACTTCTTTTCTGGTAAGGGCAGTTTCTTTACAGCTCAAATGAACTACATCGTTCACGAAGCACACACGTTTCTCATCTTAAATGACAAGCATTGGATGTTAGAGGACCTCTGGTTTGTTTCATTTTCAGAAGCAGAGATTAACTAGATATGGTCCATATGTGTAGGAAACACCGTTCTTTTGTTCTCAGCACACTCATGTTTCCTGCTGTATTAGAGACACTAGAAAGCAAGAGCGTGCCTCTTGCTCTAAAGCAGATTGTGATCCATGGATGAGAACTATGCTGTTTGTTTTCGTTCAGTAATGTAGGTAAATCCCAGGCTCTGTCTTCCTACAAGCAAGAATTCGTTTCAGGTAACTGCAGTTTCTTTAAGCTCAAACGAACAACATTGTTTATGAAGCTCACACGTTTCTCATCTTAACTAACAAGCATAGGATGTTAGAGGTCCTGTGGTTTTTTTCAGTTTCAGAAACAGAGTTGAACTTGATATGGGCCCTATGTGTAGGAAACACCATTCTTTTGTTCTGAGTACACTCAGATTTCCTGCTGTCTTAGAGATGCTAGAAAGCAAGAGCGTCCTTCTCGCTCTAAAGCCGAGTGTGATCCATGGATGATAACTGTGCTCTGTGTTTCCCTTCAGAAAAGGAGTTAAATCCCAGGCTCTGTCTCTTCCTACAAGCAAGACTTCCTTTCAGGTAAGGACAGTCACTTTACAGCTCAAACGAACTACGTCATTCACGAAGCTCACACGTTTCTCATCTTAATTGACAAGCATTGGATGTTAGAGTACCAGTGCTTTGTATCCATTTCAGAAGCAGAGTTGGACTAGACATGATTCGTATGTGTAGGAAACACCGTTCTTTTGTTCTCAGCACACTCATGTTTCCTGCTGTCTTGGAGACTCTAGAAAGCAAGAGCGTGCTTGTTGTTCACGAAGCACACACATTTCTCATCTTCAATGACAAGCATTGGATGTTAGAGGACCTGTGATTTGTTTCAGTTTCTGAAGCAGTGTTGAAGTAGGTATGGTCCGTATGTGTAGGAAAAACCGTTCTTTTGTTCTGAGCACACTCAAGTTTCCTGCTGTATTACAGAATATAGAAAGCAAGAGCATTCTTCTTGCTCTAAAACAGAGTGTGATCCATGGATGATAACTGTCCTGTGTGTTTCCCTTCGGAAATGGAGTTAAATACCAGGCTCTGTGTCCTCCTACAATGAAGAGTTCGTTTCAGGTAAGGGAAGACACTTTTCAGCTCAAACGAACTACATCATTCACGAAGCTCACACATTTCTCATCTTAATTGACAAGCATTGGATGTTAGAGGTCCAGTGCTTTGTATCAGTTTCAGAAGCAGGGTTGGACGAGATATGGTCCGTATGTGTAGGAAACACCGTTCTTTTGTTCTCAGCACACTCACATTTCCTGCTGCCTTAGAGAATCTAGAAAGCAAGAGCGTGCCTCTTGCTCTAAAGCAGAGTATGACCAGTGGATGAGAACTCTGCTGTGTTTTTCAATTCAGAAATGGAGTTAAATACCAGGCTCTGTGTCTTCCTACAAGCAAGAATTCATTTCAGGTAAGGGCAGTCACTTTACAGCTCAAAAGAACTACATCTTTCACGAAGCTCACACGTTTCTCATCTTAACTGACAAGCATAGGATGTTAGATGACCTGTGGTTTGTTTCAGTTTCAGAATCAGAGTTGAACTTGATATGGTAGCTATGTGTAGGAAACACCATTCTTTTGTTCTGAGCACACTCAGATTTCCTGCTGTCTTAGAGACGCTAGAAAGCAAGAGCGTGCTTGTTGTTCTAAAGCAGAGTGTGATCAATGGATGAGAACTCTTCTGTGTGTTTCACTTCAGAAAAGTAGTTAAATTCAAGGCTCTGAGTCTTCCTACAAGCAAGAATTCTTTTCAGGTAAGGGCAGTTTCTTTACAGCTCAAACGAACTACATCGTTCACGAAGCTCACACGTTTCTCATCTTAACTGACAAGCATAGGATGTTAGAGGACCTGTGGTTTGTTTCAGTTTCAGAAGCAGAGTTGAACTTGATATGGTCCCTATGTGTAGGAAACACCATTCTTTTGTTCTGAGCACACTCAGATTTCCTGCTGTCTTAGAGACGCTAGAAAGCAAGAGAGTGCTTGTTGTTCTAAAGCAGAGTGTGATCAATGGATGAGAACTCTTCTGTGTGTTTCACTTCAGAAAAGTAGTTAAATTCAAGGCTCTGAGTCTTCCTACAAGCAAGAATTCTTTTCAGGTAAGGGCAGTTTATTTACAGCTCAAACGAACTACATCGTTCACGAAGCTCACACGCTTCTCATCTTAACTGACAATCATTGGATGTTAGAGGACCAGTGCTTTGTATCAGTTTCGGAAGCAGAGTTGGACTACATATGGTCCTTATGTGTAGGAAACACCGTTTTTGTTCTCAGCACACTCACGTTTCCTGCTGTCTTAGAGACTCTAGAGCAAGAGCATGATTCTTGTTCTAAAGCAGAGTGTGATCAATGGATGAGAACTCTGCTGTGTGTTTCACTTCAGAAATGTAGTTAAATCCCAGGCACTGTGTCTTCCTACAAGCAAGACTTCCTTTCAGGTAAGGACAGTCACTTTACAGCTCAAATGAACTACATCATTCACGAAGCTCACACGTTTCTCATCTTAACTGACAAGCATTGGATGTTAGAGGACCTTTGGTTTGTTTCTGTTTCAGAAGCAGAGTTTACCTAGATATGGTCCATATGTGTAGGAAACACCGTTCTTTTGTTCTCAGCACACTCACATTTTCTGCTGTCTTAGAGACGCTAGAAAGCAAGAGCGTCCTTCTCGCTCTAAAGCCGAGTGTGATCCATGGATGATAACTGTGCTGTTTGTTTCCCTTAAGAAATGGAGTTAAATCCCAGGCTCTGTGTCTTCCTACAATCAAGACTACGTTTCAGGTAAGGACAGTCCCTTACAGCTCAAACGAACTACATCGTTCACGAAGCTCACACGTTTCTCATCTTAACTGACAAGCATTGGATGTTAGAGGACCTGTGGTTTGTTTCAGTTTCAGAAGCAGAGTTTAACAAGATATGGTCCATATGTGTAGGAAACCCCGTTCTTTTGTTCTGAGCACACTCACTTTTCCTGCAGTATTAGAGACACTAGAAAGCAAGAGCGTGCTTCTCGCTCTAAAGCAGAGTGTGATTAATGGATGAGAACTCTTCTGTGTGTTTCTCTTCAGAAAAGGAGTTAAATCCCAGGCTCTGAGTCTTCCTAAAAGCAAGAAATCTTTTCAGGTAAGGGCAGTTTCTTTACAGCTCAAACGAACTTCATCGTTCACGAAGCTCACACGTTTCTCATCAAAACTGACAAGCATTGGATGTTAGAGGACCAGTGCTTTGTATCCGTTTCAGAAGCAGAGTTGGGCTAGACATGGTCCCTATGTGTAGGAAACACCGTTCTTTTGTTCTCAGCACACTCACGTTTCCTGCTGTCTTAGAGAATCTAGAAAGCAAGAGCGTGCTTGTTGTTCTAAAGCAGAGTGTGATCAATGGATGAGAACTCTGCTGTGTGTTGCATTTCAGAAATGGAGTTAAATCCGAGGCTCTGAGTCTTCCTAAAATCAAGGATTATTTTCAGGTAAGGGCAGTTTCTTTACAGCTCAAACGAACTACATCGTTCACGAAGCTCACACGTTTCTCATCAAAAGTGACAAGCATTTTATGTTAGAGGACCTGTCGTTTGTTTCAGTTTCAGAAGCAGAGTTGAACTAGATATGGCCCGTATGTGTAGGAAACACCCTTCTATTGTTCTGAGCATACTCAGATTTCCTGCTGTCTTAGAGACGCTAGAAAGCAAGAGCGTGCTTCTAGCTTTAAAGCAGAGTGTGATCCATGGATGAGAACTCTGCTGTGTGTTTCACTTCAGAAATGGAGTTAAACTCCAGGCTCTGAGTCTTCCTAAAAACAAGACTTCTTTTCAGGTAAGGGCAGTTTCTTTACAGCTCAAAAGAACTACATCGTTCACGAAGCTCACACGTTTCTCATCTTAACTGACAAGCATTGGATGTTAGAAGTCCAGTGCTTTGTATCATTTTCGAAGCCGAGTTGGACTACATATGGTCCGTATGTGTAGGAAACATCATTCTTTTGTTCTCAGCACACTCATGTTTCATCCTGCCCTAGAACCTCTAGAAAGCAAGAGCGTGCTTCTTGCTCTAAAGCAGAGTGTGATCCATGGATGAGAACTATGCTGTGTGTTTCCCTTTAAAAATGGAGAAAAATCCCAGGCTCTGTCTTCCTACAAGCAAGATTTCGTTTCAGGTAACGGCGGTCACTTTTCAGCTCAAACGATCTATGTCGTTCACGAAGCTCACATGATTCTGATCTTAACTGACAAGCATTGGATGTTAGAGGACCAGTGCTTTGTATCAGTTTTGAAAGCAGAGTTGGACTACATATGGTCCTTATGTGTAGGAAACACCATTCTTTTGTTCTCAGCACACTCACGTTTCCTGCTGTCTTAGAGACTCTAGAAAGCAAGAGCATGATTCTTGTTCTAAAGCAGAGTGTGATCAATGGATGAGAACTCTGCTGTGTGTTTCATTCAGAAATGGAGTTAAATCCCAAGCTCTGAGATTTCCTACTAGACTTCCTTTCAGGTAAGGGCAGTTTCTTTATACCTAAAACGAAATACATCATTCACGTAACTCAAACGTTTCTCATCTTAACTGACAAGCATTGGATGTTAGAGGACCAGTGCTTTGTATCCGTTTCAGAAGCAGAGTTGGACTAGACATGATCCGTATGTGTAGGAAACACCGTTCTTTTGTTCTCAGCACACTCATGGTTCCTCCTCTCTTAGAGACCCTAGAAAGCAAGAGCGTGCTTGTTGTTCTAAAGCAGAGTGTGATCAATGGATGAGAACTCTGCTTTGTGTTTCCCTTCAGAAATGGAGTTCAATTCCAGGCTCTGAGTCTTCCTAAAAGCAAGACTTCTTTTCTGGTAAGGGCAGTTCCTTTACAGCTCAAATGAACTACATCGTTTACCAAGCACACACGTTTCTCATCTTAAATGACAAGCATTGGATGTTAGAGGACCTGTGATTTGTTTCAGTTTCTGAAGCAGTGTTGAAGTAGATATGGTCTGTATGTGTAGGAAAAACCGTTCTTTTGTTCTGAGCACACTCAAGTTTCCTGCTGTATTACAGAATATAGAAAGCAAGAGCATACTTCTTGCTCTAAAACAGAGTGTGATCCATGGATGATAACTGTCCTGTGTGTTTCCCTTCGGAAATGGAGTTAAATACCAGGCTCTGTGTCTTCCTACAATGAAGAGTTCGTTTCAGGTAAGGGAAGTCACTTTTCAGCTCAAAAGAACTACATCATTCACGAAGCTCACACATTTCTCATCTTAATTGACAAGCATTGGATGTTAGAGGTCCAGTGCTTTGTATCAGTTTCAGAAGCAGGGTTGGACTAGATATGGTCCGTATGTGTAGGAAACACCGTTCTTTTGTTCTCAGCACACTCATGTTTCCTGCTGTCTTAGAGACCCTAGAAAGCAAGAGCATGCTTCTCGCTTCAAAGCAGAGTAGGATCAGTGGATGAGAACTCTGCTGTGTGTTTCAATTCAGAAATGGAGTTAAATACTGGGCTCTTTGTCTTCCTACAATCAAGAATTCATTTCAGGTAAGGGCAGTCACTTTACAGCTCAAAAGAACTACATCGTTCACGAAGCTCACACGTTTCTCATCTTAACTGACAAGCATTGGATGTTAGAGGACCTGTGGTTTGTTTCATTTTCAGAAGCAGAGTTTAACTAGATATGGTCCATATGTGTAGAAAACACCGTTCTTTTGTTCTGAGCACACTCACATTTCCTGCTGTATTAGAGACACTAGAAAGCAAGAGCGTGCCTCTTGCTCTAAAGCAGATTGTGATCCATGGATGAGAACTATGCTGTTTGTTTCCGTTCAGAAATGGAGGTAAATACCAGGCTCTGAGTATGTCTACAAGCAAGACTTCGTTTCAGGTAACTGCAGTTTCTTTAAGCTCAAACGAACAACATTGTTTACGAAGCTCACACGTTTCTCATCTTAACTAACAAGCATAGGATGTTAGAGGACCTGTGGTTTGTTTCAGTTTCAGAAGCAGAGTTTAACTTGATATGGTCCCTATGTGTAGGAAACACCATTTTTTTGTTCTGAGCACACTCAGATTTCCTGCTGTCTTAGAGATGCTAGAAAGCAAGAGCGTCCTTCTCGCTCTAAAGCCGAGTGTGATCCATGGATGATAACTGTGCTGTGTGTTTCCCTTCAGAAAAGGAGTTAAATCCCAGGCTCTGTGTCTTCCTACAAGCAAGAATTCTTTTCAGGTAAGGGCCGTTTCTTTACAGCTCAAACGAACTACATTGTTCACGAAGCTCACACGCTTCTCATCTTAACTGAAAAGCATTGGATGTTAGAGTACCTGTGGTTTGTTTCAGTTTCAGAAGCAGAGTTGAACTAGATATGGTCTGTATGTGTAGGAAACACCATTCTTTTGTTCTGAGAATACTCAGATTTCCTGCTGTATTAGAGACGCTAGAAAGCAAGAGCGTGCTTCTCGCTTTAAAGCAGAGTGTGATCCATGGATGAGAACTCTGCTGTGTGTTTCACTTCAGAAATGGAGTTAAATTCCAGGCTCTGTGTCTTCCTACAAGCAAGACTCCGTTTCAGGTAAGGACAGTCATTTTACAGCTCAAACGAACTACATCATTCACGAAGCTCACACATTTCTCATCTTAATTGACAACCATTGGATGTTAGAGGACCTGTGGTTTGTTTCATTTTCAGAAGCAGAGTTGAACTAGATATTGTCCATATGTGTAGGAAACGCCGTTCTTTTGTTCTGAGCACAGTCACATTTCCTGCTGTATTAGAGACACTAGAAAGCAAGAGCGCGGCCTGGTGCTCTAAAGCAGATTGTGATCCATGGATGAGAACTATGCTGTTTGTTTCCGTTCAAAAATGGAGTTAAATCCCAGGCTCTGAGTCTTCCTACAAGCAAGACTTCATTTCAGGTAACTGCAGTTTCTTTACAGCTCAAAGGAACAACATTGTTTACGAAGCTCACATGTTTCTCATCTTAACTAACAAGCATAGGATGTTCGAGGACCTGTGGTTTGTTTCAGTTTCAGAAGCAGAGTTGAAATTGATATGGTCCCTATGTGTAGGAAACACCATTCTTTTGTTCTGAGCACACTCAGATTTCCTGTTGTATTAGAGATGCTAGAAAGCAAGAGTGTCCTTCTCGCTCTAAAGCCGAGTGTGATCCATGGATGATAACTGTACTGTGTGTTTCCCTTCAGAAATGGAGTTAAATCCCAGGCTCTGTGTCTTCCTACAGCAAGACTTCATTTCAGGTAAGGACAGTCACTTTACAGCTCAAACGAACTACATCGTTTACGAAGCTCACACGTTTCTCATCTTAACTGACAATCATTGGATGTTAGAGGACCAGTGCTTTGTATCAGTTTCGGAAGCAGAGTTGGACTACATATGGTCCTTATGTGTAGGAAACACCGTTTTTGTTCTCAGCACACTCACGTTTCCTGCTGTCTTAGAGACTCTAGAACAAGAGCATGATTCTTGTTCTAAAGCAGAGTGTGATCAATGGATGAGAACTCTGCTGTGTGTTTCACTTCAGAGATGTAGTTAAATCCCAGGCACTGTGTCTTCCTACAAGCAAGACTTCCTTTCAGGTAAGGACAGTCACTTTACAGCTCAAACGAACTACATTGTTCACGAAGCTCACACGTTTCTCATCTTAACTGACAAGCATTGGATGTTAGAGGACCTGTGGTTTGTTTCAGTTTCAGAAGCAGAGTTTAACAAGATATGGTCGATATGTGTAGGAAATCCCGTTCTTTTTTTCTGAGCACACTCACTTTTCCTGCAGTATTAGAGACACTAGAAAGCAAGAGCGTGCTTCTCGCTCTAAAGCAGAGTGTGATCAATGGATGAGAACTCTTCTGTGTGTTTCTCTTCAGAAAAGGAGTTAAATCCCAGGCTCTGAGTCTTCCTAAAAGCAAGAAATCTTTTCAGGTAAGGGCAGTTTCTTTACAGCTCAAACGAACTACATCGTTCACGAAGCTCACACGTTTCTCATCTTAACTGACAAGCATTGGATGTTAGAGGACCTGTGGTTTGTTTCAGTTTCAGAAGCAGAGTTGAAATAGATATGGCCCGTATGTGTAGGAAACTCCCTTCTATTGTTCTGAGCATACTCAGATTTCCTGCTGTCTTAGAGATGCTAGAAAGCAAGAGCGTGCCTCTCGCTTTAAAGCAGAGTTTGATCCATGGATGAGAACTCTGCTGTGTGTTTCACTTCAGAAAGGGAGTTAAACTCCAGGCTCTGAGTCTTCCTAAAAACAAGACTTCTTTTCAGGTAAGGGCAGTTTCTTTACAGCTCAAATGAACTACATCGTTCACGAAGCTCACACGTTTCTCATCTTAACTGACAAGCATTGGATGTTAGTGGACCAGTGCTTTGTATCAGTTTCAGAAGCAGAGTTGGACTAGATATGCTCCATATCTGTAGGAAACACCGTTCTTTTGTTCTCAGCACACTCATGTTTCCTGCTGTCTTAGAGACTCTAGAAAGCAAGAGCATGATTCTTGTTCTAAAGCAGAGTGTGTTCAATGGATGAGAACTCTGCTGTGTGTTTCATTCAGAAATGGAGTTAAATCCCAAGCTCTGAGATTTCCTACTAGACTTCCTTTCAGATAAGGGCAGTTTCTTTATACCTAAAACGAAATACATCATTCACGTAACTCAAACGTTTCTCATCTTCACTGACAAGAATTGGATGTTAGACGACCAGTGCTTTGTATCTGTTTCAGAAGCAGAGTTGGACTACATATGGTCCATATGTGTAGGAAACATCGTTCTTTTGTTCTCAGCACACTCAAGTTTCATGCTGTCTTAGAGCCTCTAGAAAGCAAGAGCGTGTTTCTTGCTCTAAAGCAGAGTGTGATCAGTGGATGAGAAATCTGCTGTGTGTTTCACTTCAGAAATGGAGTTAAATCCCAGGCTCTGTGTCTTCCTACAAGCAAGACTTCGTTTCACGTAACGGCAGTCACTTTTCAGCTCAAACGAACTACATCGTTCACGAAGCTCACACGTTTCTGATCTTAACTGACAAGCATTGGATGTTAGAGGACCAGTGCTTTGTATCAGTTTCAGAAGCAGATTTGGACTACATATGGTCCTTATGTGTAGGAAACAAAGTTCTTTTGTTCTCAGCACAGTCACTTTTCCTGCTGTCTTAGACACTCTAGAAAGCAAGAGTGTACCTCTTGTTCTAAAGCAGAGTGTGATCAGTGGAGGAGATCTCTGCTGTGTGTTTCATTTCAGAAATGGAGTTAAATCTCAGGCTCTGTGTCTTCCTACATCCAAGAATTCTTTTCAGTTAAGGGCAGTCACTTTACAGCTCAAAAGAACTACATCATTCACGAAGCTCACACGTTTCTCATCTTAACTGACAAGCATTGGATGTTAGAGGACCTCTGGTTTGTTTCCGTTTCAGAAGCAGAGTTTAAATAGATATGGTCCATATGTGTAGGAAACACCGTACTTTTGTTCTGAGCACACTCACATTTCCTGCTGTATTAGAGACACTAGAAAGCAAGAGCGTGCCTCTTGCTCTAAAGCAGATTGTGATCCATGGATGAGAACTATGCTGTTTGTTTCTGTTCAAAAATGGAGTTAAATCCCAGGCTCTGTGTCTTCCTACAAGCAAGACTTCCTTTCAGGTAAGGACAGTCACTTTACAGCTCAAACGAACTACATTGTTCACGAAGCTCACACGTTTCTCATCTTAACTGACAAGCATTGGATGTTAGAGGACCTGTGGTTTGTTTCAGTTTCAGAAGCAGAGTTTAACTAGATATGGTCCATATGTGTAGGAAACCCCGTTCTTTGTTCTGAGCACACTCCCTTTTCCTGCAGTATTAGAGACACTAGAAAGCAAGAGCGTGCTTCTCGCTCTAAAGCAGAGTGTGATCAATGGATGAGAACTCTGCTGTGTGTTTCACTTCAGAAAAGGAGTTAAATCCCAGGCTCTGAGTCTTCCTAAAAGCAAGAATTCTTTTCAGGTAAGGGCAGTTTCTTTAGAGCTCAAACGAACTACATTGTTCACGAAGCTCACACGTTTCTCATCTTAACTGACAAGCATTGAATGTTAGAGGACCAGTGCTTTGTATCCGTTTCAGAAGCAGAATTGGACTAGACATGGTCCTTATGTGTAGGAAACACCGTTCTTTTGTTCTTAGCACACTCACGTTTCCTGCTGTCTTAGTGACGCTAGAAAGCAAGAGTGTGCTTCTCGCTTTAAAGCAGAGTGTGATCCATGGATGAGAACTCTGCTGTGTGTTTCACTTCAGAAATGGAGTTAAATTCCAGGCTCTGAGTCTTCCTAAATACAAGACGTCTTTTCAGGTAAGGGCAGTTTCTTTACAGCTCAAACGAACAACATCGTTTATGATGCTCACACGTTTCTCATCTTAACTAACAAGCATAGGATGTTAGAGGACCTGTGGTTTGTCTAAGTTTCAGAAGCAGAGTTGAACTTGATATAGTCCCTAGGTGTAGGAAACACTATTCTTTTGTTCTGAGCACACTCAGATTTCCACCTGTATTAGAGATGCTAGAAAGCAAGAGCGTCCTTCTCGCTCTAAAGCCAAGTGTGATCCATGGATGATAACTGTGCTGTGTGTTTCCATTCAGAAATGGAGTTAAATCCCAGGCTCTGTGTCTTCCTACAAGAAGACTTCGTTTCAGGTAAGGACAGTCACTTTAAAGCTCAAACGAACTACATCGTTCACGAAGCTCACACGTTTCTCATCTTACCTGACAAGCTTTGGATGTTATAGAACCTGTGGTTTGTTTCAGTTTCAGAAGCAGAGTTTAACTAGATATGGTCAATATGTGTAGGAATCACCGTTCTTTTGTTCAGAGCACACTCACTTTTCCTGCTGTATTAGAGACTCTAGAAAGCAAGAGCGTGCTTCTCGCTCTAAAGCAGAGTGTGATCAATGGATGAGAACTCTTCTGTGTGTTTCACTTCAGAAAAGGAGTTAAATCCCAGGCTCTGAGTCTTCCTAAAAGCAAGAATTCTTTTCAGGTAAGGGCAGTATCTTTACAGCTCTACGAACAACATCATTCACGAAGCTCACACGTTGTTCATCTTAACTGACAAGCATTGGATGTTAGAGGACCAGTGCTTTGTATACGTTTCAGAAGCAGAGTTGAACTAGACATGGTATGTATGTGTAGGAAACACCGTTCTTTTGTTCTCAGCACACTCACGTTTCCTGCTGTCTTAGAGACTCTAGAAAGCAAGAGCATGCTTGTTGTTCTAAAGCAGAGTGTGATCAATGGATGAAAAATCGTCTGTGTGTATCACTTCAGAAAAGGAGTTAAATCCAAGGCTCTGAGTCTTCCTAAAAGCAATAATTCTTTTCTGGTAAGGGCAGTTTCTTTACAGATCAAACGAACTACATCGTTCACAAAGCTCACACGTTTCTCATCTTAACTGACAAGCATTGGATGTTAGAGGACCAGTGCTTTGTATCAGTTTCGGAAGCAGAGTTGGACTACATATGGTCCTTATGTGTAGGAAACACCGTTCTTTTTTTCTCAGCACATGCACATTTCAGTGCTGTCTTAGAGACTCTAGAAAGCAAGAGCATGATTCTTGTTCTAAAGCAGAGTGTGATCAATGGATGAGAACTCTGCTGTGTGTTTCATTCAGAAGTGGAGTTAAATCCCAAGCTCTGAGTCTTCCTACAAGCAAGAATTCCTTTCAAGTAAGGGCAGTTTCTTTATAGCTCAAAGGAAATACATCGTTCACGTAACTCACACGTTTCTCATCTTAACTGACAAGCATTGGATGTTAGAGGACCTGTGGTTTGTTTCCGTTTCAGAAGCTAGTTTAACTAGATATGGTCCATAGGTGTAGGAAACTCCATTCTTTTATTCTGAGCACACTCACTTTTCCTGCTTTATTAGAGACACTAGAAATCAAGAGCATGCTTCTTGCTCTAAAGCTGAGTGTGATCAATGGATGAGAACTATGTTGTGTGTTTCCCTTCAGAAATGGAGTTAAATCCCAGACTCTGTGTCCTCCTACAAGAAAGAGTTCCTTTCAGGTTAGGGCAGTCACTTTTCAGCTCAAAACAACTACATCGTTCACGAAGCTCACACATTGCTCATCTTAACTGACAAGCATTGGATGTTAGAGGTCCAGTCTTTGTATCCGTTTCATAAGCAGAGTTGGACTAGACATGGTCCGTATGTATAGGTAACACCGTTATTTTGTTCTCAGCACACTCACGTTTCCTGCTGTCTTAGAGACTCTAGAAAGCAAGAGCGTGCTTGTTGTTCTAAAGCAGAGTGTGATCAATGGATGAGAACTCTTCTGTTTGTTTCACTTCAGAAAAGGTGTTAAATCCCAGGCTCTGAGTCTTCCTAAAAGCAAGAATTCTTTTCAGGCAAGGGCAGTTTCTTTACAGCTCAAACGAACTACATCTTTCACGAAACTCACACGTTTCTCATATTAACTGACAAGCATTTGATGTTAGAGGACCTGTGCTTTGTTTCAGTATCAGAAGCAGAGTTGACCTACATATGGTCCGTATGTGTAGGAAACACCGTACTTTTGTTCTTAGCACCAGATTTCCTGCTGTATTAGAGACACTAGAAAGCAAGAGCGTGCTTTTCGCTTTAAAGCAGAGTGTGATCCATGGATGAGAACTATGCTGTGTGTTTCACTTCAGAAATGGAGTTAAATCCTAGGCTCTGTGTCTATCTACAAGCAAGACTTCGTTTCCGGAAAGGGCAGTTAGTTTTCAGCTCAAGTGAACTGCATCGTTCACGAAGCTCACATGTTTCTCATCCTAACTGACAAGCATTGGATATTACAGGACCAGTGATTTGTATCAGTTTCAGAAGCAGAGTTGAACTAGATATGGTCCCTATGTGTAGGAAACACCATTTTTTTGTTCTGAGCACACTCACGTTTCTTGTATATTAGAGACTCTAGAAAGCAAGACCGTGTTTCTTGCTCTAAATCAGATTGTGATCTATGGATGAGAACTATGCTGTTTGTTTCCCTTCAGAAATGGAGTTAAATCCCAGGCTCTGAGTCTTCCTACAAGCAAGACTTCGTTTCAGTTAAGGGCAGTTTCTTTACAGCTCAAACAAACAACATCTTTTACGATGCTCAAACGTTTCTCATCTTAACTAGCAAGCATAGGATGTTAGAGGACCTCTGGTTTGTTTAAGTTTCAGAAGCAGAGTTGAACTTGATATAGTACCTAGGTGTAGGAAACACCATTCTTTTGTTCTGAGCACACTCAGATTTCCAGCTGTATTAGAGATGCTAGAAAGCAAGAGCGTCCTTCTCGCTCTAAAGCCGAGTGTGATCCATGGATGATAACTGTGCTGTGTATTTCCATTCAGAAATGGAGTTAAGTCCCAGGCTCTGTGTCTTCCTAAAAGCAAGAATTCTTTTCAGGTAAGGGCAGTTTCTTTACAGCTCAAACGAACTACATCATTCACAAAGCTCACACGTTTCTCATCTTAACTGACAAGCATTGGATGTTAGAGGACCAGTGCTTTGTATCCGTTTCAGAAGCAGAGTTGGACTAGACATGGTCTGTATGTGTAGGAAACACCGTTCTTTTGTTCTCAGCACACTCACGTTTCCTGCTGTCTTAGAGACTCTAGAAAGCAAGATCGTGCTTGTTCATCTAAAGCAGAGTGTGATCAATGGATGAGAAGTCTTCTGTGTGTTTCACTTCAGAAATGGAGTTAAATCCCAGGCTCTGTGTCTTCCTAAAAGCAAGAATTCTTTTCAGGTAAGGGCAGTTTCTTTACAGCTCAAACGAACTACATCGTTCACAAAGCTCACACGTTTCTCATCTTAACTGACAAGCATTGGATGTTAGAGGACCTGTGGTTTGTTTCAGTTTCAGAAGCAGAGTTGAACTAGATATGGTCCCTATGTGTAGGAAACACCCTTCTTTTGTTCTCAGCATACTCAGATTTCCTGCTGTATTAGAGACGCTAGAAAGCAAGAGCATGCTTCTCGCTTTAAAGCAGAGTGTGATCCATGGATGAGAACTCTGCTGTGTGTTTCACTTCAGAAATGGAGTTAAATTCCAGGCTATGATTCTTCCTTAAAACAAGACTTCTTTTCAGGTAAGGGCAGTTTCTTTACATCTCAAATAAACTACATCGTTCACGATGCTCACACGTTTGTCATCTTAAATGACAAGCATTGGATGTTAGAGGACCTGTGATTTGTTTCAGTTTCTGAAGCAGTGTTGAACTAGATATGGTCCCTATGTGTAGGAAATACCGTTCGTTTGTTCTGAGCACACTCCAATTTACTGCTGTATTAGAGAATATAGAAAGCAAGAGCGTTCTTCTTGCTCTAAAACAGAGTGTGATCCATGGATGATAACTGTCCTGTGTGTTTCCCTTCAGAAATGGAGTTAAATCCCAGGCTCTGTGTCTTCCTACAAGGAAGACTTCGTTTCAGGTAAGGGAAGTCACTTTTCAGATCAAACGAACTACATCATTCACGAAGCTCACACATTTCTCATCTTAATTGACAAGCATTGGATGTTAAAGGTCCAGTGCTTTGTATCAGTTTCAGAAGCAGAATTGGACTAGATATGGTCCGTATGTGTAGGAAACACTGTTCTTTTGTTCTCAGCACACTCACCTTTCCTGCTGTCTTAGAGACGCTAGAAAGCAAGAGCGTGCTTGTTGTTCTAAAGCAGAGTGTGATCAATGGATGAGAACTATGCTGTTTGTTTCCCTTCAGTAATGGAGTTAAATCCCAGCCTCTGAGTCTTCCTACAAGCAAGACTTCGTTTCAGGTAACTGCAGTTTCTTTACAGCTCAAATGAACAACATTGCTTACGAAGCTCACACTTTTCTCATCTTAACTAACAAGCATAGGATGTTACAGGACCTGTGGTTTGTTTCAGTTTCAGAAGCAGAGTTGAACTTGATATGGTCCCTATGTGTAGGAAACACCATTCTTTTGTTCTGAGCACACTCATATTTCCTGCTGTATTAGAGACACTAGAAAGCAAGAGCGTGCTTCTCGCTCTAAAGCAGAGTGTGATGAATGGATGAGAACTCTTCTGTGTGTTTCACTTCAGAAAAGGAGTTAAATCCCAGGCTCTGAGTCTTCCTAAAAGCAAGAATTCTTTTCAGGTAAGGGCAGTTTGTTTACAGCTCAAATGAACTACATCGTTCACGAAGCTCACACGTTTCTCATCTTAACTGACAAGCATTGGATGTTAGAGGACCTGTGGTTTGTTTCACTTTCAGAAGCAGAGTTGAACTAGATATGGTCTGTATGTGTAGGAAACATCGTTCTTTTGTTCTCAGCACACTCACGTTTCATGCTGTCTTACAGCCTCTAGAAAGCAAGAGCATGCTTCTTGTTCTAAAGCAGAGTGTGAACAATGGATGAGAACTATGCTGTGTGTTTCCCTTCAGAAATGGAGTTAAATCCCAGGCTCTGTGTCCTCCTACAAGAAACACTTCATTTCAGGTAAGGGCAGTCACTTTTCAGCTCAAAAGAACTACATTGTTCACGAAGCTCACACGTTTCCCATCTTAACTGACAAGCATTGGATGTTAGAGTGCCAGTGCTTTGTATCCCTTTCAGAAGCAGAGTTGGACGAGATATGGTCCGTATGTGTAGGAAACACCGTTCTTTTGTTCTCAGCACACTCACGTTTCCTGCTGTCTTAGAGACGCTAGAAAGCAAGAGCGTGCTTTTTGTTCTAAAGCAGAGTGTGATCAATGGATGAGAACTCTTCTGTTTGTTTCACCTCAGAAAAGGAGTTAAATCCCAGGCTCTGAGTCTTCCTAAAAGCAAGAATTCTTTTCAGGTAAGGGCAGTTTCTTTACAGCTCAAACGAACTACATCGTTCACGATGCTCACACGTTTCTCATCTTAAAAGACGAGCATTGGATGTTAGAGAACCGGTGATTTGTTTCAGTTTCTGAAGCAGTGTTGAACTAGATATGGTCCCTATGTTTGAAAAACCGTTCATTGGTTCTGAACACACTCAAATTTCCTGCTGTATTAGAGAATATAGAAAGCAAGAGCGTTCTTCTTGCTCTAAAACTGAGTGTGATCCATGGATGATAACTGTCCTGTGTGTTTCCCTTCAGAAATGGAGTTAAATCCCAGGCTCTGTGTCTTCCTACAAGGAAGACTTCGTTTCAGGTAAGGGAAGTCACTTTTCAGATCAAACGAACTACATCATTCACGAAGCTCACACATTTCTCATCTTAATTGACAAGCATTGGATGTTAAAGGTCCAGTGCTTTGTATCAGTTTCAGAAGCAGAATTGGACTAGATATGGTCCGTATGTGTAGGAAACACTGTTCTTTTGTTCTCAGCACACTCACCTTTCCTGCTGTCTTAGAGACGCTAGAAAGCAAGAGCGTGCTTGTTGTTCTAAAGCAGAGTGTGATCAATGGATGAGAACTATGCTGTTTGTTTCCCTTCAGTAATGGAGTTAAATCCCAGCCTCTGAGTCTTCCTACAAGCAAGACTTCGTTTCAGGTAACTGCAGTTTCTTTACAGCTCAAATGAACAACATTGCTTACGAAGCTCACACTTTTCTCATCTTAACTAACAAGCATAGGATGTTACAGGACCTGTGGTTTGTTTCAGTTTCAGAAGCAGAGTTGAACTTGATATGGTCCCTATGTGTAGGAAACACCATTCTTTTGTTCTGAGCACACTCATATTTCCTGCTGTATTAGAGACACTAGAAAGCAAGAGCGTGCTTCTCGCTCTAAAGCAGAGTGTGATGAATGGATGAGAACTCTTCTGTGTGTTTCACTTCAGAAAAGGAGTTAAATCCCAGGCTCTGAGTCTTCCTAAAAGCAAGAATTCTTTTCAGGTAAGGGCAGTTTGTTTACAGCTCAAATGAACTACATCGTTCACGAAGCTCACACGTTTCTCATCTTAACTGACAAGCATTGGATGTTAGAGGACCTATGGTTTGTTTCACTTTCAGAAGCAGAGTTGAACTAGATATGGTCTGTATGTGTAGGAAACATCGTTCTTTTGTTCTCAGCACACTCACGTTTCATGCTGTCTTACAGCCTCTAGAAAGCAAGAGCATGCTTCTTGTTCTAAAGCAGAGTGTGAACAATGGATGAGAACTATGCTGTGTGTTTCCCTTCAGAAATGGAGTTAAATCCCAGGCTCTGTGTCCTCCTACAAGAAACACTTCATTTCAGGTAAGGGCAGTCACTTTTCAGCTCAAAAGAACTACATTGTTCACGAAGCTCACACGTTTCCCATCTTAACTGACAAGCATTGGATGTTAGAGGTCCAGTGCTTTGTATCCCTTTCAGAAGCAGAGTTGGACGAGATATGGTCCGTATGTGTAGGAAACACCGTTCTTTTGTTCTCAGCACACTCACGTTTCCTGCTGTCTTAGAGACGCTAGAAAGCAAGAGCGTGCTTTTTGTTCTAAAGCAGAGTGTGATCAATGGATGAGAACTCTTCTGTTTGTTTCACCTCAGAAAAGGAGTTAAATCCCAGGCTCTGAGTCTTCCTAAAAGCAAGAATTCTTTTCAGGTAAGGGCAGTTTCTTTACAGCTCAAACGAACTACATCGTTCACGATGCTCACACGTTTCTCATCTTAAAAGACGAGCATTGGATGTTAGAGAACCGGTGATTTGTTTCAGTTTCTGAAGCAGTGTTGAACTAGATATGGTCCCTATGTTTGAAAAACCGTTCATTGGTTCTGAACACACTCAAATTTCCTGCTGTATTAGAGAATATAGAAAGCAAGAGCGTTCTTCTTGCTCTAAAACTGAGTGTGATCCATGGATGATAACTGTCCTGTGTGTTTCCCTTCAGAAATGGAGTTAAATCCCAGGCTCTGTGTCTTCCTACAAGGAAGACTTCGTTTCAGGTAAGGGAAGTCACTTTTCAGCTCAAACGAACTACATCATTCACGAAGCTCACACATTTCTCATCTTAATTGACAAGCATTGGATGTTAGAGGTCCAGTGCTTTGTATCAGTTTCAGAAGCAGAGTTGGACTAGATATGGTCCGTATGTGTAGGAAACACTGTTCTTTTGTTCTCAGCACACTCATGTTTCCTGCTGTCTTAGAGACTCTAGAAAGCAAGAGCGTGCTTCTTTCTCTAAAGCAGAGTGTGATCAGTGGATGAGAACTATGCTGTTTGTTTCCCTTCAGAAATGGAGTTAAATCCCAGCCTCTGAGTCTTCCTACAAGCAAGACTTCGTTTCAGGTAACTGCAGTTTCTTTATAGCTCAAATGAACAACATTGTTTACGAAGCTCACACTTTCCTCATCTTAACTAACAAGCATAGGATGTTAGAGGACCTGTGGTTTGTTTCAGTTTCAGAAGCAGAGTTGAACTTGATATGGTCCCTATGTGTAGGAAACACCATTCTTTTGTTCTGAGCACACTCATATTTCCTGCTGTATTAGAGAAACTAGAAAGCAAGAGCGTGCTTCTCGCTCTAAAGCAGAGTGTGATCAATGGGTGAGAACTCTTCTGTGTGTTTCACTTCAGAAAAGGAGTTAAATCCCAGGCTCTGAGTCTTCCTAAAAGCAAGACTTCGTTTCAGGTAAGGACAGTCACTTTACAGCCCAAACGAACTACATCGTTTACAAAGCTCACCCGTTTCCCATCTTAACTGACAAGCATTGGATGTTAGAGGACCAGTGCTTTGTATCAGTTTCGAAAGCAGATTTGTACTACATATGGTCCTTATGTGTAGGAAACACCGTTCTTTTGTTCTCAGCACACTCACGTTTCCTGCTGTCTTAGAGACTCTAGAAAGCAAGAGCATGCTTCTTGTTCTAAAGCAGAGTGTGATCAATGGATGAGAACTCTTCTGTTTGTTTCACTTCAGAAAAGGAGGTAAATCCCAGGCTCTGAGTCTTCCTAAAAGCAAGAATTCTTTTCAGGTAAGGGCAGTTTCTTTATAGCTCAAACAAACTACATCATTCACGAAACTCACACGTTTCTCATCTTAACTGACAAGCATTGGATGTTAGAGGACCTGTGGTTTGTTTCACTATGAGAAGCAGAGTTGAACTAGATATGGTCCGTATGTGTAGGAAACACTGTTCTTTTGTTCTGAGTACACTCAGATTTCCTGCTGTATTAGAGACACTAGAAAGCAAGAGCGTGCTTCTCGCTCTAAAGCAGAGTGTGATCAATGGATGAGAACTCTTCTGTGTGTTTCACTTCAGAAAAGGAGTTAAATCCCAGGCTCTGAGTCTTCCTAAAAGCAAGACTTCGTTTCAGGTAAGGACAGTCACTTTACAGCCCAAACGAACTACATCGTTTACGAAGCTCACCCGTTTCCCATCTTAACTGACAAGCATTGGATGTTAGAGGACCAGTGCTTTGTATCAGTTTCATAAGCAGAGTTGGACTGGATATGGTCCGTATGTGTAGGAAACTCCGTTCTTTTGTTCTCAACACACTCACGTTTCCTGCTGTCTTAGAAACTCTAGAAAGCAAGAGCGTGCCTCTTGCTCTAAAGCAGAGTGTGATCAGTGGTTGAGAACTCTGCTGTGTGTTTCATTTCAGAAATGGAGTTAAATCCGAGGCTCTGTGTCTCCTACAAGCAAGAATTCATTTCAGTTAAGGGCAGTCACTTTACAGCTAAAACGAACTACATCGTTCATGAAGCTCACACGTTTCTCATCTTAACTGACAAGCATTGGATGTTAGAGGACCTGTGGTTTGTTTCCGTTTCAGAACCAGACTTTAACTAGATATGGTCCATATGTGTAGGAAACACTGTTCTTTTGTTCTGATCACACTCACTTTTTCTGCTTTATAAGAGACACTAGAAAGCAAGAGCGTGCTTCTCGCTCTAAGGCTTAGTGTGAACAATGGATGAGAACTATGCTGTGTGTTTCCCTTCAGAAATGGAGTTAAATCCTAGTCTCTGAGTCTTCCTACAAGCCAGACTTCGTTTCAGGTAAGGGCAGTCACTTTTCAGCTCAAACGAACTACAACGTTCACGAAGCTCACACGTTTCTCATCTTAAATGACAACCATTGGATGTTAGAGGACCAGTGCTTTGTATCAGTTTCGAAAGCAGAGTTGTACTACATATGGTCCTTATGTGTAGGAAACACCGTTCTTTTGTTCTCAGCACACTCACGTTTCCTGCTGTCTTAGAGACTCTAGAAAGCAAGAGCATGATTCTTGTTCTAAAGCAGAGTGTGATCAATGGATGAGAACTCTGCTGTGTGTTTCATTTCAGAATTGGAGATAATCCTAGGCTCTGTGTCTTCCTACAGGCAAGAATTCATTTCAGTTAAGGGCAGTCACTTTACAGCTCAAATGAACTACATCATTCACGAAGCTCACACGTTTCTCGTCTTAACTGACAAGCATTGGATGTTAGAGGCCCTGTGGTTTGTTTCCGTTTCAGATGCAGAGTTGGACTAGATATGGTCCGTATGTGTAGGAAACACCGTTCTTTGTTCTCAGAACACTCACGTTTCCTGCTTTCTTAGAGATTCTAGAAAGCAAAAGCATGATTCTTGTTCTAAAGCAGAGGGTGATCAATGGATTAGAACTCTGCTGTGTGTTTCACTTCAGAAATGGAGTTAAATCCGAGGCTCTGTGTCTTCCTAAAAGCAAGAATTCTTTTCAGGTAAGGGCAGTTTCTTTATAGCTCAAACGAACTACATTGTTAACGAAACTCACTCGTTTCTCATCTTAACTGACAAGCATTGGATGTTAGAGGACCTGTGGTTCGTTTCAGTATCAGAAGCAGAGTTGAACTAGATATTGTCCGTATGTGTAGGAAACACTGTTCTTTTGTTCTGAGCACACTCATATTTCCTGCTGCATTAGAGACACTAGAAACCAAGAGCGTGCTTCTCACTCTAAAGCAGAGTGTGATCCATGGATGAGAACTATGCTGTGTGTTTCACTTCAGAAATGGAGTTAAATCCCAGGCTCTGTGTCTTCCTACAAGCAAGAATTCGTTTCAGGTAAGGGCAGTCACTTTTCAGCACAAACGAACTACATCGTTCACGAAGCTCACACGTTTCTCATCTTAACTGACAAGCATTGGATGTTAGAGGACCAGTGCTTTGTATCAGTTTGGAAAGCAGAGTGGACTACATATGGTCCTTATGTGTAGGAAACACCATTCTTTTGTTCTCAGCACACTCACGTTACCTGCTGTCTTAGAGATTCTAGAAAGCAAGAGCATGATTCTTGTTCTAAAGCAGAGTGTGATCAATGGATGAGGACTCTGCTGTGTATTTCATTTCAGAAATGGGGTTAAATCCGAGGCTCTGTGTCTTCCTACAAGCAAGAATTCATTTCAGTTAAGGGCAGTCACTTTACAGCTCAAACGAACTACATCGTTCACGAAGCTCACACATTTCTCATCTTAACTAACAAGCTTTGGATGTTAGAGGACCTGTGGTTTGTTTCCGTTTCAGAAGCAGAGTTGGACTAGATATGGTCCGTATGTGTAGGAAACACCGTTCTTTGTTCTCAGAACACTCACGTTTCCTGCTTTCTTAGAGATTCTAGAAAGCAAAAGCATGATTCTTGTTCTAAAGCAGAGGGTGATCAATGGATGAGAACTCTGCTGTGTGTTTCACTTCAGAAATGGAGTTAAATCCGAGGCTCTGTGTCTTCCTAAAAGCATGAATTCTTTTCAGGTAAGGGCAGTTTCTTTATAGCTCAAATGAACTACATTGTTAACGAAACTCACTCGTTTCTCATCTTAACTGACAAGCATTGGATGTTAGAGGACCTGTGGTTCGTTTCAGTATCAGAAGCAGAGTTGAACTAGATATTGTCCGTATGTGTAGGAAACAAAGTTCTTTTGTTCTGAGCACACTCATATTTCCTGCTGCAATAGAGACACTAGAAACCAAGAGTGTGCTTCTCACTCTAAAGCAGAGTGTGATCCATGGATGAGAACTATGCTGTGTGTTTCACTTCAGAAATGGAGTTAAATCCCAGGCTCTGTGTCTTCCTACAAGAAACACTTCGTTTCAGGTAAGGGCAGTCACTTTTCAGCACAAACGAACTACATCGTTCACGAAGCTCACACGTTTCTCATCTTAACTGACAAGCATTGGATGTTAGAGGACCAGTGCTTTGTATCAGTTTGGAAAGCAGAGTGGACTACATATGGTCCTTATGTGTAGGAAACACCATTCTTTTGTTCTCAGCACACTCACGTTACCTGCTGTCTTAGAGATTCTAGAAAGCAAGAGCATGATTCTTGTTCTAAAGCAGAGTGTGATCAATGGATGAGGACTCTGCTGTGTATTTCATTTCAGAAATGGGGTTAAATCCGAGGCTCTGTGTCTTCCTACAAGCAAGAATTCATTTCAGTTAAGGGCAGTCACTTTACAGCTCAAACGAACTACATCGTTCACGAAGCTCACACATTTCTCATCTTAACTAACAAGCTTTGGATGTTAGAGGACCTGTGGTTTGTTTCCGTTTCAGAAGCAGACTTTAACTAGATATGGTCCATATGTGTAGGAAACTCCGTTCTTTTCTTCTGAGCACACTCACTTTTCCTGCTTTATTAGAGACACTAGAAAGCAAGAGTGTGCTTCTCTCTCTACAGCAGAGTGTGAACAATGGATGAGAACTATGCTGTGTGTTTCCCTTCAGAAATGGAGTTAAATCCCAGGCTCTGTGTCCTCCTACAAGAAAGACTTCGTTTCAGGTAAGGGCAGTCACTTTTCAGCTCAAAAGAACTACATCGTTCACGAACCTCACACGTTTCTCATCTTTACTGACAAGCATTGGATGTTAGAGCTCCAGTGCTTTGTATTCGTTTCAGAAGCAGAGTTGGACTAGATATGGTCCGTAAGTGTAGGAAACACCGTTCTTTGTTCTCAGCACACTCACGTTTCGTGCTGTCTTAGAGACTCTAGAAAGCAAGAGCGTGCTTGTTGTTCTAAAGCAGAGTGTGATCAATGGATGAGAACTCTTCTGTTTCTTTCACTTCAGAAAAGGAGGTAAATCCCAGGCTCTGAGTCTTCCTAAAAGCAAGAATTCTTTTCAGGTAAGGGCCGTTTCTTTATAGCTCAAACAAACTACATCATTCACGAAACTCACACGTTTCTCATCTTAACTGACAAGCATTGGATGTTAGAGGACCTGTGGTTTGTTTCACTATGAGAAGCAGAGTTGAACTAGATATGGTCCGTATGTGTAGGAAACACTGTTCTTTTGTTCTGAGTACACTCAGATTTCCTGCTGTATTAGAGACACTAGAAAGCAAGAGCGTGCTTCTCGCTCGAAAGCAGAGTGTGATCCATGGATGAGAACTATGCTGTGTGTTTCACTTCAGAAATGGAGTTAAATCCCAGGCTCTGTGTCTTCCTACAAGCAAGACTTCGTTTCAGGTAAGGGCAGTCACTTTTCAGCTCAAAAGAACTACATTGTTCACGAAGCTCACACGTTTCCCATCTTAACTGACAAGCATTGGATGTTAGAGGTCCAGTGCATTGTATCCGTTTCAGAAGCAGACTTGGACTAGATATGGTCCGTATGTGTAGGAAACACCGTTCTTTTGTTCTCAGCACACTCACGTTTCCTGCTGTCTTAGAGACTCTAGAAAGCAAGAGCGTGCTTGTTGTTCTAAAGCAGAGTGTGATCAATAGATGAGAACTCTTCTGTTTGTTTCACTTCAGAAAAGGAGTTAAATCACAGGCTCTGAGTCTTCCTAAAAGCAAGATTCTTTTCAGGTAAGGGCAGTTTCTTTACAGCTCAAAGGAACTACATCGTTCACGAAGCTCACACGTTTCTCATCTTAACTGACAAGCATTGGATGTTAGAAGACCTGTGGTTTGTTTCAGTATCAGAAGCAGAGTTGAACTAGATATGGTCCGTATGTGTAGGAAACACTGTACTTTTGTTCTGAGCACTCTCAGATTTCCTGCTGCATTAGAGACACTAGAAACCAAGAGCGTGCTTCTCACTCTAAAGCAGAGTGTGATCCATGGATGAGAACTATGCTGTGTGTTTCACTTCAGAAACGGAGTTAAATCTCAGGCTCTGTGTCTTCCTACAAGCAAGAATTCGTTTTAGGTAAGGGCAGTCACTTTTCAGCACAAACGAACTACATCGTTCACGAAATTCACACGTTTCTCATCTTAACTGACAAGCATTGGATGTTAGAGGACCAGTGCTATGTATCAGTTTGGAAAGCAGAGTGGACTACATATGGTCCTTATGTCTAGGAAACACCGTTCTTTTGTTCTCAGCACACTCACGTTACCTGCTGTCTTAGAGATTCTAGAAAGCAAGAGCATGATTCTTGTTCTAAAGCAGAGTGTGATCAATGGATGAGGACTCTGCTGTGTGTTTCATTTCAGAAATGGAGTTAAATCCGAGGCTCTGTGTCTTCCTACAAGCAAGAATTCATTTCAGTTAAGGGCAGTCACTTTACAGCTCAAACGAACTACATTGTTCACGAAGCTCACACGTTTCTCATCTTTACTGACAAGCATTGGATGTTAGAGGTCCAGTGCTTTGTTTCCCTTTCAGAAGCAGAGTTGGACTAGATATGGTCCGTATGTGTAGGAAACACCGTTCTTTTGTTCTCAGCACACTCATGTTTCGTGCTGTCTTAGAGACTCTAGAAAGCAAGAGCGTGCTTGTTGTTCTAAAGCAGAGTGTGATCAATGGATGAGAACTATTCTGTTTGTTTCACTTCAGAAAAGGAGGTAAATCCCAGGCACGGAGTCTTCCTAAAAGCAAGAATTCTTTTCAGGTAAGGGCAGTTTCTTTACAGCTCAAACGAACAACATCGTTCACGAAGCTCACACGTTTCTCATCTTAAGTGACAAGCATTGGATGTTAGAGGACCTGTGGTTTGTTTCAGTATCAGAAGCAGAGTTGAACTAGATATGGTCCGTATGTGTAGGAAACACTGTACTTTTGTTCTGAGCACACTCAGATTTCCTGCTGTATTAGAGACACTAGAAAGAAAGAGCGTGCTTCTCACTCTAAAGCAGAGTGTGATCCATGGATGAGAACTATGCTGTGTGTTTCACTTCAGAAATGGAGTTAAATCCTAGTCTCTGAGTCTTCCTACAAGCCAGATTCGTTTCAGGTAAGGGCAGTCACTTTTCAGCTCAAACAAACTACATCGTTCACGAAGCTCACACGTTTCTCATCTTAAATGACAAGCATTGGATGTTAGAGGACCAGTGCTTTGTATCAGTTTTGAAAGCAGAGTTGTACTACATATGGTCCTTATGTGTAGGAAACACCGTTCTTTTGTTCTCAGCACACTCACTTTTCCTGCTGTCTTAGAGACTCTAGAAAGCAAGAGCATGATTCTTGTTCTAAAGCAGAGTGTGATCAATGGATGAGAACTCTGCTGTGTGTTTCATTTCAGAATTGGAGTTAAATCCGAGGCTCTGTGTCTTCCTACAGGCAAGAATTCATTTCAGTTAAGGGCAGTCACTTTACAGCTCAAACGAACTACATCGTTCACGAAGCTCACACGTTTCTCATCTTAACTGACAAGCATTGGATGTTAGAGGACCTGTGGTTTGTTTCCGTTTCAGAATCAGAGTTGGACTAGATATGGTCCGTATGTTTAGGAAACACCATTCTTTTGTTCTGAGCACACTCACTTTTCCTGCTTTATTAGAGACACTAGAAAGCAAGAGCGTGCTTCTCGCTCTTAAGCAGAGTGTGAACAATGGATGAGAACTATGCTGTGTATTTCCCTTCAGAAATGGAGTTAAATCCCAGGCTCTGTGTCCTCCTACAAGAAACACTTCGTTTCAGGTAAGGGCAGTCACTTTTCAGCTCAAAAGAACTACATCGTTCATGAAGCTCACACGTTTCTCATCTTAACTGACAAGCATTGGATGTTAGAGGTCCAGTGCTTTGTATCCCTTTCAGAAGCAGAGTTGGACTAGATATGGTCCGTATGTGTAGGAAACACCGTTCTTTGTTCTCAGAACACTCACGTTTCCTGTTTTCTTAGAGATTCTAGAAAGCAAGAGCATGATTCTTGTTCTAGAGCAGAGTGTGATCAATGGATGAGACCTCTGCTGTGTGTTTCACTTCCGAAATGGAGTTAAATCCGAGGCTCTGTGTCTTCCTAAAAGCAAGAATTCTTTTCAGGTAAGGGCAGTTTCTTTATAGCTCAAACGAACTACATTGTCAACGAAACTCACTCGTTTCTCATCTTAACTGACAAGCATTGGATGTTAGAGGACCTGTGGTTCGTTTCAGTATCCGAAGCAGAGTTGAACTAGATATTGTCTGTATGTGTAGGAAACACTGTTCTTTTGTTCTGAGCACACTCATATTTCCTGCTGCATTAGAGACACTAGAAACCAAGAGCGTGCTTCTCACTCTAAAGCAGAGTGTGATCCATGGATGAGAACTATGCTGTGTGTTTCCCTTCAGAAATGGAGTTAAATCCCAGGCTCTGTGTCCTCCTACAAGAAACACTTCGTTTCAGGTAAGGGCAGTCACTTTTCAGCTCAAAAGAACTACATCGTTCACGAAGCTCACACGTTTCTCATCTTAACTGACAAGCATTGGATGATAGAGGTCCAGTGCTTTGTATCCCTTTCAAAAGCAGAGTTGGACTAGATATGGTCCGTATGTGTAGGAAACACCGTTCTTTGTTCTCAGAACACTCACGTTTCCTGCTTTCTTAGAGATTCTAGAAAGCAAGAGCATGATTCTTGTTCTAAAGCAGAGTGTGATCAATGGATGAGAACTCTGCTGTGTGTTTCACTTCAGAAATGGAGTTAAATCCGAGGCTCTGTGTCTTCCTAAAAGCAAGAATTCTTTTCAGGTAATGGCAGTTTCTTTATAGCTCAAACGAACTACATTGTTAATGAAACTCACTCGTTTCTCATCTTAACTGACAAGCATTGGATGTTAGAGGACCTGTGGTTCGTTTCAGTATCAGAAGCAGAGTTGAACTAGATATTGTCCGTATGTGTAGGAAACACTCTTCTTTTGTTCTGAGCACACTCATATTTCCTGCTGCATTAGAGACACTAGAAACCAAGAGCGTGCTTCTCACTCTAAAGCAGAGTGTGATCCATGGATGAGAACTATGCTGTGTGTTTCACTTCAGAAATGGAGTTAAATCCCAGGCTCTGTGTCTTCCTACAAGCAAGAATTCGTTTTAGGTAAGGGCAGTCACTTTTCAGCACAAACGAACTACATCGTTCACGAAATTCACACGTTTCTCATCTTAACTGACAAGCATTGGATGTTAGAGGACCAGTGCTTTGTATCAGTTTGGAAAGCAGAGTGGACTACATATGGTCCTTATGTGTAGGAAACACTGTTCTTTTGTTCTCAGCACATCACGTTACCTGCTGTCTTAGAGATTCTAGAAAGCAAGAGCATGATTCTTGTTCTAAAGCAGAGTGTGATCAATGGATGAGGACTCTGCTGTGTGTTTCATTTCAGAAATGGAGTTAAATCCGAGGCTCTGTGTCTTCCTACAAGCAAGAATTCATTTCAGTTAAGGGCAGTCACTTTACAGCTCAAACGAACTACATCGTTCACGAAGCTCACACGTTTCTCATCTTTACTGACAAGCATTGGATGTTAGAGGTCCAGTGCTTTGTATCCCTTTCAGAAGCAGAGTTGGACTAGATATGGTCCGTATGTGTAGGAAACACCATTCTTTTGTTCTCAGCACACTCACGTTTCGTGCTGTCTTAGAGACTCTAGAAAGCAAGAGCGTGCTTGTTGTTCTAAAGCAGAGTGTGATCAATGGATGAGAACTCTTCTGTTTGTTTCACTTCAGAAAAGGAGGTAAATCCCAGGCTCTGAGTCTTCCTAAAAGCAAGAATTCTTTTCAGGTAAGGGCAGTTTCTTTATAGCTCAAACGAACTACATCTTTCACGAAACTCACACGTTTCTCATCTTAACTGACAAGCATTGGATGTTAGAGGACCTGTGGTTTGTTTCACTATGAGAAGCAGAGTTGAACTAGATATGGTCCTTATGTGTAGGAAACACTGTTCTTTTGTTCTGAGTACACTCAGATTTCCTGCTGTATTAGAGACACTAGAAAGCAAGAACGTGCTTCTCGCTCTAAAGCAGAGTGTGATCCTTGGATGAGAACTATGCTGTATGTTTCACTTTAGAAATGGAGTTAAATCCCAGGCTCTGTGTCTTCCTACAAGCAAGACTTCGTTTCAGGTAAGGGCAGTCACTTTTCAGCTCAAACGAACTACATCGTTCACGAAGCTCACACGTTTCTCATCTTAACTGAGAAGCATTGGATGTTAGAGGTCCAGTGCTTTGTATCCCTTTCAAAAGCAGAGTTGGACTAGATATGGTCCGTATGTGTAGGAAACACTGTTCTTTGTTCTCAGAACACTCACGTTTCCTGCTTTATTAGAGATTCTAGAAAGCAAGAGCATAATTCTTGTTCTAAAGCAGAGTGTGATCAATGGATGAGAACTCTGCTGTGTGTTTCACTTCAGAAATGGAGTTAAATCCGAGGCTCTGTGTCTTCCTAAAAGCAAGAATTCTTTTCAGGTAAGGGCAGTTTCTTTATAGCTCAAACGAACTACATTGTTAACGAAACTCACTCGTTTCTCATCTTAACTGACAAGCATTGGATGTTAGAGGACCTGTGGTTCGTTTCAGTATCAGAAGCAGAGTTGAACTAGATATTGTCCGTATGTGTAGGAAACACTCTTCTTTTGTTCTGAGCACACTCATATTTCCTGCTGCATTAGAGACACTAGAAACCAAGAGCATGCTTCTCACTCTAAAGCAGAGTGTGATCCATGGATGAGAACTATGCTGTGTGTTTCACTTCAGAAATGGAGTTAAATCCCAGGCTCTGTGTCTTCCTACAAGCAAGAATTCGTTTTAGGTAAGGGCAGTCACTTTTCAGCACAAACGAACTACATCGTTCACGAAGCTCACACGTTTCTCATCTTAACTGACAAGCATTGGATGTTAGAGGACCAGTGCTTTGTATCAGTTTGGAAAGCAGAGTGGACTACATATGGTCCTTATGTGTAGGAAACACCGTTCTTTTGTTCTCAGCACACTCACGTTACCTGCTGTCTTAGAGATTCTAAAAAGCAAGAGCATGATTCTTGTTCTAAAGCAGAGTGTGATCAATGGATGAGGACTCTGCTGTGTGTTTCATTTCAGAAATGGAGTTAAATCCGAGGCTCTGTGTCTTCCTACAAGCAAGAATTCATTTCAGTTAAGGGCAGTCACTTTACAGCTCAAACGAACTACATCGTTCACGAAGCTCACACGTATCTCATCTTTCCTGACAAGCATTGGATGTTAGAGGTCCAGTGCTTTGTATCCCTTTCAGAAGCAGAGTTGGACTAGATATGGTCCGTATGTGTAGGAAACACCGTTGTTTTGTTCTCAGCACACTCACGTTTCGTGCTGTCTTAGAGACTCTAGAAAGCAAGAGCGTGCTTGTTGTTCTAAAGCAGAGTGTGATCAATGGATGAGAACTCTTCTGTTTGTTTCACTTCAGAAAAGGAGGTAAATCCCAGGCTCTGAGTCTTCCTAAAAGCAAGAATTCTTTTCAGGTAAGGGCAGTTTCTTTATAGCTCAAACGAACTACATCGTTCACGAAACTCACACGTTTCTCATCTTAACTGACAAGCATTGGATGTTAGAGGACCTGTGGTTTGTTTCACTATGAGAAGCAGAGTTGAACTAGATATGGTCCGTATGTGTTGGAAACACTGTTCTTTTGTTCTGAGTACACTCAGATTTCCTGCTGTATTAGAGACACTAGAAAGCAAGAGCGTGCTTCTCGCTCTAAATCAGAGTGTGATCCATGGATGCGAACTATGCTGTGTGTTTCACTTTAGAAATGGAGTTAAATCCCAGGCTCTGTGTCTTCCTACAAGCAAGACTTCGTTTCAGGTAAGGGCAGTCACTTTTCAGCTCAAACGAACTACATCGTTCACGAAGCTCACACGTTTCTCATCTTAAATGACAAGTATTGTATGTTAGAGGACCAGTTCTTTGTATCAGTTTGGAAAGCAGAGTTGGACTACATATGGTCCTTATGTGTAGGAAACACCGTTCTTTTGTTCTAAGCACACTCAAGTTTCATGCTGTCTTAGAGACTCTAGAAAGCAAGAGCATGATTCTTGTTCTAAAGCAGAGTGTGATCAATGGATGAGAACTCTGCTGTGTGTTTCCCTTCAGAAATGGTGTTAAATCCCAGGCTCTGAATCTTCCTACAAGCAAGACTTCTTTTCCGAAAAGGGCAGTTAGTTTTCAGCACAAGCGAACTACATCGTTCACGAAGCTCACACGTTTCTCATCTTAACTGACAAGCATTGGATGTTACAGGACCAGTTCATTGTATCCTTTTCAGAAGCAGAGTTGGACTAGACATGGTCTGTATGTGTAGGATACACCGTTCTTTTGTTCTCAGCACACTCACGTTTCCTGCTGTCTTAGAGACTTTAGAAAGCAAGAAAATGCTTCTCGCTCTAAAGCAGAGTGTGATCAATGGATGAGAACACTGCTGTGTGTTTCACTTCAGAAATGGAGTTAAATCCCAGGCTCTGAGTCTTCCTACAAGCAAGACTTCGTTTCAGATAAGGGCAGTTTCTTTATAGCTCAAAGGAACGACATTGTTTAAGAAGCTCCCACGTTTCTCATCTTAACTAACATGCATAGGATGTTAGAGGACCTGTGGTTTCTTTCCGTTTCAGAAGCAGAGTTGGACTATATATGGTCCCTATGTGTAGGAAACACCATTCTTTTGTTCTGAGCACACTCACTTTTCCTGCTTTATTTTGACAGTAGAAAGCAAGAGCGTGCTTCTCGCTCTAAAGAAGAGTGTGAACAATGGATGAGAACTATGCTGTGTATTTCCCTTCAGAAATGGAGTTAAATCCCAGGCTCTGTGTCTTCCTACAACCAAGACTTCGTTTCAGGAAAGTGCAGTCACTTTTCAGCTCAAAAGAACTACATTGTTCATGAAGCTCACACGTTTCCCATCTTTACTGACAAGCATTGGATGTTAGAGGTCCAGTGCATTGTATCCGTTTCAGAAGCAGACTTGGACTAGATATGGTCCGTATGTGTAGGAAACACCGTTCTTTTGTTCTCAGCACACTCACGTTTCCTGCTGTCTTAGAGACTCTAGAAAGCAAGAGCGTGCTTGTTGTTCTAAAGCAGAGTGTGATCAATAGATGAGAACTCTTCTGTTTGTTTCACTTCAGAAAAGGAGTTAAATCCCAGGCTCTGAATCTTCCTAAAAGCAAGATTCTTTTCAGGTAAGGGCAGTTTCTTTACAGCTCAAACGAACTACATCGTTCACGAAGCTCACACGTTTCTCTTCTTAACTGACAAGCATTGGATGTTAGAGGACCTGTGGTTTGTTTCAGTATCAGAAGCAGAGTTGAACTAGATATGGTCCGTATGTGTAGGAAACACTGTACTTTTGTTCTGAGCACACTCAGATTTCCTGCTGTATTAGAGACACTAGAAAGAAAGAGCGTGCTTCTCACTCTAAAGCAGAGTGTGATCCATGGATGAGAACTATGCTGTCTGTTTCACTTCAGAAATGGAGATAAATCCTAGTCTCTGAGTCTTCCTACAAGCCAGATTCGTTTCAGGTAAGGGCAGTCACTTTTCAGCTCAAACGAACTACATCGTTCACGAAGCTCACACGTTTCTCATCTTAAATGTCAAGCATTGGATGTTAGAGGACCAGTGCTTTGTATCAGTTTCGAAAGCATAGTTGTACTACATATGGTCCTTATGTGTAGGAAACACTGTTCTTTTGTTCTCAGCACACTCACGTTTCCTGCTGTCTTAGAGACTCTAGAAAGCAAGAGCATGATTCTTGTTCTAAAGCAGAGTGTGATCAATGGATGAGAACTCTGCTGTGTGTTTCATTTCAGAAGTGGAGTTGCATCCGAGGCTCTGTGTCTTCCTACATGCAAGAGTTCATTTCAGTTAAGGGCAGTCACTTTACAGCTCAAACGAACTACATCGTTCATGAAGCTCACACGTTTCTCATCTTAACTGACAAGCATTGGATGTTAGAGGACCTGTGGTTTGTTTCCGTTTCAGAAGCAAAGTTGGACTAGATATGGTCCGTATGTGTAGGAAACACCGTTCTTTTGTTCTGAGCACACTCACTTTTCCTGCTTTATTAGAGACACTAGAAATCAAGAGCGTGCTTCTCGCTCTAAAGCAGAGTGTGAACAATGGATGAGAACTATGCTGTGTGTTTCCCTTCAGAAATGGAGTTAAATCCCAGGCTCTGTGTCCTCCTACAAGAAACACTTCGTTTCAGGTAAGGGCAGTCACTTTTCAGCTCAAAAGAACTACATCGTTCACGAAGCTCACACGTTTCTCATCTTAACTGAGAAGCATTGGATGTTAGAGGTCCAGTGCTTTGTATCCCTTTCAAAAGCAGAGTTGGACTAGATATGGTCCTTATGTGTAGGAAACACCGTTCTTTGTTCTCAGAACACTCACGTTTCCTGCTTTATTAGAGATTCTAGAAAGCAAGAGCATGATTCTTGTTCTAAAGCAGAGTGTGATCAATGGATGAGAACTCTGCTGTGTGTTTCACTTCCGAAATGGAGTTAAATCCGAGGCTCTGTGTCTTCCTAAAAGCAAGAATTCTTTTCAGGTAAGGGCAGTTTCTTTATAGCTCAAACGAACTACATTGTTAACGAAACTCACTCGTTTCTCATCTTAACTGACAAGCATTGGATGTTAGAGGACCTGTGGTTCGTTTCAGTATCAGAAGCAGAGTTGAACTAGATATTGTCCGTATGTGTAGGAAACACTCTTCTTTTGTTCTGAGCACACTCATATTTCCTGCTGCATTAGAGACACTAGAAACCAAGAGCGTGCTTCTCACTCTAAAGCAGAGTGTGATCCATGGATGAGAACTATGCTGTGTGTTTCACTTCAGAAATGGAGTTAAATCCCAGGCTCTGTGTCTTCCTACAAGCAAGACTTCGTTTCAGGTAAGGGCAGTCACTTTTCAGCACAAACGAACTACATCGTTCACAAAGCTCACACGTTTCTCATCTTAACTGACAAGCATTGGATGTTAGAGGACCAGTGCTTTGTATCAGTTTGGAAAGCAGAGTGGACTACATATGGTCCTTATGTGTAGGAAACACCGTTCTTTTGTTCTCAGCACACTCACGTTACCTGCTGTCTTAGAGATTCTAAAAAGCAAGAGCATGATTCTTGTTCTAAAGCAGAGTATGATCAATGGATGAGGACTCTGCTGTGTGTTTCATTTCAGAAATGGAGTTAAATCCGAGGCTCTGTGTCTTCCTACAAGCAAGAATTCATTTCAGTTAAGGGCAGTCACTTTAAAGCTCAAACGAACTACATCGTTCACGAAGCTCACACGTATCTCATCTTTACTGACAAGCATTGGATGTTAGAGGTCCAGTGCTTTGTATCCCTTTCAGAAGCAGAGTTGGACTAGATATGGTCCGTATGTGTAGGAAACACCGTTGTTTTGTTCTCAGCACACTCACGTTTCGTGCTGTCTTAGAGACTCTAGAAAGCAAGAGCGTGCTTGTTGTTCTAAAGCAGAGTGTGATCAATGGATGAGAACTCTTCTGTTTGTTTCACTTCAGAAAAGGAGGTAAATCCCAGGCTCTGAGTCTTCCTAAAAGCAAGAATTCTTTTCAGGTAAGGGCAGTTTCTTTATAGCTCAAACGAACTACATTGTTCACGAAACTCACACGTTTCTCATCTTAACTGACAAGCATTGGATGTTAGAGGACCTGTGGTTTGTTTCACTATGAGAAGCCGAGTTGAACTAGATATGGTCCGTATGTGTTGGAAACACTGTTCTTTTGTTCTGAGTACATTCAGATTTCCTGCTGTATTAGAGACACTAGAAAGCAAGAGCGTGCTTCTCGCTCTAAAGCAGAGTGTGATCCATGGATGAGAACTATGCTGTGTGTTTCACTTTAGAAATGGAGTTAAATCCCAGGCTCTGTGTCTTCCTACAAGCAAGACTTCGTTTCAGGTAAGGGCAGTCACTTTTCAGCTCAAACGAACTACATCGTTCACGAAGCTCACACGTTTCTCATCTTAAATGACAAGTATTGTATGTTAGAGGACCAGTTCTTTGTATCAGTTTGGAAAGCAGAGTTGGACTACATATGGTCCTTATGTGTAGGAAACACCGTTCTTTTGTTCTAAGCACACTCAAGTTTCATGCTGTCTTAGAGACTCTAGAAAGCAAGAGTATGATTCTTGTTCTAAAGCAGAGTGTGATCAATGGATGAGAACTCTGCTGTGTGTTTCCCTTCAGAAATGGTGTTAAATCCCAGGCTCTGAATCTTCCTACAAGCAAGACTTCTTTTCCGAAAAGGGCAGTTAGTTTTCAGCACAAGCGAACTACATCGTTCACGAAGCTCACACGTTTCTCATCTTAACTGACAAGCATTGGATGTTACAGGACCAGTTCATTGTATCCTTTTCAGAAGCAGAGTTGGACTAGACATGGTCTGTATGTGTAGGATACACCGTTCTTTTGTTCTCAGCACACTCACGTTTCCTGCTGTCTTAGAGACTTTAGAAAGCAAGAAAATGCTTCTCGCTCTAAAGCAGAGTGTGATCAATGGATGAGAACATTGCTGTGTGATTCACTTCAGAAATGGAGTTAAATCCCAGGCTCTGAGTCTTCCTACAAGCAAGACTTCGTTTCAGATAAGGGCAGTTTCTTTATAGCTCAAAGGAACAACATTGTTTAAGAAGCTCCCACGTTTCTCATCTTAACTAACAAGCATAGGATGTTAGAGGACCTGTGGTTTGTTTCAGGTTCAGAAGCAGAGTTGAACTATATATGGTCCCTATGTGTAGGAAACACCATTCTTTTGTTCTGAGCACACTCACTTTTCCTGCTTTATTTTGACAGTAGAAAGCAAGAGCGTGCTTCTCGCTCTAAAGAAGAGTGTGAACAATGGATGAGAACTATGCTGTGTATTTCCCTTCAGAAATGGAGTTAAATCCCAGGCTCTGTGTCCTCCTACAAGAAACACTTCGTTTCAGGTAAGGACAGTCACTTTTCAGCTCAAACGAACTACATCGTAAACGAAGCTCACACGTTTCTCATCTTAAATGACAAGCATTGGATGTTAGAGGACCTCTGCTTTGTATCAGTTTGGAAAGCAGAGTTGGACTACATATGGTCCTTATGTGTAGGAAACACCGTTCTTTTGTTCTCAGCACACTCACGTTTCCTGCTGTCTTAGAGACTCTAGAAAACAAGAGCATGATTCTTGTTCTAAAGCAGAGTGTGATCAATGGATGAGAACTCTGCTGTGTGTTTCCCTTCAGAAATGCAGTTAAATCCCAGGCTCTGAATCTTCCTACAAGCAAGACTTCGTTTCCAGAAAGGGCAGTTACTTTTCAGCTCAAGAGAACTACATCGTTCACGAAGCTCACACGTTTCTCATCTTAACTGACAAGCATTGGATGTTACAGGTCTAGTGCATTGTATCCTTTTCAGAAGCAGAGTTGGACTAGACATGGTCTGTATGTGTAGGAAACACCGTTCTTTTTTTTCTCAGCGCACTTACGTTTCCTGCTGTCTTAGAGACTTTAGAAAGCAAGAGAATGCTACTCGCTCTAAAGCAGAGTGTGATCAATGGATGAGAACACTGCTGTGTGTTTCACTTCAGAAATGGAGTTAAATCCCAGGCTCTGAGTCTTCCTACAAGCAAGACTTCGTTTCAGATAAGGGCAGTTTCTTTACAGCTCAAATGAACAACATTGTTTACGAAGCTCCCACGTTTCTCATCTTAACTAACAAGCATAGGATGTTAGAGGAACTGTGGTTTGTTTCTGGTTCAGAAGCAGATTTGAACTAGATATGGTCCGTATGTGTAGGAAACATCGTTCTTTTGTTCTGAGCACACTCACTTTTCCTGCTTTATTAGAGACACTAGAAAGCAAGAGCGTGCTTCTCCCTCTAAAGCAGAGTGTGAACAATGGATGAGAACTATGCTGTGTGTTTCCCTTCAGAAATGGATTAAATCCCAGTCTCTGAGTCTTCCTACAAGCAAGACTTCGTTTCAGGTAAGGGCAGTCACTTTTCAGCTCAAACGAACTACATCATTCACGAAGCCCACACGTTTCTCATCTTAACTGACAAGCATTGGATGTTAGAGGACCTGTGGTTTGTTTCCGTTTCAGAAGGAGATTTGAACTAGATATGGTCCGTATGTGTAGGAAACTTCGTTCTTTTGTTCTCAGCACACTCACGTTTCATGCTGTCTTTGAGCCTCTAGAAAGCAAGAGCATGCTTCTTGTTCTAAAGCAGAGTGTGATCAATGGATGAGAACTCTGATGTGTGATTCAATTCAGAAATGTAGTTAAATCCCAGGCTCTGAGTCTTCCTAAAAGCAAGAATTCTTTTCAGGTAAGGGCAGTTTCTTTAAAGCTCAAACGAACTACATCGTTCACGAAGCTCACACGTTTCTCATCTTAACTGACAAGCATTGGATGTTAGAGGACCAATGCTTTTTATCAGTTTTGTAAGCAGAGTTGGACTACATACGGTCCTTATGTGTAGGAAACATCGTTCTTTTGTTCTCAGCACACTCATGTTTCATTCTGCCCTAGAGCCTCTAGAAAGCAAGAGCGTGCTGCTTGCTCTAAAGCAGAGTGTGATCCATGGATGAGAACTATGCTGTGTGTTTCCCTTCAAAAATGGAGATAAATCCCAGGCTATGTGTCTTCCTACAAGCAAGACTTCGTTTCACGTAAGGGCAGTACTTTTCAGCTCAAACGAACTATGGCATTCACGAAGCTCACACGTTTCTCATCTTAACTGACAAGCATTGGATGTTAGAGGACCAGTGCTTTGTATCCGTTTCAGAAGCAGTGTTGGACTAGTCATGGTCCGTATGTGTAGGAAACACCATTGTTTTGTTCTCAGCACACTCACGTTTCCTGCTGTCTTAGAGACTCTGGAATGCAAGAGCGTGCTTGTTGTTCTAAAGCAGAGTGTGATCAATGGATGAGAACTCTTCTGTTTGTTTCACTTCAGAAAGGGAGTTAAATCCCAGGCTATGAGTCTTCCTAAAAACAAGACGTCTTTTCAGGTAAGGGCAGTTTCTTTACAGCTCAAACGAACTACATCATTCACGAAGCTCACACGTTTATCATCTTAACTGACAAGCATTGGATGTTAGAGGACCTGTGGTTTGTTTCCGTTTCACAAGCAGAGTTTAACTAGATATGGTCCGTATGTGTAGGAAACACTGTTCTTTTGTTCTGAGCACACTCAGATTTCCTGCTGTATTAGAGACACTAGAAAGCAAGTGCGTGCTTCTCGCTCTAAAGCAGATTGTGATCCATGGATGAGAACTATGCTGTGTGTTTCACTTCAGAAATGGAGTTAAATCCCAGGCTCTGTGTCTTCCTACAAGCAAGACTTCGTTTCAGGCAAGGGCAGTCACTTTTCAGCTCAAACGAACTACATCGTTCACGAAGCTCACAAGTTTCTCATCTTAAATGACAAGCATTGGATGTTAGAGGAACAGTGCTTTGTATCAGTTTCGAAAGCAAGTTGGACTACATATGGTCCTTATGTGTAGGAAACACCGTTCTTTTGTTCTCAGCACACTCACGTTTCCTGCTGTCTTAGAGACTCTAGAAAGCAAGAGCATGATTCTTGTTCTAAAGCAGAGTGTGATCAATGGATGAGAACTCTCCTGTGTGTTTCATTTCAGAAATGGAGTTAAATCCGAGGCTCTGTGTCTTCCTACAAGCAAGAATTCATTTCAGTTAAGGGCAGTCACCTTACAGCTCAAACGAACTACATCGTTCATGAAGCTCACACGTTTCTCATCTTAACTGACAAGCATTGGATGTTAGAGGACATGTGGTTTGTTTCCTTTTCAGAAGCAGAGTTTAACTAGATATGGTCCCTATGTGTAGGAAACACCGTTCTTTTGTTCTGAGCACACTCACTTTTCCTGCTTTATTAGAGACACTAGAAAGCAAGAGCGTGCTTCTTGCTCTAAAGCAGAGTGTGAACAATGGATGAGAACTATGCTGGGTGTTTCCCTTCAGAAATGGAGTTAAATCCCAGGCTCTGTGTCCTCCTACAAGAAACACTTCATTTCAGGTAAGGGCAGTCACTTTTCAGCTCAAAAGAACTACATTGTTCACGAAGCTCACATGTTTCCCATCTTAACTGACAAGCATTGGATGTTTGAGGTCCAGTGCTTTGTATCCGTTTCAGAAGAAGAGTTGAACTAGATATGGTCCGTATGTGTAGGAAACACCGTTCTTTTGTTCTCAGCACACTCACGTTTCCTGCTGTCTTAGAGACTCTAGAAAGCAAGAGCGTGCTTGTTTTTCTAAAGCAGAGTGTGATCAATGGATGAGAACTCTTCTGTTTGTTTAACTTCAGAAAAGGAGTTAAATCCCAGGCTCGGAGTCTTCCTAAAAGCAAGAATTCTTTTCAGGTAAGGGCAGTTTCTTTATAGCTCAAACGAACTAAGTCGTTCCCGAAGCTCACACGTTTCTCATCTTAACTGACAAGCATTGGATGTTAGAGGACCTGTGGTTTGTTTCAGTATCAGAAGCAGAGTTGAACTAGATATGGTCCGTATGTGTAGGAAACACTGTACTTTTGATCTGAGCACACTAAGATTTCCTGCTGTATTAGAGACACCAGAAAGCAAGAGCGTGCTTCTCGCTCTAAAGCAGAGTGTGATCCATGGAGGAGAACTATGCTGTGTGTTTCACTTCAGAAATGGATTAAATCCCAGTCTCTGAGTCTTCCTACAAGCAAGACTTCGTTTCAGGTAAGGGCAGTCACTTTTCAGCTCAAACGAACTACATCGTTCACGAAGCTCACAAGTTTCTCATCTTAACTGACAAGCATTGGATGTTAGAGGACCAGTGCTTTGTTTCAGTTTGGAAAGCAGAGTGGAATACATATGGTCCTTATGTGTAGGAAACACCGTTCTTTTGTTCTCAGCACACTCACGTTTCCTGCTGTCTTAGAGACTCTAGAAAGCAAGAGCATGATTCTTGTTCTAAAGCAGAGTGTGATCCATGGATGAGGACTCTGCTGTGTGTTTCATTTAAGAAATGCAGTTAAATCCGAGGCTCTGTGTCTTCCTACAAGCAAGAATTCATTTCAGTTATTGGCAGTCACTTTACAGCTCAAACGAACTACATCGTTTACAAAGCTCACACGTTTCTCATCTTAACTAACAAGCTTTGGATGTTAGAGGACCTGTGGTTTGTTTCCGTTTCAGAAGCAGACTTTAAGTAGATATGGTCCATATGTGTAGGAAACACCGTTCTTTTCTTCTGAGCACACTAGCTTTTCCTGCTTTATTAGAGACACTAGACAGCAAGAGTGTGCTTCTCTCTCTAAAGCAGAGTGTGAACAATGGATGAGAACTATGCTGTGTGTTTCCCTTCAGAAATGGAGTTAAATCCCAGGCTCTGTGTCCTCCTACAAGAAACACTTCGTTTCAGGTAAGGGCAGTCACTTTTCAGCTCTAAAGAACTACATCGTTCACTAAGCTCACACGTTTCTCATCTTAACTGACAAGCATTGGATGTTAGAGGACCAGTGCTTTGTATCAGTTTGGAAAGCAGAGTGGACTACATATGGTCCTTATGTGTAGGAAACACTGTTCTTTTGTTCTCAGCACACTCACGTTACCTGCTGTCTTAGAGATTCTAGAAAGCAAGAGCATGATTCTTGTTCTAAAGCAGAGTGTGATCAATGGATGAGGACTCTGCTGTGTGTTTCATTTCAGAAATGTAGTTAAATCCGAGGCTCTGTGTCTTCCTACAAGCAAGAATTCATTTCAGTTAAGGGCAGTCACTTTACATCTCAAACGAACTACATCGTTCACAAAGCTCACACGTTTCTCATCTTTACTGACAAGCATTGGATGTTAGAGGTCCAGTGCTTTGTATCACTTTCAGAAGCAGAGTTGGACTAGATATGGTCCGTATGTGTAGGAAACACCATTCTTTTCTTCTGATCACACTCACTTTTCCTGCTTTATTAGAGAAACTAGAAAGCAAGAGCGTGCTTCTCGATCTAAAACAGAGTTTGAACAATGGATGAGAACTCTTCTGTTTGTTTCACTTCAGAAAAGGATTTAAATCCCAGGCTCTGAGTCTTCCTAAAAGAAAGAATTCTTTTCAGGTAAGAACAGTCACTTTACAGCTCAAACGAACTACATTGTTCACGAAGCCCACACGTTTCTCATCTTAACTGACAAGCATTGGATGTTAGAGGACCTGTGGTTTGTTTCCGTTTCAGAAGGAGATTTGAACTAGATATGGTCCGTATGTGTAGGAAACTTTGTTCTTTTGTTCTCAGCACACTCACGTTTCATGCTGTCTTTGAGCCTCTAGAAAGCAAGAGCATGCTTCTTGTTTTAAAGCAGAGTGTGATCAATGGATGAGAACTCTGATGTGTGATTCAATTCAGAAATGTAGTTAATCCCAGGCTCTGAGTCTTCCTAAAAGCAAGAATTCTTTTCAGGTAAGGGCAGTTTCTTTAAAGCTCAAACGAACTACATCGTTCACGAAGCTCACACGTTTCTCATCTTAACTGACAAGCATTGGATGTTAGAGGACCAATGCTTTTTATCAGTTTTGTAAGCAGAGTTGGACTACATACGGTCCTTATGTGTAGGAAACATCGTTCTTTTGTTCTCAGCACACTCATGTTTCATTCTGCCCTAGAGCCTCTAGAAAGCAAGAGCGTGCTGCTTGCTCTAAAGCAGAGTGTGATCCATGGATGAGAACTATGCTGTGTGTTTCCCTTCAAAAATGGAGATAAATCCCAGGCTATGTGTCTTCCTACAAGCAAGACTTCGTTTCACGTAAGGGCAGTACTTTTCAGCTCAAACGAACTATGGCATTCACGAAGCTCACACGTTTCTCATCTTAACTGACAAGCATTGGATGTTAGAGGACCAGTGCTTTGTATCCGTTTCAGAAGCAGTGTTGGACTAGTCATGGTCCGTATGTGTAGGAAACACCATTGTTTTGTTCTCAGCACACTCACGTTTCCTGCTGTCTTAGAGACTCTGGAATGCAAGAGCGTGCTTGTTGTTCTAAAGCAGAGTGTGATCAATGGATGAGAACTCTCCTGTGTGTTTCATTTCAGAAATGGAGATAAATCCGAGGCTCTGTGTCTTCCTACAAGCAAGAATTCATTTCAGTTAAGGGCAGTCACCTTACAGTTCAAACGAAATACATCGTTCATGAAGCTCACACGTTTCTCATCTTAACTGACAAGCATTGGATGTTAGAGGACCTGTGGTTTGTTTCCTTTTCAGAAGCAGAGTTTAACTAGATATGGTCCCTATGTGTAGGAAACACCGTTCTTTTGTTCTGAGCACACTCACTTTTCCTGCTTTATTAGAGACACTAGAAAGCAAGAGCGTGCTTCTTGCTCTAAAGCAGAGTGTGAACAATGGATGAGAACTATGCTGGGTGTTTCCCTTCAGAAATGGAGTTAAATCCCAGGCTCTGTGTCCTCCTACAAGAAACACTTCATTTCAGGTAAGGGCAGTCACTTTTCAGCTCAAAAGAACTACATTGTTCACGAAGCTCACATGTTTCCCATCTTAACTGACAAGCATTGGATGTTTGAGGTCCAGTGCTTTGTATCCGTTTCAGAAGAAGAGTTGAACTAGATATGGTCCGTATGTGTAGGAAACACCGTTCTTTTGTTCTCAGCACACTCACTTTTCCTGCTGTCTTAGAGACTCTAGAAAGCAAGAGCGTGCTTGTTTTTCTAAAGCAGAGTGTGATCAATGGATGAGAACTCTTCTGTTTGTTTCACTTCAGAAAAGGAGGTAAATCCCAGGCTCTGAGTCTTCCTACAAGCAAGACTTCGTTTCAGATAAGGGCAGTTTCTTTACAGCTCAAACGAACAACATTTTTTACGAAGCTCCCACGTTTCTCATCTTAACTAACAAGCATAGGATGTTAGAGGAACTGTGGTTTGTTTCAGTTTCAGAAGCAGAGCTGAACTACGTATGGTCCCTATGTGTAGGAAACACCATTCTTTTGTTCTGATCACACTCACTTTTCCTGCTTTATTAGAGAAACTAGAAAGCAAGAGCATGCCTCTCGATCTAAAGCAGAGTGTGAACAATGGATGAGAACTCTTCTGTTTGTTTCACTTCAGAAAAGGATTTAAATCCCAGGCTCTGAGTCTTCCTAAAAGAAAGAATTCTTTTCAGGAAGAAGAGTCACTTTACAGCTCAAACGAACTACATTGTTCACGAAGCCCACACGTTTCTCATCTTAACTGACCAGCATTGGATGTTAGAGGACCAGTGCTTTTTATCAGTTTGGAAAGCAGAGTGGACTACATATGGTCCTTATGTGTAGGAAACACCGTTCTTTTGTTCTCAGCACACTCACGTTACCTGCTGTCTTAGAGATTCTAGAAAGCAAGAGCATGATTCTTGTTCTAAAGCAGAGTGTGATCAATGGATGAGGACTCTGCTGTGTGTTTCATTTCAGAAATGTAGTTAAATCTGAGGCTCTGTGTCTTCCTACAAGCAAGAATTCATTTCAGTTAAGGGCAGTCACTTTACATCTCAAACGAACTACATCGTTCACAAAGCTCACACGTTTCTCATCTTTACTGACAAGCATTGGATGTTAGAGGTCCAGTGCTTTGTATCACTTTCAGAAGCAGAGTTGGACTAGATATGGTCCGTATGTGTAGGAAACACCGTTCTTTTGTTCTCAGCACACTCACGTTTCGTGCTGTCTTAGAGAATCTAGAAAGCAAGAGCATGCTTGTTGTTCTAAAGCAGAGTGTGATCAATGGATGAGAACTCTTCTGTTTGTTTCACTTCAGAAAAGGAGGTAAATCCCAGGCTCTGAGTCTTCCTAAAAGCAAGAATTCTTTTCAGGTAAGGGCAGTTTCTTTATAGCTCAAACGAACTACATCGTTCACGAAACTCACACGTTTCTCATCTTAACTGACAAGCATTGGATGTTAGAGGACCTGTGGTTTGTTTCACTATGAGAAGCAGAGTTGAACTAGATATGGTCCGTATGTGTAGGAAACACTGTTCTTTTGTTCTGAGTACACTCAGATTTCCTGCAGTATTAGAGACACTAGAAAGCAAGAGCGTGCTTCTCGCTCTAAAGCAGAGTGTGATCCATGGATGAGAACTATGCTGTGTGTTTCACTTTAGAAATGGAGTTAAATCCCAGGCTCTGTGTCTTCCTACAAGCAAGACTTCGTTTCAGGTAAGGGCAGTCACTTTTCAGCTCAAACGAACTACATCGTTCACGAAGCTCTAACGTTCCTCATCTTAAATGACAAGCATTGTATGTTAGAGGACCAGTTCTTTGTATCAGTTTGGAAAGCAGAGTTGGACTACATATGGTCCGTATGTGTGTGAAACACCGTTATTTTGTTCTCAGCAAACTCACGTTTCCTGCTGTCTTAGAGACTCTGGAATGCAAGAGCGTGCTTGTTGTTCTAAAGCAGAGTGTGATCAATGGATGAGAACTCTCCTGTGTGTTTCATTTCAGAAATGGAGATAAATCCGAGGCTCTGTGTCTTCCTACAAGCAAGAATTCATTTCAGTTAAGGGCAGTCACCTTACAGTTCAAACGAAATACATCGTTCATGAAGCTCACACGTTTCTCATCTTAACTGACAAGCATTGGATGTTAGAGGACCTGTGGTTTGTTTCCTTTTCAGAAGCAGAGTTTAACTAGATATGGTCCCTATGTGTAGGAAACACCGTTCTTTTGTTCTGAGCACACTCACTTTTCCTGCTTTATTAGAGACACTAGAAAGCAAGAGCGTGCTTCTTGCTCTAAAGCAGAGTGTGAACAATGGATGAGAACTATGCTGGGTGTTTCCCTTCAGAAATGGAGTTAAATCCCAGGCTCTGTGTCCTCCTACAAGAAACACTTCATTTCAGGTAAGGGCAGTCACTTTTCAGCTCAAAAGAACTACATTGTTCACGAAGCTCACATGTTTCCCATCTTAACTGACAAGCATTGGATGTTTGAGGTCCAGTGCTTTGTATCCGTTTCAGAAGAAGAGTTGAACTAGATATGGTCCGTATGTGTAGGAAACACCGTTCTTTTGTTCTCAGCACACTCACTTTTCCTGCTGTCTTAGAGACTCTAGAAAGCAAGAGCATGCTTGTTTTTCTAAAGCAGAGTGTGATCAATGGATGAGAACTCTTCTGTTTGTTTCACTTCAGAAAAGGAGGTAAATCCCAGGCTCTGAGTCTTCCTACAAGCAAGACTTCGTTTCAGATAAGGGCAGTTTCTTTACAGCTCAAACGAACAACATTTTTTACGAAGCTCCCACGTTTCTCATCTTAACTAACAAGCATAGGATGTTAGAGGAACTGTGGTTTGTTTCAGTTTCAGAAGCAGAGCTGAACTACGTATGGTCCCTATGTGTAGGAAACACCATTCTTTTGTTCTGATCACACTCACTTTTCCTGCTTTATTAGAGAAACTAGAAAGCAAGAGCATGCCTCTCGATCTAAAGCAGAGTGTGAACAATGGATGAGAACTCTTCTGTTTGTTTCACTTCAGAAAAGGATTTAAATCCCAGGCTCTGAGTCTTCCTAAAAGAAAGAATTCTTTTCAGGAAGAAGAGTCACTTTACAGCTCAAACGAACTACATTGTTCACGAAGCCCACACGTTTCTCATCTTAACTGACCAGCATTGGATGTTAGAGGACCAGTGCTTTTTATCAGTTTGGAAAGCAGAGTGGACTACATATGGTCCTTATGTGTAGGAAACACCGTTCTTTTGTTCTCAGCACACTCACGTTACCTGCTGTCTTAGAGATTCTAGAAAGCAAGAGCATGATTCTTGTTCTAAAGCAGAGTGTGATCAATGGATGAGGACTCTGCTGTGTGTTTCATTTCAGAAATGTAGTTAAATCTGAGGCTCTGTGTCTTCCTACAAGCAAGAATTCATTTCAGTTAAGGGCAGTCACTTTACATCTCAAACGAACTACATCGTTCACAAAGCTCACACGTTTCTCATCTTTACTGACAAGCATTGGATGTTAGAGGTCCAGTGCTTTGTATCACTTTCAGAAGCAGAGTTGGACTAGATATGGTCCGTATGTGTAGGAAACACCGTTCTTTTGTTCTCAGCACACTCACGTTTCGTGCTGTCTTAGAGAATCTAGAAAGCAAGAGCATGCTTGTTGTTCTAAAGCAGAGTGTGATCAATGGATGAGAACTCTTCTGTTTGTTTCACTTCAGAAAAGGAGGTAAATCCCAGGCTCTGAGTCTTCCTAAAAGCAAGAATTCTTTTCAGGTAAGGGCAGTTTCTTTATAGCTCAAACGAACTACATCGTTCACGAAACTCACACGTTTCTCATCTTAACTGACAAGCATTGGATGTTAGAGGACCTGTGGTTTGTTTCACTATGAGAAGCAGAGTTGAACTAGATATGGTCCGTATGTGTAGGAAACACTGTTCTTTTGTTCTGAGTACACTCAGATTTCCTGCAGTATTAGAGACACTAGAAAGCAAGAGCGTGCTTCTCGCTCTAAAGCAGAGTGTGATCCATGGATGAGAACTATGCTGTGTGTTTCACTTTAGAAATGGAGTTAAATCCCAGGCTCTGTGTCTTCCTACAAGCAAGACTTCGTTTCAGGTAAGGGCAGTCACTTTTCAGCTCAAACGAACTACATCGTTCACGAAGCTCTAACGTTCCTCATCTTAAATGACAAGCATTGTATGTTAGAGGACCAGTTCTTTGTATCAGTTTGGAAAGCAGAGTTGGACTACATATGGTCCTTATGTGTAGGAAACACCGTTCTTTTGTTCTCAGCACACTCAAGTTTCATGCTGTCTTAGAGACTCTAGAAAGGAAGAGCATGATTCTTGTTCTAAAGCAGAGTGTGATCAATGGATGAGAACACTGCTGTGTGTTTCACTTCAGAAATGGAGTTAAATCCCAGGCTCTGAGTCTTCCTACAAGCAAGACTTCGTTTCAGATAAGGGCAGTTTCTTTACAGCTCAAACGAACAACATTTTTTACGAAGCTCCCACGTTTCTCATCTTAACTAACAAGCATAGGATGTTAGAGGAACTGTGGTTTGTTTCAGTTTCAGAAGCAGAGTTGAACTACATATGGTCCCTATGTGTAGGAAACACCATTCTTTTGTTCTGATCACACTCACTTTTCCTGCTTTATTAGAGAAACTAGAAAGCAAGAGCGTGCCTCTCGATCTAAAGCAGAGTGTGAACAATGGATGAGAACTCTTCTGTTTGTTTCACTTCAGAAAAGGATTTAAATCCCAGGCTCTGAGTCTTCCTAAAAGAAAGAATTCTTTTCAGGAAGAACAGTCACTTTACAGCTCAAACGAACTACATTGTTCACGAAGCCCACACGTTTCTCATCTTAACTAACAAGCTTTGGATGTTAGAGGACCTGTGGTTTGTTTGAGTTTCAGAAGCAGAGTTGAACTAGATAGGGTCCGTATGTGTAGGAAACATCGTTCTTTTGTTCTCAGCACACTCACGTTTCATGCTGTCTTATAGCCTCTAGAAAGCAAGAGCGTGCTTCTTGCTCTAATCACAGAGTGTGATCAATGGATGATAAATCTGCTGTGTGTTTCACTTCAGAAATGGAGTTAAATTCCAGGTTCTGAGTCTTCCTACAAGCAATAATTCTTTTCACGTAAGGGCAGTTTCTTTGCAGCTCAAACGAACTACATCGTTCACAAAGCTCAAACCTTTCTCATCTTAACTGACAAGCATTGGATGTTAGAGGACCTGTGGTTTGTTTCAGTTTCAGAAGCAGAGTTCAACTAGATATGGTCCGTATGTGTAGGAAACATTGTTCTTTTGTTCTCAGCACACTCACGTTTCATGCTGTCTTAGAGCCTCTAGAAAGCAAGAACATGCTTCTTGTTCTAAAGCAGAGTGTGATCAATGGATGAGAACTCTGCTGTGTGTTTCCCTTCAAAATTGGAGATAAATCCCAGGCTCTGTGTCTTCCTACAAGCAAGACTTCGTTTCACGGAAGGGCAGTCACTTTTCAGCTCAAACGAACTACGTCTTTCACGAAGCTCACACGTTTCTCCTCTTAACTGACAAGCACAGGATGTTAGAGGACCAGTGCTTGGTATCCGTTTCAGAAGCAGAGTTGGACTAGACATGGTCCCTATGTGTAGGAAACAGCGTTGTTTTGTACTCAGCACACTCACGTTTCCTGCTGTCTTAGAGACTCTAGAAAGGAAGAGCGTGCTTGTTGTTCTAAATCAGAGTGTGATCAATGGATGAGAACTCTTCTGTGTGTTTCACTTCAGAAAGGGAGTTAAATCCCAGGCTCTGAGTCTTCCTAAAAGCAAGAATTCTTTTCAGGTAAGGGCAGTTTCTTTATAGCTCAAACGAACTACATCGTTCACGAAACTCACTCGTTCCTCATCTTAACTGACAAGAATTGGATTTTAGATGATCAGTGCTTTGTATCAGTTTCAGAAGCAGAGTTGGACTACATATGGTCCATATGTGTAGGAAACATCGTTCTTTTGTTCTCAGCACACTCACGTTTCCTGCTGTCTTAGAGCCTCTAGAAAGCAAGAGCGTGCTTCTTGCTCTAAAGCAGAGTGTGATCAATGGATGAGAACTCTGCTGTGTGTTTCACTTCAGAAATGCAGTTAAATTCCAGGCTCTGAGTCTTCCTAAAAGCAGGACTTCTTTTCAGGTAAGGGCAGTTTCTTTACAGCTCAAATGAACTACATTGTTCATGAAGCTCACACGTTTCTCATCTTAAATGACAAGCATTGGATGTTAGAGGATCTGTGATTTGTTTCAGTTTCTGAAGCACTGTTGAACTAGATATGGTCCGTATATGTAGGAAAAACTGTTCTTTTGTTCTCAGCACACTCACGTTTCGTGCTATATTAGAGAATATAGAAAGCAAGAGCGTTCTTCTTGTTCTAAAACATAGTGTGATCCATGGATGATAACTGTCCTGTGTGTTTCCCTTCAGAAATGGAGTTAAATCCCTGGCTCTTTGTCTTCCTACAAGCAAGACTTCGTTTCAGGTAAGGACAGTCACTTTACTGCTCAAAAGAACTACATCGTTCACGAAGCTCACACGTTTCTCATCTTAACTGACAAGCATTGGATGTTAGAGGACCTCTGCTTTGTATCAGTTTCAGAAGCAGATTTGGACTAGATATGGTCCGTATGTGTAGGAAACACCGTTCTTTTGTTCTCAGCACACTCACGTTTCATGCTGTCTTAGAGCCTCTAGAAAGCAAGAGCGTGCTTCTTGCTCTAATCACAGAGTGTGATCAAAGGATGATAAATCTGCTGTGTGTTTCACTTCAGAAATGGAGTTAAATTCCAGGTTCTGAGTCTTCCTACAAGCAATAATTCTTTTCACGTAATTGCAGTTTCTTTGCAACTAAAACGAACTACATCGTTCACGAAGCTCAAACGTTTCTCATCTTAACTGACAACCATTGGATGTTAGAGGACCTGTGGTTTGTTTGAGTTTCAGAAGCAGAGTTCAACTAGATATGGTCCGTATGTGTAGGAAACATTGTTCTTTTGTTCTAAGCACACTCACGTTTCATGCTGTCTTAGAGCCTCTAGAAAGCAAGAGCATGCTTCTTGTTCTAAAGCAAAGTGTGATCAATGGATGAGAACTCTTCTGTGTGTTTCACTTCAGAAATGTAGTTAAATCCCAGGCTCTGTTTCTTCCTACAACCAAGAATTCATTTCAGTTAAGGGCAGTCACTTTACAGCTCAAAAGATCTACATCGTTCACGAAGCTCACACGTTTCTCATCTTAACTGACAAGGATTGGACTTTAGAGGACCTGTGGTTTGGTTTTGTTTCAGAAGCAGAGTTTAACTAGATATGGTCCATATATGTCGGAACCACTGTTCTTTTGTTCTGAGCAAACTCACTTTTCCTGCTGTATTAGAGACACTAGAAAGGAAGAGCGTGCTTCTCGCTCTAAAGCAGAGTGTGATCAATGGATGAGAACTTTTCTGTGTGTTTCCCTTCAGAAATGGAGTTAAATCCCAGGCTCTGAGTCTTTCCTTAAGCAAGACTTAGTTTCAAGTAACTGCAGTTTCTTTACATCTCAAACGAACAACATTGTTTACGAAGCTCACACGTTTCTCAACTTAACTAACAAGCATAGGATGTTAGAGGACCTGTGGTTTGTTTCAGTTTCAGAAGCAGAGTTGAACTTGATATGGTCCCTATGTGTAGGAAACATCGTTCTTTTGTTCTCAGCACACTCACGTTTCATGCTGTCTTAGAGCCTCTAGAAAGCAAGAGCGTGCTTCTTGCTCTAATCACAGAGTGTGATCAATGGATGATAAATCTGCTGTGTGTTTCACTTCAGAAATAGAGTTAAATTCCAGGTTCTGAGTCTTCCTACAAGCAATAATTCTTTTCACGTAAGGGCAGTTTCTTTGCAGCTCAAACGAACTACATCGTTCACAAAGCTCAAACGTTTCTCATCTTAACTGACAAGCATTGGATGTTAGAGGACCTGTGGTTTGTTTCAGTTTCAGAAGCAGAGTTCAACTAGATATGGTCCGTATGTGTAGGAAACATTGTTCTTTTGTTCTCAGCACACTCACGTTTCATGCTGTCTTAGAGCCTCTAGAAAGCAAGAGCATGCTTCTTGTTCTAAAGCAGAGTGTGATCAATGGATGAGAACTCTGCTGTGTGTTTCCCTTCAAAATTGGAGATAAATCCCAGGCTCTGTGTCTTCCTACAAGCAAGACTTCGTTTCAGGGAAGGGCAGTCACTTTTCAGCTCAAACGAACTACGTCATTCACGAAGCTCACACGTTTCTCCTCTTAACTGACAAGCACAGGATGTTAGAGGACCAGTGCTTTGTATCCGTTTCTGAAGCAGAGTTGGACTAGACATGGTCCGTATGTGTAGGAAACACCGTACTTTTGTTCTCAGCACACTCATGTTTCCTGCTGTCTTAGAGACTCTAGAAAGCAAGAGCGTGCTTGTAGTTCTAAAGCAGAGTGTGATCAATGGATGAGAACTCTTCTGTGTGTTTCACATCAGAAATGTAGTTAAATCCCAGGCTCTATGTCTTCCTACAAGCAAGACTTCCTTTCAGGTAAGGGCAGTTTCTTTACATTTCAAACGAACTACTTTGTTCACGAAACTCACACGTATCTCATCTTAACTGACAAGCATTGGATGTTAGAGGACCTGTGGTTTGTTTGAGTTTCTGAAGCAGAGTTCAACTAGATATGGTCCGTATGTGTAGGAAACATTGTTCTTTTTTTCTCAGCACACTCACTTTTCATGCTGTCTTAGAGCCTCTGGAAAGCAAGAGCGTGCTTCTTGCTCTAATCTCAGAGTGTGATCAATGGATGATAAATCTCCTGTGTGTTTCACTTCAGAAATGGAGTTAAATTCCAGGTTCTGAGTCTTCCTACAAGCAATAATTCTTTTCACGTAAGGGCAGTTTCTTTGCAGCTCAAACGAACTACATCGTTAACAAAACTCAAAGGTTTCTCATCTTAAATGACAAGCATTGGATGTTAGAGGACCTGTGGTTTGTTTGAGTTTCAGAAGCAGAGTTCAACTAGATATGGTCAGTATGTGTAGGAAACATTGTTCTTTTGTTCTCAGCACACTCACGTTTCATGCTGTCTTAGAGCCTCAAGAAAGCAAGAGCATGCTTCTTGTTCTAAAGCAGAGTGTGATCAATGGATGAGAACTCTGCTGTGTGTTTCCCTTCAAAATTGGAGGTAAATCACAGGCTCTGTGTCTTCATACAAGCAAGACTTCGTTTCAGGGAAGGGCAGTCACTTTTCAGCTCAAACTAACTACGTCATTCACGAAGCTCACACGTTTCTCCTCTTAACTGACAAGCATTGGATGTTAGAAGACCAGTGCTTTGTATCCGTTTCAGAAGCAGAGTTGGACTAGACATGGTCCGTATATGTAGGAAACTCCGTTCTTTTGTTCTGAGCACACTCACATTTCCTGCTGTATTAGAGACACTAGAAAGCAAGAGCGTGCCTCTTGCTCTAAAGCAGATTGTGATCCATGGATGCGAACTAAGCTGTTTGTTTCCCTTCAGAAATGGAGTTAAATCCCAGGCTCTGAGTCTTCCTAAAATCAAGACTTCGTTTCAGGTAACTGCAGTTTATTTACAGCTCAAACGAACAACATTGTTTACGAAGCTCACACGTTTCTCATCTTAACTAACAAGCATAGGATTTTAGAGGACCTGTGGTTTGATTCAGTTTCAGAACCAGAGTTCAACTTGATATGGTCCCTATGTGTAGGAAACACCATTTTTTTGTTCTGAGCACACTCTGATTTCCTGCTGTATTAGAAACGCTAGAAAGCAAGAGCGTCCTTCTCGATCTAAAGCCGAGTGTGATCCATGGATGATAACAGTGCTGTGTGTTTCCCTTCAGAAATGGAGTTAAATCCCAGGCTCTTTGTCTTCCTACAAGCAAGACTTCGTTTCAGGTAAGGACAGTCACTTTACAGCTCAAACGAACTACATCGTTCACGAAGCTCACACATTTCTCATCTTAACTGACAAGCATTGGATGTTAGAGGACCTCTGCATTGAATCAGTTTCAGAAGCAGAGTTGGACTAGATATGGTCCGTATGTGTAGGAAACACCGTTCTTTTGTTCTCAGGACACTCACGTATCCTGCTGTCTTAGAGACTCTAGAAAGCAAGAGCTTGCCTCTTGCTCTAAAGCAGAGTGTGATCAGTGGATGAGAACTCTGCTGTGTGTTTCACTTCAGAAATGTAGTTAAATCCCAGGCTCTATGTCTTCCTACAAGCAAGACTTCCTTTCAGGTAAGGGCAGTTTCTTTACAGTTCAAACGAACTACATCGTTCACGAAACTCACATGTTTCTCATCTTAACTGACAAGCATTGGATGTTAGAGGACCTGTGGTCTGTTTGAGTTTCAGAAGCAGAGTTCAACTAGATAAGGTCCGTATGTGTAGGAAACCCCGTTCTTTTGTTCTGAGCACACTCACTTATCCTGGTTTATTAGAGACACTAGAAAGAAAGAGCGTGCTTCTCGCTCTAAAGCAGAGTGTGATCAATGGATGAGAACTCTTCTGCGTGTTTCACTTCAGAAAAGGAGTTAAATCCCAGCCTCTGAGTCTTCCTAAAAGCAAGAATTCTTTTCAGGTAAGGGCAGTTTCGTTACAGCTCAAACGAACTACATCATACACGAAGCTCACACGTTTCTCATCTTAACTGACAAGCATTGGATGTTAGAGGACCAGTGCTTTGTATCAGTTTCAGAAGCAGAGTTGGACTACATATGGTCCATATGTGAAGGAAACATCGTTCTTTTGTTGTCAGCACACTCAAGTTTCCTGCTATATTAGAGAATATAGAAAGCAAGAGCGTTTTTCTTGTTCTAAAACAGAGTGTGATCCATGGATGATAACTGTCCTGTGTGTTTCCCTTCAGAAATGGAGTTAAATCCCAGGCTCTTTGTCTTCTTACAAGCAAGACTTCGTTTCAGGTAAGGACAGTCACTTTACAGCTCAAACGAACTACATCGTTCACAAAGCTCACACGTTTCTGATCTTAACTGACAAGCATTGGATGTTAGAGGACCTCTGCTTTGTATCAGTTTCAGAAGCAGAGTTGGACTACATATGGTCCGTATGTGTAGGAAACACCGTTCTTTTGTTCTCAGCACACTCACGTTTCATGCTGTCTTAGAGCCTCTAGAAAGCAAGAGCGTGCTTCTTGCTCTAATCACAGAGTGTGATCAATGGATGATAAATCTGCTGTGTGTTTCACTTCAGAAATGGAGTTAAATTCCAGGTTCTGAGTCTTCCTACAAGCAATAATTCTTTTCACGTAATTGCAGTTTCTTTGCAGCTCAAACGAACTACATCTTTCACGAAGCTCAAACGTTTCTCATCTTAACTGACAAGCATTGGATGTTAGAGGACCTGTGGTTTGTTTGAGTTTCAGAAGCAGAGTTCAACTAGATATGGTCCGTATGTGTAGGAAACATTGTTCTTTTGTTCTCAGCACACTCACGTTTCATGCTGTCTTAGAGCCTCTAGAAAGCAAGAGCATGCTTCTTGTTCTAAAGCAGAGTGTGATCAATGGATGAGAACTCTGCTGTGTGTTTCCCTTCAAAATTGGAGGTAAATCACAGGCTCTGTGTCTTCATACAAGCAAGACTTCGTTTCAGGGAAGGGCAGTCACTTTTCAGCTCAAACTAACTACGTCATTCACGAAGCTCACACGTTTCTCCTCTTAACTGACAAGCATTGGATGTTAGAAGACCAGTGCTTTGTATCCGTTTCAGAAGCAGAGTTGGACTAGACATGGTCCGTATGTGTAGGAAACTCCGTTCTTTTGTTCTGAGCACACTCACATTTCCTGCTGTATTAGAGACACTAGAAAGCAAGAGCGTGCCTCTTGCTCTAACGCAGATTGTGATCCATGGATGAGAACTAAGCTGTTTGTTTCCCTTCAGAAATGGAGTTAAATCCCAGGCTCTGAGTCTTCCTAAAATCAAGACTTCGTTTCAGGTAACTGCAGTTTATTTACAGCTCAAACGAACAACATTGTTTACGAAGCTCACACGTTTCTCATCTTAACTAACAAGCATAGGATTTTAGAGGACCTGTGGTTTGATTCAGTTTCAGAAGCAGAGTTGGACTACATATGGTCCATATGTGTAGGAAACATCGTTCTTTTGTTCTCAACACACTCAAGTTTCCTGCTGTCTTAGAGCCTCTAGAAAGCAAGAGCTTGCTTCTTGCTCTAAAGCAGAGTGTGATCAATGGATGAGAACTCTGCTGTGTGTTTCACTTCAGAAATGTAGTTAAATTCCAGGCTCTGAGTCTTCCTAAAAACAGGACTTCTTTTCAGGTAAGGGCAGTTTCTTTACAGCTCAAATGAACTACATTGTTCATGAAGCTCACACGTTTCTCATCTTAAATGACAAGCATTGGATGTTAGAGGACGTGTGATTTGTTTCAGTTTCTGAAGCACTGTTGAACTAGATATGGTCCGTATGTGTAGGAAAAACCGTTCTTTTGTTCTCAGCACACTCATGTTTCCTGCTATATTAGAGAATATAGAAAGCAAGAGCGTTCTTCTTGTTCTAAAACAGAGTGTGATCCATGGATGATAACTGTCCTGTGTGTTTCCCTTCAGAAATGGAGTTAAATCCCAGGCTCTTTGTCTTCTTACAAGCAAGACTTCGTTTCAGGTAAGGACAGTCACTTTACAGCTCAAACGAACTACATCGTTCACAAAGCTCACACGTTTCTCATCTTAACTGACAAGCATTGGATGTTAGAGGACCTCTGCTTTGTATCAGTTTCAGAAGCAGAGTTGGACTAGATATGGTCCGTATGTGTAGGAAACACCATTTTTTTTTTTCTGAGCACACTCAGATTTCCTGCTGTAATAGAGACGCTAGAAAGCAAGAGCGTCCTTCTCGATCTAAAGCCGAGTGTGATCCATGGATGATAACAGTGCTGTGTGTTTCCCTTCAGAAATGGAGTTAAATCCCAGGCTCTTTGTCTTCCTACAAGCAAGACTTCGTTTCAGGTAAGGACAGTCACTTTACAGCTCAAACGAACTACATTGTTCACGAAGCTCACACATTTCTCATCTTAACTGACAAGCATTGGATGTTAGAGGACCTCTGCTTTGTATCAGTTTCAGAAGCAGAGTTGGACTAGATATGGTCCGTATGTGTAGGAAACACCGTTCTTTTGTTCTCAGGACACTCACGTATCCTGCTGTCTTAGAGACTCTAGAAAGCAAGAGCATGCCTCTTGCTCTAAAGCAGAGTGTGATCAGTGGATGAGAACTCTGCTGTGTGTTTCCCTTCAGAAATGTAGTTAAATTCCAGGCTCTGAGTCTTCCTAAAAACAGGACTTCTTTTCAGGTAAGGGCAGTTTCTTTACAGCTCAAATGAACTACATTGTTCATGAAGCTCACACGTTTCTCATCTTAAATGACAAGCATTGGATGTTAGAGGACGTGTGATTTGTTTCAGTTTCTGAAGCACTGTTGAACTAGATATGGTCCGTATGTGTAGGAAAAACCGTTCTTTTGTTCTCAGCACACTCATGTTTCCTGCTATATTAGAGAATATAGAAAGCAAGAGCGTTCTTCTTGTTCTAAAACAGAGTGTGATCCATGGATGATAACTGTCCTGTGTGTTTCCCTTCAGAAACGGAGTTAAATCCCAGGCTCTTTGTCTTCTTACAAGCAAGACTTCGTTTCAGGTAAGGACAGTCACTTTACAGCTCAAACGATCTACATCGTTCACAAAGCTCACACGTTTCTCATCTTAACTGACAAGCATTGGATGTTAGAGGACCTCTGCTTTGTATCAGTTTCAGAAGCAGAGTTGGACTAGATATGGTCCGTATGTGTAGGAAACACCATTTTTTTTTTTCTGAGCACACTCAGATTTCCTGCTGTAATAGAGACGCTAGAAAGCAAGAGCGTCCTTCTCGATCTAAAGCCGAGTGTGATCCATGGATGATAACAGTGCTGTGTGTTTCCCTTCAGAAATGGAGTTAAATCCCAGGCTCTTTGTCTTCCTACAAGCAAGACTTCGTTTCAGGTAAGGACAGTCACTTTACAGCTCAAACGAACTACATTGTTCACGAAGCTCACACATTTCTCATCTTAACTGACAAGCATTGGATGTTAGAGGACCTCTGCTTTGTATCAGTTTCAGAAGCAGAGTTGGACTAGATATGGTCCGTATGTGTAGGAAACACCGTTCTTTTGTTCTCAGGACACTCACGTATCCTGCTGTCTTAGAGACTCTAGAAAGCAAGAGCATGCCTCTTGCTCTAAAGCAGAGTGTGATCAGTGGATGAGAACTCTGCTGTGTGTTTCCCTTCAGAAATGTAGTTAAATCCCAGGCTCTATGTCTTCCTACAAGCAAGACTTCCTTTCAGGTAAGGGCAGTTTCTTTACAGTTCAAACGAACTACATCGTTCACGAAACTCACATGTTTCTCATCTTAACTGACAAGCATTGGATGTTAGAGGACCTGTGGTTTGTTTGAGTTTCAGAAGCAGAGTTCAACTAGATAAGGTCCGTATGTGTAGGAATCCCCGTTCTTTTGTTCTGAGCACACTCACTTTTCCTGGTTTATTAGAGACACTAGAAAGCAAGAGCGTGCTTCTCGCTCTAAAGCAGAGTGTGATCAATGGATGAGAACTATTCTGCGTGTTTCACTTCAGAAAACGAGTTAAATCCCAGGCTCTGAGTCTTCCTAAAAGCAAGAATTCTTTTCATGTAAGGGCAGTTTCTTTACAGCTCAAACGAACTACATCGTTCACAAAGCTCACACGTTTCTCATCTTAACTGACAAGCATTGGATGTTAGAGGACCAGTGCTTTGTATCAGTTTCAGAAGCAGAGTTGGACTACATATGGTCCGTATGTGTAGGAAACATCGTTCTTTTGTTCTCAGCAAACTCACGTTTCATGCTGTCTTAGAGCCTCTAGAAAGCAAGAGCGTGCTTCTTGCTCTAATCACAGAGTGTGATCAATGGATGATAAATCTGCTGTGTGTTTCACTTCAGAAATGGAGTTAAATTCCAGGTTCTGAGTCTTCCTACATGCAATAATTCTTTTCACGTAAGGGCAGTTTCTTTGCAGCTCAAACGAACTTCATCCTTCACGAAGCTCAAACGTTTCTCATCTTTACTAACAAGCATTGGATGTTAGAGGACCTGTGGTTTGTTTGAGTTTCAGAAGCAGAGTTCAACTAGATATGGTCCGTATGTGTAGGAAACATTGTTCTTTTGTTCTCAGCACACTCACGTTTCATGCTGTCTTAGAGCCTCTAGAAAGCAAGAACATGCTTCTTGTTCTAAAGCAGAGTGTGATCAATGGATGAGAACTCTGCTGTGTGTTTCCCTTCAAAATTGGAGATAAATCCCAGGCTCTGTGTCTTCCTACAAGCAAGACTTCGTTTCAGGGAAGGGCAGTCACTTTTCAGCTCAAACGAACTACGTCATTCACGAAGCTCACACGTTTCTCCTCTTAACTGACAAGCACAGGATGTTAGAGGACCAGTGCTTTGTATCCGTTTCAGAAGTAGAGTTGGACTAGACATGGTCCCTATGTGTAGGAAACAGCGTTCTCTTTTTCTCAGCACACTCACGTTTCCTGCTGTCTTAGAGACTCTAGAAAGCAAGAGCGTGCTTGTTGTTCTAAAGCAGAGTGTGATCAATGGATGAGAACTCCTCTGTGTGTTTCACTTAAGAAAGGGAGTTAAATCCCAGGCTCTGAGTCTTCCTAAAAGCAAGAATTCTTTTCAGGTAAGGGCAGTTTCTTTATAGCTCAAACGAACTACATCTTTCACGAAACTCACTCGTTCCTCATCTTAACTGACAAGCATTGGATGTTAGAGGATCAGTGCTTTGTATCAGTTTCAGAAGCAGAGTTGGACTACATATGGTCCATATGTGTAGGAAACATCGTTCTTTTGTTCTCAGCACACTCACGTTTCCTGCTGTCTTAGAGCCTCTAGAAAGCAAGAGCGTGCTTCTTGCTCTAAAGCAGAGTGTGATCAATGGATGAGAACTCTGCTGTGTGTTTCACTTCAGAAATGGAGTTAAATTCCAGGCTCTGAGTCTTCCTAAAAACAGGACTTCTTTTCAGGTAAGGGCAGTTTCTTTAAAGCTCAAATGAACTACATTGTTCATGAAGCTCACACGTTTCTCATCTTAAATGACAAGCATGGGATGTTAGAGGACCTGTGATTTGTTTCAGTTTCTGAAGCACTGTTGAACTAGATATGGTCCGTATGTGTAGGAAAAACCATTCTTTTTCTCAGCACACTCAAGTTCCCTGCTATATTAGAGAATATAGAAAGCAATTGCGTTCTTCTTGTTCTAAAACAGAGTGTGATCCATGGATGATAACTGTCCTGTGTGTTTCCCTTCAGAAATGGAGTTAAATCCCAGGCTCTTTGTCTTCCTACAAGCAAGACTTCGTTTCAGGTAAGGACAGTCACTTTACAGTTCAAACGAACTACATCATTCACGAAGCTCACACGTTTCTCATCTTAACTCACAAGCATTGGATGTTAGAGGACCTCTGCTTTGTATCAGTTTCAGAAGCAGAGTTGGACTAGATATGGTCCGTATGTGTAGGAAACACCATTCTTTTGTTCTCAGCACACTCACGTTTCATGCTGTCTTAGAGCCTCTAGAAAGCAAGAGCGTGCTTCTTGCTCTAATCACAGAGTGTGATCAATGGATGATAAATCTGCTGTATGTTTCACTTCAGAAATGGAGTTAAATTCCAGATTCTGAGTCTTCCTACAAGCAATAATTCTTTTCACGTAATTGCAGTTTCTTTGCAGCTCAAACGAACTACATCTTACACGAAGCTCAAACGTTTCTCATCTTAACTGACAAGCATAGGATTTTAGAGGACCTGTGGTTTGTTTCAGTTTCAGAAGCAGAGTTGAACTTGATATGGTCCCTATGTGTAGGAAACACCATTCTTTTGTTCTGAGCACACTCAGATTTCCTGCTGTATTAGAGACGCTAGAAAGCAATTCTGTCCTTCTCGCTCTAAAGCCGAGTGTGATCCATGGATGATAACAGTGCTGTGTGTTTCCCTTCAGAAATGGAGTTAAATCCCAGGCTCTGTGTCTTCCTACAAGCAAGACTTCGTTTCAGGTAAGGAGAGTCACTTTACAGCTCAAACGAACTACATCGATCACGAAGCTCACACGTTTCTCATCTTAACTGAGAAGCATTGGATGTTAGAGGACCTCTGCTTTGTATCAGTTTCAGAAGCAGAGTTGGACTAGATATGGTCCGTATGTGTAGGAAACACCGTTCTTTTGTTCTCAGCACACTCACGTTTCATGCTGTCTTAGAGACTCTAGAAAGCCAGAGCGTGCCTCTTGCTCTAAAGCAGATTGTGATCAATGGATGATAAATCTGCTGTGTGTTTCACTTCAGAAATGGAGTTAAATTCCAGGTTCTGAGTCTTCCTACAAGCAAGACTTCCTTTCAGGTAAGGGTAGTTTCTTTACAGTTCAAACGAACTACATCGTTCACGAAACTCACATGTTTCTCATCTTAACTGACAAGCATTGGATGTTAGAGGACCTGTGGTTTGTTTGAGTTTCAGAAGCAGAGTTCAACTAGATAAGGTCCGTATGTGTAGGAGACCCCGTTCTTTTGTTCTGAGCACACTCAGTTTTCCTAGTTTATTAGAGACACTAGAAAGCAAGAGCGTGCTTCTCGCTCTAAAGCAGAGTGTGATCAATGGATGAGAACTCTTCTGCGTGTTTCACTTCAGAAAAGGAGTTAAATCCCAGGCTCTGAGTCTTCCTAAAAGCAAAAATTGTTTTCAGGTAAGGGCAGTTTCTTTACAGCTCCAACGAACTACATCGTTCACGAAGCTCACACGTTTCTCATCTTAACTGACAAGCACTGGATGTTAGAGGACCAGTGCTTTGTATCAGTTTCAGAAGCAGAGTTGTACTACATATGGTCCATATGTGTAGGAAACATCGTTCTTTTGTTCTCAGCACACTCACGTGTCATGCTGTCTTAGAGCCTCTAGAAAGCAAGAGCATGCTTCTTGCTCTAATCACAGAGTGTGATCAATGGATGATAAATCTGCTGTGTGTTTCACTTCAGAAATGGAGTTAAATTCCAGGTTCTGAGTCTTCCTACAAGCAATAATTCTTTTCACGTAAGGGCAGTTTCTTTGCAGCTCAAACGAACTACATCGTTCACGAAGCTCAAACGTTTCTCCTCTTAACTGACAAGCACAGGATGTTAGAGGACCAGTGCTTTGTATCCGTTTCAGAAGCAGAGTTGGACTAGACATTGTCCGTATGTGTAGGAAAAACCGTTCTTTTGTTCTGAGCACACTCAAGTTTCCTGCTGTATTAGAGAATATAGAAAGCAAGAGAGTTCTTCTTGCTCTAAAACAGAGTGTGATCCATGGATGATAACTGTCCTGTGTGTTTCCCTTCAGAAATGGAGTTAAATCCCAGGCTCTGTGTCTTCCTACAAGCAAGACTTCATTTCAGGTAAGGACAGTCACTTTACAGCTCAAACGAACTACATCTTTCACGAAGCTCACACGTTTCTCATCTTAACTAACAAGCATAGGATTTTAGAGGACCTGTGGTTTGTTTCAGTTTCAGAAGCAGAGTTGAACTTGAAATGGTCCCTATGTGTAGGAAACACCATTCTTTTGTTCTGAGCACACTCAGATTTCCTGCTGTATTAGAGACGCTAGAAAGCAATTCTGTCCTTCTCGCTCTAAAGCCGAGTGTGATCCATGGATGATAACAGTGCTGTTTGTTTCCCTTCAGAAATGGAGTTAAATCCCAGGCTCTTTGTCTTCCTACAAGCAAGACTTCCTTTCAGGTAAGGAGAGTCACTTTACAGCTCAAACGAACTACATCGTTCACGAAGCTCACACGTTTCTCATCTTAACTGAGAAGCATTGGATGTTAGAGGACCTCTGCTTTGTATCAGTTTCAGAAGCAGAGTTGGACTAGATATGGTCCGTATGTGTAGGAAACACCGTTCTTTGTTCTCAGCACACTCACGTTTCATGCTGTCTTAGAGACTCTAGAAAGCCAGAGCGTGCCTCTTGCTCTAAAGCAGATTGTGATCAATGGATGATAAATCTGCTGTGTGTTTCACTTCAGAAATGGAGTTAAATTCCAGGTTCTGAGTCTTCCTACAAGCAAGACTTCCTTTCAGGTAAGGGCAGTTTCTTTACAGTTCAAACGAACTACATCGTTCACGAAACTCACATGTTTCTCATCTTAACTGACAAGCATTGGATGTTAGAGGACCTGTGATTTGTTTGAGTTTCAGAGGCAGAGTTGAACTTGATATGGTCCCTATGTGTAGGAAACACCATTCTTTTGTTCTGAGCACACTCAGATTTCCTGATTTATTAGAGATGCTAGAAAGCAATTCTATCCGTCTCGCTCTAAATCCGAGTGTGATCCATGGATGATAACAGTGCTGTGTGTTTCCCTTCAGAAATGGAGTTAAACCCAGGCTCTTTGTCTTCCTACAAGCAAGACTTCCTTTCAGGTAAGGAGAGTCACTTTCCAGCTCAAACGAACTACATCGTTCACAAAACTCACACGTTTCTCATCTTAACTGAGAAGCATTGGATGTTAGAGGACCTCTGCTTTGTATCAGTCTCAGAAGCAGAGTTGGACTAGATATGGTTCGTATGTGTAGGAAACACCGTTCTTTTGTTCTCAGCACACTCACGTTTCATGCTGTCTTAGAGACTCTAGAAAGCCAGAGCTTGCCTCTTGCTCTAAAGCAGATTGTGATCAATGGATGATAAATCTGCTGTGTGTTTCACTTCAGAAATGGAGTTAAATTCTAGGTTCTGAGTCTTCCTAAAAGCAAGACGTCCTTTCAGGTAAGGGCAGTTTCTTTACAGTTCAAACGAACTACATCGTTCACGAAACTCACATGTTTCTCATCTTAACTGACAAGCACTGGATGTTAGAGGACCAGTGCTTTGTATCAGTTTCAGAAGCAGAGTTGTACTACATATGGTCCATATGTGTAGGAAACATCGTTCTTTTGTTCTCAGCACACTCACGTGTCATGCTGTCTTAGAGCCTCTAGAAAGCAAGAGCATGCTTCTTGCTCTAATCACAGAGTGTGATCAATGGATGATAAATCTGCTGTGTGTTTCACTTCAGAAATGGAGTTAAATTCCAGGTTCTGAGTCTTCCTACAAGCAATAATTCTTTTCACGTAAGGGCAGTTTCTTTGCAGCTCAAACGAACTACATCGTTCACGAAGCTCAAACGTTTCTCATCTTAACTGACATGAATTGGATTTTAGAGGATCAGTGCTTTGTATCAGTTTCAGAAGCAGAGTTGGACTACATATGGTCCGTATGTGTAGGAAACATCGTTCTTTTGTTCTCAGCACACTCACGTTTCCTGCTGTCTTAGAGCCTCTAGAAAGCAAGAGCGTGCTTCTTGCCCTAAAGCAGAGTGCGATCAATGGATGAGAACTCTACTGTGTGTATCACTTCAGAAATGGAGTTAAATTCCAGGCTCTGAGTCTTCCTAAAAACAGAACTTCTTTTCAGGTAAGGGCAGTTACTTTACAGCTCAAATGAACTACATTGTTCATGAAGCTCACATGTTTCTCATCTTAAATGACAAGCATTGGATGTTAGAGGACTTGTGATTTGTTTCAGTTTCTGAAGCAGTGTTGAACTAGATATGGTCCATATGTGTAGGAAAAACCGTTCTTTTGTTCTGAGCACACTCAAGTTTCCCGCTGTATTAGAGAATATAGAAAGCAAGAGAGTTCTTCTTGCTCTAAAACAGAGTGTGATCCATGGATGATAACTGTCCTGTGTGTTTCCCTTCAGAAATGGAGTTAAATCCCAGGCTCTGTGTCTTCCTACAAGCAAGACTTCATTTCAGGTAAGGAGAGTCACTTTACA